>OV656866.1:38346391-39725351 GCA_927399465.1 Sarcophaga caerulescens
ATCTTCATCAGCTGAAGCATTGTTTACTGGCACCTCAAATAACCTGGGTAAGTCAATTTAATTAAAATTTATTTCTGACTATAAAAGATTACAAACAACAACAAAAAAAAAACATTTAAAATAAAAGAAAACCGATTTGTTTCTTTAAACGGTTTCTTAAATTGATAACCGGTTTCAGTTTCATTATTTTGTTTTAAAGTAATCGGTTAGTAATGCATTACGAGCATATTTGAGTGGTTATTACAAGACATTTGTTATAATTTTTCCAGAAAAAAAAAAAAGGAAAATGGATACAAATTTTGCGAAGTAAATGAATCGGTTATGCTATTCGGTGGTCCTATACATATTTATATGATATATGCAAATATTTTTAACAAGGCAGCCGAATATAAAATATAATATCGGGTTAGTCATCATTTCCAGGAAGCTTTTGTTTTGGTTACGTTGCTTGAACGTTGCCATTATGTTTGCAAGACATTGTCTTTTAAATGACCGCCTCTGAATTGGTTGCTGCGAATGATTGAGAGAATTTTAGACCACATTTTTGAATATTTTAGGTTGCATCTCGGCTTTAAATAGACGATCTACCAATACTCCAATCTTTGATGGAGCCCCACAACTGGCGTCACCCAAACTGAAAATAAAATTTGCAAACTAAGCCGTAAGATAAATTCTGTCGCCGAAAATTTAATCGAATTGACATGATCCGCTCTGATGCGGATTGTGGCTATTCCTTCGTTCACAGGTGTAAACCTAGAGAATTCGAACTCGTGCTTATTCGCATGGCAGCTGTAGTATATATCGCACGACGTAAGCTTTTTGCATCATTGTCCTATCCATAACATTTCCTATATGGCAGTAATGTCAGTCCTGCATTTCATGAGAGCATCCCCCAGCTGGCCGAAAATGAATACCGTGTAAAGGGTCCGGACGTTCCATGCGCCCAGTCTTAAATCGTAATTCTTTAAACGTTTGTCGTGGTCGTTAACTTTTCAGGAGATATTTATAGAGGCTTGTGTTCTGGTTTTCATTGGATATTTTTTACGCAGGGTTCCAAGCACTACGCGCAACGCAAATTTAAAGTTCAGGAGTGCTAAAGCTAGCGAGTGCTAGTATGCCACCCAGGAGGGGCATACCACGTAGAGGCTTGTTAACTTGAATATACTCGTAGCAGGAAAAGTCGCCATGTTGACCACAGTTAGAATCATGCATGCATCCCCTTCACATATCCCCTCTTCCTAAAAATGGGTCTCATTGCTGAAGATGATTTTTCAATAAAAATTAAGGTTAGTTGCCAAATGCTCGAGTGTCCCTTTAGCGAACACATGTCGTTGTCTATGGTCATCCATAGTGATTTAGCAAAACAGATGGAATAAATGACAACCAGTTTAAGAGATGTAGCTTCAAAAGGGTATTAAAAGTTTAGATTGAAGTGTTGGACTTGAAATAACCACCAAGAAAATCAAAGCCATGGAAACAAAATAAGTTTATTAGAAGATCGTAATGCTGCAAGACCAACCAGTCGAATACATTGCTGGTATCGCAAAAGTATAGGAACGACGAATTATACCTCCGAACGGTTGACTGTGTTGTGTAGGAAGTGAAACCAGTCAAGTATCGAATAGAATCATGCAAAGCCCGTAGGAAGTCTTGTATTCTAGTAGGTAGGGTGTTGGCTTATTAGATTTCTTCCGCAAGTCTTCTGGCACAAACTTAAACTCACAAAATTGCCATGAAAAAGTTTCTCAAAAATTTGTCGTTCGGAGTCGACTTTACATTGTTGGTTCCGCCACTAATGGATAAAATTAACACATATAACATAAGTGATGTGAGAAGCTAGGTTGTAATCCTGATTTAAGGATTAATAACAGATGTAGCTTTAACAAGATGACTGTTAGCAACAGCTAAATTTATTTCCAACTTTGCCTATTAAATACGCTTCGCACAAGAATTGAAGCGAGCGCAATGAGCCAGGCCTTACTTAACTTTTGTTTTCAAAAATTCAACGACATTTGGTTTGGCACAACATCCCATACAGTGTGTTTAATAATCTATTTATTGCAAAATCAATTTGTTGACAACTTCCTTTCCTTTCAGCCCCTTCGTTCGTTAGACGTATGGTTTGCTTTTTATAAGGCTATGTTAAGTCATTGGTTATTGGTCGACAAACCATCATCTCTTGAGACAAAGACGTCAGTATTCAAAATACAGATTACTTTGAAAAAGGCAGCCGTATGGACCAAGTATCTCATACCTAATCATACAGATGCTCGTATAAAATATTTAAAAAATAATTGCCATGAAGTTATCCATCAGATTATAATAAAAGAACTTCTTTTCAACAATATTTCTGACTTGTCTTTAAACCATAAAGTTCTTAAGCTTCTAAAAAACATCCTATATTTCATACATATTTTATTTATTTCTGAAAAAAAAAATACATTTTTTGAATAAAAGAACCCCATGAGACTATTAGGTAAGTAAGAATAGTGCAAGAATACTGAGTAGTAGTTTTATATTTGTATCCCAGTATGTAAAATAACCCACATGTAACTGCAGTTGCCGTGGTATTATAGACATTAGCAGTTACAATTTCAGGCGGGGTATAATGTGGGTGTTGTAGAGATGAGCGATATTTTCAAACCTGTGATTTAATCACGGTGATTGAGAATTCACTGGTAACTACAGTGATTGAAATTGCCAAATAACAGGTACTAATAATGTCGTTCTTTCAAAATTGTTACATACTCAAATTTATTTCATTTTGTTTTGATTATTTACTTTTGTCTTTTATACATGAACTTTCTGTGAAACCTAAGTCAAACTTCATATAAAAAAAAAATTACATTAAAAATAATAACTTTGATGACACCACCAGTGTTGCCACAAAAAAAATATTGTAACCAACATTTGTGAAAAAAATCACCAAATAAGAAAAAATATAACCAAAACTAAATTCGCAGTTTTTTTTGTTTTATTTTTTTCAAATTTAAATTACAATTAATACAACAGAGTAAGAAAAGAAACAAAAAATAACAAAATACAATTTTAGTCTTATTAATTAATATATTTCTACAAACAAAACAAAAGCTCTTTTTATAAGAAAAATAAATAATCAAAACCGGAAAAATCTACACATTGAACAAAAAAATAACCAATTTTGGTTAGAAATAACCAAAAACGGCAACACTGGACACCAATTTGATTTTGTTTAGTAGTCTTTTCGTAGTATGTATCTAGTTGTCTCTTTCTTACGACTTAATAAAATACGTTATTGTCATTATTGTATTATTGGAATACTGTGATCACAATCACTATTTTAAAGAACAGTGATTAACAAATCACCTTCACTGAGAACAACGTTCTTCAAAAATCACTGGATCGCTCATCTCTAGGGTGTTGTGAGAAGCTATACTAAAGAATATTAATAACTATGAAGTATTTTGCCATAAAAGTCTGAGGGTTTAATACAGAATATTCTAAACCAATATCATCAGCAACGCGTTGCAAAATTAAATTTAGGCTGAAGCAAATTAAACATACAAAATAAAAGACCCTTGAGCCACGGGCTGTCCTAGAGTGTAATCCTTTAGGCTCTAGTAGACGAGGTCAATCAAAGAACACAAAAGTATGATCGTTACTATTAGAAGTGGTACAGCGAGATTCTACACTGCTAGGATCAAACATATCAGAGATACTTTGTAGGCAAAAGAATAATGGGCATGGGAAATAAAATGAAAATATTTTTCAAAATTAATCTCCACAAGAAATAAAAAAATTTCGAATTTTTTCATTATTTCTTCCCCTAATAGTTGGTTGGCAGTTAATATTACTTCTTCCAACTGATCTAATTTTCTTATTTTAGTCTAATTTTTATCATTTCCTGTCTATTTGTATATAAAAAAACAAACGAAAACAAAAAACCTGAACCGTTAAAAAGTCACGAAAGTCATTTCGAAATGCCAGACTTAAAGCAATAAAGCTTCCAGTTTCATAAACAAATTGTATGTGCTTCTCTACTTTTCTCTCTCTTTCTTTCTACCATTTCAATTTAACAGAAGAAATAAAAGAAAAATTCATTCATAAAAATAAAAACGAAACGTAACTTTAAAAAATATATCGTGTTCTGCACCTCATCTAATTTTAATATCATTAAACATTAACAAACCAAATACGCCAACAAAAACAAACTGAAAAGACGATCTTGTCTTGCATTGCCTGTGCCACTATACTCTACAGATATTTTGGTAATTATTACACCATTTCCATTTAACATAAAATACTAAAAAAAATTCAAACTGATAAAACATCTCTTAAAGGAAACAGTGCAGGGGACAGTGATGGTGGTTTGTGGCACCAAGTATTTGCAAAAATGTTTCGTTTGTTTATGAAACGTTTTTTTTTTTTATTTCGCCGCTTCGTTTCAGTTGTGGTCGTCGTCGGTCGCCTTTAATTTTATGATTTTAAACAATTTGAATTTGTTTTTATTTTATTTCACATTTTTTTGTTGTTATTTTTTATTTTTTTATAAAAAATTAATAATTTTTTAACACGCGATCTATGGTTCGGGTCTTAAATTTTAATTTTTATATTTTTTAATGTTGTTGTTATTGTTTTATGTAAAAAAAATTTTTTAAATCTAAACTCTCAAGTCTCCCAAAATTAACCAGCGCGTCAATCGAAATTTCATGTTCATGTTTTCCGTATATTGTCGCTGTATGGTTGTGATTGTGTCTCTCCTGCATTAGCAATCGCAGTTGCTTTCGACTGTCGGCTTTAATTTTATTTTGTAAATGCAACATAAATTGAAAGTGAAGCTTATTTTTTGGTTGCACAAGTGCTATTATTTCTTTACATACAAAACAAATAATAAAATAAGCCAAACAACAACAATAAAATTAATCAAATTTTATTTTATTTTCTTTTTCTGTATTTAAACAATTAAATTTTTAATTAATATCTCTCAAGTCCTATGGGGTTCTTTTATTTTAAAAAATGTTTACATTATTTACAGAAGTAAATCGTTAAGTATGTATGTGTTTCTTTAGAAGCTTAAGAACTTTAAAATTTAAAGTTTAAATACATAATACACGGCAGAAACATTGTCGAATGGAATTTTTTTTCATTATAATCTGATGGATTGCGGCATATGTATTCACGAATGCAAGATACATGACTCATTTAGTCAGTCCAGCGCTTTTTCAAAGTAATCTGTAATTAGAATACTGACGTCCATTGTCCCAAGAGTTGCTGGTTTACAGGCCAATGATCTATGACTTAACATAGCCCTTTAAAAAGTAATCCAGAGACCTTAAATCGCACGAATGAAGAGGCTAATGAAAACGATCTCATTTAGAAAGGAAGTTGTCATCAGATTGATTTTGATTATGTCTTCAGTCAAGATTACAACCTAGCTTCTCACACCACTTCAGTTGCGTGTGTTAATTTTATTCATGAGTTTAGAGACCTACAGTTTAAAGTCGACTTTGAACAACAGAGTTTATGCCAGAATTCTGCTGAGAGGAAGTCGCCGCAGAAATATTTTTTCATGTTTCGTTGTGTTGGAAATGTCCAACATGGGGTTTGAACCGTGGCCTCATATCTAATAAGTCAACATACTACCCACTAGACTACGGCGACGTCAATGGCTTAACTTGACTCCCCATAGAAAATAATCCAGAGGCCTTAAGTAGCACGAAGGAAGCGGCTAATGAAAAGATTCTCTTTTAGAAGGGTATTTGTCACCAAATTGGTTCAAACATTGTAGTTTAACACATTGTATGACAAGTTGCTCAATCTTGTTGAAACCAAATATCTTTGAAAACAAAAGTTAAGTCAGCCTGGCTCATGGTGCAGCCCTTGCGCTGACCAACTTCTTCTTCTACCCTGGCTTGGTGGAACTTGGTCAGTACAGACCAAAGTCGGAAGTAAGTAAACTTCGCTTAAGAAAAGAGCATCTTTTAACAAGAAGTTTCGAAATTTATTTTTATATATATATAAATTTATATATAAATTATATATATATATAATAAATAAATAATAAATTTATATATAAATTTATTTATAACGGTCATTTGGTTAAAGCTACATCTGTCATATTTTATACATGGGTGGCGGGGCCTACAGTTTAAAGTCGACTCTGAACGACAGATTTTTGACACTATTTTCATAGCAATTTTATTTTCTCACAGAGTTTTGCCAGAAATCTCCTGAGAGGAAGTGAACGAAAAAATATTTTTTTGTATCAACGACGTGTTTTCATTAAATGAGCTCTAGAACAGTTGGCAATTGACCCAAATTTTCATTGAAAAATCATTTTCAGCGAAGAAGCCCTTTTCTAGATGAATGGATAAGTGATCGAATACAATTGTCAAATGAGGGACGATAACAATCCATATAACATAAAGAAGCATACCGAAAAACTCATTGCTTGATGAGGGCCATCGGTTCATATTTCTTTAATGACAAGCGAGCGCTATAGGTTGCTGACAAATAACTTCTTTTGGCTTGAATTGAATGATGTGGACACCAACAATATTTAGTTTCAACAGGGTGGCTCTACACTGAGCGCCAAAAGTGAGTAAACACCACTGAAATAATTAAATTTCTTAGGATGGCGATAAAAGTAAATGAGAATAGTCGAATAAATTTCCAAAAATAAAAACGTTTATTTATTAATTATAAAATGTTAAAACAAAAACAACGATTCAATTATTGTTGTGCTACAAGTATATTTTTTATAATAGAAAATTTAAAATTATAGTGGGTGTTGACTTACTTATGGCGCTCAGTGTATGTGTTACATATGTAGCTCATGTAACAATTGATATTTAACACCAGCGTCTTGAGGTCGTCGTCACCTCACGTGAACGTATTGTGAAGCATTCATCGAAAGTGTGCGATTTGACTCGAATAGAGTTTTTCTTGTGGTACTTTCTGAAGTTGCAAGTGTATTAGAATAAACCACCAACCACCAGCGGTTCTTAAAGTCAATATAACCCATACCATTGGCCGAACTCAACATGATTTATGCGCAGGAATTGTGGAAAATATTTTAGATGTGGTCTACCCAGAGAAGCCGAGGCAGACATTTTAAAGATTTTATATTCCAAACGAAAACTGAAAAATTATTTTTTCGACAAACAGTCTTAGAGTAAATAAAATTGTCATGAAAAGTTTCTCAAGTCTGTTTTCATTAGGCTTTACGCTATAGGACCCGCCACATATATATAAAATTAACACATACAACATAAGTGGCATGAGAAGCTATTCTGATTGTCCATAATTCTTCCAATAAACAACTTCTGGAGTTAGTTGACGTCTAACTGAATAAGAGTTTTCGATTTGAGCAACCTACTGTTGAAGTTTGTTACAAGACATGTCGTACTTATAGGCTTCAATATGTGCCACATTAAAAATCTTCATCTAACAAAAGTAAAATAAAAGTCTCCTGATTAATATTAAAACAATTAGAAATCTTCTTGGCCATAATAACACATTTCAATTTGTAATCCTTGTAAACTATGACAATTACGTCTCTATTTACAAATGGTTTCTGATGAAGAAAAAAACTCACAACATTTTTTGAATTCCTTAAAACTTTAATTTCCTTCGAACTACAAGCAACAGGAATGCAATTTAAAGCTTCATTTGAGATTTTTTTTTTTTTTTTTATAAAACTCATCAAATAAACGATTTCAATTAAAATGATAAAGTTTTCTAAACATTCATAAAACAAAACTTTACTTCAAATGAGTGGAGTTTTGAAAAGAAAAAAAGTTCTTTTTAAGCGTATTACACAAAAATACGCAATAATTGCTACCGCAACGCAACTATTTCAAAACAATTGGCCCCTTTACCGTCACCTTCTAGTGCCATATCAGGCAGAAACAACAAAAGCTGCCTTAAGAACACTGGAAGTGGAATTTGACGAAACCTTTAAGCCAGAGCCAGAGCATCATCATATCAGCAGCAGTCATTTAGACATTGAAGGAAGCAGAAGTTAAAATGTTCATCTTCATCAATCATTTTTAATAATAAAATCATAAAAATAAAGGCCCTCACAACAATTCAACACAGCCACGAGATGAGTAGCTCTGCTTCTGCTTTATTTTCTACTGAATTTTTATAGAAATAGCAACCGTAACAGTGGTGTGGTAAATAAAAAATAAATGTTTTGAGGTTTTTATTCTTAAACGAAAGAAAATGAAAATAAAACACAATAAAAAAGAAAAAATGAATGAAAAACAGAAGAAGAAATCAAAAGGTTGTTAAAGGTGATGTGCCCTGATCGTTATTATCAGTCAAACACAAACAAAACAACAAGAGACAGGAGACAATAATAAAGTATAGGCAGTTACTTAAAGGAGAGAAATCCTTACAATTAAGAACTTTAAATCTGATGCCTTTATTAAAGAAAGTGATGAATTTAAAGATATTATCTTGAAGAACTACAAAGACATTCCCGAAATTTGATCACTTTTGCTAATGAATTTTAGTAACTTAGTAAAGCATTTAACAAATCGTGCAAATAATGAAATGATTCTATCAAAAACGATCTTCTATTCGGGCAACTTACTGCGCGCATTTTACGATCGCCATACTCGTTCTATCAACAGGGCTATTTGCAATGTAATGGATATTTTTAAGTCCATTCCGACTTTCGCAAACACAATTTGGCGAATTTTGCGTCGTGACAAAATTCAACTGGCCCAGGCACTGAAGTTAAATGACCATAGACAACGACTTGTGTTCGCTGAATGAGTTCTCGTGTGTTTGGATTTATTTTTAATTGAAAAATCATTTTCCTAGCTGAGAAACATTTGTGGTTCAATGGACACGTGAAGAAACAAAATTGTCGGATTTGGAACGATACTAATCCACATAAGATCCAAAAGCGTCGAATACATCCCGAAAAAGTCACTATTTGGTGTAGGTTTTGGTTTTAAGACGTCTTCGGTCCATATTTCTTTGAAAACGACATTGTTTAGGCCAATTACGAACTTCTCTTAACCTGAATTGGATGATCTGGACACCAACGAAATATGTTTTCAGCAGGACGGTCCTACACAGCACATTTGATGTTCTGCATGAACAGTTTGTGGTGATGTGAACTGGCCACAGAGATCGTGCGTGTTTGACCCTGTTAAAGTTTTTCTTCTGGGGTTTTCTTAAGTCTCAAATGCGTGCGAATATGGTAAAAACCACAGAGACAGAGTCAGGGAATATTGGATGTTTCGGATGCGCTTCACCTAGGGAAATCGTGGGCGAACATTTGGCATAAATAGGTCTTTCAAACGTATATAAAATTTTGATAATATTTCGCATACATTGTGTTTTATTTAAATTTAAAGATTGGAAGCGCTTACTGAAAGATACAATAGTATTGACAAACACCGTTTTGAAATAAATCTCATCACTCGTAGCAAAATCTTATTATATATACCTCATATCATGTTCATTAAATTGAGGTACCTGAGGATACGAGTCGCTTTAATCATGAGCGATATCTGGTTGAAGGCATGAATAATCCGTATACTGAAGACACTATGACAGCTGTTTAAAAGACCCGGTGAACTATTTGAATCACGATAGCTAAAATAACTAATCCTACTCTTTTCTCTCTCTGACCACAGGCCCAGTATTCTGTTGCTTATACTATGGCTTAGTAGCGACGTGGCACGTCTTGTATAATACTAGAACCATGTCTGCCTTGAATTCCTACAGGAGTTACTTGTTTTAGCAGACGATTTTAGAAATTTTGCGATACCTTATATTGAACGTATAGGCGAAACTATTCCCCTTACTTCGACTGTGACATGCAACACATATTTTCCTGGGCAAAGTATTGACTTATTGATCTAAACAGAACCCAGAGAGATCTTTCTTACCATACATACACACATAATTGGTCATTACAACACTTCAGTCAAGATTACGACCTAGTTTCTCCCCCCACTTATATTGTGTGTGTTAATTTCACAGTGGCGAGACCTACAGTTTAAAGTCGATACCGAACGATAGATTTTTGAGAAACTTTTTAATGGCAATTTTTATTTACTCTAAGATTTTTTGCCAGAAATATGCTGAGAGGCAGTCGACGTAGAAATATTTTTTTCATATTTTCGTTTTGATGTCTGACCTGGAGTTTTAACCGAGGCCTCATGTCTAAGAAGCCAACACACTATCAACTAGACTACGGTGTCTTCATAGAATTCCTCATGACTTTTTTCTTACCATAACTATATAATAAGGGGCCTGTTCTCACATAATTGAACCGATAAATATTTTTATTTCAAGACAAAAAACTATAGAAATTTTCTGTAAAAATTCTTTCAAACTTATATGCTTGTAGACCACCAAAATTTTTTTATTTTAAATATTCGGTTCCTTATTTAGAGAAAAACTTTAACTTACTCTAAAGTAATCTAATACCACATGAAAAATGAATTCACTCTTTGTATATTCTGTCTTAAAAAACAGAGTAGTTAAGCTCTACGAAATAAAAGCCACCGCTTAATAATCATTTTAAACAATGGCGTACAAATGTGTCGGTATATTGATACTGAGAAAAAAAGACCAACAGACAGACGGAGAGACGGCCACATCTCTAGAGAGACGATTTGGATAGAATGCTTAAGCGCAGCAGAACAGAAGATTAAAAACGAAAATAAAACAGAAACAGGGTTATTAAAAACTAATTTGCATAACACAACTCCAGTAGCTCCCTTTACCGCTGCCTTATCTACACTTTAGTGTCATTATAAAGGCTTTTGTTGTACGGAATTCTATTTTTTTTTCTTTTTAATTTTTTTTTTCTGAGCACGAGTTCTTGCTAAAACCAACAGGGACTAGAGGGGCTTAAGAACGTATTGTTTAAGACCATCCAGAGAGTTAAATTGTTCAACGAGTTTTTAATGATTTTCGAAAGGGTTTTACGTTTTTATTTTAGTTTCTTAAAGAATGAATTGTTTTTTTAATTTCTTGTGGTAAATTGTTTTATTTCTTGAAACTGAGCATGAGTAGTTGGCCGTCTTGCATAGCTTGTGCGGTGATTTATTCAAATTGCTGTGTAAAATGTTGGAATTAAAAGTTAAAACGTTGATGTGTAGCTGATTATGGTGTTGCAATTGGGCTTGTAAAACATTAATTGCCTGGCAATTAGTCGACAAGTGGGTTTAACTCATCATAAAGAAATTTCACTTAGAAAACTTGTAATTTTCTTCTGTATTTTCTTTCTTGTGGTTTAAAAGCTTTTCTTGTTTTCCGTTTTTTTTTTGTGGTTTTTTTTTTGTGCAAAAGCACAAGGCGTTACATAAAAATCAATTTTTGTTTTAAATAAAAATACAGCAAAAACAAAAAAACAACAAAATTAACAATTTTATATTGTTTTTGTTTTTGCTTTTTATTGTTATAATAAAATCACCAGTGAATTTATGGTTTACAAGTCTTTTAGTTCCTTCATACACAGGTGTTTTAAGGCCGGCTTCCCCCCATGTGTGTAAGTTTTTGTGTATTTTTGCTTCGTTGTAAAGTTTTGGTTTTTTATGGCATACAACGGCAACAGAGAAAAAAGAAAAAAACCTGTCCAAGGCCATTATCAAACCAGTGAGTCCATCAGTGAGTCCGGCCAGCCAGTCATTCAGTCAGCCAGCATTAATTATATGTTTACCAGCCCCAGCCAAAGTGCGCTAAGTAGTTGCCGACTTTAACACCTTTTCATCATTGGCCGCAACAAACAAGACAACAATATTGCCGCAACACCGCTAATTTGCACAAATGTTGCCGATATTTTCTTCAATTTTTTTCTTTTTGCTTTCTTTACGTGTTGCAAGCATTTTTTTGTTTTTCTTTGTTGTAATTGCAATGTATTACACAGGCAATGAATGACTCAAATGATGTAAAAAACGAAAAAAATAATGCGAATGAAAAAATCGATTGAAAGTTTTTTATATTCAAAATCAAGGCATCTGATAAGCAAAGCAAATAGTACTGTAGTCTTCGCAATCATTAGTAATCTGGACAAAAGTCTTGTCGTGGAATCAGCAGAAAAAGCTTGACCTAAAGTCCACGTGTTGTTGATGCGTAAAACAAGTCATTTCATCTCAAATCTGAGTATATTTTTTCAAAACTTGGATTTCAGTTAAATATCTTCACTAAAAGAAAAAATTCCGTTTCAATCAGTTTCTTGAATAGCAAAACCCTATGGAATCGAGCAGCCGCATTGAAACTTAGGCAACTAAAAATTTTTTCTTGGTTCCAATTTCACTGTAAATATAGGAGTAGTACAGTGTGTGGGACGAACTGAAGAAGAAAGTGATTCCACAGGAGATCATCTCTATAAAACGTAGCAGCCATGACAGTATCAATGCAGTAAGCATTTAAAAACGGTTTAAGGATCAGATTTAGGATACCTTTTTGTGCCGTTATTGATTTTCAATGTGTTAGATGCAGTAGCTAGTCGCACAAATGACGACTACACACAAAGAATTCTTTGGAATTCCCTCCATTTTAATAATCGAATCACGATCACGTAAGTGTGCAGACTACAAACTAAATCGCAGCGATAGATGAATTCATACATACATAATTGGTTGGCTTTAGTAGTATATTTAGCCATTGATGAATAAAGGGCAACGTCTGAATATTTTAAAGAGTACGTGACATAAGACTTGAAAACGATTCCATCTGTCCAACCAAATGAAATACGGGCCCCACAAGTTCTACGTCACTTGGCTCTTAACTTGCAGATAGTATCTTATTTTCACTAAATTCAATGTATAACTTAAGGAAGGATAAGAAAATTAATAAAAGTAACGTACGCAAACCAAAATCTAAGACAATAACCCACAAAAATACTACAATCATGCCCACTAAAGAAAATTTAGACGTTATCGCATCAACCTCAGGTGGATTGCCAAACACACCAGTCAACAAACGTGTTGCGGACATTCAACAAAGTTCTTCACGACCATCAATGCTTGACTCACCTTTTAAAATACTAAATTGTATGGATAAAAGGTTTGACAAATTCACCGAACAGATTCTGAACACCATAGATCAAAAATTCAGAGAATTTAAAGAAGACCTCGTAAAAGACCTGCGAGAAAAATACAATTTCCTTGAGAATAAATTGGTTGAGATGAATAAGAGAGTAACTATTCTCGAAAATAAATCTACAGAAATGGAAAGTATGCGCGAGGAAATAAAGAACCTGAAAACAAAATTGCGACAACAAGAGAACTTTCCGGTTTCAACCGAGCTTAGGATTAATGGAATTCCGTTCACTCAAGAGGAAAATCTACCAGAAATCTTTCAAAGAATTTGTACCACTATAGCCACACCAATACCTAACCTAAAAACCATATACCGCTTGAGGAACCACAACAATAAGCATAATGAGACTTCGAAAGATGCCGTAATAATTGTGAAGCTATGGTCTGCATACGACAAAAACTTCTTCTTAAAATCATTGGCGAATCATAGAAAACAGCACAAGGGTTTTACTTTCCGGCTTAGTAACATTGGCTATAACTCGGACGTAAATTTCTACGTTAACGAGAATCTAACACAGAGCAACTTTAAAATCCTTCGTGCAGCCAATCACTTGAAGAAGAAAAAACTGTTGTCTGCAGCATTCACTATGAGGGGATGCGTTTATATCAGGAAACAAACCAATGAAGATACAATTCTGATTGAGGACATTGACAGCCTGTACCAGTTATTTCCTGGGAATGCTGTTTAACCGTATGTATATGTATAAATGTATAATTTATTTCGAGGATCTGGAACTTATACTGAAAGCGGTCATGGCATTCACGAACAACATTAGTACAACTAATGCTTTATATTATATATTTTTTATTAAAATTTTTTATTATAATTTGTATTTAAAATCAATTTTTTATTATTTTTTGCATAAATGTATGTTTTTCATTCTCATTCTGCATGACAACAGTTCTACGGTAATTTATTTTGTGTGCGTTACTTCTTATAGATTAATTGTTGAGCTTTAACAGGACACAATCCAGGGAAAATGTTGCAAATATGTTAAAGATTCTTGCGAATCAGAAGCATGGTATTAAGGTGTGTCATATTAATGCTCAAAGTTTAAGGAGGAAGATGGACGAATTTAGATATATTTTTGAGAATTCCAATGTTGATTTAATTTGTGTATCCGAAACGTGGTTTAACCCTAATATTACCGATTTATCTGTGTCACTGGATGGATACAATATGCGTAGAGTTGATAGAGATGATGGATATGGTGGCGTTGCAATCTATATAAAAAAGAGTATAGCTTTTAACATCAAGTTTACATCAAGGGAAAATTGTGTTTTTGACGATACTGAGAATACTGGTCCTGTTAATATGGTTGAATATCTTTTTGTAGAGATCAAGTGCGAGGGCAGAAAATTGTTGGTGGGAAGCATATATAGACCCAATAGAAACATTAATACTGAGCGATTTCTACAAGCTTTGGAGACGCAAACTGCGATGTATGATGATGTGATATTAGCAGGTGATTTTAATTCGAATCTGCTTGAAGATGATGCTATATTGAATGATTTTGCTTCTCTTGGTCTTCAATCACCTAACACTACAATCCCCACGCACTTTACGCATACAAGCAACACACTTTTAGATCTATTTTTTGTAGGCAATAAATACAATATTTTGCTCTATGATCAACTCTCCGTGCCGTGTTTCTCTAGACATGATCTTATATTCATGACCTACAAGTTCCAGTTGGTTACACCACCTCGGATTATTACATTTAGAGATTTTAAAAATATAGACATGAGGTTACTGGAGAGAGAATTTTCTGAAGTTGAATGGAATAACATATATTATTTAAATTCAGTGAACGACCAGTTAACATTCTTTGAACATCATGTTAACAGATTATTTGATTTAGTGGTACCACTTAAAACTAAAATGATCAGCAGTCGCCAAAAGCCCTGGTTTTCCAACGAAATCAAAGAATCTATGCTTCAAAGAGATATTGCATATAAAAGATGGAAAAGATTTAAAACCACTGAGTTGCGTGAGGCCTATCGCACTTCCAAGAGAAAAGTTAATAAATTAATAAGAAGGGCAAAATCGGAATTTTATGCCGAAAAATTTTCTTCTGCTCTTAGCTCTAGGAAAACATGGCAAACCATACGTGAAGTTGGTATTGGTAAAACCACTACACATGAACCCTGTGTAATCGATGCTAACATTATGAATGAGAAATTTCTAAATATTCCAATAGTGGAGGCTGATCCGCATTATTACGATAATCACCCCAACAATATTTCTGAGGCAACTTTTTCCTTTGAACCTGTGGATGAATGTGATGTGTTGGCTAGTTTGTTGTCGATTAAATCTAATTCTGTTGGTGCGGATAACATTAATCCAAAATTTCTTAAAGTCCTTCTCCCTTCATTGCTTCCTTTTATTACTCTTATTTTTAATAGAATTCTTACGAGCAGTGAATTCCCTTCGAATTGGAAAATAGCTAGAATTGTACCTGTACCAAAATCCAGTTCCGAGTATAGACCAATCGCCATTTTACCATTTCTCTCCAAGGTTTTCGAGAGAATTATGCATAAACAGATGACACGTTTCCTCGATCGGAACAATATGATAACGCAAACTCAGTCCGGCTTTAGAAAAAATCATGGATGCATAACAGCGTTAGTTGATGTTGCTGAAGATATTCGAAGAGAAGTGGATGATGGAAATACTGCCTTTTTGGTCTTGCTGGACCACTCCAAGGCTTTTGATACCGTGGAACACAATATTCTATGCTTCAAATTACAAAACTTCTTCAATTTTTCCTTTTCTGCCACCCAGCTCTTGTCAACTTATCTCTGCGGAAGATACCAATACACTGAAGCACATGATGGAAAATCTCGAGCTCTTCCCGTGTCAAGAGGAGTTCCACAAGGTTCTATTGTCGGTCCTCTTTTATTTTCGATGTACTCCAACGACCTTCCAACTATAATAACAGATTGTAAGATAAGGATGTATGCAGACGATGTCCAACTTTATACTAGCTGCAATAATGCAACGATTACTCAATGTATAAGTTCATTGAATCAACAGATGCATCGTATTCAGACATGGGCTTCTGCTAATGGTTTGGCAATAAATCCGGCAAAATCAAAATGCATTGTTATTCAGAAAAGGCTTGCACAATCAATAAGTGTTCCTGATATATGTATAAATGGTCAAAAAATACAAATAGTAACATCAGCAAAAAATCTGGGTGTTTATTTCAATAAAACCCTTACGTGGTCTGACCACGTCAACTATGCTTGTGGACGTTCTTTCTCTATGCTAAGAACTATGTGGTCATCTCACTACTGCACACCAATGAGGATAAGAATACTTCTGGCGAAAACATATTTAATTCCCACTTTACTTTATGGATGTGAACTTTTTTCTAATTGTGATTCTTCTAGTAAGAGAAAGTTAAACGTTGCCTACAACAACATTATTCGTTATGTATACGGCTTAAACAGACGCACCAGAATTTCAATGTTCGCAGCTCAATTGTACGGAATTTCTTTTGATTGCCTGCTTAAATTAAAAGTTTTGGTACTTATGCACAAGATAATTTATACCCGCCAGCCGGAGCATCTTTACAATAGACTCTCTTTCGCAAATAGCTGCAGAGGTAGAAGAATAAGATCGTTTGGGTACAAGAGCCTTATCTCTAGTTGGCATTTTTACATATTTGCAACAACTCTCTGGAACTCGATCCCCTACAGCTGTCAAGTATTAAGTAACGCACGACAATTTAAAGCACAACTTATGAAACTGTTTTCAACGTAATAATTTTCTGAAAGTCTACTAAATGTTTGTATTTATCATGCATGTATGTAATTTTTGATATCTAAAATTGTTATACTATGTAAAATTTAAATTATATTGTTATTTAATTGTATGTTAACATTGTTTCTCTTACATGTTAATTAGTTTCATACTGCAATATAAGACATATGGTCTTGTGTATGGAGCTTTTAAATAAATAAATAAATAAATAAATAGTATTGGCCTGTGTTACCAGAAACAAATCTATGTACACATGATGCAACATTTGGCCTGAGGGACTAAGGAGTGTGTGAACTGAGCCAGGACAAGTTAAGTTTAAATGGGCGAAAAATGACGTGAATTCTTTTAAACTATAAGGAAGGAATTAACGATTGTCCATTGGAATGGTTAGCATTATTCGGATACCTAGTCACTACGGGGTGGTGAAAGCGGTCTAGTTAACAAAGCTAAAGAATTTCGTTACATAAGGTTGAAAGATGAAAACAAAAGAACGCTATGAGGCAACGCTATAATAGCACTAAGAAGTTTTAAAGAATTCCAGATTGGGGAAGCCTCAGAGCCTGTTAAATAAGAGTGAACTGAGTGGGACGAATCACATAATAAGAATAAGACATCTAAGGAGCACATCGAAAGCTTCTATTTTAAATAGATCGATCTCCTGGTCAAATTTCGCTTTTCGTAGAGATTTACGTTAGACCAGAAAAACACGCACATACAAACATAATTGATCATTACAATCCTTTAGTCAGGATCACAACCAAGCTTCACACACCACTTATGTTGTGTGTGTTAATTTTATACATGAGTCTCGGGATCTACAGAACGACATACTTTTGAGAAACTTTTTCATGGCAAATTTATTTACTCTCAGAGTTTTTGTCAGAAATCTGTTCAGAGGAAATCACCGAAAATATATTTTCTTAATCTTTTGTTTTGTTGGAAAAGCCTGACCTGATTAGTAAATCATCGCCTACAATTCTGGTAACAAGATTGTTGTTTGGTGCGTTTAGATATTCTTCTATAACAGTTATAAGTTAAAATATTGGTTATTAAGTGGTGCCAACTGCACGTTACTCAATTTCGACGCTCAATGGCAATTTGGATATGCCATAAAGCAAAGCTACTAACGAAATATTCCCGTTAAAACCTTTGCATGGCTAGCTTCCTAGAATATCTACATATTAGTTTTTAGATTCTCTTTGATCAATAAACGCATCTGATAGCACTTGGTTAGGCTTTTTGGGATAGCAAGTGTCACCGCTTATTTAGTATGTACTTAACGTAATACAAACCATTTATCCTGGAAGACTGGTTTTTAGTTAACAAAACGAAATCATTTATAGATCCTGTTCTTAATTAATTTTTTCTTGTATTTTAAGTTATCATAATAAACGAAATTTATTATGCCTACTCCATACGAATCTATAATTTCTATAATACGAGTATTATTAATAATTTATGCTCATGAAACATGCGATATAAAAAAATAAATTTAATTTAAATTCTCTTCTTCCCATTACAAAATGGTGGCTGATTTGAGCTCATTTTCTGGTAAAATTTACATTTTTGGTTCACATGCAAAAATTATTAAAGAAAAGAAGAAGAAGAACAGAAAAAGAAAACTGAAACGCAACTCCTGATGATCTTAAATTAATGATAAAATGTGTCTGAATACAATATTCAAGTCATAAACCACCAACATAAAGCAGCAAAAAAATATTCCCACCATAAAGCACCATGAAGTGATGCAGGATTTACTTGCCACAGCCAGTACTCGTATTCATATGCGGTAGAAAGTCTACAGTAAACGCCTTCACTTTTTTTTATGTTAAGCTTGTCTTTACTTTGGTTTTTTTTCTTCTGTTTTCTTTTTGGTCGTTTTGCCAACAATGGCTTTATGATGATGATTTTATGGTCATAATAATGCAAAGTATAGAGAGAAAGAGTTTCTTAATGCAGATCATTGTTGTTCTCTACAAACGGAGTTTATGCTTTGTCCCTGTAAAAATCTACCACATTTTTGTTCAACATAACCTATTGTAGGGTGTATTTCTTTAAGCATCTCCAAAATATATGACGAAAGAAAAAAAAACCACCACTCAGTTGTGATGAGATGAGATAATGTTGTTGGATATTCATTTTCGAAGTTGTTGAATGATGATCGGTCGGCTGTTGTAGTTGCCTTGATTTTGTTTTTTTTTTCTCTCTTCATTTTTGTTGAAGGAGGAGATGCTGATGAATTATAGTTTTAAGGCTTCCCTTCTCCAACTCATATGCATGTTAAAATATTCCCTACTCCTTGCCTCATCGTGAGGTTGTGCCACAATGTGCTTTTGTTGCAGCAAACAAATGTTTAGAAATACAAGACTTTAGCCATGGACGTTATTAAAGACCATGATAAAAAATTGTAGGCAATACAGGGAGCTCCACCCCGCAGGCATGTAAACTATAGGCAAAATCAAGGAAAATTCACAAGACAAATTCGTCTACCACAGAAGATACTTTACTTGCTCAGATTCTTAAACAGGAATTTTGCATGCCTTAAGTGATACTGGATTCCATTTTTTGTTTTTTCTTTTTTGTTCTTCTGGTATATTGTGTGGCAGCAATAGTGCATTTTATTGGATTTATTTGAAGAAAATTTCTCTTTTTCAATAATATTGTATACAAATATACAGTGTGGGAGGAATAGTTTTTACAATAAATAACGATTCTGATCGAAGAATAATTATCCCATTATGATTGCAATAAAATTATGGATATAGAGCTTTCCTTATAATTCTCTGTATATCCCTGTTTATATCGTCATGGTAGGAAAATTTCAGTAGCTAGACGTTGGCCAATTGCCGGTTTAAAATGTTAAGATTTGACTGCAGATAAGAAAGGATTGTTGGGTTATCAAAGACAATGAAATATTCGACTTCAGGAATTATTCTGCTATGGATACACCAATACCTGTTATTATTATTTTATTATTATTATTATTTTCTCTGCAGAATACCAGATTCTTTTGCTGTATTCTTAATAGTTCGTCCGCTAGAGGTTAAACTACCATTTTGAGAACACGATTATCAAAATATACAGCTCCAAAAAAAAAAACAAGAATCCCTTTTGAGCTTGAGAAATAAGCATGGAGCGGCCTATGCAGGCGATCATTATCTATTCATAGGCGCTGTCTGTATTCAAATCGTATTCATAGGAAATTTTACAAAATGAGTCACAAGACTTCAGTTTGCCAATGTCCTGGAATCCTCATTACATTTAACAGAAAACTATCCTACAACGCTTAGTTATCCACAACCAAAGCACATCTGTTAAGACCTTAGTACAACACTAGTCGCCTCTCTAATTGGCGGGGTTGATACTGAAAACCTTTGCGATTAGTAAGATATATCAAAAAATCCTCCAGATACACTGGAAATAACTCAGCACCTATATTTATCAGAAATCGATAACATACAGTATCGAGCAGTCTGTTGAGTGGTCTGAATTCCTAAACTTTTAATACTCTTGCATACATGGCTATTTGGGATACATTGGCTTGGTGGGTAACTTGGAAATTTATTGATATATTGAAAGCTCAGTGCAGTATTCTGCGTGCGGACAGCACCAATTGCCATTAAAGCCGGAATTGTCGCGCTCCTGGTTTTCAACGTTGTTATCGAAAGTATCTTAGAGCATTTTATACATACGATGAGGTATAATCTGAGGACTAAATGCGAACGACATCCTACTCCTGTTTCCCAGTCATGTATACTGGTAAGATGGATTATGTACAGACAAAGGCACACATGACTGGTCAGCAGATTTCTTGCAAAAACTCTGAGAGTAAATAAAAATTGGCATGAAAAGTTTCTCAAAAAACAGACTTTAATCTGTAGGTCCCGATACTCATGGATAAAAGTAACAAACACAACATAAGTGCTGTGAGAACATAGCTGACTGAAGGGTTGTAATGACCAATTATGTATGGATGTATATATGTATATGGATGACTACATCAATTGCTTAGAAGGCTAGTATTATTAGTCTTAGTTAGGTTAGGTTAGGTTAGAGGACGTGTACTTGTCAACTGTGACAAGTACAGTACCCGGAGGTCGAATTGACCTATTGTACAACATCCTAGCTTCTCACACCACTCGTGTTGTGTGCGTTAATTTTATACATGAGCGGCGGGACCTACAGTTTAAAGTCGACTCCGAACGACAGTTTTGTTTTTGAGAAGCTTTTCATGGCAATTTTTACTCTCAGAGTTTTTGCCAGAAATCTGCTGGGAGGAAGTCGCCGAAGAAATATTTTTCATATTTTCGTTTTGATGTCTGACCTGGGATTTGAGCGCGGGCTTTTCGTCTAATAAGCCAACACACTACCTACTAGACTACGACGACTTCTTAGTTACTTATTAATTTTAATTAAAAGAAAAATTAAAAATATTTATTTCTATTATTTTCTCCAACACTGTAATGCTTCATAAGTCACATTGTGTGCATAGTAGATGTAGAGTAGAAACACGCATTTTTTTTTTTAAATTTCTTAAAAAAATATATTTTTATTCTCTTATTCCCATAGAATTTACCCCGAAGCATCGAAAACGCAAATGTGGGAGCTTTCTTTGGCTTTTTTTTTTTTCTGGCTTGAATTTTTGAAGATGAATTCTATAGAAAATTAATTTCAATATTTTTTATCATATTCTTCTGTTTTATTTTCTGAAATATTTTCAAGCAAAAATGAAAAAAAAGCGGAAAAAAGAAAAGAAAATCAACAATGAATACATTCTCATGATTTTATCATAAAAAAAAACTAAATCTGGAACGTAACTTTTTGAAGTTTCTAAGCCTCCGGCATCATTGTTATCTTTTCTACAGCGCTTCTACTGCTGCTGCTGCTCTTGAAGTAACAATTAAATGGTAGTAAAGTTTTTAATTAATCTCCTGCTCTTGTCTTAAAACACTAATTTGTGAAAGGGATTTCAAAACTGTTGCATTTGAAGACAACAACAACAATAACAACAAGAAATATTTATTTAAAATTCGTGATATTGAAATTATTCTTCTTCTTCGCTGGAAAATGGAGTTCAAAAATAAGTGTTCATTTAAGTGCATAATTTTTGTGATCTCAGCAGGGTTTACATTCTTTCTTTCTTAAGGTTATCACGTTGGCAGTAAAAATTTTTTTCTGTTTTTCTTTTAGTAAAAAACCAAAAATGCATAATAAAAAGCAAATAATTGTTTTAATTTTTTGGATTTTTAAAGAAATTTTGAAAAAGGAAATTAAGGGAATTAAGCAAATTGCCAGGAACTGAATATCAAGAGCCTACCAGCAGCTAAATCTTATTGCCCTTCATTAGTCGTATTTTCAAAATATTTATTCGTCTGTAGCAAATAGTTAATAAGCTTGAACGTCTTGATTTCTTTAAATGAGGGAAATTCATGGAGACTAAAATAAAAAGAAATTAAAAAATAGTTTCCCATTTGAGACCACTTAGGATCAATGGTTAATTACAACCATCTGCTTGTAATATATGTTTTTAGGCAGATAGGTAAACGGGTAGGCAGAGGTGGCTATCAACCAAAGAAGTTAAGACAGAAACATTCGCCCAATTTCTCAAGTTCTGGAACCATGCAGATCATCTGATTAAGCTACTTATATTCTTATACTCCATTATTGATATATCATAGAGATCATCCTCATAGTAGACATAGCATTAGCAATAGATAAAGAACATCTATTGCAGTACACGTTGGCCAAGTATCCAAAACCAGAATATCTCGCATGAGTACCAACGATTTGAAGTGCAAGCAGATTTTAAACTTTCAAGCAGTTTTTGCCTGATTTTCTGCGTTATCTCGTCAGTATTCTACGCCGTTCATCTGGCGTTGGCATAATCCATTACCACATTGTCAGTTATAAGCTCACATGTCTTTAAAGGATTTAACTATGTAGTGAACTCACTAGAATGTTCGATGGTTATGGCACATCTGGGCATTTCGTCAGCTTTGCAGTTACCTAGAATACCTCTAAGTCCCGGTACCCATTGTATATTTGCAATGTATCGTTCCGTAGATGTCACTTATTCAGTCATTTATATCTTTTTAAAGTAGCATTTATCGTCGTACCTAGAGGACATGTGGGGATAAATTCGAGTTCGTAAAAATCACCTTTTTGTTGGTGCGAATCTTGAACAGATGGCATCGTCGGTCTATATTACTTTGAGAACGACGTTCAATCTAAACGTCGAGCACCATAGGTTTCTGGTTACAGACTACTTTTGCACCAACACGAGGTGTACGTGCTTATTCTGCACGAGCGATGATATGAATATTTCACGAGGTGGTTATGTGAACTGTCCACCGGGATCATATCTTAACTTGGCAACAAGAGCTTGCACAATTATTAGTTATGGCTTAAGCAATCGTTTCAAACTGTTTAAACGCAGCAACATTTTTTCAAAAGCACGAAAATTGGGTTGTGCCAAATGAACTGAATCCGTGAGACATTGAAAGACGATTTTGCATATGTGAAATGCTATTAGAAGGCCTTAAAACGATATCATTTTTGCATGAAATGAATTCATTACGACAACTCCAAGCGTAAGAATCGATGTGTGAAGCGCGGATCATAAACAATATCAACGATCAAGCAGAATATTCATTTTGTAGAGGTAATAATCTGTATTTAGTGGGTTCAAATCAATTGTGATGCATTATGTGCTGCTAAAACCGTACCAGACTATCACTGGAGATTTGTGCGTAAAATTATTAATTCGTTTGAAGTGACAATTGGTCGAATAATGCATTGCATATGCAAACAGACATAAGACCGTAATTTTTTACATTATTACAACGCTCGGCCTTATATTGCAAGGCCGCTCAAAAACTATTTGGAAAACAATAGATGAGATGTTTTATGTGTCTTGTCGTAAGCCCAGGGTTTATCACTTCTGATTCTCATTTGTTTCGATTAGAAGTCACCGTAGTCCAGTAGGTAGTGTGTTGGCATATTAGATGTGAGGCCACGGTTCAAACCCCAGGTCAAAAAATTTTCGGTCACTTCCTCTCAGCAGACGTCTGACAAAAATTCTGAGAGTAAAATAAAATTGCCATGAAAGAGTTTCTCAAAAATTTGTTGTTCTGAGTCGACTTTAAGCTGTGTCACTCATGTGTAAAATTATGTATGCATGCGATGCAGAACAGTCCTACTGGAGTACGATTCATTCTTGACCTCGAAGACAAGAATTTCTTGGCACGAAATTCATAACCTGCCAAGAAGATGGAATTACGTGTTCTTTTAAGAAACTATATTAATAAACTATTTATTTCCAATTAAAGTGAAGGGTTTTTATGTTGTTCTACCAATATTATGGCCTCTTCTTAATGGAGTAGATTCAGAATTCAAATTTGTAGTTTCATCATTAGCAAAGGAGTCTATAGATAACGGTATTCATTAAAAGAATAAAAAATATTCTCGGAAGACATCAAATCCTATTTCAACTAAATTAGAAAACCGGCAAAGAATCCTTAGGCAATTGCTGACTCAGTTTACAAAATTATAATTTTTTGTTTCGAACAAAAGCTCCCTGAAATAAACACCCACTTCCGCGTTAATATATGCGTTGCGTTCATTTTCGAAGGTGTTGATCTTTATAATTACAAAAAAAACAGAAAAGAAGAAAATAAACAAAATTTCATGAAAACATCTCAGTTTTCTTTAAAATTCAAATCAAATCAAATAATTTTTTGTTGTGTGTGCATTCGCTCATATGTTTGCCAAACGTTTTTAGCGGGTTTATAAGTTTAAAATTGACAGTAAAATACCAAGAAATTGAAATAAAACTGAAGAAAGGAATAAAAAGTAAAAACCATTAATCTTTAGGCAACAAATTGTCTAAAACAACAATAACAACAATACGAACAACACTAGTTGCAACATTTAAGAACATTTCTAGTAGAAACAACAGAAGCCTTTTGTTTCATTGAAAGGCGGCGAAAATCTTTTGATTTCTTCTGAAAGCTTCCTAAACAGCAGACAAAAGGAGGGCATCTGCTAAAGAACACTGAACAAGGCGAAGAAGAAGAAGAACAAGAAATATAAAAATCACAAATTAAAACAGAATAAAAAGGAATCACATCACATCATAAGAATGAAGGAAAAACAACAAAAAAAAACCCCATGAAATTATGGCGGTGGCCATAAAAATTGGCGCATACCACCTTGACTGTGTTACTTTTTGATCGTGAATGTTTCGGCCAATAGAAGGGACCGCTATTTAACCGTTAGAGAGTTTACCTCTTAGCTTTATGAGTGTGAGTATTTCTTCCAAAAAAAGGATTTCAAACGTTATTTTCGCTTTTTTTTCCTTGTTCTTATTGTCCATGCCTTTGTTAACTAACTTTTGACTGAAATTGTGTTTTGACTTAATTGTCTTCCGCTGAAAATTAATCCCCCAATTTCTTGTGTTTCTTTATTTCTTGTGAAAAATATTTCTTACTAATTTGCGTATATGCAAACGATTAGAGGCAATTATGTTTCCTCAAATAGTAACACTCGAAAATTTTTAGTTAGTAAAAGGGATCGTTACTATTTATTAGTAGAGTATATTAATGATTTGTTGCATAGGCCCTACAAGTAGGTCATAAGGTTATGTATAGTAAGATCTCGTTGATAGTTTACTCATAGCTTTAAACATAGTCAGTGGGCTTATTAGCGATGTTGTCTAAGATGAGCTTTAATAAGGAGGATTATCCCTGAACCTATCCACAGCTAAAGTATGTCATTCATACCGGAAAAATTTCCGATGAGAACTAGCTTTTAGAAGGTTAGGAGCAGCCTTCCGTAGGTAAGTACATCCGATAAATCATTTTTATCATATCACAGTCAACAACGCCCATTCATAATCTATGTTTCCAATTAGCGTTCTCTGGTTTCAAAACCCGGAGATGTCTGACAATACCCTTACAGTATATTCTGACGGTTCCAAAATGCAAATGAAGGGTATAGTTCTGATATTAAAAATTCTTATAAGCTGCCTGACAAGTGCAGTATATTAAATGCTGTGTAATGCTTGTTGGGTAAAGGTATTTTTTCTGAAATTCTTTTGATTTACCCGGAAAAAAATATAGGAGCTTGAGAAACGTCACCTAAACGTCCATCCTCGTTTATAAATTTTGAAAATTTCTTATGAAATATCGGCAACTCTTATATGGATTCGACGGACTAGGACTGTTACTGATTTCACAATATTCCGAATGTTAAAGTATAACCCGCCTATCGTTTCGCAATGGGGCTTGACTTCGTTATATTATTTGCAGTACTTCTCTGCTGGACTGGTCTAGATTTTTATTTTTTTTTTTTTTGTTTTTATGAAACCAGCACTCAGGGGATGGCCCCTACTCATGCAGTGCATTGTGCAGGTTTTTTAGGAAAGGTGGAAAGGGGGAAGATGCGAACGGCAAGGAAACGAGTTGCTGCTAGGTGACTATAAAATGGCCAGTGCTATACCTTCACCATTAGACAGTCTACAGGCAATCGTCCCCAAGAAGCCCGCAGTTTCTCACACCACTTATGTTGTGTGTGTTAATTTTATACATAAGTGGCGGGACCTACAGTTTAAAATCGACTCCGAACGACAGATTTTTTGAGAAACTGAGAAGAAATCGCCGAAAAAATACTTTTTGTATTTTTTTTATTTTTTGATGTCTGGCCTGGGACTCGAACCCTGGCTTTTTTTTTTTTACGTCTAATAAGCCAGCACACTACCTACTAGACCACGGCGACCATCATAAAAAGAGAACTGAATATCTGTTTTTTCGTGAATCCATGCCACTATTACGGTTCTCACGGGCCATTATCCTAAATAGATACGACATTCCGTATTATGATTTCTACAGTAGCTGTGGATCTGAGGGTATAGAAGATAAAAATCTCCTAATATTTGTACTTTCTAAAGTAGAAATGATCACAATAATGGAATTTATTTTTGAGTCGGGATAATTTTCTGTGAGCATTATTTGTGGTATCACAATGAGCCTAACCTCAGACCCAAATAGGACCTAAGTTTTTAAAGGTACTGTAGCATGTAATCTAACCTAATCTCAACCATCCATATATAAAACTTGAGACTTGTTGAATTAATCAAGAAACAAATTATTTTCTATTACTGAAGGGCCAATCTTGAAAATGTCAGACATTTGAAACTAAAACTTTAATGAACTGCAGTCGGTAGAGATAAACTAGAGCTCCAGGTGAACTTACATTGCTACATAAATACTACACAAACTAATTGGTAAATGTTGCGCGTTCGCTGAAAACTTGGCAATTGAGCCTAATTCTCAGCGAAATATCACCTTCAGCAGTCAGGCACATTTCTGGTCGATCCAAGAGCTACCAATCAACCCAAAAAAGTATAGCTTTGATGTGGATTGTGGGCCGGAGCCGCCTTCGCGTCATTTCTTTAAGGACGACATATTCTGACCGAGTTGGTACTATTTCAGTCAGTTAGAATTTATGCTGTGGGAATTTATTAAGATGCAACGGTCCGCAAAGCGAACATAGTTCATGCCATCGGTGAAATTTAGCCTGATTTATATGTCAGAGTCAGTTAGAGAATCCGTGGCCGACATTTGAACGATCTTGTTTAATATAAGAATGAATAGGTCTTTCAAGCGCTATCTGATACATGCTTTGATTAACTTCAAAATTCGACACTTTTTTAAACAATTTTAAATTATGCTCAAATATATCGCTCAAATATTGCGTTACATTTTGTAAGAGGTACTGTGTTGGATAGAGTGATTAAAGTGTTTGATATGAAACTCGATCAATAGCGGTTCAAATTCGAGTAAACATGTTCGTTGCCATTACATATTCCATCGCTAAAGACTATCTCTGACCTATCAAGGGAACATTATCATCAAGTAGAGCTACGATTACCCAATTTGTAAAAGCTTCACTTTGTAACCCCACTATCCTAGCACCTGCTACAGTATCACAATCGCATGCTTTACTGGAAAAATACACAAAAAACAGAAAAATCTCAAAATTGTCTTTTCGGTAGAACCTTTTTACCAACTTTATTTCCATGAGCGTGGCAAGAGACAATTGAGGCGCCTTCGTTGATAAATGAGAACATAGAACTTGAAAGTAAAAACTTCACGTCCATATGAAGTTTTATTGTCCGTTTTTAAATTGTTGGCAATTTACGATGTTTTAAAAACGCCATAAAAAAGGAGAAACGCTTATTTTGTATTTATAATCCCTGTTTTGACTAGAGAAGGTTTCATTGATAAAAACAATCCAGGCAGGCAGGCAGGGCAAGATTCTCTCAATGAATTAAAGGCTATGACAAGACACTTTTATTCTGCCATTCACTATACAGCACAAGAGATGCTGATTTTGAGGTTTAAAGACATGTTTCCAAAGAAAATATTTTTCCAAAATGTTAGTTATTGTTGTTGCAGTTGTTGTTGTTGTTAGTGTTGTTGTATCAGTTTAAATTATATTTAAGTATGATCACAGATTTAAAAATGCCTTTTTCGGGTTATACGTACGATATTATTGTATGATGACTTGTATTTTTGTTTGTGTTCTGGTGGTTTTTCGGTGTTTTTAATGCAAAAATTGTTCTTCTGTTGTTCGGGTTTCAATGATTTTGGATACACTTTTGTTCAGAGTGAAGCAATAATAATAAAAAGCGGAAATACTTAATGATAGGTTTTCACGCTTAAAACTCCAACATTTCATAATTAACATACACAAACTCGTACTTTGGACACAAACCGTTCCAGCAATAATTTGGCATCCTGGCTCAAAAAGCACGATGAGCAGCAACGATGTCTGATTTGAATGTGCTGGCTTGACTTGTATTTGTTGAAAATATGAAATGATTGGTATTCATTTGACCAATCGATTGTATGAATGAATGAATGAATGCATGGATGAATGCATGAATGCATGATGTCTATGCCAAAATATTTATTATTTATGAATGATAATAATTTATACGTTTTTTTTTATTATATCATCTCATATGTTTTATCTTCGACATCTGCTGGTTTTCTTTCACTCACCAGTCTACATTTAATTCCTGTCTCGGTTGATGTCAATTTGTTTAGCACAAACAAACCCAAAAAAAAAGGTTTCTTTCCACTTTTTTCCGTTTCTGCCCGTAACTTGTGACCTGTTCGTTGTTTGTAGGCAAATTTTTTTGTGGTTTTGAACACCACAGCAGTCAGACAGACAGACAGACGGTGAGATAAAATATCACGTTCCATGTTTTATTATCTTTAATTTATAGTGAAATTTTTATTTTTATTTTCAAATTATAAGTTGGTGTTGTTGTTGTTGTTTTTCTTTTGGTAAATAATAAAATATGTTCACCATGAATATTAAAGATAACATTTTGAAAATTGCTCATATCCTTTTTCGATTCCTTTCCTCATAAACGAAATTTTTTGTTCATAATTGGTCATTAAAAAGAGGAAAAAGGGAGAACTAATGTTGCCTTTAAAAGGAGATGGTAACAGAATTGCAATGTAAACACACATTATTTCCATAAAGAAAGTAAAATTTGAAAATGTTCCCATACAAATGATTCTGTGGAAATGTGCTTTAAATATTTACAACTATTACGACGTATTTATTTCGTAATAATGTTTTCAATACCTTAGCTACTACTGCAGAATGTAGATAGTCTAGTGAATAGTAAAGTAATCTACAACTGTATGGGTTGTGAGTTCATCAAGCCAAGGCCATCGAAAAAAAACATATTTTTTCACACACTAACCAACTAACACTAACTAACGAAATATGAAAAATATTTCCTCGGCGACTTGCACGCAGCAGATTTCTGGTGAAAACTCTAAAAGAGTAAATAAAATTGCCATGAAAAGTTTCTTAAAAAATCTGTCGCTTGGAGTCGACTTTAAACTGTAGATCTCCCCACTCATGTGTAAAATTAATACACTCAACATAAGTGGTGTGAAAAGCTAGTTCGTAATGCTGACTGAAGAGTTGTAATAACCAATTATGTATGCATGTATGTATGTAGTCATAGCTTTGCCATGAAAAGTGAAAACCCATCATTACATAACCACCTGCATAGCTAGGAGTATCTCCCTTAACAATATCGGAAATGCAATGCTGATTCGTGTCGTTTCTGAATACATCGAAAAACAAAACTCATTGGTCTCTAGTTCAGTCAAGATGTTACGCTGCAAATTAAAATCATGTTGTTTTTTTTAGAGTTTTTTTTTCTGACCTACAGAATTTCAAGGTTGCTGCCAGGGCTCTACTTTGAATTTAAGTGTGTTTATATTAAAAATTATGCCGTCGTAATTTATTTTGTATTAAGAGGTGTCCAAGGAGTACTTAAATGAAAAAAGTATCGTCTATCTCAAGAGATGTTAAAGGCGTACTTGAATGGAAAAAAGTATTGTAAACAGATTACTTTCCGTTTTGTTCAAGTGTAGCTTAATGGTCTATTGTGTCTCCTACTCTCTTAATTTTTTTGGCAAACTATTTATCCCATCCGATATTTACCAGATGACATCAATAGACGTCATTTGTATTTCTTTAACCATTAAGCCAAGTAATTTTAACATTAAAAAACTTAAATGGCTTGATGCGAATAACTCCCTAGGTAGGCTAGAAGATAAATTAACATCCCTACTCAAAGAAATATGAGTCCAATTGAATGTCAATAAAATTTTATAAAATTTTTAAACCCAATAAAAATCGCTTCTAATATAATAACGATTGATTATTTATTTAGTAAATAGGCCTTCATCTAATAAGAAAATATGTTACAATTTCTTAACTCTTGAAAGTTGTTTTCTTTATTGCCTTTTATATTTCGAAAAACATTTATTTCCCAGGATCTGATTTAAAAAAAAAAAACTCATAAGAAAGCTAAACGAATTATCTTGAATACTTTTTCGTTCATTCGTTTTTTTTTGTTCACAACATTTTATGGTGATTGCTATTGTTGTTGTTGTTGTTCTGTTTTGTTTTTAATAAAATATTTTTGATTATTATTCATCATCAAGAACAATTTATCTCAAGTTCCCACCCGCTCATAATTAGCATCTTTACCGCAACTGACTCTGTTGGTTTGTTTGCTTGCATGCAGCACTTGCAGCAACCAAAACAATGCTGATTCGAAACGAAAATTTAAATTCAAAAAAGAAAACAGCACAAGACTTTACTACTCTAAGCCAAGAGTTTAAGTCAAAGCCAAATACAGTGTATGGCAGCGTAAATAAGGCAGGAAAAAAATTGGCCAAAAAAAAAAAAAAAAGAAAAGAAATGGAAAGAAAAGAAAAGAATAAGACAACGACGACGACTGTGTTGACTACCAACATAACAGCAGCAACAACAGTCAAAATCATCAGAATGCAAAAAACCTAAAACAGCCAGAGAAAGAGAAGCAAAAAATGAAAAGATTTTCAAAACTAATTTCAGATATGCATCTTAAAACCATTTTTAGCTAAAGTTGGCTGGCTGGCTGGCTATCTTGGCTGAATGGCTGGAGTATGTTTTTTATAAAAATTTATTCTTCTGCTGCTCTTGCAATGTAACACGCCTTCGCTACAAGTGCACGTACTGCGATAACCAAAAAAGAAGAAGAAGAAAAAAAACCAACAACAACTAAAAAAGGGCAAAAAATTAACCAAATTGAGGAACAAAAGAAACAAAAAAACACAAAACGTCACATGTTAAAAAGGCATCGTAGTCAACGTCGTCATCTTCATCATCATCGTCAGGCGCGTCCCCATCATCAAAGGCAGCAGCAACAGCAGAAGCAACCTGTGATGGGGTATACGGAACAAAAAAAAAATTGCTTCTGTTATATCAAGTCAATGCAAAATAACAGCACAGCAACAACAACAACAACAACCTTTGCAATGGCAACAGTAAATGGTTAAACCTTTTCACTATCAAAGTTAAAGTATGTTGCAGCAGCAATAACAACAACAACTACAACGTAAATAAGAACAATAAGTTGTCTTATGAATTAAATCCAATCATTTGCAACACGAATCCACCAGCCTCAAATGCAAAAAGACGGACAGACAGACAGACGGACTATGAAAGAACGTTGCTCTTCAAATGCAAAGCAGTCATCTGGCCAACTATGATGATGGCCCAACACCACCAGCATACTGAACTCCACCAACAACAAAAATTTTTGGCCAAACACAACAACAGCAAACAGCAACAAGTGCAACAACAAATGGCCGAGATGTTACGTTTTCGTTTCATTTCGTTTCGTTTCGTTTTAAAAGCAATATTCGTCATAATCATAATGATAGGCTTTCAAAGCGTAAAAGGAAAACGAGTGCAAGCGATTTATTTTCATACCGAAAACGACAAAAAAATCAAAAAAAAAAATTAAATTTAGTTTTAAGCTTCGTTTTGGTCCTCTCAATAGTTGCAAATAAAATAAAATAAGAAAAATAAAAGAAGAAATTGAATAAAAAAAAGAAAAAAAACTGAAAGGCAATCAAGTGCATATGCACTATGGGTTGACTTTAAACAAAAAGGGGAAAGTATATGAAGAAAGGAGAACAATTTTAAATGCAAATTCTAAAAAATTAGAATAAAGTGAAATATTTACATCACGTCGTAGTCGTCGTAGTCTAGTAGGTAGTGTGTTGGCTTAATAGACTTAAGGCCCGGTTTCAAACCCCGGGTCAGACATCAAAACCAAAATATGAAAAAATATTTCTTCGACGACTTCCTCTCAGAAGATTTCTGGCAAAAACTCTGAGAGTAAATAAAATTGCCATGAAAAATTTCCCAAAAATCTGTCGTTCGGAGTCGACTTTAAACTGTAGGTCCCGCCACTCATGTATAAAATTAACACACACAGCATAAGTGGTGTGAGAAGCTAGGTCGTAATCCTGACAAAAGGGGTGTAATGACCAATTATGTATGTATTTACATCACGTGCCTCCCAATAAATTGTTAATGTGATTTTATTCACTAACAAATATTACTTTGGCATTCATTGACGTTGATTTTTCCTGAGGAAACCAATGTCTTGACTACCGTTTGGTAGCTGTTATTTTGTTTTGGACTCACGTTTTGATCACCGAGATTTGACTGCAAATCTCACTATTAAGGTGATCTTTATTTTGATGAGATCAGTCAAAAGGTCATGAGAAGCCAGAAACCGTTGCTTCTTTATGTAAGAGCAGCGCAAAGACTGCAAAAATGATTTGATAGAATACTGAACGCCATCTAATAGTGCAATGGCTGACCAAGCGATTCCTATAGAAGAGATAAGTAGTCCTCTTCTTATCCAGCTCAGTGGATAGGAGAACCAATACTGCCAATGAAGTTGATTTTCCTGTTAGCGGATCTTCCGTGCAGCGGTTTCTATACTTAAATTTAAATAAAACAAATTGTGAGTAAGATATCACCAACATTTGATATTTATTTCGATGCAATTATGTGTAGAATATAAAGGCGTTCAAATGTCAGCGAATATATATTCAACTATCCATGACTTTAAGGCATAAATCAGGATAAATATGGCCGATGGCATGTGGAATGTTGGCTGAGGGCTTGTGTAACGGGGTCATATCGCACGAAGTGGCAATTTCTTCACATCACCTCCTCGTGGGATGACCAAAACACAAATCGCTTGTGCATAGCGATGTGGCATGAACTGTGCTGTGATCGACGCGAAATCGATTGCCTCGGATTGTCATGCATGCCCTCACGGACAGCGGTGACGATTTCGGTAGAGCTTGATGTACTTCGGCGTACAGGTGTTAGTCGATCGTTTACGGAACCAGTGGATCGAATTTATCCACCACTTTGCGAATAGTCTTCTCTGTAGGACGATTATGACTATCATAAAATGGGCGAAGCTCGTGGTACGTTGAACAAACAGAACACCCATTTTGATAAAACCATTTTATTATTTGCACGTGTTGTTGGAGGTTACACCCGATCATGGTGTTTTAACAAGTCATGAGAAACGGAAAACTCCATACAACCGGAGATTATCCAATTTAACTGAGGCAATCGGAACATCTAGTCCACTTAGCAACAAAGAAATTGGAACTTTCTACTCACCCTGGATACTTCATAAGCAATACAATTTCCAACGATATTTCTATGTCCTAGATTTAATATAAAAAATAGTTATCTTTGAATGATTCAAAATTTTCCCCGAACTCAGACTAAGTGTAACGTGCGAATTCCTAATATATGTATGTACCACAGCTATTTAGCATATTGTAGGTAGGTAGTGTGTTGGCTTATTAGACTGAAGGCCCGGATTCGTATCCCAGGTCAGGCATCAAACGAAAATATGTAAATATTTCTTCGGCGACTTTCTCTCAGCAGATTGCTGGCAAAAACTCTGAGAGTAAACAAAATTGCCATGAAAAGCTTCCCAAAAATCTGTCGTTCGGAGTCGACTTTAAACTGTAGGTCCCGCCACTCATGTACAAAATTAACGCACACAACATAAGTGGTGTGAGGAGCTAGGTCGCAATCCTGACTGAAGGGTTGTAATGACCAATTATGTATGTTTGTATGTATTTAGCATACACTAGAGCCCCGACATGCGTCGTTAATCGAAACGACGCAAATCGAAACAACTTTTTCTATACAAATGCATCGAAATTTAATTCATTGGGACCAAGAATTCAAACGAAAGCAAAATGAATGAATAATGAAAACAACGAATGTTCAACAAATGTTTTTTAATTATTATAAAGAAATAACAAAACAATAAACAGAAGTTGCAAGAATTTTAAAATACAAAAAAAAAATTCTAAATATGTACCACAATACAAATACTAAAATGGTAGTACTCAATGCTGCAAGAAAAAAATTAAACGTATGTAGCGTCACAAGTCGAAATTTAAACGACGCAAGTTGGGATTCAAACGACGCAAATCGAATCGACTCCAATCGGGGACGAAACGACGGAAATTTAATCGACGCGAATTGAAATTGCAACAACGCAAGCTGAGTTTTGTCAATTTTTAAAAAGCGACACAAATCGAAATGACGCAAATCGGGTCGACGCAAGTCAGGGCTCTAGTGTATTGTAGAAATCGGTATTGATAAAGGGCATTGTCGGAAAATCCTCAGTTGGAACACTGCTTCCTACTTTCTCTTTCCCTTCTTTTATAACTCTAAAGAGTTGGTCTCAATTACACAAAAAAAAATTCTTCTTCTGGGAAATCACGCGAACTACATTGTTGGCTTGTGAGTCTAAAACCCCAAGGAAAGACAGTGAAGAATCAAGAGCCCAACTATTCTACGAGGGCAATATTAGTCGCATCAGAGCCTCAAAAAACAATTGTCTTTGTGGAAGCATTAAGTAAGCTTCAAAAGATCAGTTGTTGTTGTTGTTCTCACGTTTCAGTCACATTCAAATTTTTCCTCACATTTTTTACTCATTAAATACGTTTTCAACCCATTGTGCATAACATTGAATCCTCTTTGTAAATTCTTTTGTGTAATGTGGTTAAGTTAATGCAACATGTTGTTATTGTTGCCATTATTTGTGATAATAATGATGATGATGACGATGGTAGTGATGCTGATGACTCTTATTTCGGTTATTTTTCCCCATTTTGCACCACCTCTCTCCCTCACATGATTGTATTAACTTAGAAGAGAATCGAGCGACCAGCATTATACAAATATCAGTTAAATTTCAAGAAAGACAGCAGGAACAACAACAACAACAACAAAAATAGAACCAGGCACATATTCAATGTTGCACGTTCGCCATGCAAATTAAATGGCTGAAACAAATGAAGGAACGTACTATGTACGAGGACGCCGTAACATGTACTGGAGTAATGTTTGGTAAGCAAAATAAGCTTCTTAGCAGCAACAACAACAATAACAACAATGAAAAATAATAATAATCGTCATTATCATCAGCAATATGAGCATCCACAACAACATCACAGCATCAACACAAATTTCCCATGACCAACACCGAGTGTTTTTGTTATTCTGTTGCCTTATTTAAAAGGTTGGTCCAGGAGGATATTCCCTTATTTTTGTTATGTTTTTTTTTTGAAGTTTAGACCTGGCTTAAGTCTAATTTTCTCATTCATTCGTTTTTATTCATTGAACACTTTGTGTAACTGCTCTACATCAATGTGTAGGTACGACTGTATGTAAAACGTGTCTTAAAGTTGCTGTGCTGTTCTCAAAATATTCTTCTTCGTTTTCTTGTTCTTGTTCTTCATCTTGTGTCCGAATGTCATAAATCCTTAGAGATAATAATATGCACCTTGCTTGCTCGCTTACTTGTGCTTGCTTCATACGTACTTACTTGCTGCATTCATTCTTTATGCTTCTTGCTAAAAATTTTTATTTTTTCTTTCAGTTTAGTTTTCTTCTCTTAGTTGCCACCATCATCATCATCATATCTTTGATACTTGCAACACACTTTGTGGCAACACACACGTTCAACAACTTAAATTTAAATTGTATTTCGTGGTTTTCATATTTTAAGCACTTTTTTCAATTGCTGCTGTTGTTGTTGTTGGGGCTTTCAATGATTGTTGTCGTAGTTTAGAGTTTAAGTAAGTTTGTGGCATCAAAGCCAAAGTGAAGTACGAATGAACTTTTTTTGTTTTTTGTTTTTTTTTTTTATTATAATTTCAGATCAAATTATTATTGGGAGGGGGGTTGGTTTGTTTATAATGAAATGATTTTTTATTTTTATTGTTTTTGGCTTTCCTTTTTGCGGCTTTAAATTTAATAAATTTATTTTGATTTCTTGTTTTCGTGTTCCTTTTGCTTTTTTCTGAGACTTCTTATTCATTTCATTTTTCAAAATCATATCAAATAATTGTATCAAGAAATTTAGAAGTTTTGTTCGTTAAGGCAAGCAATATGCATAAGAGAGTTTAGAGGACGGAAAATTTTGAAAAAGAAAATGCACTTCAAATAACTGAGATCAACTGAGAATAACCGTAGACTTTTACATCAACTTGTTCTTGATATTCGTTCGCCAGATGCCGAGGTATTTAGTGGCATTTGCTTAATGTAATGAATTAATATTGACGAGCGTAAACATACACACATACATAATTGGCCATTACAACCATTTAGCCAGGATAACGGCCTAGTTTCTCACACCACATATGGGTGTGTAAATTTTGCAAATGAGTGACGGGACCTACAGTTTAAAGTCAACTCTGAACGACAGATTTTTGAAAAACTTTTCATGACAATTTTACTTCACTCTCAGAGTTTTTGCCAGAAATCTGCTGAGAGGAAGTCGCCGAAGAAATATTTTTCATGTTTCGTTATTTTGAAGATGTCTGACCCGGAGTTTGAACCTAGACTTCACGCCTAATTGGCCAACACACTACCTACTACTATCACCGATTCAAAGAGAGAATTATAAGACTACAGGGAATTGCTTCCTGTAACTTCCTTTAAGTCTGTTATTGAAAGAATTGCCGTATCATCTGCGAATTGTTTCTGCAGTCTTGCCTGTAACCAATGTATACAATATAAGCCGAAAATACTGATGTCTGTAGTTCTTCAAGCTCTGTTTATGAATTTATTTTCGTTAAAATGAAAAAGTCTGTGCTGCAGTAGCGAAGAATATACAAAGCTCTGGCGAAGATTGAATCCAGAAGATTGAAGATTGTGATTTAAAATAAAAGATGGCAGAAATACGGTCATCGAATTCTTTTTTTTCTTTGAAATGCCTATCGATGCCATTATGTGCTTATTATGGCTTATTCGCATATACCTCGGACTTAAGAATACCCCCACAAGAAAATTTCTAACGGGGTTAAACGGCGCTACGTCGGTGGGCTGTTCACATTTCATACACATGAGATAATCATACCCTTAAATTGCTCGTGCAAAATATCAAATATTGCATGATCAGTGTAGAAAGTAGAGCCATTCTGTTAAAACCACATTTCATTGATACTCATATCATGCAATTCAAGCCAAAAGAAATTGGTAATCATCGTGCTATAGTGCTCACCGTTGACATTAATAGCCTAGCCAATGTCGTTCTCAAAGAAATATAAACCAATATTGCGGCCTGCCTTCAATTAACCCCAAACCGTGACTTTTTCGGGATGCATTAAACGCATTTGGGTCTCATATCAAATTCAAAAATTTTGTTTGTCCATTAAACTATGCATCTAGAAGCGGGAATCAACGCTAAAGATAAGTCTACAATGAAAATTAGAGTCCGTTGACAACTGCTCCCATTCAGCGAAGACATATTGTTGTATGTGATGTACCATGATGACACACTGTATAATTGACTGTATAAATGACAACTAATTTGACAGATGTGGCTTTACCAAAATGACCGTTATCAACTGTCAAATTTCGGAAAACCCTTATCGAAGACTCTATATTTGTGTGATTGGCACTGAATACATTGTTGACGTACAAATCCATTCTGAAAACACTTGAAAGAGTTGTGTACCTATCATATGGGGCATTTTAGCAATTTAGGTGGGCAATTTTAGCGGGCACCATTCAGCAGATCTTGGAAGGCAAGGCGGTGACTAATTGCGCTGTTCTTGATACTATTAAACCTAGCATTTGATAACATTTCTCACGAGGTCATGGAGAGGGCATTGAATATATGAAGACATTGAATATTAAAGTCGCCGTAGTCTAGTAGGTAATGTGTTGACGTGAGTTCTCGGGTCAAATCCCAGGTCAGACAAATACAACAAAACAAAGCAGATTTCTGGCTAAAGAGAGTAAAGTAAAATTTCCATAAAAATTTTCTCAAAAGTCTGTCCTTCGGAATCGACTTTTAATTGTAGGTCCCTCCACTCATGTATAAAATAAATACTCGTGACATAAGTGGTGTGAGAAACTAGATCGTAATCCTGACTAAAGAGTTGTAATGACCAATTATGTATGTATGTATTGAATATAGGGGGATGTTCAGATAGATGGCTGATATCCTAAACATACGATTTAGGAGAACAACGCAAGGGGTGGGAAGTAAAAGAGTAGGCACAATTACAGGTAAGGTTATTTTCACTGTTAATGTGTCCTCGAATGTACATGAAATCTTGATGAATTGCTTAAGACGGGCGTTAATTCCCCCGGGTATTCAGACAACATAACTCTGATGGCAAGAGGCAAATTTGAATAGACGCACTTTCAAACAGACCATGAGATTGTAAATCTGTGGTACATAAGAGTAGGGTTGAGATAAATTTAGGAATTTAGGGAAAACTTTCTAATTCTTTCAAAATATCTAGGATCTATGTATGGCGGCACATATAGTGTAAATCGGCTTATATAGGTTAACGGCTTGTATAAAGTCAAATTGCGAACAATATAGGACGCTATGAGCAAGCTGAAATGAGGTTATACTCTTCAGGATTCCTGGTGTGCGAATTCACGACAATAAGCAGACTGATGCGCTTGCAAAGAGGACAGCTTCTACACCGTTGATAGAATCAGAATCTTTCTGTGGAGTGGAAGAGATGTTTTTTTACTGGGCACTGTATTGCTTATACTAATGCGATAAATTGATGATCTCCCATAAATTTCATTTATTTCGCACAGAGCTCTGCTGCCTTTAGATTTGTATATTCGACTGTTCCAGAATATCAAACTCTCAGATACGAGCAAGAGGCAAGACCAGCATTCGAAATAAAAGATTACTCAGCTCTTTTCAGATATTTCACAAGCATTTGAATGCAAATTAATTTTTCTATGAAAGTTAAGGACTTATTGGAAAGTTACACTATCGGCCGAAAGTGTGTAAGAAATGAAAGTGATTTCATTCAGAAATGAAAGTGATTCAGGGTAGTAATTTTGGTTAAGAGCTTCTTCGCGTATATATTTTGCTGTTAGAGAAGTGTTCAATATCTGGAGAATTATAGTGAGTGAGCAAAAATGTTTTCGAATAAGTTTCACGTTAGGAAATGATGAGAACTGTAGAGGAAAGACTTGCCACCTGTCGAAGAATTTTTATTAGTTTCTTTTGGTTTAGAGTTTCCTTAAAATTTTTTACACAAACTCTAGTAAATCATCTGAGGGATGATAAAGACATCAACTGATTTCCAACATGGTTTTCAGATTTATTTATTAATTTTTTTTTTTCATTTTTGGCATTCTTATTATAATTTCCGAAAAAAAGAAATTATCTTCAAAACTCCCATTAAAAGGTTCAAAAGTGTCATAAAAGCTTCGTTTAAACAAATTATTTTATAATTTTTAATTAAACCATCACATAACCAACCATTCCATAAATTAAACGAACGTTTTTCTACCCAGCTTTAGAGACGTCGTCATTATGTCTCTGTTTGTCTTTTATAGCACCGCATAGGTGAGACCAAAAGGTGGAGTCAGGGTAATAAATGATGTGTGTGGTGTTCATAATGAAAAAAAAAAAAAAAAATAGAAAAAAAAAACAAAAAAAACTTGGCTACCAGACTCACAGAGACGGGCAAGTTTTCAACGTACTCGTACGTTACTCGTTTAATGTTTTAATATTACACCGGTGTTTAGCAGTGTTGTTGTGGTTTTTATGTAGTTTTTATTTTTATTTTTTAATAATAGAGTTTTTTAAAGCATTTGAAACTAATGATGAATCATAAAGTCATGTGCAGAATTATTTTTACCACCATACCCGCTCGTTTAACGTTATGGTTTTTGAAAATATTGTGAAAAGAAGAAAAAAAAAAGAAAAATTCAAGTAAAAAAAGACATCAATTGCATGTCGAATGGACCAACAACAAAACCAGATGTGAAAAGAAATCTTTATTCTGTTACAACTTTATAAGACTTGCACAGCCAGTTGCGTTAAGGAATGCAATCGTTGGTTTTGTAGTAGAAAATACTTTAGAGCTGCTTAACGACATGGAATGGATTGATTTTTAGCTTGAAAATTAGAGTTTCTAAGTTAGACTACAGCAATCATAACTTCCGTAATTTTTATGAGTAAAATTATTATTGAGTCCTGAGTGATTACAGGTGAGGTGGTTAAAGTTCTTGTCTTCAAATTCGAACACAGAAAAAAATTTTCAGGGCTTCAGGGCATCGAATTTTATAAAATTGTGAGGCTTTAATCGTCTCCAAAGACTTGAGTTAAGAAGGCATCAGCATATCCCACCACGCTTCACCCAGGAAGAGTAACAGAGCAACGAACTTAATTGGAACATCGTTAGAAAGATTCGGAGACAGTGAGTGAAATGCAACAATTCTATATACATTTTCGAAGAGGGATTTATTTCTAAAAAAAAAACGATAGACGGCAACCCTATTAATCTGGAACCTGCCTGCTATAGTAGACCAATCAAAAATTCAGCAGGAAAAACTTGGTGATCTTTGTGAAACGTAGGCATTATAGTATAACAACTACAACTTCTTCAACAACTACAAAAAAACGTAACGTCAATAAAGCAACATACCGTGCAATGATTACAGACCGTAATGAAACAACTTTTGTCACCGTAATCTAATAGGTAGTGTGCTGACTGAAGGGTTGTTATGACCAAGTATGTATATATGTAATGAAAGAACTGGACTTTATTGACATATTCTTTAAATACAAGCGATACCATGATCGTATTAAGCATGTTTGATGAGGAATTAAACTCAGTAACAGTTCATTAGTGGCATGAGACTTGGTCCTACTAGCGACTTTTTATAGGTGCAGTTCCTCTTGTACAGAGAAAAACCAGCCTTATTTACAAACTGAAATGCAATAATATTTTTATCGCTGAAATATTGGCCGAAGGGCTGAACGCTACGGATGGACCACTCAGGGCATGTCCGCGGGACAAAATTTACATTAAATGAGCTTTTGGAAGTATTTTTTATTGTCCCAAATAAACAATTCTACGTATTTTTTTAGATTTTCAAAACCGCAACGGTTAAAAGGAACATCCACTCTAACTATTGCACTGAAGATCACTTGCCTCTTCTTTTCTCAGCATTATTTTGAGCTCCAGATCAGAGTGGAAGTAGATTTTTTATAATTCTGATCAAAAATTGCTACCAGAGAACTATTGCTTATAATACACTTTATAGGACAGGGCTATTCCCTGGGCATTGGTTTCAGTTAAAAAAAAAAATTAGTATAAAGAGGCAAAATTTCTTTTTCACTGATCTCCGTTAATCCAAATACTCCATAGATAGTTACGTATCTAACCACCAAAGGATACAATCATGGGTATTGTATTACGAAAGTTTAGAAAATCGATTTTTATTCGAATTTTCTTTTCTAAGACCCATTCAGTAATTTACACGATTTCAGACCTTCAACAAGGTCCTACTTCTCATATATTTTCATAAAAATTTTCCGTAGTCTGCCATTACTTATATTATAGGAACAGGAGGTGAAAGTCATTTCATTTTCAAGGTTTCTTCTCCAAGTAACTTTTGCACTCAGTAAAATATCAAAGTATTTGGCATCAGCTGTCTAACCAATAGAATTCGTTACAAAGAGCACGATTACCACTGAACCTAACTGACTTCTGAAGTTTTCCTAAAGCTGATCTCAAAGTGTAAATACCTAAGCCATACATAATATGTCATTACAACCCTTCAGTCAGGATTACGACCTAGCTTCTCACACCACTTATGTTGTGTGCGTTAATTTTATACATCAGTGGCGGGACCTACAGTTTAAAGTCGACTCCGAACAACAGTTTTTTTGAGAAGCTTTTCATGGCAATTTTATTTACTCTGAGAGTTTTTGCCAGAAATCTGCTGAGCGGAAGTCGCCGAAGAAATATTTTCATATTTTCGTTTTGATGTCTGTCCTGGGATTCGAACTCGGGCCTTAGCCATATAAGAGGATAATCATCGATCGCAAGCTATGCCATCTTCATTGAATTCAAGTGTATTTTTAAAACAAAAGACTTAGGAAACATACTTTTTTCTTTACCAATGAATTTATTCTTTCAGTAACTGTACATCAATTTTTTTAAATAAAAAAAATATTTCCTATGGTTAGAAAAAATTACTTTGGGGAGAAAAAAAATATAACAACAATAACAATAAATACAACAATTTTGTAATAGTGGCAAAAATTATAAGCCACACACAATGTAACAATAAAAAAAAGAGTTTTTAAAAGAGTTGCTAGACAAAATGCAGTCAATTTTTTTGTTTAAAATTAAAATTAGAAAAAAATAACATACGAGTATTATAACAATAAAATACAATAGTTCAGACTCTGATACTTACTCTGATACATGTTATAAAACAACTGGTGATAGATAGGAAAGAGATGCCGTTTAAACACCATCATCATCATCATTATCATCATCATCAGCAGCAGCAGCAACAACCAGGTGATCGTGCTGATGATCATGTTAAAGAGTTACGACTGAATATTACTCACAGCCCGGTGGTTAATTAGTAGATATTGTTGAATAATGGCTAACAATATTCGTATGATGGAATGTATAAATGGAAGTATTTAAACTAGAAAAAAAGAAGAAAAAAAATTAAAAATACCGTTTCGTTTATTAAAAAAATACAAAAAAAAATATGCCACAATAATAATTAAGGTTATGAAGTGTTAAATACATGGTATACACGGGCATGAAAATGTATGGTAATTATGAATTGCAAAATGTGTATAGAAAAAAAATCATTTAAAATATAAAGACAGGGAGGTGTCTTAGAGCTTCAAACATTATCTCCACTTATTTGATTAGCTCTAAGGAGTTTGTGTCGTTGTCATCAAAGCGAATTTCCAGCATTTTACTCTTCTGCTTCCGATTCATAAAAACAAATTCTGTTATAAGCGCTGCCAGAGTTAAGTGCATTGGAGTTTAACCAGCCTAATGGCCTTATAATACGAATACTGCTACTCTACAAGATGCTTATCCTCCCCGTGCTACTTTATGGCGCAAAGGCATGAACACTATTAAACACTGATGCAGCAGCCTTAAGAGTATTCGAGAGAAAAGTTCTATAACCCGATCTTTAGTTCAGTGAGAGTTAGCGTTGATTTCTGCATCTGACGAGCTGTTGAGCTTGGTCAAAGACATGGACGTTGTGCAGCGTATTAACATCCAGCGGCTGTCCTGGCTCGGCATGTCATTCGAATGGTGGAGGATGTTCCGGCGAAACGAGTATTTAATGCGGGGATTTGCGGAAGTCGGCGAATAGGATGATCTTGTTTGCGTTGAAAAGACCAAATCGAGAAAACCTTGTCATCGATTGGTGAGACCAACTGGTGAAGGCGCACAAAAAGTATAGGCACCTAAAAGGATGTGTTAAAGCAGGCCAAAATCTGTTAATCGGTTTGTTAATGGCCAATTAAGAAAGTAAGTAAGTAAGTAATGGCATGACATGTATATGACAAAAGGAACTCTTTCCACAATGACAAATGACACATGACTGTTTTATGATTTATAACTCATGATCCGGTTTGAAATATTTTTTCAGGTGCCCATGTACATTCTGCCAAGAAATTTTCAATGATAACTTTGCTACTATAATTTATAAATTACAAAAAACTAAAGTATTTGCATACAAAAGCCCCTAAAATAGTTTTTTAAGCACCCACCCACCAACGCATCACAAGCAACTGTCAGTCAAACATTTTATAATAAATAATACAATACAATGCAATACAATACAAATATGATTGTTTTTGTTATATTTTTATTGTTAAACAAATGCATTAAATGCTAACAAAAGACTTGCATCACAAATTGATTGAATGAAATGATTTATTTCATAGTGCTTGCAATACCATGCCACAGAGTAGAGATCATGCAACAAAATCTAATTAGATTTTCATTGTAAACACATGAGATATTCATCAAGTCTGATTGGCTATACTAATTAAAAAAACAATAGTTTAAGGGTTACACTACTGAACGGAAGATGTCGCTGATTAGAAATATCCTTTTGGTTGGAAGGACACTAAATTACGGAAGGTTTGAAGGTTTTGATGAGGATGAATCACAAACACCTTTTTAAATTCAGAGAGTTTGACTAAGAAGTTTTAATGCATTGGGCTATATATCAGATCCTTTGATTATTACTTGTGAAAAACCTTATATTTTCAAATATTTGAAAAGCATATCATTATAATATAAACAAACATCATATAACGAAATATTAATTACTGCTAATTGGGGAAAAAATAGCACAACATTTCCTACCTGGCTCTGGAGGCTGGTAGAGTATTTATGACGGCCATAGGATAATTGTCAATTAATAAATTCTTTACTTCTGAATTAATGACTAAAAGTGGAACTTGCTTCGCTGAGATATAGCCTAGTAAACTGCGTGGGTACATATCTATGCTAACAGACTGAGATGCTATTTAATGAAGTCTAGGTCATAGATACACCACAGCATCGAGGTCTAAGTAGAAGGATTTAATTCGAACTTTGGTGTTAAGTATGGTTTTGATGAACACGAAATTTTATTTGTAAGACTATAAACTGAATTTTCCATATTAGAGGTGAACATTTTTTAAGCTTACTAACACCGACCTCATAGCCCGCGCTACAATAAGTACGCATAGCACATGGTATTTCCTCGCGCTATTGTCAGTCTTCAGGATGCTCTCTCACCAGTCGCACTATTTCGCATGGGCTTTACTACTGTATTATGTGCTTCGTTGACCTTGCACCGCGTTGTAGTTCTTGTCGAACAGTAAAATCGCCTTTATTGCATTATTTATCATCAGTGTAGAATCTTTCACTGATTCCAATTATATTCGATGTTCACCAAATCTCGAGCATTTGAAGATGTTTCATCTTTATGTAGGCATTAAACATATTTTGAGGAAATTATGTGTTCGAGGCTATGTGAGCATTCTTGTAACAACCATATCCCGTTAGGCAATATGCTATGTTCGAATCTATTGATTCGTTTTCCAATATTTCATCTTAGTTCGAAAGTCAACCGACTGTGAAAACTTATTTCCAATTTTTGTTATAATTTTAGAAAAGTTTTCAACATCCTGCAAGTGTCGTTGATGTGATTCTTGACGATAAGGCGACCTATAGTCAATCATTGTCGCCTAATTTTTGACCTTGAGGAGTTTATATCGCTCTAAATTTTCATTCATTTTCATTTCTCATTCCGACTTATGAGATCAATTTTTATCGTCCGCATTATCAGATTTTGATTTATTAGCTCCAGAGTTTCTTCACTCTAATGGCCACGTTGTCAGGAATTTCCAACTCAAACACAGGACGGTAGAGAGGTCCTAACGGTAAAAGATACTACTCATCACCATTGTCGGATTCAATATTAACTGCCTGATGGCGACTTTCTAACAACAGTCTTCTCGCACAAACTCTGAAAGTAATTAAAAGTGTCATGACAAGTTTCTCAAACTTACACCGTTCGGAGCCGTGTTTAATGGTAGGTCTCGCCACTCATGCATAATATTAACCCACAACATGGATGGAAGTCACTGATAGGCAGGATTACTTAATGAATAATGAACTGAATTTTACTTTTGAAAAGAAGAGTATTTTACCACTACTTTCCATATCTGTTTACATTATATAAACGAAAGTTAGAAAAAAAATCGATATTTGACTTTAAAAATTCTTCATTCAGCATAATACGCACTGAATGCAGCATCTTCCTAAGACAAGACGATATTGTATTATTGACCTCATATGCAAATTCTCTATAAATCAGTGATGAAATATATTCCCAGTCGATTTTCGTATTTTTTCCATGCGACCGAATATATTTAAAACAGCATTGAAAAGCAATTTATGCATGCAGCGAGGCAAAGTAAAAAAGAAAACGAGCCTAAAAAGTAATCTGCATATCACCAGTATATCGTTACCACCTCCACCGCCACCAAAACAAGAAGAAGATGCCAGACAATTTATGCCACCACATAAAAATACAATTCAGCATAAAGCAAAAACATAAAAAAATATATTGGAACGCATATGGGAATTACACGTAGAAGAGAAGACGTGTAGATACGTACGTGATGTCCTGCTGAGATAAATAAATTAACATATTTGACCAAAAACTAAATCGATTTTTGCTGCTGATACTGGCTGACACTGCCACTTGTGCCCGTGTATTAAACGAAATAATAATTTACATACAGACAGCCAAAGCCAAAAGCCCTGAAAAAAGTAGCGAACAGAACAGCAAGTGCTTGCTTCAAAAAACTAGCACAGGTGGTTAGGAAACAAGAAACGTTTTCTTATTGTAAAAATCAATGTCTGCTACAAACAAAAGAAAATAAAATTGAGACATCTTTGGAGGCAGTTAATTTCGCTTAACTGTTAGACTCCTGTCCACTTCTTTTTTTTTGTTTTCTAACCGTCTTAACATTTGCCATAACAGCCCCTTAAAAAATTAGCAGCAGTTTGCCTCTCCATAGCAATTGTTTTTTAATTTCTTCTTTGGCAGTTGATGAGCTTGACTGGAATTGCCAATACGATTGTGACCATAGTCTAGCAAGTGGTTGCGGCAGTATTTCATACCCACACCCACTCAGACGCATAAATTTTCTTGCAAAGCTTTTTTACTTGCAATTAAACGTGGTTTTCATGTGGTTTCTAATACATATTTAGACAGAGGTATGGCCATATTTTATTAAGCACAGTGGGACAAAAGGTTGAAGATCCATTAAACCATTAAACATAATTTTCCTTCCGATATCCTTCTAGAGGATAGAATAAGTTGTGTTAATCTCAAACAATTTCGTCTGTATTTGGATTAAGTCCAGGATTCTGTTTTATGCCTCAACTGAATTGGCAGTCATTGTTCCAAAATTTGTCTTTTTTGGTTCGTTTAGATTAATATTGACACGAAATAAATAGAATCCATAACATTTTAAACCTGATATCAATCCACAACTCTTTAGTGGTCAATAGCTACAGACCAAACGATTCATTTTGAATGATATTTTTCAGGAACCAGAGATCCAATGTTTCTGAACAGATATTTTTCAATTATGATATCCAATCACTTCTTTTACGGCGACGTGTACATTGCGGCTCAGCATAACAAGTCGAACAGCATTCAATTAGTCCAGTGTTACAAACCAAAAAATCTAGTGCCAGGCTCTGTACTAAAAGACTGCCACAGGCATCTACATATGTGACCTTCAATTGTGGACACTGAGTCACCACGCAAAGAATAAGTCGTCTACAAATATCTCTTTTGTATCCACGGAAATGCCTCTGCTAAACACAACCTAATTTGTAGCAATGGAGCTTGTTGTTGCCTGGTTTCATATACAATTTCTATAGAATTAGTCATTAAATCGTTACGCATTAGTCAGAAGCAAATGTTGCTACAAATGTAGCTACGAGAAGTACACCCAGAAGATATTTTAAAAAAAAGACGATTACGACTGTTAGTACCTTACATTGAGGTTTTTTCAGTCCTATCGTATGTTCTGAGTCTCCATATGAAGTTAAACCGCTCTGATACCAATTTCCCGATTCTTGTTCGAATCATGAAATCTAATATCGGTTCCCAAATGCTGTCCTGGCCATGTGGGCTAGACAAGACAGTTTTAGTCGCCTCGCTAATAATAACATTTCAAACTGGGTACTCTTTTACCTCTGGCCTCATGTATACATAATTGATCATTACAACATTTCAGTCAGGATTACGACCTAGCTTTTCACACCACTTATATTGTGCGTATTAATTTTATACTTGGGTGTCGGGACCTACAGTTTAAAGTCGACTCCAAAATGACAGATTTTTGACAACTTTTCATTGCAATTTTTTATTTACTCTCAGAATTTTTGCTAGAAACCTGCTGAGAGGAAGTCGCCGAAGAAATAATTTTTCATATTTCGTTTTGTTGGAAAAGTCTGACCTAGGATTTGGCATCACATTTAATAAGCCAACACATTATCTACTAGAATACGGCGCCTTTCCTCTTGCCTCTAAAGTAAAAACACTATCATTTAACCTTTTTTAATTGACGTCTTCACAGCTTACTTCAATCCAAAGAAAACTCATTCGCTTGCTTTGATTTCTCACATGACCTGGGAATCGACAGAGAGTGACCATATTTTCTCTGCCTAGCTGATTTAGCTTCGCATTCCATTCTATTTACGAGTTTACCTCACAAGAGTAGAGTTTACGGATGGCAGCTTGACAGTCAGATAATATTGCTATGGCCCTTCATATGTACTCTCTATAAAAGTAGAATTGAACACATCTTCTCATGGCGTAGACTTCTGCTTTGATATATAATATTTTAATCGGGATCGCCGTGGTCTAGTAGGTAGTGTGCTGGCTTATTAGACGTAAAAAGCCAGGGTTCGAGTCCCAGGCTAGACATCAAAAAATACAAAAAGTATTTTTTCGGCGATTTCTTCTCAGTTTCTCAAAAAATCTGTCGTTCGGAGTCGACTTTAAACTGTAGGTCCCGCCACTTATGTATAAAATTAACACACACAACATAAGTGGTGTGAGAAACTGCGGGCTTCTTGGGGACGATTGCCTGTAGACTGTCTAATGGTGAAGGTATAGCACTGACCATTTTAAAGTCACCTAACAGCAACTCGTTTCCTTGCCGTTCGCATCTTCCCCCTTTCCACTTTTCCTAAAAAAACCTGCACAATGCACTGCATGAGTATGGGCCATCCCCTGAGTGCTGGTTTCATAAAAAAAAAAAAAACCCCGATTCCTGTCTCCTTACCTGTGCTTGACCCTTCCGTATGCCACAGAATGGTCTCTCTCTTAAGAGAGAAGTTTTGTTGCGTAAAATTTTCCACTTTATTGCTTCCTTTAAAGTGTATCTCAAACACTTCACTTTTCTTCTGCTTTTGTCCCACAGTATCATGTCATTTATGTGATCTTTAGAGACAATTGTTTTTATTTATTTTTAAACTTTTCTAACGTTTGTCTTTTTGAAAATAGAAAATACAACCCAAAAGAGGAGTTTATGCACCTTAAACATCACAAAATGTATCTTTATTACGGTCTTTTTCTTCAATTGACTCACTCCGCTAGTGAGTCTGAAAAGGTTTTTTCTTTCCATCTTCGGTTGTAGTCGCTGGTAGTCTGTTGTTACTTTTTGTTTCAATTGTTGACTCTATGAGGAGGTGGCACTTTTTTTGTTTTTTTTTTTGGAACGAACGCACATCACTGTGTAATTAGTCGATAGTAAATTATAGTACTGCGGCTCATTGTTTTTTTTTTTTTGCTACTACCACTACTGCTTCGTTTGAAGTTGTTACAGCCAATGTCTTATAATATCATGGCAGCTGCAGTTGCATGTGGGTTGTTTTACATACTGGGATACAAATACGAAATTGGTATTCAGTATTTTTGCACTATTTTTACTGACTTATTTTATTGCTCATTAAGATCCGTTAGACAGGATTACAATCTAGTTTCTCACACCACTTATGTTGTGTGTGTTCAAGGGTGGCGGGACTTACAGTTTAAAGTCGTTTCCAAACGAAAGATTTTTGAGAAATGTTTTTCATGGCAATTTTATTTTACTCACCGAATTTTTGCCAGAACTCTGCTGAGAAGTAGTAACCGAAGAAATATTTTTTTTCATACGAGATCTGCTCAAAAAATAAGGTGGATTTTCAAATTTCAAATTTTTGTATATTTTTGTAGTTGGTATACTCATCACAGTTTTAGTTGCATTTTATTTTCTGTTAAATTTTGGTATGAAATGACCCTAATCTTACGTATTTTCTTAAAACTTTTTGTTGATGTAGTTGTGCTTAGCTTAACTAATTACTAATTCGTTATTTAACACACACGCATACATAGTATATATCAAATGGATTTTTCTTATTTTTACTGCTAAAATTATGGCTAAAATCTTAGCAATTTTCAAATTTTGTATTCCTTCCTCTTGCATAAAGAAATAAAGCACTCTCTCTTTCCTTTTATTATTTCTTTGCTTTGTTTCAATTTTATTAAACAAGTGCTTTCCGCAGGTCAACAGGTCTTTTCCTAGAAACATGCGGCTCTGCTTAAGTTTTTTGAAGAGGTTGAGCCCTTTTAATATTTTAAAATTCTAAAGCCATCAGGATGTTTAATGCACTTTGTCCTAAATTCTAAACTGAACTATTTAGAACTGTAGGCAATATTTTAACATTTATTCTCTACATCATGTCTCTTTCTAGCTAAATACGATATAAAATACTTATATTTTCTAAACTTTTCGTATTATTGATAATCAGCTTATATTTCAAAGATGATAGGATGGACTGTGGTATATTTATTAAGAATCCAGATATTAAACTTTCTTTTAGGCTGCAGAGTCATTCCAGTTCTTTCTAGGCAGAGGTCATTTCCATTTTCAAAGAATCTCTTGATTTTCTCGGACAGCCAAGCTGCAATTAAGTCCTTACCGAAACTATTGTCAACATCCAAGAATTGCTCAGAGACATTATGAATCATTTAACGGTAACTCCTATAAGGATCGCAAGATATGGGAACATTGTTGGAAAGTGCATTGCTGATGAGTTGGCCAGGTCCTACACAGAGCTCATAATCTCGGACATATTACTAGACTTTGGTATTGTGATTGTTTCAGTTAAATTGCGAAATGCCCACTCGTTATACAGAGAGGCTCTCGTTGACAGCAAGAGTGTACGTACAATTTTACTAGACCTGGTGTATGTAAGTATGGTTAAGAAGTGCACCGACTCACTTTAAATTGCATGGCTATCCGTGGTACTATAGCAATTCTCACGGGCCACTGTCGTTTTAGTAGACATTTCGAAAAACTTGAAGTTCCGGCAAATTATTTCTGCAGAAACTGTGGACTTGAAGAGGAGGTGGAGTTTGTCAGTGCCCTGATGTTGTCATAAAAACTCGTAGGTTTTTACTTCTCATTTTCTGATATCCTAGACCGAGCACTCAACTATAACGGTTGCTACAATAGGGGGATTTATTTAGAACATGGGTAGGTTTTCTACAGGAAATGCTTTATGTTCGAGTAATATTGATTGTGGTAATACTATGGGCTTAAATTCTGGTCTAAGTGAGATCTTTTCATTTAAAGGGGTCGGCCACCTTACCGAATCTAACCTAAGAAAATGCCACCATATAAAATCTAACGAGGTCAATCGATCTCACATAATGCAAATTATCTGAAAGGCCAGTTCACATCATCTTCTCTCAATACAAAATTAGAAGACCATGAATTCAAATCGCTCACGAAGGATAGCAAATATGGTATCAGGTTTGTGACAAGTAACGACACCCTGTCGTTGGTGTCCAGCTCATCCAATTCAGAGGAAAGGAAGTGGGTAATCATCGACCTACAGTCCTCGCCTTTGGCTTGGCTAAAGAAATCTCCAATTTTAATCAAGTTTCTCCAGCTATACTAGTAACGGTCTACTCTAGCACGTTCTAGAATACTAGCAATTCCGTAGAAACCACTATTAGCTGCAGTGGTGAGAAACTTTTACAATTGAGTTCTGCTCTTTTCAAGAGCTTGAGGTGCTAAGTTATCTTTTATGATTTCTGTTCTTGATGTTATTGTCTCTAGAGGCATAGGACTCCGAGGGATTCCTGCATGGTTTATTTAAGGAAAGGTTTGAACCCAGATTGCTTGACACATCTCTTTAAAAGGAAATTCATTACTCAGTGCTATTTTTCGTAACGCTAGTGTGTTAAAGAAACAAAGTTTTGTAAGTTTTTTATTTCCAAGTGTATTTTATGACTAAATTTATAACAATTTTATTTCTTTTTTTTGTATTTCTTTAAATAGTGTGTGTCTTTAAATGCATTTAAATTGAAAAAAAAAACTTCAACTAGAAAATAATTTTCTTTCTTTTTATTTTTCTTTTTAAATGTTAAAATTATTGACGGCAATAATTAACATTAAAACTGTTTTTACTCTTATTGAAGTTATTATTTTTTATATAATTTTGTTGTTGCTCTTATTGTTGTTGTTGTTGTTGTAGCAGTTGTGTTTTATTAAAAATATTTGTTTGTTTTGTTTTCATTCATTCACTCATTCATTCATTTGTTTTACAATTTGCCTGCCTATTATAATTAGTTTTGGAGTTTTGCACATTCGAAGAATGATAAACGAATGCATTTTATATGCTTTTTTTCTGCGTTTTTTTTTTTGTACTTCTTTTTCATTGTTTTATGGTTGCTTTGATTATTTATTTGTTTAATTATTTCTTGGAAATATAATTTTAATTGAATATTAAATTTTTAGATGTTTAAATAGAGATTATCAGTTTGCGTAAAATAAAAATGCAATAAGCCAGCAGATTGCATTATTTAGTAAGAAATTAAAATTTAATTAAAATACATAATAATTTTCCATTTAAAGTTTCTAAGCAAACGTATATAATGGAGAGTTGTTGAAATAAAATAAAATAAATTAAAATAAAATAGAATACAAATAAATAATCACTGATAAGCCAGTACAGTACGCTGTAATTCATGCCACATATAACACGATAAAGTAAAGCAAAATGTAAAAATTATTTTAAAATATCATAATTCTTTACGTTTCTCTAATTGCTATTGAAAATCACATTTTTTGTTTTATCTGGGAAAACGCAACTCTAATTCGCAAAACTGTAGTGTAAAAGTACGAATCACGAAGATCTCTTAGATATGTAATTGGTCATTATTACCCTTTAGTCAGGATTACGACCTAGCTTCCAACATCACCTATTTTGTGTGTGTTAATTTTGTCCATGAATGGCAGGACCTACAACTCCGAACGACATATTTTTGAGAAACTTTCCATGCCAATTTTATTTACAGAAATTTTGCCTTGCAGAAGACGCCGAAGAAATATTTTCGCGTTTTGTTTTGTTCAAGATGTCTGACCTGGAGTTTGAACCGTGTTAATTATGAAACATATGAAAACTTAATTTGAATTTATTGTTGGTTTGGCAAATCACAGCTTCTCATTCGACCAATTTTCGTGCACTTTTTCAAGTATATGGGGTCGTAATTCGGTAATGGCATCACGAATGTTGGCCTGCAAATGTCTCTGGTTAGTCGGCATAACACTTTTCTTTAACGGCATCCCACAGAAAATATTCTAGCGGTGTCAAATTGCAGCTTCTTGGCGGCCAATTAACATCACCATTTCAGCTAATTAAACGACCATCAAACGTTTGAAGCCATACGTCAATTGTGGCATGAGATGTGTGACAAGTTGCATCATTCTGTTGAAACCACACATCGTTCACATCAATACCATGAAGAGCGGGTATAAAAAATCGGATCATAGTGTGACATCCGAAAAGATGATTTTTTGACAAAATCGACATTATCGTGCAGTTTCTCGTTTTCCCATATATTCCAATAAATCCCAAAGTTGCTCGAGTGTAAATCGATTCATTACTTTAGTGGAGATAATATACTGAATTTTGTGATAGAATACAATATAAGTATTGCCAGATTCGAAATAATCAATGGATCAAATTTAAACCGATATGTGGACCACCCGTTATAGTAAATAACTACAACATAAGTGATGTGAGAAATTAGGTAGTAATCCTGACTGAAAAGTTTTAATGACCAACTATATATACGGTCAAACATAATTTTGTCTACTCAATGTTTGAATTAGGTTTAATTGACTTTAATAAACTTTCCCGGTTACCAATAATTGTGCCGTAAAACTGTATTTGTTTATGGATTTCAAAAACCAGTCCCCACAAGAAAAACAAAAAAGTATGCAAAACCCATTAACCGATATTATCAACTGAAATTTTATTCATTAAATTCATTACTGCCTGCCACCTTTGACACTTGGGAGTTGCATTTCATGTTACTTTCTTTCACCGAATAGACAGACCACATCGTAGAAGCGTAGCCTCATTTTCAAGAGCACCTACCGCATTATGCAGAAAACCAAGAGAAATTTATTCAAATTCCATTACATTTATTAACTCTACTATTCCATTAAAGCAATTAAAACGCAACGGCATAAGACAAATATTTTTCAACACTTCATAATCATTTATCCAACGTTAGAGAAGACGAAGACGAACGAATAGATGGACGAACAAGTTGTGCATGCGTTTGAACATGTTAAAGAAAATTGCTTTTTAAATGCTTTAAACGCAATGCTGCAACGCCAACCGAACCATCCACACATCATTCGCGTCCACGCATACGTTAGAAACGCAAAGTGTAGGAATTTTATTATTCAAATGGTTGGAAAATACGTTTAAAAGAAATCGCCCGAAATCAGAGAATATTATGGAGCGAGCCATCCTCTATACATACTCTGCTGGAGCAAAATTGCGTAAAAATGAAATTTAACGGTTTCTGTAATTAATTTCTATTCGAATTGAATGTGAAGCAGCAGTTGCAACATAAAAAAAAGTTGAAAACAAACGAAACTACACAGGCATTTAAATATGATGCGCGGCAGTGTAATGTACAATGAGTACGTAATGCACGAAGTTATTTAAAATAGATGGTAAGCATTCGCATAGAGTTGGGCATACGGATAATGTAAGTAAAAATGAACCAAAAAAGAAACCCTTTTTTTATTTAAAATTTCTTGTACAATTAATTGAAGGCTTGAATAACGAGTGTTCCCCTCTTATAAACAAGAGTGTGTATACGGGTATCGTTACACTTTTTTTTTGTATATTCATGTAGCATGAATATCATTATTTAGCGTTATGTATGTATATACCTGTACCTCTTGCCAATCGTACATCGTCATAATCAACATCATTTAGTTGAAGCCTCGTATCATCATCATCATGCCTCATGTAGATTTGCGTATTTTTCGGTCTGTTGTGCAACTAATTAGCGCGCATTCAATTCACAAAAAAAACTAAAAAACTGAAAAATACACAAAAAATTTATGAAAACTGCTTCAAAAAATATGTTTAAAGTAAGCTTTTGTTGCAACAAAATATAATTTATTGTTTTATTTTATTATTGCAATCGTTGTTGCTGTTGTTATTATTGTTTTCAATTATGACTCGGTATAAAAATTGCGTTTTGAATACATTTTTTTTTTAATTTCGTTCATATAATTTGCGTTTGTGTTTTGCATGCAATTCGAGATTTGAATACAACTGATATTTGTTGTTGTTGTTGGATACCCTACATAAATAAATGTGACCATGTAGGCCGCAGTTCTTATAAGTAATTTCAATTTTTAACGGGTCATACAAATACAAAATTCTTACTCCACAGACTGAACATTAAGAATAGATCCTTAAACTCAAAAGACTACAGGCAAAGACAATCGTAAATACATAGATACATAATTGCCCATTACTACCTTCAATCTGGATTATGACCTAGCTTCTCACAACACTTATGTTGTGTGTATTACTTTTATACATAAGTATAAAGTTTTAAAGTCAACTCCGAACGACAGATTCTTGATAAACTTTTTTCATCGCAATTTTATTTACTCCCAGAGTTTTTGACATCAGATTACTGAGAGCATATCGCTGACTTTAAGGACCCCTATGGCTTGTGGCTTATTCGCATACATTTGCATCTTAAGAAAACTTAACGGTGACCAATCGCACGATCTTGGTAGCCAGTTCGAAATACATGCAAGTGAAATAATCATATCTTCAAATTGCACATGCAGTTTATCTAATGTGGCATGAGCTGTGTTGCAGGTAACGCCGTCCTATTAAAATCACATATCGCTGGTGTACAGATCATACATTTCAGGCCCAAAGAAGTTATTAATTATGGTGTTCGCCTACAGAGATGGCCAGGCCGACAACCCAAAATCTATACCAAATATACCAAATCGCTCTTGGATCGCAAGTGTGTTCTGCGTACTAAAGTGGACAATTTTGTTCATTCACGTATCATTTCATCGTGAAATGGACCAAATCGCTAAAGATAAAGAAGCGTACACCCATTTTGATGCAACAATTTTTGATTGCACATATTTTTGAATTCTATATCTGTCCATGGTGATTTGAAAAAATGTGAATTCGCCGTATTCTACTGTGTTAGTTTATTAGACACCAGCGCGAGGCTCCAACCCCAGCTCGAAAAAAACGAAATATGAAAAAATATTTCTTCGACAACTACCTCGAAGTCTTTTGGCAAAAACTCTGAGAGTAAATAAAATCGCCATGAAAAACTTTCTCAAAAAATCTGTCATTGTATAAAATTAACACACACAACATAAGTGGTGTGAGAAGCTAGATCGTCAGTATGAAGTGTTGTAATGACCAATCATATATAATCGTATATAAGACTGAATAAATGACAACTAATTTGCTTTTTTAATACAAAGTGAATCTACCTTTTGCAAGAAAGGAACCAGATCCTCCCACGAACCAAACCCCTTGAGACTTTGGTATTAATTGGACGGAAACCTCTCAAATGTAGACATTGAATGACCAATGTTTTCCATGCTAACAAATTCACTGAGATCGTGTATTTTTCACACCGCCAAAGAAAACTACAATGATAATTGTAACTGCTTGAATCCTAAAACATTTGTTTTAGAAGATTGCGGCTATTGATGGAAATAATGCTTCTATATGTTACGCCGACTACTTGGGGGAATCTCATTTATATTTACATTTTAAGTTACTTCTCAGTCGTTGTTCTCAACACTTTGAACGATATATTATCGTTAATTTAGCATCTTTATTTTTAGTGTTAATCAACTACACAACAGATGTGCTGAATACTTTCAACATATAATTTTAGAGGAATCTTTAAAAGATGTTGCTGCTGTTGTTGTTGTTATATTTTCCAACTGTATCTTCATTTTAATTTGCAATTAATTATACACGTTAATTTCAAATATAATTATACAGTAATTTTTTTTTGCGTATTTATAAGTCTGTCTGCTGTTTATTTTCTTAACCCTGAATGCAAATTATTAGTTAAGCAAGCTATGAGCCAAGCAGGGGAGAGCAAGGAAGAAACAAAAGAAAAACTATGCGTTTAAAATTGTTAATTGCATAGTGAGTGAAAAAGTGAGTGTGTAAGTGATTGAGTGTGTTTTTGTTTTTAAGTGTAAAATAGAATCATTCAATTGCGAAAAATGTTAATTTAAATACAAAAAATTTAAAAAAAAAATACAAAAACTAACAACAATAATGTTATGAATTATTTTAAAGAGCAGTTAGTAAAAGTCTAATTTAAATACAATCTAAAACAGATGTTATTTGCTTATTATGGTGAGAGAGAAATGATGATGATGATCGTTAGCAAAATAATTACAAATAAAAAGTTTGTTGCTTAAGTCTTTTGTTTAAATTAAATTCAATTGAATTGCATACACTTTCACATTGATTTCAGTTGTCTAAAGCATAGTTAATTTTGTAAAAAAAAACACAATAAAACATGCATAAATGTAAAACAAGGTCAGGTTCAAGAATTGAAAAAAGGAACGGCATAAACATATTTTATTTCAAATTTAATTGTTATTTTCGCTTCATTAAAATTGTTCTTGACTACTGTTTTGATATGATTGCCGAACCCAATATTCTCGAATAGCAATAAAATTGTTTAATAAGTAAACTCGAATATCTAATAACCCTACTATAATGAGTGATGCATGTTTTGTCAACGACTTCAAGTAAGTGTATGAACTTAAGTTTCAATCGTTCATTTTATTGGTATTATTTGTAAGCTTACCAAGAGATCTCAAAATTATTCAAAATGATTCAAATTTTTAAATCAATGTACAGTCAAAGAAAAATATTTACACACACATTACTGTATGTATGCTTTTTTTCATATAATTTTTATATTTTTATTCCAATAATTCGCGCGTTATATTCCACATATAGTGGCGTATGTAGACTTTTTTCTTTAACTGTATAAAGGGGTCTTAAGAAAATCACTTTTACTGTACCTTCGCCAGTGGTGTTCGTTTAAGTTAAAGTCTGGAATTATCTGGAAAATTTGTTTAACACGCTCTGGAAATTCTCGAATCATGGTCTAGAACTGACAATCTATCGCAACTGGCTTAAATATATGTTGCTCATCTAGGCACGCGTCATCTCTTTGGTTATAATTGAGCGAATCAAAATATATAGAGCATCGATCATCAGTGGCCGTTGTCAAGTAGGTATCTTATTAGCTTATTAGACGTGAGGTCACGGTCTCCAACAAAACGAATTATGAAGAAAATATTTCTAACTTCATCTCAGCTGATTTCTGACACAAACTCTGAGAGTACAATTGCAATGAAAAGTTCCTCAAAAATCTGTCGTTTGGATATTCGACTTTAAACTGTAGGTCACGCTACTCATGTATAAAATTAACACACGCAACATAAGTGGTGCGAGAATCTAGGTCTTAATCCTGCAATCGTCTCTCTCCATTCAAAAGACATCGCCATGCCTGTTCAGCCGTTGGATGTTAATACGTTGCAGAACGTCCATGTCGTTGAGGAGGTCTCACACAGCTCTTTTTTGGATTGGATGCGGAAATCATCGCCAACCCGCACTGGACCGAAGATCTTTCGTATGACTTTTCTCTCGAATACTCTCAAGGCTGCTGCATCAGTGCCTAATAGTGTCCATTCCTCTGCGCCATAAAGAAGCACGTGATAAATGAGCATGCGACCATAGCCTAAGCTTGGTTATATTTGAGTGAATCAAAATAATAATTAAAAAATCCAAGCAATTTCAAAATTTTTTAAAACAGAAATTGCTTCCACATTCTATGCACCTAACTATAGTCCTTCAGTTCATGCTAGAAATTCAGTGGTTCAACAAATCTAATGCATTCGGCCTTCTTCAATGCTAAAGCCTATAATTTATACCCCAATTTACTGCCTGTTGTTCGCAAATACTTGTAATGCCTGCAAATTTCGGGTAGTGGTTTTCACAAAATTATGTTTCTAAGACGTTTCAACAGCTCGGATTTCACGCAGCCATTGGAGAAGTATCATTTAGTGCGCATGGAAAATGACACTGACTGGCAAGGCTATGCAACTGGCATCTTTCTGATGCCCAGAGGTACATTTGAAGAAACCTTTTGTGATATCATTCAAAAAGGTCTTGAGATTGTAAGTCTGTAGTGCATATTACGTTAAAGTAATGGAGAAATGTTCGACTGCTTGGTGAGGTAATATCATGGGAACTGAAAATAAATCTGAGTATAAAATTGGGCGGTGAAATGACATGAAGCAATACTCCATCGAACTGTCTTTCAATCTATGATTTACAGTAAGAAAGGATTTTTAAATTTTTTTCTTTCAATCATGCTTAAAACTATACAACTCTTAGTCGATCGTGTGTTTATAGAATGTTGTAGGGTATCCAAATCGTTATTATTTTAAAAAATTATTCGCTTCTATTTTGTTTTGTCAAAAAAACATCAAACAAATTAAACAAAACCAATCATATTAAAAAAATAAACAAAAAAAACCGAAAATTGAAAAATATTTAAAAACAATTCATTTGTCAAAAGCCGCTTTTGAAAATATTACAAAAATACTGACAAACAAACAAAAAAAAACGAACGAAAATTTACTTAAAATTGATGCCGTACTGCACTTGATGCCATATGAACACAAAAGACACGAAAAAACAGCGAAAATCACAAAACAAAACTTGTGTGACTACTGCCTTCAATACGTTTATGGTCAACAGAAAAGTTAACTTTAATGCCACAACATATTATAATAAGGCAAAAATGATACAACAACAACACCAATAATAATAACAACAGCATACAAACACATACCCTTTCTCCGTTTACTCATACTCAATTATTTCAGTGTCGATGTTTCAAAAATAAAAAAAAATTCGTCGTCGGCATTTCGTTTTGATATGAAATTTTTGGTAGAACAAAAGAAACGGTATTTGAAAGGACACAAATCCATCAAAAACACAAAAAGGAATACTGACAATAAGGTCTGGCTAACTACTTTTTTTTTCTTAATTTGCAAAAAATATCAAACGAACTTGAATTCTTAATAATTCAATACGAAAAAATGTTATGAGAGAAAATTGATTCTTAAGGTCTTAACACACATTAAGAAAATGTCAAAAGTGTATGTATACTAACGGGTGATTTTTTAACGATTATCTTTTTGGCAACACTGGTTTAAACAGCTCACGCACGTTTCGTGTTTTGTTTCACTGTCAAACATCTTCAGTTTGGTCTATAATTTAACCATGAATCGTCTTACAAACGAACAACTCTTGCAAATCATTGAATTTTATTATCAAAAAGGGCTCTTGGAAAGTAGGCCGAAGATCCACTTCTTTATCGAAAAATTGTGTTCAATGGATACGTAAATAAGCAGAATTGTCGATTTTGGAGTGAAGATCAGCCAGAAGCATTGCAAAAGCTACCAATGCATCCAGAAAAAGTCACAATTTGGTGCGGTTTATGGGCTGGTGGCATCATTGGACCGAATTCTTCAAAGATGCTGCGAATCGTAACGCCTTTAGACTATTTTTTGTGGAGCTATGTTAAAGCTCATGTCTATACAGACAAGCCCGCTTCAATTGACGCATTGGAAGACAACATTGAAGCATTTATTCGTGAGATACCGGCCAAAATGTTGGAAAGAGTATGCCAAAATTGGACTAAGCGGATGGACCATTTGAGGCGCAGTCGCGGTCAACATTTCCATGAAATAATCTTCAAACATTAAATTATATGGACCGTACTATCGATTCAAATAAAGATTTCATGCATTTTTCTGAATTTTATGTGTTTTTTTTTGAAAATTTTTCCTATAGCTCTTAAAAAATCACCCTATAGAAAGCAAAATTTGTCGGGTCAACTAACTATGACTTCTGAGGAAGCCGTCGAAGATGCGGCGTATTGGATCACAGATTACGGCCAATAGCTATACTTTCGATATAGTCAAGGAATTTGTTTATCTTGGCTCCGCCGTTACCACCAAAAATGATGTCAGTCTGGAGATCAAGCGCAAGATCACTCTTGCCAACAGCTACTATGGTCTCAACGGCCTTTCTCGTGCGAAAAAAGTAATACTCTACAAGACGCTCATCTTCCCCGTGCTTCTTTATGGCGAAGAGGCATGGATACTATTGAGCGCTGATGCAACAGCCTAGAGAGTATTCAAGAGAAAAGTCCTACGACTAGATCTTTGGTCCAGTGCGAGTTGGCGATGATTTCCGCATCCGATCCAACTGTTTGAGGTCCTCAACGACATGTGCAGCATATTAACATCCAGCGGCTGCGCTGGCTCAGTCACGTCGTTCGTATGGAGGTGCATGCTCCGGCGAGATGAGTATTTGATGCAGGAATTTGCGGAAGTAGGTGGAGAGACGACCTTGTTTGGCTTAGAAGGACTAAATCAGGGAATCCCTGTCATCGATTGGTGTGACCAACTGGTGAAGGCGCGCGAAAAGCAGAGGCGCCTGGAAGGATGTGTTCAGGCAGGCCCAAATCCGTTAATTCGATATTTAATGGCCAATTAATTAAGTAAGCGGAAGCCGAAAAAGAGTGCAAGAGACTTTTTTAGAAAATTATTCTCAAAGAAGATAAGAACGAATTCATTTTAGTACCTGCGACAATTGTATAAAAGTTGTATGGTGAGGATATTGAATTCCTATCTCATCGAGACAGGAGTTAATGGCAATTGAGGAACCGGTGTGGTACTATTTCTTCTGTCATTCTTTACTAACAATCCTCCTTTTATGGATTCTAGAGATAATTGGCTCATGAATAACTCATCACTCATCCTACTAAACTGATAAGGGATTCAACAAAGTACAGGTCGACCAATGTTGTCAGTTTACCTTTGAAGTGTATAGTCTACACACAGCCTTAGCTGCGAACATGCAAAGTTTTAATTTGCTGCGTTCAGCATTGTCTTACTTTAGGCAGTATTGACTTTTAGTTCAACTGTATCAGACTATAACTCAATGGTTTTATCATTTTCTTGTCTTGGTAAAAAATCCTCGAAGTGTTTAAGAGATATTTACTGTACTGTACTGAAGTCGTCGTAATCTAGTAGGTAGTGTGTTGGCTTATTAGACGTAAGGCCCGGGTTCAAACTCCAGGTAAGACATCAAAACGAAATTATGAAAAAATATTTCTCGGCGACTTCCTCTCAGCAGATTTCTGACAAAAACTTTGAGAGTAAATGAAACTGCCATGAAAAGTTTCTCAAAAATCTGTCGTTCGGAATCGACTTTAAAGTGTAGCTTCCGCCGCTCGTGTATAAAATTAACACACACGACATGAGTGGTGTGAGAAACTAGGTCGTAATCCTGACTGAAGGGTTGTAATGACCAATTACGTATGTTTAAGAGATATCTACTGTACATCGAGTCTGCAATTCAAAAACAATTGCATTATATCGTCGATGATGAGTATGAGTTGCATGATTGACAAGATACCCTACCCTACTTAATTTAATATGTTTGATACTCTTTTAAGAAACAATAATTGATGGCTCTTTGGCCCATGCCAAAGTGAAGCCTTGCCGACTAGATTAACTTACGAACTGTAAATATTTTTAAAAGAATAGCTTCAATATCATAATCATAAACGTTCAAAAGCTTTTAATGCTAATCGAAAAATAGAGAAGTAGGAATTTTAAAAATTTAAAAAAAATTTATCTGCCAATCTCTTAACCTTGTGGCTCAACTGTAACAAATTTTCTTAAAAAAAATTTCATTTAAAATCTTAAAGGAAATCCATAAATTCCATTTTCATACGTTATTTATTCGTTAGTCAAACAAATTATGAATGAATGAAACAGAGCCAACAAAATTTTATGTCTTCATCCTAAACACATGCCATAAATTGCCAAGTAAAACGTATAAATTTGTTTAAACCAACTGGTGGATTGCCATGAGAAAAACTCAATGATTCGGCCATTAAGTAAGCCATGACGAACGATGTAATGAATAGTTGCCACAAAACATGCAGATTTAAAGTCAAAAAGGCCACATTTTAAGTTCAATGAATGCAGAATGAATGAATGAGTGATTGTTTGAAATCAAATGTATTCAACAATGAATTTTTTATCAATGAAAACAAAATGCCAGTGAATGAATCAATGAATGGAAATTTGTGAATTTGCATTTCTGTTTTATTTTCTCTTAGATTTGAAACCAAAATATCTAATGTCTTAAGATTTTTCATTATTTTCTTCATTTAAAGTTATTTGAAATGCAATTGAATCACTTGAGTCGATGTTGTGACCCAGTTTGTGTTCACCTCCTTTATTTATTTATGGAATTATAAAAGCTTATTATGCTTATTTGTTTAGAAAATTCATGACTTTATTTGATCACACACTCATAATTTTTATGATTAATTTGAGTTTGTGTAACATACATACGTTAAGGCTTTGAAAAGTTTTTTTTTTTACTGACACATGACGTTACCTTTTTGGGTTTTTGCTTTTGTAGTTTAATAAGACCATTAATTAATAATTTTTTTTTTCTTTCCTTTGTTTCCTAACTAAACTAAGTTTTTTTATTTTAATTTTTCTTATTTGCCAAGTTGATTTTGCATTACCCATTTCGGTTTCTAGTGTTTCTAGTTCTTATGACAGTTATTTTCATCTTTATCTTTCAGTTTTAATTTTTTTTTTGTTTTAATTTTTTCATTTATTTTTTTATTATAATCTGCCATATTTAGCATAGAATGCCATTTTAACATACAATTTTCCATCTGTAACAACAATTACTTCACTCTGTGGCAAACAAATAACCATAAAATGTCGTTGTCTTTTAAGCTTTACATGCAGTATGGAAAGGAGTAATATCGTTGGTTTACAGTGCTTAGGAACCAAACAAGTTCTCAGAATAAAAAGTTTTTTTCATTTTGTTCATCAGCAATATGCTTTAGCGGCATATGTACTATCTATTGCTTTTTGGTCAGGACGAAATTTCGAATGCCGACGCTATGTACGCGGCAATATCTTAGTTCACAGTTCAAAAGAAGATTGTATATATCTTTCCATACTGCAAAAGAATACCGGCAACATCAAAGAATACCGCATATTCCCCCGTAAAGCCTCCATGCTTGAAATAATTTCTTAAATTGCAAAAATCATTGCATAAACAGTACATACTCGTACTTAGTATATGTACATACATAATTGGTCATTACAACCCTTCAGTCAGGATTACGACCTAGTTTCTCACACCATAGTCGCCCCAGTGTTGTAGGTAGTGTGTTGGGTTATTAGACGAAAGACCCGAGTTCAAATCCCAGGTCAGAAATCAAAACGAAAATATGAAAATATTTCTTCGGCGACTTCCTTTCAGTAGATTTCTGGAAAAAACTCTGAGAGTAAAAATTGCCATGAAAAGCTTCTCAAAAATCTGTCGTTCAGAGTCGACTTTAAACTGTAGGTCCCGCCACTTATGTATAAAATTAACTCACACAACACGAGTGGTGTGAGAAGCTAGGACGTTGTACAATGGGTCAATTCGACCTCCGGGTACTGTACTTGTCACAGTTGACAAGTACACGTCCTCTAACCTAACCTAACCTTCTCACACCACTCATGTTGTGCGTCTTAATTTTTTAATTGAGCGGCGGGACCTACAGTTTAAAGGCGACTCCGAACGACAGGATTTTTGAGAAACTTTTCATGGCAATTTCATTTACTCTCAGAGTTTTTGCCAGAAATAAGCCAACACACTACATAATAGACTGCGACAACTTCATACTTAGTATATACATATGTTCCCATAATCTATTCACATAACCTAGAAACCATAACTAACTCAATCATCTGGTTTGTATCAGCTTAATCCAAATCCTTGGCCAGAGTGATAATAAAGGACTTGGAGGTAGAAGCTTTTATTACAGGTAGATAGTATGGAAGTTCGGTCGTAGTTCTGTAAATTCAAAACTCTGTAATACACAGACCGTTCTGGATTTCATATAATTTCTTTACCATGTGTCAGATTCTGCTATGCAAGTAATTGGAAAATTTTATCACGTCCCAGGTAATATGCCTGCAATCTGCCACAGCAAAGAATCGTTGTTGCATAGGGTGTCAATTTGGTCTCTGGCGTCCAACTTTCTGGCATTGCCTGGCCTTCCTAAAACAGTTGTTTTTGATGTTATCCTCTTGCGAGATCATGGTAAGAGGGCTTTTTTTGTAGATTATTTAGGGTGGGATTAAATTATGAAACTTTTTCAAGTTGTCCTAGATTCGAACTTTCTTTCAGGCGGACCTTTCACCAGTTGTTCACACCTATCGATGACAGTCCCTTCTCAATTTGGTACTTCCAACAGAGACAAGTTCGTACAACAAGTGAAATACCCGTTTCGCATGTACATGCTCTTCCGTTCGAACAAAGCCAGTGTATTCGTTTGACGTTAATAAGCTAAACAGCGTCCACATCGATGAGAAACTAGTAAACTTTGTGAGATAGGAGATGAAAATCATCGCTAACTTGTACATGAACGAATGTTTTTTCTCTGCAAAATATTCCTAGGCAACTTCAGCAGTGCGTAACAATGCTCCTTCTTCAACGCCATACAGAGAAGAGGGATTTCTGCTATTACCTACTTATTAAGACCATAATAAGAGCACCTGTTGGAAAGAATCTAATATGCCGTCTTTCGCCTACTTTATTTTATCCTCATTTATTGTCAGAACCATTTTAGCTGACAGTCGTTCTGTAGTACTAAAGGGATGCAAATAACAGGGCGCTTGGTAAGCCCAACGATGTTGATGTCATCGGATAACGCAAGCAACTGAACAGTTTTATAGAAAATAGCGGCCTTGAGTTTTCCTCCTGCCTTTCTTAGTACACTCTCTGTGATGAGGTTGAAGAGAGCACATGATATGGAGTTGCCTTGTATGAAATAATGAATGATATCAAAACGTTCCTAAAGATCCTTTATTGTCTTGATGTAGCTGCAGAAATTGTTCAACGTCATACTGCACAGCCTCATCAAGTTCACAGAAATGCCACGATCAGACATTGCGACAAAAACACGATTCATTATTTTTTTATTTAAGCCTGCCTTAAGGCCGACACATGGTAGACTTTGACCTGTCAACACTATCCAAAACCATTACCGTGAAAATATATGAATGTCACAAAAATCAATCAACATTTTCCATATCCTTTACGTTCATAAGGAGTTGAAACATGAATAGCAAAATTTATGGGTATAACTTTAAATTTTGCAATTGTTGTCTAAGAATGCATTCCTTTAAATCCCACTCACTCATGCAATGTATAGTAAAGAGCAGTTATAGTCAACCTAGAGTCTACATACTCTAACTGACTGTTCCCGTACTATAAACAGACTGTATATGTACCAAGAAATCAACTGACTTGCCTACTTCCAAAGAAATCAGTAAAACGGGCTGGCAAATCAGTCAGTCAGTGAGTCTATCAGACAGACAGTCAACTTCAACCACTAATGGCAATACTCCATTTACAAAAAGTCTTTAACATGTTTTATGAAATTTATCGTGTGTAACATGTTTAGATGCGAACAAATTTTACGTTCAAAACATTCATTCATACATTCGCTCATTCACTCACACATTTATGCCAAGCAGCAGCCGTACTGAAATGAATTTGAAAATAATACAACCGACAACCGATATTCTACATAAGAAATGGTGGTAAAAATAACCAACAGCAGCAATAGCAGCAGCAGCAACAAATGAGCAACAATTTTACATAAGGAAACGAACAACAAATTTGCATTTCTATGGTAAACACCAAACAATACAAAAAGAGAACAGAAATATGTAGAATAGAGGGTAAACACCGATTATGGGATGCTCTATGGGACATACTGTTGCTGAATTCAGTTGAGCAACGATTTATGGAAAATTGGACACAAGAAATTCAACAACTCATATGAAATACTTTAGGTTTACACAATAATTTTTAAATTATGAATGATATTCAGTGTTGAGAGGCCATAACCGAAATTTTTTGGGTGTTAACCCACATATTGCACACTGGATTTACCCATATGGGTACTAGGCCCATATTAACATAGGGAACTTTGATATATTAGGTTGCTACACTCAAGATCCTACGACCTACAGCTCATGAAGAAGTCATTTGAAGAAGACAATCAGACCTCTTCTTATCACATCAATCCATTAGAGTCTAGCCATATTCCTTACTTCTGCTTCCTAATGCCGACTGGATCATCTACCATATCTTGGTAGGTTAGGTTAGAGGACGTGTACTTGTCAACTGTGACAAGTACAGTACCCGGAGGTCGAATTGACCCATTGTTCAACGTCCTAGCTTCTCACACCACTCATGTTGTGTGCGTTAATTTTATACGTGAATGGCGGGACCTACAATTTAACGTCGACTCCGAACGACAGATTTTTTTGAGAAACTTTTTCATGGCAAATTTTATTTACTCTCAGAGTTTTTGCCAGAAATCTGCTGAAAGGAAATCGCCGAAGAAATATTTTTTTTCATATTTCGTTTTGATGCCTGACCTGGGATACGAACCCGGGTTTTACGTCTAATAAGACAACACACTACCTACTAGACTACGGCGACTTCCTTACTGATGCTTCCTAATGCCGACTGGATCATCTACTATATCTTGGTAATAAGCAGATATCAATATTTCTACACAATTGGTAATTACAACCCTTCAGTCAGGACTACGACCTAGCTTCTAATTACAGCACTTATGTTGTGTGTATTAATTTTATACAGTTTAAAGTCGATTCCGAATAACAGATTTTTGAGAAACTTTTCATGGAAAATTTATTTACTCTAAGAGTTTTTGGCAGTAATTTGCTGAGAGGAGCCGCCGAAGAAGAATATTTTTTTATATTTCGTTTCTGTTGGAGATGTCTGACCTGGTGTTTGAACCGAGGCCTGATGTCTCGTAAGCCAACACACTACCTACTAGACTACGGTGACTACACCATTACTACCTGCAAATTTTGGACGACAAACTCTGTGTGGGATTCTGTGAACCAGGTTTATTACTCCGTATAGTTGGAAGTGTGAAGTTCCCAAGTAGTTCGGTTTTTTACAAGCTGAATGTCTCTTGAACGATTGTGCGTGAGTGCAAGATTATATAAAGCGATTTTAACTTATTTTGGGAAATGTTGCGGACCTAAAAATTTCTATCCGACTATAAGTGACCAATATGTCTCAATAGAGAGAGCATATTTCGAGATATACTAATACCATCTGACTCATCTCAGCAAATACTTGGCATAGACCAAATACCTTAATATGTTACAAACAACAGTCCATGCCGGTGTAGGGTATACAAATTAGTATAAAAGAATTTCTGATAGCTTTTCATTAACTTCCACTGTTAAAGTGTGTAAAACAATCCATGTTTTAAGCGTTTAATGTGAATGTTTTCAAATTTGATGTTTATCTTGAAAAACTTTTTTTCTTCTTCTTAGCTTTGCTTTTAAAGTGTAAAATTTAACGCAACTTTTTGCATTTTTTTCTTCTCTCGTTTTGCTGAATTTCTGTTTTTTCTTGCTTGCTTTTGATATTATCTGTGCGGAAAATATTTGCAGTTGCACAATTAGTTTTGCGGTGTCAGGTTCTATAAATGAAGTCATAAATATTTGAATCAAATGATTTTAAGAAGATATTTTTCCACACAGTAATTTATCATTTCGTTTTTTTTTTTTTGTAAATTATTCTCAAGAATTGAGAAGAAAACGAGAAGAAGAATATAGGTTGAATAAAATTTTGTTTCGGATCGTAGGTATATATGTAGGTAGAAGAACATTTGTTAGAAGAAAAAGAGGCAAGCAGATGCAGTTTCTTTGCAAATCTATTAACACTTCAACAATATAAGAAAAGCTTCGATTTAGAAACGTTTGATTATGTGTCAACAACTTTTAAGAACTGCACTAATCAACTACAAATGCGTAGACTATATTGGATCCATTATGGAATTACTCTTGAGGTAGATTTTTGTGATACGCATATGGATCCCAGGTTACAGGGACATCCCAGATTAGTGATGTACTTACAAGAACAAGCACACTCCTATCGAATACCAATCTATATTCGAAAGTAGGTACACCTCTACACTGCTTGCTGAAAACAGATGAACTACCTCTTGACTGCATTGTGTGGGTATACTGGAAATTAATAGGTACTAGGAATTGAACTCGCATCTCCTACTCACTAGACTACTGAGGCACCGATGGACTACACCGAATTGGTCTATTGGTATTGTTTTGTGTGTCTTTAGTGTTTGTTAATTCCAAGTGATCCATTTGCTGGCAGAATAGGACGTAGACGATCCGTTAATAGCGGCTAATATCACTTAACAAACAAAAAAACAAAACCACAGCAATAGTCCAGGCAATAGTGTGCTTTGTTCGCCGTGAGGTTTGGATCTAATTTTCCTTTGTTATTGTCGTTTTAACCAAATCACCTATATATATACATACATAGATAATCCTCCTCTTAAGGAAGAGGCCGCAATGTGGCCTGTGTTTCACTGTTCTATCGCTACTACAACGGATTTTGCTCGATCTAAATAAGGGGACTTGTTCCCGAAATTCATGTATTCCTCTGTAACACTCGTTTTTCTCGCCGAGCACATCCGTTTGTGGTCGATTGTTTAGTGGATCGCTGCATTACAGAGTTATTTCGTTCTTTAGCCGGGCTATACATATGTGGAACTCCTTTCCTGCAGAGATCTTTCCTGTCGCTTATGATATAAAGAGATTCCACAAACACTACTACCTCTTTTATCCTTCGCCTAACATATTTTTTCTATATCCAACACAATGCACTGCATGAGTAAGGGCTACCCCTTAGGTGTTGGTAGTACAATAAAAGGTTACTCAAAAAGGATACTCAATACAACAATACAATACATTTTCGTAAAGGGCATTATTTTCGGCCTATACATGTGGCTTATTTATTTAATTGATTATTACAACCCTTTAGTCAGGACTACGACCTAGTCTCTCACACCACTTATACATTTTACACAAAAGTGGCGGGACTTACAGTTTAAATTCGACTTCGAACGACAGATTTTTGAGAAACTTTCCATGGTAATTTTATTTACTTTCATGGTTTTTGATAGAGATTTGCTAAGAGGAAGTCGCCCAAGATATATTTTTCCATATTTCGTTTTGTTGAAGATGTTTTGACCTGGGATTTGAAAACAGGCCTCACTTCTAATAAGACCACAGAGTACCTGCTAGTCTACAACGACTTCTTAGTAGATCCTAGATGTGGTTAAAATGATCTTATTTGAATGAGGATGAGAAGTGGAAAGGAATGGGTTCGAAATTGCTATTCCTTTCCACTTCAAATTTATTTCTCATAAAGGAATGAAAACAATTTTTTTCCCTGCTGATGCTATTAAGCTTGTCCTCTCCTCTAATACTAGGCAATGAAATTTGCATACACGTGTATCTCTACTAATTACCGATAATCTATCAGATAAACTGACCCTTAATGTTCTTTATTTTTAAAGATTTTCACACGCTGCTTTCGTAAGCATTTCATACACAAAAAAAATGGGACATATTGCATGCAAATTAAATCATCCGAAATAAATTACATGTTCCTCTTGAATTTTTGCATAAAACCACCCCTATATTCCATGCATGCGAAATTAAAGAAAATTTGTATGAACGCTTACAATGCAAGGGAACTTTCAGCAAAACAACAAAACAGAATTTCATTTCTTATGGGAAATTTTTCTAAGGAAATCACCTGCATTTTCTTAGGATTTAAAAGGAAAGAGAAGAAAACTAGAATTTAAAAGGAGTATGACAAGCATGAAAATAGAAAAATTGTATTGAAAATTTTCAAAGGCAGGCAGGTAGACTAATGATGATTGCGTTGCATTTATTTAAATTGCACTTTCACTTTCAGTTGCTGTTGTTGTTATTGCTAATATTTCATGAGTAAAAGATTTTATTTTCCTTGTAAAGAAGACTCATTTATTATTTCATATGCATACAGGATAAGTACGAAAAGACAAAGCCTGTTTCAAAGTAAAGAATGAAACGTAGGAAGTATTCTACGATGGCTGATTGCATTCCTATTGTTGCCAGTCTATTTACAGGATAAAACACTTGCTTCACTAACGTGGGAACCATAAATTTGTAAAAGCATTTACACACACTTGCACAAACAGTTTGTGTGTGTGTTGTATATGTTTGTTTACATAAGAGATCCTTTTATCCTCTCAACTATTTCTTTATGATTTTTTAATTTGTTTTGGAAAATCTTTTTATTCAAGAAAAAGAGTAAAATAAACTACAAGAAAATTAAAAGGAAAACGAAAATAAAAAAATTAATTCAAAATAAAACCTGCTGCTGATACCTTTGATTTTGATTGTAAAAATTTGTTTTTTTTATTGTTTTTCTTAGAAAATTTTTTATTTTATTTCTTCCCTTTAATAAAACAGATAATAAGGATATCAATGTCCTTTCTATATACCATTAATAGCAGTCAATAAAAATCAAATTGTAAAACTAAAATACTTTCCTATTCAAGGCATTAAAACCTCCCCTATATGTGCCCTAATTTTTCACTTGCCATTAGGATTTCTTTCACTCTGTCCCTTGCACTCTTTATTCTCGTATATTGTATGTTTGCAGTGATTGTAGTTTTTGTGAACATGTGTGTTCCATATATTTATTTTACAAAAATTTATAATCTTTCTGTTTTTAATAATTCTTTTATTGTCTTTGTAGTAGATTAATGGCTGCTTTGTTCGCTTATCTTTTCATTTATTTCTACTCGTAGCGGATATATCATATGAAATTATGATTTGATTGACTGGTCAAAAAAAAAAGAGGAAATTCATAATCAGATTTATTTTTCTTTTATTTCTTTATGAATTTTTAGTTTTCTTTTTTTTTTCTTTTATTACCGATAAGAAAAGGCAAAAAGTTTCAATTGTAAGGAATTATATGAAATACATTTAAGGAAGATAAAAATTACGTGAAGTAATGCTTTTAGTTAAACTTGAATTGATCTCTCACTACTCTTCTCCACGTGGTTCTTTATTTGTAACCGTATTACCGAGAATCGGTCTCAGTTTGACGTACAACTTATAACTTTTCCTGTCCGTGTCAGTTGGTGACAAATTCCATTAGGTTTCGTTATACCCAGCCTCGGACCACGAGAATATATTCGATACTAGGATACTAGTTACTATCCTTTCCACTCTGTTTTCAAATATATTTTCTTATATGGCTGATAATAATCTTCATTAAAACTGTGAATCTGCCTTCCCAAGGCAGTAACTAGCAACTAGTATCCTTTCCACTCTGTTTTCGAATATATTCTCGTGGCCTTAGACTGAGTATAACGAAACCTAATGGAAGATGTCACCAACTGACACATGCAGGAAAAGGATAGTAACTAGTATCCTTTCCACTCTGTTTTCGAATATATTCTTTTATATGGCTGATAAGAATCTTCATTTAAACTTTCAATCTACCTTTCCAAGATATGACGATAGCAGAAACCGACAAAAATTGTTTAAAGAGTTCAGTAATAGGAGCGGGAAAATGTGTAAAATGTATGAAGCAGTCGCCGTAGTCTAGTTAGCAGTTTGTCGGTTTGTTAGACAGGACAAACATCTTCAACAGAAACGAAATATGAGAAAATATTTCTTCGGCAATTTCATCTCAGCAGATTTCGGGTAGAAAGTAAAATTGCCATAAAGAAGTTTCTCTAAAAATCTGTCTTTCTAAGACGACTTTAAACTGTAGGTCCCGCCACTCATGTATAAAATTAACACACACAAGTTGTGTGAGAAGTTAAGTCGTAATCCTGACTGAATGATTGTAATTTATGTCTTTAGAGCTTTGACAGTTGATGATAGCCATCTTGTTGAAGCCAAAACCCTGAAATTAGTTGTCTTTAATTTATTCTGTTTTGCCAAATCGCCACTGACGTCTATAGGCAACGACATGTGTTGGTTGATCATAATTTTTATCGTAAAACCATCTTCAACGACATGGCCAATTTTTGTATCAATTGGTAGCTGAACAAACAAAATTGTTGCTGTGAGATCCAAGAGCATCCAATACATCCCAAAAAAATTTTTCTTTTTGTGGAGATTTTGAGCTGCCAGCGTCAGCAGTTCATATTTCTTAGATAACGATGTTGGCGATCAGCGTAAACAGCGACCACTATAGCTCAATGACTACCATTTTTTTTTTATTTTGAAAAATTGAGAGGGTTTTAACGGGACGGAGCTGCGTGTGGTATTGGGCAGCAGTAGAAAAGTGAGTGGAAAATAGACAAAATGCATCATAGGGTTTATAGTCTTGTTGGTCATAGAGCCAATTCTCACTCCTCCAATTGTGTTTCATACCGCAGTAAAATAGACAGCTGCTCATATTTCTGAATTGATACTGTTTATCACTTTCGTGCAATATTTTCTGACACCGTTGACCGAGCTCTCTAATATGAAGATTGCTGCGATAGCAGCATGATTTTCCCTAGGCAATTGTTGACCCGGGTAGAAGTAATTGTGTTATCTCAATCGGCCTAAGTGGGCGTCTTTTTTTGAGGGGGTTGGCCACCTAACTTAACCTAACCTAACCTTGTGTATTACATCACAGCGCTGGACTATACAACTGCACAATTTTGCTTTTCTTATGTTTAGTCACTTCACTACATCATAATTGAATCATCTCTTTCATCTCGTTCCCGACGTATTTAACCTCACTCACTTTGGAACCATTTTTAAGATTGTAGTGGGGAAAAAGTTAGCAAGGTTCCCCACCACTACAGCACATACTCTGCGGGCGTTCTTTCTAGGCAACGATAAATGGCAGCAACATTATCCTAGGACCGCTATAGGAAATCAATCATCTGCATAGCTGGAACAACAATAGATTAACGAAACGGAAACAAGGCAACTGGACAACAACCAACTGGAACTTATGGCAACAACAGCAGCCAACCGAATAAGATGGAAAATCCTTCGTAGAAGCCATGTGCTCCTAAGAGGGGCAATGGAAAAAGAAAATGAACTAATTTTAGAAATAAATATTAGAAATTAAAAATTTTTAGTGTATTATTTAGAAATCTTGGTCATTGATTCCCACTTTACCAAAAGGTAGCGCAGCCTGACCTTTGTATGATTGCGTTCGTTGAAATTAGACTCTGTGGCGACCAGAGAACTTCTTAGGAGGCTAGTACTGGGGTAATTAAAGACTAGTTTTTTATAATTTAAATTACTGTAGTGAAAACCTGAAATGGCTTGGCTTGTAGTCAATCTAAGCAGCTTTTAGTCTAGCAGCCTTTAGACTAGCGAAGTCGGCTAATATAAGACGCAAATTCTAAAAAACTTCTGCTTGGAATTCTGACCAGCACTGAACATGAAGTATCTCCTATAGACTCTTTAACCTTCCTATACCCGCGCCAAAAAGTGAAACACCAATACCCGCGCGTTGGTCTGTGAGACCGACAATGGAAAATCCTATATCCTTGGTACTATTTCAAAAAATTTTGTTTGATGCAAAAACGAAGCTTATTACGAATAATGAAGCTACCAGTGATATCAACTTACTGGCACTATTTTTTTACAAAAAAAATCGCAATAATAAAAAAATCGGTCTCACAGACCAACGCGCGGGTTTAGGAAGGTTAAATAGCGTTAAAAACTACTCATCGTTCATGTACAACAACATTTAATTTCACTGTAGCTTTTAAAGAACTACTCCCATTAAGAGTTGCAATAAGAGCTCTTCATTTACTCATTAAACGTTCCATTCATTTGAATACTCTTTTTAAACGACCGTCTCCATTAGCCAATTTAAACAAACATTGTAAAAAAAAAAACGAAAAATAATCTTATAATTGATGCAAATATCGTGTTTCTTTCTCTCTAAACCCATAATTAAATTTAATTGTTCAATATTTAAATAATGATATCAATTTCCCCTCGAGTACCCTCTTCTTTCTAAAAAAAACACAAAAAAATGCTCAACACGAACTGTCTCTTTAGATAAGAAAAGCTATTCACTTGTAATCATAACTTTATTCGTCATTTTTTTTTGTTTGTTTTTTGTTTTGTCCTCATCGTCATTATCGTCTTGTAACATGCAAAAGTACTTTTTTCATTGTGTTTATCTCTCTCTCTCTATTTTAAATAATTTGCATACTTTTTATGCTTGTAGAAGTACAACTGCAAGTATTCTTCAATGTGTTGCATCCATATATGGTATGGTAGCGATGGTTATTGTTATTATGCATACCCATAATTAAAAGTAATTCTATATTATCTGCCTCTAAGCTAACGTACAACAAAAGACGCCAAACGATGGAACAATAACAAGTGCAAACATTCTTTACTATTTTGTTGCTGTTTTTTACTATTTTTCTACTATTTTTTATTCTTCAAATGCGTAAATACAAGACAATAAACTCATTTACGTACTTTATTTTTAAGTTTAAAACTTCAAACACTTCTAGCGAATAATGGAACGAACGACTCATCATAATTTGCGGTATGAATATGCAAAAAAAAAATTATTTTTTTTCTTCTCTTATTAACATTTTTATGCCGTATAAAATAAGCAAATTAAGCAGAAAGTAAAAAAAAATTATTTAAATATTCAAAAATATTTTCATTTTACTTGCATTCAGATTAGATAAGACATTTAATTTTGTTTTCTACGCATATCCAGAATAGGTAATAAACACAACAGGAATGCTCTATATTTAAGAAATATATAAAGGGTCCGCCAAATAACTTTTTTTATTGAAAATAGTTAGTTTTTAAAAACTATCAATCCTTCCGGTTAATAATGGAAAATAATTTCATTCAAATGGCTGCCTCGGCTGGCCATGCAGTAGCCTACACGATCGGTCCAATTTTTAAGCACATTATCGATTGTGTGCAGCTATATTTCAGCAATGGCTTCACGAATATTGTCCTTGAAAGCGTCGATTGTCTCTGGCTTGTCGGCGTAACACTTATCTTTGACGGCACCCCACAAATAATAGTCCAACGGTGTCAAATCGCAGCTCCGAGGTGGCCAAACGACATCAGCTCTGCGGCTGATAATGCGATCTTCAAAAACAAAACACGTAGCGCCGTCATGTTGAAACCAAATGTTGCCAATATCCTCCTCTTCAATTTTTGTGAACAAAAATTCGTTCAACATGGCCCGATAACGATCGCCATTGACTGTAACGGCCATTCCTTGCTCATTTTCGAAGAAAAATGGCCCAATTATGCCTCTGGACCAAAATCCGCACCAAACAGTGACTCGTTTTGGGTGCGTCGGCTTTTCAATGTATGCGTGCGGGTTTTCTGTGCCCCAAATGCGACAATTTTGCTTGTTTACATACCCGCCAAGATCAAAAAGAGCTGCATCTGAAAAGATGATTTTTTTTGCCAAAATCGGAATCTTCTGTAAGTCGATCGCAGGCCCACTTAGCGAAGCGAAAATGCATTGGATGGTCAATATTCGTTCAGCGGAAGGATAAAACTAATTATCTGTCAAATCAGACATGAGCTAAGTGTTACCATTCACGAAATAAGCACTAGTTGAAAAAAAAAAACGTTAGATGGCGGTCCCGATATATGTGACTATACTGCGCTTTCATAATTCATATGGTAAAAAAGTACTTTTTGCGGTAAAAGGTACTTTTTGTGTTAAGAAGTACTTTTAGTGGTAAAAGTAGTACTTTTTATGGTAAAAAGTACTTTTTGTGGTAAAAGTAGTACTTTTTATGGTAAAAAGTACATTTTGTGGTAAAAAGTAAAAAGTAAAATAAAAAGACTTTTTGTGGTACTTATTGTTGTAAAAAGTACTTTTCAATCAAAATGAAAATGAAATGAATTCGCACGTTCCATGAGTGTGAATTCGCACGTTCCACGGGTGTGAATTCGTACGTTCTATGGGTGTGAATTCGTACGTTCCATGGGTGTGAATTCGCACGTTCCATGGGTGTGAATTCGTACTTTCCACGGGTGTGAATTCGTACGTCCCATGGGTGTGAATTCGTACGTTCCATGAGTCTGAATTCGCACGTTCCACGGGTGTGAATTCGTACGTTCCATGAGTGTGAATTCGCACGTTCCATGAGTGTGAATTCGCACGTTCCACGGGTGTGAATTCGTTCGTCCCATGGGTCCATATCAAAGTGTCTACGGTTTGACAGCTCTGAAGATAGAGAAGAAAGAAGACTTCGTGACAAACTAGCACCGATAAGAAACGTTTGGGATAAGTGGAGTAATCAGCTCAAAGTTTTTTAAAATCCTCATGAAAATGTAACTGTAGATGAACAATTGGTTCCATTTCGAGGTCGGTGCAGTTTTTGGCAATACATTCCATCAAAGCCCGCCATATTTGACTTATTTATTTTAGTTATCATTATTTTTTATTATACTTAATAAAAAAAACAACAAAACAAATGAATTTGTTATATTAAATATGAAATTTTGTTTACATTTTAACGTTGGGTCATATTGACCCAAAGGATCATAGGAAGGGCACATATCCAAGTGATGCAGAAGGGTTAAATACAGTAAAGTATTCAACCTTAGGTTAGAATCTCGCTATAGGTATTATGTTGGCTTATTAGACGTAGGGTCATGGGTCAGGCACCAACAAAAACGAAATTTAAAAAATATTTCTTCAGTGACTTCCTCTCAACAGTCTTATGGGAAAAAACCAGAAAAGTTTCTCAAAAAATGTGTCTTTCGGAGTCGACTTTAAACTGTATGTCCCGCCACTCATGTATAAAATTATCACACACAACAGAAGTGATGTGAGAAACTAGGTCGTATGTATAGGTAACCATCAGTAGTAACATTGCTGCAGTGTTGGTAAAAATGACGCCACTAACAATATCGCCGTGAAAAAGTGACTCTGTCAAGTATGACACCCCTATCCACAACAACTGTTCTGCTATCGTCTGCAGAAAGCCAAAAACTTCTAGACACATGATTATCTGAACGTAGGGAGGGATTAGGACTAATTGAGGGATTAGGACCAACTAAAAGCTGTCATCTCGTTTGAAGAATATGCAGATCAATCCATCAAGTTTAATTAATTTTTTGTGTAACAACTGTTGAAATACAAATTTGTTATGGACTCTATATAAACTCTATAACATACTGTAGAGTACCAAAGCAAGGCTAATAAAGTACTTTTGTATGAATACTATCCATTAAAAAAAAGAGACCCAAAAGCACCAGAAAAATATTGTATATGGAGTGTAAGAATTGAATAAGTAATCAGATATCAAAGCAGCAATTTGTTTGTTACTGTATCTGGCCCTCCGTTCGTTTGTCTATCTGTCTGAGCACAAAGTCCCCATTATAAATGGCAACAAGTGTTTGAACATAAGCAGACTGATTTGCGTGTTAAAAGGCAATAATTTTTCATTTACAACACACATTCAAAGTAAATGAAACTCTTATTTTCACAACACACTATATAACCTACAAGTACATACAGCATATGAAGCGAATACGAAAAGTATATAAAAATCCACATGTAAATGAGTAAATACTGCTTTTGTTGTATTACCATATCATGCCATACCATACCATACCATACCATACCATCCAACTATTTTAAATAATCAAAAACAAACAAAAAAAAATCCCTTAAAATAATTACATGGGTAAAAAGGGTTAAAAATACTCAATTTGAGAGAGAGATAGAGAGAGAGAGAGCGGGACAGAAAAACAGCTGTTAGTTCAAATCAGTATGAAAATACATACAAGGGTTCCAGCATTATGTCGTTGGGAAAAACCAATTAAAGAAAAATGATCAAATTTCAATACGAAAAACGAAAAAAGAGAAATTAAAACTGATGAGAATTATTTGTAATTTTTATGTAAAAATTTAAACACCTTTTTTGGTGTTACATTTATAGGGGACTTTTACATTTAAGGAATGCTATTCAACACTTTTCTGTCAATACTTGAGTAGAGTGAGCCTCATAATGAAATTCAATATTTAAACACGAGCCAATAAGATGACATCTGTAACTTTGAAGCATGGAGAGAACAGAAATGTAACAGAAATCTACATGATGTTTAATAATAAAAAAAAAGTCTATCCCTGTGGTATGTAACTGGTCCTCAGTTCAAGTATTGTGACCGAGACGGGAGTTTTTGGACCCAAAATAATATATTTCGAGCCAATTACGAAACTCGTGGTTATCTTCACATCGGAAGACTATGCCTTCGAAAGATGTGCTCAAGTCAACATGGATAGAAAGTACAAAGGATAGGATATAACACTATTATCTAACAGGCAAGCCACTATCCGAGTAATTGGCCATTAACAACGGCGGACTGCCGCAACACATCCTTCCAGGCGTCTCTGCCTACGCATCCGAGTAACGTCTCTTAAATCGAAAATAGTAGAAAAATGTCTGAAGAAGTGGAAACAGATAGATAGGGGAAGTAGGTTTCCCACTAATGAGTTAAAATTCATGGTACAATTCGTAGCAATGAACTGACAGTACAGTTTGCTAAGAGGGATGCATTCACACTGCTAATTGGGCCAGAAGATATATGTAGAAGCAAAGGAAAAGATAGAGAGAATCAATGCTCAAATCAAGTGGGTTTACGAGGCAATTTAAACTGTTGCTGGATGGCTACAATAGGAGAAGTTTTGCAAAGAAGAGGTCGCCGTAGTTTAGTAGGTAGTGTGTTGTCTTATTAGACTTGAGGCCAAGGTTCAAACCCCAGCTCAGACATCTCCAACAAAACCGAATACGAAAAAATATTTCTTCGATGACTTGCTCTCAGCCGATTTCTGGCAAAAATTCTAGTGTAAAATAAAATTTCCATGAAAAGTTTCTCAAAAGTTTGGCGTTCAGAGTCGACTTTAAAACGTAGGTCCCACCAATCATGTATAAAATTAAAACACACAACATAAGTGATGTGAGAAGCTAGTTCGTCATCCTGACTGAAGAGTTGTAATAACAAATTATGTTTATTACACAAGCTGCTTATAAACATCTTCAGAGCATCAAATAACTTCCCTAAATCCTGACACGTAAACAGTAAGATTTGAGAGGTTTATATCCTATGATCAGAATTCATATGTTGAGGCTCTGTCTCATCTATGCCCATGCGAAGCGACGAGGTATTATTGTAGCTGCTGTAGTGAGATGGAGGAGAATAAGACCAGCATTGTCTGTAAGCTGAAGGAAGTTCTTGAATGAGTACTCTTAACTAACCTGACTTCTATAAACATTACCCCAGACTCTATGGTTTCATTAGAAACTTTAAATGCTTTAAGCATGACCAAGATAGTTGTATGGTTAGTTTATTCCTATTATTATATGGTTTGAATCAGAGCTTTACACCTAACGGAAGAATTCCTAGATGCTGAAGTTCAGTTAATACTAGGTATCACTGTATTCAGTCGGACAGGGCTGTTCTGCAATAATACTCTTCTGGTGTTACAGTAAATGGATGGGAAATTTACTTGGAAGGCTCGGGAAAACTAAGCATACCATAATGATATGCAGAAGGCTTGCAGAAAAACTTTGGGGATGAACTGAATGTATGTCATAATGGTCAGAACAGTAGCGACGTTATGTTATGGCTCAATTTGCTGGGTAGGCAGAATAAATCTGAAAACATTTCAGATGGAGTAGAATAAGTTATAGTAACTAGGGGGCATTGGAATAACTGAGGCAATGATAACCTATCCTACAGCGTCGCTGAAATCTATGTTGTCTCTTCACACGATAGTGAAGACTAGAGCTTTGAAGGGTGTGGCTAGAATTAAAGAAAACAAATTTAACACAAGGTTTATCAGGGGACTTCGTAACTTGGTTGACATCTCCATCCGTAACCCTCCTTTGGATATAACTAATAGACTCCATAATTTTGGGAAATGTTTCACAATGACACTTAGTAACAAAAGTAAGTAGAGAACCATTGAGGGTTACATGGTATAGGGATGAGTCGAGAAGAGATATTATGACAGGGGCGGGATCAAACAAAATCTTCCAAGCGGAAATCTATGCCATCGAAAGGCTTGGTTTTGAACCGTAGCCTCACGCCAATGAGCGAACACCCTACGTACTAGACTACGGCGAAACAACGATGGATAGCATTACTATTTGACAGCCAGGGCTGTCAGCCGAGCAATCAGCTCTTATGAGGTTAACTCGAAAAGAGTATGGGAATATCTGAACCTGCTGAATTAGTAAGAAAGGAAAATAGAGTTATCCACTAATGGGTCCCAGTTCCTGTAGGCATTCGTGGTAATTACCGAGCAGAAGAGCTTGCTCATAGGGATGCATTCACACTGCTGATGGGGCCACAAATTTCCTGTGGGGATGGAAAATATGTTTAGAAGCAAAAGAGAGAAACAAAAACTCTTCTCAAAACAAATGAGTTTGCGCCAATTCGGTGACAGCAATAGGAGGAAATTTTAGTCGTGCATGAGACATATGAAGACTCAAAGTTCATCTGTTCAGAATGGAGATGGTCTCAAACCCAACATGTAGATTGTGTGAAGATGATGAGCACTACTTAGAACTTAGAACCAGTGAAGCATTAATTTACATCGGAAACACTGGCCTTGGGAAGAAAATTGTTCTTATTGACAATGAAGAGCATCCTGTAGGCATACGCAGATTAAAGGTCGTACAATAGATTGCATGGCTGCAGAACTATGAGGCCTCTATACAGCGTTGCCAGAAATTTTTTTAAAAAACTTTTTATTTTTGGAAAAAAAAACCTTTTTTTTTTTAAAAAAAAACTTGTTTTCTACGAAAGTACCCAACTTTTAAAAGAAAATACCGGAATTCGGAGTCTATTGAAAAAACTTGTTTTGTTAGAAAGCAATTTTATTGAAAACCTTTTTGTATCTCAAAACACTTGGAAAAAAGGGGCAAACTTGGGAAATGGCAACGCTGCCTCTATACGACAATAATCATAATTTGTAGTCAAGCAATTTAACAACTACAATGCGCCATATGCTTTATACTTTTCAATCCTTTTCAAGAAAAAATTCTTTATTGCCTCCAGCATAATTATGATTAACAGAACTGTTTAAATTGTTATTAAATTTGTACAAATACTGGTCATCAAACTCAATACAAAATTAGAGCAGTGACCACTTACGATTAATAAAAAAAGAGTAAAGAAAAGGATCACCATTAAAACTGTCATTTCTGCTGGAAATCCTTTAAAAATAATTTCCCATAAAAAATATTGTTTTTTAAAAACAAAATGAGGGTTTCTCACAAAAACATAAAATCGATTAAATTTAAGAAAAAAATCATACGTTTTTAAGGGAAAATATTTTAATGGAAAAAAGTGGCAAAAAACGATTAAAAAATTTCGATGCATCTGCTTTAAAATAAAAAAAAATTAAACAAAAAAGGGTGACATTGAATTTTATTTCGAATTTCAACCCTATTTTACATAATGGCAACTAAGTCCACAAATTAAAAACAAAATCCGGCATTAAATGATGGCTGCTGGAAAAATGTTGCGTTTGCGTATAAAATTATGCTTAAATGACCTCTTGACACTATTTTAACAACGAAATGAAAATATTTGAATGGAAAAAGTTTTTTTTTATTTTTTTAATTTCGATTTTGAATCAGCAGCCAGGCAGCCAGCCAGCCTATTGCAAAATTGGAAATAACAGTTGGAAAATCAGAATAAAGGATTGCAGAATTGAAATAACGATGCTGCTGTTGGTGATGTTATTGTTTAAATGTTGCTGTTGTTGTTATTGTTGATAAAGGGATATAAAATTTCAAAACGCGTGCTTGCTTTCTGCACACCTTTTTTAAGAAATTGAAAAAAATTTTGATTTCATTTCAATATCATCATGTATGGAGAGTGGCATATAAAAAAAACGATCGTTTTGTTTAAAGAGATCCTTTTTTTTACTTTGTTTTGTATATAAAATAATAGCGAAAGGATACATTAGGGTGCTGTCTGTTATAGTTCCACTTTCCTTTTTTTTCGTAGCAAACGAGTGCGTGCTGAGCGCATGCTCCGCATTCCTGTAAAACGTACACAGTATTGTGTAACCCAATACGTGAGTTTAAAGCGTGCCTATCAAGGGGTTGATGAGTATTTGCCACTTATACTACGCAATATAAACTATCTTTTCAATAATATTTTAAAATCATTGAGTATATATTGTCTAACATCTCTGTATATATTTTAGTTTCTCTATGTACCAAATAAGTATTTAAACATGAGACAATGATGATGCCTCCTTACTCGTACATAATATTGTTTAACAAAACTGAAAGTATATTAAAGGATGTGTCATGTGTCATGTGTTGTAATATGAAAGGGGGATGTTTTTCTATATAATTTAGCAAAAGTAGCGTAATGTGCTGGAACGCTTTTCACTTTTCAGCACTTTCATACGTTCAATAGAAGTTTGATGATGTTGTGCTACACGATCATTTTTGCCACATCTTTTGGCACATTTATCATCATTAAATAAAATTTTCATTTCACTTTGTACGTATTATGTACGTATGTATGTATGTGAAGATTCCTCTTTTTTTTAATATCAAACAAAATGTCTAAAGTACAGTTTAAGGTTATTAATGAAATCGTTGGAAATTTTTTTATGGAACAATAGATCGTACATTATGGCATACGACTCGTGGCAAATTTATTACTTTGTTTTTCGTTAACGAATATTAAAAAATTTTAAATGTTTCTATTTGGGTAGGGGTGTTTCAAAGTAGGGGTTTTTAAAAATAGTAGAGGGCTCAACGGTTATTTTCCTACAGCAATTAAAAGATTTTTCAATTTTACTTAAAAAACTACACTAACAGGCTCATAAAACTTAACTAACTGATTGTCAGAAATGTTTATGGATGCCACAGGCTCATTTTTAAATTTTTTAGTGTAAATAGTATGTAAAGATACAATATAACCGAGTATAAAAGTCTTTAGAATACCTTTTTTATGTGAAATACGAAAACAAATATTTCTTTGGCGACTCCCTATTAGCAGATTTCTGTCAAATACTCTGAGAATTTATAAAATTGCCATGATAAGCTTCTCAAAATAACTGTCGTTCGGCGTCGACTTTAAACTGCTGGTCCCGCCACTTAAGTATAAAATCAACACACACAACATAAGTGGTGCGAGAAGCTAGGTCGTAATCCTGACCAGTTATGTATGTATGAAAATAGGTAGGAGATCTGTTATTTCCAAACTCAGAAAAACTTCTTAGAACTGAATACGACCTTTGGTTAGGGAGATACTGGCGGAAAGAAACATTGTAATTGAAAAAGCTTAATACTGCGTAGAAAATACATGCGTCTTTCTGAAGCACAACCGAAAATAATGGAATGTTAGATCGGCATACTCATACTTAAAATCAAGTTAAAGACTAGAAGGCGTCCTCGATATTATAGTCAAGTTTCCTGACAGTGGTAATCAATAGATTTTCAAAATACAATTTTAATGATTCATTCAAACTAGCCTGTTACGGATGTGATCGAATTTTAGTTCCTAAGGAAGAGTACCACTTAAGCAGCACTAAATCAAACTGAATTCAATCGATTTCATGGTTTCTGTAAATGCTGTGGCTTTTGGTTTATTCGCGTACACCCTCTGGTTAAGAAAACCCTTCAGGAAAGAGTCTAACAGAATCAAATCACATGGTTACACATGGTTGCCCTCAAATTCAGTGTTCGAAAAAATACTCTAAAGTACGCAACGTTTATATACTGTACTGAATGTCGTGTGTAAAGAACACAAACACATTCCCTACAACGAGAGCAAAACTCTTCGTTTCTATTTTAATGTTTATGAACATGAACGCAAACTCTAACATAACGTACTGAACAGAGTTCAGAAACACTATTTCTTAGTGTTTGTGTACAAAGTACGCTAAAAAGATCAGTACGCAACGAAAAAATTGGGTTTTAGTGATCTTTTTTTGAGTACACTAACATTTTTAGTGTACGCGAGAGTTTATGTTCTCATTCAGTATTTTTAGAGATCGCGTTGGGTTTTTGATGTCTTTTATTTTTCTTGAAGAATAAGAATACAAAGAAAAACTGTGAATTTTTCTCATTGTAAGGGAAAGGAAAAAATTCATTAGGTAGAAAATATCATTATGGAAAGTTTTACATAATAAGAATGTTTGGAAATGTTATGGTGACTGGTTTGCGAAACAGAGGACTTTAAAATATAACCCTTTGAAATATCCCAGGTACCTGAAATATTTAATGATACTAGGTAGATTATTGGCGGGTTGTGAGGCTCAAACTCCAGGTCAGACATTTCCAACAAAACGAAATAGAAAAAATATTTCTTCTATATATACATAAATAAATAAATTTATTAAAAGATTTCAATTTTCATAATCAAATTTTCCATTGGCTTTGACCATCAATATATGTTCAACATTAGTTGCTGTTAATCTGTTTCGCTGATCTGATAAAATAAATTTAAGAGATGAGAATAACCGTTCCACGCTTACTTGGGAAGAAGGTACCGCCAATATTATTTCAGCTAAGCTTGAAACAATATTATTTTTGTTATTCCAGTATTCCAAAATATTACAGTTCAGCGGAAGCCTTGATTCCCGTTCGTACATAATAAAAGCGTTTTCGAGGTCAGAAAGATAAGATGAACTGCTTTGAATTGTACAAGGGTCCAGAATCTGCAAATAATCTGCGAAAGATTTTGCACTGCCACTCGTGCGAGGAACAGCTAAAGCTTCACTATTGAAATTGATGCTTAAGTCCTCAATTAAATTTCCCTCAATAACAATTTTACGTTTATAGAGAGAAATTATAAATTCTTTTTGCTTTTTCTTTTTGTTCCGATTCCAAGCAAACTCTAATACGTGGATCTAGGTAAATTGCTGCAGTAAACAATTCATTATCGAAAATTTTAGATTTCCTTTCATTGATGGACTTTATTAAAATTCTCGTCAAATTGTTAGGCTGCATATTTTCCAGTTGAAAAAGTATATCCATAATAACAATATACAGTTCGCTAAAACATTGCTGCTCACATTGAATTTTTTTTGTGGCCTCATAAATGGGTTTAAATACTTCAACAAACTGTTTTATGAATATCCAATCTTCAGCACTAATGTGTAAATTGTGATTTTCAGTGCTTAATATACCAGTTATTTCCTGTATTTCCAATAGACGAGTAAGCATATTGAATGTAGAATTCCATCTTGTTGCACAATCAAGGATCGGTTTTTTTGAATTGCTGCTTTTTAAAATATTAAAATAATTTGGAGTTCTAAGTTTTTTTACAATTGACCTACATAAATCTAATTTTAATTTTATGTCTGATGTTTTTATTACATCGTTAACACAAAGCTGGATTGTATGAGCACTGCAACGTACACCAATTATATCCATTGATGAAAACTGAATTCTAAGTTCTTCAACTTTTGAGTCAAATCGATTGTCATCACAGTGTTCTTCGTCTAGCGTGACTTCTTCTTCATCCAGAGAATTCACTAATTCATCGTTGATATTTTTTACTGCTCTAATCATATTGGCGCCATTATCGGTGGTAATAGAAATAATTTGTTTCAAATCAATCTTATAGTCCTGAAGAACTTCCAGAACTATGGATTTTAAATAATCGCTTGTGTGGCTTGCTTTCAGCTCCTTGACCGCCAATGTCTTTATTTGAATACATTTATTTTTAATGTATTGGACGTTTACCCCAAGAACACTTGAGTCTAGTCTTGTTGCTGCATCAATTTTCAATGATATTAATTTTTTGTCCAAATCCTCAATAATTTCTTCTTTTATGCTGTTAGAAACTCCGATTATTTTTTCCATAACATTATGCTCATTCACGCTTATACACAAAGCATCGAAAACAGGTTGATCAAGCACTTTGAAGGCACGATCTTCCACCATATGAAGTGGACGTCCGTGTTTCGTGTATAGCTCTACAATCCCTTGTTTTCGAAATAGGTTTCGAAGCACACTTTTTCTGGATATAGTCAGCATATAATTTGGGATGACATAGCTTTAAATGCCTTTCCAGATTTCCTGTGTGCTTCGATAGGGTTTTATTTTGACAGTTGTCGTTGTTGCAATGCACTTCATTTTCTTCATTAGCAAGGAATAAATTATGTAATAAGTTATTTTTCGGCCGAGGCATTTTGCAATGTGGTTTGTATAGACAGAATTTTAGAGTTCTATGTAGCCAGTACACTAATGACTCAATTTCGAAATAGCGGCGACTTTTATACCTTTTTCAAACGAACGACGTTGATATTTTTTTGCAGAAGTTTTTATAGATTTGTGGTATGAGTCATCATTAGACATTTCAGGTACCGCTGATATTTCAAAGGGTTACATTATAAGATACTTTGTTTCGCAAATTGGTTAAAAAGGTCTATTTTATTAGCTCCCAGAGTTTTACCAGAAATCTGCTGAGAGGAATCCGCCGAAATAATTTTTCTTTTTCGTTTTGTTGGAGATGTCTGACCTGGAGTTATAAGCCAACCAACTACCTACTAGACAGCAGCGAGTAAGGGTTATATTTTAAAGTCCTCTGTTTCGCACATCAGTCACCATAACATTTCCAAACATTCTTATTATGTAAAACTTTCCATAATGATATTTTCTACCTAATGAATTTTTTCCTTGCGTTTACAATGAGAAAAATTGACAGTTTTTCTTTGTATTCTTATTCCTCAAGAATAATAAAAGGCATCAAAAACCCAACGCGATCTCTAAAAATACTGAATGAGAAAATAAACTCTCGCGTACACTAAAAATGTTAGTGTACTCAAAAAAAGATCACTAAAACCCAATTTTTTCGTTGTGTACTGATCTTTTTAGCGTACTTTGTACACAAACACTAAGAAATAGTGTTTCTGAACTCTGTTCAGTACGTTATGTTAGAGTTTGAGTTCATTTGTTTTGTGGATGTTGTGTACGTAATGTGTTTGCGTACGAGTTCACAAACACTTAAATGAAAGTTAAAAGTATTTTATCAGTTACGTACACAATGGTTAGTGTACAGTATTTTTTCGAACACTGCTCAAATTGCTCTTGCCAAATATCTAATGTGGCACGAGCTATGTAGTAAGTAGCGCCATACTGTTGAAACCACATGTCATTGGTGTTCAGATCATTCAATTAAGGCCAAAATGCCATTCAATCGACATATGGTGCTAGCCGTTTACAGTGTTGGCCTGACCAACGTCGTTCTCAAAGGAATATGGACCGTTGATGCCACCAGCCTACACCAAACAGTGATTTTTCGGATTGCATTGATAATTGATAATTACAAGCCTTCAGTCAGTATTACAACCTAGTTTCTCACACTACTTCTGTTCTGTGTATTAATTTTATACATGAGTGGAGACACCTACAGTTCAAAGTCGACTTCGAACGACAAATTTTTGAGAAACTTTTCATGGCAATTTTTATTTACTTTCAAAGTTAGTGCCAGAACTCTGCTGAGAGGCAGTTGCCGAAGAAATAATTTTTCTTGTTTCCTTTTCTTGAAGATGTCTGACCTGGGGTTCACGTATCCAGTGAACACGCGTCGTTGCCTCTGCACGTAAAACAGATTGATAAATAACAACTAACATAAGAGATTTAACTGGCCGTTGTGAACTGACAACATTCGGAAGTCCCAGTTGGAAGACAAGACACTTTATATAACAAAATAATACACAATAAAATAAACAAAATTTTCTTTAAATGGAGATTGAAATAATTTTACCGTTAAGTTTTGTTTTGTAAACAAATTTTTTCGTACGCACTCCTTATGATTTCTATTGTATTCTATGTCTTGAAGAGCCAGCTCACGCATATTCACTGGACCATCAACCAATACAGTTTCACCCCATATGACATGGAATGCTAACGTTTTTTTTAGCAAACTATAGCCGCCATTTCTGCATCAAATACACTAGTTTTTAATTGCCCTTGTAAGAATTCATAAGTACTTTTTACACTTTTTTTCACACTTTAAAAGGAACTTTTTTGAAACACAGAAATTTTTAATATAAAAATTGGAAAAGGTATGCTCATGGTATCTTTTCATTTTCTTGAAGACCCATAACGAACATTGAAATATTATTCACGATTTGGAAAACCTTTTGAATAATTCAACTTAACAAATTAGTGAATTGATAGAGAAATAAATTCAATTCGAAAAAAAATTTTGCGTTTCTCTTAAACCCATTAGCAATTAAACCGACTTTATTATTTTATTGTTATGAATTATTTTATTTTATAAATTATTTATAATTTCTTATTTTATTTTATTTTATGCATTAACAGCAACAGCAATAGCAGCAGCGGTCTTCTTCCTCTCTTTGATTATTTCGATTTTCATTTGCATGTTTTTACGCATAAAATAAGAATTCACTCTGAATAACAAGCAGTTTTATTAAAAACCAAAAAAAAAAAAAAAAAAATAATGTATAATAATAATAATAGAAACAATAATATTTTATATTTTTTTGTTTGTTTTTGTTTTATTTTTTCAACAGCAACAGAAGTTTAATAAATAAAAAGAAAGAAAGAAGGAAAAAAATAGAAAACAAAGGAGTTTTGAATTTAAAACATCAAACGCATTAGACTGAAACTGCATTAATATTGTTGTTATTATTGTTGTTGTTGTTGTGTGTTTTGTAATTGCAACTAAATGGGTTTGAGGCACGCAATTATTGCCACAGACCAGCAATTGTAACTCTCCCTAGATATGGTAACTAACCAACACTACACTACACACATTCATAGAGAAATTCCTTAATGGAAAAAGGAAAAATCATAAACAATTTCAAAAAACAAACAAAAAAAATGCACATTAACACTTTCAGTTTAAAATACTGCAAAATTCCATGAAAAAAAAAAATTATGAAAAAGTATGCGGTCATAGGAGACTATATGATACACTGCATGACAATAGCTTTCTGGGTAAGAACACATGATTGTATTGCAGCAAGCGATAAATGGATCGATAAACTCAACTAACTTAAGATGGTAAAACTTAACAACACTATTTCTTCATGGCCAAATTCCGATTTTATTTTATTTAACTCTGGCCACTACTTAAGAGTTAGTTTTTCTTAATCCTGTCACTTGAATACAGCTGCCATAAATGAGTAAATCAAGGATTGGCATGTTTTTCAAAACGATTTCAATTTAAACTTGACAGTATATAGAGTTTTATTGTCAGAATTTACAGATTTATACCTCAAAATCGTGATATGGTTTAATGGTTAAAGTGTATGACTACAAAACCAAGATTCTTAGTTTCAATTACAGCTGGAAACAATTATTCATAATTTTGAAGTTTTAAGAATAAATAGGCTTCATTCATCACACAAACAAACCATGTAGAAGTTCACTGATTTGTTCCTCAACACAACACTCTATACAACAACCCACTTTCTTTTCACAGAAAGCGTTATTTCTAAGCATAGATAGGTACCTTGAACGTAATTCACGTAGGACCCATTAATAAAAATGAATCAAGGCAAACACAAAAAAACCTCAGCCGAAACCTAATAAGAAAATAAAGATGGCTTTAATCAGTCTACAGAGCTAAGTATGGCAGATAATTTGTTCTGCAAAATATATCATTCTTAATTCATCCACTCAAATGCTCTTTTTACCTACTCCCCTACTCTTTGAAATCAATCCATTTCCTGTGGGATGCCACCATTTTTGTAGAAATAATTTTAAATGAAAAAATTACGAAAATTGATTATCAATCTAATCACCAATAATTAGTCATATTTAACGACCACGACGTACTACTTCAATATAAGAAAAATAGTTGTCCTCTTTTGTCAGAAACCAAGGGATATATTTAAGAATAGTTTTAAACAAAAGCAATGCAAGAGAGGAGCAAGAAATAAAATCAGAGTGCTTGTTTGTCAGATACCCAGGCTTTTAAAAGCCCTGATCTTGATCAGAGCCGGCACATTTTCTCATCCAGAAAGCGTAAACTATTGAAATGATATGTCAGTTAATAATAACCCGATAGAAAACCTACTATCATAACAATGTTCATCTTCCGTAATTTATATAGCTATTCTTTATAGGAGAACAGTCTTTCCAATCGTTTGGCCTGGTGCCTTTCACATATGGTATACATATATAACTACAGTGGCTTTTTACGTGTCTAGTAGTGTAGTAGGTAGAGCGTTGGATTATTAGACATGTAGCCACGGTTCAAACCACAGGTCAGATATATCCCGCAAAACAAAATATTAAAAAAAAAAAAATTTCTTCGGCGACTTCTTCTCAGCAGATTTCTTGCAAAAACTTTGAGAGTAAATAAAATTGACATGAAAAAGATTCTCAAAAATCTGTCCTTCGAAGTCGACTTTAAATTCTAGGTCTCGCAACTCATGTATAGAATTAATACACACAACATAAGTGTTGTGAGAAGCCAGACCGTAATCCTGACTGAAGCGTTGTAATGACCAATTATGTACATATGCATTTATGAAAGGAACCAGACTAGTGTATATGTAGACTAGTGTATATGACTAGTGCCGACTAGTGTACACACGTATATGACTAGGGTATATGTGCGGTTGTTACCAATGTTAGCATCAACTTAGTTACTATGGTGTAGGGTATGGTATATTGAATATAAAATGCATAAAATATGTAGAAAAGCAAGAAGAAACCTGTTTAAGTTTAAAAACCCATAAAAAAAATATGATTTATTTAAAAGTTTTATTTATTGTATTAAAAATTTATTTATTTATGCATATCAAGTGAAAACTTTTGCAAAAATTTGTTAAAATGAAGAGAAAAAAAAAACAAATGACGGAAAGAAAATTTTCTTCTATTCAAACGAAAAAATAAAATGAAAAAGATTTATGAAGAATTCATTGCTTTTTATGCAGAATTTTTGGTTTTGTTTTGGAAAATTTATAAAACCAATTTTTTTTGGAACAGAAATTCAATTCAAAATTAATTTTTTTTTTAGTTTTTGTCATTCTATTGATTTTATGATTTATGTTTTGTTTTTATTTTTTCTGAAATTTTTTTAAATTTTTTTCACTTCAATTTCATTGTTTATGTAATGAAATCCATAAACTGACACAGTGTGGGGTGTAGGATGATTTGTTGTATTTTTTTTTGCAGTAGCCCTTGTATTGTTGTTGATTGAAAAGAATTTCTAATGGTTTCCGTACACACAAAAAAAAAAGAAAAAAGAATAACGAAAACCTGTAGACCCTATTTTGCGCAAGATGCAGTTCCCACGCTGTAACACAGATAATAAAGCGCCAAATAGTTGCTGCACTATGAGGCATCGAAATAGGCCTTTTGCACTACCAGCAAGGCAGTAATATTGATTGCATTGGCATGGTATTGTTTGTTGTTATATATTGCGGTATAAAGATTGTTTATACATACGTACATACATATACCTACACCTGGTTGCTGCCTATTTAAATGCAAGAAACAGCACCTAGAGTTGCTTAGGTGGATGGATGGTTTGTCATTTGTAGCAAAGACGGCAGGTATTGTTAGTTTTTAAATCATTTGTTTTTAAAAAGTAAAAGATTTCTTAGTTACTTTTTCTATACAAAATCAAAAGGACTTTCGATTCTTTTATGTATTATTGTCGTTATCAATAAAGAAAAAATAAAAAAAAAGTTTTTCTATTTGATTTTTGCAGGTTCTATTTAAAATCGAACAAAGACAAGAAAAAAATCATTTTAATTATAACACCGCTATTGTTAAGATAGAAAAATAGTTAGAAAAGTAATCTTCGTTTTCGATTTCTTTAGAAGTACAAGCGTGTTAGTGTTAAAAAAGTGACATAAATTTAGGTGTCCTCCTCCTTTCTTCGTTTTTTCCCATTCTCGTACACAATCGTATCTAATAATGTGGCATTGACTGTATTTCCTTGTAATTGTTTTTTGTTGTTGAATAATATCGCATAAGACCTGATTTCCCAAAATCTAACAGTAAATAATAAAAAAACTCCAATTATTTTTATACACTTTTTAACGCAATTGTTTCAAGTGATGAAGGTGGCTTATCCATGCCAAATGAAAACAAAAAATGGTTCATTGAAACACAAGGTGTTTTAAACTGCATTAATTCTATGTATTCAAGGTGAAATGGAAAATAAAATAAGGGAATTAAAACAATGCCGTTAGAAATTAAAAGTAATTTATTTTCATAATCAAAATCATTTTCATTTTTAATAGTGATAATATGAATGATGCTGAGGTAGTTCCATCAGTGATGCTGAATATGTGGTGTGACACTCACAATTCTCTACCAATCCTAGTATAGTATGCTTTGTTTATTTGTGACCAGATGATCTATTATACTGTCATTGATCTACATAATATTCTGAAGAGTTAGGATGATAAAGATAACTCCCCACATAGTGCCTGAAAAGAACTCAGACACTTTCTTCTCAAATTTTACTCAATTGATTTAAAGTCACCGTAGTCTAGTAGGTAGTGCGTTAACTTATTAGACATGAGGCCATGGTTCAAACCCCAGGCCAGACATCTCCTACAAGACTTTTCGCTCTTCAAAGGTTTTTATTCAAGTCAGAATTCTCAATTCCCTGTATATCAAACAATAGGTTAGTTTAAGTACAACGGACAGAGATGTTCAATTTCCACTTGGTCTGAATGACATAATTCTACTGAATTGCTTGTTATGACGTCATGAAAGAAGCAATCTTTAAGAAAGTGGCATTGCATCACAGCACTAGGATCACACGTGCTTTCAGTCTATACTGTTTGAACTACAACATGCATGGAGCTAGTTAGCCATGAATATTGATGGAAATGAGATGAAATCCATTCCCAAACGGATACAACTTGAATCCTGACAAAATATCGGAAATCAACCAAGTAACAATATGACAATACTTAGTCACCCTTTAACTATTTTGAGTTTTAAATGAACTCATAGAGCCCAGCAACATCTGTAGACACCAGATCAACTATTCTAGGCAAAGTGTATCCCTACAAGAACAGGAAACCTTTTCTTTTTTTTACAGGCAAGGCTAGACAATACCAAAGAAAATGAGTGAGGGCGTAATGTTTAAGGCCTAGTTTCCTCACATAAACACTAACGTTCAGTGACCAGTAACGACCCCCAAAAATCATGAGCAATTTTATCCCAAAACATTTAGCTCAAAGTAAGTGATCTTTTATGAATATATGGTGAGGAGTGTGAGGAGAAATTGTGCGATTAATATACGTAATTGCCAACTTAGTGTCTCTCTTAGCTAAGTTTCCAGATCATTCAGTCAGTCAAGGGTAACATTCGAAAGCCTCGCTAACACATTAAAAGATGTGGGCTGTTAATAACGACCCCAATTTCTCTACCGTATAGCCAGCCGTGGTCTAGTAAGTGCGTTGGCTTATTAGACGTAAAGCCCGGGTTCGCATCTCAAGTCAGGCATCAAAACGAAATATGAAAAAAAATATTTCTTCAGCGACTGCTTCTCAGCAGATTTCTGACAACAACTCTGAGAGTAAATAGAATTGCCATGAAAAGTTTCTCAAAAATCTGTCGTTCGGAATCGACTTTAAACTGTAGGTTCCGCAGCTCATGTATGAAATTAACACACACAATATAAGTGGTGTGAGAAGCTTAGTCGTAATTCTAACTGAAAGGTTGTAACCACCAAATATGTATGTATGTATGTATCTTCCCCAACTCATTTGCCCTGACAAGTTTCTGGGTGATCTTCCGTATCAATAAGGAACTCTCCACATAGTGACTGATAAGAACCCAAACGATTTCTTCTCAAATACATTAACGCTGTTTAGGTTCCAAATTAATTGTTCTATTGATCCGCTTTGTTAACCACATTAACTAGATATTTAGCTTGCAACGATTCCCATTCTAAAGAAATATTCTTTAAGTCTACTTTCTACGGTTAGAATACCGAAAACAAATCTCATTTTGTTTCTGGACAGTCTCATCTAGCTTGAGGACAGTCCATGTCTATCTTTAGCTCTCTTTTTACAACACAACTTTTCGAACTCCTCTTAAATATCACAGAGAGGTTCTGTCCCCATTAGCAGTATGAAAAGTTCCTTCCGGGCAAGTGCATCTGCCTATTTATTACCTTGAATTAACTGAAGCAGCAAAATGTTTTGCTCTTTTGGGACCAGCTAATTTACTTATCCAGGCAATCTTATACTATTATCGAGACAACCTCATAAAAACTAATTGTTCAGATGGCCGAGTATATTAATATGACCCACTCTTTGTACCTCCTCTCCAAATAGAATTCGGCATGACTTTCAATTGGCCAAATTTCGAATGAGGAAATACTCATGAGCTTTCCCAGAGGTTTCCAATACTTATCAATAAAGAATATATGGAATGCAAATTGTCTCATTAACTTTAATTAGTCAGTTTTGTTGCAAAGCATTTCCCGTAATTGTAGAGCTTGTTCAGAGAAGTTAAGGATGAATCTATTAGATGGTGACCCGACTGTCAAATAGTATTCAATCCTTTATACCTCCTCTCCAAGTTTGATTGACCACATCTTTCAATGATGGTGAAGCTAGGTTGTAATCCTGACTGAAGGATTGTAATGGCCAATCATGTATGTAAGTTTCAATGATGTAAACTTCCACTTGAAGGATATCGTTGAGTTCTTCCATAGGTTCCGTCTCGATGCATTTCCCAAAATTGGGCAGTTTGCTAGCCTCGTTTAGCGGACAGTTAAGGATAGACCTGTAAGCCACTCGATCGTATTAGACCTTTCTCCTTGGTTTTGGTCTCCACCATTTCTACCAGAACCTCTAGTGACAATATAGGGCAGGCTCTCATTGCCTGCAGTTGCGCCTACACATGCCAGTCAGTGTATCTTATCTGATATCTGTGCTGAAGACCTAGACAATGGCTTCATTTGTGACAATTATGGATCCCTTTTGCAGGTTAATGTTCACATTACGAAGGAAAATATGCTTCTTCTTTTGAGAAAAAAAATATTAACTAGAAAGTCGCCTGACTTCATAATTCAAGGAATAAATAGCAACTCAAAAATTAGAACCCGAGTATGCACAAAACTCTCGCCTTGTCAGCAGATTGCGAAAGTATTTTGAAAAACAGCTGTACCAGCCCGCATTACATCCAAAAGCAAAAGCTCGAAGACGTTATAAGTTCATGTGATAATCTAAAACATGCCTGCAAATGTCATAAGAGATACTAAAATAATTTCCATTCCTTAACACTCTCTCCTTTTCCCTCTGTTTCATTTTCTAACAATTATCATGACTGATTGATTTCTTAAGCATCGATTACACTCTACTTTTTAAAACCCTTTTCCCTTAAAATATTGCTCTTCATTAAAATAGCAGAAAAATAAAATCAACAGGATTTTTTGCATTTGTCATACAGAAATCTACATGAGCCATACAGAGCCCTTATACTCTAGTATTTAATGAACGAAAAAATAAATGTTTTCAAAAAAGGTGTCGGCGATAAGGGTACTTCATTTTTTATAAACGTACTTCATTCATATTCCTTCAACAATATTGTCTTACAGATGTACTAGAAACACTGTAGGAATTTTCAATATTCATATGCCTTTTATGACTGGCTCAGCTCACTGACTGACTGAATTACCACCAGCCAGTGTGTGATTTATAAAATGACCCTGAAGGCATGACTTGAAACGCAGTGATATGCTTATAAAACATGGCAACATATTCATTCGCCTTTAAAAAATAAAAAAAATCACAGAAAATTGTAAGAAAAAGCCACAGGGAATATTACCAGTTTTTTTATACGCAAACTCTCTATGGAAAAAAGAGGGAAAGTTGAAAAAAAAAAAATTGTATTATGAGTTAAAAAACAAGAGCGACGAGAGGTGTCTTGGAGACATACGCTTATGATTTTAGCATAATCTCTGATACACTAAAGGTAAACTGACCAATATTATGATAATTACCTCTAGTCATGGTAAAATTTGTGTAGGATCCAGGAAAATACGGTACGTTTTGGAAGGTGGGAAAGGGAGTGTAGTAACTACGAAACAATCCTATTTTCTTGAACGTTGTTGGAAAGATAAGAATAAGTTTAGTGCCTCAATATCTCACATATGAATTGTATTCCTTTACAAGGCCAATTGGAGTGAAATTCAGAAAGTGTCGCACATCTTTGTCGGTTGCACATTTATGCTTTTCAGCTCTCAGCAACCAACGCTTGATTGAAAATATGGTTTTAAAAATGTTATACTCTTCACAGTAAAGCTCCAATCACAGTGCTTTTTTCGTATCAACCACCCCAAAGTGTAAATAAAAAATGAAGTTTAAATATTTAAATCATCCCCCTAATTTGTGTGCCATCGTCGTATTTAAATTTTATTCACTTCCTGGTTTTCTTGCGTAATGCAGAAAAGGGTTGATTTCTGTTGCTATTTATATAAAAGAAGGGTTAATCTCTATGAGCAGTGATTTGCCTTCATAAGTATTTTACAGCTTTTTTATGTATGCATGCATATGCCTTATGTAAATTATTCATTCATACATTGCTTGTAAAAAAATTATTTCATTTTTTATAACCGCTTTTTATGCATGAGAATTTCAACCCTTCTACTCATAGATTTGAAAATGATTTGAATATTATTGAAGGGGCAAATATTTGAATACATTTCATTGGCTGTTGGAATCTACAATTTTTGTAATTATGTATGTACGTACGTATAAAAAATGGCGTAAGTTATGAATATTTCATACAAGAAAACAAGAAATAAAATAAAGTTGAAGAACTTAAAAAAGTTAATAATTTTTTTAGAAAAACAGAAAATTGTCATACCCGTTACATAGTTCTTTTATAGCGAAAGAGCTTTCAAAATAATAAGAAAAGGTATTAAAGTCGTAATATTATTAAAACTAGCAAAGCAGAATTTAAAAAGTACAGATATTGCATATACTGTCGCACCCGTTACGTTAAATTATTAAAAAAAAGGTAGTATATTTTCCCATATTCCTTATATTAATTTCGAATACATTTTATTTATAAAAAAGTAATCTTCTTATGTCACGCCCGTTACATAAAAATTATGGTACGTAGTCAAAGCATTTAATTTTTTTTCCTCAACATTTTTTTAATTAACAAATAATTAGAGAAACTAAATGAAATAATTAACGAAAAAAATTACCAAAAATATTTAGCTGTTGTCACACCCGTTACATATTTATTATATAGTGTGAAAATCTGTAAAATAAAGACGTTTTTTTTATTATTATGAAGAATATCAAGTGTATACATATTATTTTTTCATTTAATATTGTCAACTACGCTATAATCAATATTTTTTGAATAACAGACCCGTTGCAGTAACTTTGCTTGTATTATTGTAATAATTTAATTTATTCAAAACTATCTTATCAATTTAAAAAAATTTGTGTTTATTCAAAAACATATTTTTAAATCACACCCGTTACACCATAATTAAAATGCAGAAACTGCTAATTGCTACTAATTTCTTTATTTAAAATAACTTCTGTTTATTAAGAAACCAAAAGTTTTCGTCAGAAATTTCATAAAAAATATTTTAATGAATTCAAACATTACAATTCAATAGAAATCATAAACTGTTTAACCAATATCACACACGTTACAATAAAATTATAAAGTTATTTTAGTTCATTTAAAAAGAATAAATTTTTGGCATAACTAAATTTTCTTTTCTTTTAATAAATTTATTTTGTATATCACATGCGCTCATGGTATAAGTTAAAACGTTTTAAGTTTTGTATGTTTTGATATAACATCAGTTACATTAAACTTAAAATGCAAAAAGTTTTAACAACTTTTGTATTTTCTGATGTCACACCCGTTGCAATAAAATTGTAAAGCAATTATTATAAGACTTCTTTCTTTACTATTTCTGTTTTTTTTCTGTTTAAAATATTAAAAAAAATTTATTTTCGAATGTCAAACCCGGTACAATAAAATTCTAAAGCAAATAATTTTAGTTTTGCTTTATTACTATTACTTTTTTCTGTTTAAAATTTCAATAATTTGTTTATTTTCTGATGTCACACCCGTTACAATAAAATTACAAAAACCAAAAATATTTAAGGTTTTCTAATCTGTTCTGTTTTTCTGCAGTTATTGTCAATAAGTTTGGGTTTTTTGATGTCACACCCGTTACAGTGAATTATTAATTTAGATATCGTGAAATGAAATTCAGATATGTTATGTAAATTATTTAATGCCACCCTTTATCATTTATTTATTCCTTTTGTATGCTTTTAGATCACTCAACAAAGTTTACTGCCACTTCTTATTCCTCTCTACACAATGCAACATCTTTGCCTGCCGTAAACACTTTTGAATTTCTGCCCGATTTATTTAAAAATCAAATCGAACACAGTGTCAACAAAAGAATGTCATCGTCACCCACTAATTGTGCTACAGTGGCAACAATAAAATCAGATTTTATAAATGCTGCATGCAGCACGACTCAAAACGTTACATTATCAGCGAATTTTAATGAACAAAGAATTCGAACAAAGCATGACAACGACTACAGCTCCAACGTGGATGATGGTGACAATGAAGCTAAAGAAGTAAATGTTGACACAAATTTACAACAGGTCAGCAAAAGAACAAGAAAAAGAAGTTTTAACTGTGGCAACAATGAAGCCGAAGAAGGCAAAGCTGATGATGATGAGGATGTAAAAGTTTCATTGACAAATTACAACTCAAATAATGAAAATGTTCCACATGAAAATGATGATGCAAACGGCAAATGTTTAACTGGGCAAACAAATGAAGCTGATTACGTATCAAGGCATAGCGAGACAGGATTAGAAAAGGACTTGAGTTTGAAAAATAGTGACGAACTTTTAACGAATAATAATGGCAAACAGCGAACACAGTCAAGCGTTATTGTTGGTTCTTTAAAAGTACGTGATGAATTTATTGAATCAAAGAGCCAAAGTTATACAAAAAATATGCGTTCAGATGCGGGAGATAGTTTGCAACAGCTTCATATGCATCATAGCATTAAGGTGGAGGAGGAGGTGGAGGAAGAGGAGGGCAATAACACAGTTAGAAATCATAAAAATCCTAAACGTAGTCGTAGTCGCAGTCCCAACTCAAGTAACAGTTCAATTATATTGCCTGCCACTAATTCAAATCATTCAATTGTTCATAATGTGGGTGGCGGCGGCAGCATATCAAAAGACAAGACAACATTTCGAAAACATCATGAAAAGCATACGAAGGTGATGGAAATGGAAAAGTTCACAAAAATTAAGGGTAAGTTCTACCAAGATTTTTAAGAATATATTACAAAAACAAACGAGCAAAAAGAGAACATTTTATTTTAATTCATTAAAAATATGCACAGTTGTTTTAAACAAAAAAAAAATTATTTGCACAATATGATAATGATCTACAGTTTTACTACGCCCGTCTATTGGCTTACTCTAGGAAAATGTGAAAATCATTTAATCAGTCGAAGGAAATCTTGTTCACAGTTTTTGTTTTTAAGGGGTGTTTGCAATCCCAACCCCTACAATAGAAAATTGCTACAGTATTTAAATTTCTCTAGGATGTCATTCATTAATTTTCGTCCTGTGTATGTACATATGTATGTATATTATGGTGGTGTATGGGTGTAAATTAATTAAAATTTTGTCTCCCTATTTGAATTAGTGGCATGAAAGGAATTGTTTTCTTTTTCTTTTTTGCATTTCATGCTGACAAATTGCAGCATTTATAAATATTTATAGGCCAAATTAGTTTGTAGTTGAGCAAAAAGGTCATCAGCGAAATATTGTGCAATAAATTGACCTTTTGTTTGTTTTTTCAAAGAAAGAGCACTCCTGAATACCAATTATCGTAATCAGTAAACAATTTTTAAAATTTCATATTCGTAATGTGCTGCAGTAAAAAAAATATTTTTTACCACTCTGGAAAATTTGGGTTCGTCCCTATTTTACATGCCAATTTGGCCACTTTTTATGTGTCAAACAATTAAATGCTTAGCATTGCTTTAACAATTTCAATATGATAGCCCCCAAGCGTTTTAAATTTGCGTTATCGTCGCAGATATTTCGATCTATTTTACAGTCATCGACCTGTGTAGGATTTCTTTACCAAAATTGTTACCATCGTCGTTGTCGGTAAGAATAAGAACTTACTTCTGAAATGCATCAAATTTGTGCTTCGATTATTCAATTTCCTTCTCACAATGGAAATGAATCCTATTCTGTACAAATGTTTAAGGAACCTACAAATGGACCTTGAGAAGATCGATTAACATACCCAAACTATACGTTGTTTTCCAACTGAGAACTGAGTTTTCTTATATGGTTTGTTGCACTCGGTAGTTCTTCATTTCGCCCATTCCACAGGAACATACTTCGTCTTGGCAGTGAAGTTCTCTTTCATGTAAATTTCTTTGGCGGTTCATTTCTTTGAACTTTAAATGGCCAGAGATCTATGCGATTAAAGCTATGTGTCCCAACCTTCCTGGTTGAACTTACCAGGATAGTGAAATACTACTTTACTTAAACTTATTGACCATTAACAACCCTTCAGTCGTGCGTTTTAATTTTATATATGAGTGGCGGGACCTACAGTTTAAAGTCGATTCCGTACGACAGATTTTGTTAAGAACTTTTTATGGCAATTTTAATTTATTCTCAGAGTTTTGGCAGAAATCTGCTGAGAGGAAGAAATATTTTCTTTTATATTTCGTTTGGGTTTTGAACCGAAGCCTAACGTCTAATAAGACTACTAGACTACGGTGACTTTCTTACTAAAGCAAATACTACCATATAAACTAAATGATCGGATGTCAACTTGATTGTCATATCGTCTAGCTCTGGCTTCTCCTCTGAACTTCCTGTGCCAAATGAGTAAACATTGGCTTAAGAAATACGAGTTTCTCCAGAAGTTCCGAATATATTGTTATTGAACCGAATACCCCCATTCCCAAAGGAATACGTAACCTCTAAACTGTTCCATTCACTTTTATTACTCAGTTTCTTTGCATTTCCCAAAGATTTTCAACGTTTTCAAGAATTTACTTTTAAAACAATTGCAGCCTTATTTAGGGGTTGAAAGATTCATGTCGACTTGTCAAACTTTACTGGTCGCAAATGTCGACAACTAACAAATCATAGTTATCGATATCAATAATTCTAATACAACTAAAAAACAGTAATCTATATGCTGGAATTGTATCACTTAAAAGACACAAAAAAAAAAATTGTGAACTGAATGCATAATAGCATTGATGATTTGAGGATGCTTTTAGCATTGGTTATCGGGGCTTTGGTGCAATTATCTGAATTCAAAACCGAAACCTCAATGTCATTAACGTGCAATTTATTCATTTATTGATAATCCGTTGTATCTAAATATTAAAGTTATCGATTCGTGTAAATTTTACCGACATTATCGCAGATATCCACTACCGCGGTTCGAAAGAGGACACTCCGGACCAACATTTGTATATAGTGGCATATGTGTACCAAGTTCCATAGCACCAAAGATGGCCATCATTCTTCCCAAAATATTTCAAAATTTGTTTTTTGATTTTTTTGAGTTGAATTTTCTCGAGTACCAAGATAATGCCAGATATTTCACTAGTACGGTTGGAAAGAGTACATTCCGGACTACCATTTGTATAAATTGGGATATACATATGTATGTAAGAAGTTCTATTTCTCCAAAGATGGTCAACAATCTCCCTAAAATGTTTCAAAATTTTTCACCAAAAAAATTGATTTGTTTTGAGTTGAATTTTCTAGAGTAAGATAATGCCAGATATTTCACTACTACGGTTGGAAAGAGGGATATAAGTATGTACGAAGTTCTATTCCTCCAAAATGGCCACCAGTCTTACCAAAATTCATTAAAATAAAATTGTGAACTCTGTATTGTGCTTCTTAAATAAAATTAATTTTTATTTCCTTTTTTTAAAATTTATACTGTGTACAGATTATAAATTTTAATTTTCCAAACATCATAACTACTGGTTAAAAAAATGAAATTTTGGGGACTGTATTGCATGGAAATCAAAATTACAAACATATTCTCGAAATTCTTGGTAATTGTTGTTTTTAATTGTTTTTGTTATTATTGCTAGAATTAAACATTTTAATTAAAATGTTAAATAATAGATAAGATTACCTTACAAAACAAATATAATAAAAGCTAGGCACAGACAGACAGACAGACACCAAGCAAGAGATTCTATTTCTGGTAATAAAAACTAAAAAATAAAAAAAAAAATTTTTTATTACAATTTTCACTTTCACAAGAATATTTTAGTTTTTCTAATACGTATGTACGTACACGGTTTTTATTACAAACAACCTTACCTTTACCTAAAAACATAATTTTGCTGTTAAAAAATTAAAGGCCACAGGAGAATAAAAAAAAGAAAAACACTGAGAAACTGTGAAATTCTTTCTATATTTTTATGGGGCGCGTAACTAACAAAGTATGTACCATGTACACGCTCGTATGTATGTATGTACGTATTTTGAGTTGTATAATTTTTGGAAATGCTTTTGTTTTATGTTTTCATTACAATCAACCAGAAACTGAAACTAAAACTGAAATAAAGTGGCCGCAAGGACGTTTAAACAACACAGGCTTACAAGAAAATTTATAAAAAAAAAAACTCTAAACAATCGGAAGGTGTTTGTCTACAAGAAAATAAAAAATAACCATAAAAAGAACAAGAAGAAGAAGAAGACAGAGAAAACATATCATAATCATAAAACTAATGAAATGAAGTCAAAAAATCAAGCCAACTCAAGCAACAACAACAACAATTTCTAGGAGTGTAATTGAGAATTTAACAACTTGGTGTGAACGTGAGAGTCTTAAAAGAAAAAAAAATTGATTTTAATATCGTATTCGAAATAGGCATAAAAACAGAATAGGAAAGGTAAGTTAACCAGTCAAAAACAACTTACTGTGCTCTGCTAATGTTAAGGATATGTTATGTTATCCATGATATTTGATGCCTTAACATAACTCCCTTGCCTGGCTTTAGTTGATGATGTTAAGCACAGTAGTATTTGGCTAATTAGCATGTAGCAGCCAACTCAACTCCTTTTTGAGTCCGTTTTGGCTAGTTTACAACAACAATTGACACTTTATTCTCCCCTACTCGTGCATTAAAAGGCATTTGATGTTGCATCTCTCTCTCTCGGTTGACCGGTAGTTTTTGCTTACAAGTGCTCGTGTTAATGCTTGTCAAAATGTTAAAAAGTCAGTCAGTATGAAAATAATGAAAAATTTTATGACTTTTAGACCTTTCCTCTCGTATTTTTTTATGTTTTTCGTTTCCCAGAAACGTAATGCATTCATAGGACTTCTATGAACAGAGTAAAGAGCGCGAAATTTGATTTTCTTAGAAAAATTTAAAAAAAATTTTTCTCCAAAAAACTCTTCTAATTTATAAGGTGTTAAGATATTTAATTCACATTTGAAATTGAAAGCCTGAATTGAATACGAAGTATGTCTTAAAGGAAGATGCCTCTTAAACCTGTTGTCTTTGGGTTTGACTGAAAACGGATAAAATGTAGAGGTACAGAATCTACTTGCGGCACCTCAGTTGACTCCAGAGTGGCAGTTCGGTGGACATCACAAGGAAATGTATTTTAAACTTTGACATGAGCCTTCCATCCTACTAAGAGTCATGGAGATTATCACTGAAACAGATTACCATTCAGTGTAAGCTACAAGCAAGGATTCAAATATATTTTCTGAATGCCTGGGTTTTACTTGACTTAAAAACAAAGTTAATACCATTCACAATGCGATGCAAAAGTCTTCAATTCACGGCTACTAATATGAACTGATGTAGTAATCCTTAAAAAATGTATTAGTGGTACGAGTTTATAGCCGATTAAGCTCTACTCTACGAGGCCCAGTTTGAGCGTATAATGAGAATCGTGAAGATCATAATAACAGTAAAAGACCACCATCAAACGCACTACTCACTATCGTCAACTGGCTACTATCAATAAGACGGCCAAATAAGCTACAAAGAATGTAGAAATAAAATTAAACCTAGAGCAAGGAAACATGGAAGCACGGAGGCTATGATGATGCCAAAATCATAGGTATTGTGGTTGATCTGGAGCCCGTTTTCCTCTCTGGTTTTATAACAAAAATATCGAAGAATATCCTATTACGTCACTTGTATGTGCATATATACCTTTCAGAGAGCTTGGTCTTTAATATGTCTGCGGGCGAGACAATCAGACATTCAACATTAATTCTCGTGTGGGCTCCTGGACAACACAGATTGAAGGTACATATAGCTGATATATTTGAAGACCGTCACAACAAATAATTCGAACGAATTCTTCTGCAGAGAGACAAATAATTTGTTCATAGCAGACTTTACTCATTCGTAAAGGTAAATTCAAAAAATAACTACACTTGGACAGAAATATGACAAATCCTAATTTATTATGGATAATACTGAGAACAAGATTTGCCTATGTCTTAACTGAATACATCTTAAGAACCTCTTTGCCATATATGCGCCCAAAGGTTGCAAAGTACTCTCACTGAAGAAGCATATTTTGTTTTCATGTTCGAAATAAAGGAATGTACCAGAAGGCTTGGAAAACTCATAAAATCTCAAAAAGCGAAATTTCTTAAAAGACATTACGATTGCCTTGATATTACATCAGAGTTAAATTGCACACAAACAAGACACTTTTACAAAAATCCATCTTAAAACTATCTTCACCTCAAATTTGTGGAATGACGCGGGCAATTTGCCTGAGTTTTGGGTTTCGCGAGATCCATAATACATATTATGGTACAAGATGTTGCATAGTTATGGACATTCACCTTTGTAGTCACGTGATTTGTAGTAAACGATCTTTTATCTATTATTGCTGGGATCGACTTATAATTTAATTCCAGATAAACATGGTGGCGCAAAATTTATTTAATGTGAGGCTCAGAGAAGATACAAAAAGTTATGGAAAAGTTATTGTATATGCAGAAAGTAAATGTTGAGTGTGGATTTTGATATGGGGGTGTCTTTGACTTGTACTTTTTTTCCGCCCTTTTTTTTATTCGCCCTGAAAGAATAAATACCGAAAATTCAGTGTGATATGACCGTATGCCAATCAATTTTTTTGAACTGCAAATGAGTATCATGAAGTGAACGATTTGTAATGGCAATAACACGGTACCACAAGCCATGCAACACAACCGATTTTTGCTTAACTTGTTAGGAAGTTTTCAGAAAGAGTAATTTTAAGTTTTGGGTCAATTGACCCAAGACCATGATCTTGTGATTTAATGCCGATAAATTTTTTGGGACAATTTTGAAGAATCTTAAATCTAACATTCGTCAACTTAATATTGAAATAACATCCGAAATGTGCGCAGAAGAAGTCAAAAACTACATCAGATCGATCGTTAAAATGTTAATGTGTCTCTATTCTTACTTCCAACACTGTATGCGCATACATAAACTATTAAACAAATGCCTGCACTTTTTAGTTCTTACCTTTAAAGAGATGATTTTAAAATGCAAGTAAAATTTTATGACCTTTTGATGTCTCATTTTATTTTTAGAGGAAAAAGGACTAAAAATTAACAGATTTTTTTTATGTTATTCCATGAAAACACAATTAAAAAATCAACCTTTTTTTTTTGGAAATAACAATTAAAACCATAAAGATTTTTAAACGGAAGTGTAGAATTTTAATTCAAAATAAATTCGCGCTACTAGTTGTTATAAATTCTCAATTAAAACGGGTAATTTCTCTTTAACACTGGGAGCAATTCTTAAAAGTACTCTCTGAAATTATTTTGGTGAACAAATAAACTTATTTGCATAGTAAAGCACAACAGAAACAACGGTAAACAATTAAAATACAAAAAAAAGCAACAGAAAACAAGGCGAATATAAACGAAATTATTCCTCACTAAGTATAGAACGTAAGCACAATAACAAAAAAATTCCTATAAAAATACCCAAAACATAGAGTGGAGTGAGTGCCTTAAACAACCACTTACTCATGCATTAAACACCGTTAGAGAGCCTCACAACATTGCTATTGTAAATCCCTTGAAAAGAAATTAAAGATTGAAGGTTTTCATACCAAAAAAAAAGGGAAATTAAAACGTATTTTTTTTTTTATAAAAAAACGTTGGGAAATAATTTTAATATTAAAAAATAAGCAACCAACCCTTAAAAAACAATTTCTTAAGATTTTATCTTCAAAAAAAAAACTACGCAGAAAAACTATTTACAATACAAAAACACAAACAACAACTTTAACTATTGTAATGATGATGATGATAATGATCATCTTAATGATGATGATGACGATGATGAAAACTAGTGCTGTATGACAACGTAAGGCAAAGAAATAAATTTGCGTGTTAGATTACTCGAACACAGCTTTGCTCTTATCACCATGGCCAGGTAAATTTTGTCATGCATATCAAGAGAGCAAAAAAAAAAAGGAACCAAAAACAATAAGAAGTTTTACAAACCTTGTTACAAGAATTTCTCTGTGTTGTTGTTGTTTTTTTTTTTTGCATAAAAAATCGTTTCTTTAATACAAAAAAAAAAAAATAGGAATGCAATTGACGCCCCTATTATTCCCTGTTTTTTCTGCATTTTCTTAAGATTTCCATGCTTTTTTAATGAATTTTTTACAATCTTGTCGTTATTTGGGGTGGTTTTCTGATTTTTTTTGTTAAATTTTATGCATTTTATAGCGTTTTTTTTAAATGTTATTGGGGGGGAAGTTTATTGGTAAAAAGTGGTTGTTTATTTATTTAAAGATTTTGATTTATTTTTTCCGTTTCTTTTTCTTTTTTTAATAATAATTTCGCCTTTATTTGCAAATTTTTCTTTTCCAATGGCAAGGTACCCCGATTTTTACAAGAACAAATCGAATTCCAAATTTTTGTAACGGACTTTCTCACAGTGATTAATGAAACGTAAATGGTTTAATTAAATATGAAAATACATAGATGAAGATGGAAATATTTCATTTGAATCCACTTTAACGGAATTTTTCTCCTGCAATAGTTATCGCTTTAAAAAAGGAAAGTATTTTACCTAGTCAGTTGAAGCAAATAATATTGAAATTTTTATATTTTTTAATTGAATATTTGATGTCCTTTGAAACTAAAATGCAAGTAATAAGTGTTTTATTACCTTTTCTTGTGGGTATACATCCAAATATTTGATTAGAAATGGCCAGTGTTGTTTGGAGTTGGCATGACGAGCGAAAACTAATCCAATAAATGAATACCGATGAAAAAATGGTAATTGAGAATTTCTCGATTAGAGATTTTCAATGCACTGGATTACATAATAATACCAAAAATGTCTAACAGCAGCCAAGAGCCCATAAAACTACACCTAGTGAGAATACATACATACAGAATTGGTTATTACAACACTTCAATCAGGATTACGACCTAGCTTCTCACACCACTTAAGTTGTGTGTATTAATTTTATCCATAAGTGGTGGGACCTACAGTTTAAAGTCGACTCCGAACGACGCCCATCTTATAGTGCGCCTAGTGTACCATTTAGAAAAAAAAAAAACGATTTTCACAATGTTTGTTAATGATAACCAGAGGTCGGCAGCAATGTCCCTCAGGGGAATATCATTTTCGACTTTTTACACACATAGGACACGAACATCAACAATATTCGTTAAAATGAGCGTAAAAATGCATTCAGTTGCTTGCCAGCTTTCAGTGAAGCAGGTTCTTGTCGCTTCTTTTTAAAATTTTTTTGGATATCAATTATACACCCAAAGAAAAATTACAATAGGATTTACTATTTTCTAATGAGATTAACTAATAACAATGAGAAATGATATCCATTTTTGGAAGAATATTTGTCAAGTTGCACAATGCACAGTCTTTAGGGATTTGGCGCTTTACATTTTCCACTACATAAACATATTAATAGGTTGCACTTGAAAATATTACTAACATTTTTCCACTGGGTTGCCCACATGCCTCTCACAAATACACTCACATTTTTATCATGTTCTCTTTGTACCGACGTCTGATGATAACGTCTATGAGGTTAATATTATAGAACCATATTCTTAGTGACTACATGTTGTCGAAGAAAAATGTGCCACTAATGGGATGGAATGGGATGTGAACTATGTATGTCATACATTCATACATTGGTCATTACAACCCTTCAGTGAGGATTACGACCTAGCTTCTCACACCACCATCACAGGTGGGACCTACAGATCAATGTAGACTTCGAACGACAGATTTTTGGGAAACTTTTCAAGGTAATTTTTTATTTACTTGCAGCGTTTTTGCCCAGAAATCTGCTTAGAGGAAGTCGCCGAAGAAATGGTGATGTCATTGGAGATGACTAACTTGGAGTTTGAACCGTGGCCTCATGTCTAATGAGCCAATGCACTCCCTACTAGGCTACCAAGTGAAGATAGCCTAATTTATAAATCAACTGTTAAAAATCCTTTCAAGAGGTTAATTAAAATTAAAAATTAGATTTCATTAGGTTATCTCATTAATATATCAACCAGGATAAGAGAATGTTTGAATGAAATACACTTACGTGGGCGTATTGCGTAAAGTAAACTTATTGAACATTAAAAATTTTATATACAATCTAACGTTTACGGGAGAACATCGCAATAACTCGATTGCACTTTGGAAGAAAAGATACTTGGGCAATTCACACGACTTTGTATCGTGTATGTTGTATTGAATACACTTGGTTGTTTGTGAACGCTCAATGCTATGCTGTATTGTGTATTTCGTATTCCAAATGTATTTTTTTGGCATTCAAACAATTTGATAGCAACCAACACAACTTTTGAAAAACATATGAAAAAAATGTGTATAAGTGTATCGAATTTTTACATGAAAATTATCAACAACAATCATACACTGTTGTATAATCGAGCAACAATACACTCAATACAACGATACAACGCCTTGTGTGAATTGACCAACTGTGTAGTGTCATAGCATGGGCAACATTTTCATGGTATGGTATAGACTCCATTGACAAGATGGCCAACACATTTCCCAAAACATACTAACAAGCGTCATGATACCATTTGGTGAAGACAACATGCCTCTAATGTGGAAATTTATGCATCAGGTCCATGACCTGACTGACCACGTCTAGTAAAAAGTTACTTAGAACAAAACAATATCACAGTTTTGCAGTGGAAAGTTGAATCCTCAGATTTGTGGAATCATGTTGAAGAGTAATACGAACAGTAAACTCTGAGAGTAAAATATGTAATAGGGCCATTAAGTTTCCAAAAAATTTGTATTTTGGAGTCGACTTTAAACTGTAGGTCCCTACATTCACGTATAAAATGTAACACACGCAACAGAAGTGATGTAATGAACTAGATCGTAATCCTGTCTGAATGGTTGTAATAACCTATTATGTACATACATGTGTATGTATGAAAAGAAATCCAAAAAAATTCGATATGCCATTCCAAAGCAAAGTTATATGGTAGGCATTTGTTCAATGTTTACTTAGGGAATGTGCTGGAGATGTGTTCGATAAGATATAAAAATTATCAGATATATACGAGTATGCAAACGTTTTTTCCATCTCTTGCAAAATAGGTATGAAAACTTCTTAGAAAATCTTTATTTTATCATATCTTGTAAGAATGCTTAAAATTTTGATATTGTTTAAAAATTCTTATGATAGATTTATTAAAATCGAAATTACTTTTCGATTTGGCAGAATTCAAGGAAAAAATCTACTCTCTGATCATTTTGTCTTGATGTCTATGGCACTAAATTAATTCAAACTTAAACCATTGACCTCATTTTATTTGTCTCTAAGTCATTTAATATATGTAGGTACCCAATAATAATATGTACCTATAATTATTTGATTAAATAAAATTACAGTGGAACTTCAACAGTCCGCACGTTCGGACGAGTTGTCCGGACTATAGTAGTGAAAATTATTAAAATAATCTCTAAGTGAATTAAATATGTACTATGATGATTTATTAAAAAACAAAGTTATTTTGTGATGACTAACTTTGTTAAGGTGGTTGATTTGTGCTTTTTGCTCTAACCTCTTCAACGATAGAATATCCTGCATATCTATATTATTCTCCTCAGCCCACCGAATACCAACTGAAAATGATTTCTTTGCATCTGCATTAAATATCTTTGTTTTTGCATCCATTTCTACAAAGTCGTCTTCAGAGTCTGTGAGCAGCACTGGCGATTCTTTTCGTTTAGCGTGTTGTAGGTATTATTTCTTCATCGGAAAAATTTAATGAAAATTCATTTGCACCAGTTGCCCAATCATTGATATCTTTTTCAATTATGTGATTACTGATGTTCGTAGCTCCAATCATATTTTGGATGGATTTTATGCCATCATAGATGCTATCAGACTGCAGTTCATGACGCAGAACCTGAAGCGGTATCATATCTTCATCATCCCAACACGATGCAGTTCTTGGCCATAATGCAGACCAGCTTTTCTGAATATTTTTTTCACTAAACTGAAGTAATGATAGTGCAAAATGTAAATAAATGTATGAATAACAAAACATGCGAGTTAAGAACGTGAAACCCCGGGAATAAAATTTTTTTCTTTCATAAAAAATTTTTTTCCGGATTGTAGAGGTAAAAATTTTAAGTTGTCTGAAATGTAGAAGCGTCCGAATTATTTGAGTGTCCGGAATGGCGCATGTCCGGACTGTCGAAGTTGTAGTGTATTGTTTAAATTTTTATTATTATTTTTTTTTTAAATTTAAAATTTTTCAAAAAAATTTTTTCTTTCTTTTTGGGTCATTTAATAATTTTTCTGGGTGTTTAGTATTCTAAAAACGAATTGGTAACCCTATTTAAATAGCCAAACAATGGGGAGAAAATTTCTTTTCTTCATTATGTTCCTTTAATCTCCACTCTCATCACCGTAAGCCATACATAATCGCGTGTGTGTGTGTGTGTTGGTGTGTGTGTGTATGTGTATAAATCATAAGAACAGAATTTGACATTTTATTTTGCATTAAAAAAATACCTACGTACACAACACAACAACACACAAACACACACATATACTTGCATTCTAACACATACAAAGAAAAGCTATCCCTACATAGCACGAAAACAATAACAACAGCCTCTTAATCCAACTCCCACACATTTAGAGAAGAGAGAAGAAGGTATAAAAGAAAATGAGAAAAATGAGAAAAATGAAAAACTTTAAAAAGTAAATAAAACATCATACCTACGTATAAAATAAAACTACATACCTTGCGCATAAAACACAAAAAAAAAACGAAAGAAACAGAAGAACAATTCTAAACAAATTCTAAAATTCAAAAATTTCCCTCACCCCCCCAACTCGGCAGCAACAACAACAACAGCACACTTAACCCATAAAAAGTGATGATCCAATCATAACGTTAGAATGTGTATTTAAAATAGGAGAACGAACGTGCATGCATACAGAAGCATAGAAAGGAAAAGAAAAAAAACATCATATTTTAAATAGATATGTATGACATAAAGCACAACAACAACACCAAACAACGTCTACTCTCTCTCTCTCTCTTTCTCTCTACCCAACAGTACAAAACAAAAACAAATTTTAAAGCCCCCACACACACACACACAAAATATACGGCTTGAACGAAATACCCATACAAATAAACAAAAAAACAAAGCTTATTGTAATATACAAAACAACAACAACAACTACAACATCATGCATAAGCAAAAACAAATCCAATAACTATAAAAAAAACGGTAAAAAAATTTAAATTTTAAGCCACACCTACCCAGCTCACTAAACTTCTCACACACAAACACACACACAAACACTCATACTTTCGCAGTTAAAGGTATAAAGAAAAACATTAAAAAATTTTTATTTTATTAAATGGAAACGCACACAGTCATAGAAACGTTCATTTTAACAACTCATAACGGTGATGACAACAACAATGTGTTTTAAACTCTATAAAAAAAGCATATAAAAATCAAAATCAAAATTGAATACAAAAACAAAAAAGTTACTTGTGCTCTTTTAAAGTAAACGAAATGAGAGAGAGAGAGAGATTGAATTGAGTAATCAAAACAAACCAATAGCAGATAAGAGCAGAAGAATTTTAACAATAAGAGAGACTAAGCAGCTCTGCAATGTACATATTTAGTTATTGTGTTCAATGTTAGCAGCAGCGTTGCCACTTGCCATTTTCATTAAATTTGGCCATGCAACTTGACTTGGCAACCTGAAGGTGGTTGCCTAGACTTGGCAACTTGATGTTGGTTGCCTAGACTTGGCAACTTGATGTTGGTTGCCTTGACTTGGCAACCTGGCAACCTTGGCAAAACGAATTAATTTTTTAAGGAAGTAAACTCTGTTTAATTAAAACTAATTATTATGAACCTTAATAACTTGGCAACTTGAAGTTGGTTTCCTGGCTAGGCAACTTGACTTGGCAACCTGGCTAGGCAACTTGACTTGGCAGCGTGGCTATGATCGTGCATCAAACACGAAGGGCTTCCATGAGGGACAAATGGTTCTACTATACAACCCAAAGCAGAAGAAGGGATTATCTTGCAAGCTACAAACCAGCTGGGATGGACCTTAGAAAATAATTAAGAGGTTAAACGATATCGTGTACACGATACAGAAAGCTAACAGCCCCCGAACAAAAATGAAGGCCGTACACATAGAGCGACTGGCAAAATATGGGAAAAGAGATAATGAGCCTATTCGGGACGAACAGGCTTAAGTGGACGGCAGTGTTACGCAAATTGAAACGATCTAATATCGTTTAACAATAAATCGTTTAAATATAAAAATTTATCGTTTAAATTTATCGTTTAAAAATAAAAAAATAAATAAACAAAAGCTACACCATCTACACTAGGGATGCCAAACGGATTGATTTTTAAAAATCCCGGAATTCGGGATTTCGTAATCCCGATCCCGAAATACCGGGATATTTCGGGACAATTCGGGATCCAAAAATACTGAAAAATCCAAGGATTTCGCGATTTTCTCTTAATAATAAAAATGAAAGAAACATGTTTTGTTAATAATTTCATTTATATTCCAATTATATCAGAATTATATACTATCTATAAAAATAAAATATATAAAAAAACAAAACAAAAAAGTAACAAAAATAAAAATTATTCATACAAATGCAATGCATTAGTTTTAAGAAAATTATTTGGATTCCAAAATAAGTACATATATGTATTATTGTTTTAAATAATTTTTTAAAAAGATTAAAGCATCTAACATGTGATCTGATAGCCTTCAACGAATTTTGTTATCAACATACGCTGCCGTTGAAAAACACTTATCGCAATCAACACCTGTTGGTAAAATAGTTCCAATATTGCTATATGCAGCTTGTAAATATTCACCTCTACCACCTCCTGATGTAAATAAATTTATTTCTTGGGACAGTTGAGTATCTAAATCAGTAACCATGCATTCTTCGATGGCATCAAATAACTTTTTAGCAATGGAAGTAGTGTTCTTCTCATCTGAGATGCTATTATAGATGTTGAGTGATATAGAATTGTTGTTCAGGATCTTTTACAGGGTCAAAGTACATATGAATTCACAATCTCGAAAATCCCGAAAAACCCCGGGACAAGTTTTAAAAAATCCCGGGATTCGGGATTTCTGAATCCCGAAAATCCCAGGATTTCGAGATTCGGGATTTCCCGATTGGCATCCCTAATATACACTAACACATACATACATCGAACTTTTATTATAAGTAAACCAGCTACAACAAGTATGAGAAAAAAAGGGATAGACAAGTGTAAGCAAACGCAACAACCAGCGTTGCCATTTGCCAAGTTTTCAGTTTTTTTTCAAGTTCTTTGAGAAAAGAAGAAAAGTTTTCATTAAATTTGTTTTCTAACAAAACAAGTTTTTTCGATAAAATTAAATTTATTATTATTATTATTATTTTATATTTAAATTTTTTCCAATAAATTCAGTATTAAAACAGGAAATATTTACTTTTTTAAATAAAATATTGTGTATTTTATTAGTCCCGGACAAAAAACGCCAAAAAAAAAACACCAACAGAGGGCACCGGGCTCCGGAATTTCCTTTAAAAATGTTGGTACTTTTGTAGAAAACAAGTTTTTTTTAAGTTTTTTTTTTTTAAAATCTGGCAACGATGGTTAGCAGGGAACATCTTTAAGAGCATTTAACAGAGAAACAGGTTTCTGTTTGAATTGGTTTTGCATCTTAACATCTGAGAGTAACAGCGTTGTTTTATCCTTCCGCTGAACTAATATTGACCATCCAATGCGTTTTCGCTTTGCTAAGTGGGCCTGCGATCGACTTACCGAAGATGCCGATTTTGGCAAAAAAAAAATCATCTTTTCAGATGAAGCTCATTTTTATCTTGGCGGGTATGTATACAAGCAAAATTGTCGTATTTGGGGCACAGAAAACCTGCACGCATACATTGAAAAGCCGACGCACCCAAAACGAGTCACTGTTTGGTGCGGATTTTGGTCCAGAGGCATAATTGGGCCACTTTTCTTCGAAAATGAGCAAGGAGTGGCCGTTACAGTCAATGGCGATCGTTATCGGGCCATGTTGAACGAATTTTTGTTCACAAAAATTGAAGAGGAGGATATTGGCAACATTTGGTTTCAACAGGACGGCGCTACGTGCCACACAGCCGAAGCTACACTCGAAGTTTTGCGACCTGTTTTTGAAGATCGCATTATCAGCCGCAGAGCTGATGTCGTTTGGCCACCTCGGAGCTGCGATTTGACACCGTTGAACTATTATTTGTGGGGTGCCGTCAAAGATAAGTGTTACGCCGACAAGCCAGAGACAATTGACGCTTTAAAGGACAATATTCGTGAAGCCATTGCTGAAATATAGCTGCACACAATCGATAATGTGCTTAAAAATTGGACCTATCGTGTAGGCTACTGCAAGGCCACCCGAGGCTGCCATTTGAATGAAATTATTTTCCATTATTAACCGGAAGGACTGTACTTTCAAATAAAAAGAAATTTTAGAAAATATTCCGTAGTTTTTTTTAAAGCATTTTCAAAAAAAAAAAAAGTTATTTGGCGAACCCTTTATTTAAAATAAGCTTCACTTCGGAGGTTTTGTTCAATGCTTACTTACTTAATTGCCCATTACAACCTTTGAAACAGGATTAGAATCTAGCTTCTCACAGCATCCATATTGTGTGTGTTAGCCTATGTAAAACGTACCTACTTAATCGGTCACAAGTCTTTAGTTAGGATTACAACCAGTGGTGTTGTCGAGCCGGAACGCTCCGGAACTTGGTTCCGGTACTTCCTTTTTGGACAGGAACGCGTTCCGGAACTAAAGATGATTTCGGATAACGAGAATTGGAAATGATTTTCGTTTCCTTTCCTTTTTATGCTATATACAGGGCCGATCCTGGCGACGGGCGAAAATTGGGGGAAATCTCCCTGCCCCCTTCGTCAAATTTGGGACATGAGACCTAAAAAAAAACGCCGCTGCCAGGATTATCATGGAAAATCACCCCCGTCGTTAAATTTGGAACATGAGGCCGCACAGAGTGGCCGCCTACCCAGGATCGGTCATGTCTATATAATTATACATACGCGTTCCGGTAAAAAAAAAATTAGCACAACACCACTGATTACAACCTAGTTTCTTCACAACATAAATGTTGAGTGTATTAATTTTATCCACGAGCTGCGGGACCTACAGTTCAACGTCGACTCCGAACGACAAATTTTTGAGTAACTTTTCATGACAATTTTATTTACTCTCAGAGTTTTTGCCAGAAAAATGCTGAGAGGAAGTCGACGTTAAAAATATTTCTTTCATAAATTCGTCTTATTTCGAGATCTCTGAGCGGATGTTTAAACCACAGGCTCGAGTCTGATAAGCAAACATACTACAGACCTACTAGACTACAACATCTAAATATTGTCTTATGCTCCGTACAAGTATGTAAACAGATCAGGGTTTCTTGTTGAAATTGGCTAGCAAAGTATATACTAGACTGCCCAAGCACTCTTCCATGATTTTGTTTTTAAATATTCTTATACGAACACCATATAATGCGGTGCGACCTCCAACAGCTAATAGTGTTCCATTTGGGTTAGGTTAGATTAGAGGACGTGTACTTGTCAACTGTGACAAGTACAGTACCCGGAGGTCGAATTGACCCATTGTACAACGTCCTAGCTTCTCACACCGCTCATGTTGTGTGCGTTAATTTTATACGTGAGTGGCGGGACCTACAATTTAACGTCGACTCCGAACGACAGATTTTTTTGAGAAACTTTTACCTGGTAAATTTTATTTACTCTCAGAGTTTTTTTTTTGCCAGAAATTTTCGTTTTGATGTCTGCCCTGGGATTTGAACTCGGGCCTTTCGTCTAATAAGCCAACACACTACCTACTGGATCAAGGCGACTTCAATGTGTTCCATTTAGCAAAAAAAAATTCTGAGAAAATTTTCATTGCAAATTTTATTTAATCTCTGAGTTTTTGCCAGAAATTTGTTGAGATAATGTCGCCGAAGAAATATTTTTTTTTTTATTTCGTTTTATTGAAGATGTCTGACCTGGAGCTTTTAAGATATGGTAATTTAAAGATAAAAATTAAAAAAAATTAAAAATATTGTTTAAATTTTTTTTTTTTTTTTTTTTGCAGGAAATAATTTCAAGTTTTTCTTTTTATAAAATCATTGAAAAGTAATGAACTATGAAAGTTTTCTCCTAATAACAATTATTATTTAATTTGTCCATTTTATGTGTTTTATTATTTTTAATTCAATTAAAAAAATCATACAAAGTGGTTAACAGTACTTTTTTACTTTTGCTTTGTTTAAATCCTACGTAGTACATATTCTGTTAAAAACACTACACTGTTACATTGTTATTTGTGTATGAGGCCATGTTAAAGAGTTTCTTTTAGCAGCGAGAGCATATGTTAAGAGTATGTGGAAGGTATTTTGTTTCAATAAAATTCCCCTCATTTTCTATCTTAACAACAATACTGCCTGATCCAATAAGAAAGGTTTTTTAACATGAAGAGAAAAAAGGGGTTATTTTGAGAGTAAAACAGGAGAAGTTGTTGTTGCTTTTGCTTTTGCTGTTTTTAAGAATAAATAGCAGTAAAGTAAAGTAAAGTAAAGTATAGCTGCCATATAAGCAGCAATAAGAAATATAAAGTATGATAAAACGGTAAATATAAATTGAAACACATCTAAACACACACATTTACACACAATGAAATGCTTATGGTAGGTAGTATGTATGTACATATGTATGTAGGTATGGTACGCGGTTATAAGAAGCTTAAATTATCTCTGTTTATACAAGTTTATTTAGTAGAATAAAATGAGAGCAAGTTTTTTTTTTTTTTTTTTTGTTTTGTTGCTTTTGTGTTTGTGTATTGTTTTGCAAATGTTTTGTGTGTTAAAACTTGTTAAACGAGCGCTTTCATTCAGTTGGAAATATAACGTGCAACAAGATAAACCTATAACGGGCCGAAATAACTACAAAAAAAAGAAAAAATCAAAGAAAAAAGAAACACAATTTTATTTAACGTTTTTCTTATTTTTGTAACTCTCTGGGAAATTTGAAGATTGAAATTGAGAGCAGCATTATTGTATACCCACATTGTAACGTTATAAGAGTTTAGAAAAAGTTTTTATGTTGGTTTCCTTTAGAGCGCAAAGCAATTCAAATTGGATGTAAGAAGAGTTAACAGTTGAGACTGTCAAATGTTTAAAGAAATTTCCAAAAAAAAAAAAAAAACAAAAAAACACCCCCTTTAGGTTCCAAAAATTTCTGATGACAAATAAGGGAAAATCTGCAAAAATTTTCTTTGTTTTGTTTTTGTGAGCGTAAAGCAGCAAAGAAATTCAAATAAAATTTGAAAAAAAATAAATCCAAATAGAAATAAAAATAAACCCTTAAAAGTATGATAAAAAAAGGAAAAATAAATTTTAAATAAGAAAATTCAGTTTTAAAACAGAATTTTTCAGTTTTGAAAACCCCAAGGTATTCTAACACTTTGTATTGAAAATGAAATTTAGTTTCGCATGAAACGTTAATGTGAACACACTCAAACGTAGTTTCTATAATTTTAAATGTACCTATATGAGAGACCTTAAAAATAATGAGATATTTAAGACAAAATGAAAACAAATAATAAACAAATTTAATAAAAAAAAAACAAAATTCGAAAAAAAAATAAAAACAAATTCTTAATGAAATGACATGCTTATTAAAAAAAAAAAAAAAATCTCTTTTTGGTGCAAACAATTATAAGAAATATTTTGTTAAAAATTAAGTGAAATTTTTTTTTAATATTTTTAATAAAAAGAAAAATAAAAAAATAACAAACAGTTTGGTTAAAAAGCAAATAATAACGAAAAAAATTTTAAAAATTAAAAAAAGACAATTGTTGCAAGTGAAAAAATGGTTATGTCAGAGTTGCGTTGGCATACAACACCGGAGGATAATAATAATTCACTAAAACGTGATTTATTAAAGACACCCACCACGGCCCATCCCCATCATCACCACCACCACCATCATCATCATCACATTATGCATAATCGATGTAAGTAAACTTAAGAAGAAAAAAAATTTACTTTTTGAGGTGCTTTCAGCAATGTTCGTTGAATATAAATTTAAAAAAAAAAACTTTTTTTTTGTTAAATTTTTAAAATTTGATTACAAAGAAAATTTCAGATGTAAACTGTTTAAAATCTTTAAATCGTTTCAATGTAAAGTTTATATTAAAAATTAAGGTCTTTGTAACAAATTTTGTATCGTTTAAGCAAAAATAAAAACTTTTTTCTGTTTTAAATATTTTTTTTTGCAATTCTTAATCACAATCCATCAGGCTTTAAGACTTTACATTTCTCAACTTCCATAAAAAGTATCAGGGTCTTGAATTTTACTCAAAATTTAAATAATTTTAAGGCCATTAAAACCAAATTTTATTAAAAATTCCGCATATTTGTAGTAAAAAATATTGAAAAAGTCAATTTTTTTAAAAAACATACACAACTTTTTTAAATCGATTAGATTCCTTGGGATTTCTTAATATATTTACGACAACACATTTCAAATTACAAGCAAGTTATTGCAAACATAGTGATTAAATGGCTTATGCCCCCTCTGGTGGGAATTGAACCCACAACCCACATCTTAACGAACTGGAATCCATGTCACTGGCGTACGAGTACACACTCTAACTTTAATACAAAGAAGTCTAGTTGACTTATTAGAGGTGAGATCTCGGTTTAAACCCCAAATCGTACATCTCGAACAAAACGAATTATTAAGAAATATTTCTTCGACGATTTCCTCTCAACAGATTACTGGCAAAAACTCTGAGAGTAAATAAAATTTCCAATAAAAGTTTCCCAAAAATCTGTCGTTCGGAGTCGATTTCAGATTGTAAGTCCCGGCACTCATGTATAAATATTAACGCATACAACATAAGTGGTGTGAGAAGTTAGGTTGTAATCCTGACTGAAGTACAGGTAGGCCTCGTTGAACACGGGGGTTACGTTCCATGAAAATACCGTGTTAAGCAAAATCGTGTTAATCGATACAAGAAAACCAATACAAAAAGAGGGGTTACGTTCCATGGTTTTCAAAAAAGCAAATTTTATTAATTTTAATTTTTTTATAATAATAAATACATACATACATGTTAATCCATTACCAGCTAGTAATTGGAAGATTGTTTTTAAAAAAATCACCTTGCTGAGTCTTTTTATAGTACTTTTGGTGATCAAAAACTTATTAGTCAGTTACACGATTCAAAAAGGACTCAAAAATGATTCGTGTCAATGAGTAAAATGAGTTCGATTTAAAATACAATAAAAAATTGTATAGCAATCGGAAATTAATCATCCAGACGTTTAAAATGTGACTATTATTTCCGTTATTTATTATTATATTCTACTTATACTGAAGATTGAAAAACGATTAATCAAAAACAGATCATGCATATGTTTGAAAAGTGATTGTAATTACATATTTTATGATCATATTTTGAGCAGATAGATGATTAAAATCTGCTTTTCTCTGTATAAATTTTTATTTATGTAAAGATGGCTATGATATAAAGTACAATTTTGTTTTAAATAGAAAATTTTTCTTTGTTTTTAACGAAAAAAATATATTTGTTTTAAATAAACTTTGATGTCTGATGTACATACATACATCACGAATATAAACATATATTCTTTATTTGTTACTTAATGTTCATGCGAACGTGATTTTTAAAATCGCGGCGTTGTAAACGTAGGACTCAGAAAACCTAATAAAAACACTTGAAGAGACTCAAATTTTAATCATAAATGACCTAAAAACGAGTCCAAATTAATACGAACATGACTCATAAATGACAATTAAAGGACTCATAAACATACAGATAAAATGAGCATACTCATAAAAGACTCGTATGCGATTAAACGATGACTGAAAGACGACTCGAAAAGGAATCATAAACGAAGGTAAATAAGACTAATAAATGATCAGAAAGTGACTGAAAGACGACTCGAAAAAGAATCATAAACGAAGTTAAATAAGACTAATAAATGATCAGAAAGTGATTCGAAAATGATTATAAAGCTACTAGAAAAAGGGTCGAAAATTACTCTAAAATAATATAGAAAATTACTCATAAGTGACTTTTTAAGAAGAGTCGCTCGTAGTCACTTTTTTCTCCCGACAACAGAGTCTTTTATGATCAGAAAATGAGCGCATATTCGAGCTTTTTAATCGCGCAGAAGAATCAAAAAAGACTAGAATTTGATTAATAATTTTCAAAATTGCTGGCTGGGTATCTACGCATAAAAACAAAAATATTACATTCAATTAACTTAATAATTCTCGAAATATTAAAAAAAAAAATATTTCACGACAGTAATATTAAAAAAAATAAAAATACATAACCATAAAATTTAATCTTCATCACTGGATAGATCTATCCGACGTGGACGCTTTTGTAGTGATTCAATGTTGTTACTTTTTTCTTTAAAAAAATCTGTTATCTTCGTCGAATCATGTGAAATCGCGTTAAACCGAGGCCGTGTTAAAAAGAGTACGTGCTAAGCGAGGCCTACCTGTATTGTAATGTCCAATTATGTATGTATGTAGGTACAATATATTTATATGAAAATATCTTTAATAACAATGAAATATTACTTGCCTTTATCACTTAATGTCTGGTCCCAGCTTTAACGTGATAAATACCAAGCTTAAGTCAATGCATTTTTGTTAAAAGAGACCTGAAGTATTATAATGCAGATAAATTTTGGTAGATTACATATTTCCCTTCGGTGGCATAATTGTTGACAGACTTTAATTAAAAACTAAGACTTTGATTTTAGCGGACGCGGAACATAATAAATGATTCACTGACATTCCCACCATATACACTGTAAACATATCCAATCACTTTAGACTGATCTGTTATCGTTTACTCGTATATCGGCTCAGGTCATTATGACAAAAACTGTTTTCATATTTTTAAGGTTCATATTTCATTACCAACCACTTTTAGAAAAATCCATGAAATTTTTGTTGCCAATCCTATGCACCATATTTGTTCAGATAGTTTCAAATTGTTTTTATTCAATATTTCGTCTCCATGCAATACTCACAGAAAGATCGTCGTACGTAAAGATCATTATTAATTGATCATTTCCATTTTTTTTTCTTAAAAATTGGTCTTCTTGAACATGGATAAGAAAAGTCCGTTAATTGAAATGGCTCTTTAGACTTGCCTTCTGTCTAGGATTTCAAAATAAACATGTGATCCCGTAAAACTCTTAAATGTGTTGAGGTATTTTAAAAGGTAAAAACTTGTTGAATTGGCAAATCCTAAAGAGGGTTATCGAATGTTAAAAAACAATTAAAGAACACTTCTTTCCTTTATACATCAAAAGGAAACTTAAGGAAAGGGTGTTAGGCGGCATTTATTTGAAAATGTTGTGAAATAAAGTAGGGTTTGCTGATTAATTTTCTTCGGTGGTCTTTTTCTATAAGAGAGTGTCAAAGTATTTTGTAAAGAAACCAGCAGAAGTCATTGTAAAAGTTATTTTTAAACAATTAAAATTGAAATATTTAAAGGCAATGAAACCATAATTTGTTTCAATGTTTTTTTTTCTTCAATAAGCAATTACTTAGAAAAGAATATGTATTGTCAAGTAAGGGGGGGAACTCCCCATTTTCAAAGAATTTATGTTATCACACAGATAAGAAGAAATTCTTTTGTTTAATAAGTTCTTAAGTAAAGGGGAAATTTTTTTAATTGATTTATTTTAATTAAAATTACTTTTTGAAAAATTTGTTTTAATACATATGTACACATACTCGTACATAATTGATCATTACAACCCTTTAGTCAGGATTACGATCTAGCTTTTCACAGCACTTGAGCACATGAGTGGCGGGACCTACAGTTTTCATGGCAATTTTATTTACTCTCAGATTTTTTGTCAGAAATCTGCTGAGATGCAGTCACCGAAAAAATATCTTTTTTTATATTTCGTTTTGTTAGGGATGTCTGACCTAGGATGAAGTGTGGCCTCACGTCTAATACGACAACACACTCCTTACTAGTCTACGGTGACTTCAATCGAGTTGTAGTCCTCAGTGTATTGTTTTGTTTGTATGCAGATCCATAATGGCTCAGCCTAATTTAATATCGCTCCTGAGATAGCAATTTGTGTTGAAAAGTTTAAGCCTTTAGGATCTCAATCCTTGTTTTCATTTTACCCTGGAAATAAGTGGATGTGTCTCGAAACTTACAAAATGCTTTCAAAGGTAACCTCCAAAATCTTGTACTATCAAGATGGATACCGTGGAAATGAGCTGTGCTTCTTTAGTTTAATATTTTGCTGGTGAAAGTTTAAGATTGCGTCTGTTCGCTAAAGAGATTATAGGTGTTATAACCTCTGGCTTCCCACCAAATGCTAATACAGTGATATCATCGGCGTATGGTACAGTTTGTGGAAGTAGTGAGAAGTAGATGTTAAATAGAATTTGGGAGAGTACCCCGCCCTAGGGTACATCAATGATTACATAACATACATTCATACCCTCAGTCAGGATTACGACCTATCTTCTCACATCAGAAATCTGCTGAGAGGAACTATCCGGAGACATTTTTTTCAAAGTTCGTGATATTGGTGATGTCTGATCTGGGGTTTGAAGCGTTTCCTCACGTCTAATAATACTACGGCGACTTCCTAACAGATTTAAAGACGATACTAAGACGATACATATCAGTTTGAAATCTCTACCGAAGACGGCAGTTGTTAATAGTTTCTGTCGAGTCTTCCAGCACTAACTTCCATACTTTGACGGTTAATAAGGGCCATCTTTTTGAAGCTTCATCTGTCATCTGTCATCTATTCGGCTTCAAGACACTGCGTTTTGACATTTAACCCCGTAATTCAGATCAGGTCAAGACTTTAAAATTCTTTTGAAACCATATTTTTTATGCAAAGTGTCTCTCAAATTTTGATATTGTCTTCTAGAACGTCATGGTATTTTACAATCAAAATTATTAAAACGAAATTATCAAAACTAAAGTAGCGAGCGATTGGCAATAACTGCATTAGGATCGCCTGTTTGTTGTTTTCGATTTTGTTGATGAAAAATTGCGCACTTTTTTATTATTTTATCGTGATGGTATTGAAAAATAATGGATTTCTTTTTACTTTATTTGGTATACTGTTTAAATTAAGAATAATTGTGTTTATATTTTTGTTTTAACTGAACAATAAAATTTTAAAATTTAACAAAAAAAAAAAAAAAAAAAAAATAAAAATAATTTTCCTTATATGGTATCACTTTCTGTCACTATAGAGCTGTATATGCCCTATTTATTAATAATAATTATTAATAATAAATTATTTTCATTATTAAATTATTATCAATTTAATTTCTAATCATAACCAATAATCTATTGATTTAAAACAAAAAGAAAAAAATAAAGAAAATCATTATCAGTCTTGTGAAATAACCTAAAATGACTAATAAATTCAATTAAAAAATTTTTAATAATCGTATAAACAATCGAGCAATAATTAAATGAAATATACACGTACAATGGGTCTTAAAGTCCACTACTACTGCTGCTGCTGTTACCTGCTATAAATTTCGTCTGTCAACACCATTGCTTTACGGAATACGGAAATGTGTCATATTTTTTAATGAAATCTTTGGTTTTTTTTATTGAAATTAAAAAAAAGAAAGAAAACGAAAATTTATTAATGAATTGTATTGATTAAAGAGACTTTCTTCTATTTGAATGGGGCAATAATAACACACCCCCTGAATTTATAGGCATTTCTTCTGCCATATATTCGTCTTTCTTTTTGCCCAAAGTCTACGTGCAATAAGTAAAAATTTTTTCTGTTCGATCGATAATAATTATTCAGGGGAAATTTCCTTGCCTTGTTAACTTTGTTGTCATTGAATATAATGGTTTGATGGTAGTTGTGGTCAAACCAAAATTAAAATGTTTTTTAATTGTTTGCATTAATTTTGATAAGAGTTTCATTAGAAATTTGATTTTACTGTATAATCTTGTGAAACATGTGCCAATAACAACAATAAATTTGTTTTAAAACTTTACCTCCATACCGTTTGAAAGTCATATTTTTTTTTTGTTTTTGTAATTTACTATCGTAGATCAGTGATAAGAATTTGTTAAATTTATTGATTAATTAGGCAGATATTTAAGCAATACCTATTACTGTTTTTGTTCTTCACTCATTTGTTGTAAAATATCCCATAAAATATTCTCTTATCAATCTTATAATCAAAGTTTGAAAAGTTTCTAAATTTGTAATGTGGGTCATTAACAAACCTAATTTAATCAAATCGTTTTTAAATTCAATTCAGTAGCACTTAATCTAATTTCGTAATGTACCTTTAAGGTGTAAAGAATGGGAGTTTCGCACGATTAATGGGCATTAAATGTTCGTCAGACTTCTTCGAGCTGCAAATATTAGGCAGTGTTTCATAAGGCCTAAGACCACGTAATAGATACTCAGTCAAAAGAAAAAAATGAACTGGTTCAACTGCCTTGGGTTAATATTCATCCCATTTATAATTGCAATCGAAGTAGGTATACACTTGTACCCGGGAAACATTAGACACAAAGTGGAACTTATCAACAACTGCTAATCTAAACGTAATCAAGGGAATCACTATTCGTGAATCACAGTTCGTTTAGGTTAAATCGTACGCTAAAAAAATTTGACTATGCTCAGGGATCTAGATAATAAGGCTCGTAATTGTAATTCACTGAACTTCGATGTGACGTTTGATAGGCAGTTTATGGGACAGCCTGGCTGTCCAATTATATCAATATACTCTAGAGGAATTCTGTACTAATGGGTATACATTATATCGCCATGAAATTGTATTCCGGAAGTCACACAACAACTCTGTTCCTCATTCAACTATCGGTTTATATTTCTAGAATGTGGTTTCACATACATACATCCATAATTGCTCATTACAACCATTCAGTCAGGATTATTATCTCACACCACTTATGTCGTGTGTGCTAATTTGTATACATAAGTGGAGGGACCTACAGTTTAAAATCGACTCCGACTTTAGACTACAGCGACTTTGTATCATACAACGATGATATTACGATCACGAGTCTTGTAATTAACTCATGGGTGGAAACGCATTCACAACTGTTACCGGTAGTAGTGCTTTTCACATTGTTTTAATGCTATGACTTTTTAGCATAAAAAATGAAGTATATTATGTCCAAGATGTTAAAAAAAAGGTTCGGAAATCCCTCTAAATGAAGGCAGGATGTGACTATTATGGTGGTGAGGATTAAAGCAAGCCAAAAGGCGAGACTTAGCAACACTATTTATATTCAACTATCCAGTTGCAGTATTCAGTGCCTAGTTTTGTTTGGATGCAGGTCTACACTCGGTCAGCGTAACTTATTATCGATCTTGAGACAGCAATGGGTGTTGAAAGGTTTAAGCATTTAGGATTACATTCTTTATTATCCTGAACACAAATGGAAGTATCTCGAAACGTATAAAATAATTTCGAAGTTAGGCAAAAATCTTGGACTATCGGTATGGATACCGTGGGTATGATACTACTACTGATAGCGACTTCTCCACAATATGCACACAACAATTCGTTTTCTCATCCAACTATTATTTTCTTATTTTCTAGAGAATTTAGAGCAGAATCTGGTGTCACTTTTCAGTATACTCTACGCGAAAAAAGGGATGTCTAATCAACAAATTTCTCTCCAGATATGCTTGTTTTTTGTATTATTAGTTTCCTCGCATTGTTGCCTTCCAACTTTGCCAAGTATTCTGTCATCAACTGGATATGTGGAGTATAACTTCTAGCTAACATATTGGCATAGCTGACATATTGGCCCATTGTAGTCATTAATCGAAATCTTTTTAACAATATCTTCATGTTTTTACATACAGTCAAAGAAAAAAGTCTAGATACAACACCCGCTGGTTAAAGTCGTTTATAATTAAGCGAATTTGATGTGGAAATTATTGAGAACGAATTATAAAAATTAGCGGCAAAAAGTCTACATACAGTGGTGTGTGTATACTTTCTGTGCTAAACTGTATGTATTTATGTTACAGTTCTTGGGATTCCATTTTCTCTATCGTCATTGTTTCTTACTACTTGACTTCAGTCGGCTGTACAATTATCTTTCTGATTTGACGTGAGGTGCGGTTCAATTTTCTTTTTGATTTTAGAAGCGTTTGAAAGCATGTGTTTAACTTTTTTCGTTTATCATTAAACCTACTGAATTGGATTATTTAAACAATAAACGTTTAAAATTTCAGATTAAAATTTTAAGCTTAAAATATTCCATTTTCATACGTTTTTTTGTTCTTCACATATTATTTCCCCAAAACGTTTAACCACCATCTGCGTTTATTTTTAATGTTTCTAAAAATTTTAAAATATTTTGTTTGTATTTCTTAAATCTTAAGCCATTAACCGTTAGCTATTTATAATCTTTTATTTTTTAATTTCTTTTACTTGCCATACGTGGCATTTTTAACATAAAAATTTTGAAAAACCATTTAAAAACATAATTTATAGCGTAAAAATTAAATGAAAAACTACCCCCCCAAACAAAATATTTGAAATTTAAGTGGCGACAATTTTAGCACGGGTTAGCCACACTTTTAAATGCCATACAATCAACACCTACATACGCATGAGCAACACTTAAACAAACATACATTCATGTGTTTATCCTACATACATTCATGTGTATATCCTTAATAGCAATGTTGTTGTTGTTATTGTTGTTGTTTGAAATATCAAGAAGGGATATTTTATTTAAATGACCTTTATAAGTCTAACAATAAAAAAGAATAATTAATGACAGTTTATTGCTTTTAATTTTAAAATAAGGGAAAGAGAGAAAAAGTAAGAGAGAGAAACAATAACAACAGAAATATTTTAAATATTGTTGCTAATATTTTGCGTTTTAACAATAACAATAAAACCATGGGGAGTCTGGTTAAATAACAACAACAATAATAACAATAATTGGTATCAATATAAAGAAAAAATATTCACCACCACCTTTAATATGGCGTTATAAACAGCACCACCCCACCCTCTCTTTATTACAGTAAAACTCTTACAAAAGTAAAGCAAATCCAATAAGGATTTCTCAGTTAGTAGTAGAGTTCTTGATAATTTTGTTTGTTTTGTTTTTGCATGGAAATGAGAGATTCATACAATACATATGTAGGAGTATTTTGCATGTTTACCTCTGTTTTACTGGGTAGTATTCTTGCATGAGTATGTTTGTTTACAGGTTGAGGTGAAAAATATTAAAATATAACCAAACTTTGTAATTATTACTCAACTAAACAGTGTTGTTAATGCCCGAAACAAAGTAAAATTCCTTAATATAGGGTGGGCCATTTATAGGAAATTAAATTTAAACCATCGGTTATTTCGAATCTGGCAATACTTCTGTCATCCTATTCTGTCACAAAATTCAGTATATTATCTCCACTGAACGTAATGAATCGATTTGCGCTTTGTTTTCGCTTAGCTAGAGAAACTGCACGATGATGTCGATTTTCCAAAAAAAAAATCATATTTTTGGGTGAATTTCATTTTCATCTTGGTGAGTAAGCTAAACAAATTTGCCGCATTTATGGCTTAAAAAATCCACACGTGGTCTTACAGAAGCCAATGCATCCGTTAGGAGTGACTGGGCCATATTCCTTTCGAAATGAGGATGGCGCCGTTTATGGCTTAAAAAATCCACACGTGGTCTTACAGAAGCCAATGCATCCGTTAGGAGTGACTGGGCCATACTCCTTTCGAAATGAGGATGGTGCAAACGTTACGCCTGGCTTGTGGAGCAGAGCTGTCATTGGCCCATATTTTTTGAAAATGAGTACCGCGCAACCATTACGGTCAATGGAGACACCTATCGCACCATGATAACCGATTTTTTTGTACCCGCTCTTCATGCTATTGATGTGAATCATGTTTGATTTGAACGGATGGTGCAGCTTGCCACACAGCTCATGCCACAATCGATTTATTGCGTCAAACGTTTGATGGCCATTTAATTAGCCGAAAAAGGTGATGTCAATTTTCCGCCAAAAAACTGCGATTTGACATCGTTGGACAATTTTCTTTTGGGAGCCGTTAAAGAAAAGTGTTATGCCGACAAATCAGAGGCAATTGAGCATTCGGAGGCTAACGGAATGAGGCACTGCGATGACAGCGGCGGCAGCCATATGAATGAAATAATCTTCTTTTTCAAACGGGAACAATTGTACTTCACAACAAAAAAATGAATTTGGCAAAATTTTAAACCGTTTTTGTTTTATTGAATTCTTAAATTTAAACTTTTAAACGCCCCATCTTATAATTTCATGCTTTGTAACAGAATTTATTTTAATAAATTTACTTGGGCCACACAGTTTAAACTGCAACATTGTTGAAATTTAAATACTTTTTTTTTCAATTTTATATCCTTAATATCCTTTGGTTTCGTTGGTTAATTTGTTTGTTTTTATGACTGCAACACAACACAAAATGCATAAACATAAAAATTATAAGCATTGTTGCTTAGTGGCTGGCTGCTGTTGCCCATTTGTTGTGTATGGTGTCGTCTTCCGAGTGTGTTGAGCTCATAAATTAACACTAGACTGTATAAAAATAATAACCCCTGACCTCTTTTCGCCCCTTTGGCCATCTAAGAACTATTAATTTATAAGCTTTGAAACCCAAAAAAAATATAAATTGGAAAGCAAAAACGTAGAAAATTTAAATGTCTATTGGTCACGTACTACCATACTAGCAGCACCACTAACACCACCACCAACACCATTACCATTCAAGTATTTACTACGTCTGTTAGCCTTCTAAAGGCTAAAAGGACACACAGTCTTTTAATATTTATTTTTTTTTCTTCTTCTTCTTCTGTTCATTCAAGTATGACCAGGTGGTCAATTCCTATAAAAACTTTTATTTATTTTTGCTGTTCTTGTTTCATTCATTTGGTTGGATTTTATATTTGAATTTTGCTGTTTTAAAATTTTTGGTATTCACCATATGGAGGTGGGGAATCCGTCTATATTGTTGTTGCTGTTGGTGTGGCGCATTGAATGTTTTATAACCCTGTATTTTTGGTAATGTTTAAACATAAAATAAAAATGCATATGGGTTATTTGTAGACGAATAGGTACTATTGAATGAATGCAAGAATGAATGACTGAATGAATGAGTGAGTGAATAATTTAATAACTTGTTTGCATGTTCTTTTAAAGCATGGCAATAAAGATGAGGTATTTTGCGTTACAAGGATAACAATAATAGGTTGTATCGTCTATTTTGAAAATGAATCATATGCAGGGAAATGCTATAAAAAAATTTTCTTTTTTAATATTTCCGAAGAAAAACTGAAAAAATTTCGTTCTGAAATAAATTTTAAAACAAAAATTAGGAAATTAATGAATTTACAGCATAGGTACGAGGGCTATTAAACTAATAAATTAATTCACAGCGAAATCTGCATAGGATGAAACCAAACTTCAATAGTGGAAGTTAATAGGTTGCCAAAGTTAGTAGGTTGCTTGAGTCAAATAGAATTTCAAATGAAACTACAAAATTATTTAACTTTAACGGTTGGTAAAGAGAAGCTTTAGAGTTTCACTTGGAATTCCTAATAAAAAAAAATTTAATTTCTTTTGTATTAATTTTCAAATTTTCTTGTTTTATTTACAGATATCACACGTTTATCACGATCTCCCTCTCCTATGCAATCGAATGGTAAGTTTTCTTTAATAAATATGTATTTAAAAATTACCGCAATTTGTTGCGAAAGTATTTTGCTTTTAAAGCAATTTTAAACGCATAAAATTCCATTTATTTAAGTTGAATTCCGTTCTGTAGCCTACGGAGCATATATAAGTTTGTTTATCTAATTCTCTAATTTTTTTCAATAAGCTCCGGATGTTTAATATTTATTTTTTGCTTATTTTCCACATTGTTTTTCAGATATCTCCAGTTTAAAAAACAATTTGATACTTGCATGATATGTCAGAGCTATAGCTCTGTATAGTTTAAATAATCTGTTGGGGATATCTGTTATTGAAAGGCATAAATGACATTCGCTCATATCTTACATTCCATGAATAAGAGTATAACTCTCTCTGAGCTCTTACGTTAAATGGGTCTGACAGAGTGCAGGACAAGACCAGGGGTATTAGACAACCTACCAGGTATTAGGAAAATTTATGCTATTGAAATTTCACTTCAACGGGAGATAAAGAGGATAGAATATCGCAATCAGGCCACCATTCGAACACTTAGATCCTATGAGCTTGGCTCGATGTATGGGACTGTCGGTACAAGCTGAATCAGATAAGCCTAGTAGGTAAAACGTTGGATTTCTAGACGTGAGGCAGTGGTTCAAACCCCAGCTCAGATAGTATCTGGACAAAACAAACTATGAAAAAATATTTCTTACGGCGTCTTCCTCTCAGCAGTCTTCTGGCAAAAACTGTCAGAATAAATAAAATTGTCGTTTATCCAAGTTTATCCAAAATCTGTGTTTTGGGGGGTCCCGCCACTCATGGATACAACATGGTTGGTGTGACAAGCTAGGTCAAGGTCCTGACAAAAGTAAATTCACATAAATGAGTAGACAAATGAGCTTGTCAGGAAGGAAGCTTTCATACCGCTGCCAAAACTTGCCGATGATATGAGAAAAGAATTTCGGTAGGCATAGTCGGCAGAAGATGGCTCTTCTCAAGCTAAACGGGTTTGAGACAATCCAAACATTTGCTACGTAATTCTAAGGGGAGAGAATGTCCAATAGTAATCGGCCTTCTGACCGGGCATTAGAGACTCAAAGTATATTCGTTCAGAATAGGATTCGCGTCAAGCCTAGTTGCAGATCCTGTGTTGGGGAAACTGAATCATCACAAAACATGCTTGGAACTTGTGCAGTGTTAATGCATTTTAGAAGGAAACACCAGGATGTTTACCATTTTCTAGGCGCCAAGTTATCATTACTTCGTAGGATTGTGGGAAGCATTATAAAAAAATTCTATACAGATTAAGTGCAGTACCACAGTATTTAATTTAATTTATGCAGTATTGAACTATTTATACTATAATACGATATTAAATTAATTTGTTCTTAAAGAACAAATTAAAAATTATGATCATTTCGATTATTTATTTCATTGAATTCAATTAAATTTACTCTTAGTATTCCTCCTTATAATTTCATTTTTGTTAAGTTCTCTTAATTCAAAAAGTATGTAAATTTTTCGATTAAAACAACACCAGCTGTTGAGTTGAAAACTAATCTTGAAATCCTTTACTTTTAACAACACTTTCATCCTTTTTGGAAGTTCTTTTTTGAAAACACAACACAATAAATTTAATTGTATAGACAACGTTATAAACATTCGAGCATAGATTGTATTGGAAAATTTATAACCGTTGACGTGTGATAAATTTACGATTTGTCCACGCACCAGACTTTTCATTTGAATCCAAAGACTCCTCCATACCAAACTATCCTGGTACAAGTAAGTAGAGGTTATGCTGGGGTTGTGCCAGTGACAGTAAAATAGTTTGTATTGCAAGTCTTAATAAATGAATGAGTTTTTGTTGTTGTTGTTATTTTCTTTGTGTTGCATATGAACATCTGCTGCCATTGATTTTTAACCGAAATGAATCAATTGGTTTTGGAGTGTTTCTTTTATTCTAAACAACAAAACCGACAACAAAAACAACAAACAAAAAAGAAGGGAGAGAGAGGAAAACTAAATTGACATCATCACACTCACGGTTTGTATAATGAGATGTACATAAGTGTGTGTGTGTGTGAGTGTAAATAAATGTGTGTTATTTGGTAAACCCCTTCTCGTATTAGGGTTCCTTTCTTTAGCTCCTCTTTAAGCTGAATGAGAAGTTTCTTTAAAGTGTGCCAAACTCATGTTATTTTCAAAACTATTAGAAGACGTAGCATATTTATTAAGGAGAAGACCTTTTTTTCTCTATTTTTCATTTTTATTATACTTAAACCTTCTTTAAGAGGTTTGGTAAGCGATATTCTCTTTTTATTTCTGGTTTGAGAAAGGCTGTTAAGAAGGATTCAGGAATAATAATAAAAGACTGTCAAAACTTTTTGGGTAAATAGGAACGAACGAACGAATTGAATAATGAAGACCCAACTAGTATTTAAAAGATTATTTTTGATTTCTTTTTTTATTTGTTATGTTGACATTTAACGACAATTTAATTTGGAAATTAAAGTCAATAAAAGGGTTTAAAAATATTAACAAAAAAAAAGCAGAGTTTTTAATGCTCTATTAAGGGGTCTTATTACCGCTTCAATACCGTCTTAAAAGTGATAATGACAACCAGTATACACATAAAGTAGATAGTGTGTAGACTTACTAGACATTAGACTAGAGAGTTCAAACCTCAGTTTAGATTTTATTTTAACGACCTTCTCCCAACAGTCTTCACGCAAAATGTTGTTTGAAATTATTCAAAAACTGTAGGTTCCACCACTATGAACCCGCGCAACATGGGTGGTATGAAAAATTGGGCCGTAATTCTGACTAAAAGATTGTAATGACTGATAAAGTCACAAGGTAACTGTCAAAGAGTAGGAGATAGTCTAGGAAAGAAGCTGTCAATACAGGAAAATGCTGAAATGAGATCAAAATATGGTAAGAAATAGACCACTCTAGCATTGCTTTTTTGAGACTCTACACTTTTTATGGGAAAAAACTGCACAGATAATGAACAAAATGAATTCAATACAATGTACAGTGAGCATCAAAAGAAATTGTACATTAAAAAAAGATTTAAATTAATAAATTACCGTTATTTTTATTTTAAAATTGTTTCATTGCCAGTTTTTAAAAATTTATAAAAAAATTTCGAAATATTGTAAAATTTTTTCGGGCCCTCTCCTTAAATGGTAAAAGTTGAGTTTGGTGATTGTTAGAATTTTATCCATAGTGTACAGTTTCTTTCGACGCTCACAGTATGTATTCGCATATGCATCAAAACCTATTTCGATTTGGTTAAAAATATACATCGCACAACTATACCAGAAAATATAATCAGTCACAATGTGAGCGTAAAGTTTAAAAATTTAAAGGAAATAGAGAGGAGGCCTCATGTGAAATATGCCTCAAATTCTGCTTCATCAAAGACCTCAAAATATGTGTCTTCTGAAGTTTATATTACTGTAGGTTGCTACGTGCATACCAAAGTATCCACTAGGAGAAATAACAATTATGAGCAGAGTAATACGCAGTGGCAACTAAGTTGTTTTGCAGTAAATTCCGCAACCAACAACTCTATCTGTAATTTTTCTTCATATGAAATCAGAGTCATTTTATTCCAGATTTTTCAAATGATATCTATACTGTCAATGCTGTAATCATGTAAACATGTATGTATATTGAAGAATGGAAAGTTTCGACAATTTAAACTTAGAAATGCTTAAAGCCAAACCAACTCTCGCCGAAGCTATCTATAATCAGATAGCTGATTATCTTCTACTGCTCGGACTGAGTAATGTGCCCATATATCTCTCGAAATTTGAGAGGAAGATCACAGCTAACTATACTTAATAAGCCTCCAACCTGTAGACTATTATATTCAATTACAGCAGATTTTCACAAAGAAAAACAGTCTAGAAGTTTTGTTCACTTGATTTTAACGTTATCTAAATAAAGTGAAAATCTAAGGCCAATCTAAACCCAAAGAACATTAAGACCTTTAAGAACCTTAAGCTTTTGGACGAGGTGTAACTAACGCGAGTGAATTTCAAAACTTGAAATACTTCTGAACTGACGAATATTTTTACTACAGATCTGTGCATAGTTTTGAGTCAAATAAAAAATGGAATTTAATAGATTCATTTGTATCCAGTTGGCAATCAAGAAAGTTAAACCTTTTGTAGGAAGATACATAGTTCAGCAGTTAACATCTATAACAGGAGGCAAACCCAAACAGACTTTAGTTGGAATATCTAGACAATAAAGCATTCTAGAGAGGGCGTATCACATTGAGAGAGTTTAGACACAAATGTAATCGAATTTTTGTGAGGGATTGATTTGAGAGTTCTGCTGGCTTCTCAATACTTTCTCTAGATTTTCGGGATCTTAGTTTTTTGCAAAGACTTTACAAAACTGTAATAATTCGTACTGCGTAGTGTAAATAGACTGAAACCTAAGTCCATAGAAATCCTAAAGAGATCTGTAATAGTAAAGGGAAGTAATAGCCCAGCCCGAAATCGTTTAATCTCCATAGAACATTCCCAATCCATATTCAAAACATCCATGAACACAGAGTAAGTCAAACCCTAACAAAATTTAGGCAATTTTCCGCTTTACACTGTAACGATTTTTAAAGTCCCAATTAAACCCTTTTATGGTTTATTTTTGAGTTTCATTTTCGTTGTGACAAAATCTCCATTTTCCTAAAAAAATTTCACGCCAAAAATACAATAATAATGTGTTCTTAACAAAGTTTAAGAAATTCATCTGCCCCGTTCTGTTATTGATATAAAGGCTCTTGAAGTTTCCTTTTCTATATTCTTTGATGCAAAATGACTTTTCCTTTTATACTCTTGCAGACAGTCAGTACTTCGCTGCTCATATTACAGCATGGGGCAGATTTCTATGTGTCTTTAATAACCTTGTTAGTATTCATAAGATATTTTACACCTTTTTTTCCCTACTACTTCTTTTCAATATTGTTGTGGTTGTCGTTATTACCAATCTATTTAATATTCTTTATTTCTTTATATAATATTCTTGTTGCTGCTACTGTTGTTGTTTGTGTTTGTATTTGTTGTTTTTCATTGGTTTTCAAATACAGATTTGCCTGCTTTGGCTTGCCTCTGCTTAGCATTGGCTTGGCTTGGCTTGTTACAATAAATTTGTCTGAGATTTTTATGGTTTTTTTTCGTTGTGTATGGCATACTTTAGTTTTAGTTTTTCCATTTGATTTTCGTTTGTTTTGTTTTCTTAAACTTAAATTTCCATAGATTTTATGCAAAAATTATACATGATTTCTTTGATTTTTCTTTTCTTGTGTTTTGTCTGCCCGTTAGACAGCTTTCTGGTTTTTCTTCTTCATCTTTTAAGGTCTACTGGTTAGAATTTTTTTTTTTGAATTTCTTTTCGTTGTTTTTTTACAACAATTCATTTTTTGTTATCAGTTCGTGTGTTTATTTTTCTTATTTTCCTTCTTTTTTTTTTTTTTGGTTTTATAGCTCATGAGTAAAATGTAAAATTTATAACAAAACATGTGATGCTCATGTCCATGTTTTTTATGCCATGAGATGATGATGACCAATTGGTTGTTTCTTGGTACTCTAGTACTATTGATAATATTGTGTTAAGCAAGGCGAGTTACTTTACATGTGGCAATATTGTGTTGGAAAATGTGCAGGAGTGTAGCTGAGAGGGGGGAAATTCAAATTTATAAAATTTTTTAGAAAATTTCCTATTTTTTTCAATTTTTGCGAATTTATTTCTTTAAAATAACATCCACCAAATTCTTCTGACGACACCACTGAGGTGTCTCTCTGAGGCTCTACTTATATTTCTTTAATTGACTGGTTTTCGATGTTATTTCTGAGAATTTTAAAGATATGTCTTTAAAGATATGTCTTTAAGCCTTTATGTAGCAATCGAGTATCAACTTCGCGGGAATAAAATGTTATTGAACTCCAATATGGGCAAGCTTGCTACGTTTCATAAACGAATATAAAGCGTATAGTAGTCGAAAGAGTTAGTTTCTAGAGACGAATTAAAGCCATATCTTCCATGAATGTTACGGGTTATTGAAGTGCAAAAAATTCTATATCGTTTTGTAACCATAGATGAGGCATTTAGTAGTATAATCAATAGGTTTCTAGATGCGAATTGATGCTACAGAAGATCATGGCTGGTTTTTATCGAATTAAGTCATGACAACGATTGTTGAGAGACACGTGGTATGATTTACATTGACGACTTTCAAGGGGGTGAGCAATTTTATGAAAACTAAAAAAAAAACGAATTTTGGAAAACGTTGGACAAATCATATATATCTGAAATGGGACAAAAGTCCGTGTTTCAAACAGCTTTTAATTCAAGCTGCACAACAACTGCAGGCTTTGCAAAAGCAACCAATATTGCAGCATAAGAGAAATGATGCAGATCTACTCCAACCAGAGCCTTTATAATTAAAAAATCATCACCATTACCACCGTCATCAGCACACTTCCCCAACTTCGTAAACCTTTAGAAACTCCGGTCATTGCCTCAATGTATGCCTCCAGACATTTGTCTCTTAGTTGTTCACAACAACGACCACCATCCATACATCGGCAGGTCGTAAAATTGGCGGCCTGTTGACATCTAATACGCCTGGTGGTGGCCTTCAAACACCCCAAATGTTCAAAAATCTGGCTAATGCTACAAGAGCCTCTGAACCTTCACCCAAAGAGACAAATGGTTTGGAGGAATTGAAACAATTTGCCAAGTCTGCTGGGTTTCAATCAAAAAGTCACGGAGTTTTTTACCCACCCTAGTATTTTCATAAAATTCTTTAGTAATTAGGCGGTAAGATTCCCTGATTTAAATTTCAATGGATCCTTAATATACCTTATTCGGCATTAAATTGTTAAAGCAGATCCACGTTTTTGGCGAAATATCTTAGAAAATTTCACCAAAGGAATCGGGACGTAAAAGCTTGAGTGTGGGTTCATATACCGGACATCTGTAGTCATCTGATAAATTTTTAAAAGTTAGGAGAAAATGTTGGCTAACGTTCCTGTATTCTGCTTCTTCTTCTTGGTCACAGTTCAATATTTATTGGACAAATAATTTTTTATGCATTTTTTGTATGTTTTGAACACCTTGTCCTCTCTACGAAAGCTAATGTTTGCTGATGGTGGCGTTGTGGAAGTTTCTACTGCTGCTGTTGATGTTCCTCTATGTCCTCTATGGCCGTCACAAGCAAGCAACAAAATAAATTTGCACATCATCTGAATAACAAATATTGCACGTACCACACGTATGATTTTTATATTTGTGGCAGCAACAAAAATATAAGTAAATCCTGTTGCCTTGATGTAGAAGAAGTCATCAAAATTGATGTTTAAAAAAGAAAAAAATGAAAATGAAAAAGGAATTCATAGAGGCAACATATGCAAAAATATATTGAAAATAATCATTGATGCATACAATTATGACCAGAGAAAAAGGAATAAAAAAAGAAGCAAAGTAGCACAGATTGAAAGTATGGGAACAAGTTCATGGGAAGGGAAAAAGGTTGGCATAGAAATATTAAAAAAAAAAATTTACTTTTTTGAGCAACTGGCTGTTGGCCTTCATAAACTGACCGACCGACCGACCAAACATGCTAAATAAACATGAATATGAAATTTTATTTCTTGCCGTATTCTGTGGCAGCCTTGCCTTTACATTTAAATGAGGAGCATGGAGAACAGCAAAGGGTTGTGGAACTATTTTTTTTTAAGTGAGGTATTGAAAAGGAAAAATAATTCAAACGACTGACTGTGTGTATTAAAACTAAACGAGGGTGGAATTTTAAAAAAATTCAAATTCAAATGTTTTGTCGAAATCAAACTGTATCAATTGTTTGTTAAATTTATTCTCATTTCAATAGAAAATATGTGAGACTAACCCAGTCAATTTATTAATCGAAGCGTGAGTAGCTAAAGAAAAAAAGAAAGAAAATTTGCAATTCTAAAAAGTTTGCCAAATGAAAAGAAAACATGGAAATGCCATTTGAAGCAAACGTATCAGGAAAAGTGGACCCCAAAAAGAAAAGGGTGTAAATGCCTTACAAAGCATCATCACTTGAACCATGAAATTGACCAAAAATATTTACATTTGCAATGTTTTTCTTCTCTTTTTTAAATGAAATAAAAATATTATGCAAACGATTATTTGCTACCTTTTAACTTCAATGAGTGGCCAAGAAAAAAATGAGAAAAATTAACATACTTTTGAAGTCAATAGAAGGTATATTAAATAACGAAACAAAAACCCATACACGTGCCCCTTAAATGCAAAATAAATGTTAAGAAAACTAAAATATTTAAACACAATACATTACTTAAAAAAGGTATTTGCATTACGAAAGTATTTGCCTTGCAATACTAACAGAAGTATCACTTTAAAATCCTTGACGAATATATACGTCCACTCAAATATTTCCCTTAGAAATATAATTCGTCGGAAAAAAATTTGTGTGTTAAATTCCTAATTGATTTTCCGGATTCTCCTATTTTGTCTTTCTTTAAAACCCTTGACGTATATCTAAAATTGATCATTTCCACCATATAACTTACTAAAGATACATGTAATTCGTACGAAACAAAATTTGTGTTAAATTTTTTATTGATTTCGTTCTTGTCTTCTTTATGCTTTTAGCTTCCGATTGTGATGACAATAATTCCAGCGTTGGCAATTCCAGTGATCGTTGCCACTCACCTGAAAGTCCCGCCATGGCCGCACTTACTCATCCGCCTCTCAAGAGACGCCAATTAGCGGCGCTGCATCATTCACCGCAATATCCAGCACAGCATCATCATCATCACCAGATTTCAACGCCGCCGCCGGCTTCCTCTACACCTCAAGCTGCCCACTCCCCAAAGCTAATGAAACATGATATGGCAGAGGAAGACGAAGAAGAAGAAGGAGCTTTAAATTTAACCAGTGAAAATTCACGACATTCCTCGCAATCGCCTACACTCTCGGTGAAATCATTAGTAAAACCACGAGCCTCAACACCCTCAAAACCACAACAAGAACTGCTACAACATTCACCACCTTTAATACAAGCGCCCTCTAGTTTACCTAAAACCTCTTTAAGTCATAGTCCCTTAACGGTCATTCCACCCGTCTTAGCTTCACCACAAGTTCATTTAGCCGCTGCTGCCGGCTTGGGTTTAGGCAATCCCCTATTGACCCAGGCTGCTTTGGGTGGTGCTCCTTTAACTTCCCATGATTTTACACAATTCCACCAAGCTTTACAGCAACAGCAACAATCGTTGCAACAGCAATTTCAAAATTATTTGGACATTTTAAGAAGTGGCTCTTTGAGCTTGGGTCCCACAGATGATCCTACCGTGGCTGCCCAAGTGGCAACGGCCCAGTTCCTTTTACAAAGACAGGCTTTGACTCAGGCTGCCCAGCAATTGCAGACTTTGCAAAAACAACAGGAATTGCAGCTTGAGCGAAACGATGCAGACACACGCCCGCAAGAGCCTTTACAATTGAAAAATCATCACCATCATCATCATCATCATCACCATCGCCATCAGCACACCTCAACACCTACCCAACATCGTACACCCTTACAGAGTCCGGCCACTTCGCCCTTACCCTCAATGTATGCCTCCAGTCATTTGTCTCATAGTTCTTCACAACAAACACCACCACCCTCTAATACATCGGCAGGCCATAAAGTCAGCGGCCTGTTGACACCCAATACACCTGGTGGTGGTGGTGGTCCTCAAACACCCCAAATGCCCAAAAATCTTGCTAATACTGCTAGAGCCTCTGAACCATCACCCGAAGAGACTACAGATTTGGAGGAATTGGAACAATTTGCCAAGACTTTTAAGCAGAGACGTATAAAATTGGGCTTCACACAAGGCGATGTAGGCTTGGCCATGGGTAAATTGTATGGCAACGATTTCTCCCAAACTACCATATCACGTTTTGAGGCATTGAATTTGAGCTTTAAGAACATGTGCAAATTGAAGCCGTTACTGCAGAAATGGTTGGACGATGCGGATCGTACTATACAGGCAACAGGAGGGTGAGTATATAAATATTTTTTAAAAATATGGAATCAGTTTATCAATTAGTCTGTTCGATGTTCTTGGATCGAAGTCAGACATGTGACCCGTTCTACGTGAAAAACTTTGTGAGTACCAGTTAGTACCGATTTTAGTAACGTTTGCATCAGCACCAGGTCTGGTCTGCACCAGTATTTCCGTAAGAATTAGCCACCAATTCTTTCATATCCTAAGTACGCTTTCTTCAAGTATTTGTTGATCTTAGACATCGATTAACAAATACTTGTAGCAAGCTGACGCCATGTTTCTGTTTCTAATTCAAGTGCCACATTTATAAAGGACTGTAGAGGATTTAAATATAGGGTTCAAACCCCTATTCAAGATATCTCAAACAAAAGAAAACACGAAAAAATATGTCTTCGGCGACATATCTATATCTCAGCAGATATCCGGCGAAATAAAATTGCAATGAAAAAATTTCTCAAAAATCTGTCGTTCAGAGTAGACTTTAAACTGTAGGTTCCGCCACTCATACATTAAGGGCCATTATTACAACTTGCCGTTAAACTTGGGTTTAGTTAAAGGTACCTTTAGCTAAAGGGAACTGTAAAGTTACCTTTAACTGATTTTCGTTATTACAACTTACAGATAAAATAAAATTAAAATATGGCAGTGCCGGAGCAAAGTCGATAAAACTGCTCAATTAAACAATTTTTTTTTAACGCAGTGGCAACAGCGGACTTCGTTTTTTTGTTGTATATGCTCATTTTTGTTTAAATTTGAAGTTGCCATATCGAAAATAGTATATGATATGGCAAGTTCAAACATAAAGTGACCTTTAAATGTTAAAGGTAGGATGATCTTCCCTTTAGCTTAACGATCACTTCTATCTTATTGGGTACTCATAATAATGAAAAACAATTTATCTGCCCGTTAAAATCCTCCCTTTAGTTAACGGCAAGTTGTAATAATGGCCCTAAATGTAACACACACAGCATAAGTGGTGTGAAAAGCTAGGTCGTCATCCTAACTCATGGGTTTTAATGACCAATAATGCATGTATGGATAGGTGTAGCGGACATAACATTTTCCAGCCCAAAAGCCAGTTTGTTAAAGCCTAAGGTCCCTGCATACTATGTTGGATATTAACCTGTTTATGGCTTGGGGTCTTCTTTTAACTTTGAATCCAGTTCGGTGTGCTGCACAAGTTCTGTATAGAGGCAGCAGTAGTTCGACAGTCGGCTTTAAGCATCATGACCCTAATTCAGCTTTAAGAAATTTATTGGATCAACGACGAATGAACATTTTATTAAAATATTCTTGCCTTATTGTATATATTCACCTTCGATTGCCTTCGGATTTTTTCAACAGTTTAATGCCAAAGAAATTTTTTCTTGTGTGCCTCACAGTCAGTTAAAGCTGTTGACAGTGAAGTAGCGATCGTGAGCACTTTACAATACTGAGTATATGCCTCTCTTACCGTGAACTTCTCACCATTAATTCTGGCTGCGTTTATTTTCTCCTTGAGTTCATTGCGTTTACAAATCAGGTTACAACTACAATTTAATATGTTTCCTTAGGCGATTTTAGGACATTCATCATTCAGGTGTAGGATGATGTTTCTGTACATATTGGGTGTTCTTTGAGCTTCGATAGAACAAATTTTCGTGCTGTAGTTACAACAAACGCATGCAGATTGTAGAATGATTTTAATTTTAAATCCCTTTTGCTTTTATTTTTAATTTCTATTTCCAGCATTTTCGATCCCGCCGCATTGCAGACCACTGTTACCACACCCGAAATTATGGGTAGACGTCGTAAGAAGCGTACTTCAATTGAAACCTCAATACGAGGTGCACTCGAAAAATCATTCATGTTGAATCAAAAACCAACCAGTGAAGAAATCACACAATTGGCGGATCGCCTGTGTATGGAGAAAGAAGTGGTGCGTGTGTGGTTCTGTAATCGTCGACAAAAAGAGAAACGTATTAATCCCTCTATGGATAGTCCTGATAATGGTGATGAGTCACCCTATATGATGATGTAAAACTAAGAAGACAGTAGAATACAAAAATTTAACTGATGGGCAAAGAGGCAATCGAAGAAACAAAATATTTTTAAGCGGCACAAAACACAAAACAAAAGAAGAAGTTGGTTAGAACAGGATGAAATTAAAATTTCTTGGATTCAGTTTTTTGAAGCAAAAAAAGGTGAGTAATAAAATAATTTTTTTACAATTTTAAAAGTAAAATCGTTAATTTTTAAAATGAAATTTAAAAGGAAATATTTTGGGGCGTAAAAACAGTGAAAAAATTGAAGGGTTTGTTTAAATTTTTGAAATTATTTTTGAGTAATTTTTTGTCTAGGGCTTAGGGCGTAGGCTAATATCTGAGAGAAAGATCAACGTCTCTTTTTAAGTTATTATTTCAGAGAAAAGGCTTTTAAAATAATACAAGTTTTAAAATCTAAAAAAATAATTTAAAAAAAAATTAAAAATATATGCAAAATTTAAAAAAAAAAATTTATAAAAGAAATAAAAACATTTTTTATTAAAATATTGGTAATAATAAAGGAAAGTAAACCCTTTAAAAGAATAAGGAATTTTATTTTTATTCTTTAATATTTATTTTTATTTAAAATAACAATATTTTTTTTATTCTTTTTATTTTCTTTGCAGATTTTAAAATTTTAAAAAATTAGAAGAATTTCTTGTCATTTTCTAATAAGTTCATTTGTATAAATTCTTTAGAATTTTTTAGTTTGAAATTAATTTTGAGTATTAAAATCGAATTATAATGTAAGTAAACACAAAAACAAAAATTAATAATAATTTAAAAACAAAAAAAAATTTTTTTAATAAAAATTGTTTGGTTCACTACTAAAATATCATTAATTAAACAAAATTTAAAAAAAATTAAAAAAATAGTTTTAAGGTTACAAAATTGAGAATTTTATTTCATATAAGGAAAGTTTCTTTAACGGAATTGCTGATTCGTAAGGATAGGACATAACAAAGCGAAAGTATTTGTGCAACATTTCCTATTAATATTGTCTAGAAAAAAAGAATTAGATTATATTACTACAGAAATGTTGTTGTTTTATATTCCAGGGGTAAAGAAAGCACAAAGCTAATTGTGCCAATTGGTAGTACTACTCTGAAATTAAAACAAATTTCCTGACTTTTAATAATCATTTTCAGGAATTCTCATTGATGTTGACAAATCCTAAGCAAGAATACTTTGATGATTTTAATAAAACATTAGAAAGTTTCTAACTCCTTTGTTTTCCATTGGGATCTTTTTGAAACAGTTAATTTAGGTACATAAGAAACTGAATTTTAAACCAATTCAAAGTAAAGATTTTGTTTGTGAAAGTCTTTTTTCAGTCCAAAAAAAAGTACCATTCGAAAAATTACTTAATGAAACCAAAACAGTATTTTTTAGACAAATACTTTGAATCCTAACAATATATTGTTAAAGAAACTTATTCACTCCTTAACAAAAGGTAATTTTATTTTGTTTGTAAAAAGTACTTTCAGTGTAAACCGTTGAAACCTTATAAAGTACTTTTAAGTACAAATGCCCAGCTTGGTACAAATATCAAAGCAAACGAATTATAAACATTATTTTGCTATATACATTATACTACTTTTTTATAGTACTTATTAATTATTAAAAATAAAAAAGTACTTTTCTAAAAAATTAAATTAATATTTTTGAAGAAGAACTTTTTTAATATTATTTTTTCAGAGGTACGAATAACAGCGTATTTTTCAAGCTGTATGTTTAAAATTTAGTTTTTGTTTAATTGATGTATTTTTAAAATTTTTTTTGGCAATAAGTACTAAAAAGTACTTTTCCATAAGTACAAGTGAATAACAGGGTAATTATCAAATGATATTTTAACATTTCCTGTTTTTTTTAAAATAACTTTGAGATATTTTTAAAAAACTTTTTGGAAATGAGTACTAAAAAGTACTTTACCAAAAGTACGCACAAAAAAGTACTTTTGTTAAAGTATTATAAGTAATGGAGACTCGTTTGCAATTAAATACTAATAAAAGATTAATATTTCAAAAGCATTTTCTTACATTAAAAGGTACTTTTTTTTTGACAAACTTGATTCAAATTTAAAAAATTTAAATACTTTTAAATTAAATTAAAATTGCTCTTTAGTTTCCTTTACAAATCAGCAAATTTCTCTACTATTTTTAACTAAAGCTAGTCTTAACTTTTTCTAGGCGAAGTTTTATTGAAAAAAGGAAATTATTTTATGGATTCCTTTTAATCTTAAAAAAAACATAAACAAATAAATTTTTTAAAACAATTTTTTACTAAAACTTTTAACTGTTAATTCGTATAAGTGTTTGTAAAATTGTTTTTTATTTTTATTTAATTTTTGTGTATGACTTCCTTTGTAGAATCGTAGTAAAATTTTCTAAAATAATTAATAAAAAATTAAAGAAAAAAAAAAATAAATGGAAATAATTTTAATATTTATTTAAATAAATATTCACTGTGATAATAATTTTTAATGGATTGTAATGTTTTTAGTTTGTAAGACCAAAAATTAAATTGTAATTAATTATTAATAATTAAAAATTAATTCAAAACAAAAAACACAAATCACAACAACTAATTCTAAATGTAATTTATGGTAAAGAAAACAACAACAAATTGAAACAAATAAAATAAAAACAATTAAAAAAAAAATCTTAAAATAAAATTTAAATAAAATTGTCATATTAAAACAAAGAAGAAGAAAAATAAGTGTTTAATTATTAGAAAATAAAAGGGGGACCTTCAAACACCACGGTAAGTAAGAAAAAAAATTTTTTTTTTCAAATGCAACATTTATAATGTAAGCACCCATATACCCACTGAGTTGAAATATCAAATTACTGTGTACACTTGCTGTATACAAAGCTTGTAGAATGAAAATCCAGTGAATTTTTTAATTGCTTTCGTAGTAAACTTGACTTTTAAACACTTGTTACACTTACCCTCCCTCCTCACAATTGCTAACATTATATAAATAAAACAAAAACAATGTTTTTTACAACAATGTTTCAGTTAAAAAAAATAAAAAAAATTAAAAAAAGAAAATAAAAAAAAAAATTGAAATATAAAACAAAAAGCAAAAACAAAAAGTCATTTAATTATACAAAGAATCAAACTTCGGCTTTAGAAACGAACTACTACTGATCTCTGGAAAGGCATTGTGATAATGATCTGTAGCAAGTACTGCATGTATGCAAAGTAAAACCACAACAATAACAATACAAAACAGAAATAGTGCACATCATGCAACCGGGCTAATTAGAATATACAACTTCTGTCATGATCATACTACACTCCCCACTTGAGCCAACACATCCTCATCGCAAGTGTTTCCTCTAACATATCGGTGATGAAAGAAAATTCAAAGAACAATCGGTTGAAAAGTCACTGTGCAGCAAATGAAAAAAGACATGAAAGAAGAGCAGAGAACAAGAGGAACATATAAATGAAATGAATCTTATGAAGAATATGATCAAAGATTGGGGTAAGGGCAACATGCTCTGCTTGTGTATGACAGCTAAGTGTCATTTTTGTAGCAATTTAACTCATCTGCATGTGCCACATAATTTCAAGCAATTCAATTTCACAGGCAATGGAAATTAATGTTTAAAGAATCGAGACGAATTATGTCAACACTACGCTTCGTATTTTCGTATATTATACTGAAAATTAGGAGTTTTAAAAGCTTTTAAAAATGGTTCTCAAAGCAATTACGACAACTAAGTGTATTGCTTTGTAATATGATTATTTTACAGTATCATGTTAGCTTAACAGTGGTGTTCGCAAAGACTTGGAGAATCATAACAACAAGCTAAACCCGTCTTATTAAATCCACAGTAAATGTAAAGTAAACGTTGTGTACAACATGATACTTTTATGTCTCATCTCATAGGCAATCCTCTATTTATTTCAATTTCGACTTTCCTTGCCTTCTCTGCAAGGCGCTTAAGTTAAAGCTCATATCAGAATAACGATGACCTTGTTATCAACAGCAATGAACTGCTCTATAACAATGTCAGGAACAATGTTAATTACTAGTAAAGATACTACATTATCCTCATCATCGAGCTTCTGTAGCAAAATCAATTTTTCCGCTCAGGTTGTGTTGTCGTACATACGAACCATTACGACACTTTAGTAATGGTAACGACATAACTGCCCACACCATTCCTTATACTGCGAGTGCGGGCTCTACAGTTTAGTTACGTTCAGTCTAGATAGAACTTATAAACTCCTTGTGAAGTGATTTGCAACGAGAATTTGTAACAAAAATTAATGATGTAATCTGGAAGATGCATACGAATACTATACCCATTTATCTTTCAAGCGAAAGTATGTATATAGAAATCAATGATAGTATGGGACTGGCTGAAGAAAATAAATCGGCTATTTAGGCAAAACAAGGTTAATCTCTGCTGGGTCTCAAGTCATGTGGAACTCTTAGCTATAATCAAACAAATAAGTTAGCAAGAAGGCGAAATCGTCGTTGAAGCCTTCGTTGAACCTTCTGTGGAGTAGAGGGAATGTTTGTAAAGGTATGCTCAACGAAAGGCAAGAAAAGGGTTTCAGGCAATCAAAAGACTATTGTTGAGAAATTACAACAAGAAGACGTCTAATTCAGGCGTCAGATTATCAAGAAATAGCCTGTAGTTGGTTACCGGCCTTTAGACAGGGCATTGTACACTCAAAGTACTCATTTTTAGAATGAGAGCTTCTCTTGTCATCGCCGTAGTCTCGTAGGTAGTGTGTTGGCTTATTATAACGCAAACGTTCACGTTCAAACGTTCAAAACGTTCAAACTCCAGGTTTGACATCAAAACGAAAATATGAAAAATATTTCTTCGGAGACTTTCTCTCAGCAGATTTCTGGCAAAAAAAAAAATCTGAGACTAAACAAAAATTGGCATGAAAAGTTTCTAAAAAAAATCTGTCGTTCTGTCTTTAAACTGTACATTCCACCACTCATGGATAAAATTAACACACTCAACATAAGTGGTGTGAGAAACTAGCACGTAATCCAGACTGAAGGGTTGTAGTGACCAATTACGTATGTATTATGTATGCATGTTATCTCGTGCCTAGCATGTAGATGCTGTGGCGATGGAATCCGTGAGGCAGTAATACATTCTAAAAGGAAACAGATGCTGGGGAACTGAACTGACATTGTTGAATTCAAGCAGCATCCTGACATTTGTCAGGGCAATAGGCATGAACGAAGTATGAAATGAGTACAGTAGAGCGTATGGTCGCATTACTAAGGCACCTCTTCACAGCAATAATAATAACACTCTCAGAGGTTCTTCAAAAAGACTTTTGAGAGGGGGATCAAATTTTTTTTTCAAAATATTGGAAGTGAGATTTACACGGCAAGTCACAGAGGATTAATAACATAGCCATATATGCTTTTTGTGACACGATCTATTTTTGGTGGTATGTATCTTCTTGCCCCATTAGAGTCTTAAATATTGTGTTATGATTTAGAGTATCGGGAAAGATGGCAGTATTAATCGTGAACTTCCTTCCTTCAAGGTTATTGCTTGAGTCTAGTTTGCAAGCATTGGTGGTATCAATTCATAAATAATTTATATGTAAGTTAAGTATGGCTTCTTCTCTATTTTGTTCAAGAGATAGCATATCATGTCCGATAGTCTGTAAAGGTCTAATTCTATTGGGGGATCTTTACTTTTTTAATTAAAAATTGAAAAAATTTTGGCTAAAAAGATTTTCTGTTTGTAATTACATTTTGAGCTCTAGGTCGAGTACGGTCCCTTCATGTCGTGAATAATAACAAGCTATTCAACAAACTGACAGTAATCGACAGAAGTATCTCATATTTAAATACAGTCTTTAATTATTCTCTGTATTCCAGTATAAATTTCAAATTTAATTCTCTTGAACTTTATTGTTTTTTTTTTCTTTTTTTTTTGAAGATCTCAAGCAGTACCGCCAAAACAACATTGATTGTATCTTTTTCTTTTTATCTTTCCTCTTAATTTATTTATTCATACATTCATTCATCCACTCATTTATGCCTTCATTCATACATTTGTTGGTTGGATTTCTTACGAATTAATTTGTGTTTTGCATGTCGGTTTTTATTAAAAATTGTTTCGTTTTCTTATGCTGTGTGTTGGTTTATTTGTTCGTTTTCTGTTTTTAATTTTATGAATGAAATTCATCATGTATTCCTTTGCTGTTTTATTTTATTCATCATTATCATCATCATTACGAATATTATCATATTTTTTGAATTCAAAATAATTTGTGCTATAATTTGGTTCACATTTTTTTTCCTTTTGTTTTCCTTTATTTTCCTTTAGTTTGTTGTATTGGATTGTGGTCGATTGTTACGATTTTTAATCGTTATCGGAAATAATATTTATTTTAATTACTGGGGGTTTTGTCAGCTCCATTTTGTTCGTTTTTCACTTGAGGCCATGATTATTTTCAAAATTATTGACATGAATGGATAGTGGATGAATGGATAATGATTGGAATATTTAAATATAAAATTTAAAAAATTATTGCAATTAAAAACAGGCCTATCACACAGTAGACAATAATAAAAAAATTTTAATTGGCGCCTAAATTCATTATAAAATAGACCTCAAGTTCATGCGCCATATAAATTGAATTTTTTTTTCTGTTGCTTGAGCCATAAAAAATTTTACAATTTTGTAAAACCTTATGTCTCGTATCACTCAATTATTCACTCATTCTAGTGAGCCTTTCGCCTTTCCCATAATAAAAGCAAATTATAATTAAAATTTTTCTTTTCGAATTTTAATTTCGTTTTTATAGTTTCTGCATTCGGCTTCTACAATTTCAGTTGCAGTTTTCATGTGTTTTTTTGATTAATTTCTCTACAACTTTAATAATTTATTCTGCCTCTACTCCACTGTACATACATACATTTCGCACAATTCAATTGGGTTTGGGAACGCGCTTTTTGGCTAAAAGTGGCACTTTATTGTGCGAATTTTGTGGATACATTTGAAATTAAACAACTACGGACGGCATTTGTTAAAAGATAAACACTCTTCTATTATTTATTTATGATGCGAATTAGAATTTTGTAATTAGAAACATACAAAAAAAAATAGGTTCTGTTTAATTTATTTATTTCAACGTTTATTTTTAAATTAAATTGTTTTTAATTAAAAAACAAATTCTTTATACTATAGCTGAAGGCATTTATCTCAAGACTAATTACACTGTGATGAGGTAAAGAAATTCCTGTAGTTTCCAATTTCTCCACAATGCCGTTTAATTTTCCTTCTTACAATTGTTAATGCAGTTACAACGTTTCATACATACGTACATAGTTGGTATTACAGCCCTTCAGTCAGGGTTACGGCCTAGTTTCTCACACGACTTATGTTGTGTGTGTTAATTTTATACAGTTTAATTAATTTAATTTTATACAGTTTCACTTTGAAAATTTTTTTCATATTTTGTTTTGTTGGAGATGTCTGACCTGGGGTTTGAACCGTGAGTTCACGTCTAATGGCGAATACACTACCTATTAGACTACGGCGACCACAGTCTGCAGTTACAATTTAAAAAAGGCACTATTTTGTGCCATACACATGGTTTAAGAACGGATCTTGGACGAGGAGTAAAAGTTTTTGGTCCTACAAAGAAAAATTCCAAGCCCATGGTTAAACTCGAGGGTATCTACTAATCAAAAGTCTATGCCATCGAAAGATATGCTCAATTGAGCTTGAATTGGAGATACAAAAGACAAGACATAGCTCTACTATCTAATAGCCAGACTATCCATTCGAGTACTCGGCACTTACATATGAGGTTAAATTGAGAATGGTATAGAAGTTTCGTCAGATGCTGAGTCGGTTTTGGTAGGGAAAATAAGGTTACCCCTCAGTTGGGTTCCAGATCGACAATAAGCAAGTAAACGAGCTTGGGAGAGGCTCCAACTCAGCTAAGGGCGTAGAACTCTTCTGTGGAGTGCGAGTCAATGTTTGGTAAGGTATGTTAAACGAAAGAGGAGATCCGCACTTATGAGGTTAAATCGAGAATGGTATGGGACTGTCAGCAGATTTCTGGTAAAAACTCTGAGAGTAAATACAATTTGCCGTGAAAAAGTTTCTCAAAAATCTGTCGTTCGGAGTCGACGTTAAATTGTAGGTCCCGCCATTCACGTATAAAATTAACGCACACAACATGAGTGGTGTAATAAGCTAGGACGTTGTACAATGGGTCAATTCGACCTTCGGGTACTGTACTTGTCACAGTTAACAAGTACACGCTCTCTAACCTAACCTAACCTAAAAGAAGAGAAATCGAATTAAATCTTCGAGACTTCAACTCTGATCAACATTGATTACTATCTTGTCTAATTTTATTTACAAGTCATGAACTTTAAAGATTCTATTCTGGGAAAACTGTCTTCCAAATTGCATACAATTTTTGACACTTAATGCTTGCAACAGTCGTTTGAATTATTTTGGTTTTGGTTTTTATACCCTAAAAAAACGTACAGTTTTATGAGTGAAGCTCAACAATGAAATGTTGAAAATGTTTAAAATCCCAAATCAAATGAAAATTCATTTTATGCTGATGACTTGACTCAGTAACTTTTCATTATACAAGCGTTCAAGTACAAGTATTAATGAACGTAAAAGCTTTGGCGGCAGCAATAAATGTGCTCTGTTTGGCAATATGCAGCAACAATCAGTATGAACTTGTCTCTTTTTTTTCTTTTTTTGCATGTTGTTTAGAGTGCAGTCAGTGCAACTCATATGCATGTTTCATTGTTTTTTTCTGTAAAATTATATGCGCAGTAAAACCGGGAAACATGCATTTATCGCCCTCTAGACTGGAAAAAGTTTGCATGTCACCATTATTACAATATTCTGTTGTACATATTTTTTATCTCCGCTTTAAGAAGTTGTATTAATAAAATGTTAGCATAGAATTTATATAAATGAGGAGTACAGAGGAGATTAAAATAATAGCATTATACACATTCAATTTAATAAAATTACATGGTTTTAATAGTTTCGAATATAAGAGAAGGGAAAAGGCATAAGAATTTTTAAAACTGCAGTAAAACCGTTTTATAATAATTTTGTTACTAAAGTTATGCTCTCAACTGTTTACGGTAATTAATACGGTTGATGTTATCGTTTTATATTCTTAATTTAGGAAAAATTATTTCCACTCACATTATAAAATAATGAAGACGATTTTTTTGACTTGTTTAAAGAAAAACTTGGTTTTAAACGAAACTCTGAAAGGTTTTTAAGAGATGTTAATGTAGGAGTACACACATTCAAATCTTAATTGAAAGCAAATATTAAACCAATTGCGCCGATAAAGTTTCAAAAGTTATTAAAACTTATGAAGTGTTAAAAACAAAAATTTTTATGAAAGAAGAGCTCAAGTCTAACTATGAAATGTAGTATTTGAAAAACAATAGTCGGCTAGTTATGGTAGCACAGCTTCTAATCTGATTTCGGACTAACGAATAATGAAGTGCAAAAGTGCAGTTCAAAATGCAGCACTTAAATGTTAGTTCTGGAATGCCAGGAGGTAAGGGAGATCTTTTTTAGCCGAAAAAATTCAACAGAATTAAAATTGGAAAGCTGTAATCGTTTGCATGGGAGCCTCTTAACCCCCAGAGCCTTCCAGAGTGGACAACATGAACAACGTACAACTCATTTTCACACAGAGCATAGTTTCTAGACAACGGCAGTTGGTAACTCTATCATCCTATAACTTGTCTACTTATTTAGCTGAAGAACTTGATCGATGAAATTGAAAGAAAGTAAAGAAATAGTAAGAGGAGGGGGAAATACTTAAGACTAAACTTACTAATTACATCTTCTTACATAGTACATACTTATCATTGCAATCCTTCATTCAGCAATACGACCTAGCTTCTCGCACCACCTGTGTTGCGTGTGTTAAGTTTATACATGAGTTTCGGGACTTACAATTTAAAGTCAATTTCGAATGTTTTGTTAAGATGTCTGGGGATTTGAACCGTGGCCTCTCGTCAAATAAGCTATTACACTACCTACTAGGGTACGGCGACTTCAACTATCCCTACTGAAGGCTCGGAAAAGGCTGTTAAGGCTACAGAGTGGTGTCTAATGAAGCAGTACTAGCCACTTTATAATCGATCTGGGTGTAGTATTTAACGAAAGCATGACTGAACATGGTATACATGGAATTACAATAAATAGTTGGCCTTGCCTTTGGGCGAATTCCTGCAAATAGTACTTTCAGTGTTTCGGACTGAATAGTAACTCCAACTGTAATCAAGGATATCGAATACAGCTTCTTTGTTCATCCTAGATTTTGTTCAGAATGGGACGATTTCTAAAGGCATTTGGGAACTACAAATGGTCATACTACTATTGCGAATTATGTAAGGAATCCGTAGATTTCTAGTGTCTCCATTTCAGAGAAAAATATAATATATTGGCGATATAGGCAAGATAACTCATAACTCATTAGAGAGTAGAACTCTAAAACTTTAAAATCTTTTATATCGTGACATTACATGTTTCAATTGATTCACTCAGGACTATGACCTAGTTTCTCACAACACTTATGTTGCGTGTTTTAATTTTATACAGGAGTGGCGGGACCTCCAGTTTAAAGTCGATTCGGAACGACAGATTTTTTGAGAGACTTTTTCATGGCAATTTTTATTTTCTACTCGCGGAGTTTTTGCCAGAAATCTGCTGAGAACAAGTCGCCGCAGAAATATTTTTTCCTTTTTGGTTTTGTTGGAGATGTCTGACCTGGGGTTTGAATCGTGGCTTAATGTCTAATAAACCAACACACTTCCTACTAGACTACGGCGACTACAAGACAGAAATACTTGCATATAATAAGACTTTAAGTTCCACACTTTAAGGAAGAGTAACAAAAAACGAAAACACAAATTAATTTTAATACAAGTTTATGAAAGGAATTTGGTTTCTATTTTAAAATATTCAAATGAATGTCGTTATGGCACATATGTATGTATGTCTGTCTTACTTACTGGCAGTAAATCGCCTTGCAGTTGAACATGTAGAGTGCAACCAACGTAAGCTTTTATTGTATAACTTCACACGCAGACGCCTTCTTTGAATATAAAAAATTATGCAAATTTTGCTACTTTTTTCTTTGCGCTTTTCCAACAAATAAACTCAAAAAAAGAGGAGAGAAAAATAAATGTGATGAATTCACAAAAAATAAAAAAGGGGGCAGAGGTGATCACAGTCTAAATATTATAATTTCATACATTTAATCATAACAAGTGGTCTGTCTGTCCGTCCTATCAACTTTTTAACATTTATGCGCGTTTATGAAACTATTTTTTTATCGCTTTTTTCTTTTCTTTGGTTTTGCTTTTGTTTTCTTTTTAGGGCATAAATACTTTAATTGTAAACGTTTTTCCTTTATTTTAGACAATCATTTTTTATTTTTTCTGTTGTGTTCTCAAGTATTCCAGAAGCCTTTACCTCTTTTTGAAGAAAAAACGCGTGATTCTACATAAAGAAAATATTTACGATGTGAATATTGTCTCGGTGTATAGAGACCCCCTTCTTATGTACAGAATTCACAGAATTTGCATGCACTTGTTGTCTCTAGTTATTATTACAATAAGAGCATTAATTATACACACTCACACACACATACATACTACAATATTAGTTCTGTTACTGACACTATGAAATGCAATCGTTGGAAAACTGAACATTTAATGAAAACTTTTTTATATGACACGCGATAAATATGGCAGGGTTTTCTTCTCTCTTTCGATTGTATGCAGTTTTCTCATTATAAAGGCAATACAAAAACAACAACAACAAATGATAATCATTTGCGTATTTAAATAGCCAAGTTTGTTTAAATAATTGCTAATATGGGTATTTCCATGATGAATATTGTAAATGAAAAGAGAAACGAAATTGATTTTAAAAAATTTTCAATTTTTAATTGCAATTTGATCAAATTCTGTTTGCTTCTCTCAGTTTGACCTAAACCGATAGGTAGTTTTGAGGTCGCAGTGCATATAATTTCTTAATATGTCTAGAGGAAATGTGGAGCAGTTTAATTGTTATTACAATTGAGGGGGTCTATGGTTGATAAGCAATTGGTTTCGATATGGTATTGTACTGAACCACTTGTGTGGCCGAAAGTTTGATGTATCCATGCATTTATTTTGCAGTTATCATGTAAGCTGCCTTTCAAGTGTATTTAAATTAAATCGAGTGTGGATGATATAATTGGATTTGGATTGACTGTTGAACCTTTGAATATATACTCACGTCATATAGGTTTCACTTTATTTTTCTGGGTTTTCAGATGTACACTATAAATTAAGCTACGAATGTATAGCAAACTTGCCAATTTACTTTGATTACGACAACAAGTTTATTGATAGTTTTGATATTTCAAAGATATTCAAAGTGCTTGAATACATAATTGAATAATTCTGATTTGAATACAAAGAAAGGTAGAAAAGCCTTGTTCAATCAGCCTCCAAAAAAACTATCCAGGAAGCTCTTAAGCCACCAATCAATTACTCAGCAAATTGGATCATATCAACAACCTATTATCATCAGGAAGAAGGTCACTTAGCGCCAACTTTTGAGAAAGACTAGGAGTCAATGAGCTAAGTTTTTTTACCATTACAACCAATACAGTATCTGAATATATGTACATAGATATGTATGTCCACATAGGGCAACGACAGATGCTTGTTTGTGTTGAAAATTTTTAAAATCCAAAGGCAACGAGAAACCCGGAACTGAATAAGAATTAGGCGACTATTAACGCGCTGGGAAAAAATGATGTCCATCAACTACATAAGACCTGAGACCCGATTTCCCAAAAGAGAAGACTGTACATCACTACATGATTACTAACACTCTAGTATTCTAAGAAAAATGCAATACTTAGTCTGGCCTTCGGTACAACGTGCAGATAAAATTATTTTCCAAAGAATATTGAACTGTGGAATTTGTTATTGCAACTATGACCAACCAATTACAATCTTTACTGATGATTCAAAGATGGAAACGAACGCGTCTTAAGAATATATTTTCCAAAATCCATTCAATTTTTTTAAGGGTACCATTATCTGAATTATGTAATTAGATTTATGTGTTTCAAGACAGAAGCCGGAATGGTTTTATTGCTAAATCTCTAGGAGGCTCTGGCCTACTCTGATGAGAGAAGGAAGCTGTGCTGTTTTGATTGAATAGAATAGAACAGATTTGGGCTCCTTATGCATACAATTATTGGACCGTTTATGATCGAACGCATGTTTGACCTGTAGGTTGTCCACATTACCATTGTTATTAGAATTGTTTTGATGAGAAGGAAGAAGAATTTGTTCATCACTTTTTGTGTGGAAAACTAGATAATCCATTCTAGTGATGGTAATTTCCAGGAACTGTGCTGCTTAGGAAATATGTCACAGTAGAAACTCGATTTATACTGCTTGGTTCTCAAGAGGAATACATGGAATTTACAAATATATAATTGGTTACACTCATTTGAGTCTTTCAAAAATGCAGGGAAAAAGGTATACAATATAACTCTTCAGTCAGAATTACGACCTAGTGTGTCTTAATGTTATACAGGAGTGGCGGGGCCTACTGTTTAAAGTTGACCCCGAACGACGGATATTTGAGAAACTTTTTCATGGCAATTTTATTATTTACTCTCAGAATTGTTGCTAGAGGCCAGCTGAAAGGTAGCCGCCGAAAAAATTTTTTTCGTATTTCGGTTTTTTGGAGATTTTTAAATTGGAATTTGGCCCGTGGCCTCACGTCTAGTAAGCCAATATGCTACCAACTAGAGGACATGGAATTTTCAGCTCACGTTGACTGCCATGGCAATTTCCAGAAAACTGGCCAAAAATGACCATTTGATTTAGTTTAGGTTTAATGAGTACGAGATAACTCGTAGTTGGCACCCTGGTAGGGGACACAATCTACGAGTTATCTCGTAGTTGGCAGTCAACGTGTTAAAGGAGTATTGGCCGCGTACAACGCAACCTGGTACAACACAACTAATCATGTGTTTCCCTTGCTATGACTCCAACATTAAGGACAGTTTCAGTTTAAGGTTAAAATACTCTAGGTAGATATCAGAAAGGAGAAAACTTAAAATTAATTTTTTTTGTTTTAATTACAGTCTCCCATTAGGGTTACACTCTTGAATCAGTAAGCAGATTCCTTTTGATGAAAAGAGGAAATATTATTTTTTATTCTTGACGTTATAAAGCAAACGAACTCGGTCAATAAGAGTGCTTTTTGTACAATTTTTTTTGGGTACAAGTGGCAACTTTGTTACTCAGGTTACAAAATATATGATAAAAACTATCGAATTAAAAATATTCCTTGCGGTGGTATCCACAAAAAAAAACTTCTCACCGTGAGTAGTTCTGCTCGTATTACCCAATAAATGCATTTAGATTTTCTAGCACTACTATGACATTAACAAACAAACACTCACGTATTTGATCACCATAAAAGTATGCATTTGTCACTCACTTTGCCTTACTAGTCTACAATAAATCATTTAAATAATGTTGGACAATAAAAAAAAATTGTTTTAATAAAAATAAATAAAAATTAATTCACAAAAATTGTTTTTTCTTTCTTTTTTTGTTTAATTATACACAAGTTTTGCCGCTCTCTTTCTCATAAGTGTGTTAATTTGTCAAAAACAAATAAAAATGTGGGTGAAGAATATTCTGTGAATGAAATATTCTCGTAAATGACTAACTGACTGACAGAATGTGAGTCGTTTGAATACTGTGGGAATATTTTTCTTTCTTTTTAACGATATTCCGCTTCTTTTTCATTATCAGATACAATAAGAAAATAAAATAAAAAAATTAAACAAAATACTTACAAAGAAAAAGGGAGCCCCCAAACTAAAGGCTGCGGTTAGTTACAAGAAAATTTAACGGATAATCAAAAAAGAGGTTTTTTTTAGATTCGTAATTATGTTTAACTGAAATTAATAATTTTAATTTTCTTTTCCTTGATAATGAGCTGAGGTCATAAATATTTTTCATCTCTTTTCACGTTTTACTTAAGAAGACTCATAAATTTTCTTTGGTCATGTTGAGTCTTCTGTTCATTTATCAAAAATTTTCTGCTATTTGGCTTTGCTAATTTTGTATTTTATTTATTGTGCTTATTTCTTAATATTTTTTTTTTTATTATTTTATGCTAAATAAGTGAAATAAATTAATAATAATTGTATGTATTTTTAAACTAATAAACGAAATGAAAAAAAAAAGTGCTGCTGCCGCTCATTAAAACTGAAAAAGAGCTGTTTAGAGAAAACGCCTTTAAAGAACTTTAAACAAATGTAATGAAAATAAATGAAGAAAAAGGAAAAAATTATAATTATACAGTGGAGGACAAAAGTCGACTGCTTAATGTTCAAAATAAACAACACAATCAAATAGCGTTTTCTTGGCAACCAATTAACATCGCCATTTCGGCGAAAAATCAAACGTGCATTAAATCGATTATGGCATGAGATATGTGGCAAGTTGCACCATTCTGTTGAAACCAAACATTGTCCATATCAATACCGTGAAGAGCGGTACAAAAAAATCGGTTATCTTGGAACGATAGGTGTCTTCATTGACCGTAATGGTTGCGCCGGCCGCACCAAACAGTCACTTGTAATGGGTGCATGGCTTCTGTAAGACGTCGTCTGGGTTTTCTGAGCCCCTAAATACGGGTATTTTGCTTTTTAACGTACTCACCAAATTGAAAATGAGCTTTATCCGAAAAGATAATTTGTTTTTTGGCAAAATCGACATCATCGTGCAATTTCATATCATGCGGCTTCAACTCTTGAATCAGTTGAATTTTGTAAGGCGTCATACCGAGATCTTACATAAATTCTACATAAACTGGTGCGTGAAATGTTCAATTCTTGAGAAAGATGACGAGTTGATGTTGATGAATTCTCACGCACACCCTCAGCCATATCTTCGATATTTTCAGGTGTACGCACTGTGCGAGGACGCTCACGTCTTGGAGCATGAACAATTAAACCAGTTTCACGAACTCTAGCAATGAACTTGCGTGTAACGGGCACTGTTGGTCCTTCACTGCGACCAAATTTTTTACGACATTTTCGTGCAATTTCCGACCAATTGTCTTTGTTTTGGAAATAAATTTCCAATAAATCCCAACGTTGCTCAAGCTAAATCGATTTATTACGTTCAGTGGCGATAATATACTGAACATTGTGACAGAATAGAATGACATAAGTATTGCTAGATGCGAAATAACCGATGGTTCAAATTTAAACCGATACTTGGCCCCCCCGAAAGAAAGGGTTGGAGTTAAACTACACGCATCTTACACATAACCATGACCAATACAACTCTATAGTAAGAATTAACAGTTTTAAAGTCAACTCCGAACTGCCGATTTTACGAGAAACTTTTCATGGCAATATTTATTTACACTCAGAGTTTTTGCAAGAAATCTGCTGAGAGGAAGTCGACAAAGTAATATTTTCTTCATCTTTCGTTTTGTTGGAAATGTTTGAACCGTGGATTCAAGTCTACGACGATTTCTTTGGCATTGTTATACTATTCGTAAATATCCTCATGTCCTATAACACTCACTTCATATACCTCAGCCCAGTAGATTTTGAGAGTTTCCGAAAATAATACCTATCAGGGATGATGAATCCTTCTTCAAACAATTGCTATAAATTTAAAAAAAGGCCAACCGACCTTTACAGAAATCTAGCTAAGAGTTTGAGTTTGCAACAACTGCCAACTGTATCTTTACCGAGAGTCTTACTTTAAAGATCTCTTTTATTCGTATTATTTACAAACCATGTACAACATTTATTACCCACTGTATGCTTATTTTCTGAATGGCGAAATTAAATCGTATACAAATAATCGTATAGTTTTTGTATATTTTATCATGTTGCATGTTAAATGTTGCCTGCTTATTTATTTTCGTTGTGGTGTGTTTTTTTTTGGGTTTTTTGCAGCTACAAAGAACAAACAAAACAACAGCAACAACAATAACAACAACAATAATAATAATAAAAACATCAAAAATATATTTTAAACAAATAAACAAAAGAACTTAAAACTGATTATTTTCAAAAGGTGCCACAAATGCTCATGCAAAACGGTCAACATTGAAAACAAAGCCAAGCCAAGCCAAGTCAAGTGCTAAATTCAAGTTTCAAGTGCTTCCTTTACGCCAATAAAAAAATACTCCACGCCTGAGTGAATTTACACTAGCCATAGTGAGTTTTAAAAAGTGCCTCTAATGAACATATTTTTGGGTTCTCTTTCACACAAGGGATAAGCATGACTTTCGGCATACCCTGCAGAATATATTTGTTGGTACATGTAGTCATAAAGATCATTAGAAGAGTGTCCATGCATTGAAAGAGTATCCCTGTTTCTCTACTGGAGGCAAATAGTGGGAAGAACAACTTTGTTACGCGTGTTGTCTTATTTTCCAATTCATATTTCAATTTCATATTTCACATATTTCTTCATCGAACAATCACAATTATTTTTTTTTGTAAACTTTATTTTGCTTCTTCTCATCAAATCAAATTCTTTTAAAACCTTGAAAAATCTAACCAGTCGAGTTTCGTTTGTAACGCGAAAGCATCCGTTGTAGACACACACAATTAAGGTATGTGTTTACCGACAACCTTTTCCCAATAGATGTCCAGACCGGCATATTTACTTAGTTATGTTCGCTTTGAAAAAAATTTGCGCTAAATCAGCTATGAACTGTCATTGTGCTAAAGAAGAATTTCTAATCAGGATCTTAAAAAAATTGTTACTTTGCCGTAGGAATTACAAAAATATTACAAATAGTTGCTGATGTATGTACGTGTACAGAAAGTATTGGCAGTTGAAGGTCTTTACAAAATACGAGAAGCGCTTTTAAAATTTCACTTGATAAATATTTTCAAGTCATAGCCGTACAATGCAGGAGCACAGGAGATTTGATCAGATCCCTTGCATTATCTGCAACATCAATGGCATTTTCAATAGCCCCAGGTATTAGCTACCATGTAAGCTAACATATCTTACAGCTTCCATACCATTATACTGACCCGACGGTCGTCACACCGTATCCTATTTGAGTTACGAGCAAGTTTAAATTATCCTTTAACAGCTAAGCTTCTATGGCCTTATCACAATGGGCTTGGATGCTGGCCAAAGTGGGTCCTCTTCCTTCGAGGGGGTCCGGCACCTAAGCTAAGCTTCTATAAGATCCCGTTAGAATGTAGTTCTCCAATATTGCGGGATAAATCGTGATATCATGGCCCCAAGACACCAGACTTATGAAGAATCTGATACCTCCTGCTCTTATATCTGCTGCTCTATGATTGTTGTCAATTTATGAAAGACATATGTACATAATTGGTCATTACAACCCTTAAGTCAGGATTACGACCTGGTTTCCCACACCACTTATATTGTGTGTGTGTGTTAATTTTATACATGAGTGGCAGGACCTACAATTTAAAGTTTAAAATTTAAATTTTCACGCCAATTTTATTTACTCTCAGAGTTTTTGCCAAAAATCTCCTGAGGGTAAGACGCTGAAGAAATATATTAATAATTCTGACGTTTGAACGTTGGCCTCACGTCTAATAAGCAAACACGCTACGTAGTAGATTGCCGTGACTACAAAGGTATGAGGTATGAAAGACTCATGGAATTAAAGTTTTTCAAGGTCCACCGATACTTTGTGTCCAAACAACAATTATTACGCACGTGTAAATAATTCCTTTGCCCTTTAAACTTTACTTCAAATCTGGTTGAAAGTCAATTTAAAGTCTGAGTTCGCCTGGGCCAGCCTTTGGGGAATAAACTGATACCTTGATTTAGAGAGGGAAGAAGTAGCAAAAAAGTTTTGGAAATTTATTTAGTCTTATACGGATATTACCGTGGGAACATGTTTTCTAATCTTATAACGGGCAACTAGATATTATGCAGGATGACTTGTGACGGAGTATTGACGTTAAGTAATCGAAGAGAATTAATCATATTGTGTACGACTATCTTCAAATATGTAGATACGTCTACAAGGCTAAATTTCCTGCCGCGCATTTATATCCAATGGTTCTATAGTACTTCGGAAAAAATAAATTTGAAAAACTAAAATTCCACTCAGCGGAATACATACATACATACATATGTACATACATAATTGGTCATAACAACCCTTCAGTCAGGACTACGACCTAGTTTCTTACAACACTAATGTTGTGTGTGTTAATTTTATACACAAGTGGTGGGACCGACATTTTAAGATCGACTCTGAACGACAGATTTTTGAGACGTTTTTCATGGCACATTTTTTTACGGAAACCTGACATTAGAGTATTGACTCCATATTCTTATTCGGGTTTTATATTTTCTTGGCATTATTTCCGGTTTCTTGATACAATTTTTTTTTCAGTTTAGAAGGCGTTTGGTCTGGAACAGTTATATTTCTTATTATAGAACTACCGTGTTGCCATAGTTTTGAAATCAACTGGCAACTCAAAACTTAGAATTAAGCTTAGCAAACGATTTCTCCAAACCTGTATTGCCATAAATTTTTGGTGTAGAGTTCACATATGTAATCTTGCATGTAATCAATATATAAGTATGTGTGTTTATGACTATGTATTGGTATGGATATTAACTTAAAAAATAGCACAGTCTGGCAATTATTCAATTAATATACATTGAGTAAAATAAATATTTAATATTTAAAATAAAGGCAAATCGTTACCACTCTCTTGCTGCAAAGGCAAAAAAAAAATTTACATAAATTGTAGTATTTTCTTGTGCAAACAATTATTCAAACTAGTAAAGCTCGACAGGTGGACAGACAAGACAAAGAACAGCCTTCACTTGAACAGAACTGAATAATTTGTTAAATGGGTCGGTCGGTGGTTGTTTTATTATAATGAGGCCATGTAATTTAAAGGATTTTGCTGTTTGCTATTGTGCTGAATGGTTTAACGTATAAAGCGAGGCTGTTGGTGTTGTAAAAACACAACAAAAACAAAAAATATTTCAAATATAATTGCCATCATTTGTGGTTTTAATTAAATTGTAATAAAATATTGAACAGTAGAATGGAAACGTATTGTAATTATTAGTATTACAAATTCAATTATCAGCCATGACATTTCTATTCAAATTGACTTTTTAGTATCGATTTCGATTACAAATAAATCGAATCATTTACGAACAAGCGAACGAACGAACGGAACACCTGCAGTATAATAAATTTTTTTTATTTTAATTTTTAATGAAATATTAAAAATAAACATATAAACTTTTCAATTTTCGATACTATGTTTCATTGTTATTGTTATCGTTATTGCTATTGTTGTTAATGATTGTTGTTCAATGGAATTGGTTCATTAGACGTTAATACATATTCATGTAAATACTTTGGCTGGGTTTGTTAAATAACGACACGCATATGTACAGTGAGTGTCAAATGAAACTGTACATCAAGAACAATACATACATACATAATTGGTCATTACAACCCTTCAGTCAGGATTACGACCTAGCTTCTCACACCACTTATGTTGTGTGCGTTAATTTTATGCATGAGTGGCGGGACTTACAGTTTTAAAGTCGACTCCGAACGACAGTTTTTTGAGAAGCTTTTCATGGCAATTTTATTTACTCTCAGAGTTTTTGCCAGAAATCTGCTGAGAGGAAGTCGCCGAAGAAATATTTTTTTCATATTTCGTTTTGGTGTCTGACCTGGGATTCGAACTCGGGCCTTCAGTCTAATAAGCCAACACACTACCTACTAGACTACGGTGACTTCATCAAGAACAATATACACATTAATAAATTTCCGTTATTTTTATTTCAAAATTGTTTCATTGCCAGTTTTTAAAATTGCAAACAAAAAAAAAATTAAAAAAAAAAATCAAATTTTTTCGAGCAGTCTCCTTAAGTGGTAAAAGTTCAGTTTGGTGATTGTTAGAATTTTATCCATAGTGTACAGTTTCTTTTGACGCTCACTGTACGTAAATGTTTAATAATGAAGAAAAAAGAGAAAAAACTTAAATATTTAATTGCGTTTAACGATAACAAATCAATGACTCACTCACTCAAAAGAAACTATTTTTAATGCATCGAAATAAGGATTACACGTAAGAAAAATTCATTTTTTACACAATTTCGTAGCGAGAATTTCTATGCAATTCTGGGTTTAGTAACTTAACTAAGAGTTCTGTTTTTAGGCTTTACAGGAGCATATAAGGACACTCTTCTACTCAACACCTTAGTAAAAAGCTCATAAACAAAGAATATTTGGTATTCCCAACATACATAATTCGTCATTACAATTCAGGGTTATAATCTAGCTTCCCATACCACTTATGCTGAGAGTGTGTTAACTTTATACATAAGTGGCGGACCACCAAATAATGGAATACTGATTAAATTTTAAAATATGAGTTATTAACCCGAGGAGGAGTGATAAAATAAAAAGAGTGTTCGGTATACGAATTTTCATAATTTTTATAATAATTTTAATTTGACAATGACAAACTTTGCATACCATATTGTATAGCCGGACAAAGATTCCTAGTTTCCATTTACAAAATCCTGAAAAAAAGAAAAAATTGCAATTATTATGACTGTGATACAATTAATAAGAATGTTAACTAAATATTATAAAGGGTCTTCAATTAAGCACTTTCTATTTATCTTTAAATTTAAGCAAAAAAAGCCATTTGGTAGGTAGGTAAGCTGGAGTGCTAGCTTTGATACCAAAGTTCACTTGAGCATGTATAGCTGCCTGATCTGTTATCACAGGAATGCACAGTTTCTGTGCTGATAGAATTCCCGCAAACTCATCTATGAAGTTCCATACATAATTGGTCATTACAACCCCACAGCCAGAATTACAATCTAGCTTTAAGCATCACTAATGTTGTTAAATTTTGTACAAGACTCGCGAGACCAACAGTTTAAAGTCGATTCTGAACTAAAATTTTTTTGAGAATCTTTTAAGTAAGAAATATCGTCCTACTGAGAAATATCGTCCTACTATTCACCATGCGTAGGACAAATTTCACTCCGCTGGTTTATTCAAAGATCGACCAAGACCCCGTACGTATATGAAACGCAAGATAGCCGCTGTCCATGAAGCACACAAGAACTCAACCTTTCGCACACCACAACAAGGTGAATTATGCGTCTTAATTTGAACTGCACCTGCACAAATTTTAACTGACTCAGGCAGACAACCATAGACAGCGACTTGTGCACGCACTGTTTAGACTCTAAAGCAGTTTAAAACTGACACCAGTTTTCTTAAAAAAAATCAACTTCAGCAATTAGGCGCGTTTCTGATTGAGTAGGTAGGTGAACAAATAAAATTGTTGAATTTGAAATCCAAGAGCGTGGAATGCATACCAAAAAAGCCACTGTTTGGTGTGATTTTTGGCTAGTGACGCTATCGGTCCATATTTTTTTGAGAACGACATTGGCCAGACCATAAATGTAAACGAAGCACACTATAAAGCGATGATTAGCAATTTCTGTTGATCTAAATTGATTGATCTGGACACCAATGACAAATGGTTTCAAAACAACGGCGCTATGTGGTCATACAGCTGATGCCACATTGAATAATTCTGCAAGAACTATTCGTTATTTCGGCATAGTTATTTCATGTCGAGGTGATGTAAGCTAGCCACCGAGATCGTACGAATTAACCGCATTAGACCTTTTTTGTGGGGTTTTTGTGCTAGCGGTCAAAATCAGCTCGATTTATTCGCCAAAGTCATGGAAAATTGGATCTTAAAGAAATACTTGAAAATAAGATTACACCAGCCGCATTCCCTGGTTGCTAACATCTTGTCTATGAGGTATAGGTTGCGAGTTTAAAAAAGAAAATTAAAAGAAATGAACGAAAACGTTGATAATTTGAATCGAAACTAAGACAACCAACTTGCAATTGAAATGTTTATAGCTCGCTTCGGATAAACTGGACCCTTTAAGTGTTTAATTTCTCTATAATGCGAGTATGGCTTGCTGCTCCAGTTAAACAGAGAGGCAATAAAATGAAGGACAAAACGGACAAAAAGAAGAAAAAAAAGAATTAAAAAAACGCCATAGAATTACAACGAAAAAGACAAACTTAAAGGCGCTTTAACTCTTGTTCTTTGCCGCTCGCTTTATAAGCTCTGCTATTTGCAGCAACAACAGTAGCTCAAGTAGTTGCAACAACAAACAAAACAACAACAAAAACAATCGCAAAACATTAAAACTAAACAAATCGTATTGTAGAGTGTCCACAACATTTTTAAAACACAATTGCATGGCGGCACTTGTCAAAAGTTTACAAATGCCAACAACAACAACATGATTGTCGACTGTATGTTGAGTTGATGCTGATGATGATCATCATCATCATCTTCGTTGTTGAAGGCAACAAATGATGGTAAACATCAACAATATTATCAGCTGCTGCTGTTGCTGCGACTAGCGGCAGTAACATCCTCATTATGATCGTTTTTGTCATTGTCGTTGAGCAACATGATCAACTACTTTTTTGCAGATTTACCTTGACGAAAAGCTCTTGTTGTTGTCCTTGTTGTTGCAAGCAGTCATGCTGCAAGCAGTAGTCTAAACAATAACAAAAAATCTTCAATTGAAGCTGAAACAGAACAAGATTTTTAAAGTTTTTTTCCTTTTTTTTAAGATTTTGTTTCGCATTATTTACGCATTGAATTGAACTTGAATTTAGTGATTTGCTGCTATTGCCGTCGATGTTGTTGTTGTTGTCGTTCTTGATCCATGCCATGGCTCAATGATTTTTCAGATTGTTGCAATATTTTTTCTGTCTTTTGTTGTTGTATTCTTCATTTGTTTCGAACACTGTTTTCTTTTTTTTGCTTTTCATTCTTAAGGAAGCCATTACACGCATACGATTGACTCGTTTTATGATCTGCAATAATTTTTCCAATGCCAACCCAGCCAAAGCCAAAGTTATCGTCGTCATCGTCAACGTCATCGTCATCGTCTTTTTTCCATCATCTGCTTATTCGTTGGCTGCTGCTGTTATTGACTCTGGACCGGCTATTTAGTCGATTGAAGTATTATTGTCCACTACTCCAGTAATGTTGTTGTAATGGTCTTATATTCTTACTGTTGTTGTCGTTATTGTACTTGAATAGTGTTTCACTGTTTTATTGAGTTTTAAATTTATTGTTGCAAATTAAAATGTGTTGTTCGGAATTTTTATCTAAAAACTCATTTAGGAAGTATCAATTTCGGTTACAAACAAAAACAACAAAAAAAAAGTACTTTTTTATTACTTTAAAAAGTACCATACGGATTGGCTTAAAAGAGTTAAATAATGATGAAAAAAGTGAACAAGAAAAGTATAAAATTTTTTCATTTCGTTTGACAAGTAACGAAATTTTTAAGAAAATTGTTTGAATCATATTAGGTGTGTGATACCTCGCGACCTTAGGTTTTCGATTTTAATTGAAAATCAACCACAAATTAAAATTATAAATATTTGAACATTCAACTGTCTAATAAGTAGATTCAAATACTACTTCAAATAGGTTAGAATTAAGAAAGGAATCTCTCGCCTGACTGTTGCTTGTAGGTTTTTCGATTATTTTGAATGTAAGACTTTAGTCAAACCAGTCTGACAAAATAAACTGTCTTTATCACTTGGCAACTTCTGAATTGTGATATTCATTTCCTTCATAAACACTGCTCTCTTATAGAGCATATATCGAGTCTTTCATTAAGCACTTCCTATCTTTTAATTTAACAAAGTGTGTGAGAGACATCATCGAAAATTTTTTTTTATTATTTTGAAACACCTATTACCTATGAAATATATACAGTCACAGACAAAAGTCTGCATACAATGGTACAATGGTGTATGCAGACTCTCTTCGCGCTAATTTCTTTTTTTAATAATTTCTAGATTATATTTTTTATATTTGTTTTAGTCTTCAAACGTCTTTTGCCTTAAACAAAGCTATAACACCTTCTTTAATTTGATAAAAATGACCGAGAAAAAAGTCTATATGCAGCGCTGTACAGCGGTGTATGTAGACTTTTTTCTTTGACTGTAGATATGTAGAATATCCGTCACGGTTTCTCTGGCGGAAGCTCATTACAATTGTCCAATTTTTATGACTTTGGCTTACAAATCAGGCTGTTGGGTTATGCCGACTTTTAGTACCACTTTGGTTTATGGCTTCTTCGCCACCACAAGAAAAAGTCTTATGGGGTCAAATCGAGCGATGTTGGTGATCAGTTCATTATCACCTCCACTTGAAATGGGTATGCCAACAAATCGCCCCTTCAAAATATACAATTTGACAGGAACTGTGTGGCACGTAAAGTCATCCTATTTAAACCAGAGATATTATTCCAATTTAAACAGTGACTTTTTAGGAATGCATTGGACACTCTTGGATCTCATGTGAGTTGCTATCGTTCGAAATTCAATCTTGTTTGTTTACGCACCCATTCATCCAGAAATTGGCCATATTGCTAGGATGATTGGGAAAGCCCCTGTTGGAAGCCTGGATAGGACCCAGTGATCCAGTGCTAATTTAACGCAGCCAGTGTCTTATTCAATGCAATTTACGATCTAGAATTTGAGTTTAGTAGAGATAATTAAAACTAGGGAAATATACAAAATGGCGCATCAGTAAATTACTGTTGTACGCATTCGTGTCAATAGTATGATTAAAAATTCCCTCAAGACATAAAAATTCAATAGTGTCCTCTATTTTCTGATCCTTTTAAGTCTCACTACAGCACTGGTATGACATTTGCTGATAAATAAACCATTTGCGAGCGGGTGACACACTGTCACTCAATATTTAGCGTAGTCCAATGGAACACATGTGTATTGAAAGGCTTAAAAGTCAATTTATTATTGACTTATCCCGATTTACATCGAATTCGCAGCAATCACAGTTTACAGTAAATTTAAGTTCAGCGTTACGCCCTAGTTTAGTTTTACATCCAATAATGAAACGAGGAAACAAATATCGTTGTTTCAAGGATTATTTATATCACTTCTGTATAGAAATCTGTGTTATTTGAGGACATGCCAGTCATACTGCAGCTGTCACAAAATCTAAAGGGAGATAATCGAATGAAGAAGAACATTCACAACAGAAAATGTTGTCCTTTCCTGAGTAAAACTTAAAATATACATACATTAACACATAATTGGCCACTATAACCCGTTAGTCAGGCTTAGAAACGTAGCTTCTCACACCACTTATATCGTGTGAGTTAATATCATATATGAGTGACAGGGACTACAGTTTAAAGACGACTCCGAACGACAGATTTTTTGAGAAACTTTTCACCTGTTGAGATATTTTTTTATATTTCGATTTGTTTGAGATGTCTGGGCTGGGGTTTGAACCACGGTCTCACGTCTAGTAAGCCAACACACTACCTACTAGACCACTAGGACTGCAATTTAAAATATTCCATTTAAATACAGAATCAATTACATGGTTGCGTAACCCTAAATATAGCCGAGAAATCGACGTAATTTGAGCATATTTCATTAAAGTTTTGGAGGTCAAAAGGCCCTGAGCACCTGATCTAAAGGTTTGAAACTACTTTCCAGTGTTTGTATAGCATGTAAACGGATTAACAGAATAATTTAAATATTTTGGGGATTCAGGGTTAGATTGAACATAACATGACAATAACATTCACAAACAGTATCGATTTTATACATATATGAGATTAAAACCGGAGCCTATTTTTAAAGTAATGGTGGGATTTCTATAACTCTCTTCTACTTATACAGGCATTTCCTCAAAGATCCATATGATCTGAATTTTGCAAAATATTTTACAGAACACTCTTCTATTCAAAGAAAACATATAACAGAAACGGAAACAGATTTCAGAAAATATTTCTTATTATTATTTTTTTTTGTTTGCAAAATGAATTTCAATAATTCATGTCAAAAAGTCCCTTCTAAAATAGTAGAAAGCCAAAGAAATGATGCAATTACATCCGGTTTAAACTGGATGGGGGGCTTGCCACAAGTAAATCTTACTAAAGTGGTGTATTAAAGGCCACACACTTCTTTTTCTTATGGGACAATAAAGAACGTTTTAAAAACAAAAATTTTATAGAAAAACGTTATAAAATTGTTTTACAAACAATAATTAAGAAATAATTCACGAACAGTAGCTTTGATTTGGTCAGACAGACAGATCCTTTATTAAGGATTAAGACAATGGTTTGACAATTTTTAAGTGCTAGAATAACATTAAAACACACTCACATTTAATGTAATGACTTGGAAAATGTGTTGTAGAAATAAAACTCTAGTACGCATTTAAAGTATACGGAGTAAAAAGGTGCTTAAAACTCTTAAACATAAAATATAGAGACATCAAAAGAACCAAAACAACAACAAAAAAAGGATACCATTGTTCAATAGAAACGCCATTATCATTATTAGATAAACGCAGAGACAAAGTCCATCATCAACTACCATTGTTGAGGGTTTTTGGGAAACAAAAAAAATTTTTGTTTTTGAAAAATTATAAAAATTTATCAAATATATGGTACCATTGGCAATTTTTCATTAAAATGCAACTGAATTTTCAAAAAAAAAAAGAAAAAAGTTTTTTTCTGTTGAAAATTGCCTAGAAAATCAATGACAAATAAAACAATGAAAAGTGTTGACCAAACGGCGGTAATGATTATAAAAACAACTGCTCTACTTGCCATTGTATTTCTGTCCCTTTTTTTAATTTTTATTGACTTTAAAATAATCATTTTCTAAACAATTACTAGCCCTGACTGAGCTGAAGCAACTACTCTATTAAGCAACACCCTCTACTCTACACAGTTTGGAAAAAGGCTGGGGATTGCAATTTCCAAAAACTGGCCATAAACCAGGTGCAAAAATCTCTTTCGAGAAGGAATAACAATTTTATTCGATATGGAATTAATTGTGTGACTCTCTGGTGTTGTTTTATTAGCTTGGATAGGAACACATGCTGGTCTTTCAAAAAAAAAAAAATTAAAAGAAGAGAAACTGTGTGTGATTTATGCGGCCAGGTTCATATGGAACAAAAATATGTTGTAAAACACTTCTACAAAAACACACACACACACACATAATTTTATTTCAAATTCTACTAACAATTGTGTAGGAGTTTTAAAAATAAATACTCACTCTCACTCTAACTCTATCTCTCTCTATTTAACACTCACTCACATATCCGATTACAAAATTTCTGTCACAAAAGGATTTCTTTCGTTTAGTTTTTAATCAAGAGCATCCTTTTGTTTTCGAAAAGACTCCTTTCACACCCCTATTTTGTACACAAAATTCAATAGAATTCCCAGCAACACACTTTTGCCACACGACATACTGAATCCCCAAATTCCGTTTAACAACCCCTACCATAACCATTTAAAACATTATGAAATGACCCCTATTGTGCTACAAAAACTGACCTAATCAAGCCGCTGAAAAATATTAAACGATCGTCCCCTTTTGCTTTAGTTTAAACGGTTTTTTTTTCACTGCTAAACCGTTTAGGCGGTTTTTGTAAATACTTTCCCTTTGTTAACGCAGCGAAAGTCATTTATACCTTTAAGATCTTTATCTACGAAATAATTTTCCCTTAATTTCCCCCGTTCTTATAGTGAGTGGGTGTTGTTGTTTTTTCATTTCATTTCATAATTCACGTCTTTAAACATATGAAAAGCCAAAATATATATATAAGTCCATATAAAATTTATGGTTTTCTATACTCTGTTGACATTTGACTCGTGCCCGTGTTTAGAACACAGTGAGTGCGAGTTTGTAGCATTAATAGCCTAAAAAATTAAAAAAAAAAATCGAGTTTTAAAAGGGCAATTAAGCAAATGTTTTAATAAATTGTGTCTAAGTGAACGGAAAATGTAATTTAAAATCGATTTTTATTTTTAATTTATTACCCCCTACAATTAAAACTCTTTATTAAACGCATTAGTTTAAGTGATTCATGGAAATGAATACATTTTTAGAAATAAAAATCTCCGCATAAACGTAATACTCGTTGTATATATTAGCAGAGTTACAAACCATTTCCATTTAAAGGTTTTAGGTTCAATTTCTGTTAAAGATTATTGTTATTTTTGTTCATTCATTAACTTCCTCTTTCAAGATTTTGGAATATTTTAAGTGATTTCTCTTACTCAAGTTCAAGTGAATCTGTTCTGAAAAAATTCCTTAAAAATGTTTAGAAGATGGTTTATTCACGCCACTTTAAGCCGATTAGAAAACTATTTGTATTTGGTTAGGTTGGGTGGCGAACCCGCTTGAAGAAAGAGGTCCGACTCAGCCAGCAGGACTATTGTGATTATATATTATATTACATTAGGCTATACAGCTTTACTACACGTAGTCATGTGAGTTTTACGTCAATTTCATTACCAAACTCTGTGGAAGAAGGCCAATAAATGTTGCCTATGGAGTGGCAGTAGTTGCCGTAGTCTAGTAGGTAGCGCGCTGGCTTATTAGGCATGAGACCACGGTTCAAACCCAAGGTCAAACATCTCCAACAAAAACGAAATATGAAGAAATATTTTTTCGGCGACTTTGTGGCAAAAGCTCTGAGAGTAAATAAAATTGCCATGAAAAGTTTCTCAAAAAATTTGCCGTTAGGAGTCGACTTTAAATGGTAGGTACCGCCACTCATGTACAAAATTAATACACAACGTAAGTGGTGTGAGTAGTTTGGTCGTAATCCTGACTAAAGCGTTGTAATGACCAATTATGTTATATATGTTCGTACATAGATTCCATATATCTCCATAAAGAATGGACTTTAGTAAACTTTGCCTTGAATTCATCTTAATTTTCCTAAAACATTTCCTAGAATTACAATATTTGCGGCCTGATGTTTTCTTTAAATTTCAAAACTACTTCAAATGCTAGTTTTTTTTCAGCAAATAAAAATTTTAAACGACTCCAGCACTTCCAAAAAGTAATTAAAATTCATTTTTAAACATTTTAAATGGAATGCCACAACAATTTTAAAATGGAAAAATATTTCAAAATCTTTAAAGATGACAAAATTAATTTTTTTTCTCGGTTTTTTTTTTTTTTTTTTGTACAAAAGCCATGTATTTGTTATGAAAATAAGAAAAACTAAATAAAAAACCCAAGAAAAATTGTCTAAATTTTCTAACTGCCAAACTGTCGTTTGTAATTGTCGACAATTGTTGTATCAATTTCATAAAAATCCTCATTCTCATGTTCATTTATGACAATTTTATGGCCAACAGCAACATACCAAGTGAATAAATACTGAATAGTACTCGTATGGCAGCCGAATGGGCTTAAAATAACACTCTTGGCCAGATTACAAGTGACAACAGATGCAGTCAGTACGAGATGCAAGCATTTTCCCAACTTAATTATTGAAGCAAACTTTTTAAGAAACTGCAGGTAGAAGAGAAGAAACTTCTTGAAACTTTTGAAAATTATAGATAATGATACACACATTCACATTTTTTGTTATTCGTACATTTGTCAGTTCAATTAACTGTCGGCCTGTTAAGTATTATGACTGACTTATTGTCAGTTTGACAACCGCTGATTTAGTAGTTGTATATGGTTTGTATGTGTTTTTCTAGCGGTCATGGGAGAAGAAAAGAAACACTTATGGGCGGTTGCTGCCCATCACCAATATTTGGATCTCGTAAATAATTGCCTCTAATTACCTGCTGTGAGAAAGAGAGACGGAGACGGAGACGGAGACGGAGACAGAGACAGAGAGAGAGCAGTTATAAACTGATTAACAAGTACGAGTAATAATTAATTTTTCATCAAAACATTGTTTAACACAACATTTGGAAAGATCTGTTGCAGTTGCAATTGATTTTAGTTTAAATTTTTATTTGTGTTTCTTTTGTAGCAGTATTAGGGGTAAGAACAAAAATTCAGGCAAAGTTTTCTAAAATTATACTTCAATTGTAAGCTTCACACGAACTATTAAGTGGAGTTAGTCTGCCAAAAAAATTCCGAATTCGAAGAAGTACGAATCGGAGAGAAATGGAAAAAATTTGCTTCAAAAAACTCTTTTAAACTATTTTAAATAGAAAGCTTTGACCTTTCAAGAGAGTGTAACGCAATCATCAACCAAACAGCTCTTGGGAAAGGATTCGACAGCAAGATTAAAGTTCTTCATTAATACGCCCAATATAAGTTGCACAGCGAGCGTTGGTTATAGGCACCAATTGCTAAGTGAAGTCGCCATAGTCTAGTATGTTCAAACATGAGACCTCGGTTCAAACCTCAGGTCAGACATTCCCAACAAAATGGAATTTGAAAAAATATTTCCTCGGCGACTTCCGATTTCGGCAAAAATTCTGAGAGTAAATAAAATTGCCATGAAAAGCATCTCAAAAAATCTGTGATTTGGAGCCGACTTTAAAACTGTAGGTTCCGCCACTCATGTATAAAATTAACACACACAACATAAGCGGTGTGAGAAGTTATGTCGTAACCAGAGATCAGCAACGAGTATTCAAAACGATGAGTAGATTCGAGTCATACTTATAATTTCAGCTACTTATACGCATTCATACTTATTTTAATATCATACTCATACTACTCATATTCAAAGTTAGAAATACTCATCGTACTCATACTTAACAATACGCACGATGTTGTTGATTTCGACTCTCCATGATTCAACATATACACGAAGCACAAAATAAGTATGATTCGAGTACGAACACCACAATACTCGCTTGAAGGTTGTGTGTGTGCTTTGCTTACTGTCTTTGTCTTTTCTTTTCGTTTCTTTTGTAAATGCTACAATAACTACTACTGTAAATTTTGATAAATGATTCGAGTAACTCGAATCATTCGTAAGTATTATAAGCATTTTTCTAAATTTATGAATCTGAATGAGTAGGCGTATGCATCAAACAATGAATCGAATGTTGTGAGTTTGATGTCAACGTTGTACTCATACTCATTGCAACCTATACTTATAAATCGATGTTGTAGCGTGTACGAATGAATCAAAGTAGTTGAATTTTAATACTCTTGACTCACTCATACTCAAAATTTCATAAGTACCTATGAGTAGCGAAAATATGATTCATTGCTGATCTCTGGTCGTAACCCTAACTGAAGGGTTGTAGTGATCAATTATGTGTATGAAGTACCTTAAATATGCCAGTTAGTTTCATCATTTTTAATTTCTTAACACCTGCAACTACCATCAAAACTTCTCTCAACACCCAATACCAATAAGAGGATAATTACGGTTGGTTTTGAAATTTATGAGGTGGGGTTTGAACAAACAAAAATAAACTAAAACCAATAAATAAAAACTACAACAACACGTATTTACTAATAGAATTGTCATACCATTTTATTACCACAAGTACAAGCTTTTTTAACTTGTTGTTGTTGTACGTCGTTGAAGGTGTTTTACAAACGTATTTGACTTTTGTTTTTTGTTGTAACTTAAATCTTGTTGCTGCCGCTGTCGTTGTTGTTATTGTGATAGTTAAATACGCCTCTTTTAACGCCCCATTTATCAATATTCATTAAGTGTCGTTTTTAGTTTCACATTTTGTTTTTGTTGTTGTTGATTAAAATTAATAAAAATAAAAAAAAATAAAACAAAAAGAAACTGAAAAGAAATGCTGAAAACGTTGTAACGTTGCTTAGAAAGAACGTGTTTTAATAATAATTTTTATCTGCGGTCCCGGCAATAAAACCATTTGAAATTGTTTAGATCGCTGACAGTATTTGTGCTTAGACGTGGTCGTAAACTTGAAATATGAAAAAAAAGGAAGGGGTGGTCGTCATTATTAACTCATCACTTCATTTCAATTAATTACTGGGAAATTTATAACGCTGCGCCAAAACGTTTGTTTTACTAAACTTGTCGTCATCATCATGCAGTTGCTTTAAGATGCTGCCTATTAGATACAACCAGTACAAGTCTAAGTAGTAAGAGTCTATTGCAATGATAATAGAAGTGATAAATTAATTAAAATTGATTTAAAATTGATGACAATTATTATTTTAAAGTGTGGATCCGTTAAGAGAAAATTGGGCGAATAAATTTTAAAAATTCAAAAATCTCTACGTAGTGCTGATGTTATTATTTACGATTCTATTTAAACGTGAAACAATATTAACAAAGAGAACCTGTACTACGGCGGACTTGGAGGCCCTGCTCCCTTTTTAATTGCCTCCTGAACAGAACTAGTAGACTTCGGGAATTGTTTCGCAACGAGTCAATGAGATTACCTAGAGACTACTATTTTGATGACAACAAAATTCTGAGATATATGAATGGGTTGAAACCAGAACGGGTTAGGTTAGGTTAGGTCGGAGTGGTAGCTCTGATATCAAAAGCTCACTTGAGCACGCATAGCGGCCCATAGCTGTGACGCCACAGGTTAACGCAGTCCTTGTAATGACCAAGTTCTACCAAAACCGGGAAATAGCAAGAAGTTGATCAGCGCGAGGGCTGCCCGCACAGAACAGTAGTGTTTTGTCAATTCAATTTGACATGTACGTGTCAAGGACCGAACATAATAATATTCGACAAACAAAAAATCATTCAAGTACTTGGATCTTATAAGGTTAACTCGAAAATAGTGTAGAACTGTCTAGGAAAGCTGAATTAGCTAGATTATGGAAACAGGATTACCAACTGCTGTGTCCCAGGACATATCAGAATTTACGGCAATATCACAAGCAGCTAAGCCAGCGAGTAGAGCAATTTCCACACCGCTGCTATGGTCAGAACCTTTCTATAAAGTGGAGCGATATATTTGGAAGAATATACTCAGCGAAAAGGGAAAAAGAGCGAGATAGAAAATCTTTAGAATTCGGATGGCTTTGAAGCAATCTGATCAGTGGTAGATTTGAATCATGCATCAGACTAGCCAGTAATAATGCAAAGGTTAGTTATCGGTCTTTTGCCATGTCACTGTGGAAATGTAAAAAATGAATCATTCTTGGAAACTGTGCGGTATTATTGCATTAAAGAAAAAAAAAACCAGGTGCTGAGCAGGGAATTGTTCTTAACACTATAATCTAACAGGGCAACGGATTTGGAAGAGATATTATACGAATTCCTATTATACAATTCTAAGACCGGATTTGGATTAAGTAAGCAAAAACCTTAAGGCTTCGCAAATTATGAATAGTTTTCTAAATTGGGTTCATCGCTAAAGGTAGAGGAAGAAGAATTGATGATAAAACTTTCTTCGAAATCAAGGATATTTTCCAATTGCATACCATTTGTAGCTGTCTTAGACCAAATAGCTTGTGGCATCATTACAAACACATTTTTTAAAGCGAACAGATTACACATGACGTATTATAACATCACAATACAAAGTTACTAAATAGACATGGTACAGACAAGGCTATTCTTGGTTAGCAGTTATATATACGGTGACCATCCGTCCACTATTATAGCGGACAGTACGCTATTTTAACCTCCTGTCCGCTATTTTTTTGCGTCCGCTATTTGTCCACTATTTTACCACACGCAACTTCTAAAAAGTATTTATTTTCCAAAATGTCCGCTCTTGTCCACTTTTTTCACTAATTCGATATAAAACGCTTAGTAGTTGTTAAACTATATTCATATTTTTACATTTATACAGTTAGTGTGGAAAAATTTTAACAAATTTGTGATAACGTTGATGTAGAGCATAAAAAATTATTGGGACATAGTAAAACTCGTTGGTTAATTTTAATGCTAGCCTTAGGGCGAATAATGGAATTGTTTTTACCCTTGAAAGAGTACATTCTTAAACAAGAAAAATTCCTAACAATATTGTTTAATTTTTTTAATTATCCTTTTGCTATGGCTTGGTTATTATTTATAGACAGTCAAGCTAGTGTCTTCCATAAATATCGCGCCATAACCGCAAAAATATCTCAAACAGCAAAAACGAAATTTTACAGGGGAAGGTTTTTATTATTTATTTCTTGTGCAGTTGAAAAGTCGTTTTAATAAAGGTAACAGAAATTAGAAATGATATAAATATAAATAATAACGAAATTTTTGATGAATTCACTTATGTAAAAAATTATGCAAATGCTGAACAAATAGAAATATGGAAACAATCAGCATTAAATCCTGATAAAAAGTGGGTTGAGATTTTAAAATTTTTTGAAACGAAAAATATTCCTTATAAAAACATCCTGAAATTAGTAGATTTTTCATTTGCTTTGCTAGCGTCTAACGCACCAACAGAAAGAGTTTTTCAATATCTAAAAATATTTGGTCTTCCGAAAAATCCCAATTGGGACTAGAAACTTTAGAATCTCTTTTGACCATAAAATGCAATTTTGAAATGGACTGTTTGGAATTTAAACATTTTTATCAAACAGGCTCAATACTTTAAAAAAACACATTCTGTAGAGGAATACCAGAAGTAAATTTATACACATAAGTATATCCATATGTATAAATTTAAGTTTGTGTATATTATTTGTACCTGTATTTTAAAAGTCTTTGTATAAAATATTAATTATAATAAATGATTTTCTTTGTTTTTTAATTTTATATATAGTTGTCCGCTTTTTTCTCTTGGAAATAAAGGTCACCGTAGTTATATAGCTTCTATTCAAATCATTCATAGCTGTTTGTATGTCTGTAGGGATGTAAATAGCCGTACCACATTTTCAGAAATACATGCTTACAGCCCTTTAAATACAGGACATATAAAAACAATATTTTTAAAAAAAAGAGTTCATTGTGACAAAATTTGTTATTCAATCAAAATTTGTTATATAATCGTTCTTTTCCAAGGAGCTTAAGGCTGTCACGAAGTGTCTCACCACATCTTCTAATATTATTTCTTTGCATAGTTTCAGTCTCTTTGATTAGTTTTTTCCAGCTAAGCAAGTGGAAGTCGTAGTAGTTTAGTTGGTAGTGTATTGGATTATTCCACGTGTGACCAGGACTCATAATGCTCCAGGTCAGACATCTCGAATAAAAGGAAGTATGAAAAAATATGAGCAACTAGGTCGAAATCCTGACTGAAGGGTTGTAATGACCTATTATGTATGTATGTATGAAAAAATATATCTATGGTGACTTCATCTCAGCAGATTTTGGCTAAAACTCTGAGAGTAGATAAAATTGCCATGAAAAGTTTCTCAAAAATCTATCGTTCGGAGTCAACTTAAAATCGATTTTAACCTGAAGGTCCCGCCACTCATGTATCTATAAAATTAACACACACAATATAAGTGGTTTGAGAGATTAGGTCGTAAACCTGACTGTACGTGTGTATGCGTAAGCAGGTTGTTGAATTATTGTAGGATGATAGCAACATCATCTGGCGATACCTGAAAACAATTCGCTCCCTGATGCGTATATTGCTTATGATCTGTCTTGTTCCAGTAGTGACACTACTAGACCTTCCTAAGTATGTCCGTTTTCGATGTAATTCTCTCAGAGGGCTTTACCGTATAGATTATTAAAATGACTGAAACCTCCAAGATCGAAAACCGAATGAAAACTTTCTAATTTATACAGAGAATGATCAAGGCCAGAATTATAGCCTTTTTTTCTAAACTAATCTATCTAAATTGCCTAAATATATGTACATGAAGAGTTAATTTTGGCAAACAATTTCATTCTCTTCTCATATTGACCATGATCATTAAATTTCATTAAAATTAACATTCTTTATGTATAGTTTTCATTGTTTAATAGTTGAAAAAAGTTATTCTCTTTAAGAAAATAATCGTCTTTATTCTGTATTCCTTATACCAGACAAGGATATTTCTTATCCCTTATCAGCTCTGTCGGTTATTAAAACTTTTTTTGCGTAAGAATTGCTTATCATACCCTATGTCTTGTGCTCGTACTTGATTTCATATTTAATTATTCCAAACTGTTACAATAACATTTTATCATTTTAATGAGTTCGACTGGCCATTTGCAAGAAAAAGAAAATGGAAAAAAATGGAAAAAAAAGTTGAAATCATACTACAACCAATACTGGCAAGAAGGGTCGTATGCAGCATCTAACATAGTGGCAGTGGCACAATTCATAAGAGTAATTATAACTTTTTTCTTTAATTTCGTTTTTTTTTTTGTTTCTATTGCCACTTTATACTCCTTAATGACTTGATCTATTAAACAAAGAATATGTTTATTTTGCTTCTTTACCATTTTTTTTCTGTTTTATGCCAAAGCAAGCATGCAACAGCAGAAGCCATTTTTCGCAAAATATATTTGTTTGGCAACATGTTTGGAATTTATGATTTTATTTGACCAAACGTTGGTCAAACCTTGAGCCGAAACACTTACTTTCTCATGCCCTATTGTTAACGACTGCAAATATTCACAAAATATTACAAAAAAAAGGGGCAAAAAGGAATTGAAATCAAATTCCTTAATTTTGCAAAGAAACTATTCTACTTAGAAAAACTACGGCAGACAGTTTGAAATTCTTTAAAAAGAAAACAGAAGCAGTCGTTTTTTTCTTTTCAAATGACATTTCAAGTTCTATTCAAATTTGCCGACCGTTATATAAACAAAAAAAAATTATTTCAGATTTGTTGTTGTTGTTGTTATTGCCCTTGCAAAATACAGTAGCCACAATTTATTAGCATTAGGAACACATTAACATCATTGGCCCAATAAGTATTGGCATTTCATCAAAAGGAAATCAAAATAAAAATAAAATAACTTTCATACAGAACAACAAGAATGCTTGGACAAGAGGAGAGCATTTGAAGTTGTACAAGGTGCATACGTTACCATCATTTTTAAATTTTTAAGATTTATGGCAAACAATTCAGATTGTGGTGAAAAGAGCTGCCAACAGCGTTTCTTAAATAGTAATTTTAATATCAAAAACAAAGAGCATCAGGAACAAGGAAAGCAATTTACGTAATACGATCGAAGATTCGTGTCAGACCCAGGCGTAATTAAAGCAGCCATTTTAAAGCGTTTAAAAGCATCAGGATCCATTTAACGACAGGGAAATTGAGGCCATGATAAAGTTCAATATTTGATGGGTTGGGAAAGCTGTTAAAACTAAGCACGTTAGGCATCTAAATACATACATACATACATAACTGGTCATTACAACCCTTCAATAAGGATTACGACCTAGCTTCTCACAGCCACCCATGTTGTGTGTATTAATTTTACACATGAGTGGCGGAAACTACAGTTTAAAGTCGACTCCGAACGTCAGTTATTTTGAGAAACTTTTTTATGGCAATTTTATTTCTCCTCAGATTTTTTTTTTTGCTGAGAGGCATACGCCAAAGATATATTTTTTTTATATCTCGCTTTGTTGTAAACTGGGGTTTGCACTGAGGTCTCACGTCAAATAAGCCAACACACTACATGTTAGTATACGGCGACTATTACGTTGGACATGTGAAAACAAAAGTAAATTGTTTTGTATTAGACTTGTGGCCGTAATGTTCCCATATGACACCGCTCGACTACATATTGTGGACCCATTTTAAAAACTATTTGGAAAACAGTGGATGGGAAGTTTTAACTTGCCCCCATAGAGCCCAGACGAGGTTCATGACTTTCATTTGTTTCGAACACTGGAATAAGCTTCACTGCAGAGCAGAATAAGTTAAAAATTTATTCTTAACTTCAAATGACAATCAATTTTCTGAGAGACGGAACCCATAAATCCAGTAATTGCAAAAAGGTGGGGAAAAAGTCTTATGGTGATTTCTTTTCTGATAAAAAATTTTGCCTACATATTTTGTAGCACTTATTGGAGGCAGAGATGAGCGATATTTTCAAAACTGTGATTTAATCACGGTGATTGACAATTCGCTGGTAACTACAGTGATTGAAATTGCCAAATAACAGTTACTAATAATGTCGTTCTTTCAAAATTGTTACATACTCAAATTTATTTCATTTTATTTTGAGCGAGGCAGAATTTCTATTAGACGATGCTGATTATTTACTTTTGTCTTTTCTACATGAACTTTTTGTGAAACTTAATTGTCAAACTTCATATAAAAAAAATTACTTTAAAAATAATAACATTGATGACACCACTTTGATTTTGTTTAGTATACTAAAAGACTATAGTCTTTTCGTAGTATGTATCTAGTTGTCTCTTTCTTACGACTTAATAAAATACGTTATTGTCATTATTGTATTATTGGAATACAGTGATCACAATCACTGTTTTAAAGAACAGTGATTAAAAAATCACGTTCACTGAGAACAACGTTCTTCAAAAATCACTGGATCGCTCATCTCTAATTGGAGGTCACACGAACTCTCATAATGTGTTGCATTTTAAACGATTATAAAAGAACAAAAATCATTCCCCTTCATGCAATAATTTTTGTCGTTTTATACCAATTTAGCGTTTTTTTACTTAGTTAAAGATTTAAAAAAAAATAAATAATTATTTTTACCGAGGGCTCCGGGGTCATACAAGTTAAAACTATTTTTATGTAAAATTCAACTTTAGGGCCAATGTTTTCAAATCGCTTTAGATGGCACAATATGTTATTAATTATTTAGTAAATTTTTTCGAATTTTTCCATATAGTTAAAAATCAAATCAAATATATAATTTTGGAATTTTTTGGGAAATATTTTTATTACAAAAGATAATAACCAAATTACATTTAAAAGTATTTATAAACAATCTTCTTATTACAATTTTAAAAAATGTTAATTTTTAAGTTAACTAATCTCAAACCCTTTTTGTTGAGATAATAATACATACATATGTATATGTTTATTTGTAGTCCTCGACTAGTAAATTTCATATGAAATTTTATAAGCGATTTTAAAGCTCATTCTGCTTTTACAAAAATAAAATTATCAACACCTATAGTCAGCTGTTGTTTGTTTATAAATTTGTTACTAGAACCTGGCGCAATTCAAATCAAATATTAAAAAACAAAATTTTTAACTCGCGATCTAATAATAATGGATACATGTCCTCCTCATCTGACGATGAAGCGGATTCCAAAAACTTCCAAAATAATATTTTTTGCTTCCATTTCAACACTTTTAAAACAAATATTTTTTATTATTTTCTTTTTATTTTCAAAACAATAACAAGAACAGCTGTTTTAATAATGTTGCACTTAGAACCCTTTGATTGAATTGAGGGTCAAACATGTAGCATATTTTTTGGATTTTATGGCAAAATTTTTAGAAAAGAACATGTTATTAATTTACAAAATTGCATTTTTTTCAGAAAAGAACAAAAAATGGCAAAAGGCAGAATAAATGCAAAATGTATGCCAGAAAAGAAAGCACCATTAGCTTCTGATGGACAATACTTTGAATGACTTGCTTTCATAAGACTATTGTAATGAGGTCGCCGTAGTATAGTAGTTAATGTGTTGGTTTATTAGACGTGAGGCCAAGGTCAGACATAAAACGAAATACGAAAAAATATTTCTTCGGTGGCTTCCTCTCAGCAGATTTCTGGGGCAAAAACTCTGAGAGTAAATAAAATTACCATGAACAGTTTCTCAAAAATCTGTCGTTCGGAGTCGACTTTAAACTATAGGTCCCGTCACTTATCAATAAATTTAACACACACAACATAAGTGGTGTGAGAAGTTAGGTTTTAATCCTGACTAAAGGCTTGTAAGGACCAATTATGTATGTATGTATGTAACGAACCATTAATTTCCGTTAAAAACATCCTACCAGGACATATTCCAAAGCGTTATATTTCACTCAAAACATTTAATTGTGAAACACTTGGCAACCCTGTATTTAAAATTTCTTTTAACCAAAACATCAAGCAGCCGACATTTGTATCCCCTGCCTTATTATGCTCGCATTGTATTGAATGTTTTTGATTTAAATTTTGAACATTTTCTTGCATAAAAATCTTTTCATTTTTTGGAGAGACTAAAATGCGACAAAAAAAGACTATTTTTTATGCACGTCTTAAAGCGGTAAAATGAATGATTTGACGAAAACATGTCAATATTATGCGACAATACCAATAACGAAATCGAAAATGACCTTAACGAAGGCATTATAAGAGAAGGAAACACAGCAACAGTAACTCCAACGCAAATGAGGCAAAAGTAACATTAACTTTTGAAATAAAAAAGTTTCAAATTTAAAGCAAAACAAAAGGGGAAAAGAAAATATTTTTCTGATTCAAATAGAGCAACAGTAGCCGCATTAACCTCCCGTTTTTTTTTTTATTTGATCCTGACCGCTAGCAGAGCAATTTAAATGCGTAAGAGAAACACAACCACAAAAACAAAAAATGCTGATTACAATTGTTCCGATTTAACAGAAGCAGCAAAAATCCAAATCAAAAGCAAATCATCATTTTCTTTTATCTTGTTTTTTGTCTTTTTCCTTTGCCTTTAGTTGTCATCTTGCATGATGATCATCATGATGACGATGATGATGATGTTGGTCTTAGGCATTGGCTTCATAATTCTTAAGCCAAAACGTAGACTTAAAACGGAGTTTATTGCTACTGTTGCTGGCTAGTAGTTTGGGCCAAGAAGAGATTTGTTTGACTTGATGTTGGCTTAACATGTGAATGACAATGATGCTGATGTTTAGCTGCTGTTCGATTCTGTTCACTTCAGTTTAGTTTTGTTGCTTGACTTTTATATGAAAAGAATCACTGCCTCGTTGTTGTTGTTATTGTCCAGTTTCTTACGGTTGATGATGACGATGATGAAAGCGTCAGAAATTGATGGATGTGCATTTAGACACAGAACTTTTTTTCTTCTTCTTCTCTTGACTTTACTTCAGTTTTAATTTTTTGTGTGTTTTCCCCTTCTCGCTACCCGCTCGAATTCGATAATCAAAAGGCGGCCGCTTTTGTTTGAAGCGTTAAAAAACAGATCCGTATTATTTGCAATATTTTTTGAAAAATATTTTGTTTTGTTCTGGCGTGGCGTGGCATTTTAGAGAATTTTTGTTTTTCTCTTTTTAAATTAAAACTAGACTTTGGGAAGCTAATTTGAAAATGTTGGCATTGGCATTGAAAACTGCTTGTCGAAACTGTGATAAAAAAAACTTCAGTTGAGGCAATATTTTGTCAATTTTTAATAGAAGAAATTAAGATTTTTTTCATTTCATTTTCCCTACAAATAATGTAACTCCTACAGGATCCTCTCTAGTGAAAGAGTAAAAAATTATGAGTAAGTTTCCTTACAACTATCACTACAACAACCCAATACATTACCATAAAAAACATTGGTTCTAGGAAACGTTAGATGGCAATGCTATCATCCTTGGACCTGATCGATGAAATTGAAACGCAGTGTCAGCTGTCTTCTGGCAAAAGCTTTGAGATTAAATCAATAGCCGTGAAAAGATTTCTTAAATCTTTTATTCCGATTCGCCCTTAAACGGTAGGCTCAGTCACTTAGGGATACATGTGAGAACACCGGCAATAATCCTAACAAAGGGGTTGTTATGGACAAACATTTATGTATGTATGCATGTATTTTGTGAGTTGAAGTCCTTTTAATTTAAATTAAATTCCAAAGATCAGCAACAAAATGCAAATACTACTCTGCAACATGCTACTGTAAAGGAATATACAGTGAAGAGAGTTTATTGGTCATTACAACCCTTCATTCAAAATTACGACCTAGCTTTTCAAACCACTTATGTTGTGTGTGTTAATTTTTATAGGTAAGTGGTTGCACCTACACTTTAAAGTCGATCCGGAACAACAGATTATTAAGAAGCTTTTGATGGCAATTTTATTTACCCGTTTTCGCCAGAAATCTGCTGAGAGAAAATTGAAGAAGAAATATTTTCAATTTGTTGGGCTTGTTTAACCAGGTGTTTAAACCGTGGCCTCACGTCTAATAAGCCAAAACAGTATCTGCTATACTTCGACGACTTTCAACTCCAGCCATGGAAAGTAATATTATGTAGTGAGTCTGTACCAATACCGCAAGGTTTATGACCCACATATATTATAATTGATCATTACAACCTTTAGTCAGGATTAGAAATCATTAATAGAATATTGTTTCTGGGAATGTATACAATCTTGCGTAATTACCAATACAACGTGGCTAAGTCACCGTGTTATAGTGTAGGTACATTCTCTTTCCACCTAACCTATGCTACAATTATTTGACAGACGTTAACTGTCACTGTCACGTTAACTGTAACGTTGTCGTCAAGAAGTATATCATTAGTACCATTGTCTTCTACAGGGTGCTCGCAATTTTCGATTTGCAAAATAGTTGAATCTACTAAAGGCTTAACTGCATCTTAGGTGATCTGGCGTATATCTCGCAGAACCCTCAGCATATGCAGGCAAAGCTTACCCAAAGGCATAATGAATCCCTTCGAAATGCAGGCAAGCATAAAATCTGTTCTGCTATATCAATTCTGCTTTTAAATGCATAAATCAAATTATAAAAATATAACTTGCCGTTAGGATAGGGTGGATGAAAACACGAATGGCTGAAGGAGTTTGAAAGCAAACTGGACAAACGTCTGTAAACAACGAAGTCCAAAATCGAAAATTTGATTATATGAGCTACACACTACGCAAGTCATATGAAGATATCCCCATTGTTCTATTATTATCGCGTAGATGTGCCACAGTTCTGCCGTCATACGGTTTAACAAAAGTTGCTGGCAATCTTCAAGATGCCGCTCGGTGTCAGCATATACAATGATGGATTAATGCCTTCCAAGTATGAGTTCTGATGATTCATTTTCAACACCACAGAATCTACATATTGGGTGCGAGTAGATCCACACTTAAAACAAGTCTTCTTTAAATCTATTGTGCTTTGCTAAGCTCATCTTATTGCTGATCGATGCATGATTTAAGCCTTCTCCGACTGTAATTTAGATTCGATGGGGTTATCTACCTATCTCTCTATCTTTCTGCTAACTTAGGGTATCCATTCATCTCTTTCCACTTCACAGAGAGGGTCTGCCCCATCAGGGACGTAAAAGTTTCCCTGCTCTCAAGCTGTTGACAGTTCAACGCCTCGAATTCTTGTATGACTTGAGAGCCTTATTTTTTTATGTGAAACTCCAAATTGTGGTTACTTTCAATCGGTTATTCAGATACTTAAATAGAATTACGATTTCCTCTAAAAGGCAATGCAAATGAATCTATTTTAAGAAGAGCCCAGCCGCAATTATAAATTTATATTGGATTGTATTTATTGGGTAATCGAATACCAAATATTTCATTTTTATTCTCTTGCCACAAATCAAATACTGTGTTATTATGAAATCAATAATTTTTTTGCTGTTGTTGTTTTGTTGTTGTTTTTTGTTAAAGAAAAAACTATTGGTTATTCAAATAAATACCAAACGATTACTCAATAGTTCGTTGGTTGGTTGGCTGGTTGGTTGTGCAATTTCTTATAAATATTTAAACAATCACAGACAACCAGCGATGAGTCGTCGTCGTCGTGGTCGTTGCAGTGTGGTGTACCATTAACATATTCGACGACTGCTGTCTGTACGGGCAAAGCTGTTGTTAACGTCGTTTAAACCCTTTTGGCAAATTGATTTATTGAAGCTACAAATCGCTAAATGCAACCAACAATTAATTTAAACAACAACGACCTCTCTGGCAACATCGTCGCTCGTATGTGTTTTGCTCTTCTGCAAACAAATAAATGACACACACAACATATGCAGCATTTGGTGGTAGCATTGCAACAGTTGCAACAACAGATTTGCAACGTGATTTTTAAGGATTTCTTTTAGGTTATGGTAATACGATAAACTATAATTAAACAGCAAACGAGAGCAACGACAACCACAACGACAACGACAACGACGTCGACGACGACGACGATGATGATGATGATGATGTTGACAATGATAATGATCATAGCGATTATGCTGATAATGACATTTGCCTGCATAGTTAGTTGCCTGGGCAAAGTCAGATAACGCAGAGTTAAGAATCATTTTGTTTAATCTCATATAGTTTGGGGGGCGTAAATATGCTAAATATGAATGGAAAGAGGCGTGGCTGAGATGTAAACAAATTTAATTTATACAATAATATGCAAAGATTTAATTTATAGTTGTTGTTTGTTGCATAAACCGCTGCCAATGCACCACCATTACTTATGTTGCAAGAAGCAGTCACTTTCAAAACAAAACAAAACAACAAAAACATGACAAAGCCAAAGCAATTTTGGGGGAAAAATTGAGCGAAAAAGAAAAGAGTTGAAATCTGTTTAAACTTCTCTGGAGGTGGAGTTTGTTGAATGCAGGCAAATTGTGAATATTTTGACTTGCGTCAGCGAGTGCTGCAGCAAACGTATTACAACTGCATACAAGTGGCGCCCAAATCAATTGCTTTATGCAACCAAACAATCAAATTGTATTCGGCAAATATTTTTTCCTCTTTTTTTATACTAGATGACTTGGTGAGGTACGAAAAGAGCTTAGAAAACTTATTATTTATTTTCTTATTTATTTGTTTATTGCAACAGAATGTAAAATTGATAATAGGAGGGCTGGAGGGCAAGTAAAAGCCTGGTTTAGAAAGAGAGTTTGTGAGATATTAGGACGTAATATTGTTAATAGATTTTACATAACATACATAATTGGTCATTACAACCCTTCAGTCAGGATTACGACCTAGCTTCTCACACCACTTATGTTGTGTGCGTTAATTTTATACATGAGTCGCGGGACCTACAGTTTAAAGTCGATTCCGAACGACAGTTTTTTGAGAAGCTTTTCATGGCAATTTTATTTACTATCAGAGTTTTTTGCCAGAAATCTGCTGAGAGGAAGTCGCCGAAGAAATATTTTCATATTTTCGTTTTGATGTCTGACCCGGGATTCGAACTCGGGTCTTCAGTCTAATAAGCCAACACACTACCTACTAGACTACGGCGACTTAATAGATTTTGCTGCATTAAAATACTTCTAAGAAAAGTGATGAGATAATAAGTTTTAACATAACGCAAGTGGGTGCTCTGGCAGTTAGTGGATAGTGTGCTAGACTATTAGTGTTAGGTCATAGAAAAGAATTGCAATAACAAATCAACAGTAAGTTCTGAAAGTTGCCGGACCTAAAATAAATGAAGTATAAATAGAAAGAAGAATTAAAGTTAAAAAAATCGCGATGTAGAAGCAATGTTATACTATACACTAGGAAGTTTGATCATTGTTTATAGCGCATTGTAAATAGCTCAGCAAACAATTTGAAAAGAATTTTTCTTCTGAAGTCAGATTAATGAATCGGAATACTTCTGCTTGTATTTAATATTGATAGTAGATCAGGTTTTTTACCATAAATTGTTGGTATTTAACGCATAGACCTGTGGATTCCGCTATCGTAGGATCTTAGCCTGGATTAGGTATCAAATGTCTGTCCATCGGACTGTATTTCAATATTCAAAATAGGAAATAGTGACTCGAGCCTAGGGAGGATGAGGGCAAAATTCAAATCCGTAGGAAAACTGGTAAATTAATTAGTAATCAGAGAATGATGGAACAGTTTTGCTCTTTCAGTCAAGAAGGCGTAATGTCATATGACAAGAGCAGGGTACTGACACAGGAAGTGAAAGGCAGTCTATTCTTCCTCCTCACCTTTTGTAGAATTCATTTGATAGAATTTTATGACTTTCGTCATGCCTACCATATGGTTACTGAGAATCGATATTGTGGTATGGATGGCCATGTGTTTTAAGAATAGAAGTGAGACGGTGCTCTTCTTATCCATACATATCCAGTTGAGTCAGGGAATATTGCACCGTACTCTCCAGCTGTCTCCTTATGAAACGAGTAGATAATATTCAGCTAAACAGAGACAATCGAAATACCTATACCCTATAACATGTCGACGATTGCTAATTCCGATGCTAGCTAGCTCATCAGCAATACAATTTCCAATAATATCTGTATGTCCTGGAATCCAAATAAGAATATTCCGAAATTCCCTGTAAAAATCCTCAGGACAATGGGCGGACACAGACAATGACGAACTTGAAAATACGTTCATTAAGCGCTTAATCGCAACTTGGCTGTCCAAGTCAAACAAGAGATTTTCAGCGAAAATGTCTCTTTCTAACAAACATTGCGACGCTTTCAAAATAGATATAACCTCCGCCTGAAAAGCGTTGTTATCAATGTTAATAAACATCTTGGGAATAAGTTACTTAACTGGTCATTTCAACCCTTTAATCAGTATTACGACCTAGCTTCTCAGGACACTCATGTTGTGTACGTGTGAGTCATGAGCCACAAGTGGCAGGACCTATTGTTTAAAGTCGGCTGAGACTCTTCACTTTTATTTTACTCTCTGAATTCTTCTTATGAGCAGAAGTCGCCGAAAGAAATATTTTTCGTGTTTCTGTATATATTCTGTACATGTTTTTTTTTTAAGTCCAAATAAATGAGTTGATACATGGATATGGTATGGATATGCTATTAAAAGTCAAACTAATTTTCAATTTCAATAATTTTTTCCACGAAATGCAGTTCAATTTTATATTTTCATTCACTTCGTTTTTTTTTTTTTTATATGGTAAGGAAGTGAAATTATTATAGAAAACGAATATCAATCATGTGGAAAACCTCAAATAAAAAAAAATAAAATAAATAATAACCCAAGCAACGGTTAGTAATACACCCGCAACTGCAAATGGTCAAAAAAGAGTTCAATTCAATCGAATTCAATACAAAATACATATCAATTGAGAGTTAATAATTCATATTTCACCTGAATTTCAAATTTTTCTTCGTTTTTATTTTTTTCTGGAAAGAAGTCAATATAAAAACCAAAAAACATACACGATATATTTATCAATAGAATTATTTATAATCACACCCTGTGATACTAATTTGACAATTTAAATGTATGTGGACTGAGTGGACTAACTGGCCTGGCCATGGGTTTATTTTATTGTTTTCAGTTGTTTCCCTGTCTTTTGATTTGAAGTGTTGACTTTGTTAATAACAAATTATGGCAACAACTGTATTTTATTTAAAATTAATATGATATTGTTGTTAACCATTGTTGCTGTTGGTTTTTATCATGTCATGTTCCAATAATTTATTCAATAGTTTCGGCCAATTACGTATACGAATAGAGGGGGAGTTTTCTTGTGAAACTGTTTAATTTTTAATTTCCAAAGATTATTTCGTTCGTTAAAATTAGAAGGAGGGTAATAACTGACACGTAAATTATATACACACCGTAGAAAACAGGTGTTGAAATTGACCACCAAATAATGGAATTCCTGATTAAAATTGAAAATATCAGTTATTAACCATATATTTAATATTAATGGGTGGGGGGAAGTGATGAAATAAAAGGGGTGTAAAGAGATATTCGAATTTTTATAATTTGTTCAATAATTTTAATTTGACATTGACATTTAACTTTACATACCATATAGTATATCCGGCTAAAGAAGTCTGGTTTCAATTGGTGAAATCCTAAAAAAGAAAAATTAAGAAAAAAAAATTGGAATTATTATGGCTTTGATACAATTAGTAAAAAATGTTAAGTAAACATTTTATAAAGTCTTCAATTAAACACTTTCTATCTTAAAATTTAAGCAAAACAAAGATATTTTTTATTCCTTTGAAAAGCCCATTAGGTAGGTAGGCAAGTTATAATGACAGACCCCTTCTGATGCCCCATGAATACACAGTCTCCGTGCTGATCGAATTTCACCAAACTCGTTTCGTTTAAATTTCGTTTCGTTCGAGATGTTTTGACTTGTGGTCTGAACTGTGGACTCACGTCTAATAAGGTAACACACTACCTAATACACTACAGCGACTTCATATTGATAACATATAGGATCATTTAAAGGTTCTCATTATTCAAACGATATTTAACCGATAGCATGGGTTAACCCCACAGGAAAAAGTGTAACGGGTTGAAATCGTACAATCTCGGTGGCCACATCTGCTCCACGTGAGATGACAATGCTCTTAAATCGCTCGTGCATAACATAAAATGTGGACTAAACTTTGTAGCTCATAGCGCCGTTCTGTTAAAACCACATGTTGGTGTCCGGAATATCAAATTCAGGCCAAAAGAAGGTGGTAATCATAGTGCACGCCTTAGACAGTGATGACCTGGCCAAAGTCGTTCTCAACGAAATATAAACCGATAGCTCGACTTTGACAGTAATAACCTAGACAATGTCATTTTCAACGAAATATGGACCGATGGCCAGTCGAAAATCTGCGCTTTTTCGGGATGCATTAGACGCTTTTCGATTTAAGTACATCGGTTTCATCCTAACAATTTTGTTTCACTTATGAATACGTCGAAGTCGCGGTAGTATAATAGGACTAGTCTGTTGACTTATTAGACGTGAGGCCACAGTTCAAACTCCAGGTCAGACATCTCCAACAAAACGAGCAGATTTTAGGATTTAGGCAAAAACTCTCGCCATAAAATGTTTCTCAAAAATACTGACTCGTTCGTAATCGACTTTAAACTGTCATATATAAAGTTAACACCCACACATATAAGTGGCGTGACAAGCTAGGTCGTAATCCTGACTGAAGGGTTATGGTGACCAATTAAGTAATTAAGTAAGTCTGTTTCTCCAACAAAACGTGTGATAGCCACTATAGCGGGATAGGGATAACGAACAACATTTCATTTATAAAATTTTAAGTTTAAATTTAAAATTAAAACTTCTTTGTTCCTATGGGGTATCCTATCGTTCATAATAAATAATGAGAATATTTACGTTCTTTCAAATTTAAAATTCATAAAAAATTCATAACTTTGATTACCAATTAGCGTATGGTAAGTAGAAGCCTCCTGTTGTTTTAATTTGTGGCACTAAACCGAAAGAACAGAAAACATTCAAATTTTCATGTGTGGTGCATACAATTTGTTGTGAAAAATTATAGCAAAAAACGTAAACGTAAACGAAAGAAGGCATAAACGTACTCATTTGAGACGTTAAGTGAATTCGATGCCAATTAAAATGAAATACAAAACTTGATAATAAATAACCTTTGTAAAGTACAACAAAAACAATAAAAAAAAGAAGGAAGAAAAATGGTCTCTTTTTGTAAATTCTAGAAGAAGAAAAAAAAAAAAATAAATCGTGTCTAGCCGCGTGAGCGCGTGCATAACCATCAAAACATTATTTTTAAGACTAAACAATTCGGTTTAAAAAATTTTTTTTTTCGTTTTTCCACAAGATTATTACGCCTCATAAACGACGTTTTGTAACAAAAAGTAAGTAAAAACCAACAACAACAATAAGTGCAACAAAATCTCGATTCAGTTTTAATAATGCTTACTTAGTACTTTCATTATGCACTTGAAAAAGCCAAAATCAAAATACCAAAAGCAAAAAAGAAAAGAACACAAAAAAGACAAAAAAAAAATACTTCAGAATCAGGGAAGTGAGAATAAAGTGATTTTTTTCAGTTTTTTGGTAGTCAATGGCAACCAAAAAATATAAAGAAGAAGTGAAAAGAAGCAAGCAAAAGTAATAAGATTGTAAATAAAGTTTAAAGACTGGCTTTAATCAGATACGTGATCTGTAGAATATTTATCGTTTAAAGATCTTTAAGCTTCAGTTAAAAGTTTATGGTTTAATAGACATAAAAACAGATGGACAGACAGAGGCATAATGCTTCCACACGCTTCCTTTAAGTAGAAACTTAACACTATTGTCATTATGCCAACAACAACAACCACTTACTCTTTAAATGTAAGACTTGTTGCTGGTTTCTTACGTCTCCTAAAGTTGATTCTCTTTTTTGGGTACTTTTCTCGCTTATTTTCCAATTTTTTTTTTCATTTTTTTGTTATTTTTTTTGTATGGCTTTGTTTAACGATTATTAAAGATTATTTAATATAATGAGTTTTTGATCATTGAATAGATTATTTTCTCCAGTTTAAGAGGTGATTGTCTGAATTGTTGAAGCCTGCTAACTGCAAGATGAGCACAACCAGCTTCACAGCATTTTTTTTCTTTGCAGTGATGATGACGAAGTTAATGAGGATTTTGTAATATTGAAATTGTAAAATCGATTTTATGGCAGCGATAAAATATTTCAATATTTACAGACAACAAATGTTGTAAGTGACCAGTGAATTTTAAATAATTTCCATGTAAAACATTTACAGCATCAAGTGTCACCTAATCTTACATTCGATTTAAAGTTTCTAGCGGTTAAAGGCAACCTAACTGACGCAACTTGTTCAAGGTTTGACATTTCCGATTTTAATGCGCGAAAGACATAGTGTTGTTTATTGATACATAGGCGCAGTAATAATAGTGTATCACCTGTATCTATGGGTGGTGCAAATATTAGGGACTCAAAAGCACTTGATTTTCTGGACACGAAAATTCACTAAAATACTGTGGTGTTCGCTGGAACCAACACATTTTTCAAAGATGCATTCAAGTACCTCAGTTTCTTAAGACGGTGCAAGGAATACATCATTCCATCTGATCTTTTTACTATTTACACCTCTTACATCCGACCGAGAATACAACTTTCATGTACTCCCGCTGCCTCAAAGTCTATATTGAGGCTTCTCGACGAAGGGCGAAGGAGTCCCTTAATGACGGTAGGGTATCCAACTCTATGGATTCATTGTAGCATCGTCGCAATGTGGCTTGTGTTTCACTATTCTATTGCTACTACAACGGATTATGCTCGAGCGAAATAAGGAGACTTGTTCCCGAGAATCGTGTGCAGAATATAGTCCACCTATGAGCTGCATTTTTGGCATGTATATTTCACCTGTATATCTCCAATTGCATCTGTATTGTTGTCTTCTAGGTTTGGAATTGTATCTAAGTTGACACCGAATGACAGATTTTTTAAGAAACTTTTTCGTGACAATTTTATTTACTCTGAGAGTTTTTGCAAAAAATCTGCTGAAATCGAAATATTTCCTTCTTTTTGAGATATCTGGCCTAAGGTTTGAACTGAGGCCTCACGTCTAGTAAATCAAAACACTACCTACAAGACTACGATGACTTCGTAAAATATTGTAACGAGATAACGAACACTAGGAAACGACTGAAGCTATGGTCAAGCTGTTGATTTGTTTCTTCCTATTCTCTACATGATACCTGATCCTGCATTGGAGCTTAGAAAAATATCTATGTATACTAAAATATCGGCAGATCCTATTATGACAGTGGTCTTTATCTTCCAGATAATGTTTCAATCGAATCTAGATCACAAGACGAAGTTGGAAAAATTGAATCCTGTTTCAATAGCTTCCTTAGTAAAATTGAAAGATGGATAGATCGTTACTACCAAGTTAAGTCAAAGCTCAAAAATCTCATTGAAAGACTAAATCCTCTAAGTTTGTAAGCTGCAAAATGTGTATGTATAACAGGGCAGTATTTCTGAGGTAATTGATAACACTTTTCAAGATGTTGTTTCCAAAATAATTCCATTCCTCAAAGAAGAAACTCTTTCGGAATTCTGACAGCAATCGTAATTGTTGTAGAGGCTCAAAATAGATGTTGTAAAGTTTTTTCTACATTCTCATTAAGATACCTTGCAAGTGTATAATTTTCAAAGAATCTGATGAGCTCAAATAAACCGCTCTATCATGCAACGCCCAGTACTACCTTCAACCAAAATTGCTGTAACTAGCTTGACAAAATTTAATAATTTTTTAGTGCTCTTCGGAACTTTGAAATTACCATTCAATTTTACATGATTCTGGTATGATTCTGGGTTATATTGTTTAGAGAACAGCCGGGATCTGTGGCTTATTCCCTGCGAGTTAAAAAAACCTCACAAGAAAAAGCACGATCTTACATCAGGTCCATGTGAAATGGCCATGTCTTTAAATTTTTCGCTCAAAATATTCAGTGTTGCTAGAGTTGTGTGGCACTTAGCGAGGTCCCATCGAAATCACAAGTTATGGTGTTCAGATCATTTAATTCAGTTCAAAATAAGCTAGTAATCAGTGACCCTTAGTGCTCGCCGTTGACAGTGATGGCCTGGCCAACGTTGTTTTCAAAGAAACATAATTCCACACCACATAATTATCTTTGATCTCATTTGGATTATCTTAAATTCGGCAATTTTCAATTAGAACGAAAGATTTAGAAAATCATTTGTATGAATGTCGAATTATATAAATTAATGAACATTTTGTCTACTGCGTCCAAACGAATGTCTTACTGAAAACAGCATATTTACTAAAAAATTGGCGTTGAAATAATAATTTTTATTGTTTTGTTTACTAAACTAAAACAACAAAAATTATTGTTTTGTTCACTAAACTAAAACAACAAAAATTGGAGCAATTATTACAACAAGTAATAGTAAAGAAAATAAGGTAAGTCCGGTGTAACGATTGTTTCTGACTGTTGCAAAAAATCACCCATTAGTTGGAGCTGTGAAAACATGTTCGAATGTATGTGAAAGATATTTATTCTACATATTCTTTCCAACTTTGCAAGGGACCCAGGTATTTTGGGCTTAAAAAATCGGATTCATAATCACTGCTTGCACTCCAGTTTAATATATTTATTTTTCTATCACTGCATTCTTTCAATAACTGCCATAAGCCGTAAAAAACAGAAACAACAACAACAACACAATAAGTAAATTAAAATCCTTTTTACTCTCTCTCCTTTGGAATTGTCCAATTATATCACAACTTATTATGGCCATCATTATTATAGCGGGCGTCATTATCGTTACGAAAACAATCATCACCAATGCACTGGCGATTATAAATAAAACGTTGCGTTGTAATTGTAGTTGTAGTTGTTGTTTTTGTTCTCACCGACAATTCGACTGTCATCAACCACTGTTTTAGCCATTTGGCGTCATTATCAATTCGTCCTGGTGTGTCTGATGTGTGTGTGAATGTGTCTCTGTTTTTTAACTTGTGGTTTCAAGTTTTTTTCTCTTTTTTTTATGTCCTCCACCATTAACACCCAGGGGTGGGAATTCTTTGCGTTGCTTTTTTTATCATTTGCTAACCCGCTGCGACAGTGCTGGCTGGTTAGGTGGGTTGGTGTGTGAATCAATTTTAATAGTGGGGAGTTGCTTTAGCATTTGATATCAAAGGCAATAGCAAAAGGGAAAGAAAGGAGGAATAAATGGAATAAAACGCTGTAATAAAATTCAATTCTATTGAAATCATCACAGAAAATGACAGCAAAAAAACCGAACCGAAACCAGCCACATTAAATGATATTTTAGAACGCGTGTCTTGAGGCAATTTTCATGCGATAATTTTCCATTTACCATTGGCATTTTCCATTTTCTTGTTTTTTAATACACAATTTAACGTGAGAATTGTTTGTTGGTTTTCGCTGGCGTTTTATCAATTCATCTGTTACGAAAACCTTTACCAGCGTTTACTTACTTTCATCGTTAAAAACTATTTATAATGACAACTATCAACTCTCTAGTCTACTCTGTCCGTCCGTCTGATTGCCTTTTACTATTAAGCGTAGCCCTTCTTTAGTTACATATTCAAGTTATTGTTGTTGGCTTTGAAAGGCATTTATGGTATTTGTGTTGCCAACATTTTGTCAACCAATAACGTTTTATTGATGAAAAACCCTCAAGTGTTTTAGGAACTCCTTAAAAATAATATAAAAAAAGGTGAAGAAGATAAACAAACAACAAAAACAAAAGACAATAATTTAATAAATAATTTATTGTCAATTAATTAATGGAAATTCAATTGAAAATTTTATGACTTTTGATGGTGCAACGCATTAAAGGATAAAGTGAACTGTATAGGCCGATGACATGCGAGCAGTTAGGGGACAAACCCCTCTTTTAAAACTTGTATGAGTCGCAACAGTACAGATACTAAATCTTATTCCCACTAGTAAGCCAGAATATCTGTCCTCAGAAGGTAGTACGACAAGTATGGATCTATTAATGCAAGCCCACTTAAGGGTATGTTAACTTAGACTCTGAGCTGTAAACGCTGTTCATGAATATTTGCAAAAAAAAAAATCCGGAAAGCCTGCATAGATGTTTTGTTCTTCCTCTAACTGTGGTTCATAGACGTTTAAATACGCTCGTAGTTGTAACTGTTAAGAGAAAAATACTGGCTAATACTATCTTCAAACGAGAGGTGACTGCGGCCTTAACTGCTAAGGCTGGAAAGTTTAAGCACTACACTGCAAAGAACTTCAAGCTGGCGCTCTTACTGAAAACCCTTGTTACACTGATGTACTCATACGCATGCTGGTCGATAATACAGTTTCCTATAACTTTTTGAATAGAACAATCGATTTTAGAACTCCAACAAGAGACTTCTGGCCTAAAGACCAAGAGGTTCTCAATAGGACCCTTAAGGTCAAAGTTGCGTGCATGGTGTACTATAATAGAGTCATTAAGGGTTCTGGTATTAAACAGTCCAGTACAGCCATTCTGCGACGAACGTAGTTTAAATGTTTGTCTTTGTCGAAGAATGTCAAGTATTTTTCAGGGAAATTTCGAATGATTCCAAGGTAATTCTGTTATGGTTTCCGGCACACAGGGATATCTTTAGAAATTGCATTGCTAATAGGGTTGCCAGCCTGGCTGGACTTGGCTGGATTGTCCAGCTTTTTTGATGCTTGTCCAGTTTCAAGCTAAAATTTAATTTGTCCAGCTAAATAGAAATTTTTTTAGTACACTGCAATAACTTGGGCAATAATTTTCATGTCATCTTCGTCATATCATGTTAGCCAACACTGACTGTATATTTGTTATAGAACTAAGTTATGATTTCCCTTTTCTAGAAAATTTAAGTTTAGTTAAATAAATTTTAAAGACTGCAATGAATTTATTTATTCAGTCAGAATTATTGACCTAGTTTCTCACACCACTTATGTTGTGTGTGTTAATTTTATACATAAGTGGCGGGACATACGGTTTAAAGTCGACTTCGAACGACAGATTTTTTTGAGAAACTTTTCATGGCAATTTTATTTACTCTCAGAGTTTTTGCCAGAAATGTGCTGAGAGGAAATCGCCGAAGAAATATTTTTTGTATTTTGTTTTGATGTCTTGCCTGGGGCTCGAACCCTGACTTTACGTCTAATAAGCCAACACACTACCTACTAGACTAGGCGACTTCAATAATAACATATACATAACCGATAATGTCAAAGACAGATACATTTCATATGGATTTCATAAAAAATTTGCTGGACCTTAATCTTTATCAGTTGAATGGTATTTGTAATGTTAATTCGAGATTACTTGACCTGGTTTTTGTCAATGAGTGTGTTGATATTTCTGTTAATCGTTTTGATCCTGTTACTGTTCCAGAGGATTCTCATCATCCAACTATTGAAGTCTGTTTATTCCTTCCTACATACATTTCTAAAAAACCAGTTTTAAGTATGAAGAAAAAGATTTTTGCCTTCAGAAAAACAAATTTCAATACCCTTTTTGAATTACTAAAAACTACAGATTGGGACAATTTACTTTTCTGTTCGAGCCTTATATGTAATCCTGCAAATATTGGAAAATTTTATAACCAAATTTTCATGTGTATGAATGAATGTATACCTAAAACGTTTGACTTTAAAAGTTCTGGCCCTCCGTGGAACTCAAAGTACCTCTCCATAATTAAAAACAGGAAAAACAAGCTATAAAGATCTATAAGAAGTCTGGATCCAACATTGACTTTACCAAGTATGCTGTTGTACGTGCTCAGTATAACTCAACAAATCAATTATGCTATTACAACTACTTAAAAAAAATCCAAAGTAATTTTAAAGCTGATCCTAAATCGTTCTATAAATTTGTTAATTCTAAAAAAAGGTCAAATACATTTCCTTCTGCAATGAAGTATAACGATATTGAAACTGATAATGATATAGAGATAAGCAATTTATTTGCCGATTTCTTTTCTACAACCTATTCTCAGGAATGTTTTGAGGACTCGGGATCTTTTCCTTTACCTGAATTGTCATTGCCATCTATTACAATTCCATTTATTGATGAATTGATAGTCTTCAGTAATTTATGCAAGCTTAAGTACTCATATAATTTTGAACCTGATGGAATTCCTAGCTGTATACTTATTAAATGTTCTGGAGCATTGGCTATACCACTGACAAAAATCTTTAATTTATCAATTAAATGTGGATATTTTCCTGCAATGTGGAGGGACTCGTTCATTATTCCATTGTTTAAATCTGGTTGTAAAAGTAACATTGCAAATTATAGAGGCATTGCTAAATTGAGTGTAATTCCAAAGCTTTTTGAAAAAATAATAACTGACCATCTTTCTCATCAAGTGTCATCTTTACTGTCATCTGCCCAACATGGCTTTCGAAGAGGTTGCTCAACGATTACGAATATTTTACAATTAACAACTTTAGTCAATCGTGGATTTATTCATCAGAAGCAAACAGATGTCATATACACTGATTTGAGTAAGGCCTTCGATAAGGTTAATCATAAACTTCTGATAAAAAAACTTGGACTAATGGGTTTTACACCAAATTGTCTTCTCTGGATCTACTCGTACTTAACAAATAGAAGGCAGACAGTATGCTTTAAGGGTCTTACTTCTAAACCAATTGCTGTTCTATCTGGTGTACCTCAGGGAAGCCATCTTGGTCCACTACTGTTTTCTCTTTTTATAAACGACTTGCCAAATATTATAAAACACTCTAATGTTCTAATGTACGCCGATGATGTGAAAATATTTCTGAGCTATAATGATTGTGCTGATCATATTTTTCTACAACACAACTTGGATGCCTTTGGTTCTTGGTGCAGGCTTAATCTCATGGAGTTAAACCCAAAAAAATGCAATTATATGTGTTTTTCTCGTCGTAAACATATGAATGTCACATATGTTCTAAATGGACATTCCCTAAATAAATTGGAAAATTTCTCCGACCTTGGAATTCTACTGGATACCAAATTAAATTTTACCCAGCACATCTCATTTACTATTAATAAGGCACGTGCAGTCCTTGGTTTTATAAAACGTTGGGCGAAAGAATTTAAAGATCCATATATAACGAAACAGCTTTTTACCAGTCTTGTGAGGCCCATTCTGGAATATGGTTCCATTATTTGGGACCCTATGTATAAGGTTCATACTGACAACATTGAATCCGTGCAGAAACAGTTTCTTCGGATCCTGCAATTTGATCCTTTCAACTTGCCGCCATATAGAAGTAGACTTGCCCTTATAAAGCTGCCAACTCTTAAAAGCCGTAGATCTATGTTAAATGTAACGTTTGTCTTAAACTTGATAAAAGGAAATGTATGTTCTGAATTTTTAATTAATAATAGGTATATCTTTTAATGTTCCGTCTCGTCCTACACGTTATTTCTGTCCTCTTTCCGTTAATGTTTATAGAACAAATTATGCCAAGTCTGATCCGCTAATGAGAATTTGTACTGAATTTAATAAACTTTATTCTTACATTGACTTTTCTGTAAATGTCAATACTATTAAATGTAATTTAATTTCTTATTTAAATAATAATTATTGATTTGTATTTGTCTAGTCTGTAAGGATATTATATTTATAGACTTTATTAAATAAATAAATAAATAAATAAATGGATATTTTAATAAAAATTATTTACACAAAACCAAAATGCACATTTTCTCAGTATTTTTTTATGTCCAGCTTTTTTTGTTTTGTCCAGCTTTTTAAAACCCAATGTCCAGCTTTTTGCGAATCGGAATCTGGCAACCCTAATTGCTAATGAGATGGCCAAAGCGGGGATGGATATTGTAATTTCCGACATATTAAAGACCATATGTATTTCGATCACCTCGGTTAATATGGATATTATTGATTTTTTTATAGGAAAACTCAATCTCGTTGTCAGGCTAGGGATACGTGTAATATTGCTATACTCTGCTGGACACGTATAGGTAAGAAGAGAATGGAATCTTTTCAATCTTTAAATCTCATGGCTATTCATCACACAAACGTCAAATGATTGCTGCCTATGGGAGCCTATGGGAACCCCTAAAGTAGTTGGGTGACAACTCCCAGAAGTGTTTAGGGTTCAAACGCAATAGGGACGAGATTTTGCGGCGTATTGGAAAACGATCGCAGTTAGTCAAGATAAAAATTGAAAAAATCCATAAATTATGCTACGACTTACATCTTCATTAGCCCTATCTTCAGAGTTATCTCTGAGTGAATAATTCTTGTCCGATCCCGAAAAAATGAGTCATAAGAAAGAGGCTTGTTTTCAATTATGAATCGTGAATCGCTCAAGGAAGATTTTGATGGTAAGCATAATGATTTTTTATCCAAAAACTTAATTTTCTTTCAAAAAGTAACGATTATATTGCCTGCGCTCGTATATAATATAACTGGTTTGAAACGTGTACAAGAGAGAAGAGTAGAAGTAGAAGAAAGTCCCTTATAGAACGGATGGGAACGTATAAATTCAGATGTAGATATGGTCTGCCCGAAATGTGCATAGCATTTTTTTCATACATAATTTTGCTTTTAAATTTCTATTCGATTATGTTTTTCAAATATTCGAAATATTCTTTAGTTTCTATCGATATTGTTGGTTGTTTTTTCACAAATTGTTTGCATTCAATGCAATCGTCTAAGAATGATTTGCATTTTCAAAATTTTCTCTGAAATAAACATACAAAAATGCAATTCATGTCCTTATGAGATGTGATTTTCCGGTAAATTTAATTTATAAATGCATGTAAATGCTTCTATTTCATCTCTATTCTTTGCATTCAAGGGCCAAATGGTAAATAATTTAAATGATTAATTACACGAATAGAAAAAATTCTATTGATATGGAAAGATTTTGACGTTTTGTTTTTTACACAAAAGATTCAGGGAATAAAAGTTATGATTTGCATAAAAAAATTTGACCATTTCCTACGACAGGCACTTTCGAAAGAATAGATCTTAAAATGCATAAAATTTAAGGCTGATAATTTGAGTTATTGATTTTGTTAAGTCATGGCCAAAATTCTCTGAGGACATGTTTGCAAAAAGGAATGTGTGTGTGAAGTTTTAAATCATTGGTAGCCTAATCAAGAGAACTTACGTTGTGTTTTTATCACAAGGAGATGAAAAAATAATTTTGTGTAATGGATAGGTTATATTATTTTTAATAATGAAAGAAAAACTAACGCAGTTTTGACAAAATAAGAAATGACAATATTATAAGTACTGTGTTACCTTAGACAAGAGTCCGTAGTTCAAACTCCAGTTAAGACATCTCGAACAAAACGAAATATTAAAAAAATATTTTTGCTTCGGTGGCTTCCTCTCATCAAAATTTGTGAGTAAAAAAATTGCAAAGAAAAGTTTTCCCACAACACGGGTGGTGTGAGATGATAGGTAAGTAAATAAATCAGTCATGTTTATTAAGTGAATTCAATAAATTGATATAATATGCGTCACTGGTTGTTTTACATAAACGGTGATCGTTATTTATTTGCCGAAAAAGCCAATTAATTCGCTGATTTGTCCCGACAAATCTACTATTATTTGGAATGTTGTTTTGGCTTTGTTGTATTATTCTAGACCCAATTTTAATCTAACAAACCAGCGAAGTCGCAACCGGATTTTGTTTGTGCTGAATTATGGACATACGCTTCGACCATCTTGCGAAAAATATGGCATTTCAAGATATCGTTTTAAATTGAAGTCACAAAGCCATGTGAAATATCTAAGACAGCTATGACCTCATGCACTTTTAACCTCTAGTAGGCGAACACCACATCGTGAATTTATTTAAATTTTTTTGGTGAAGAGAGCTCAGCTGAGCGTTTAAAACCTACGGCGTCTTTCGCGCTTTTAAGGACGAAACAAAATTTAAAAAACTACCTTTTTTGCCGTAGATATAATGATGCAGAGTTCCCATAATTCATATAATCTAGCGGGGAGGTTTCTCAAACCCCAAGTGATTATTATACCTGTGAGTCGACCATTACCATCGCCTGAAATTTAAAGCTTACATGTATAATTTTTCACTGTTCTTTACTGTTGTTTGGCATACCTTTGGATTAAGACTGGGAAGAAATGAACTACTATTTGCTCTAAAAATCGTGTCTTTGAAGTCTCCGTAGTCTAGTAAGTAGTCTGTTGGCTTATTAGACGTGTGGCCACGGTTCAAGCGCCAGGTCAGACATATTTACCAAAACAAAATATGAAAAAAATATTTCTTCGACGGCTTTCTCTCGGTAGATTTCTGCCAAAAACTCTGTGAGTAAATAAAATTGCCAATCTAAAGTCTGTCGTTCGGAGTTGACTTAAAACTGTAGGTCCCGCCACTCATGTATAAAATTAACACAAACAATTTAAGTGGTGTGAGAAACTAAGTTGTAATCCTGACTGAAGGGTTGTAATGTTTTGGAATGTTTTAAGCATATTTCTATTAGATATAACGATGTTTATGACTGGTGCATATGGATGAAAATTTTTCAAATCCTATACGGATTTCTTGCATTTCCATTTACAGCCAATATGGTTACATATTCACGTTGAAATTTTCTCATAAATTTTCTATCGCACAGAGATGACATTTTCCTCACAAAAGAAATTTTCATTTTAATGAATTGTTTATGAATTTGTATGTTTTCATTAAAAGTTAAATAAAAAGAAAAATCAAATGAATTATTTAAGAAAACAACACAACGTTGGTTTTTTTCCTTGCCACAGAAGAATTTTTCTTATAATTATTATTGAATTGTTTTAATGGTGTTGATGGCATTGCAAGAAGTCTTGAAACCCCAACTTGGTATGCTGCAGTTAGATAGACAATACAACAACAACAACAACAAACGAAAAACCCAGAGAGATGCCAGTGAAAAATATTTGATTTAATAATGATCCTGAGAACAAACAAATATGAAAATCACACACGATTGAAACAGGCTACAACAGCAGCCAGAGCAACAACAGCAAACTATTTAACATAAATAATAAAAATGTAGAAGAAAAGCAAACATTTTCTGCAACATGCAACACACATACATACATGTACAACACGGTATGGGTATATTAAAACTGTTTTAAATGCTAAAATAAGCAGGTAGTATCTCTCAAATGTATTGACTGTTGTGGCACATTATCGAACATCAGCCTCATCATCATCATCACAACAGCACAACATGATTAATGGGTTTTCAAACATACAACAATACAATACGCAAAGAATTGTTGCAACAATGCCATTGCCACATAAACAAACAGTTAGTGAAACAGAAACAGAACAGAAAAAAACAGAGAAAAAAATGTTGCATATTAAGTGACAAACTACTGCAAAATAAAAAACAAATCATTGATTATTTTAACAAAAACCAAGCAACAATATACAGAATGATCTCTTAGGCTTAGAACAGACACATTGACAGACAGACAAATAGACAGACAGACAGATGAGACAGTCAGTCATCAAGTTTTGTTTGCCACATTCAATAGACATACAGAAAATTGCATACAAGCACTAGTGGCAGTAGTTGTGGCAACAAAAACAGGAGAAAATGAAAAACAAACTTAAAACCCCAACCAACCAATACAAAAATGAATAAATTATTGTAGCCAAGTCAGGCCAAGTAACAGAAGTGGCAACAAAGCAACGAAAAAAAAATGTAAAAATGCAAAACCTACATTGCAACAGCAATTTCAATAAATGCAGATGGCGTCCAAGTGGTGTCTCTGAGGCAGTACAATAAACAAAAACACAAAACTCCACACACACGTACATACTTGCAAACATACACTGGCACACAATAAAAATTCATTCCAATGGCTGCCACAGGTTTTGGGGCTTCTTACAACACGGTTTGCACATTGGCTGTGTGGATGGCTGTATTGTGACAAGGCCCCTGATGTTGATGCTGATGATGCTGGTGATGCCGACTGAAAATAATAAAAATAATCATTCTTAAAACGATGACTGTCATTGCCACAACCACAAGTTATATGCAACACACTCATACACCTATTTAAACTCAAAGCAACAAAAAACATGCATAACAACAGCCTCATTCTCTTGGCAATATTTGCAACTTCTTTGCACCTTGCAATGTAAATTTTTGCTAAACTTTGCAAGCCGCTTGAATACTTTAAAACAGACGGACGGCAACTTAGGTACGAATATGTTCTCTACTTTCACGTGTGTATTGGTGTTGTATTGCAACACCATACCACAAAAAACTTGATTGATTGGTTGCTGCCTGTTTGCTGGTTTTATTCATTCCATTCCTTGTACATTGCAATAGCCTGGCCCGGTACGGGGCACTCTTTAATATTTTTTTTTCCTTTTTATTTAGTTTTGCATTCAACAAAAACAATCAAAAGAAGAGAAAACTTCCAACAGACATGCAAAAAACTCTTGCCGACTTTGTGGCATGTTTATGTATAAACAAAATGTCGTTGTGGAGACTTTTAAGTTTCCTTTCCACAGCCACAGAAGCAGTTTCAGTTGCAGATTCAGTTTTAGTTTTTGCTTCGCTTATGGATTTTTGCATTTTTACGCCATATTGAATTTTAAGTTTTTGTCGTCGTTCTATCAGTTACTGTTGCTGATGGCATCCAATGTAGTGTGAAGAATAATAAAACATTATGGGTATTCAGAATGCATGAAGAACTAGAAAAATTAAAATCCTCTATAGAGGAAGGTTAGGATAAACCTAACTTTTTAGTGCCATGTTGTGTTACAAAAGCAAATCCACAATTTGCCTACGTGAGTAACAAAAATTTACGGAGTTTAATAGATAGTATGTTGACTTATTAGATAAGAACCCGTTGTTCAAACCTCAGCTCAAACAAAACGAAAATTTTTTTAGGCTACTTCCTCTCAGCAGTCTTCTAGCAAAAACTCTAAGAGTAAATAAAATTATTATGAAAAGTTTCTCAAAAACATGTCGTTCGGAGTTGACGTTAAACTGTAGGTCCCTCCACTCATCTATAAAATTAACACGCGCAGCATGTGTGGTGTGAGAAGCCAGGTTGTATTCCTGACTAAAGGATTGTAATGACCAATTAAGTAAATAAGCCACATGTTAAGGCCGAAAATAATGCTCTGTACCAAAATGTATTGGATTGTTATATTGAGTATCCTTTTTCTTGTACTACCAACACCTAGGGGATAGTCCCTACTCATGCAGTGCATTGTGTTGAATATAGAAAAATATGTTAGGCGAAGGACAAAAGAGGGAGTAGTGTGTGTGGACACTAGTTTTGAATCTCTTTATATCATAAGTGGCAGGAAAGAACTCTGCAGATAGGGAGATCCATATATACATAGATAGTCCGCCTAAGGAACGAATTTTCTTTGTAATGCAGTGTGTGATCCACTGGACATCGACCACACACAGATGTGGTCGGCGAGAAAAACGAGTGTTACGTAGAAATACATGGATCTCGATAACAAGTCCCCTTATTTCGCTCGGGCAAAATCCGTTGTAATAGAGATAGAACAGTGAAACACAAGCCACATTGTGACCTCTTTCTCAAGACGAGATGCTGTCTTAATTTTCTATTATATTATCCGGGAGCGGACTTCTGATGTATTGTTCAATGCACATATTAAGTACAAAGCAGAATCCTTTGAGGCTTTTGAATATGGCCTCCTTCCCGGCAAGTTTTGGAGAAGACGTCGTAATATCGATCTCTCATCGTACTCAACTTGGTTACCTTTGTACTTCGACAATGTGGACAATTTACTAGGCTTATGTATCTCCACAATATACTACTCGCAAAAGAACTGAAGCCCAACGATCTGCTAAAATTCAACGGCATTTACATTAATAAGACAGCGCAACTTGTCACTCAGCGCACTTAACAAACGATTTGTTGCAAAATTAATTTGAAGATACTCTTCCTTCCAGAAGAGACTCCCTATTCCATGCAATTTAATGTCGCTGAATATTTTTTAATGGGGCGATATTATATCTTCGTATTGTTATAAGTTGTAGGATTTTCATGGTCTTAGAAAAAACGCCCGAAACTACTCTGCTGCACACTAGCTAATATTGAGTAAGAAATACACACAAATTTATATTCATGGATTTAAAGCTTTTGTTTCATAGCCTTTCAATTGTTCTCAATATTAAGAACATTAAGACTTTGTACTAAACTTTGGTTATAGGCTGGTAGGGATTATCATTACAAGTAGAGAAGGAAATTGACTGTATACATAGTACCAATCTGAGAAAAAGCTGAGTTAGTCTTCTGGTTAATGAATACACTGAGCGTCCTCCATATTTTTCGCTGCATTAGTTACTGAATTTCTTCGGAGAATACCTTTTTTACTTTACATACACACCTACACACATACATCATTGATCTTTACAACCATTCACTCAGGATTGCGACCTAGTCTTTCAAACCACTAATGATGTGTGTGTTAATTTTATACATGAGTGGCTGCGGACCTACAGTTTAAAGTCGACTCCGAAAGAAAGATGTTTTTGAAAACTTTTTCATTTCAATTTTATATACTCTCAGAGTTTTTGCCAGAAATCTGCAGAAAAGTAGTCGCCGAAGAAATATTTTTTCGTTTTGTTGCACATGTCTGCCAACCAGTTACCCGGACTTGATCGTAACGTCACCTCGATCACAGTGGCAATCCTTACAGGTCATTGTATTATAGGAAGACACTCGGACAGAATGCAGCTCCCATCTAACGACTTCTGCCGTGGATGCAGATCTGCTGAGGAAGAGGAGACTATTATCCAATTTCTTTGTCAATGCCCATCTCTTGCGAGGTGCAGGTATGAATTATTTGGCTCTCCAATCTTTGTCAGCTTAACGGAGCTATCATGCATTGATGGCAAGGATATAGCTTAGTCTATCAAACTTTCGGTAAACTACGTTTACCTTTTATTGTGCAGCCCTTGCGCTGACGAACTTCTTCACTAGTTTGGTGGAACTCGGTCAGTACAGGGACTGCGTTTACCTGTGGCGACAAAAAGGGCTGCTATGCGTGCTCAACTGAGCTTTTAGTATCAAAGCTACCACTCCAACCTACGTTTGAATCGTGGCCTAATGTCTAACAAGCCAACACGCTACCTACTAGACAACGACGACCTCAAACCAAGCATATGCCTGGAAACTTTAAACATGACTTGGTGTGAACATTCTCTTAATCGTTTAGGCATAAAACTAAGCTTGACCATTAATAAGGATCTTCAATGGTGATCTAGCGTTGTAATAAGCATTTCACATTGTTTATGGGATGCTTTTCATTCTTTGTTAATTTGATTTCATTACGCTTAATGTAGATTTCGGATTTTCTCTCGATATCTGATATTGAAAACACTACCAAATTGGAATATAAATTTTTGTATTCGGAAAGAGTATCCCGCTGGTTTAGTTAGTAGTGTGCTGAACTTCAAGTGCCGAAGCCGTGTGTTCGATTCCCACAAGAATCCCTGGGTATTTTGTGATTACAATAAAAAAAGAAAGTGAGAATAATTATGATGCAATTTTTGAGAAAAATAAAGGTCATTGGTCACTGGTCATTAAAAAAAATTTTCAAGATGCATTTGTCGCACTTTCTGTTATGATTAGGAGGTATTTCCTGAGTGGTGGTCTCAAAAAAATAAAAACAATTTTTATTTTGGTTATACTTCCACTATTTTTCTTTCGATCAAAATAATTAATAAAAAACGTTGATATTTTAAATTTTTAACGATGACTGATAATGGCATTTCCTTTTACATTTTTTATGTTCTTCAAAAAAAAAAAACCTCCAACTATTGAAATCATAAAAATGCATTCGATAAACAACATTTATTGTGTGTTACAATAATCAATAACGAAACCTTTTATACAACAATTTCGATAAATATTTATAAAAAAATATTTAAACTGATAACAACGACATTTAAAATAAAATAGAAAACAAGTTTATTTATTTAAAAAATACAAAAAAAAACTTCTTTAAATAATAATTGGATTCCATTGACTATTTTTAATAATTCTTTAAAGAGTTTCGATTCGTAGCAACTGCTTGGCATAGAAATTTAAATGCCCTTTGCAAGTGCAGTTACAACAGCTAAAGAAGAAAAAAACTAAAAAGATAAGGTACAGAGGATAAAGTAAGACAAGAAATACATGGAATAAGGCAAATAGAATTGAAACTATTATTATCAATTATTTAAACAGAAACACTTAAGAAAGAGAGAGAGCGAGAAAAATAAATTATAAGAAACTCACACAAATCAATTTCAAATATGAATAACCAACAGATATAGGGTGGGCTATTTAAAAGTTTAAATTAAAAAATGCATCAAAACAAGAACGATTTGAAATTTAGGAAAATTTATTTTCTTTTTGTTGTGAAGTACCTTTTTTGAAGTAACTCATTCGATTGGAGCAATATTCGTGCACTTTTTCGAGTGTATGCGATCGTATCTCGGCAATGGCATCACGAATGTTGGCCTTCAAATGCTCAAATGTCTCTGGTCTGTTGACATAACGCTTTGCTTTAACGGCTCCCCACAGAAAATAGTCAAACGGTGTCAAATCACAACTTCTTGCCGGCCAATTGTCATCACCATTTTGGCTTATTAAACGGCCATCAAACGTTTGACGCAATAAATCAATTGTGGCCACAACCTGTTCACACCAATACAATGAAGAGCGGATACAAAAAATTGATTTACAAGGTGTGATAGGTGCCTTCATTGGTCATACCGTTCTCATTTTCAAAGCAATATGAGCCAATATTTGGCCCCCGTTCCACAACCCGCACCAAATAGTCACTCGTAATAGGTGCATTTGCTTCTGTAAGGCCACGTGTGGGTTTTCAGAGCCCCAAATACGGTAATTTTGCTTATTAAAGTGCCCACCAAGATGAACTTCATCCGAAAAGATTATTTTTTTTTTACAAAATCGACATCATCATGCAGTTTCTCGTTGGACCAATAAATCCCAACGTTGCTCAAGCGTATCTCAACTCATTATGTTCAGTGGAGATAATATATTAAATTTTATGAAATAAATAAATAAATAGAATGACATAAGTATTGACAGATTCAAGATAACTGTTGGTTCAAATTTAAACCGATACAAGGCCACCCATTACATACGTTTTGTTCCGTTTTTCCATTTTCTCTGCGGCGTTAAGGTGAGAAAAGTAAATTGAAAGAAAAAACCTTTTTTTTAAAGAAAATGTATCGCGTATGTAATAAAATTTGTTAAAATTACCAGAAATTAGATAAGAAACACCAGGAAAAAATTATGAAAATCAAATTCATAAATTTCAAATATTTAAACAAACATTCACTATTTTCATAGATAAAAAAAACTGAAAGAAAACCCAAGCAAGAAACCAAATATTCTTGACTCATTACAAACGGTTTGTTAACAATTATTTGAGAATTTATTTCATTAAACATTTCAAAACGATCTGTTTTTCTCTTCTTGTTTTTGTTTTTTTCTTCTGTCTTACCCACAACGTTTACCTGGCATATGCATTTGAGAAAATAGTCAGAAAAATTCATTTCTATTTCCGATGTTCATGTCTTTTTGCAATTTAAACATTAAAAAAAATTCATAATTTTCATTCATTTTTTATTTGCGAATTTCTGTCCAAGATCATTACATGACTAGCAACGATTTACGTTAACAAGAAGTAGGCGTTTCTTAACAACAGCAACATCAGCAACAGAATACAGCAACTACAGAACTGGCAACAACAGTAGACACATTTCATCTTTACTCCTGTATACGTTCATAAATTTAATATTGTGTCAATTATCCATCTATAGACGGACAGACAAACAGACAGACATTCAGTCAAGTCAACTCAAACTAAGGAAGGAATTCAAAATTTAAGAAAAGAAAAAATTGCTATTTTCGAAGTTGAATGCATAACGAGAATAAATATTTAATTAAATAAGAAATTAAATGGGAAGTAATCATTTATCAAATGCCTGCACAATGGGCCTATTTCGGATGGTAGGTACATATAATAAACTGCCAAATGGACTCTTTTCAAAAGATCATTGCTTTGGCAAAACTATCGGGAGAGGGGAAGTTTATATTGCGGTTTTCTATCGAGATACTTTCATCTTTTTGAGAATTTTAGTCCTTCAATACACACTCCCTGATGAGTTGAAAATATTAATCAATGGAATACTCTATAACATTGATAAAAAGAAGAGTAAATATACAGAGGTACAGAGCTTCATATATTTCCCCTAAAAGAAGAACCGGTTGTATGGATCCCTTTGGCTTCTTCATGTTTTTAGTAAGCTCCACAGGAGATAGTTAGAAACGTTGTTATGGCTGTCGAATTTCAGTAGAGAGAAATACTTCATGCATAAAAGAACTCCAACATGATTAATCGAATCGATCGAAATAACATCAAAACCCCCATGGAATATGTTTGAAAAAATTCATTATCTCGCATGATTCCAATTATTATCATTACAACTAGTGAACGCAATCTCATAATTAGTGATAGCTATGAGAGTGAACCCTGGAGAGAGAGATGCAATTCATTATCACAAGAATCGGTCTACTTCGAATTGAACTACACGTAAACACGGTCCAAATCCCAGGTCAGACATATTCAACAAAACGTAATATGAAATATATTTTCTCGGCGACATACATACATAATTAGTCAATTCAACCCTTTAGTTAGGATTATAACATAGATTATCACATCACTTACATATATTGTGTGTGTTAACTGTATACAAGAGTAGCGAGACCCACTGTTTAAAAGTCAACTCCGATGGACAGATTTTTAAGAAACTTTCATGGCAATTTTATTTACGCTTAGAGTTTCTGCCAGAAATCTGCTGAGAGGCAATCGCCCAAGAAATGTTTTTTATATTTCGTTTCGTTGGAGATGTCTGACCTGGGGTTTAAACCCAGGACTCATGTCTTATAGACCAGCACACTACCTGCTAGACTACGGCTACACACACCAGTCTCTGTATCGTGTTCTAATCAATTTGAGGTGTTTTGAGATTTGTCCTGTCTAATCAGAAAATTGCCTCATAGGTCACTATTGGTCTGACCAGCATATATACACCCAGTACTTAATTCCTGAGTTTTCCCCCTTAGGTTTACCTGCAAGCTTTCTGCATATCATGTCGTACCTTTTCTGATATTTCCTCTATATGTATGAACGCTACATGCTAATTTAGTATCCAGTCATATTTTATTTGCGCTTTCCGTGATATTGTCTACCTAAGAGTCGAATATTCTGTATATCATCGGCAGTTGATCCACAATCAGGTTTCAAATTAGTGTTGAAAGAACACGACCCTGTGTACATCCTTAAGTTGTGCTGAGTCTTATTGTTTTATTTTCTGCGTATGTTTCCACAGATCATGTGTATCTGCCCCACATTACCTCTATCTAATAGTCTATTGGATCTAATGATCGTGTTGGGTGTTATCAAATGCGCCAACCATGTCATGAAATCACATATGTTTAATACTAAGCCTACAAGAGCTGTTTCAGAAGATGTGTCTGCACTGAAACCGTGTTTTTTAGGATGCTGCGGTACCGTTTCCAATATTCCACATCTTATGTAGTTGTCCACAACTTCTTCTAGTGTTTTTAACATGAAACACGGGGGTCTCGGCAAATAGTTTCTTCATCATTATTATTTTTTTATGATAATCTGTGTTAAAGCATCTTCAAATAATTTTTAGTAATTATGACATATGAAGACAAAGTGATTAAATTCAGAATTTGATTTCCTTCAAAAAGTTATACTTATTTATGAAAATTTTAGGACTGAAAATTTCTAAAACAGATTGTACTCCTTAAGGACGAACTAAATACATTCTAAAAATCAAAAATATTACAATGAAAAATTTATGAATTATTTTGAATACAAAATTACATTATAATTACTAACACACGCTATATACTTCAATAATTTTTTTCCTATTTTCAGCTTAGTTTTGCGGATATCTTAACATATTTAAAAAATAAAAAAAATAAATAATAAAATTAAAATTAAATCAAATAAAACTTAACTAACCGTAGCTAAAATTTAATCATTTTAACTAACGAAAGAAACGCAAATGAATCAACAATTCAACATTTCACTGGAGTTTGAGGGGTTTCTGTCTCTTACAATTACCATATAAATTAACAAAGCGTGCTACAAAATCGTTGGGACAAATATTCCATTAAAATTTTGTTTTCATTAAAAATTAATTTAAATTTGAATATGACAACCAAACAATAATATTCGTTAATTTAAATATTTTTTATGCTCTTTGCTTTGCTTTGCTTGTGAAACATAATTAAACATCAGTTGGTATAATCAGTCACTATATGAATGATACTCTCGTACTTATTCGTTGACAAGTAAATGCGAATGCGGAGTGAGTGTTGATCGAATGAAAACTACTGTACAAGGCGGAAAATTAAAAATTTCCCCTGTAGTTTAGTAGGAAATGTGTTGGCTTATAAGACGCGGGCCCGTGATTCAAACTTCTAATCGAACACAATGAAAAATGAAAAAATATTTCTTCAGCGACTTTCAGCAGTCTTGTGGCAAAAACTCTGAGATTAAAAAAAATAGCCGTGAAAACTTTCTTAAAAACCTGTCTTTCGGAGTCGACTTTAAACTCATGTATAAAATTAACACATACAACATAAGTGGTGTGAGAAGCTGGGTAGTAATTCTGACTAAAGTGTTGTAATGACCAATTATGTACGTAATTACGGGCCAGCTTCTTACAGCACCCATGTTGGAAGTGTGAATTTTTATCTACGACTGGAGTTATGTTGACCCCGAATGACTTATTTGAGTTGCATTTTTCTTGGCCATTAGTTACTCTCATAACTTTTGCCTGAAGACCGCTTTCGCTTTTCTAGATGTCAAAACTGAGATTTGAACTCAGAGCTCTCATTTAGTACGCCAATCCACTTTTCACTGGACAACTTATTCGTTTTGTTTCATGTTTCCTCTATAAAATAAGTTCTATATAACGGTATGTAGGGTAATTTAAAAATTTCATTATTGATGTCTCTCATGTAACCCAGTGTTTGACGAACTCAAAGTTTTTTCTTTTATTTTAAACTGGTAAGTGTGTGCAAATGAGGGTTTCATTAAAAAAAAGAATGAGTTTCAATTAGTGTTGAACTTTCCAACAACAAACAATTCAACAAACTAATTACACGTATGCAATCCAATTAATTTAAATCGAAATTTTATGCTAATCATGAGGAATTTAATCATGTTTCTTTGGTTAAACGTTTTCAAAAGAAAAATTATGTAAAATGAATGTTTATTATACATAGTACTTGAATATTGATGGTTATTTCTTTATATCTTACTTGCACATCACCAAAGATGGTGACGGGGGACTCATATGGTCTTTGTGCTGAAGCACAGAAACTGAATTTCTTGATCATTGACTCAAATTGAACTTCTGAATATGATGAAATCCGATATACGCAAATTCGACTTTTAAATGTGATTATGATGTGTCTGTTTAACCATACATTCTTCTTAGTTTTTCTATCAAATAGAGAAAATCACGTCTAATAAGCCAACACACTACCAATTGGACTACGACAGCCAAAATTGTTTAAAAACAAAACTAAATTTTGGGGATAATCAACATCATCTAATATATCGGGTGTTCCAACAGGAACTTTCTAAATTTGCAGTTAAGGGTGGCCATATTGTTGAAGCTACATCTGTCAAATTAGTTTTCATTTGTTTTGACAATTCACCATAGGCGATCATGGACAACGATGTGTGTTCGTTGAAATCATTTTCAACGATGAAGAACATTTCTGAAGGAATGGACCGTAACCAAAAAAAAGTTTGTCAAATTACGGACGATACCAATCCACATGAGATCGAAAAGCGTTCCTTCCATCCCGAAATAGTGACTGTCTAGTGAGGATATTAAGCTGCCGTCATCCTCGATCCGTATTTATTTGAGAACGTTGTTTGACAGGTCATCACTCTCAACAGCGAGCACTATAGTTCAGTGATACTAACCTCTTTTGGCCGGAATGAAATGATACGGTCATAAACGATAAATGCTAGAGCGATTTAAAGGCATGATCATCTCATTTGGAGGTAATAATGACTGGTCAACACAGTCGCAGGTAAATACAATCATCAAATTCAGTCTGATTTATAAGCCAGACTGCAGTCATGTGAAATTGGATGCACTCCACCCAGAGAAGCCGTAGCGGATACTTGAACGATCTTATATTCCATACATAAAGGGCACTAAAATGTATTTTAAACGTATAAAAAATTTCGATGATCTCACACACTTACTTTGTTTTCATTAAATTTAAAGATGTGAAGCGTTTAATGAAAGACCTATTAGTTATAGCTCAGAATGATCTTTAGTATGTTTCCCTATTTTTATTTATTCTGTTCTGTTTTCGGCTTTTTGTTGTCGATTACTTATTAATCAGAAGATAGTTTTTGAAGTCATCTTTTCTGCAGATTCGTGGCATCCGTGGATCATATGATTCTCTCTGCATATTGCTTTTACTCCAAGCCAACGATTTTCTTTAGCCATGAAAATTTTATTAATTTGACGATATCCTATCATTTACTCAGTTCGAGCAATTCATCGTTGACCTAGGGACATAGTCACCATTTTTACCGTGTTCTGAGCCAAGAATTTTGTGACCGAAATCATATATTCTTAGACGGAGTTGGTTTTGGGATCTAATTTTTGACGTTTCGCAATCATATGTAAGGCTTAACTGGAACATGGTATTGTATGGTATTTTTATTTCATCTCAATAACAGTTTAGAAGTATTTCCATGTCTGTGAAGTATTTACGGGGAAAAAAATTGAATATTTGTAAATGGTTTCCTGTCCAAAACGACTACTGTTACTAACATTTACGTCTTGTGTATGTGATTTGATTTTGTGTCATCTTTGTTAGACATTTTGGATCACTTGTTGTTGGTTATGTCCTCTGTTGTATCTATTTCCTTAAGGAAATGAGGAGTAGTTGGCTAAAAAATGTGGGGAGTATGCGTACAGTGTAATACTGCCTTTTAATGTTGACCCATTTTGGATAACCTTCGATTCCTAATCAGGGAAAGTACATGAAAGTAGAAATCATTGTTTCGAATTTAAACTCACATGGTGTGGTATCATACGCGAGGAAAGGAGGAGTAGTTGGCTAAAAAATGTGGGGAGTATGAGTACAGTGTAATACTGCATTCTAATGTTGACCCATTTTGGATAACCTTCGATTCCTAATCAGGGAAAATACATGAAAGTAGAAATCATTGTTTCGAATTGAAACTCACATGGTGTGGTATCATACGCGAGATCTAGGATCGACTCTGTCTAGTTATCAACTCTGTCTGCCGTATGCTTTAATAGATGAAGCTCTTATGCATATTATGTGAACAAAAATTGAGATCATCTGGATATTATGGATTTATCTGATCCTGACACAATCCCTTACACTATAACCTCTTAGACGTAGTTGAGTTTGTAGCTTTGGTGTAATTAGGACTCCCACGGTTCGAAGTTCCATTTTTATTCTTCTGTTTTAATTATTCAATTGAAAAATGTTTCACTTTGTAGCGCTTTGTAGCAGATGTTAAATTGTTTCTCTTTAAACAAATTTATTGCTTCAATTAAAGATCGATTACTGCTGCTGCTATTCATAATTGATTAATTAATTTACAATTTAAACAAATTTATCGAGAACTAAACGTCAACGTTAAAGCGAAGCAAATGGAAAGAGTTGGCAATTTTCTAAAAGTCTTACTCAGTACCATAGGGAGCAGTTGACTTTTTCTGACAACTACAATCCAAACGCACACAGCTCAACTTAATTTTTAATTAAATTTTTAAATTAATTTGTATTTCCATGGCTTATTTAAAGCGATCACCACACTATACTACTCATTCGTTTTTGGCGTTGATCTTACAATTTGATTATAATGCAATAAAAAAGAAAACCAAAAACAAAAACAAAACGAAAGAAAAGCTAAAGAAAAAACGAAAGAAAGAAAAATAAAATTTAAAAGCAATGAAATGTTTTTCAATTGAATAATTGGCCGTCTTAATGAACGCTATGGGTGCTGTGAAGTGAAGGGGACAGGCGGACAGATACACGATACATGTGAAATTAATACCGTTACAATAATCCAATGGAATAGAGGGTGATTGTCTTGTAGTCTGTCTTCGATTCTATTGATCTTTTTAGGAGTACGAGTGAATAAATGGCGCTTACAATGGTTCTATCGCGTCGTATTTGGTTGCGTAATATTTGAATTGAATGCTTAGTTTTTCTCACACTACTTAAGGTTTTTTTTGTTACTTTCTTTGTTGTTGTTGTTGTTGTCTTTTATTAATTGTATGACAATGACAATTTTGTAAAACTATTGGGTATTAAGAAAATTTAAACAAAATTTAAAGTAAAAGGGAATTAAGATACATTTGTGCTTGTGGAAGAACCGGGTTAACCTATTTTTCAATAAAAAATGTTTGCCAAAGTTGCTGCCTAAATATAGGAAAAGTAATTCACTTGTGTAAGAGCCATCAGAATTGTTTAGCAACTACTAAACCCTGTGCTGAAGAACTCTATGTTGGTTAGGTGTCAAAGATTTGTCGCTAACGAGAAACACTTGAAGTCGCTGTATGTAGCATGTTGGCTTATTAGATGTCCGAGTATAAATGGGAGTCCGAAATATGAAAAAAAAAATATTTCGTTTGGCGACTTTCTCTCAGAAGACTTCTTATAAAAATTCTGAGAGTGAAATAAAAATGTCATGAAAAGTTTCTTAACACGTTCATCGCCATGCCAGTCATATGTGTCTGACGCTAAGTTCTACATGAGCCATGTCAGATAATATAAGTCTGACGTACGCGATTTGGTAGAAGGCCACGTAAATCACAGATGTCCGACGCAAACGATACATTTGCCTTATGTTTCGAAAGCTTAAATCTATCGTTCAGAGCTGATATTAAGCAGTAGGTTCTACCACTTAGGGAAAAAGTTAACACACACAACATGGATGGTAGGAAAATAGGTTGTAATCCTGACTAAGGGGCTGTAAGGACCCATCACGAGCCACATTTGTTGCTTTACAAAAGGCCACATGACCAACCAACTGTCGTATTTCATAATGTTATAAATGATTTGCTAAAGAATTTCATTCACTCATAACAGATAAAATCCTAATCCTAAGACTATAAAGAAAATATTATGAATTTAAGTTTTCCTCTCCAATTTACGAATGAGGTACAGAAGAAATTTATTTTATATTTTTTTTTTATTTGCCACATCTAACATGGTGCAGTATAGACAATCTACCAATCTCATCATACCAACTTCGAATGAATGTCCCTTATTTTTAAAATTTAATTGAATTGCCCTCCAAAATATAATTAATTCAGAACCCTTCAAGCGGATAATATCAACACCTAATATCAGGGCTTCATTAAAGGAATACCAAGCACCACCACACAATATTCAATCCACAGAGGGCGTTATTCTGCGACAGAAGACAAACCGATCAATCATCCTAGGACCTGTTGCATAAGATCTGCTTAAATGGAAAGACTTAAGACTGAAATAAAATTATAAAACTACAAACCGATAAACCTTAAACTAAATAAGGAAGTCACAATGCCAGTTGTCACTAGAATATGGCGAATTGTGATCGTCGTAAGGATATTAACTGTCGGAAGTTCAAATTCGAATGCAGAATAAGCACTACAAATGATGATCATTTTACGTGACTAGCTCAGATCAATTGCAGTATTGAGTTTAGCTATACAACCACAGGAAATACTATAAACCTAAGAGAGGGTAATAGAACGCTGATATGAAGACTAGTCCCGACTTTCAAGACATGAAAAAAAATTAATGAAATGATGGTAAATTTTTTGTACTTGAACTTTCTAAACTTTTCAAAAACTTCTGAGTTGCTGCAAACTATTCATAGGCAAAAAGGGGCATTATTTTATAAGATACTGGTTAATCAATTCCAACATACTGTAAGAGGAACAGAGGCATTCAGAAATGGACGCGAACATCACGCGCTGAATTACGGAAAGGTCCTTACAAAAAGTACCTTTGCTTTAAGGCTCTTTCTTTTCCAAAGGCAAGTTAGAATATTTAGTTATTCAATAAAAGAGTGAAGAACAATGTCAGTTTGACTATACTCTTATTATGAACGACGGTTCATTCACTAAACCAGTTAATAAAGCTAGACAAGCGCTTAAAAGTTATTCAACCATGCTGACTTCTTATGTAGCAAACCGGTTTTCCGATTACAATTACTGAAAACTCTGACCTCTGTGCTATTGATTTCAAAATTTTATTTTTAAGCTTGATTATGTTCACAATTCTACTATAGATGTGGGTGTTTACGTTATTGTTAAACAATTAAATTAATTCTACGCTTATAATATTCACTATTATAGAAACAAATTAATTTTTAATTTACTCTCCAAATACAACACATTTTACATTGAAATGTCACTTCCTAAGATGCCATCTGTTTTTAATAAAAATTCTTCAAGCAATCAAATACCAAAGGGGTTTAAAATTAAAAAAAAAAATTCTAAATGGAGTAAGTAATTCTATTTTCCTTTTTGTATTTTGTTTTTAATATAATTTTTGCTTCAAATTATCTTATAGGTTGTATTGCATCGCTTTAATTATTAACAATTTTATAACAATTTTAATTAACTTCAGTGCCAAAGGTTTGGTTGTATTAATTAACTTTTAAAAATGAATTTAAAAAATTGCTTTTTAATTAAAACAAAAATTAATAATAACATTGAAGATATTCGTATTTAATGAGATTTACTAAATTATTTACAATTTTTATTATCTTATCACTACAAAAAAAAATGATTTATACACCGTAAGAAAAATCATTTTTTTGCAGAACCATGGCGAATTATTTAGTCACATAGAGAATTAGTCGCCGTAGTCTAGAAGGTAGTGTGTTGGCCCGGGTTCGCGTCCCAGGTCCAGGCATCAAAACGAAATATGAAAAAAAAATATTTCTTCGGCGACTGCCTCTCAGCAGTTTTCTGGCAAAAACTCTGAAAATAAATAAAATTGCTATGAAGAGCTTCTCAAAAAAAATCTGTTGTTCGGAGTCGACTTTAAGCTGTAGGTCCCGCCACTCATGTATAAAATTAACGCACACAACATAAGTGGTGTGAGAAGCTAGGTCGAAATCCTGACTGAAGGATTGTAATGACCTATTATGTATGTATGTATGCATAGAGAATTAAAGGTACAATTGATTTTAGTGGTTCAGATTTGTTCTGATGTTACAGATTAAGACATTTAAATTCCTTTGGAATTAATTGAATGAGAAAACATCCACAGAAAAAAGACAAAGAGTCGGAGAATAGCACTGGACAGTAAACAGACATGAAATGAATTTTTGGATAGGCCAAGCATGCACAAATGATAGGCAGACTAACAGGGATATCTGGAGCGTAATACCCTAAAATGCTACGGGGAATGAATACTGCAATGAGAACTTGTACTCTAGTGGGGTTGGAACCTCTGATGAATTTAAATTCGTTGCCTATGAAGTGAAGACAAGAGCCTTAGCCAGAAAGCATTCAGACATGAATGACATATCTTTCCTAACCGTACCCTAGACAGAACCAGCGACCAAGGAATTTGAAATCTTCGTACTCTATTAGGAGGTGAACAATTTACAGGAATAAGATACTCAGGCGCAATAGAGAAATTCGCGCTTATTTTCAAAGAGGAAATTTGCGCCATTCAATGATATGCTTGAACATAAAGTAGAGAGGGCAGAAAGGGAAAGCAATCCTATCTGCAAGTCATTTAGAGCAATAAATAGCCAATTGAACTTGCCAGGAAGATAGCTTCAACATCGCTAACGGAGCTAGAACGATTCAATGCCGTAGAAAGATGAGTATAAAACGTCGAAAACAAACATAGAGAGGTGTGAAGAGTCTTTTCAAGTCAGAAGTCAAAAGAAATCTTAACTTTTCGTAGGTAATTATAGAGGCAACAGATTGAGTATTTAACCAGACTGCTCTCATATAGTTTGAGAATAGTAACCGGCCTTTTGACACAACATTTGTCCATGACAGGAATAGCTTCAAGTCCAATACGTAAACGAAGAAAACGAAACACAAGTTCACACACGTTGTACCTATGCTAGACCGGAAGTTATGCCTACACGGAAGAGCACATAAGTAGTGTTCATCAGGACAATAGGGTAGGAAAGACTTCACAGAATGAGACTCTATATACATAGGTTGACAGCAGTACAATAGACCGTTGTAAATATACAATGCAATACATATAATCCTGGTTGATCTCTGTAGTCTAAGTATTGTGTTGACTTACTAGACTATGGATCGATAATCCTAACCTTTACTCTGACATTTTGAAAAATGAAATAAAAAACAAAAAATTTTGTGGGAAAAACTCTCAGACCACTACCTCTATTAGGGGACAGCCCATGGTTTAAGCCTCAGCTCAGACATCTTGAAGAAAACAAAGTATGAAAAAGTATTTCTATCGACGACGAATGTAGTTTCCACCTCTCACGCATAAAATAAATGCAAACAACATGGCTGGTGTGTGAAGATAGATCGTAAACCTGACTAAAGTTTTGCAGCGACCAATTAAGTTAAGAACGTAAGTAAACAGATAGGATTTAATCCAATTGTATTTCTAACTGACGATAATCTAATACAATTTTACAACTCTGGAACGCTTAGATAATTTAAATTTTAAAATTTTCTAAAACCTTTTCTCTCAGTGTCTTTATTTAATGAATATTTTATTAACAAATTACTAGATATACGGTCCAAGTAAGTGACTGACTAACAGACAATCAGACTACCCGTTGAGGTGATGGTAGAGGTTCTCTCATATCAGCACTACAATTTAACTAACATGTGTCATGTTTTGACATTTTTCTTTTCTATTATTGTTGTTATCGTTTAGTTGTTGTAGTTGTTAATTGTTTTTAATATCATATTATTTGTAAATTTTATTACTCTACCATTCAATTCGATATTATAAACACGAAGAAATACTACGTAATACATACACTATGTACGTATGTATATATTGTTGTTTTGCTCTATATAGAACGAGTAAAGCAGAGTCGAGTGTGAAGTATCGTACATTTTGTTTTGTCTTTATTGTTATTAATTTGTTAAATGCATTTAATTGTTTCACAATAATAACAATATTCCTATTATTATTGTTAATATTAGCGAGTGAGTATATTATTTATCTGTTATGATTTTTATAACAACAACAACAACAACTACAAGTTCAGCTACAACATCAATATGACACATATTGTACGATCGTAAATTTAACAACAAGAGTCAGTCAAGTTAATTTACGACTATTTTTTTTTTTTTTTTTTCAAATTAATAACGAATAACAAAACATAATTTAATTATGTTTTCCAAATCGATTCCATTTTAATTTCAGTTCAATTCAATTTTTATGCTATTTTGTGGTTGTTGTTTTTATTGATTTTTCTAATTTTGTTCTGTTTTTTATGTCATTAAATTTTACAAGACAAAAAAAGTTGACATACGTTAGAAAATTAAACATATTGAAAAATATAGACAGACAGCTTAAATTGGAAATTTTGTTTTTGAAAATAATATTTTTAATAAAGCATTCGAACAAATTAAACTAAAACCCAAAAAGAATAAATATAAGTCGACCGCTTGTGTAATACCCCACATCAATATCTTAGTTCAGTAAATGCGTTAACAGTAAAGTAACTTAGTCTCTATGGTTCGGTAAGGACGAAGACACTCCTGTGCTTTGGGAGAGAGTTCATCAGGCTTCTAAAGGGCATAAATTCTAGCCACAGTATGTTTGAATGTTACTCAAAATTACTGCAGCAATAGTACTGCAATCATACTATCCGCTATAAGGCCCTCAAATTACGTAGGGTATCAGTATAAGTCGTATAGTATATGAAGTCTCCGTAGTCTAAAAGGTAGTGTGTTACCTTATTAGACGTTAGGCCACGGTTCAAACCCTAGGTCAGACACCACGAACAAAACGAATTATGAAAAAATATTTTCTATTTTCTATTCTACTGCCTCTCAACAGAATTTTGGCAAATCGTACTCTGAGAGCAAATAAAATTGCTATGTAAAGTTTCTCAAAAAATCTATCGTTTGGAGTCGACTTTAAACTGTAAGTCCCGCCACTCATGTATTAAATTACCACCCACAATATAAGTGGTGTAACCCTGACTGAAGGGTTGTAATGACCAATTATATATGTTATGTATCAGTATAATACCTTCTCTAATCCTATCGTCTTTACAAACTTCAAGACGCTGCTCATTATAAGCAAAAACAATTCTCTTCCTAGCACTTGATACATAACTAAGTATTACCTTCGGAGATGCATTAATACCGTACTGGTTAAAAGTATGTATTTTGTCATCATCACAGAGTGTACATTCTGTAATCGAGGCTATTTTAATTCTGAATAAGTGCTCTTTAAGTCTGCAGCCCCCAGTCAAATGACCGGTTACTAACTCTAGATTGTTCTTGGATTGTCAATTGCTTTACTCAAGTCTCCTACTATTCTAGCTAGCCAACAGAAGATTAGGTTGTTCAAACGTCTCTTTCTATATTCTTTTTCATGGAGAAACATATCTTCTCATTGCACAGAAAAGTTCTGTCTATATCAGTAGCGTGGAAGATTCCCTCTGGAAAGCTCATTTCCATGAATTAACACATGACATTGCACCCAGCAGAGGATGACCGTATTTCTTCTGTGCAGCTGATTAAGTTTTCCCAGATAACCTCAAACTATTTTCAAGTTAACCTGATAAGAGGCGCATGTTAAGATAACAGCTTGATTATCACATTGTAATGTATGATGATATGAATATTTCAATTTTGAGGTTCCAAAATCTTGCTACTGTCCAAATACCTAACTTCGCCCCAACCGTATTCCATAGAATAGTCCCTCTGTTAAAAGATTACTCAGTGCAGTCTAATTACAAAGACTCGTGGGGAAGCGATTATCAAAAATTCCACTGGGTCTGTCGAGTGGACAGTTTGGCCCATTAAAGGAGCTGTTAGCTAAATTTTCCTAGATAAATCTCGTTTTAGACTTGTCTCCTATTATTTTAACCATATTCTCCAATACTATGATACTCACTACAATGTGCAAAGTGCTGCTATGGAACAGGTTCTCAAAGCCTCTATAAAGCCAACAAATTCTAAATTCTGTATGTTGTCCACTCCAATTCCATCTAAGCTGTTACTAGTTTCGTTCTGTTAATGGTTACTCATAATAAGGCTATTACAGAAGAAGTCAATATGAGAGGAATCTGTGTACGACCTTCTTTGTGACTTAATTTCTATTCCATGATGTGTGACAGACTTAGTAGGTTATACTTTTCGGTTTAGATTTTCTTAAAAACTGGTGGCTTCATGGCAACACTTGCAGTGTATCTTTGAAGCACTAGCCTGTTCTCCCAGGCGAAGGAATTCAATCAGGCTCCTTAAAAATTTTCTTACTGGACACTGTAGGAATGGATGTGTGTCTGAACGTGCTGACTACCTAAATTTGAGAATTTTTATTGCTGGGTTCACAAAGGTCTAAAGGATCGTTGCTACTAGAACAGACTGAAGCAGTCCATCCATAGGGAATTTTATCAAAAACGAAAGCTTTAATTGAGAAACTTCTGGCGCTATTGTAAAATAGCTACTGTTTGTAGGCACCCTGTTTTATTTTTGCTAATCTACCACCTTATATCCGCAAGATCAAGAACAATTACAAAAATGATACGCTCTTTAAAGTTCTCAGGCCATAAACATGATCTTTATGGCTACCAAATCATCAGAAAAAATAAAAAAAGGAAAAATAAAAAGAAAAATGCTTACAAAGAATATAAAACATGAGAGAGTATTGCAGGAATATTTTTTCATTTCAATATTTAAAATTCTTTCTTAACAATTATGACAATTTATGGCTCATTAAATGCACAAAAACAATTTAAATATAAACTTCGATAAATCTTGCAACACAGGCTGGCTGCAACTGCAACAACTATAAGCCAAGGTAGGCTCTTGGCACCGAGAGGCCCAACAACCAATAATAACAACTTCTGAAAAATCCAAAGCCAAAACAAAAAAAACAAAGAACGAATACAACCGTCACAACAACAGCAATAACAGCCGGAGAAAAAGGAAAAAGAACAAGAAGGAATTTTCGTTATTGTTGTCACAAGAAAAGTGTCATTCCATCACTCACTTAAAGTATTCATCCATTAATTGCCCCAAAGCTATTGACGACAACGGCGACTACTACAACGTTAACCACAACGACAATATGATGAGGATGAGGATGACGATGATTAGGATGATGGTGATGATGATGATGTTGGCAATGCCGATGACGATGAAATGAGTTGAAATGCCATTATTGGACATCATATCAAGAATCTTTTTTAAGTATTTAAAGCAACAAAATGTTGGAACATCAACGTTTGAACATGTCGTAAGCAAAATAGCAACAAAAACAAACATACGTTTAAAATAAAAATCTTACAAAATGCAAAAAGACATGTAAAATGATTGGAATCGTCAGCCAGGAGTCAGCGGACAGACAACAAGACTTCAGACAGATAGTTTTGCAAACAATTATCATGAAAGCGATGTGATGTGATGTGTTGTGTTGTGTTGTGATGAAATGAGATGCTGATGATGTGAATGAAAAAGACTTGGGCCAGGAAAAACTAAAAACTTAAATTGCAAATAACAACAGCAACAACAACAACAATAACTACAGAAAAATAGTAACTAAATACACTCAAACCTCGTTTTATGCGACTAATTCGTTTCGCAAAATATCGCATAATTCAAATTCGCATAAAACGATACACTAGCTTCATACAAAATCTACTAATAGGGATTTAAATAAAAAAGCGCATAAATTCAAATTTAACCCTTAAAATTCAAACAAAATCGCATATAAAAAATCAACAAAAAATGAATCCCTTGCTGAGACCACATAAAATAAGGAAAAAGATAGGAAATAAACAACAACTAATAAAAAATTCCAAATAATGAAGAAAATACATAATTTTTCAATAAAATAAAAATATAATATTACTCCACGTCCATAGCATTTGAATAATACTTTATACATCAGAACCGGAAATGCCGAAAAAATTTAAAGATAGTAGTAACTTTGTTACGAACAACACATTTTTTTGGATTTTAACATTCAATATTTCCTTAAAATCGTTTTTGCAAAGAAAAAATTTGAGAATTTTTAAGTCGCATAAATTTGAATTCGCATAAAATAAATTCGCATAAAACGAGGTTTGAGTGTAATATGAAACAAAAAGAAGAAGAAGACGTAGAAAAATTCATTGTTTGTCGTAGAATACTGACAAGATGGTAAAAACTTTGTTGCTTGTCAATGCAAAAACAAATATTAAATGGCCAAAAGCAGAGATTTAAAGGAGTGGTATCATGATCAGACAATAGACCACAAATTTGAAATCTTTTACGCCCTGAAACTAATATCGTTTGGCTGAAGCAGTATTAAAATGTTTGAATTGGTATATATTCTGGACCAGTTTTCGCTTTCGAATTAACTTTAATATCTTAAGATCCTTTTGAGAAACTAGGTCGTAATCCTAACTGAAGGCTTGTAGTGACCAGTTATGTATGTAAGTGTGTGTCCTAAGAACATTTTGCAGCCCTGTCTGCAATAAAGCCTAGAATGTTTTAATGTAATCATGGATTAAGTGCCTCAAATCAAGGTCTTGTATAAGCTGCGGAAGTATTTTGAAGGGTGTTATATACATACATACATAATTGGACATTAGAACCCTTCAGTCAGGATTACGACCTGGTTTCTCACACCACTCACGTTGTGTGTGTTATTTTTATGCATGAGAGGGATGGGACCTAGAGTTTAAATTCGACTCTGAACGACAGCTTTTTAGAGAAACTTTTTATTGGCAAATTTATTTACTCTCATAGACGCCGGAAAAATATTTTTTTAAATTTTCTTGGAGATGTCTGACAAGGGTTGACCTCACGCCTAATAAGTCAACATACTGCCTACTAGACTACTAAGGATGTTACAACTATTACTATTGTCATAGTCTTAGCAGAGTGGCTGTGAATAGTTCACTCCATCCAAATCAACACGAGTCCCACAATAAATCTTGCTATTGCAGCAGTCTTTATATGAGCGAGTTTAGTCAATGATGTCAGAAACTGAGAGGTCAGAAACCTTCGTATTTTTATGGCATGAGCCCCAGAAATGCCCTCACTAACACATGAGGTAAAAGACCATCTCGTCTTCCTCCTTAGATCCACAGCTCCAGCACACGTCATTTGCCTGAATGCCGAGTATTTCGGGACACAATAAAACTAGCCTGTGAGAAATAGCAATGCCTTACGATGGATGCCAATGCAATTTAAGGATAGAAGAGATTCGATGCATCTATCAGAGTCTAGTAATGTTGCGCGTCATCTCTTGCTGAAGCAAGCATTACTAAGAAAATAATTTTTTCTGGAGGAGATGTTAGCTGTCTATTAGAAAATATGGTTCAAGATAGTCTAGTTTAGGCCACAACTCTCTCATTGAGACGGCTAAAGGCTGAAACCATCATATTATAAGGCTACCGCCACAAAGTGATAGATCGAATAACTGGCCAGACGTGGCTTAATCATCGAACTTTCCAGCGAGTACATTATTTTGGAAAAACCTTTGAGAATCTAAAAGCTTGCAATTGACAATGTACATAGTTATAAATTCTGTTAAAGTTGGGACGGTGGCTCTGAATACAGGCAGAATAGCGCGCTAAATCTAGCCAATGATGGATGAATAGCGTATGAAAGGATTCTATAGCAGGTCCTAGGACGATATTCTAATAGCCCTGTTGTATTAAAGCAATAACGAACTTTGATCATTAAGTCTGACTGAAGACGTGGAAGTAATTTAACTTCCAATGATAAGCCTTGATGTCATCTTCGCTACGAGGTCAGGGGTTAGAGGCCTATCTGATAGGATTGCTTGCAGGGTGTTGAGGCTTTAAACTTTTCAAATTCGCAGTAAACATGATGAACATTTTTCTGAATTCCTTGACTTTGTGCTAAACAGTACAGAAGGCCAAAAATTATCTTGAAATTATATTTTTTGATTGATGACTTGATTGAAAAGTTACAAACAATTAAAGAAAATAGAGCACAGGGCTCATAATTGTATTTAAAGCATTGCAAGGAACATGTTGTAAAAATTCAATATTTTAAAAATTTTGTACATCGACCAGTGATGAAAATCAAAGAATTTCCTGTGATGTCATTGCATTTTAAAAGTGTGTTATGTCTTCTTTTGCAGGCCAATTGAGTTACATTCTATTCTATATCGAATTCTACTCTTTCATAGTCCCTACTCTCTAAGGCTATTAGCACTATGCAGCAACAATCCGCCTTTTTAAGCCAACCATATTGAAATCTAAAGATTTAAATCTTTTGTTAACCACAAAAATAAAAAATGGTGTCTCTTTCCTATAAAAAACAAAGAAACTCTCCACAAAAAAATTTTAACCGCCACTTTATTTGGAACTGAACACACAAAGAAAAAAAGCTCAATTTTGACTTGAGGTTTTAGGCAAAACTTTTGTCATCACGATCAACAAACAATCGCAACAGCCTCATCGTCATCATCATCATCATACTCAAAGCAAAAACGACGAGTTGTATGTAGAATTGGTCAACAACAACAACAACAATATTTGCTAATATAAACCTTTAGGAAAAAGTGAAGAAAAAACTGAAAAAATATGAAAAAAATCCAAACCAAACAGCCTCACATGATTGGATGCATATCAAAGTAGACAGTAAAGTAGTGGCATCAGTTGGAGTTGCGGCAACATACCAGCCTTTTTACCATCAGCCACAAACAAATCAAAGATTGAGGCAATATATAAATAAAAAAAGGCCGCCAAGAGTCAATCCGTTTGTTGTTTTTTTGTCTTCTTTATCTGCTGTCTTTTGGTTTTGAATTGCATGCAGAAGACAATCATCCATATGTCCATGGAACACCAACTATTACTCCATTCTGAGTTTTTGTTTTTTCCTTTTATGCTGGTATTTGTTTGTATTTAAAACAAAGGAAGAAGTATAAAAAAGAAATTATAAGAAAATCATTGTCAGACATAGGCAAAGTACACTGGGGACGAGATAATCAGATAATCAAACGTAAAATAAGTTCCAAGTCGTCGTAGTCTAGTAGGTAGTGTGTTGGCTTATTAGACGTAAAACCCGGGTTCGTATCCCAGGTCAGGCATCAAAACGAAATACGAAAAAATATTTCTTCGGCGATTTTCTGTCAGCAGATTTCTGACAAAAACTCTGAGAGTAAATAATACCTGCCATGAAGAAGTTTTTCAAAAAAAAAATTCGTCGTTCGGAGTCGACGTTAAACTGTGGGTCCCGCCACTCACGTATAAAATTAACGCTGGGAAGCTAGGCCGTAATCCTGACTGAAGGGTTGTAATGGCCAATTATGTATGTATGTATGTAAAATAAGTTCCAAAGGGCTATATTTGCCATAAATCGACAAAGTTAACATTTCCAAAAGTTATGTCGTTTATTCTAGACTATCAAACCCTTTAAATTATATGCGACAATGTACTCAGCGATATCTGGCGTATCGTAGGCATTCCCTATTTTTTTTTTTTTTTTTTTTTTTTTGTGAAACCAGCACTCAGGGGATGGCCCTTACTCATGCAGTGCATTGTGCAGGTTTTTTTTAGGAAAATGGGTTATAGGAAGGTGGAAGAGAGGGAGTAGTGTTTGTTTTGATTTTTTGATCAGACGAAAATGTAAGTAATACAGAGAACAAGCACAACTTCGACATCAAGTGGGGAAAGAGGCAGTTCTCATGTGTATAAAGATGTGTAACTAAACAATATGTGCTTTCTGCTAAGCACTTGGATATAGGTTTAACACAATTGTTTCTTTTTGTAGTGGAGTTATAAACTTTCAATACCAATACCCAATGCTTTTTTCAGAATCTTATCTACAAAAACCACCTTCATTTCCAACACCACACTTCGTAGCAATATATTGCTCCCCATAAGTAGTATCTTATACTGATAGTGTTATGTACATAGGATATCCCTATAACGTCTCCTCCGCGTCCATTGCTCTTTCAAAATTCTGGATGTTGCTCCTTGCATCTGATCTGCATCCGGCATCACAAGACTCTAACAATTTATCATCGGAGATTCTACATGTTAAGTTCGAGACGATTCCAATCCAGAACAAGTGTGCTTTGAGCCAACAGAGCGCCGCCCAAACGCTATTTACTAATTTCATTATTAATTATATTCTGATATTAATGGATAGTCGGACGCTTGACGCAAATCTCATCCGATTGTAATTTCTCAACTAATTTTTAGATTGCTTCAAGCCTATCTGGTTTATTCCAAAAATAGTTTTCAAAGCTCTTGGATTTATTACTATATTCAAAGGACTTTAAGCCTTTGGCATCGCTGTAGGGCAAGTTTTCATTATTTCTACTATGCCAACACCATGTAGTTTCTGTATCTTGTCCAACTCCATTTGAGCTATTTTGGGATATGTTTTTTTTTGGAACACATCCTGCATCCATATAAGGCTTAGGTAACATCCACACGATTGCCCTGCACGCCTTCTGCATACCATTATGGCATAAATGGGCATTCAGGCAAGACTTCAAATATTTTCATCCAGTTTCATTGATATCATCACACACCAGGAGTCGAATATTTTCCCATTGAAGCGTTCTCCTGCTCATACTCCACTCACAGGCAACATCTACATACAATCACAAAACCTGTTTTAATGATATCGCAATGTGTGGTTCTTTAATTTTTTCTTATCTTCATTATGAGAGCTACATATACACATCATTCGCATAGCCTTGACAGTCAGTGCCTGTCCCAGATTGCTTCGTACAGAGTTCAAGGTCCGCATTAGTTGTGAAAGTCCCTCGCCATGTGGTAGTATTGCATCCATTCAGTATGATGAAATGAAAAGTAACTGAACAAATAGTTATGATTTGAATAATACATAGCCCCACTTTCTGATGTTTCTATGTGCCAAAATGGCTGGGACTTCTTTTTACAAAATTTGCAGGTGTACCCTCGATTTGAAAGAAGAGAAGTCTATAAGTATACGACATAAAAATCGCGTGGGTATACACTATTGAAACAGCATTTTGGTCATGATCTCCATCGCATTGGTGACTCTTGAATAGTTTATCGATTACAAATATTGGAATAAGGGCTGCTTAGAATCACCTATCGTTTGGACTGACACTATGAGTTAAAAGCTTTCGCGTAGTTAAGCGAATGACGACGTACCTATTGAACCACGAATTAAAGTTTTATAAAAATTTGCATATGAACTTGTAAAGTTATCGTTTACCCAGGCCTAAGTGTATTTAGAGTAGGAAAATAAAAAACGCAACGCGTTTTTTTATTGGCGGATTTCATAGCAGACGTTGCAACTGTATGTATAGAGGCTTAAGAGTCCATGCGGTTGAATATTTGTGAGCTGCCCACAAATCTTAAATTTAAAGTGGCTTCAGTTGTTTTCATTCTTTTTTTGTTTTCTGTTTTATTTGTTTCCCTGTTGACAACTTTAACGAAATTTTTTTTTATAAAAAATCGCGTTTCTTTTTTTCTGCTTTTTACGATGATTTGCTCGTGGAGGTTTTTTTTGTCTTTTTCTTTTACGTGGTTTTGTTTAAAGCATGAATAGCTGATTTTATTTTTTTTTCTTTTTTCTCCAACTATTTTAAGATTTCTTTTTGTATATTTTTTTTTTGTATTTGCTTTCCATTCCTCTTAAGAGGAATTATATTGCCCAAGATGTTTTGGAGCCGCCTTTTCTTGTGTATGCACATTTTTTTCCCCTTCTATTTGTTGCTTGGCTTTGTTGATTTTGTTTTGTTTAGTTTGTTTCAGTCTTGCTGTATCTGATTCAGTTTGTATTTCTTATTTTTTTTTTTTTTGTATTTTTGTTGTTTATGGCATCAATGATTAGGTTTTTGTCGCCAATCGGAATTCAAAAGATTTCAGAACTTGAATAATTTGAACATGAAAATGTTGCAGAAGAGACAGAAGAAATCAAACTAAAAATAAAATGGCATAAAATTGCCTTCAAAATTGTTGGACGATAAAAAATTTTATAAAAAAAAAATCAAAAAGACTTTTAACAGAATGGAGGAATACAAATATTTCAGATATTCAACAAAACCAAGCAGAAAAAAAGCAGACAATTTCTTAATACTCGTAGAACAATAATTAATTAAAAATTAAATGAAGTTTTTTTTCTTCTTCTTAAATACCTTTACAGAAGGTCCATGCGATTAAACAAGACTTTAAACTAATTTTACAAAGTATGACTGGCTACTCTTTTTATCATGCAACCAACACTCAGGGTATAGCCTTATAACTTGATGCTGAGCAGTTTGTTTACCTCATGATGGTCTATCGTATTTTCAGCCAATCCTGATAGTGTAGAGCATATTCAAGGTGAGTAGTCACCGTAGGTAGTGTTTTGCTTATTAGACGTGAGGAATCGGTTCAAAGTCCAGGTCAGACATCTCCAACTAAACGAAATATGAAAAAATATTTCTTCGGCGACTTCCTCTCAGCAGATTTCTGGCAACAACTCTGAGAGTAAATAAAATGAAATGACATGTCATGAAAAGTTACTCAAAAATCTGTCGTTCGGAGTCGATTTTAAGCTGGGACCTATGTATAAAATTAACAGAAGCAACATAAGTGGTGTGAGGAACTAGGTGCTAATCCTGAATTAAGGGTTGTAATGACCAATTATGTATGTATTTGCAAACACCATAAACTCTATATTTTTATAAGAATTAATTTTACTTAGATTTCCAAACCAAATCCTTAGAATGGTTATATAAAAACCCTTCCAACTTTTCTTTGTTTTTGTTTTTCTTTATTCTCTTATTTTTATCCATAAAAATGTAATTCGAGCCCAATTGATGGCCTCTCAAAAAGTCACACAATAATTAATAATTTATTGTGTCTGTAAGATTACAACAACAGTGCTAATGAACTTCGAACTCTAGAGAGAAAGAAAAGCGTTGGTTATTATTGGTTGGGTATATTTTTACATTGAATACATATACATATGAATGTAAATAAGGATATTTACCTCTAATAATTCTAAAAAAGGAAATTTATTTGTAACTTATAAAATGAAAAGCTTTTTCAACAATTAGGGTGGTACCTTTCCTCACATGGTTAAGAGGTGATTAAATGATGGCTTAGTAATGTGGTTAAAATAATTAATAACAAACGCGAACATTAACAGTTTAAGTTCTGGAAGAAGACCGCCCCCTGGTCTTAGGTTGGAGGACGTGTACTTGTCAACTGTGACAAGTACAGTACCCGGAGGTCGAATTGACCCATTGTACAAAAAAAATGTGGAACGCTTCACGACTTTGCGTGTCATCCTTGCGCAGGGCCATGCTAATCTTCACTGTATCGTTCCAATTTTAGTATATGTTCTGCCGAAGCCCCCTGGTCTTAATTTAATTTAATTCTCCTCTAATTCATTCAGAAATACTAATTTAGACTTAGCTTTCTCCAGTTATATGTTAATAATTTTTTTAAATTCTTGAGCAAGCTCAGCTCAATTTTTCGTTTAAATTGCTTCTAATTTTTGTCCATTCATATGTGGTAATAATACTATGGCAGATTAGATTGCAGATTAGATTGAGGTATAGACTTGCTCAACATGTGACATTTCAAAGACCTTTAGAAATGTTTTGAAGCCTCTAATGAAGTGTTCTTAAAACGCTCTTAGCTTGGAAGCAACTAATACCTGTGTGGCAAATAATAATTTCATGCAAGGCTACATATAAAAGAGATTCTGAAAGATCTGCTGTACAGGTCACCAAGGCAGCTTTTGAAAATTTAATAAAAACAAAAGTCCAGTACATACAACAATATGTCCGAAAAAGCAGCCATTTTATACAGCCGTTTAGATACTTGCGTTTTATTTTTATTTTGTTTGGTTTTGAATTTATCAATCTAGCCGATTAGCCCACTACCCACTGAATTGCTAAGTTGGGAAGACTTTGTAGGTGACATTAACCACTTGATACTCACTTCAATGCCAGGAAAACTTAAATATCCTTCATATGAGCTGCAAAAATTCACTTTCCGTACAAAAATATTTGATATGTGAGGACGCCTAATCTAGTTGCGGTAGCCCTAAGTCGGTTAGCGGAAGTCTCGGAAGTTACGTCTTTGTTAAATACTTATTTATCCTTACAATGTGCTATGCATACATACATAATTCGTCATTACAACCCTTCAGTAAGGATTACGGTCTAGCTTCTCACACCACTAATGTTCTTTGCGTTAATTTTCTACATGAATGGCGGAACCTACAGTTTAAAGTCGACCCCGAATTTTAATTGCTCTCAGAGTTTTTGCCAGAAGTCTGCTGAGAGGAAGTCGCCTAAGAAATAGTTTCATATTTTCGTTTTGATGTCTGACCTGGTGTTTGAACCATCGCCTTACGTTTAGACTACGGCGACTTCTACATTGTGCTACTACTACTACACTATACATTAATCAATAGAAGGTGTTCAGGTTTTTAGCAAAATTTTCACATTTTGAAATAAGCGGTTGACAGAACGTATGGAAAGAACATTAAACCTCACAAAGTCAGTTCAGGCACAAAATTATTTGTATTACCTGAAGTCTCTCAAGTTAACTGAAGGATTTGAATAATTCCATTGACGTTTATCTAATATCGCATAAGATCTCTTAAATGCTTGCAAAACTAGAAGTTCTGAAAATATTAGATCATACTGTTGGACTCAAGATAAATTTCAAGAAAATCATAACCTTGATAATAGATAACCTTAGCACAGAAAACGTCGTCTTTACTATCTACGAAATTACTATCTACGGACAATGAAAAAATAGGCTTTTGAAATAGACTCAACACCATAGCATCAGCGGTATTCGGAGTTTTATAAGTAGTACGGGGAAACTTGAAAATATCGGGACTAACCAAGTTTCGAATATTCAACGCATATGTAAAGTCTACTCTGGTTTACGTCTGAGAAAACTGAATAGTTTGTATGCAATTATACAAAAACCATATGTAAAGAGCTTAGAAGGAAGTTCTGTAACATATTCAGAACACAAGTATCTGAACAAACGGGGAAGATATGATGCAGCAATTATAATTGGAATAGGCTCGAGTAGTCATAGTCGACAAAAAAATATTTGGATGGTGATAATTTAAAAATTAGGACAGTAAAACATTACACGAAAATATACAAAAACTGCAGTAAATCATGTAAGTGGAGTAGTCCTATAACTTGAATCCTCAGCATATCAAGAAAAAAAAATACAAAGAAATATTTCTTTCACTGATCAAAATTTATAGAGTAAATAACATTGACATGAATCATAACAAGCTTCTCAAATTTATCATTCGGAATCAACGCCGTTCAATAGTAAAATTAACACGCGCCATGTATATGGAGTGAAAAGCTAAGCAGTAATCCAAATTAAAGGTTTCCAATGGCCAATAAAGTGTTTTATGTAAGAAAGCGTGATTTTATTGTTTTTTAGCAAATGTATGTATTTGCTTGGATTCATATTTCACTCAAACATGGAGCCTTTTCGCATAGCAAACATATTTTTTCATAATTTCAAACAGTCTTTAATAGCATCTCAGCTATCTCTTGATGTCTCGTATAACTCTGCAATAAATTAATTGACACATATTGCACTAATTTCAAAACGGGATAATATTTTAACTGCCGCCGAATCAAAGATCACGCGATCATTTGACACAGACGAAATAGTGTTCTATGATATTTGAGAATCTAATGCCAAAGAACCAATGTAATAGATCGCAATGCTTATTAAGACTTTATGTCTTCTTTTAAGACGTTATGATCTATAGAAACCAAGTCAACCACTATCAAAACGTTGAGAACATATGTTACATTAGGAGAACGTTCTGTTCAGAATATATTGAACTTATGCTTTACATAACATATCGCCAGATGCTCGTGTAAAATATCATGCACATGTATATGGAACGACTACGCTGACCAAGAAAGGTCATGTGTGTTGTAATCAAAAATGTATCGATTTCATTAATTTTGACACTTCTATTTGGGTTAATAACCCGTTCTTGACTTTATGAACGATTCTGTTTTTTTTTTTGGCAACTCGTTTACCTTGAGGATGTCAAAGATAACAAATGAAAATAAAAGAGAAAGAACAGTGATACACTTTTTACGTAATATGGCTTGTGGCTTTACAAGAATGAATTCAACTTAAGGAGTTCATTAACCTTTTAACTGGACCGCACTCTCTCTCTCTCTGTATGTGTTTTTCAAGTACCATAAATACACACACGTGAAAAGTAAATAATTTTCAATACAATGCAGACGACAACAACGAAACATAAACACTTGAGAGAAATAAATTCTATACACCATACATACATATAACAAACACTTACACTTAGGCATTGAAAAGGAGAATCTTAAGGTTTTTTTCTTATTTTTTAAACAGTTGGACAAGCACACTAACACATTTATATGTGCACATGTATACCAATTTATGTATGTACTCAATTAGTGGTGCGGGAGTACTAACGTATAAAATAGACTGACTGACTGACCCCTTTCATTCTAAAATACTCTTGCAACATGCATACACACAGAAATACAAACACAAACGTAGACTTAAGAAAAATACACTAGAGACGCTATGAAATTTATATGTTGTATACGAGGATTATTGTTGTTAAAATAGCAACAACAACAATAAGAGCAATTGCAATGCACAATTTTTTTTTACACTCACCTCCCAATATTTATTTTTTTCTTTCGACTCAACATCCGTTTCAGTTTATTTATATTCTCTCTCTCTCTCTCTCTCTCTCTCTCTCTCTCTTCCTGTGTTTTACACCTTCTCTTATATTGCTGTTCACACATACATACATAATTGTATTTTTGTTATACTTATGCGACTTTCATTAGTTCAGACAGTTATCGATTAGTTTTTATTTCCTTAGTTCTTCTATAATTTTACTGTTATTGTTTCTTTTTACTTTTTTTTACTTTCTTTCTCTCTCTCTTTCTTTCTCTTACTATTTTCTTTACTTATTAAAGTTTTGTTTGTATTTTCTCAATTCGATTACAATTTTCTTCTTTAGTTTTGTTGAAAAGTAAGAGAAGAAGAAATTTCACTTGTTCCGTTTTATTTCGATTCTATTTTGTTGTGTTTCTTCTTAACAAAGTTTTCATTTTTTTTGTGACGTAGTTTTTGCTGTTTCCTTAAAACAACTTTAAGCTTTAATTTAACCACCAGCAGCAGCAGCAACAGCAATATTTTTGCCATAAACGTGGTACAATTGTTAAGTGAACAGAAGTTGATATTTAGGATTTCAAACTCATCATTTTCTCTCCTTAATATGGTCCCTCCATCTTAGTTAAATGTCAATGACGATTTCGTTATTATGCAGTCCGCTGGAGTTGTCTTTAATTGGATTGCCTCCGATAAAAATTGCAATTCCCTAACAGCCAAGCGGCAATCAGAACTATTTCGGGTGCAGACTTTAGATTTAAACCGCGCTTAAGTTGCGGCTTTCTTGATCTCCTTAATATTACCCCTCCATCTTAGTATTTACGACGACTTCATTCAGCTTGCTGTCTTATCTTGTCTTGCCTCCGCTAAAAATTTGCAATTCCCTAACCGTCAAGCGGCAATCAGATATATTTCGGGTACAGCCTTTAGGTGTAAATGCGCAATAAGTTGCGGCGGTTGATCGCTTCCAAAAGCAATTTTGATCCTGGTTCCAGAGATAACTGCGTAAATGGTAAATTTGTTAGAGGAAACAGACTTCTTTCAAACACCAATCCACACATGAATGCATATATGTACATGGGAATACCTCCTACATATGATATACTGTCCATTATTCAAATGCATTTTGGCCACGTAAAAATTCTAAACATAGAATCTTACTTACATAATTGGAAGACATGCAAACATACATACATACATAATTGGTGATTACAATCATACAGTCAGGAATACGACCTAGCTTCTCACATCACTTATGTAGTATGTGTTAATTTTATACATGAGTGGCGGGGCTTACAGTTTAAAGTCGTCTCCGAACGACAGATTTCTGAGCAACTTTTCGTGGCAATTTTATTAACTCTCAGAGTGTCTACCAGAAATCTGCTGAGAGAAAGTTGTTCAAGAAACACTTTTTCATGCTTCGTTTTGTTGGATTTCTCTGACCTGAGGTTTGAACCGTGGCCTCACGTCTAATAAGCCAACACACTACCCACTAGACTACGGGGACTTTAACCTCTGATAGACTTAGAATCTTACTTTATTGTTAGACGTACCTCCCTTAATTTCGATAGGAAGTGCACCAATCAACTGTCATTGCGTAAGTGGTTAGGAACAAATTAAATAAAGCCTTAAGCCCCTAATTGATAGTAAAATTGGTTTTTGTATAAAAAAACATAGTTTAACTTACCCAATAATCATATGTATTAAATTGGGGTTAATATGGGAGGGAGGGAGAATAAACACATACCTGGAAAGAGAAAATTGAGAAGAGAACATTATTATTAAAAGGAAAAACAATATTTTCAATATACAATGTAATGTGTATAATAAATCTCTCATAATTTGTTTATTGTTATTAAACACGAATTTAAATAAATTAAAACAATGTGTACAATAATGTTTATGTCTAGAAGCAACGCCCTCTGTGAACGTGTATTTTACTAATTGAGTCCTACTTTTGCTTAAGAGCAACGTCGTTCTTTCCTATAGTATTCGTTATTAATGATATTTTCACGAGAAGGCAGGGTTAATTTGTATCATGTATCAAATTTGTTGTCCTTTTCCGTGTTTGGTAGCGGGATTGCTCGTATTTGTAATCAAAAACTTTTGCCAGCATCTTTGACACAGTTTCCTAACTTTTTTCCATGTTTCTCTTTTGAAATTTATAACTACTTAAGAATATAGCCTCGTATATTGCTACAAATATACGAGTAGTGTATCTGTGCAGAAGTTGTGCAACGGTAAATTAAAAAGGAAAAGGGAAAAAGAAACGTACAATCTATATACCGGGACTATATTTTCAAGAATTCTTTAACATGTCTATATGTAAGTATGTATATAGTGTATGTGTGTGGTCTATGCGTCTGTCGGTCATTTTCCATTTGTTTTGTTGGATGCTGTTGTTTTTGTTTTTACACGAATACATGACGACATGTTGTCTGCAATGAGACACATTTCTCTCAAAGAAGTGCGAGTACGACTGAGGCGAAAAAGAAAGGAAAAAACGGATCCAAAAATAACATCAACAGCCACCAAAGTGAAGAAAAAAAGGATGCGACTGTTGCTGGTAATGCTGTTCGACTCCCGTGCTTAAGTAATGCTGCTGCTGCTGTTACTACTGCTGCTGTTAATGTTTTTCAGTGAATGTTGTCGGTGGCATTGAACTATTTTAGCGAAATTACAGTTTCTGTTCGTGTTAACGGCCTTTAACAGACTTTTTTCCCGATTTTTTTCTTCTTCAGTTTTTTCATGGCTTAAATCACATTTTTTTTGCTGTTTTTCAGTGAAATTTTTTCCTAAAATTTACTGGATTTAAGAGAGTGATGGTATTCTTGTGTGATTCAACAGGAAATTGGGTTAAACTTAAAGCCGTATTTTTTCTTTTAGAATTAAGGATACTTTGGCTAGCATTCCGGTGTATTTAGAATGCTTAAGCAATATTTTATTAGAAAATTCTGTTCGCTTTCTGTAGTTGGAATATTTTAATGTTATTCCCTTGAACATATGGTACTAAAAACCCGCCTTTCGAAACCAAAAACTTCTCACGCTTTCTGTAGTACAGCATTGCTCGTGAAAAATTTCAGACAGATAGACAGACATTGAGTTAACCAGACAGTAAGTAAACTATTTAATTTAACTGTTTATTTAAAGAATTCTAATTTTTTCTTGTTGTTGTTGTTTATGTTTGTCTTTAAACTTAAACATGGACATTAAAGAATTGTTTCGCCTCGTTATTCTATTTTAATTCGTCTGGTATTCCATTGAGGCTTTGGCTAGCAATTGTAGTAAAAAAAAACCCACAACACAACTACAACTTAAATGAAATACAAGTTTTTCTTATTGCCATTATTGTTATTGTTGTATTTATTACATACTTTTTTTCTGTTTTTTGCAATGATGCTGCAACATTGACCAACATTATCGTTATGGAAGTGACAACTCGCCTTTATGGGTAACATTGAAAAACTGCCACAGCGCAACAAATAATTGCAAAAACATTAAAACATAAACAAGAACAACTACAACAACATCTCTATATATTTACACAAAAATAAAAAAATATTTAAATGTGACACCGCATAAGAGTGTGTGACAAAATAGATAATGTCAAGATCATGGAATCTCATGGAATATAAAAATTCATGAAGAATTTCAGTAAGTGAAAGGACTCTGATGCCGAATAATGGAGATCTCGGTGATTTTAGACCACCTGCACTGGGATTGATGTGAGAACGTAAAGAATTGGGAAAATAGTTGACAAGAAAAATTGCTTTTTCCGGTTGGGAATAGATGCACGACAGTCGAATGCTAGGAGTTTTATATTTTCTACCTATTGTATAAGAAATCAAACTGCTAACTGTACTGATACCTAATTGCGTAATGACCAATCGAATTGGGATCCATAGTGGAGTAAGACAAGGATGTATACTGTCACCATCATCGGGCTTCAAAGTAAACGCTGTAGTCGTTGGAGTCTAGTACTGTGTTAGCATCTTAAACAAAACATCTTAAACAAAACAAAATATAAAAAAAATATTTCTTCGACGACTTTCTGTCAGCAGAAGGATCTTGACTTATGTACATGCATATATATGAAATGCAACCCGTATACGAATAGAAACCAAAGGACTGGCCAAAGATGAGATTTTTTTTTGTCATAAAATTGTGGTCAATGATGGAGTTCATTGAAGTCGTCGTAGTCTAGTAGGCAGTTTGCTGACTTATTAGAAGAGAAGCTAGGGTTCAAACCTCGGGTCAGGCATCTACAACAAACTGAAATATGAAATGTATTCACGTGTAAATTTAACACACACAACATAAGTGGTGTGAGAAGCTAGGTAGTAATTCTGACTGAAGGGTTGAAATGACCAATTATGTATGTATCTGTGTATGTACATAACGAAACTCTTCTGACTAAAAATACCGAGGTTTTTTACTTTCAGATCGCTAAACTGAAATCAACACTTGTACTGATACTTGTATAAAAAAGGGATTCGTGACATATGACAATGCCAGAAACTTAACAAACAACGCTTGCAAATTATTGATTCTTTTTTTTTTCAAAATTCTTGCCGTGTGAGAATTGAAAAATTATCTTCAGGACGGAAGCTAATCTTTGGCTTTGAGAATGCCATCAAATAGAATTGCTGAATTTGATGATGAAACAGTTGGAGAGCTGCCAATGCACCCTAACAACAAGACAGTGCCTGTTGCTAAACGGCATGCATTTCCATTAACCTAATAAGAGTAAGTGCGTTCGTTGAACATTTAATATCACGTTTTAGATGCTTTACAGTACGTGGATTATACAACAATCTTCGAATATCACTGTCCAGCTTTTCAGCGAATAAAATCCAATTATTTTACAGACGAACATTTTACCAAACTGCTCAGCTAAGACAATATAACACGTTACGAATTTCGCATGAATTTTAGGTGGTTGATATATCTCATTGCTGAGCGCATAACAAACCGATGCGATGGCTTAAATGTTAGGCGATAAAGCAAAAAAAATCTGAAGTTTATAGCTGGCTCTCAGCTCGCTGTAGGCTTTATTTAGGTGTGCGCTTTTGTGACAAGTTGTCGTCTCGATGTATGGTTGGTTCTGTCCTTATTTCTGCTTTTCTGTCTGTTCAAATGGATTACATACATTTCTTATGATGTCAGCTCAAAGCCTTTTGGCTGCATGACCGATTATTACTATATTTTGGATCTGACTGCACGTTCTACTAATATTTCACGAATTTAGTGCCATAGACGTTCGTTGCTTATGGTGTTAGGCCGTTAGTATTTTGTATAAGACGGTAGTCGAATCGAATTGGTAGTCTATTTTCTAGGATTTTAAGCCTTATAGAGTAACCGATTTTACTATTTTCTGTGTTACGACTTTGCAACGAAGGGCGTTCCAAATTGCCTAGTGATAATGGGTAAAAAATAAGCAGTTACAGACAAGGGTCCACATTTAATTTCCAAAGAATTCAAAGTGCATGCAGCAAGTCAAACGTGACGGCGATATCATCTTTCCTGGAAAATTTCTTTACTTCTCCAAAGTATTTAAAAGATGCCAACATGCGGGATATTTTAGAGCCAGGTCAGGTAATGTCAACACTACTGGTTGGCCAAGATGTTTATTTATGAAAGAGTATTGATAACGAACTGTGGAACTCAAGAAGAAAGATAGGAAGCAATGATGAGAATGTTAAAATCGAGGCTGTAACTCTCCGGTGTGTTACCACATGAAGCGATATCCAGAGACAGCTAGCAAATGTTGAATAGTCGGTCTTGACAATCATCATTAGATTTACTTACTGAATTGGCTCTTACAACCGTTTACTTAGGATTAATGCCTAACTTCTTACACCACTTACATATGTTGTGTGTGTTAATTTTATACCCGAGCGGCGAGATTTATAGTTTAAAGATTTTTGAGAAACTTTTCAAGACAATTTTATTTATGCTGACAATTTTTACTAGAAGACTGCTGAGAGGAAGTCCCCGAAGAAATACTTTTTCCGTTTCGTTCTAGACATCTGAGCAGAGGTTTCAACCATGGCCTCACGCCTAATTAGCAAACACACTACCAGCTAGACAACGGCGTATCAGCATTAGAGCTTCTTATAAAAGCATAACTCCCTGTATGAAATTGTAACGAATTTAGTGATTGATCAGACATCATGTAATGATAGCTCCGTTGGACCATCTATACAGGTCATGCCAAATAAAGTGAGCAAGAGTAATAAGCAGCTTAGTGATGCCCTTCCTTACGCCTATCAATTACGCAATAGCCTATTATCCTTGACAATAGACACAGTGACAGAGATATCGGTACTTTTTCTCTCCATGTTAGGCTAGATGAGTATGGCAACGAAGCAAGTTTAGTATAATAAAATGTGTTCGGAACAAACATCCGTATAAAAACTTTAATTTTACCAGCCTAATTTTCTTTATTTATGGTTTCCAATAATTTAAATTTAATAATCGAATGGTACACGCAATAAAAACTCTTTCAGATCTTTGCTGCTCCAGCAGATATCGGATGGAAAAAAAATAAATTTTTTAGCAATTAAGTTGAATTTTTCTTACGACAAAAAAAAAAAAAACAATACAAAATCATGGTAAAAACACGCATGTTTTTCATTGCACTGCTAACAACAATATCGATCACTTGACTTAAAAAAAAGAGAAAAATTGTTAAACCGCTTTAAGCCAAATTCATGGCAACATCAGTTTAATCTTTTCTTCCCCTCCCTTTAGTTATAGACGGACGTTTAGACGTTCAGATATTAACAGACAATTTATAAAAAGTTTATGAACTTCTGTAAAACAAAATATTCGCAAGACTCCCACACAGACGTTCAGCACAACACAGAGCACTGTATGGCACAGCTCAGCATAGAACAGCAGCTTTAAGCTTTGTGGAGAGTAGTAGTTGCAGGCACTGTTTCATTTTGTAAAGTGCTTAATAAAATGAAATAATCATTATCATGGCTTTTTCCCATTTTTTTTTTGTTTTTTGTTTTCTTTTAAATGTTTTTGGTAGGCAACCACAATATTGGTTTTTGGTTAAAATGGATAAAAGTGAGGCACTTGCATTAAAATTGTCTGCCTAGTTTCGTAAGATTTTTTTTCTGTTTATATTGTGTGGCAAGTAGAGATCAACATACGCTGATAAGCTGATATTCTTGCCTCAAAAGCAATTTACAACCTCGTGCTTAAATATTTTTTTTTTAATTTTTTTTGTTGACCAAATATTCACTATTTGGCAGCTAAGAGCGCAGTAAGCCACCACTAGTACTTACGTAGCAACCATACTGCAACAGCAGATGCAGTCACACTATTATTTGTGATTATTTATAAATTTTAATCAAACTATTCCGAAGGGGTAAAGCGGGAGTGTAAAAATCTTAAGTAGTATTGAAAATTATTTCTTGACGAGAATAGAAAATACTGCCAAATAGACAATCATACTCAAATTGCACTGCTTTTGATTGTCAATCATAAGCAGCGGTTAGTAATTGCTTTATCGTATGGCTACTCTTAAATTGAAAATAATTTCAAAACAGCACCTGCCTAATGGAAAAGAAGATCTGTGATCATTAAACTTCTTAACTTTAATACGAGGAATACGAGGAAAATTGTCATCAAAATACAAACATATATATATAATCCTAAACCCTTCGGTTAGGATCACGTACTAGCTTCTTACACCACCCATGTTGTGTGTGTTAATTTTATCCCTGACCGGCGGGACCTTTAGTTTAAAGTCTGATCATAGTTTTCATATTTCACAGATGAAAGGATTCAATCTTCTCCAAATAATATACCCAATGTCCCACTCACTCCACAGTGAGGATAACATCAAGAACGAACATTACAACTAAGGTCCGGCCACTTCATCTCAATAAAGCATTGTTAAGGCAACGATAGATTGCAATCCTATTACTCCATGGTCTACTACGGCAAACAAATCAAATGCTGATCTGGGAAAAATTGTTACAGTATGGAGAAGCCAACTATCCAAATATTCGAGTGAGTTAAGCGCAAAATATTCAACACATGAGCGAAGTTTGCTTCTTTATATGAAAGTGAGGGCTAGCAGGTTGGAATACAATCGCGTTAAAACTAGGCTTATTCATCAGTAAGTGCCGCACAGTCACCGTAGTCTAGTAGATAGTGTGTTGGCGTATTAAACGAGAGCCCAAGGATCAAACCCCAGCTAAGTTATCTCAAACTAAACGAAATACGAAAAATATTTGTTTCAACGACTTCCCCTCAGCAGTCTTTTGGCAAAAATTCTGAGAAAAAAGAAAATTGCCATGAAAAGTTTCTCAAACATTTGTTTAAACTGTAGGTCTCGGTGCCATCACTCGTGGAAAGAAAGTAATATTTCTTAATAAGGATGGTGTGAGAAGCAAGATTGTAATCACGAGTAAAAGGTAGTAAGTAACTAAGTGCCTCATAGTCACCGTAGTCTAGTAGGTTCAAACCCCAACTAAGTTATCTCAAACTAAACGAAATATGAAAAATATTTGTTTCAACGACTTCCCCTAAGCAGTCTTTTGGCAAAAATTCTGAGAAAAAAGAGAATTGCAAGGAAAAGTTTCTCAAAAATTTGTTTAAACTGTAGATCTCGGTCCCGTCACTCGCAGAAAAAATTAATATATTTAATAAGGATGGTGTGAGAAGCAAGATTGTAATCACGAGTAAAGGGTTGTAATGTCCAAATAAATAAGTAACTAAGTGCCTCACAGTCATATACAGTTTATTCTGCCTCAACACTATTGGTAACATGGTTTGCTGGAACCTAAATGAGAAGTAACTTGTATTAAAGAAAAATTGACTATACTGTCAGAAAACGCTATATAGTGATCAAAGAATAGAACTAGGCGCCGAAATCGACCAAAGAACGTTTGTAGAAAAAGATTTTTCAGGATAGTGTGTCTTTACATGGAAAAATACAATAATTTGATATATTCGTCCCCAATACTGTCATTCCAACATTTCTTCCACTCTTGTGTCTCCAGAAGGTTCATGTTACTGCCAAAGATAGAACAGATTTCGAAAGAGTGTCCTCATTTTAATTTTCTTGGTAGCACTAATGTCATAGAAATGTGGGTATGAGTGGTTAGGCTGTTAAGCCATCAAGTAATGTTTTGAGGTAAAATTGACTGCTTGACAGTATTTTCCTCTGCTATGTATCCACTTTCAGTTCGTGTTCCCACCGTTTCTATTATTATGTAGAATTTCGTCTCAAAGACTATGGTGTCCTTCTCCCATTCCATTGAGCACTTTGGATCCATGCTTGTCCAACTCTTGTGGCAATTAGCTAATTTGAGTCCTTGTTCTTTCTCTCCTTGGTCTAACAATATATTACCTGGTGAAATTAAGGATATGCTCGGTATGGTCGCTTGTCCGAGTCACATGCTATTCATATGTAATGGAGATGAGACTTGGGAATAACATACCTACGTTTTACGCCTCCACATTAGTGCAGTGTCATCATTTCAATACAATTCGTTTTAAACTTGCCACCAAAAAATGTTGTTGTGTTCGTTTATTGTTCCTTAAAGATCTTACTATTATTATTGCTTTTGGTTGTTGTCGTATTTGCTTTTGTTATTATTGTTGTTGTATTGCTATTAATCTACCACATTTTTTCTTTACTGTCCCTGTCTATTACAATTTTATTTACGAGTCATGCATCATGACGTGATTTTGCTCAAAACGCATGAATTCTATTCTGATGATTTAGGTACCCTATACCATGTATTCGTATAGTTGATGTTTGTAACTTTTGTACACATTACTTTACACGATGAAATTAAAATTATTTTTGAAGTTAAATTCGTATTCACCTTGCTTACAAGAGTTGAGCGAATGTGAATTTGTAGCACAAAAAAGACGCTGAATTAGTGCCTCCATGACTAAATTTAGTAAAATCACATGGGTTTCAAAATTGCATTATAAACCAGGATCTAATTTTTTTCTAATAAGCCAGTGTATTAAAGTTTTTCATTGGCATGAGCTTAGCATCAGTATGGTGCTTCCTAGTTTATTGTCTATCCAGGTGCACATCAAACTACTCAACCTCGGATCATTGGGTTATTGATGGATTATTAGATGATATCGGTGAACATACTGTTATGTGGGTGCAGTCTTTTTCATTGGCCCTAAATTTCCATTTTTTCAGAAATCTCTCTAATCGAAGCACTTGATTCTGAAGTCGTCGCGCATGGGGGGTGCATTTCCCCTGATTTTCCACGTTTTTAGCCGTTTCTTTAATCGAAGCACTTGATTCTGAAGTCGCCAAGCATTATGGGCGCATTGCCTTTGATTTTCCATGTCTTCAACCATTTCTCCAATCGAAGCACTTGATTCTGAAGTCGTTGTGATGCTTCTAGTCGACTAGTGGAAGTACTGAGTAAAACCGAATTAACTTTAAAAGTCGTGTATATTAGCGAAGCTTGTATATCAAGTACAGTAGGAACCCTAAGATATTACCCTGGAGTGCTCTAGTTTCCGCAGTCTGCAGTATACTATGGAAATCCATTTATCTTGTTTAAGAATAAATTTTCGATCTATTCAATAACTAGGTTTTGCCTCACCACTGTACCATGTTGTCTTCTGGTACTCCAGTTCAAATAATTCTCTATTGGACAACCTAATCCGATTTAATGCAACTTTCAAAGGGAATGACTTAATTTCACATTTTTCTTCACATGGTTCACTCTACATTTCATACCGAAATGAATGGAATTCAGTGATCAACGTAGAGTTCTATGTAGTCGAGGTTAAACGTCTGTTTTTAATGTAATCGCGTGCATTTTTTTCTGCACTTGAAGTGCATATAGTTTCTTCGCTGCTAATGCCATTCGATATTGTTATTGCTGTTGTTATTGTTGCATTTTTTTCACTCATTCATTCATGCGGTTTCTTCCTCATTGCGTTGCAAAGCAAAAAAATTTAAAAAAACCCGAAAAAGAAAAAGAAAATTAAAACGAAAAGAAGGAACACCAACAATATAAATATTATGATATTTATTATAATATTTGTTGTTGTTGTTGTTATCACTATTATTGTTGTTGTTGCTGTTTTATTATAGCACGCACTATTAAGTTTTAAATTAATTTCATAAAAACGAAACAGAAAAAAATTAAATTTTTTATAGGCTTTTAATCAAATTGCAGGCAGCGAAGTTCAATTAAAAGTCAATTCAAATTAACGGTTATTTTTATATTGCCAATCTAGCATGTATGTTCGATACTTATGGGCTAGATAATAAATACACTCTTGGCCAAATGGGAAGCACTATACTAAAGCAAACACAGATGACCTGACTCCATCGTAAGATATTGAGGCGACTAAAGAGTTTAGAATGCGAGACATATTCTAGACAACAACCACGCTGAGCTAGTTAAATGCACTTGAGCACCTGACCCGAACAAATAGAAATTACCATACATCAGGAACAGCATACTGTGTTACGCATCTATCAATCATGATGAGAAAAACATTATCTTGTCTGGAATTGTTCAAGTTTCTGTTTTAACCTCACCCTTCTAAACTGCGATGTCTGATAGTTGAAATTTTGCCTATGACGTCTGGATAGTTGTGCCAGCAACACAAAGAAGATACAAACGAGGTCGTTATGATGATTAAACTCAGGATAAGGTAGAAAAAAACAATCTTATTAGCGGAAAACGTAAAGTTGTTCTCATAACTTATTAGTGAGAAGCTAGGATGTAATACTCACTAAAGTATTGTAGTAACTAAGAAAATATGAATGCATAAATTTATAACTCTGGAACAGAAGAGAACAAAGCTGCAGATCTAAATTTATGACAGCATATAAGCTTCTGAAGTCGCTGTAGTCTAGCAGGTATTAAGTTTGACTTCTTAGATGGGAGCCATTGGTTCAAAACCCAGCTCAGTCGCTTAGAACAAAACGAAATATGAAGAAATTTTTCTTCTAAAAAAACTCTGCGAGCATAATATAATTTTCATGATAAGTTTTGTCAAATCTATGGTTCGGATTCGTTTGTAGGTCCGCCACTCATGAATAAAATTATCACACACAATATGGTTAGTGTGAGAAGCTAGGTTGCAAACTTAACTAAACGATTACTGACCAATTAAGTAAGTAAGTCAGTAAGTTATAAACTTCAGAGGGTCCATCAGATTTCTTTTAACTTTAAGAGTCATGCGGACTTTGCTTTCTTGATGGCAATGAACATTTGAAATACAAGAGGCCGGAATAGGCCACATTTACACTTGTATAGGGTAAGTGGTTTAAAAGTTTAAATTGAAAAATGCAAATAAAACAAAGACGCTTGAAATTTTGCCAAATTTGTTTTTTTTTTTGGTTGTGAAGTATGTACAATTGTTCCGGTTAGAAATGGAATATTATTTTATTCATATGGCTGCCGTGACTGGCCTCATTTGATCAACAAAGGCATCACGAATGGTGGCCTACAAATGCTTAATTATCTCTGGTTCGTCGGCATAACACTTTTCTTTAACGGAGTCCCACAGAAAATAGTCCAACGGTATCAAATCGTAGCTTCTTATTGGCCAATTGAGTTCACCATTTTGGCTAATTAAAAGGCTGTCAAAAGTTTGACGCAATAACACATGAGATGTGTGACAAGTTGCAGCATTCTGTTGAAACCAATCATCGTTGACATCAATACCTTGATGAGCGGGTACAAAAAAATCGCTTCTTATGGTGCGATTGGTGTCTACATTGTCCGTAATGTTTGCGCCGTTCTCATTTTCGAAGCAATATGGGCCAATGATGCGGCTCCGCTTCACAAACCGCATCAAATAGTCACGCATAATGGGTGCAGACAACGTGTGGGTTTTCTGGGACTCACCCGCCAAGATGAAAATGAGCTTCATGCGAAAAGATGATTTTTTTTTTTTTGCAAAATCGACATCATCGCGGAGTTTCCCGTTGGCTCAATAAATCCCAACTTTGCTCAAGCATAAATCAATTCATTACGTTCAATGGAGTTAATTAACTGAATTTTGTGACAGAATTGAATGACGTATGTAAGTATTGTTAGGCTCGAAATAACCGATGGTTCAAATTTAAACCGATAAATGGCCCACCCTATATATATTTATATAAAGTTGCAACAGTAATGCCGGTACATAATGAATTTATCTCAGATAAACAGAGTATTGTATGGTTCAGCGCCTCAACAACTGATGTAAATTATACAAAAATGCAGCAAGTAAAGGTGTATGTGCATTGAAAGCAAATTGAAAAGATGAATGATGCTCAAAGGGGTCTCCTATGTCTGTTGTAAAATAGGCTTCAGCGACAATATTTGCTTGGGCTGGCCACCTGCGACTTTTTGACGTTCCTAAATTGATAAGAGTTCCGAGAAACGACTTTTGATTTCCAATTAGCCACCAATAAGGTGCATTCGACTGAAAGGAAATTATTTTATTTCACTGTGCGATACTTTCAAAAAAATTAGAATTGTTCCCTCATAAATCAAATAAATTTTACAAACAAAGGAGAACACAAAATATAAATTCAGGTCATTATTACTCTGTGTGTGAAAACAATGGCAAAAAATTCTTTTCTCCTAACGACTTAATGCAAAACATTTTATGGTGAAGTTATTCGAAAGGCCATACAAAATTAAAATGAATAACTAAAGGCAATAAATATGAAAATTCTATCTGCATCTCTAAGATCTGAAAAAAAAAAATTTTAAACCAGAAAACCAACAACTGTAGAAGCTAACAATAATCATTGAAAAATAATCGCATCACATGATTGTACTTGCAGCAGTTAAAGACTCGATAATGTTGCAGCAATTGGCAATAAAAAAAGAATTTTCTTTCAACCCACACAAAAAGTGTCAATTGTGTGGAAGTGGGAAAAAAAGAATAAGAATGTTGCCACCATCATCAACATTAGCAGCACATGCAACTTTTATGAGTTTTAAACGATTTCTTAAAATAAGCACTTTTAACCAAATCTTGTTGAGGTAAAATTATTTAACCCCTTAAGGAGGAGTACAAAATGAAAGAAACACACGTCACACACAACAAAATTTAAGTCAGAAAAATGTCTTGTAGGCCCAACAAATTCACATTAAAATTTTCTTTTTAATTTAATATCGCGGGCCTTAAAGGTTTAACTATTTTAGTGTCTTAAGCTCTAAAGCCAAACCAAAAAACCCTTCTTCTTTTATAACCCAAAAAACAAAAAAAAACTCTTTCAAAAAAATATGATTATTGATCGTCACCTAAACAACCAGCCAAAAATTGCATTGTTGCAGCAACAATTCTACTCTCAAACAGTATATTTGACTGTAAAGGATGTTGCAACCAAGTAATCAACACAACAGTCATAAGAATGCCATAATAAAACCAAACAACATCAGCATTAACAAATAAAATATTTGCCAATATTGTAGTTGTAGTTGTTGTTGTCATCGTTCTTCTATTTTACGTTATTTTAATAACAATAATAACAAACAAAAAGGCGTGAAATAATACTGCCTTAAAACCAAAATGCTTGCAATTCGCTGCATTTTGGCCTCATCAACACTGACTACGAGATGCTCTCTGTAGCAAAGAAAGAAGAATTGAGTCTGTTAGTGTGTCTTGAAAAAAATCAATGGAAGATGAATTTCCCAAATGGTTTTAAAGTGATGAAATTAATTTAAATATGAAGGATGCCCTGGTAGTCAAGGGGTAGTGCGCTAGACTAATAGCGTGGGGTCATCATACCACAGACTCTGGCCTGTTACACTACACCGAGCATAATAAAAATTGTATTCAAATTAATAAATAAATAAATTTAATATGATATGATTAAGAAGTGGTCGTAGTCTAGTAGGTACTGTGTTGGCTTATTAGACGTAAGGTCCGGGTTCAAATCCCAGGTCAGACATCAGAACGAAAATATGAAAAAATATTTCTTCGGCGACTTCCTCACAGCAGATTTCCGCCAAAAACTCTGAGAGTAACTGAAACTGCCATTAAAAGTTTCTCAAAAATCTGCCGTTCGGAATCAACTTTAAACTGTAGGTCCCGCCGCTCATATATAAAATTAACACACACGACATAAGTGGTGCGAGAGACTAGATCGTAATGCTGACTGAAGGGTTGTAATGACCAATTATGTTATGTATGAATACAAAATTATTGTTTTTGAAATAAATATGGATGTGTTGAAGACGCTAACAACTTTAAATTAATGACACTATCATGTTTGTATACCCATTTGATTGTCGGCAGATACATCGGTGTGAATATGCTGTTGCCAGAGTAAAAACTTTTTTACTGGGGTACTATTGTGCAAAAATTTTTTCATCCGGAAAATTGCAACGCATATAGAGAAAGTTGCTGCATAAAAGCTCTCATATAACAGCGAGTATATATTGCAGTCAACGGAAAATATGATTACTTCGTTGCTCCCAAAATTAGACAGATGGACCACAGAGTTCTCATGAATAAAATGATGGTCAGAAACATAAATATTGGCCTCGGACTAAGTACAATGACATGACTTTACTTAGGGAATTACTCTGCTTTACTGGCAGTCATAATACAGGGAACACTTCAAAGTAAAGGAGGGAGAATTTTGTGAAGGTTTCTTGTGAGCACAAAATTTATTGCCAGGACGTGTATAGTCAAACGTGATTTAAATACAATCCCAACTTCCATACAACTATCTGGATGGTAGAAAAATACCTTCCTGGATTTATAGTTGTAGGATGCGTTAGTATTTAGTACTACAACGGCGGCTTCTGGACCGAACTAAGTTATCGCCTAACGCTAAAGCAATAGAAAGGCGTACTTCCCTGCATAGACTGATAATTAATCTCAAAAAGGGATACCTTATGTAAACCATTGAGAACAAAATATTTCTGCAGAAAATAATTCAAATCATTAGAGAAACGATGAAAACCAGTCATTAATTTACCATCAGCTAAGCACATCATGCAGATTTCTGGCAAAAACTCTGAGAGTAAATAAAATTGCCATGAAAAGTTTCTCAAAAAAATCTGTCGTTCGGAGTCGACTTTAAACTTATGTATAAAATTAACACACACAACATAAGTGGTGTGAGAAACTAGGTCAATAATCCTGACTGAAGGGTTGCAATGACCAATTATGTATGTGTAAGCACATCATAAACACTTGAATACAACAAGGAACTCTCTACAACTTTAATGCAATAGTTTGCCAAATCTGTGTAGATTCTACAGCTTTTATTTACATACATACATACATACATAGTTTGTTACAACCCATCAGTCAGGACTACGACCTAGCTCCTCACAGCACTTACGTTGTGTATTAATTTTATACATGAGCGGTGGGACCTACAGTTTAAAGTCGACTCCGAACGATAGAATTATTTGAGAAACTTTTCATGGTAATTTTATTTACTCTCAGAGTTCTTGACAGAAATCTGCTGAGCGGAGCTATTGGAGATGTCTGAACTGTAGCTTGAACTGTGGCCTGCCAACACACTACGGGGTCTTCATTTAGTGAATATTATTTGCCAACTTTCGCACTAGATCTCCAATGTATAAAAAATGCTAGAAGATCTTGAGAAGTTACCGTTTAATTGTGCACGTACCCATGAAAATAAACAAGGTCAGCATAGACCACATGAATAGTTTAGCTAGGAGTATCTTGGCTATGTAGAAACGACAAACGGTGGCACAGAAACTCATACAAACAACGAGTTCAACAAAGCGGAAAAGGCATTTGTTTGACAGCAATCAAAAGTAAATCGGCCATACAAACAAGACAAAGCTCTATGGTGTTTCTATTACCACTTTAGAGTACAAAGGCGCATAAAGTCTAGGATAAACAAAGCAAATCTTGAAGCATACCACACTTCAAGCACTTGGACAGGGCGACCTTATCTGAGAATAAGAAGATTAGCAAACTGAAGGTGCTCCTGAGAATGATGGGAGGAAAATGTTATAAATAAACATTAGAGTAGGACAATTGCTAGGACACTTTCCTTTTTTATAGCGTTTTAAGCGATTCAAGGTTGTACAGATAACTTTAAAAATTTTTTGGAAAGTAACCTTTAAGGTCTAGTACATCGAAATTTAACGAAATTGATGCCAAACTGTTATAACGGATTGGGAATACCTGCCTTATGATATGTGCGAACAATGTTGCCACATATTTTAGTCTTTTTGTTTTCACTTCTTTTTGTTTTTTTGTTTTTGTTCAATATCTTTGAGTATTTAAACTGCATTTAGTTACAGTCATAACAGTTGCAGTTTAAATACTATTTAGATACGAATTTAAGCGTTTTTTTTTCCACAATTTTTTTCTACAGTTGTTGCCTGTTGTTGCAAGTATTTCGTACCTTGTCGTCACAGTTGTTCATTTCAACACCATTATCATCAATATTTTACCATTGCCAGCGAAGCTTTAAGAGTTTAAAACCACAACAAAACTCACAAATTCATGTTCAATCGTTTGTGGTTCTGCCATCGAAAAGCTTCACTTGAAAAAAAGCAACAAAAAAATATTTCTGCTGCATTTGTGTATTTCAAAAGCAAAAATAAAAAAATTGTACGAATGTGAACTGAACTCCTTAAGGTGAGAAATGAGATTTTAATCGGACGTGTCTGATTTCAAATGAGGCTTTAATGGGGGTAACCATTTAGCAACACACAATACACAAGTATGTATACGTATGTAGACAGTCAGGCTGTTGTCGTTGCTGCATTTGATACTGTTGCTGATGTTATTACTGCTACTGCTGCTGTTGCAGTTACTACTGCTGTTATTGCAAAAACAATTTTCCACCATACAATACAATATTTATTTAGTCTGTGCAATTACAAACATTTTATTGCAGTGTCATTTGATGGTTTGTAGCATGTTGCATATATATATGTATATTCGTATCTCTGAGTGTTTGCTTCTGCTTATTGCCTGCCACACTTAATGGTGGAGTAAAAGTTTTTGTTTTCAGTGTGCTTAGTTGGAGAGGGGAGAAGATTCCAATAATATTTGACTGTTAAAGATTTTTTTTTTTGCATACGATAGTTTTACGTTAAAGCTCAGCTTTATAAGGCTTTCGATAATGTTTACCAAGCCAAAAAGGCAATTCAGGGCCTATATCGGAGTCAATGGTCAATGTGGACATGTTCCTCTGAGGCTCTAAATCCTTAACTACACTGGATTGAAATGCACTGAAGAGCTTAAGTTCACGTTCTAATTCCTAAAGAATATCTGTATAAAGTACAGCCTCGTTTACTTTACTCTCGAACTAAACTCTAGTAGTCAATGTGAGATAAGGACTCCTTTCAGGTCGGTAAGGATCGGTGTAACCCAATACTCAGCTGTTTGCTTTGTTGAGAATAATCCCAACCGCCTCTACAGTCTTCCATCTGGCTCTTGAGGTAGAGGATTACGGCATTACGGCACCTTATTTTGCATTTGGATATGCGTGGCTAGCCAGACGGTATTCCTTAGATCTTGCACTTACGGTATTACGAAGGCCTATTCATTACAATTTTTCACGGCACCTGATATTGCATCTGTGTTTGCCTTACTATTCAGATGGTATTCTATGGGTATTGCACGACTCCATCTTAGCTACTAAGGAAGTGCAAAAGAAAATTGAATACCGTATGTCTCTTGTCTAGAACGATCTTGGTTTTGAGGAATTGGAATTGGGGTAAATGGGAAGATGGATTGGTTCATAGAGTATTAGCCTCAAATTTTCTCCGCTAAGGGCAATTGGAAAGACAAGGCATGACGGTGAACAACTCCTAACAGGGGAACTCGTAAACCACAGCAAAAGCGACTTATCAAGGTAAGTGTTTTATTTAACTGATCTTTAACTAATTGGCGATCATCCATATAAAAAAGAAATATATTCGTTGTTGTAGCTGCGAAGAAAAGAAGTTGAGCACATTCTGTATGTGCTTAGCTATGCTATGCTCAGCTGTTTAAGCAAGGTAGACATGACAAAGTTATTGTGTATCGATTCTTATTGCTGAAGTCGCCGCAGTCTAGTAGGAAGTGTGTTGGCTTATTAGACGTGAAGCCATGGTTCAAAGCACAGGTCAAACATTTCGAAAGAAACGAAATATGAAAAACTATTTCTTCGGCGACTACCTCTCAGAATATTTCTGGCAAAATTGCCGTGTAAAGCTTCTCAATATACTGTCGTTCGGACAGCTGTTGGTAAACTGCAGGTAAAGTCATACATATGTAAGTGGTGTGAGGAACTAGGTATGGTTAGAAGAAAGGAGGTATTTACCAAAACGCTCTTGACACTACCCAATGCTGTTTCTAAGCGGCCAAGTGAACCAACGAAAAAACAACAAAGGAGAGTTGAAGTAAAAAGACACAGCAATTCCATAATTTTTAGGTACAGTCTGTCTCTTAGAGCATCGAATTATTATTTATTTTATGCAAGTAATTAAAGAGAGTGGAACAATTCTCCTCCAATCTATTACTATGGAAAGAAATTTAAATTGAGAATTGATGACACTTAAAATAAGACAAGATTCTAGAAAGGCAGCACGCCTGGAAAAACCATGAGTCTTGAAAAGACTTTTCCTAAAACCTTAAACGATGGTTTTCTTAGTCTCCCGCAGTACCATAATTTTCGGCACCTACTATAGTTTAGCAGCGGCATACCGCCTCCCTTCAAACGTCTTAATAAGGTCACAATGGTTAATAATAATGGCAGAAACTCGATGATTCTTCTTCCTCAGAGGCATATTGTTGTGTCGAACACTTTCTAAATATCTAGGGCCTACTTATCGTTCCGTTTATGGCTCTTTCCATTTTTAAAAATTCTGTGTCCCAGTGGTCGACTTCCTCTCAGCAGATAACTGCGAAAAATTCTGAGAGTAAATAAAATTGCCATGAAAAGTTTCTCAAAAGTCTGTCGTTCGGAGTCAATTTAAACTGTAGGTACCGCCACTCATGTGTAAAATTAACGCACACAACATAAGTGGTGTGGGAAGCTAGGTCGTAGTCCTGACTGAAGGGTTGTAATGACCAACCCAGTCGCTTTAATCGACGTGCTAGTCTCTCTACAGATTATAGACAAAAGCAAAGATACTAAGCTCGGCATGATCCAAGACCAGTTTCCCTATCAAGAATAAATCATCAGAGCTAGGCTTAAATTTCGAAAGACTTATTAGCCTTCCAAAGTGAAGTTGAGAAGTGAGTTTCCCTCACTCACACTCACCTCAGCACAAATCCATGCAAACGTACAAAAAAAATTCATTCATTGATACCAACTGAAGTGTGAATTATTCCACAAAACAAAAAATCCAAAATCCAAATGCAATCCTTGTGGCACAATATAAACTCTTCTGTAAACACTAGTATTGCAACGGAACAGCATCTGTTTAAATTGTAATCGCGATAAATAAACCAACAAAAAAAGAAAGAAAGAAAGAAATTGAACTGATTCAACAGCCACCCATATTCCGCATTTCCGAAATGATGTCCTCGAGGCCATTTAAACAAAAACGATTGCGAGTAAAAGGAACCACCACAGCACAGCACAGCATACAACACAACACAGCACTATACAATTGTAGCAATTGTTGCAAGCAATAATAAACACGCACGAAAACAAGATGATAATGTTGCAAGATTTGCTTACATTAACCGATTCTGGCTACCAGCCTGGTCTGCCTGCCACACACAACACACCGGGTGTGAATTGTTTGAATTTTTCAAACAAAAAAAAGAAAAATTTTTTCTTAAATTCAATATCTGGTATGATAATGCGCGTGCGCATGCAACTTTTACTTTTTCCAACTTCTTCTTCTGCTTCTGCTATTGTTATAAAGTGTTTAAGTCTGCTTTTGCTTATTTGCTTGTATTGGAAAGAAATCGCCTTAAGCTTCGAGTGGTATTTTGTTTTTTCTCTTTCATTGAAAAGATAAGAGCCAAATAAACACAATCCTGAACAGATGAAAAGAAACAAAAATTTGCAGACGGAAGCTGAACCCACAAACGGTGCTAAAACAAAAAATTTTTAAAAACACATGCATAACAAAAAAAATGTTTTGTTTTAAAACGTACCCTACGTAAGGCCAATTGTAAGAGTCCACTGGCGAAAATACTCACTACTAAGACCCCTGAAGCACAGCAGTTCAGTTAGGCATCAGTTAGTTGTGGGTTTCACGTTTTTCCTATCGATCCTATTCCTGGCTTAACGTAAGCATCTCCAAGAGGATAGCTCTAGCTGTACTATGTTCATACAATGCACCCTCTCAAGAACGATGTGGTTTAGTGGTCGAAAACTCTACACAGTCTGTTGCTGATAACTCAGTACAATAAGGACCCACAACAAGCAGCACAAAGTGTGGAAGATGTCGACGATACAGAGTTCAACAGGCTGTCATCAAAATAGATTTGCAAGCCGCAAAGCACGTACAAAAATACAAACCAGCTGCTAACTTGTCGCCGTCAGAATGTTCTAAGTATATATCGACCAGATTATTCTACTTTAACTTTGATCTGAACAATGGATCTGCTATTGATCAGGTCAATTGAGAACTATGGACCATTATATGGGTAGGTAGTCCATTGCACCTGGTCCTGAAGACTAGAGCCATAAAAGCTCTAGGAAAATGGGACATAGAACAGACACAAGATTTATCAGAGGGTCTTATGACATAACTGATTGAAGATTTCGCCTTAACTGCTCCCCGGACTGAACCAACGAACTCAATAAACGAGTTTAGGAAATTCTTTGCCACGGGGATGAGTAGTACAAATGAATGAAGTAATTTAGAAACCATATACATACAATTTTAAAAGAGCAACAATAAATGGTTAAAGCATGGGTCAAGGACTGGTAGTGGTATAAGAACGATGGTGCTTGGGACTTGAATTGAATAATCAAAAAGAAAACTCGCGGTACAGTCCTAGCCTATGACAATCTGGCCGATATCCGAGCAGAGTGAGTTGGACACGGAAGCTAGAATCATCATTTGCTGGACAGCATGCCAAGTGGGAATTCAGGTCAATGAGTGGGTAGATGAGCTTACCAAGATAAAGCTTTCGTAGAGCTGATGGGAACAGATTTTATTGTGTTATAGGAAGGGGAGTTGTAAGGGTAACTTGGCGACAGAGAAGAATAGTAAACGGACTTCTAACAGGGCATTGTAGACTCAAAGAATATTTCTTTAGAATGAGAAGTACTTCAAGCACATTATATAGGATCTGTGATGAGAAAAATCTGTGAACGTTAATACAATAGAATAGATTGTTTGATCATAGCACTTTAGTAGCTCTGCACCACCACCTATTTGATACAAACGTCAAGTCAACTTTGCTTTATGGTTGTGAGGTATAAAACGCTGTTCCAATGTGAGACAATGTTTACGAAGGATCTTGATTCTAACAATAGGCTTCGATAGAAATAGAGTCAACCAATATGAAGACTCAAATGGTGGTGGAATGATTGTACTGGATACAGGTCATGGAAGGACATCATAAGAAAAATTATTGCCTTGAACTTCCAAGCAAGCCGTAAAAGAAGTTATCAGGCTTATATGTACGGAAGGTAGAATGGTATGAGAGCATTAGCACAATACAAAAAAGAAGTTATTGAGGCATTTTCAGCCGTACAGGATTTACGAGAATATAAATAAACATATAATCTATTTGACTATGCGTCGGAGCATTAGGGGGATACCTGCAGACTAATTTCATGCAAGTAAGGTCATTACTTTCTGTCAAATCATAATTTCCCCTCTGGTTTTTGTATTAAAAGACTGGCATTACTTCAAAACATTATTCAATTACGATTTTACGAATTGTTTGTACTTTTTTTATAGTGTGTAGGGTATTCAAAATTCTCCACTTTTTCCTTCCAACTTTTCTTCTCTTTTCAGTACTCTTGAAAATTTTTGTTACGCTTAACTGGCTTTTAAACACAGTTTTTATGCTTTAGGCCACTTAGGATCACTTCATGAAGTTTGTTTGCATACGAATATGAATATCTGGACTAACTTCTCGAAGTAAATTGGTTGTCTAGTTAAAGCCAACTCATCTACCAAGCTTGCCAAACACCAGTGGCCACTTGGCATAATGCATTAAACAAGGCAAAAAAAGAAAAAAACTTCAGTTTTTTTTTTGCCACACTTAGTTAAAGGTTGTGTTCACCGGGTTTAACATGCATTCTTGACGTTTTTTCCCACATTAACTGCATTGAAATTGAAAGACGAAAAAAACCCAACAACAACAATAAAAACAAAGAAAATTTTACATGTTACCACCAGTAGTGAAACTGTTTAAAGTGCTGCTGATAGTGATGATTGTGGTTTTGTGTGTTGTACTGTGTTGTATTGTGCTGTGCTGTGGTGGTGGCATACAGTAGCAGCCTCAGATCATCATAAAGTTCTCATGCAAAACAGTTTGTTAAACCATTATTCGATACGTAAATTTTCTTGTCCGTCCACAAAAAAACACACACTGCAATGGACGGACAGTGTGGTTAGTTCAGTAAAAGCCGTGAATTATTTTCAAATTGAAAGAGGCTTAAGCTCGTGCTTACTTAGGCTTGTTAAGCAAATGAAGTTTAAAACTCTGAAGAAAAAAGGAGTATGTTTGGTTGTTATCAGTGCTTTTGGTTTACTTTGTCCTTTCGTTTGGTGCGTTTTCCTAATCTATATTATCATCTTGTGCGTTTTTTTCGTTCCCTCTGCTAAGCCTGCTCACATGCTGATGTTGATGATGCGTGCCCATTTTATTTTCAATAATGAGATCAGCTTTAAAGCTGTTGCCAGCCAACACCATCACTACACAAAAAAAAGTTAAGATTTTTTCAAACTGATATTTTGTTGTTGTTTTTATTTTTATTCGTAAATATTGTTAACAGCGACCGTTAAAAGAGCCTCATATTATCTCTGTAAATGAGGTGATCTCTTGCTGCGTATACGATAAGAAGCTTATCTTGAAGGTTATCTTGGTATTGTTGTTACAATTTATTCTGTGGCTTTTCACTGACTTGATTACAATGTTTCTTTAGCATTTAAATAAACTTTTTATTTAAACTCAACAGACAAAAAATAAGAGATAGTTTTAAGATTAGGTCGTGCTAAGAATCATAATAATGGCAACTTGAATGAAGACTTAATTGCAACCAGAATTTGGAAAAAAAAACTGTTAGAAACTTATACCCCTATTACAGTCAATTAGACAGGATCATTTGACCTACACATGTCTCACATCGATCACTTACGAATAATGGAACAGTCGATTGGATGGAGATCATCACATTACCCGCTGTTCATTGAGCTGTGAGAAGCCTTTGAAGACCCTCAACAATAATGCTGTATGCTGTATGCACTGATGCACAAATTATTCCCATAAAACTCATAGAAATCCTACTTGCCAAGTATTTCAAAAAACTAAACGATGGTCTATGCTCTTCAACTCCGAATTAGACCAGGCGATATAAAAGATCTCAGCTTTTAATGGCACAGAATTGCGGGACTACAGGACTGATTGGAAAACTTGAATTATGCAAACGATATTTGTTTACTTGATCACACCTTTACGCACAATGGTCCAGAAAGTAAGTGCAATGTGGACTATGGCTATGTACGTAAATTCGGGAAATACTACCTGTTAAGCACAAGAAACAAAACTTCAGAGGCTCTAAAGCAGACATGACCAACCGTAAACAACTATAATCAAAGACAGACAGGCTCACGGCAAAATGAATACGGTGTAGAAATCTTCACACGAAAATAATCCATTTTTATCATGTGTTGTTTCAAAGACAAGTCCATTTTGATGTGAGTAGGTCCCTTCAGGAAACGTCAAATTAAGTTATCAGCACACAAAGTACATCGTATTTGAAACTCTTATGCTTTAAATCATGTATTGTTATTGTTGCTTTACTTTTTCAGTGACATCTTGTGAATTCTGTCCCCTGCAGGTCTTGTTATGAAATCTGGTGAAGAAAATTAAAGTGAACATAAAGTTCCTACAGCTTCTGAGTAATTACAATTCAAAATGCATCGCCTATTATTAAAGGAATATAAAACAAACACTGCCACGAAAGACGAATGTTATCATCTCATTAAACATGTGACATACAGACAGACTGAACTGTCTCCTAAGTTCAAAGCGGCATCTATTGACAAGAATTGATTTCAGTTCATATTATAGTCTGGTACAAGATCTTTGCTCGTTTACTTTTTGTTTACATTATCGGCATCATATGGAATGGGCACGACGTGGACAAACTACAATTTAATATATTTGACTATCCCTGTGTCTCGGAAAACTCTTCACTTCACGTATGTGATGCCTATATTTGTCGCCAACACTGATGGGCCCCTATATCGGGTCTTTCATTAAGCGCTTTCTATCTTTAAATTTAAATAAACCAATTTGTGTGTGACACATCATTGAACTTTTTATTCTTTTGAAAGGTATATTTATGTCATTATGCGTAACTTTGGCGCATAAATCAGGCTGAAATTGGCCACTGGTATGAGTTATGTTGGCTTTGAGGAACGCTATGATTTGTGAGTTATTTGCAAACGCCTGCGACTTAAGGAAATCACATAAGAAAAAGTTTAACGGGCTTTATCGAAGGCCATTATCATATCTTCTCCCCGTAACATGATCATAGCCTCAAAACACTCTTACAAAATATTCAATGTGGTATGAGTCATGTGGCACATAGCGCCTGTTGACACCAACCATTACTTTTATACAGATCATCCAATTCAGGTAGAAAAAAGATGGTAATCATCGATCAACAGTGCTGGCCGTTGACAGTCCACAGTCAGATGTGTTGACAGTTCCACAGTCAGATGTGGTTACCGTTTCACATTTGAAAATGTTGTTTGTTCATCTAAAAAGTCCCATTCAGCGAACACTAGTCGTTGGCTGTGTTCATCCATAGCGATTTGGTAATAGAAACTGATTGAACGGCTACTAATTTCACAGACGTAGCTTCAAGCAGTTGCAGTTCGGAAGTTGATGTTGAAAGACCGAGATACATACTTTACTAAGTATCATTCTCTAAGAACAAGAATAGCATCAGGCATTAATCAGACTATCCAGTAACGACCTGAAGTTATTCAGTAGTTTATTTCTTTTGACCGCGCACTGTAGATCACTTAACGATTCTGTCTGTCTAAACTTATGCATGCTTTGAATATGTTCAGCGTTAATGCATTCCTTGAGGATTCACTTGGGTGCATATTAGATGTTTGGTAGGTAGTTGTAATTGCTGATAACAAACAACATCCTGAAGTTTATCAAGACAATAGGATGGAACGAGTCATTATGACACGATATCGTGAAGCATTCAGAACTGCGGCACAACAAAATAATGCATGAAGCAACTTACTTGCTTACTTAATTGATTATTACAACCCTAGTTTCTTGCATCACCCAAGTTGTGTATGCTAATTTTTTTCACGAGTGGTTCAAAGTTAATTTCGAAACTTTTAATGGAAATTTTTGTTTTAATTTCAGAATTTTTACCATAAGACTGCTGAGAAGGAGTCGCCAAAAAATATTTTTTTTTTTTGAACTACGGGTTTGGGGCTAATAAGCCTACACGCTTAATAGTAGATTACGGCGAATAAGCAGTCTCCTGTTTTAATTAGCCTAACAGAAAACTTTCCACATTTTTAGGGGTTTGGGCGATTCCCATCAGGAGCTCTGGACAGTTGCACTACACCGATCACAAGGTTTTAATTACTAAAAGAGTAATAAATAAACCACACCTGTGAAATAATTTTTAACACAATTGTTTTAAAGTTTTAAAGTTATAGATTTAAAAGCCTCTTTGATTGAAACCTTTTTACTCGTATGAAAGTCATCATAAGTGTTGCCTGCTCTCTGATCTCTGCTGTCACAGTACACAGAATTTTTTTCTCTCCACTGTTTTTTACTCCCCTATTTAAATTTCTTGTTTTTATGCCATTTTTTAGATATTTTTTTTTTTTAAATTTGTATATGTAAAGATGAAAAAGAGGGCATTAAAAAAATCATGTATTTTTATTGGACAATTTTGAGCGCATGTGTCCTAGAGAACTCCCCACTCGTATGCAAACTCCCTAGCAGTAGCAACAGCAACAACAAACTTTTTACAATATTACAATAAAAAACACATTGTTGTAAAGGACTGAAAAAAAGGGAAAAAGAACGAAAAAGAAGAACGTTGCCCCAGAGAATAAATGGCAACAGCAGCAGCAGTAGCCTTATCAGACACCCACCAGGCACAGCTTTAAAGAACAAAAAAAAAAACACTGAGAAAGGAAAAGAGTTTTCATTACATTTTTTATCTGGCTTCTCGCTTTTCTTCTTTTATGGCATAGAAAAAATATGTAAAAGTATTTGTATATATGAGGGATACTAGTATAGGGAATACAGTTTTGGAAATCAAAATAGATTTCAAAGGAGATGATAAGCTTTTTACATACTGTCGTCCGTTCTTACGGGGTAATAATGTAGCATGAAGGCTTTAAGGATGTCTAAATGGAAAAATTGAAATCGAAAGAATGAAAAAAAGGAAACAGGACATGAAAATGGAATATAAATGGTGTTGGAAATCATTTGATTATAGAAATACATACACTCCCTCACCCACCACTTACTCTTACATAGCCATACACAAATGCTCTACTACTTATGGTAATACCGGCCAGAATGTAACAAAAATAAAGGACTTTTTTTTATTATGTGTGTATTTACTTTACATATACATGTGTGCCTATACAAACATATATAGTAAAAGAGCATATGTTTACACTTGTATGGATGTGTGCCAGAATATTTTTTGTATGTAAAAAAGGATAAAATGGCCAAATGGTTTTAACACATAATTTTTCATTTTATATTTCGTTTCTTTTTTTCTTCTCTTCTCTCTCTTTTCTTTTTCCTTTAGATTGTCCTTTTTTCTCCATTCTATTTCATTGAACAAAGGAAGAGAGAGAAAGACTTCCTTTTCAACGCAATCCTTATGAAATTAGAAAAGAAAAATGTAAAGGAGCCTAATGCATTGTACTTTAGCGCCATATCAGCATCAATAGACTTTAGATGGTTTTGGCCATCTTCCTGGTTATTTATAAGACTCTGGAGACCCTAAAGTAGCATATTTACTGTTTCAGCCATATTATGGGTTATATTAAGCAGCCCATATAAAACACCCACTATTTTACCATATAAGAACAGAAACAAAAATATTCGTCTGTCCTTTATACCACACTTTTCGTTTACATACATATTATTTCTTACAACAAAAGTTAAATGTAAATAGAAAGAAAGTGGAGATCCATACATAGGCACATATACAGTGGGAGATTTTGTAAAGAAAAAAGTAAGGCTTAAGATCTTGACATCCTTCCTTCTCAGATAGTGGATTAAATTTAAACTTTGGAATCGGATGTCCTGTTAGTCGTGAAGGGTCGTGGAGGGTCCCACCAGAGATTCTGATTTTTTACGGTACACCAAACATAAAATCTTCATCAAACCCATGGTCTTTATGATCATTTAATGATCAGCGCATAATGAAATGCTTGAAAGTAGGATAATAGTGTGGGGTTTTTCATGTCTAAAGGAATAAATTTACATAAAATTTTACTAAATTACAAAATTTTCAATGGCAGATAAGAATTTCAAGGCCATAAGTACAGTATTGTGAGTTGAGGTAATCCAATAGGTAGTCTAGTGCTTGATCCCAAACCTAAGAATTTCTACAACAGACCAACTACAGAGCACAGACAAAAGGTTATGAGGCCTAATTTCCATACCAAATAACTTATCCACAAGCTGCCTGACACCCCAGAGAGGTTGTCAAAGGTTGTCTAGGGGCAAAGAGGGCATTGTTTCTAGTCCATGACAAGTGGGAACACTGTCATTCTAGGATCTACTGTATATGAGGATGCTTATGCTACTTAAATATGAATATGACAGTCCCAAGAGAACCGTACGTTCTCCAGCTCAAGCTTTTGCTAATAGTCAGGTACTGCAAGTGATTTGACAAAGCTTTATATGGCTTAGTTTAGTAGCTAGTGTGTTAGACGAAAGGCCACGGTTCACACATCTCGAACAAAACGATTTCTGAAAAAATATTTCTTCAGCATGTCCCTCTCAGCAGATTTGTGGCAAAAACACTGAGAGTAAATAAAAATTGCCATGAAAAAGCTTCACTAAACGTAGAGGCCGACACACATGTATAAAATTAACACGCACACAACATAAGTGGTGTAAGAGAAGCTAGGGCGTAATCTTGTCTGAAGGGTTGTTATGACCAATTATGTATGTATGTATACGACTTTTTTTCTTATGCAGGAACATCGTGCATTTCTAAACAAGATATTCAGATTTTCGCCCTAACCTGGGTAAGGTGCCTGTCGGACTTTTAGGGCATTTATTTATTATAGGAAAGAACGCACAGGCCCAACCTAAGGGTTTTAAATAATTCAATCACTATACGAAACAATATGTGAAGCTTCTGTTCTTTTTGGTTTCAGAAAGTCGAATTTTTATCAAGTGCTACATCAGGCTAAAATAATTTTAAGAGATCTAGTTAATGACTTGACTAGTTATATGTGATTTCTGCGTTAGGAATTAGGAACCGTATAGTCAGACGGTGGCCAACAGATTTACGCCAGAAGGTATAGAATTTTCCCCAACCCAATGCAAGTATTTCGTTTCTGTAGCCTTTTGGTAATCCAGAAAATTGGTCGAGGCATTTAGTTCAACTTTGCCTTACATTGCGTCAGATATTCCTCCATCTCGGACCGCTTATAGGTCTCAAGTTGATGGAACCATATCATTGTAGCTGTGTTCTCTAACGCTCTATAAAGATCTAGGGGGATTACAGCTCATTCTATTAGGAATACATTTCTTCACACATATTCCATTGACAATTTCCGCCATTTTTTTAGTATTTCTAGGTTTGCCAAGAGTGCGCAAAGACAACATAGTATATGTTATATATATATGCTTTGGTAACTTCACGTTATCCTACTTCTTTCAGGGGTACCGAATACTGCCAAACATGATTCTATAAAAGATTATTCGATTCGCAGTTGAATGTTGCCAATTAAGCAAAGCTTAAACACTTTGTTTGAGCGATTTCTTTTAACTACGCAAGATTTTCTTGTTTAACAGGTGATTGTTCTACTGTAAGAGTTTATAGGTTGATAAGGTTGTCATCTGTCATTGTATAGAAGCAGCATTATCTGTGAAAATGTATTGGATTGTCGACAAAATTGTAATGCATTTTCCTCACCTCCACAAATAATAATTCCTTCCTTTCAATTTAAAATATTTAAGTTTTATTGTATTAAGTTCCCTTTTTTAGATTTCGTATTTCCAATTGAACAAATCGAACAAATTTTCATTTTGTCCCACTGTTCCTGTTGGAAAGTTTAAGAAAATTGGATTTTATTTTCATTTTCTTTTATTCTTTTTTTAATTTGTGACTTTTCATTTTTCATATGCTTAACATTTTTTAAATAAATTTTATTTTTCTCTGCCATTATAATAAATGCTAAGGCAACCTTACAGCCACCTTGAGTAAAATCTTAAGAAGCTACTTGCTACCCCAGTTATTTTTCTGCCTCCTACATTTTCCAAAAAAGAAAAAGAAGAGAAACACAAATATTCACAGCCATTCTTTTCAATTTTTTAACTCCTGCCATAAATTGTTATATACAGATATGGTATAAATGTGCGAGAATGGTTAGAGAATTTTAAAGCAAACTTAAAAGTAAAATGTTTTTCAAAAAACTCCCGACTTTTTATGCTCAGTACACCGAAAGCAATAAGTAAAGAAATAAATAAAGAAATAAAGCAGTAACGCTATCTCACACAACCTTCGTAAACGTATGAGTGCCATTGTATTTTCATATTATATTGAAGCTGAACCGAAAGAAAATAATTTTCTAAGAAAATTTTTCCATTTTTCCATTTTTCTTGAAATTATTTTTCTATTCTTATTTGCTTTTCTCCCATTTTTATTTTAACATTTTCTATCCACAAATGGCTTTTGCATTGTAAAATGTTACATACACTCATACTCATCATACACATGCCCATACTTCTACGATAAAGGCTGGCTCACTAAGGGTTAATATTTATAAAGAACCCCAAAAATCGGTCGAAAAGATGACAACATCGCGTTTGGCGCTTTAATGAAATTCAAAGTCCTTTAGAAACGAATAGGAGAACCGAATAATTTAAAGTAAATAAAGACGAACCTTTACATTTTTCCATTGCAGGTCAAAGTCAATGGCATAAGATGTCTTTTTTAAGCGCTTGCTATTTTTAAATTTCAATAAAACATAGTGTGTGTGAGATATCATCGAAACTTTGTATTCATTTCAAAGTCCTATTGATACCACTAGTTGTGGGACATAATATCGTTCAAATATCCGACACGACTTCCCTGGGTGGGTGGTCATACGAAATATCAAATTGTTCATGATTAAGGTGCATAAATCTGGCTGATTTTGTCGAATGACATATGGTAATCATCGAACAACAGTGACTGCCATTGACAGAGATAGCCTGTTCAATATCGTTCTCAGAGGAATGTGGACGCAATTGGATCGAAATCATTTTAAATTCGACAATTTTGTCTACTTACGTCCGGAAATGACGTTACCTCATCCAGAAATGAGTCCCATAGCTGAAAGTGATTTTTCGATATAAATAAGGAAGTATGGCAAGCCTTTCATTATAGAACCTGCTAAATCATCAATCTAACAACCTGCTTAATTGAAAAATATTCATTGCTGATATTAAAACAAGAAAAGAAAGAGACGAAAAAAACGGATAAATTTTCTGATAGCCTTATGCTTCTTAAAGCAATCCACGGATAAAATAACTGTCCCTCTGTGATGACAGAAACCTGAGCTGTTTCTGTCCTCGCGGACGATTCATGTAAAGAACGAGAGCTAACATCTTTCCTTTTTAAACAACATATTATTCCATTCTTTTGACAGGTGGTTGCCGGGGTGTCTTACTAAATAAGACCGCAGTTCTAACGCCTTTAAAGTTTTTTTCAGCCTTCAGGTTGAAATTCTTAGAATAGCTAATGGCCATGAAGATACTTCTCTGGCGTTTGGAGTTAAGATTAAACTGTAGGTGTAACCACTCATGCCTAAAATAAACATGCACACACACTTTGTGCGGTGTGAGCAGCTTAGCTAATCCCCCAACTCGATGGTTGTAATGGAATAATGAAATCAGCGCCATAAAAAAGCGGTGGGTCTGTATTGAATTCAAAATGAATGGGAAATCGAAACTTCAGTGGATAGTCGTCTTACAGCTGTTGGAGTTTTTCGAAGGAAAGGAAACTCCACTGTACGTGGAATGTAGTTGTAACTGCAGTCGATCACTTCAAAGATTAACTGGATACAACAAGTGTGGGTACTTGAACACTCAGGCATACATAAATGTCCTATAAATGTCCAAAGACTTAGTCTGGGTGGAACATTACATAATTGATTGAAAACTTCTCAAAATTAATCTGAAAGTGTCATACGTGTTTACAATTGATAGAATGTCGTAATAATACATCTGTAATATAACGACCTAGAAAATAACACACTGTTTTTGGAAACCCTGTTTTTTATATAAAACTTTCAAATTCTACTTTCTACTACTACTGCATCCATTATTATCCAATCGACTTTCTTCCATTACCGCCACCCAAACTCATCTTTTGCAAGCAAAGAAAAATAATTTCCTCTGCTCATATATTCGTACAATAAGTATGCATATGGGAGGAAAAGAGATGCCATATTTTTAGGTGCTATTTATTGTATTTCTTTCCTTATTTGTTTTTTATTTTCTGTTTCTCGTTCTTCTTCTTTTAAAATTTATGAAAACTTTTCATATATTTTCATAAGAATTGCTGATATTTGATTGGAATACAAGAACATGGTGATTGAAGCAGTCGGGTGAGTTGCCTGTTTTTCATTCTCTTTTTTTAATTTTCCATTTGGAGACATTCAAGTAGAAATTGAGTGTGTTAGTCTACACGGTACAGAAGTTGGAAATTTAAGTTGATATATTATCATGCTTGATTGGTTGGTTGACTAGGAATGCTGATGAGGGAGTTTGTTTTGTTTGTTATGGTCTTAATGCGTTTAGTTGGTATTTAGGGTACAAAGGAGTACTAATAATAAGATTTTAGCATTTAAAAGATATTGGCTGATAGTATCACAAGGATAGCACTGGATTGTAATTCTCAAGATTGAAGAACCCGAAGTCCATCTGCCACCTACACATAGGTGATATATAGAAAATTGAATGCCCAGAGGACCAAACTGTCCAAGCTCATCACATCTGATCTTATGGAAAGGAGACTGCTATAACTGTTACGTGTATAGACAGGCATATGTCGTGAAGGAAAAATGTTTCACTGCGCAGTTCGAGTTTTCTCTAGGATTTATTGTAATTATAAGATTAAGATCAAACGATCTACTGTCCTCAACCATAGAATATCTGTCTAATTTCTCTAACAATCTTGTCACGCTGACAAACCTTAGGGTATTTTCCGATGTCAATAAAGATAACTCCTTGGCAAGTGGTTAATAAGCAGCCTACTGCTTCCTTCCGAACTATCTTAACGCTGCACTGTTTCCAAATATATGTTCTGTTGATATTCATCGGTAGTCTGATGCGAGATTTGAATCTCTTCTCTGGATGGATAAGCTTCTCTACGACTTCTTTAACCTTCCTTTTCGCCAAGTTGACGATACACTCAGAAAAGTGGGTTCGGTGAGAGCAAAGTTTCAGTTCTAAATATTTCTAATGCTTTTGGCAGAGTGTCTTACGATGAACATTTATCGAAACTTAGTGCTCTTGGTGTTAATAGTCACTTCCCTCGATGTATTTCCAGCTTCAAGAGGTGATCAATTCCGTCGAACTTCCAACAGGGCCTGGAATGCAACAAAGAGAACCTTATTCCCCCATCTACTACTATTTTTGGGATATTCTCAGAGGACTGATAGCTGCTATATTGCTCCTCTGTGCATTTTTCGGTGGCATATGCTGTCTCTTGAAAGCTTCAGAAGGTGATCTAGTCTGTTGAAATTCTAGCATAACCTGGAATGCAACAAAGGGAATCTCATGCCCCTAACTAGCTGATTCAATTTGCCTAGACAGTCTCATAGCTTTTTGACATACCCTATGCATTTCTGCCTAAGTTAGTCATCTTTCGATGTCATATCCTGCCGTTCGGAAAATATCCCGGAAGTACATATACATGTTAACTGATACCCCTTAAGAAATCCTATGCAGTAATATTACGATTAGGATTACGAGCTGATTATCCCATTCAGATGTTACTGAGGCAAGGTTGAAGTTTCATTATAGTTATACGTACATGCGTACGTGGAAGAGTTACTTAAAAGGGTGACGCGTTTTGCCAAGAAATGTTACAAAAAAGTTGTCTATTTTTTATCCACCACTGTATAAAACATGCTATAAATTTTCTTTTAAATTCTAACTTTAGTTTCACGGTTGCCTTTATTACACAAGAAAATATTCACCGGTATATGCAGGCACTTATTAGAGCATTCTCCTCCTACACTAAAACATTCCCCATGTCTTTCTCTTCGCTAGCGTCCATTATCTAACAAAATTGTATGCTTCTTAGCATACATCTGCAATTCATGTATGCATATATATGCATATGTATGCACATAGTAGTATCTGCAGACGTGTATGTAGAATCCTTATGTACACTATACTCCGATTTGTATGCACCAGATACTTTTCTTCTTTTTTGGTTTTTGTAGTTGTTGCATATCGCATTTTATATAACATTCTATGGTTTCATATTTTACATGCTTATGGTTTTTAGTTTCGGGCTTCAGTCTCCCTCGTCCCCACAATACAGCAAATATACCTACAGACACCACCATAACTATTCCCCTTCTGGGCCATTATAACTGTGCCTGCACGACTAAGTGTATGTATGTGCATCATGTTGCAGAGTATTTTCTATTATGCTATGCAATGCTATACTGGCATGAGGCACGTTCGTTTATACATAAAATTTTATTTTGAATTTTTTACTATTGCCACACCATCACCATACACTCGCACACACTCAACCTCACACTCATACAGGTTTGTGTTGCATACATAAGGATATGAAAATTTTATCATAATTTTTTTTATTTCTTTTGTGGTGTTCCAAAGTTTTCTTCATGTATGCCACATGCATCCTTCCTCTCCTTTGCCACATTCGTTGTATTTTTATTTGTGTGTGTGCTTCTAGTATGATGTGGTGAAGGTTTTTAATAATGGAGACACTTTGTTGGTTGCACAACGAGTTCGTTATTCAGATGTTGTTGTCGTTGGTTATGGCTCGTTGTTGGTTTTGTTGCTGTCATTGTCGTTATTATGGTTTGTGTGCCTGGGAAATAGTGCCACACACGCTCCGTATACGAGTACACTTTATATTAAAATTATTTTTATGTAAAAAGTTCTTTACTTCTCTTCTGTTTACTTTTTTCTTTCTTTTTCGCTTTTTCGTATGCAACAGAAAGCCTTCAATAGAGTTGCCAGAAGAATGTAGATGTCGCATCTGGTTCCATATACAAAAATTATAGACTTAATAGCTTGACGTGGCGCAAGCTTTCAAATATTACATGAAGCTTAAGTGAGTATTAGGTTTGTATGATCATGATCTTTACTATTATGACAAAGTGGGATTACTTGTGGGCATATACACCTGCGGATTTTGATTTTTTCTAACTATGAGATCACCACTGTGTGCACAGCTAGACCTGGGCTCACCAAAAACGTTAAGAAAGCAGAAATTAAATATGCCACTTCGAGCTATTAAAGCGTTTGCATCGCTGAAACATGAAAAATAAGTTATCCTTCGAATTTTTCAATTTTTCAAAGCCAGTTTAATTTCTTAACACAACTCGTACAGCATACATACGTCCAGTCACAGTCGAAAATTCAGAGTTGCATGGACTCTGTACACCGTATACATCGACACAACACCCGCCTCTACTGGGTTTCGTGCCACTGTGGCATAGAGGGGCACAAAAAAATAGAAGGGATCGGATATTTCTAAATAGCAGACGATAGAGGATATATATGTATATGCCTTTCCAGGAACACTTTTCCAAATTGGAAAAAGCTGCAAACCGTGGTTGGTCCAACATGCCTGGTTGCCGAATTTCAAAACTATTGTGTCCAGCGGTAAATAGCAGGAAAACCAATGAACTACTTGAGTTCGACAAGAGAACGGTTCGCACTCTAACAGGAATTCTAACGGGACACTGCGCCATCTGAACTTTCGCCCCACCAAGATTACTTCTTAAGCTGCCATGATGTAGAAGAAACGGAATCGATGCAACACCTTTTATGCGAGTGCACTGCACTTCAGAACATACATACGTCGGTTTTTGGTAGCAAAACGTTTAAAAATCTGGGCATGATGGTGAACGTGTCACTAAGGGAACTGGTTGGTTTCATCAGAAACCCGCGGGAGGTTCAAACCTACCACCAGCGGATCATTACAAGAGGGCCTACATCACACTGGGTAATACCATGGGCCATATGGCCACGGAGTAGGCTTGCCTACGAACGGCAAGGTACCCGCTAACCTAATCTAATGTTTGGGAGAATAAAGCCTTCCCCCTAATCTGTCAAGATAACATCAATTTTGATATGCAAAACACAAAATTTTTAAGTTTTATTTTCACCACGAATTCGTAAGAGACTGGATTTTGATCCTTTATTCCTTCAACTTTTATCAGTTCTCTATTTACGTATTTCTTTGTTAAGAAGTTTTGTTCTCAAGCACCAAAAAAAACCGATAGATCTGTACGTTTGAAATTTCCACTTTCGGTATTTTACTGTATCTGCAGTACAAAACTTTTGTCATGACTGTACACAAGCCAATAACCATATGGAAAATACATGCACACACACACACATAGAGTTTGAGTCAAAAAGGAATGCACATTCAGCAACATGACGTTCAATGCCGGTGGAAAACTAAATGATAAACGAGGTGGCACTATCAGCATACAACCAGGCCATCTCCCACACACACACACGCGCACGTATACTCATGCACATACAAGAATACCAGCAAATGCCTTGGCTGTACATGAAACCATAGTTTAGGTTTATGACTGAAATTATATTTATTGCCGAAACGAAAATTCTTTCTTAAGGGACTTTAATTTTAATTTTTTCTCATATTTTTTTTGTTATTTTTTGTTTCATTCTTTTGCCATAAAATAATGGCAAATGAAAAATGGCTACTTAAGGTTCCAAACATATTCTAAAACTCTTGCATGCCAAAGCAAAGGTTCCAACAGTTTTAAGGACTCTCTTCTGCTCGTATCATATTCCACAGTTCATTGCATTTCGGTGAATGTATTACTTTTGGCTTTGTAGGGATGTGTAGGTGTGTAGGGGTATAGGGGGAGGGGTGTTTGATATGTTTTGAAATTAATTTTTAAATATTTATGAACATCAAATAATAGAGAATATATGTATGGTATGTGTGTGTTTGTGTGCAATGGCTGGGCTATAGCCCCAATAGTTCTTCTAAGACTGGCAACCATTTGTTTTAACGTTCTTGCTCTTGCCCTATCCTGTTCTCTTCTATTTCTTTACAGTAAGCAAGTGAGTGTTTGAGTGAGTAAGTGAATGTATTCACAGCAGAGCACTAAGAATGGAATTTGCTGGCGTACTTCTAAAGTATCCTTATGCTTGGGTTTTATCCTTCAAATAGCAATTTTCATTTTTGGTTTTCTTGTTTTTTATTTTTGCTTTTCAGTTTTAATAATTTTTATCGTTTTTATTGAATTTCTTCCATTTTTTTTCTCCTCAGTTTCGAATTTTTATTTATTTTCCCTGGTTTTCTTTCTTTTGCTGGCTGTTAGAAGGCAATTATGAAATGAAAATTTGTAATATTTATACAGTAATTGGAAATTTAGTAAGAAAATTAAAGATTAAAACAAAAAAACAAAACAGAAATTGCTTTTCGATAGCATTATCGATTCATAAATTCATTCATACATAATTCTGTCAGCCAATGCACAGTCATTAAAAAGGAGAGAATTAAATTTTAATGGATAGGTAGAGCACAGAGTAAATGTTTACTTTAGAAAAAATATTTCGAATATTTAAAAAGATTATTTTTTTAATAGATATTATGATATTGTGATTTGTTAACGAATTAAGAATTACCATTTGACCAGAAATAAGCTCCATCACTGACCACAAATCTTTGATAAAAAGGCTAATCTTTAGCTAATTTTAAATAAGCACAATCAGTGAAACGTTAGTCGTTTTCTTTAGTTCTTTTAGTAACAATTTCAACGTGTTCGAAAGATAATGGGTAACAAAATGAAAATGACAACAATTGACATTTCGGCGTCACCGTCATTATTTTATCCTTCATGCACATATCTTTGTCTTGTTGATGGTTTAAAATCGAAAATAATAATTTTTTAATAAATTTTAACATTTTAGAGTTCACCGAACAGAAATATCAACACAGTCTGGCATTCTAAAGTTACAAACCAAATTTATCGAAATCGAAAACAGTCCAATGAGATCAAATCGCTTGATCTTGCGGACTGTAAGACATAACACACCAAACGCATATCTCATTAGGTTGACGGTATCACTCGTGTAAAATTTTGGACCAAAATAACACAATAACTTCCTTGTCTATAATGTTCCTTCTCTTCACGGCTGGACTCTATTGAGGGCCATAATTGTAAGACCACATTAATTATTTATAGAAACTAATACAGGAATAAAAGTATCTGCTTGTGCGTATAAAACGGATAAAACTGCAACTAAGAACAATCAAGTTCCTAAAAGGCAAATGGTAAAAGCTTTCAGTATTCAGTCTTTAACTACTCTTTAACTAACCCCATTTGATCTTTGAAAGATCTAATGACATCATTATTCGTGGATTATAACATCGTCCAAATGTTCATAGAAATCCCTAATAGGTAGACATACATAAATGTTAAGCCAGCCACAGAATGATTTTAAAAGTCTCTTCTTCTATAAAGCGGAGAAGGAAAATGAACACATAAAAAATTATTGAACCCTTCAGTCAGGTTTGCGACGTAAGTTCTCACACCACTTATATTGCGTGTGTTAATTTTATACATGAGAGGCGAGACCTACAATTTAAATATTATTAAACCCACATATAAAGAAGTCCAAGGTGTGCTCTGATAGTCGAGTGGGTAGTCCGCTAATTTATCTATGTGAGGGTCGTATAATCGTTTCCTATCTGGTCCGCTACACAACACTGTGCATATAGTCTTAGTTACTCCGTCATTGTAATTTGATATAATTTCCAATTGTATTGTAATTATTAAATAAATAAAGAAGGCATAAAGAGAATAAAGAAGAAAACATGGTAAGGAAACATTTCTTGGAGAATATTACATAATCATTTCTCGAGAAGCCCGGAAACTTCCCGATCTTTTCATAAACCAGTCAGGAATTTCATGGGAAATAGTGTAGGAAATCTAATGCTACTTATGCACGTAATATATGATATTACGGGCTCATAGAAGGGAATTCCTTAACTCCATTGTGAATACGAGAAATATGGTATTGGTAGTAACCTCCTTCAAGCTATACAAAACATTTAATCTTTATGACACATACATACCTTAGGAATGATGAGAGGTAGCAGTGATATTTGTTTCCGAGGCGGTTAAGGCTCCATGGAATTAAATAATTGTTAAGGAATATACTATAAATGGATCGGCGTTTGTATTCCCCTGATCGATCTTTTAAGTACCACGGTGAATACAGAAAGAGCTTACGTAACCTTCTACCGCCTACAAAAAATTCTAAGTGGTTCAAAAGAACGCAGAAACGCTAAACTCATGGAAGTGCTGATAGCTAGTATAGTGTAAGCTAGAGAAGGCTTTTATCATCAACTAAGCAGATAAAGGCTGACAGAAATAGTGCATTTGGTTTATCAATTCTTTCATGATCTCTAAATAGTCGAAATGAGGCCTGACTGCTTACATACAGCACGTATATGAGTGAAATAGAAAGGGAAGCTGCTCATGACCATAATGGACTTCATAGTCCTCCTGTGTACTAATTAAATGGCGTGCTATATCCATCTGATTTAAATCTTAAACCAAATAGCAGGCAATTCATTACATTTCATTAAACGCCCATCATTCAATAAATGTGTCCCCCAAATTCCAAAAAAATCTCTATATTTTTATTGCTTTTCGGAATTCCCCAAAATTCTCCATACACCATTAAAGTTCACGTTGAAAGTGTTTTTCTTGCTTAAAGCTGACATCTTAAATTCTTAAAGCGTCTTTAAGAAAATTAAAGAAGTACAGATGAAGACAGAAACCGAAAATGTAGACAAAAACTTAAATAAACAGTTCCAGAGATGGTAGACAGATAGACAGACGGGCAAACAGAAACAGACATGTGGTATCGATTAAATGTTAAAAATGCTGCTTAAATACTCCAGTGTAACGCACAAATACAAACAAAACAAAGAAAAAAAACCACACAAAAATAGCAGCATTATGTGCGTTTAATTGTTTGTATGTGTGTGTGTGTGATTTCTTTTACTTTTAGCCAAAACACGAGACTTAAGCATTACAAAAACAACAGAATAAACAAGACAGCAAACTATTTAAGATGAAAGAAAGAAATGAAATCAAAACATAACAAAACATGTGTGAAAGTTCATACAGCTCGCCTCTACGAAGTCCTACAGCAGTACATAGTTAGTTTTTGAAAAAATTAAAGTTTTTCTGTAACAAGTGGATGCTTTCACCGCTTCGTTCAAAAAGCGCTATTTCCGGCTAAATTTTGGCATTTGTTGCGGAGCTTAGTTACAGCATAAATTTATATGCAGTATAGGCCATGCTTATCTGTGACTTTTTGCCACCTTTCAGGGATAGATTCCATGCCCAAAAATCTGATCAGTTTAGGCTAAGAACCACTAATTTAAACTCCCTGAACTGAAGTGAAATGTACTCCACTGAGAGTGTTCGGCATGAATCGAAATAAATGGTAGGTGAAGGGAGGAGAGACTGCACTACAAGGCAGATTAAGTAATGCTTTTCAACTACAATTATCTCGGAAGTTTTAGTCTTAGTTGTAATGGAATGTTACGATTCCAAGCATGTTTGATTGCAAATTCGTGTAGAATTGAACAAAAATACGAACTCGGATTTCAAACAAGGTTTTCGAATTATGAGACTTCAACCTCCTTCAAAAACAATCCATTAAGACAGGATAACATCAACACTGATCGTCATAAGGTAACTAGAAAGCACCAACTCTTAAAAACTCTGGACTAAATCAGGAAAGAGCAACGACAGATTACAATTACCTGCATAACGCAAAAAACTTTAATGAAACTGAAACAAAGCAAAAAAAAATTAATAAAAGTGGTGGTGGATATGTTTCTTAAGGGGTGGTCGTTAAAGGGGCAAAAAGAAGAAAAAAATAAAATATTCTGATCGGATATAAAGAGGGTTTTTCTGCCAAAGCTCTCTCATGCTCTCAAATGAATTGTTTAATACAGATCTTCTCTCTTCATAAAGGGCTATCCATTTCGTGGTTTCAAAAGTATGGGACTGGAATTCGACATCTGTCAAACTAAGTTGTGAAACCAATTTTTTTCTTTTCAGTTGAAAGTCTGACATTGACGAAAATGGATCGCTTAACTATCACTCAACGCATAAAAATTATCAAAACCTACTACAAAAATGGTGATTTTGCCACAGCCACGTATCGTGCTTTAAGAGGAGATTATGGTTTACATAATCGTCCAACTACGCAAGCAATTGGCAAAATTGTGAAGAAATTTGAAGAGACTGGAGTGGTTACAAATATTGAAAGGCCTGTGCATTATCGTTTCGCTCGTTCCGCTGAAAATATCGCTATTGTAAGTGAAAGTGTTGCCGAAGACCCGAATGTGTCGATTCCTCGTCGTTCTCAGGAGTTAGGACTGTCTTACGGCACATTATGGCGTATTTTGCATTTAAATCTACACCTACATCCATATAAAGTTCAGCTCATGCAACAACTGAAGCCAGCTGACCATTCACAACGTCGTAGATACGTGGAACCGGTGCTTGAACAACAGGCGGTGGACGGCAATTTTTCGAACAAAATTTTCTTCAGCGATGAAGCACATTTCACACTCGGTGGGTATGTTAATTGTCGTATTTGGGGTTCTGAGAATTGAAGAGAGGCCATTACATCCAGAAAAAGTCACTGTTTGGTGCGCTCTTTGGTCCGAAGGTGTGATTGGACCTTACTTCTTCGAAAACGACGATTGAACGACTGTCGCCGTCAATTCGGAGATTTATGGTCATATGATAACCGACTTTTTTTGCCTGCTATTGAAGAATACGACTTGGAGAATATGTGGTTTCAACAAGACGGTGCCACATACCACACAACTCGAGCGAATATTGCTTTATTGCAAGAGACATTTCCGCCGTGGCGATATCAACTGGCCACCAAGATCATGCGATTTGACACCATTAGACTTTTTTTGTGAAGCTACGCGAAAGACCGCGTTTATGCAGATAAACCTACAACTCTTGAGCACTTAAAAACCAACATTCGTCAAGTTATGGCTGAGATACCGCCCAATATGTGTCAAAAAGTGGTCGAAAATTACCTCAAAAGAATCAATGCTTGCAACACTTCGCGTGGAGGTCATTTAAATGATGTAATGTTTCACACATAATGTCAACGTTCAAACTTTACAATAAAAAAGAAATATCATGAAAAAAATATTTTATATGTGTTTTATTTACGTTTACTTTTGAAACCACGAAATGGATAACCCGGTATATACATACGTACATACATAATTGGTCATTACAACCCTTCAGTCAGGATTACGATCGAGCTTCTCACACCACTTATGTTGTGTGTGTTAATTTTATACATGAGTGGCATGACCTACAGTTTTAAGTCCGGACTACAGATTTCTGAAAAGCTTTTCAAGACAATTTTATTTACTCTCAGAGTTTTTGCCAGAAATCTGCTGAGAAGAAGTCCCCGAAGGAAATATTTTTTCAAATTTCGTTTTGTTGGAAATGTCACCACAGTTATGAAATGCCTCCAACACCTATAGTAGGGTGAAGAAGAAAAAACACGCACATCCAGAAAACGGAAATGAAAACAAAACTTAACGCAAATGAAACAAAAATAGCGACCGCATAAAATATATAAACAGTTATACCACAAGGATAATGTGCTGCAATACAAACACTTTCCCAAACACACACACACTCTCTCTCACACATCCGCACACAATCGAGAGTATGAGAGTATGTGGGTATTGCGCTAATCAATGAATTAAAGTTGCCCAAAATGAAATTTAAATACACAGTAAAAGATTTTTCTTCATTTCTTTTGGACTCTTTTTCATCTTCTGGTTAAACAAAATTAAATACTCACATGAAAATTACAAACGATTCGTGCATAAATGCGTATGAGTATTAAATAAGAAGAAAATAAACATAAAGAAATGTGTGATAAACTTCCTTATTAAAGTGAAATCAAAGTGAAAATAATACAACCGGTAGAATTGTTCGTTAAGGTACAGCAAACAATTGAGAAAATTAGTCATTAAAGGAGAGCAGAAAGAAAATGCTGGAAAACAAATGTGGCGACCACACATTAAAGGAATCAATTCATTAGCAGTGAAATAATTTGCATACGTTTAATATTTAACCCAGTGTTAGGAGTAAAAAGCTCCTCGAATTAGAGAAACAAATTTTTGAAAGATTAAAAAATGGAAATTAAGGGTCAAGAATACGTTAATCACTCAAAGTATTGTGTATAATCATACGAATAGAATATTAACCTATGCACGCCTACAATAGTCTACCACAGCAAGTTCCAAATATTTTTTAGGATACTTTTTGAAGCAGTTATATGTCGCTTTTTTGCATTTTTCGGGTAATATCTCAGTGATAAGTTCTCAAATAGTGGTTTCCAAATAGTTTACCGCTAAGGAATTATCCACGTATACAGATCTTCTTGACGTAGCCCCAAGAACAAAGTCTATACGAATGATCTTGATGTCTAATTGAGGTCGTCATCATGTGAAATTTTTTTTACGGAAAACTTCTGTCGCAATAAAGCCAAAGTCGTCAATGTTGTAGGGCTCATGACACCGTCTTGTTTTAAGAATATACCGTCCAGTTCACAATCTTCAATTGCAGACTAAAAAAAGCCTGCTACAGCAGTGTGAATTGATGTCTACGGTCATTTATAAAACAATACGGCCCAATTACAACTCCCGATTGTTATGCATACCAACAGTCACCTCTTGAGGATGTAATGGCTTTTCCACAATCACTTCTTGGTTCCCTTTCCTTGGTTTCTAAACTATTAATATTCGTAAATGGCAATTATTTCACCAAATACCTGATACTGCAAATGGAAAATTCTTACAACTGACAGCCTTTCCAGTTCATTGGTTTTGAAGTCATCAAAATGGATAACCTGATAGACATTCATACATATATAATTGGTCATTACAACCCTTTAATCAGGATTACGACTTAGTTTCTCACATCACTTATGTTGTTTGCGTTAATTTTATACACGAGTGGCTGGACCAACAGTTTAAAGACAACTCCGAACGACAGATTTTTGAGAAACTCTTTCATGGCAATTTTATTTACTCTCAGAGTTTTTGCCAAGAATCTGTTGAAAGAAAGTCGCCGAAGGAATATTTTTTTAAAATTCATTTTGTTGGAGATGTTTGACCGGGGGTTTGTACCAGAGATCAGCAACGAGTATTCAAAACGATGAGTAGATTCGAGTCATACTTATAATTTCAGATACTTATACGCATTCATACTTATTTTAATATCATACTCATACTACTCATATTCAAAGTTAGAAATACTCATCGTACTCATACTTAACAATACGCATGATGTTGTTGATTTCGACTCTCCATGATTCAACATATACACGAAGCACAAAATAAGTATGATTCGAGTACGAACACCACAATACTCGCTAGAAGGTCGTGTGTGTGCTTTGCTTGCTGTCTTTGTCTTTTCTTTTTTCTTCTTTTGTAAATGCAACAATAACTACTACTGTAAATTTTGATGAATGATTCGAGTGACTCGAATCATTCGTAAGTATTATAAGTATTTTTCTAAATTTATGAATCTGAATGAGTAGGTGTATGAATCAAACAATGAATCGAATGTTGTGAGTTTGATGTCAACGTTGTACTCATACTCATTGCAACCTATACTTATAAATCAATGTTGTAGCGAGTACGAATGAATCAGAGTAGTTGAATTTTAATACTCTTGACTCACTCATACTCAAAATTTCATGAGTACTTATGAGTAGCGAAAATACGATTCATTGCTGATCTCTGGTTTGTACCATAGCCTCACGTCTAATAAACCAAGACACTACCTACTAGACTACGGCGACTTCTTCTCTCTTCAGGAGCTGAGAGGCAGTATTTTTTCATATTTCGTTCTGTTGGAGATGTCTGACCTGAGCCTCACGTCTAATAAGCTATGGGACCTACTAGACTACGTCGACTTCACGATAGTATATTTAAATATTTCGTGATAATGACAACAAACTATCATAAGAGCCAATTGTGAGGTGAATATATACTCCTTCACATCAAACAGAATTTGAAAATTTTACTATGCAATAAAAAGAACTCAACTTCTTCAAAAACATTTCATTTCAAAGCATTTTCCTTTGGTATGATATAGGGAATGTCGTAGGAGACACCCATTTTCAGTTTAAATTCCAATCAAAATACCAATTTTATGCCTTTTAAAAGATTACATACCTTTACACTCTGTTCACTGTAACACTTAATAAAGGCAAAAAAATTTAAGGACAAACTTTAATTTTTACTTGAATTCATGAAAATACTTACAAAAGAGACACACGAACGAAACAAAATTCAGCACAGAGACAAAAGGTAACAGAAAATCTTGACACAGCTTCCACACATTAAAAGCAAACAACAACAATGAAATCAAATCAAATGAGAGTAACAATGATAGAGAGAGAGAGAGAGACCGAATGTTATGGAGTGCATATTGCTTTGGCTACCATAGCTCCCTCAAAAAACAAATTTTCAAATGAAATAAATGAGAAGAGTATGCAAAAGCACATGCGCTGTTACTAAATAGATTTACAAAACCAAAATGTAAGTGTTTGAGTGTGTCTCTACAAAAGTTTATAATCCAACGCTGATTGGCTGCAAAGTAAAATACTCTGCATCATTGGAGCAGCAGAATGCAATGCGAGTAAATGAAGTTAGACTTGTACTAACACAACAATAACAACAAATTATAAAGAGGGGATACCTCTCTCTCGCTTGGCAGCAAAGACAAAAAGAAAAATAAAGAAAAAAACATGAAAATAAACAACAAAAAAATGTCATTTTAAAATTTTATTTTAAAGAGACTGAGAGAGAGAAAGAGAGAATTTTATTTTGTTTGTGAGTTTTTAACGCTCAAGTGGATTGTGTTCTCGATGAAAACGACTCTCTTTTGTTAGTAAAAATGCACTTTTTAGATGGATTTTTGCAACATCTGAATGCTCTTTGCCGTGTTGTATTTTTCATCATCAACATCATCTCATCTCTTGGCATCATTGTCATAAACATCACTGTCAAGCTGGTCAACTGTTGCCAATTTGTTCTTTTTTCTATTGCTTATGCATTGCCTAAGTATTGGTGTGCTTTTGCATTTCTTTCTTCGATGTTTTGCAGACGATTATCACTATCGCTTGCAATACTCATGTTTTGTACTTTTCTGCAATATTTTTCAATTGTCGTCCATTGAGATATTTTGTTGTTGACTGAAATTTTTCTGTTTTTTTTTGTTGTGTTGTGTTGTATTGTTGTGCCCTCAGCTATTCTATATGAAACATGTTTTTGATTTTGTGACTTCCAAACTTGTTGTTGCTTAGCGTTACATTTTAGTGGCCGGTCAAACAAAAAGCCATCCGATTAAAGAAAAATAAAAAAAAATCGTCAAAAGAAATTGAAGTTCTCTGATGGAAAAATAAGCGTCAATAAATAAATAAAAAAAAAGTTAGAAGTGCGTGAATGAATGAACGGTTGAGTGAGAAGCGTGAGTGTTAATGAAATTGTCAATTTCGTTAAAATAAAATATGAATTACAATCAAATAATTGTTGTAGTTGTTGTTTGTGTTATAGTGCAAAAGTAAAATAAAAAGCCGTCGGAAAAATTAAAAATTGAAAGCAAAAATATTTAAATTTAAAAAAAAAAAAATTTAATAAAATAGTGAAAAATTAAAAGAAAACACATTACTTCAAAAGTAAAATAAATAAAATATAAGCGATATTCTATCAAAAAAAATACTTATAAATGTAAGAATAAACCTGAAAAATCAAAAAAAGTTCTTTTCTCAAACGAAGGCAAGGTTCACATTAAGCAAATATTTACCAAAAAAAGTCTAAAATACTTCAATAAAATTAAATTTAATAAAATTAAATTTAAATTGTATATTTAAAATCCTTAATGTTCTAAACTATTTGCCTAATATGAACGTGGCTTAAGCCTCTTTTTAAGATTAAAAAACAAACGAAAAAAAAATTAAATAAAAAAGTTTACAAATTCCTGTAGAACATATTGTCCAAAGAAATTTCGAAAGAAAATTGAAGTGTGTTTTGTCAGATTCTCATTTTATTCGAGGATGTATTATAGTTATCAGTTATCTTAATTGATATCATTTAACCAGAGCGGAATATAGCCATCAAGTGACTTCACCCATGTTGTACAAACAAAATATTTGTCCAGAGAAAATGACTGAGAGTTTACTGCAGCGTGATTTACAAAATAAAAACTGCAAAACGACACCCATAATTTAATTTCACAATACGAAATATTTTGTTAGGCTTATAAAAGTACTTTCTGGGCTGTAAAATTCTTTGCGAAAAGGTACTACTTTTAATACCTACTCTTTTATGCGTTTTCTCAGAAAGAAATTTTTGTAGGTTAAAAAGTAGTTCTTATGTCCATTCAGTCATTATCTTGTGGAAACTTATTATCTTGTTTTCTTGTAAAATTTCGTACAGATCTGATAATTTTTCTATTTTGATAAGTTTAAATTATTCATTTCATTTCATTACTATTCAAGAATTTGTTTTTATTTAGAACGAATAAAAATATGTACATTTTGTCCAAAAATTAAATAAGGAATGCGCACACAAAAAATTTGGACACACTTCTAAGCTTACATTTTTCATTGTTATTGAAGGAAATAATTACCGTTATTACGCTTTTGTTAAATATCTGTCTCAGAAAACTTATATGAAAATTAGTTTTTATTACAAAAATAGTTTTTTCGAAAATGAAAATTGAACAAGAATTGGTTAAGGGATTATTTGAATTTGTCAATATACATAAATACATCTTTTCATTGTAAACGAATCTATTACTTGATACTGTTATCAATGAATGTGCAAGAAAGACTGTTATCATATTTAAAAAATCATAAAGTTTGGAAGTGGAAAATAGTCTAAGGAATAGAAATTCGAACTTGGCTTGGCTTGCCTGCAGTACTTTGCCTTAACGAAACAAATACATACATAATTGGCCATTACAACCCTTCAGTCAGGATTACGGCCTAGCTTCTCACACCACTCATGTTGTGTGCGTTAATTCTATACGTGAGTGGCAGGACCTACAATTTAACGTCGACTCCGAACGATAGATTTTTGAGAAACTTTTTCATGGCAGGTTTATTTACTCTCAGAGTTTTTCCCTGAAATCTGCTGAGAGGAAATCGCCGAAGAAATATTTTTTTTCCATATTTCGTTTTGATGCCTGACCTGGGATACGAGCCCCCGGGCTTTACGTCTAATAAGCCAACACACTACCTACTAGACTACGGCGACTTCGAAACAAATGTCAAACCCAATTTATGCTAATTAATTTCAGTGCCGCATTAAGGTGGCATAGTATTCGCTTTTGATTGATTTCGTTTTTAAAGATAAATTATAGAAGTTATCCTACATGCATCTGTTTACTGATCTTTCATTTGAAAATTTTCGTTCCATACGAAGTTTATAGAATTTTTTCAATCACCAATCAGTTTTAGTTTGCTCACAACGTTTCAGTCGAAAATCTTCCAAAAGACTTTTGCGGTTTATTTTTTTAATATATTTCTGTCATGGATACCTTAATTGGTCGACTTCTTCACAAATGACATTGCCAACTCATACTATCTCATTTAAACATCTGCAACCAGAATTGAATCCCGCTTGGTCTTAATATTGCAATTGAAAGTATAATGTTTTCAAACTCACTTTGGCCAAAATATACGTCCAATAATAACACAATACAATAACAAAATATGTAGTGGTTGTAGTGGTGAAGAACTTTATGCTGGTTAATACCTATTCTTCTCCACAGATAGCACTATCCGACCTTCCTACGATATTTGTCGTTGAAGTCATTTTCTATGGGAAGGAACAAGTGTTCAAGCCTAACAAAATAAAATTATTTGTTAAATGAAGGGAATTGAAACCCCTTGATTTAATAAATTCAAAAACCTTCAGGATTTATTCGGGTTCATACACGAACACTTTGAACACTCTATTACGCCACCCCTACACCTGTTAAGTAGATCCTGGATACCTACTAATGAGATAGCAAGGCAATATACTTTTATCCTTGCCTTAATGACTTGTGTTTACTGAGATCTTATATCAGAAAGGCGCTAAGCTGTTTGTGGTGGAAATTAACCAAATGGTGTGTCTTTATTCTCAATTAAGACTAGATTTCGAAAAGGGCAGAGGCTAGGTAGGACCGAGAATTTTGGAGAGCCATTCCACGGAATATTTGAAGGCTTATGATTATACTTTTATGACTTTGCACTCAGGAAAATCAATCGATGAAATGCAAAAACGATGCGACTTTCTAAAGTTAAATGAGGCGAAAGCAACAACAAATACGATACATGCAGTAGACGTTCCAAATAAGCTGAGAATATCAAAATGTTCACAACTTTGCATGCTGCGAACTGAAGTTGATCGAAATAGCTGAGACTCTGAAGATATCAAAGAGGCTTGTGTTACACACATTCTTCACGATTATTTGGACATGCGAAAGCTTTACCAAAAATTAAACGAACTGATGAAGCTCTTACACCATAAAAACCTAGCGTCCGATAGTCGATCGATTTCCCCATCATTCATCTAACAATCAAAGTATTCGTCTCCAGAGACTCCAAGTTATGTAAAGACGTAACGATCTCACTGGTAAGGCCGTGGTATCAGTATTTTAAGATGGGAATCGTATAATATACTTCGCATACACACACGTATTTTTCATTTTTCTTTCCATCCGGTTTTCATAGCAGAGATAAAAATCTCTGAGCAAGAGTGGAGAAAAATTTTATTTTAAAACCTATTGTGCAGAAGTAACAGCCCATAAAATAAAATTGCAACCCCCATTTTAAAATATATGCGAGCACAGACACAATAATAAAGCCAACAGACATACAGACTCCTACAACAAAATCCCATTAGAAGAATATAAACTGCCCCGAAAACACAATACCCCCACCCCCAAATGAGAACAATAACCATGAAAACCATGGAGAGGAGAGAACATTTTAAAATTTTACGAAAATTGTTTGGCAAGTGGGTGATGGTGGGGCAACATAATGTAGTAAAAAAAATGATTTTAAACGTGCGTACAACTGTGATAAAAAACAGAGCATGTTTGGAGGCTGCAACATGTTGTTGGTATTAGTGAGGGGGGTGTTGGGAGCGACATCTTAAAATGGTTTATGGTTACGCGTTATTTTCTTGATGTTTTGCTCTGGTTTCGGTTTTTTCTTAAAATTTTTCTTCTTTTTTTTCGGTCAACAGTCGTTTGTCGGAAGTCAATCAAAAAGCGTGTCTCGTACCCATAAATTACAGTAAATCGAATAAAAAAAAACGAAGAACTTTAAAGCCAATATCAACTAAGGTAGAGTGCGTATAGCTGTCCGATTCTTAACACCTCAGAAAAAACGTCAAGAAAAACTTACTCAAACGGAGACAACAAAACAAAAAATTTTAAAAGAAGTGGAAATAAAAAAAACTACAAGCAAAAAAAACGCGCTAAAGTTCACACTGTTCAAAATTTTTACCGCCATTGCATTATGCTGGCAAACGCAACGCAACTTGCCACAAATAAACCCGACCGACCATAATGTGTAATTCACAAAAGGCAACACAGACGGTAAGAAGCAGAAGCACAATTGATTCTTAAGCTGGCCAAAAGAGAGTAAGTTTTTTAAGTAAATGTATGTGTGTGTGTATAAGAGAGTGTGTGCGTAAGTATATCAGTATTATTACGCGGCGTTAACTAAACATTACTTGCGGCTAAATTGTATTGTGGGGCAATTGCGCGAAAAGGGGCCTGAAGAAGATGAGACAAAAACAGCGTCAGACTCAGGCTGAAATCATAAGAAAATAAAAAAAAAATCGCGCGCGCGTTCCTTCAATTATTTTCAAACAAACAATTAAATTAAATCACTTCACAACTTCACATCAACAGCAATAGCAACAAGCCCAAGCCAAACCACCAAGTGGAGAACTCAAGCAACAGCAACAGCATACAACCCACCAACGTCAAAGTTACGCGTTTTATGGTACTTTTTTCTGTGTTGTTGTTGCTTCTCTTGGTTTTTTGTAAAAGAAAAAGCCATTGATGACGCGTCTCTTGGTCGTTAACGTCGTTATTGAAACCCTTTTTCTTTCCCCTTTTTTATGGTGGGGTTTTTTTCTTGACACTTTTTTTCTTCATATTAAATCAACATCATCATCATCGTCTCCAGTTTCAAGTTCTTTGGGTGCGTTTTTTCTTTCGTTTTTTTTTTTAATTTTTCCTTTAACCTTCTGCAGCGCTCCTCTACATTTTACATCGAATCAAATGAAGCGAAATGAAACGTTGTCGGTTGTTTAGATTCTGCACAACAATTTAAAGCGCTGTGACTGTGTTTAGCTATTTAAACGAGTGTGAATTTTAACGCCAATATGTCTGACAGCATCTGACAGACGTGTCAAAATAGTTAAAAAATTTAAAGAGCCTTCTTTCTCATTACAAGTGAATTTCATTTCACCAGCTAATAAGTTGGCATCGCAGTGTACCAATCCTCGTAAATTATTGATTGCGATTAGAAGACATGAAATGTTACGAAGATTGAAGTTATTCGCATGCTTTAAATGGATTAAAAACGATTTATTACCGTTAAGCCGTTAAATGGAATTTCTAGAAATGCCGACGGAAGAATTTTATTGATTTTTGTTGTTTGTTTTTTAACAATTATCAGAAAAGAACGATAATTGCATTCATGATGATTGAAACAATTGACTTTTTTTAAAGGCCAAGTGAATACATGCCTTGGAATTTTGTTACTGAAAATACATTCACGAATAAGGATGCCCTGGTAGCCTAGTGGGCAGTGTGCTAGACTATGAGACAGAGGGTCGTGGGTTTGATTCCCACTGGAGATTCTCGTCTGTTACACGAACTTATACAGTATTGGTGTTATAATAACAACATCCATCCACCAAAAAAGTTTGTGTTGAACATTTTATTCTAAAAAAAACAAATGACTCCAGTTCATTATGAATTTAGATGACCCTGGCGGAATTTGTGGTCTGTAAAGATTTGCTTTCGCTTCCTTATTCTTAAGAAAGTACAAACAAACTTCCCACAATTGAAGTTTTGTGGCAAAGCTGGTAAACTTTCTCGAGCTTGGGCATATTTTTTTCAATGATGTCTATGAACTCAATCACAGATTCGCTTTATCTTTGGAGCCCATTAGGGTCGTTGTGTATGTCGCGATATGTTTGCTAAGCAAGGCTAATGTGAGTCAAATTTTGTTGCCAGTTTATGAACAAATTCTTTTGAATGCAAATTATGTGCAAAATATTCGAGCCAAGCAGATTATCAATGTTTTTTTTTTCTTCACTTCTTAATGTTTTGTTTTCGTGCTAGACCATGGTTTTTTCTTAGCAAACGTTTGGCCTCTCAAAATACTTTTTTTTTACCCATGTTGTAGTGTTCAATGTGTTTGCCTTCGTGCCTGCTTAAACCAGTTTCAAATCAGCAAGAAGACTTTCGAATTGAGAGGCTTAGTTCCTCAGAGAAAATAATGGCAACAATGAATATCATCGGAAGATCAGGTAGCCTCAACTCTTAAAAAAGATTATTTTTCATTAACACAAGGGTATTGAACGTCTAGCTTGTTCCATAATTTCCACCTGCTGAATCCCATTTTCATACAGTTAATAACAAATTTGGATAGATTCGTATAGTCGTTGTACGTGACTATTTAATATACAGTTTTGAAAAGGGCACTACAACAATCCCTTAAGGCTTCTTAAGATTGATGTGCAAGAGTGTACATTGACACCTTAATCCGATTCATATCCATCACGAAATTTGGACGTGGAATCCAATGTTAAAAGAGAAATAAAAGACTTTCTTCTATCAGTTAAGAAATATGGCCATAAGAATCGCTGGTCTACAACTCAGGAAAGAAGATTAACGTCTGAAGAAAAATTGACAGGGTGAGTGATTGTGGAAGCTATGACCATCCTACATAGCTCAGTGGTTTGAATTTTGATTGATCAGTTAAGTACATAAAGACTTTCTCCATCTGAGCACATAACCGCAATCATGTGACAACTTCAGGACAACTGTTTTATTAAATCTAAAGAAAAGTGCCTGCGTAAAGTGATTTGACATCAAAGACGAAATCTTCTTAGTTTTATGACCTCGTTTAATCACATTTTAAATACAAGGAACAAAAACTCAAAGAAGACTTTGTTTAAAAATCAAATAAAGTTTTTCATAAAAACCTGTGTTTCATTTAAATGGTTTCGGACCTAGTGATCCAACCTCATGCAATTAAAAATGCAATTCGCTTACCTTACTTTAAAGAACTGTTATAATAATCGTACCTGAAAGTAGACAAAATAGAATAAGATTTTTAGAATTGCTTTCATATTTATTTTATTCAGATGTTTTAGATAAATGTTATCATTTAGTGAATTACAATCGATGCAAAAGCTCTTAGGGCCATTATTACAACTTCCCGTAAACTAAAGGGAGCATTTTAACGGGCAGATAAATTGTTTTTCATTATTATAAGTGGACAATATGGTAGTAGTGAGCGTTAAGCTAAAGGGAGGATCATCCTACCGGTAACTTTTAAAGTTGAGTTTATGTTTGAACTTGCCATATTATATATTATTTTCAATATGGCAACTTCAAATATAAACAAAATGAGCGTATACAACAAAAAAACGAAGCCCGTCGTTGCCGCTGAGTTTAAAAAAACTTGTTGTTGCTCCGCCACTGCTATATTTTTGAAAAAGTTTACTTTATTTTATCTGTAAGTTGTAATAACGAAAATATGTTAAACGTAACTTTACAGTTCCCTTTAGCTAAAGGTACCTTTAACTAAACCCAAGTTTAACGGCAAGTTGTAATAATAGTCCTTAGTATCTTACAGGCATACCTAAATAAGAACGGCTAGCGGAAATTTTTTTACGGCTTAGCTTTTACGCTCTGTAACCGTACCTTAATAAAACCCGCAAATTTGCGTTAAACACAGTATAATTAAAAAAATATGTATTTAGTTAACAGAATTTTACAACCAGCTTCACTGCTCAACACACTGTCACAATCAAAATTTCCAATTTCAAAGTTTGACGCTGGGTTGCCGCCACGTTTTGCCGTATGCTCCATACAAATTGTAGTGACGTGAAAAAAAGCGGTAACTAAAAACACTTGCCGCTGTTATTTAGGGATGACAGTTAAATATAGTCAATATTTCGTTTTTATCCTAACTTAACGACCCTAAAACAATGTCTGAAAGGCATCAAATAATCGACCTTGACGACTACTTTTCCTTTGTGACTCTTAATTGCTCATCATTAAATTAAATACACACAATAAAATATACACTAATAGACTTGTATCATCTGTTATAATTGTCGATAACAATATTTATCGAACACTTCAACATCAATCACAACGTTATCAATATGAAAAGAGAATGAAAAATAAACTCAAACTTTCATATGCTGGTGGTGTGTTGTGTGATCCAATAATTGTTAACGATCGTGTATGTTAATTGAGATGAAACAACGGCAAGAAATTTTTTTATGATTCTTAGAAAACAATTACCATAATAAACAATTATAATAACAGCAACAACTTTATTATTATAAATATAAACAACAGCAACAACAACAACAAGAAGTACAAAAACCATTAAAAACAATATTAAAATGTAATAGAAAAGCAAAGAGAAAAAACAACAATTGACCGCCTTTGATATTAAAAAAAATTAAAACAAAAAAAAGTTGTCTTCTTAAAAGGCGGCACGTTTTTTTGCGTTTTTCGCCACAGTTGCAAATGATTATAGGGTTTCTGTAGTAGTTCCTCTATTGGCTATCCGTAGCTTCCAAGTGACTAGAAGGCGTTACACGACCAAGTTCCAAGACAAAAACATGGGGTTCTTGCAGAACCATAAGATATTGAAAAAGCCTTTCTCGATAATTAATGGACATTGCAACACATGCGTCAAAAATCTAGATATCCACTTCAGGACAACAAAAATAAAACGTTTCCAAATCCAATTGCAATTGGTTTTGAAAAGTGAATGCATTGCAAACGATCATTAGATTCCAGCATCCTAAACACGGTAACTTGAGACGTGATTATTTTATAACGTCTTAAGTTGTATAACAATAACAAAACAACATAGAAATTATGGTATAAGAATAAGTTATAGAAGTTGCCAAGGTAACAATAAGCGAAGCATAAATAGAGCGAAAATTAACGTTGCCAGCACATTGTAATAAAGAGCGTTATACGATAACACTGTCGTATTATATGCTGGGAAGTATATGAAGTTTTGATCTTTGTAGTAAAAAGAACGAGTAAGAAAGCTTTACTTCTCTAATTTTCTTGCAATTTGGATCGTTTATATGTATGTATATTGTTTTTTTCTTGGCCGCCTCGTGGATTGTAAATAAATGTATTTTTACATATTTTCTCAGGTGGTTTCTCAAGTGAATGACCGACGCAGTCAAATTTTCTTTTACGAACTTCAGTGTCAATGTCTCCAATATGTGTTCCATCTGGTCTAAAGCGGTGCTCAGTTTTTTGTGCGGAATCAAACTATTTTAACAACTTTTTGAAGACTGCGATTAACTGAAGCTTCGAGTCTTTTTAGTATTTCTAAGTCGGGTAAATACGTACAGGTGGAATAATACAATATTTGGATACTACATGCATACATACATTATTGGTCAGGATTACGACCTAGCTTCTCACAACACTTACATATGTTGTGTGTATCTTAATTTTATACATGAGTGGTGAGACCTATAGATTACTCTCAGAGTTTTTGTCACAATTCTGTTGAGAGGATGTCGCCAAAAAAATAATTTTTCATAATTCGTGTTGTTGAATATGTCTGAGCTAATGTTTGAACCATGGCCTCACGTCTAATAAGCCAACACACTACCTATTAGAATACGACGACTTCATCACAAAGTTGGTTCAACTTATTTCGATAATGATGATAATACATAGTTGTAGTTTAATAAGTCAAACAATTCAAGTCATTTATTAGGCTAACAAGGATTCCAAACAATTATAATTACTATCCTTTGTATAACAAATTCTTGTGCAGGTCGTTGCTGAGCAGGCCCAAAGACAATTCAGAAATAGTTATAATAATATAATAATAGTTCACGACATTATTAATGTTGGCCTTTAAATGATTTTGTGAAACCTTTAAATAAAAAAATTCTTTTTGCAGATCTTTATCTAGAAATTAAAGAATTTTGTGAATTTGCCCACAAAAAGAATTTTGTTTTCTTTTTCTAACCGAAAACTCTATTAATGATAGAAATATTTTTGCATTTCAATTCTTAATTTGTATTTTATTTAAAATTCTTTTTCTGGTTTCTGTTTTTTTTTCCATTGTTGTTGCTTTTATTCAAACATTAATTGTCGGCAATTGTTTTTGACATGCAAACAACATCATCATTAACATGATATTCAAAAATGCTCGTCGTCTTTCTATCACAACAGAAAGCGATAAATTGATAAGATCGTAAGAGAATACAAAAAAAAATACGAAATGATGATAATAAAACATTAATTATTTAAAAAAAAAAAATAAAGAAAAATTAAAAATTATAACATTTCAATACCACTAAAGTTTTGCAAAATATTTTTTAAAAGCCACATATTTTCTATGAGCATACATATGTACATACTCGTACGTATGTACATATATTGCATGTTCTTTTTAAAATCTTTAAGAGCTTAAGTGGCAGATGAGGCGGCCAGAGTATAAGAGAGGGTGGAAAAAAATTCAAGTTTACATTCAAGTGTTACAAGTGCAATTAAATTGTTAAATTTTGTCATACAAATTGCTTTTCAAGCTGCCTTTAAGAGGCACTGTTTGGCAAATGAAAGACAGACAGCATGAAAAAACATTTGAGAAAAACATTTTAAAATATTCTAGGATAGCGATCCTTCCTGACAACATAATACAATGCCCCAGTGCTAAGTGTCAAGTCCAAGTTCAATCAGATTCGAAACTTTGTATTTCAAAACGACTCCTCAAGCTGAAAACCGGCCTGAAAATTATTAAATTCAGTGATCGATTTGATTTCAAGTATCGACAGCTTCATTACGCTATCGAGCAAGGATAAGTCAAATATAACAGAAGTTTGCACTGGAACGGAGTCGAATATTGGCATTTGAACTGGGCAATCCCTCTCTACCTCTCTGCAGAAGTCATTAGCAAGTGCACGAAGTCTATCAACATGCAATGCACAGTGAGAATAGGTAGGGTGAGAGAGAAATTCTTACAGTCCAATTTAAGTAGATGATTGGTTCGTTTTTAGAAGACTTTCTAAATGTTACCAAAAGTTGTTAAATTATGGATTGTTCTTGAAGAGTATATGGCCTTAGAAAAATGCTAACAAACTACCGCAGTTTTAGCCGTCGGAAATTTACGTCCTGCCCAATACCTTATATTTGGACTTCCTTTGAGTTTCTTTGAATCCCTTGAATGACTTGCAAAGAAATATAGAGCAGTTGAACTCTACCTTTGAAACTAATCTGCAATAGTCCCTTCCTACCATAGACGAGGTATATTGCTGTGCTTATCGACAAAGTAAAAAATCTCCACATCGACTTCAGATCTGTAAGTTGATCTTATTTTCTTTTGGAAACCCTGAAATGGATCATTTGGGATTAGGAGAAAAGATCCCATTGAGTCCATTTGAATCACTTAAAGTCCTCTAGACCCCATAATATTAGGCTGTAGAAGTCTTCCTTTATAGCTAGTCTGTAATAATCCCGTCAATCAATATTTTTATAGGAGAGACAGATCTGTTGAGCACACTCCTGAATGTAAAGAGTTCTCACTGGTTGCCTTTCGTGATATTAAGGCGGCCTTTAACTGCATCAAGCTCTTTGACTCTGAGGTTTGTCCACCATGTGCAGGATGGAAAACCACGGCACACCTTAGGGTGACGTATTATATTATGGAAGTTATCAATAAATAAACAGTACTGGTACTGCGCTTACCTGTGGTATCACAACGGCTTGCAATACGTGCTCAAGTGTGCTTTGATAATCAAAGCTACCACTCCGAACTAACACAACCTAAACAGTTTATAGATCCTGTTTTTCTACTACTAAGTAGGCAGATGACGTCTCAAGCGCTAAGTCTCTGCTATTAAAACCCCAATGGTATGAACTTAACTGCGATTATTGTATAATCACGTCATTCTTGTTATGTATTGTGTGATTTTGAATCGGCTTAAGATTCCACAGCTGAGCTTGGTCGTCAGATGCCCTAGTTTTTACTTTACAATATCACTTTTCAAGAGGTTGGCTTCTTCATCGCATTATTCAGTTCAACAGGGGGGTCAAAGCCTTGGGCTAAAGAGTTTATGTACTATCAACTGTGATCCAGAATTAAGAATTATATCCCGATTATTTTTATCTCAGTTGCTTCCGATCTACTCATACAAAGAATGATGTATTTTCTCCTCTTCCTGGCCTAGAAAAATCTTGAAAAAAAACATCTTCTCCCGAAAGTAGTGTATCATTGGACAACCCCATTGAGCACTATATAGCGTCCCAAAAAGAGTACCATTGCCAGTATCTCATAAAGGGTTGCATTTGCTTAACTGCAACTTATTTATTTGTCTTCCCATACAGGTGTTCTATAAATACTGCTTCACAGGTTTAAATGGTAAGACTCATACTGCATGTTGTTATCTTATCACAGTGACAATCGTTTCAATATAAATTTTTTTTTTTCAATAATTTTTATGATATTTAAATTGTTTATTTTAAATAAATAAGAATAAAAAATAAATTTTAAAATGCAAATATTAGTCATTTCTTAATAAATAAATCGATTTATTGAAGAAAGAAAAAAGGGGTTACATTTTTATTGAAACTCTTTTTTTCTGTGTGCAGTGTTTTACTTGCATTAATAAAATTTAAACTTATCGATAAGCATTTAACTGGTATTTGGGATATTCACAGTTTTTATTTAATTTCTTCAAAAGCATATATAGGGTGAACCATCTACCAATTTAAATAAAATAAACCAACGGTTATTTCAAATCTCGCAATATCAATGTCATTCCGTTCTGTGACAAAATTCAGTATATTATCTCTACTGAACTTAATGAATACATTTACACTTGAGTAATGTTGGGGTTTATTGGAAATTTGGGCCAAAGAGAAACTGCACAGAAGCCAATGCACCCATTACGAGTGACTGTTTGGTGGGGCTTGTGGAGCGAGGCATCATTGGCCCATATCTCTTTGAAAATGAGGACGACGTAACCATTACGGTCAATGGAGACACCATGATAACCGATTTTTTATACTCGCTCTTCATGGTATTGATGTGAACGATGTTTGGTTTCACAAGGATGATGCAATTTGCCACACATCTCATGTTATAATCGATTTATTTCGTCTAACGTTTAATTATCCGAAATGGTCATGTCAATTGGACGCCAAGAAGCTGCGGTTTGACACCGTTGGACTATTTTTTGTGCAGCGTCGTTAAAGAAAAGTGTTATGCCGACTAACCACAGACAATTGAGCATTTGAAGGCCAACATTCGTGATGCCATTGCCGAGATAAGACCCCATACATTTCAAAAAAATGCACGAAAATTGGCCGCGGCAGCCATATGAATGAAAGAATATTTCAATTGTAACCGGAACAATTGTACTTTCCAACAAAAAATAAATTTGGCAAAATTTCAAACCGTTTTTTTTATAACATTTTTTAAATTTAAACTTTTAAATGGCCAATCTTATATAACCCAATGTAGGTCACCAAAAAGATCTGAATTGCAATCGTTGACCAGTTCTATGATATTGTGAAGTATATTTGACGATTGTGTTCCCTGTGCGTAATACCAGGCGCTTAGAGGGATTAGTGTCGAGCAGCTAAAAGGCTTGTGTTGCAAGTAGGGTTGCCAGCCTGGCTGGACTTGGCTGGATTGTCCAGCTCTTTTGATGCTTGTCCAGCTAAAATTTAATTTGTCCAGCTAAATAGAAATTTTTTTGGTACACTGCAACAACTTGGGCAATAATTTTCATGTTAACTTTGTCAAATCATGTTAGCCAACACTGATTGTACATTTGTTATACATATTTTAATAAAAATTATATTTTAATAAAAATTATTTACACAAAACCAAAATTAACATTTGCTCAGTATTTTTTATGTCCAGCTTTTTTTTGTTTTGTCCGGCTTTTTAAAACCCAATGTACAGCTTTTTGCAAATCGGAATCTGGCAAGCCTAGTTGCAATGCTTAATTACCATACTCTGTTACCCATTGAATGAATTGTTGGTGATTTCTTTGAATTAAACTACCAAACTCGAGTCAGTTTAAACCTACTTGGCACCTTGCGAAATAGCTAAGATCGATACAGAAGTTATGTTTCTGTCTTTTTTCAATCAACAGCGTTTTAAAGAGATACGGTACGGTAACCACCTTCTATTTTCATGAATTTGTGAATTAATTTCACTTGTAATCTTTCTCCATATTTCTATGTAACCTACGATTGTCACGAAGGTCTAAAATTAATCGTTTAAATAGCAGGATATCAGTTCCAGCAACGATATTTTCAAAAGTTTATAGAAGATAATCGATTTAATTTTTCCAATATTGGGGTCACTTTTTCCGCAGAAAATTCCATGATCTCAGCCTAACTCTAGATTGAGTTTAAACAATGATAGAAGAAGAATAATTTTTTTTAACAAAATCTTGCCACAATTTGTCAAAACGTTTATGGATGCGTTACTTAATAATTTCAAATTTAAAAGCTTTCAACAACACCCTCCCAGCCTACAACAACGCTTTAATTAACCGCAATTCATTGTACATTTTACAGAAAAAGCCAATAACAACAACAAGAGAGAGAAAACAGTTGCCATCATCATAAAAGCAAGCAGTCAGCCAAACTCATCAGCAACAAATTGCCACGTTAAAGGTCAACATCATAATCTTGCAACAAAAGCGTGAAAAATTCAAGCCAAAGAAAAACAAAGTTGAGAAGCAGCAACAAAATGAAATGGAATGAAATGAAATGAAAAGAAATTAAAAGACAAGACAAGAAAAGGTAGCCAAATAAATCAAAATACATTTCAAAACGTCGTTCAAATGAATAGAAAACAAGTTTAGCAGAAAATATTTTAACGCAATACACACCCACGCCTACAACATATGCGGCGATTTTTTTTACAACAATTGCCGGCAACATCCATCCATTACCTCGAATACTTGTGGTAGACGGAGAAGAAGAAGAAGCAGAAGAAATATTATGTAATAAGCCAAAAGCTGAAAGCAGAAAGAAAGAAGAAAAAATAAAACTTAAAACGGGGGGCAATAACTTTTAATGGTGGCCACTTTAGGAGCGTAGACACTTCACATACACTCTATAGCAACAACTTAATAAGTTAACTGGTTGGCAAACAGACTGACAGACAGACAGACAGTCTTGATGGCCAGCAGCACACATGCTGCAAAAAGGAATGTTTCAAATTACCAAAATTATCATTATTATTGTTATTATTGTTGCTACAGCCAGCAACTGTGGCAAGTGCCACAGCAGTGGCAATAACATACACCAGAAACTAGCTTTCAAATAGTTTATCATCTACAACTTAAAAGAAGAAGAAGCAGCAGCAACAATCGCAACCACAACAACATTACGCAGCAATAACAACCACAACGGCAACACCTAGTGTTGATAAAGTGTCAATCACTCAATCATCATCAAACGAATGAATGCAGCAACGTTGCAAGCACCCAACCAAACAACCAACGAAACAAACAAGCATCGCAATAATAAATATTTTTTAACCTGCACTCATCTTCAGTGCTTCTCTTCCCTTCGCCTCATACAGCCTCATTCATGCAGTAATACCGTGTTAATGATCAAATTAACGAACGCTAAAGGCTGCGAGAGGTTGATGATAGTTTAACTGAAGTGTCAGTTCACACTGTATGGCCTGGAACCATTGTTGCCACTTCTACAATTACATTTTTCACTGGCCAAAAGCAAGGCAAAGCTTCACTTCACTTGATGAAGCATCAGAACTTTATCATTTTAAATGGTAATTGTCAGTATAATTACCAGAAATTGAATAAGAAAATTATTTTAAATACCGTTGTTGCCACTTACAACGCAACAGGCAACATTAATAGCATCTCTGACTTTGTGCGCATCATTGGCGTCAATGACATTTTCAATGACCTCATCAATGCCTTCCATACAAGTTAAGCAGGAATTCATGGAGAAAGATTATCCTCAGCAATATAATGAATTTGATAAAAATGCTACAGCAACTTCAAAGGAAAACGCGCAACAACAACAATGCGAAGAGTTGGAGGGCAATAAAGGTAAGTTTTATAAGACAAGTTAGATTAGAGTTAAGCTAAGTTAGGTTAGAGTTAAGATAAGTTAGGTTAGATGTAGGGGGGGTCTATCGGAGGCCATTAAGGTAATGGATTCAAACTGTGTTTCTTCAAAGAAAGTTGTCTACAAAAATATTTGACCGCTGCAGACGAAATGATCCATGATTGGTGCTTCCTTAGAGGTCGAGAATTTTTCTTCTAAAGAACTGCTACCAATCTTCTGATAAGAAAGTCCCACACTTTCAGACAAGCGAGTTCTATCATGAGATTATCTGCAATAATTCCAACAAATTTTTTGGACCGCGCCTTCTTCTTTTTCATGAACCATTATATTGGCTTTAGAAAGCAAACCCGCCTGAAGCTTTAGAGGCATAGAGAGAAGCATAATGTCACAATATTTAAAGCAGACTTACGTTTCGCCTTCTGTTGGGAATTCTTTCACCATTCGAGACTAGAGCATTTGAACATTTTGGCTACGTGAGCAATTCGGCCACAATACATTACTTAGTCTTGCGTATCTGCTACAATGGCTCTGATATCAGCCTACCAACAGCTGGTGGATCAGATTAGGAGGACGAAACCTATATAACATCAAAACCTCTTAGGTTCCCCTTTCACCTCTTAAGTTCTTCACAGTTTTAATGACAAGTTCAGACGCTGTTTTGATAGAATTTATGATCTACGCAAATCTCCGCAACCTATATAATACCAACATGTCTACAGTGTTTTCAATGGTCTTAAAATGCTCCGTTCACCTCTTAAGTTGTTTACTGTTTTGATGACAAGTTCAGACATTGTTTTGACGGAATTTATGATCTGCACATAAAGGTTGTCACATACAATCTTCACAAATCTCCACAACTGATTCTGCTTCCTGAGCATAAGTGCCTCGGGCCCTTCTTTTATCACTCCTACTCGCGTTACTGAGTTGGTTGGTATGGAACATCTGTTCGTTTATCTATGAGCTTCCATATGTCTTCACTGAATCTTGGTTTCATTTTCACGACCTGGACCCCGTAATTTCTATTGTTCGCATAGAGCAGTGCTGCCTCTTTAATTCTCTTAGGAAGTTAGTAAGGGTCCCTTCGCTACGCCAAAACACTTAACAATATTGCAGGTGGTGTTGATTGTCCAGTTGACCATTGGAATTGTCACCATCCTAACTAGATTACGCTTATCCCTCATAACTATCTTTTGAACTACTTTTTATGGACTAAAGGGTTGTCACATAACTTTCTTTTATTCTTTTTACTTGGTTTCAACTTAATTAAACAAGTTTTACTTGTTAAGCAAGTCTATTATAACGGTGGTGGTTAGTGGTGATTGTACCAAGTTCTAGAATGATAGGCTTGCCATCAATCATTGCCTAGAAACAACTACATTTATGTACAAGTATTGAATGTAGTAGAGAATACATTTGTAAAATGATTCGTACTCTTTCTATAGAGACTTTAATGTTCGTTGTTGATGTTATCTTCGCTAAGGTGGGGTTTCTAAGCGTGTAATTTTATTTATAAATTTGAAAACTATGATGAAACTGTATTGCTCGAGTTGTCGAGAAGTTTAAATTCCACACCACGCCTCCACATCGTCCGCATTGGTTTATAGGTGGACTGATGGAAAATTTAACCAAGTTTCAGTTTGACCCACAGCCGTACTAATCAGTATCCTTTGTGTCATTTCACAGTGTCATAGTGTCATAAACACCTAAAGACACTAGTCCTCTTTAAAATTTGATGAGTATACCCTCTATTAATTCTAAATTTTATTCTATGGTCACCTCAGTCTTCTTGAAAAAAAGGGAAGATGAAGTGTAAAATAAGTTGTTTACACTGTGTAACATATTTTCATTTTTTTTTTATTTTCCCCATCCATTGAATAATATCGCAACAGTTTGTCGTTTAACAGATTGATTGTGTCACAATGACAATAAGAAGATAAGATAATAAAAAACAGAAGGCCAAGAAAAGGATTTAAAATAGAAAAACCCTTTTTGAGGTTTTCTACGATACATATGTACATTGTGGGGAGAAGACGAGTGGTAAACTGTGGCAGACAACATAACCTGCAGCACTCATGGAAAAACACGACGCAATACATTTTAAAAATGTTTATGGAGATTTAATATAAAACAACCTATTTTGTTAAGGAATTCCCATGGAAAAATAAAAATATCCTTAAAAGGGCATTAAAAAAACTTCATCCCGTGTTTATAGGGAAATAGCGGCATTCCTAATAACCGCATAGAAACCTTGAAGTATGAGTTCCGAGCAGAGTTATTTGCAGCAGCTAATATTGTCTCTAAATGTAACAGTCCATCATCACAAAAGGGTTACAATGCCTTTTAAAAAAAATTTGTTTTCCCTCCCACCTTGAGTTTCTCTAACACAAAAGGGGTGCATATTTTAAAGAAACTAAACAGCAAAAATAAAACCACTGTTGCTGGTTCTACAGAGTATTTCTGTTCGACATCCTTTATTATCCTGTTGCTCTATTTTATTTCATTGAATAAAATGTAGTGTGAAATTTTTCATAACACCACCCGTCTATGGTAACATGTCCCTTATTTTATTCGTTTTTATTTCAATTTCAAAAAATTTATGGTTTTTAAGCACAATTTTTGTTTTTTTTTTTTGGTTGGGGACTTCAAATATGTCCTCAGGGGAGTATTTTGGTTTTTTATTTTTTTCTTATTTATTAAGTTGCTTAACAGATAAGGTGGATGAAAAATTTAATTTTAAAATATTGAATGTAAAACAAGAAAATTACAATTTCATGCTTTAGGTAACTGGAAAGGTCAGAGGTCAAATTTTAAACTTTATAAGACACTTTTAACTGTTGTATCCATTTATTGGGTTATTAGTTATGAAAAGATATAAAGAATATAAGCCTCTAAACAGTGCTACAGACTTTTCAGGTTAGTAACTTGAATCTAAAAAATAACAAAGAAAGTTTATGTGCAGAAGATTAGGATATAAAGTAGATAGAAGTAGATTAGAATAGAATAGAATAGAGTAGAGTAGAGTAGATCAGAATAGAATAGAGTAGAGTAGACCAGAGTAGAGAAAAGTAGGGTAGTGTAGAGCAGAGTAGAGTAGAACAGTGTAGACCAGAGTATGATTCAAAACTCCATGACGCTCGTTCTTTGCAGAATGCTTGCTTTTTTCAACTCGACTTTCAGATTAATTGTTATTTTGTACAAGAGTTTCAGAGACCTATTGACGCCGTTATGTGTGGAATATAAAATTATTCAAATGTCCGCCAAGAGTACATATATGCATACATAATTGGTCATTACAACCCTTCAGTCAGGATTACGACCTAGCTTCTCACACCACTTATGTTGTGTGTGTCGGGATCTACAGTTTAAAGTCGACTCCGAACGACAGTTTTTTGAGAAGCTTTTCGTGGCAATTTTATTTACTCTCATAGTTTTTGCCAGAAATCTCCTGAGAGGAAGTCGCCGAAGAAATATTTTCTTTTTGATGTCTGACCTGGAATTCGAACTCGGGCCTTCAGTCTAATAAGCCAACACACGACCTACTAGACTACGGCGCCAAGAGTACTCTGGCCCATAAATCGGACTGAATTTCACCGATGGCATGGGTTATTTTAGCTTTGGGACCCGCTGTGATTTAAGGATTATTCGCATACACCTGCGAATTAAAAAAACACCACAAAAAAGTCTAACGGGATCATTTCGCTTGATGTCGGTGGCCAGTTCACATCGCCTCCACGTGTGATGATCATTCCTTCCAATCGCTCATGCATAATATCTAATGTGGTTGAATTGGCTGGCACTTAACATCGTTCGTGGGCAACAACGTTGTCTAATATGGACCAATGACGTCTCCAGCTCAAAGTCCATACCAACTTTTTTCGGAATATATTTAATGTTCTTGGATCTCTTGTGGACTGTTATCATTGCAAAGTCGTCAATAAATGCTTGGACATTCTGGTGAAATCATTGTCCTGTTATGTTGCCAAGACCCATTGTTCTATGTAACCGGAATTGGAATTTTCATTGTAAAACCAGGGTTCAGGTATTCTGTAATCAATACGGAATCAATCAATCAATCAATTGGAAAATCCAGATCAACTATAACCAAGATTTTAACGTGACTATAGAATTCACATTTCCATTCCTTTTGACCTTCTCCCAAGTAAGCTCAATTCTATTGTTTTTGCTGGCTTAAAACGTTGGATAAAGATTGATGTTGATTATTCAAATTTTTGACTTGTTGGTATTAATCCGGAGTCTATTATTGGTTGATGTAGGCACTAGTCTATCTACCTGGTCTATTTCTAACATCTGCGTGATGACAAAAAAAAATAGACTTACGGAAGCAATAGCAGCTTTTAAAAGCATTCCAAAATTATAACGGTACTATTAACCGTATAGACATCGTTCATGAACTCTTGCCTCATAAAATTTTCTCAGGATATGATAGCCACAGAGTTAAGTTTCTAACACAAAGCTTTACAGAAGATGCAAGTGAATACCCATTATACTGCAAATTAGATTATGGAAATGGTATCTGATTAGGCACACTAACTGCATACCGGCGTACAAATAGAGAATACCTAGGCGATATCAAAATTAAGGTGTAGAAGTAGGTCTAGCTGGATGTTTATTTTCTCAAACCTAGAGCGTGCATTACAGTAGAAGTAGAAAAGCATTTTTGAAAGGAAATTCGGGGAATTGGAATAAAAATTATGTTTCTTCTTTCATTGGGAGTCTATTTGCTGAATTATACGTTTTTAAAGGGTATTTAAGTTTACATCAAGCTTTCAATGATATTTAAAAATCTTTAAGTTTTTCATTTTCTAGAATACTTTAGACTGTATTGAAATTACATAGAAATACTTTATTTATGGAAGCTCATACCAGCTCCAACTGAAACGGAAGTCTCTAATTTTAATTCACCTACTAAAACAGAAAATCTCAATTAAAACAAATGAAGTTATGTTTGAAAATTTAAATTTTATTCCATTTTTTTTTTCTTTTCATAATAATCACATCATATGTAAATAGATCATAAACAAATTATGAATAATTTTGTTTCCTCTCTTTTTTCTTTTTATTTTTCTTTAAAACGGAAATTAATTTGAAACATGCAATCTTTACTTAAAACTTTTTTTGAATAAATTTTTTTTTTTTTGAACATTCAAAACTTCTACGAAATAATTTCAATGTTTATGTACAAACACAAAAACAAAACGAAAAACAATTTTGTATCGCCTATTAAAACTGGATGATACAATTTGAAAACGTATTTGAACACCCTGATTATAATTAATGAAATACACAGCATCTTTTCTAAGTACGTTTGACACGCTATCGGAAATTGAAGTGATTTGGTTTCTTATCAAATTGAAATGAAACCAAATGAGAATAAAAAAAGATTTCAAATCGTTTGAAAATTTAAATGAACATTCAACAAATATACATACATAGATACAAACATAATTGGTCATTACAACCCTTCAGTCAGGATTAGGAACTAGCTTCTAACACCACTTATGTTATATGTGTTAATTTTATACATGAGTGGCGGCACCTACAGTTTAATGTCCACTCCGAATGACAGATTTTTGAGAAACTTTTTCATGGCAATTTTATTTTACGCTCAGAGTTTTTGTCATAAATTTGGTGAGAGAAACACCATGAAACAAATGTGTTCATATATCGTTCTGCTATGTCTGACCTGCGTTTGAACCGTGGCCTCACGTTTAATAAGCCAACACACTACCTACTAGATTGCATCTCTAATAAGTAAGCAAAATGAGATGGAGTTGTGAAAGTGTTTGACTATAAGCTCCAGCTATCCGAATTCGAATTCGACTGAAGGCAAACATTTGTCACATACAAAAAAAAAAATTTTCAATACTCCCTATTTTCTACACCCACACAACAAGTGTTTACAGAGGCCTCTCTTTCTGAAAAAAGAAATTGTCTTCGGCGACTGCCAGATTTGTGGCAAAAAACTTAAGAGAAAAAAAATTGTCATGAAAATGTTTCTTAAGAATCTGTCGTTCAGAGTCGACTTTAAACTGTAGGTTCGTCCATTCATGAATACAACTAAAACACAGAATTTAAGTGGTGTGAGATTCTAGGTCGTAATCCTGACAGAAGGGTTATAATGATCAATTATGTATGCATGTACATATATAGCATATTGCAATAATCTTTGTATTAAAGAGCTTGGGAATATGAAGAAATAAGATCAGACCTCTGTTTCTTCCTCGCAAGCTACTGACACATGAGATGAATGACAGTTTCTACCACCTCCTCAGACCCATAGTTTCTGCAGAAGAAATGCTGACTCTTTCGACAAGCCTACCTAAGGACAGTGACCCGTGAGAATAGCTATTGGCGGATAAATGGTCATGCGATTTAAGGATAGAAGTGCATCAGCCCTCTTATCATGCATAACATGTCGGAAATTACGAGTTCTGTGTTAGCCCTGGTACGCCTAAAATGCTTAACTTCGGTCAGTTACAAATGAGCTCCTGCAACAAATGTGGTGGTCGTTGGTCTTCAATTCTAAATAAACAGAAATGTCAACTCAATTTAACATTCTCGGTTGTCAAACAATGGTCAATATTCATAGTCCTCATGCAGCTGATTTTAATTAATTTTTACAAGCATTTTCAAATCCAAAAAAAAAGGATTTTGTTAGAATATCAAACTTAGGACTATAATGACCAATAATGTATGCATATGTTTTGTTAGAATACTTTTATGTAGTGACCATTTGTTATTAGCTTTAAAATTTGTATAATTTTGTAAGTAGAACTCCAGTTTCTCCAGTTCACCATATAAAAAATTAAATATGCAGTCTTCAGTCAATATTTGATTTAGACAGGTTCTTTTAAATTTGATGTATTAATTTGTATCAGTCTTTCAAACTGCCTTTGATTAGATTTAATTTTTTTTTTTTAATTTTCTATTCAATTCAACCTCCTGCCAGTGTTACAAATTTAAATAAATTTTTGATTTCATTTTAATTACACGGCTTCAGAAGGCCACCAAAAAAATAAAAACATTCTAACAAAGCAATCCAACTACCACTGGCTGACAACTGCAACGCATCGATCGCATCAAATTAATAATGGTTTCTGAAGGCATATGAAAATGGAAAATGGAATTCACATTCAAATTAAACCACAACTGAATTACAAACAAATGATGATGAACTGGCACTGGCATTGAAGAAGACAACAACCGAGAAGAATAGAATCAAAGGCATCCGAGAGCTAATTATTGATGGAATATGGCAGCAGCGGCAAATAGGATCGGATCTAATTTCCTTTTGAACAGGGAAAAACTCATTTTTTATTCACAAAAAAAAAAACTGAACGAAAATCCGAAATTAATAACACAGCTAAACCTTAAATGAATTTATAAAGTTCTCACATCACACTGTCTACTCTTACTAGCTTTGATGTTCAGGTGCATTGCTGCTACTTCTGCTGCTACTACTATAGCTGATTCAAACAAATTATAACGATGATCACCATCATCATCATCAACAAGAACATGAAAAAGGAACCAAAGAAAAATGATTGACGTTTTGTTGCAACCGTAGACGAATGTTCATTAAAACCCAAAATCTAGTGAATAAAGTAGTCAAATACTTGCACACATTGATGAATGAGAGTAACAGTTGTTGTTGTGCTGCAATTAAATTTGTAAAAATTTTTCAATGCATTCTGTTAATAAAGCAACGATGAATAGATTTGAATACAACACATGAAGAAAAAGGAAAAAAATCCATTCAAATCAAAATTCTGCCAGAGCGCCATTGAAGATAAATGAAGCAACGATTACTTATGCTTCTTAATTATAGCGCTGTACTTATTATTGGTGCAGGGAAAAAGAGAATTTCTTAGGCATTAATTTTTCGAAAATTAAGAAGACTGACAGAAGGAATTAAAATAAACCCAAAAGAGAAACATGAAAAACCATTTTTTCAATCTTTATTCTGAGCGAAAGAATTTTTGCTCTTAACCAATAGCTTATTATACATTGAACAGGTATTTTTTTTTAAACCACAATTTGTAGTTGTTGTTATCTGTTGTACTTCTTTTTAAATAATTGGTTAGCGACCTGTGGCAACAACAACAACTAATGCTACAGAGAAATGCATCTTAAATTTCCTTTTTTTAAGACAATAATGCAACAACAATTGTTCGTTTATCTCTTAACATTGTGAAGAGAGATCTTCCTTCATTCGTTTTTTGGTAGTCGAAAAGTACCACGAAAGAGGAAGAAAAAAGAAACATGGATTTATTGTGATTAAATTTGATTATTTTGGTTGTTTGTCTGTCCATCCATTCATCCGCCTGCCGTGCATTGTAATGTGTACGTGTGTTTTTAAGGATGCATTATGCTGCTGCGGTTCATGCTCAAATTAGTTGCATGCAATTATAATTCTTTTTTCCCATTTTTTTTTTGTTCTTTTTATCATCAGCTATCTCGTATTTGTTTTTCTTTAGGTTTTGTTTGTTTATTTCTCTCTCTATTTCCAAAAGTGCTAAGCAAAAGGTAATTTCGAATTTCTTTTATCAGCTAAAAAATATCATTTCCATCGTTTATTTCCATTTAAATCAATGGATGCCTTAAGATGAGTCCATAAACGAATAAAAAAATGAATAAATGAATGAACGCATGATGAGTGCTTGAATAAAATGTTTTTCATTCTTTTTTTTTTTTTTTGTTTTGTTGATAAATTCTTTTGTTTTTCGATTGATAAATTTAAATTCGTTTTTAATTTGATTTCCGTTCGATGCGTTAAATGCATGAAAATTCCCTGTGTGCCTGGAGTAGATGGCGATACGAAAATTGTTAAAGATGTACTGGGAGCTCTAATTATTCGTCTTTATTTTTCTTTTTTTTAATAAAAATTTTCTCACAGCAAGTGGTTTTTGTTCAGTTTTTTCTTTTTGCTTTTCATTAAATTATTTTCGTATTTAATAACTTAATTAACAATTAAATTGTTTTACAGAGGGAGCGAATAGCATTTTAATGGGGGGATACGACAAATCAATAAAATGTTATGAGCGCAGCGAAATTACACTCCAATTTTTTGTTTTTAATGCGGTTTCGCATTATTGTCACGAATTCAGGAATTTCGTTATGACATTAGTACGGTAAAATGTTCTAAAATCTTGTCAATATTTTTATCAGCGTACGCCACTCATCTGTGTATGCTCGTAAGTCTCAAGGCCTAGAACTGATTTGTAAATTTTTTGAAAATTTTATTAAAACCTAATGTTTTCATTATCTCTAGTACTTACATACATACATACATACATACATACATACATACATACATAATTGGTCACAACAACCCTTCAGACAAGATTACGACCTAGCTTCTCAGACCACTTATGTTGTGTGTCTTAATTTTATACATGACTGGCAGGATCTACAGTTTACTCTCAGAGTTTCTGCCACAAATCTTCGGAAGTCTCCAAAGAAAATATTTTTTTATATTTCGGTTTTTGTTGGAGATATCTGACATAGGGTTTGAACCATGGCCCTACTTCTAATAAGCCAACACACTGCCTACTAGACTATAGCGAACTCCAAATCAATTAAGAAAACGCTCCTATCTTACTGCATTGAAGTTGAAAGCAATGCCTCACAATCATCCGCATTGAAAATAGTACAGTCATCGGTCGATTTAAGGACCACCGAAAGGTTAAGTGTATCAGAAAAAAATAGATTCGGATATTTTTTCTCTTCCCCTTTATCTGTACAAATCATCAGTAAATGTCGAGATCGCGTTTACCCGAAGCACCAATTTTGCAACCCGACCTTCAGACATACATGCATAATTTGTCATAACAACCCTTCAGTCAGGATTACGACCTAGCTTCTCACACCATTTATGTTGTGTTCGTTAATTTTATACATGACTAGCGGAACGTACAGTTTAAAGACGACTCTGAACGACAGATTTTTGGCAAACTTTTCATGGCAGTTTTATTTACTTTCGGGTGAGATGCTCTTTCCATAAGGCCCACCAAAGTTTAGCGGCGCATAATGCATAGAGTGTTAGTCCATCTGACTCCCTCTCCATATAGGATTCAGCGCTGTCTAAACGGAGACGCATTTGACACTCAGGGTTGATAGGCCTAGCATTGATCCTTGCATGCACCTCCTTCAGAGTGATAATACGTGATCTAATGTCCTACCGCCAACTTAGGTGTGATAATGAATTTTTTAAATTTGTTGGCATGAAGCAAATACTTTTTCTTTGAAGTGAATACATAATTTAGAACACTTCCAAGGGCTTCTCACAAACTATTGCAATAAAAAAAACTCATTTTTTGTTGGTCAAACGTCACATCCTATGCTATGTCCCAGCCAAATTAATTGATGCAACTACACTTATGGTAAAACCGGATAAAGAAACAAAAATAATTGCCGTAAAGGAACCATAAAGGAAAAGTATTTTCTTAATGTTTTTACAAATTAAACATCATTAATCAATAAAAGACGATGAGGACAGCAACGGCAACGGCAACAGCAACAGCAACAGCAGCAGCAGAAGTACTGTAAACATGAAAGAAAAACGCGAATAAACTGCATAATAGCGGGGCTATGAATTGAAGCAAGCAGTGACCACATGACGTATTTTCACACCTACCCAAACAACTTTTCTTGTTTAAATAAATGCCGATAGAAATAGAAAAACAAAAAACATATGCAATGGATAAAAAGGATGCGCTTCTAGTAATTTTAAATAATAACCCCGTATTACATATTGTATTGTCTTCCATGCCACAAACACTTTATTGAAGTACGAGTTGCTTAATATCATTTTAATCGCTTTTAGGCAAATTATCTTTCAATAAAAGGGAATAAAACTGGAAATGATGGCCAATTAACCAACTTGAGATCTTTTTTTCGGGGGGTTTTTATTTGAAAAATTCTCACAGACGGTGGCTGGAACTACTACCATAATAACCATGGTACGAGGAGGCAAAAAGGATCACTTTTTTGTTTTCGTTTTGGGCACTTTTTCACATGATCTGGGTAGTATTCTTATAAAGTAAATGAAAACAACAACATGACATTAATAATAAATTATTTTAGAAATTTAATACAAGTTTTTTATTTTAAACATTTGCACTTTAACATTATGCAACCACAACAACCTACTAACCAAACAACCAAACATTCAGCAAAATTTTATACCAGCATAGCCCACAACTGACTGAACTGAAACGTTCAGCCAAATAAAAAAAAACAAAATTCTTTCTACAACAGTATTGACTCATCCTTGGAAAGTCTGGCGAAACGGCCAAAGATATGGTAGAAGAAAATTAGATTTTTAATTAAAATAATTTTGTATGCAATTTAGATAATCGCGGTTTTATTATGGGGATGCTACAACAGTCCATGGCAGCAACTCAAACTGTGGCGGTATATGGAAAATGTTTTCTTTGCATTTTTCTGTTCTGTTTTTTTGGGGTTCGATTTTCATAAATGCGTGCGATATTATATTATTTTGCTTACGATGGCTTAAGACAGTGGTTTTTTGGGAAAATTTACAGATGAGATCCTTTAGAAGAGACCAAAACAGATGCTTTTCATATTAGAAAGCAATTTCCTTATCATGTTTGCACAAACAACTAACAAAATCTAGACGGTCTCGGTCTCTACCCTATTCAACTGTCTGATTAAAACATTTGGCTCAAGTGTCAGCATTACACTTATTATGATGGATCGTCATTTATTAACCATTTCAATAAAATCAGATCAGCAATAGAAGTTTTTGACGGCAGCTCATAAGCTCATAATGTAACTATAAATGGATTACATTCTGATAGTTTCATTCTACAACACAGGATTATACGGAACTATATGCCTGCCTTGCAGCTACGAGATTGCTGCCTATCGTATGGCATCGTATCGTGTTGTATTAAGTTTTACCAGCTAAGCGGATGAATAGTCTACTGGTTCTGGAATGTTAGAGTTGCCATCTGTTGTTCGTTGTTTCTATAAAGAATATTATCTGTGTAATATATTGGATGTTTGTATTGAGTGTAGTTGAGTTGTGAAGAACTCTACTCATTAAGTTCTATTATTTACCAATAGTTGACACTGCTTAAATTTCTGACGATATTCGGTGTTTATGATATTTATTATGGGGACTCACTGTATACGTTAGATAGAGGAAAATTGAAGTCACGTAATTTTTAAAATACAAGGTTATGTTAGGTTGCGCACCCCCTCCAAGGAAGGGGTCCCTCTTGGCCAGCTTTTAGGCCAATTGCGATACCACAATTAATTCTACCGGGGGTCAGGCATTCCCTAGAGAAAACACTCCCTAGTACAAAATAAATCTTGCTATTGCAGCAATCTTTATATTAAAGAAAATGAGAGGTCAGAAATCTTCGTCTCTTCATGACAAGAGCAGGGCTCTGACACATGAGGTGAAATACAGTCGCTTCCTCCTCCTCAAACCCACAGTTCCTACAGAAGTCATTAGTTAGAATGACGAGTCTTTCAGCATGCCTACCAAAAGGACAATGACCCGCAAGGATCGCCATTTTGGTTCGTTCGGAATCGACTTTAAACTGTACGTCCCGCCACTCATGTATAAAAATTAACACACACAACATAAGTGGTTTGAGAAGTGTTGTAATGACCAATTATGTATGTATGTATGCCTTAGATTGGATGTGATGAAGATGGCACTGGTTTGTGAAATTCGGTCTTTGACGCTGAACGATCAAAGAGAAGACTGCTTGCAAGGAACATCCAAGTAATGCCTTCTATAGTTGTTGTCTGAACAAAGTGATTCCCAAGCACAGAATGAATTATTTGGAATGCCAATCATTTCGAAACTTAAGTAGCGTTGTTGTTTATTGGCTTAATAAATTCACAAGTGGTTTTGAAGTAGTTCAGGTGATAACGCTGTAAAATAACTGCTGATGAGTCACAATTGAAAAACTTTAAGTTGATGCAACACAAATAATTCTTTAATTACAATTTTGATTGGATCAAATTATATTAATGAGCGTCGTGTATGCAATTTCCACCAGAGATAAGATTCTTACTTTCAACTAAAACACTTTGTAGGAAGTCTGTTCCAAACCACTGTTCTTTATTTAAACAAAGTATATTTATATTGTTTTTATTATTATTATTATTGTTTCTGTTGTTGTTGTTGTTATTATAGTTCAGTTTAGTAAGCATAAACGGGCGTTACATAAGGGCGTTTACCGATACAACGAAAATAAAACGAAACAAATTTATACTCAATTGATGGCGAAAACGTTTAGCTCGTCGTCCACCAAGATATGCAAGCCAATGTCTGCATAAAATGATCAGCATACAGCAGCCGTTTGCGCGAAACAGCCAAAAAAAAATTTGTTTCTCGTAGTTTATGATTTCGTTTCGTTTTTTGGTATGCAAGATCTGCTGTTTGCAAAAGTCTTTTAGCCAAAAAAAAATATCTTACCGGCAGATGATGCCGTTGTTTTCTTGTTCTTTTGTTTTTTGGTAGTTAAGCCAAGTCAACTCAAAATTAAACATCTCAACCATTTGCTTTTATTTTTTGATTTTTATTTTTTAACCTCAAAAAAATATAGAAAAACAGGATGAAATACAACAACTAGGCGTTTTAGTTGTGCTTAAAATAAGTACAAGTACTTGGCGGTTTCATCTTTCACTGTGTTTTTGTTTCTAAATTTATTTCAACGATTTTCTTTTCATTCTGTTTTCTGTCTTAGAAATACGTGCAATCAAGTAAAGGTCAAATGTTAGTTTTCAATCGATAGTTTTAGTGTAGAAGGAAGTTTCATTTTTTTTTTCGTACACAATATATTTAAATTGATCTTGGCCAATAGTTTTCCTTTTTTTTCTAATAATTTAATGGAAATCAATTTATTTAATGTTGTAGCAACTACCCAATAATTTTGTGGAACGTAGCAGTTTTGAAAATAAAAACAAAATTTAAAAACTTTGTTCAAATCTACGTATATTTGAATGCCTTAAAAATAAGCCCCCTAATGCACTTGTATCAATGCTGTTTTCAGTTGTCGCTTCAAATCTCAGTTCAATTTTCTAGAGTGGGTAGAATTAAATGAATGCGGTACTTGGAGTTTGACTGTCAGTTTGTTTTGGTCAAACACATAATAACATATCATGAAGTCGCCGTAGTCTAGTAGGTAATGTGTTGGCTTGTTAGACTGAAGGCCCGAGTTCAAACCCCAGGTCAGACATCAAAACGAAAATATGAAAATATTTCTAAGGCGACTTCCTCTCAGCAGATTTCTAGCAAAAACTCTGAGAGTTAATAAAATTGCCATGAAAAGCTTCACAAAAATCTGTCGTTCGGAGTCGACTTTAAACTGTAGGTCTCGCCACTCATGTATAAAATTAACGCACACAACATAAGTAGTGTGAGAAGCTAGGTCGTAATCCTGACTGAAGGGTTGTAATGACCAATTAAGTTATGTATGATAGGCGATCAAATCACTGTACTATGCAGAACTAAACAAAATGGAGTGAGCTAGGAAAACTAAGAAATTCTAAGAATATTTTTTCACGACATCATTACTGTTCCATGATTGCTCATTAGTTTAAATTATTCTTTACAAATCACTGTAGTCGCCATAGTCTAGTAGGTAGTGTATTGGCTTATTAGACATAAGGCCATGGTTCAAAACCCCAGGTCAGACATCTCTAACAAAACGAAATATGAAAAAGTATTCCTTCAGCCACTTAATCTCAGCGGATTTCTGGCAAAAACTCTGAGAGTACATAAAAACTGTCAAGTTTCTAAAAAATCTGTCGCTCGGAGTTGACTCCCACCACTCATGGATGAAATTAATACACTCTATATAGGTGGTATGAGAAACTAGGTTGTAATCCTGACTGAAGGGTTGTAATGATCAATTAAGAAAAATAAGTAATGACACTGACCCTGTCCTATACGAGTTTGGTAAAGCTCAAAATAGACTTCCGGACACCGGCTAAGGCATGTGAGTTGCCTTCCAACAATAAGGAGTTTAGGTGGTATGAACTATTTTTTGTATTGTCGTAAAAGACCAACCCAATTGAATGTTTCTTTCGGCGCTTGAAAAATATGCAGTTTCCGGCTAATAAGGTATTGAATTTTTTTCCCAATCCCTAAGGTTTAATATCAACGTGAGTGGTTTAGGGTCATATAAAAATAAGTGGCATATATAGCAGTCATTAGCCAAAAAAGTACATGGGCTTGGAAGAGACCATTCTTAACCTTTAATTAGTCACGTTCTAATCTAAAAATGTAAAGTGATTGAATTGATGACATAAATTTCTTTCACTGCCTGCAGTTTACATAGGTAGGTACAGGTGGAGGAACACATCCAAGGAAATTGGATGGACACAGTTTGGCTAAGTGGGGCCCATTGTGATACCAAAGTTTTCCATTATCCCATAATCCCGGAATTAATTGGATATTCTGATAGAGCTACTCGGATTGCTAATGTCAATGCGTGACAATTCCACCAGTTTATCTATATAATAGACACCAAGATGCCTTTTTCTTCTGATACCTTTTCCTCAGTACCGGACATGTACTCAGAAGGTGAAGAATAGTCTCCTCTTCTTCCTCATCTCTGTAGCTTCCGAATAAATCATATGCAAGGTGTGCAAAATCAATGTTCCGTAATGCCCTCGACACAATACTCAGCCAGTTTCTTTGGAGTCTAGTTACAATGCAAAGTTACATTCTAAATTCAAAGCATACATTCTAAAACTGGAAATTATTATTATAAAAACCAATCATTAAGTTTTTTTTATAATTTATATAGAGGAGGGCATACATGACTGTTTCAATAGAGAGATTCATTTTAGCATTGTCTCCTAATAGAATGGCCATGGCGGCAAATATTTTTGATCTCTTTGTCCACTTTATTGTTGAACAATTGTCACATTCAGTTCATATATTACTTCCATAAAGAAATTTAATTGTTGTTAAGTCCTTAATACAAAGAAATCTGAACACAATAATACAATACTAATTGAGTTTAAAACAGACTGGACTCTTGAAGATAAAACACCTTCAAGTAGGAGTTTCAAATAATATTTGTTCAGCATATTTCTCTCAATTTTTTTAGCGAATTTTTTCTTCCTTTCCTTTTTTTTTTTTTTTTTGGGGAAACAGTAACACACCTTTCACATTAGCAATTAATGACATCCTTTTGTTTCAGATGTTAAAGGCGGGAGGATTAATTTTTGAACAGCCTGTGTTGAAAGAAAAAAAAAAAAGAAAAAAATCAATTTCCTACTGTGCAACACAATAGAAAGGCGGCTACTAGAAGATGGCCAGTATAGGAATTTTAAGAAACAATCATTTCTGTATGCCTGTACAGGTGATAAGAAGTATTTTTTTTTAGTTTTCTCTACACAAAAAGGTACAACATGCAAAATAAAAGTCACAGGAAAACAAAAAAAAATAATCTTAAAATGTCATGAAGTACATGCATGCTTAGGTGTGTGTTTAAATGTTTGCTTAAGGATAGCATTGGAAACAGTTTGAATTCTTTTAAAATCTGTTTATCTCTCATACTCTTTATATTTTATGGGTTTTTCTTTCTACATTCTTAACCTTAATTCTAACGGTTTAAGGCGCCACAACTCTTATTAGTTTAAGTCCTATTCTACCTGAAAGTACAGGATCATGTTTAGCATACCAAATATTGATCTTTAGTTCTCACCTTAAAACTGTTTAAACGAAAATAACTATGTTGACTTACAGACTTGCCTAATCTAAATACTCCGGTCATCATTAATCTGCCAAAGGATCAGTCAGTCAGTCGTTACATCCCTTACACGCACTCTTTCATTTGATTTTCAAAGTCACTGTTCATTACAATTTTCTCTCATTCCTTCATCCTTATCTGACTGGCTGACTTGAAATCATCATAAAAAATACGTTTTTTTTCTTTTAATTTTCTTTCCTTATCCAATCCAATGATCGTGCTGTGCTCCAGCAAAATTTATTTCCTAATTTAAGGATTTCAATCTTTTTCCTCTCTTTTTTTTTGTTAAGACCACCAGCAAGTAGGTTAAGGTAGAAAGATTAATGGGAATTGCCTAATTTTTGGCAATAAAATAATCATGATATTTCCCAGAACAAATGATCATAAATTATGGAAAACGAAAAGATTTTGTTTCATCCATAATTTTAATTTCATTTCTAATCAGTGTTCACTTAAAATGACTTTAGAATACTGACGCCAATTTTATAATTTTAATTGGATTAGTTTCTCTTATTCGAGTTTCAACGATAAAGGAAAGTGAATTTTGAAAAGACTTAGACGGCCGATACCGCAGCGTATTCTAACATAATAACCTCAAAAGCAGCTTTTTGCCTTCCACGAATCACTGAATCCGAGAAACATTGGAGTTTTGGGGTTACTCCTCTACATTAGGAATGCCTGTAGAAAGCTTATAACTGACAATGCAGTAATGGACTCAGTCAACGCTAGATATGCGACTTCGAGAAGGAGCATGACATTTCATTTCAGGTGAGGGGGAAAAGAACGACTGTAATATCTTTAGGCTTATGTGTATCTAGCCTCTAAGGTTGACGGCCACCTTTGGCTTCTATGGTAGACATACATACATACATACGAGTAATTGATCATTACAACCCTTTAGTCAGGTTTACAACCAAGTTTCTCACATCACTTCTGTTGTGTGTGTTAATTTTATACATGAGTGGCGGAACCTACTCTTTAAAGTCGGCTCCGAACTACAGATTGTTTTGAGAACATTTTTTATTTTCTCTCAGAGTTTTTGCGAGAAATTTGCTGAGAGGAATTCGCTGACGGAATATTTTTTCATATTTCGTTCGAACTCTGTGGCCTGGGGTTTGAACTGTAGACTCCTAGACTACGGTCACTTCCGACGTTAAATTTTACAGACTCATTCAAACATCTGTAACTATGCCTGATTGCATCAGAAGCTCTTAATGTGCTCGGCCTGAAACTTCAATGTAATATTTTATAGTGATGAGCAAGAATAGTTTACATCTCACATGTATAGTGCTTCAAGGCCTATTTTTGGGCGTACATAATGATTCAATGGAACAACTTTGCAATGTGATATGTGTCGCTCTGTTCTGTCACTGCTACAAGCAAATTAAAAACACATATTTATACGTTTACGTTTACGTGTTTACCTTTCTCGTAGAGTACATCCACTAGTGGCTTAATGGAAGTAGATCACACAATACAGAACATTTTGTATGGGGAACGTCCTTCCTGCAGAAGATTTTCTTGTCTCTTACAACGTAAACGGATTCAATCTAGTGTCTACGAACACTACTCCCACTTATCTCTTCCACGCAACCAATTTGTCTACTTCTAACCCCATACGGTTCCTAATTAGGGACCATCCCCTAAGTGTTGATTGTTTAAAAAAAAGTATGGGCCTGATAAAATTCTTTGTACTGCGCTCTCTTGCAACGTCACTTCGAATGGTAATCACAACCTTTTTAAGGAAATAAACCATAGAATCGTTACTTAAATAATTTTAAAATAATGTGAGGTTCTTAGTCAATACCATGACAAGTTCTACAATGACAGGGTTACCATCTATCACTGTATAGAAAGAACATTCTATCGGAAAATGTATTAGATTGTTGTATAGGGTATAATCAACGCTGCATAATATTGTTATGATGTTGGTTATTGATCTCATTACCTCTGGTGGTCAGGCAACATGCCAAACGGACTATTTGGAGCCTCTTGAATATGAGTTTATTTATTTCTATGTCTTTGGGTTAGATAAAGGGTTGTAATGATATTCCTCTATAGCGATATATGTATCTTGTTTCATCATTCCACACCAAGTCAACTCAATTTCTCCATTTTCTTCATGTGTAGGCATATATGAAGTCGTCGTAGTCTAGTAGGTAGAGTGGGGACTTATAAGACGTCAGGCCACGGTTCAAACTACAGATCACATAAATCCAACAAAAAAAGAATTATAAAAAAATATTTCTTCGTCGACTTACTCTCAGTAGATTTCAGCAAAACCTCTGAGAGTCTCGTTCAGAGACGACTCTAAACTGTATTCTCCGCCACTCATGTATAAAATTTACACGCACAATATAAGTGGTGTGAGAACTAGGTTGTAATCCAGAGTGAGGGGTTCTAATAACCAATTATGTATGTATGTAGGCCAATATTTCTCCCCTTCTTCTCTACCTTAAGAGTACAAATCAATGGATTAATCAATCCATGATCGTGGCAAAACAAAGCTGGTACAGCTTTATTACTTCTTTCTGACTTCATTACGGAATTTTGCAAAGTATGTCATGGTCACTAGAGGAATAAGTAGCAATGTTTCCATAAACTACGTTCAAAATTTTTCGTTTTTTGTTGAAATCTTAACCGCCCAAAATACTGATGCAGATGGAAATCTGGCAATTAATTTGTTTACGAATTAATATTAAAATTCTCAGCTTTATTTACTTTCTACGCCTTTTTCTTCAAAAAATAATCGATTAGAAAGTGAATGCTAAAAAGTGAATCAAATTCCCTTTATGAAAACACCTTTTCAATAATTGTTGTCACCGTAAAGCAACAAAAGAAAATCAAAAAGAAATCAATCCTTTTGCTTGATGAACACACATTTTCTATCCAAAAAGAGAAAGAAAAACTTGTCAACTCACTTTTCTTTTTATACTCTCAGCTTTTAATCTTAAAAAGAAAGAAATTACATCTGCTTGCAAATAAAAAATAAAAATTTGATCTTTTGCTTTCGATTTTAATACGCTCTCCTCCTCCTCTTACGTTCTTTTTTTTTCAAAATTTTAAACAATTTTTTATGACACGCGTTAGGATTTGTTTACAATTTCCGGTTATTGACATTGAAATCGGAATGCATTTATAAATTATGCCCGTTTAATGAAGCCAAGCTACCGTTATTTGAGGGAGAGAAAGAGTGAAAGTATAAATAACACCCTTTACCATATGAAAGATTCATTTCTTTTTCGGAATACTTATTAAATGATTACGTATGTATGTATTCGCTTGTTAAAGAATACAAAAAAAAGATGAAATGATGATGATGATGGTGATGATTTGATTTCTATTGGGTTTTTCAATTTTTTATGAATTTGCAACTGCTTACGCGTGTCTGTCACACTTATTGTGAATTGTCTTAAATCAACGTTAGTGCCCGTAAAGGTGTCAAAGGGTTGTCTTGTGTCGTATTCTTAAACGAATATGAGTGACTTGTTGCCAACTGCAAGACGAAAATGTTGTGTAATCTGAAACGAAAAAGGGTTGAACAAATCGATTGCATACATATGAAATGGGTGTTAAATGTTAAGCAATATTTCCTTTCTGTTGCTTTTGAATTTTCCTTTTTTCTTGCTAATTTTGTTAAAGAGTTATGAAGGCATTACAAATTTGTTTTATGAAATAAAATTTGTGTTTATATTTACATAGAAGAGACATTTTTTTTGTTTTAATTTAATTTTAATTTTTATTTTGTGTTCAATAGAGGCTATTTGAAAATTTTAATTATTCAGGTCAATAAGCATAGAAACTAAATATAGAAAGTATATTTGTACTCTACATGAAGTGTTTTAATTGATTTACGATACATGTCACCCAGTCAATTTTAAAGAAAGGCTCTTAAATTTTATTTATGCATATAGATACTGAGTATTTTTTCACTCTATACCCGCCAAAGAAAATCTATTAAAATATTTGTGAGGTTTTCCAAGGTAAATCGTTAAAGGAAGTGTGTTGGCTTACAAGATATTAGGCGATGGTTCAACCTCTGGCTCAGACATTTCGAACAAAAATTAAAAATATGAAAAACTACTCCTCGGCTACTTCTTCTCTTAGCAGTCTTCTGCCAAAAGTAAAATAAAATTGTCATGAAAAGTTTTTCAAATCTGTCGTTCAGAGTCACGCCATTCATGTATAAAATGAATACACTCAACATAAGTGGTGTGAGAAACTAGCTTGCAATCCTGCCTAAAGGATTGTAATGAACACTTAAGTCCCAAGGTGCCTAAAAACAACGGTCCCTATAAACATATGTTGGGTGTAGTGGAGAGGATATTTTGAGGGTAAAGTTTTACACTTTTTAAAAAGTAACGCTGACCGACATTTTGATTATGTTTGTTGATGACGTTATGCTTTCTGTAGGGCCAGAGTTCATAAAGCTTTCTAAATTTGAAGGTGTGAAATCCTTTTAATTTTATAACTTCAAAATCGATGACGAAAAAAATTGTTTGCCTTCACCTAAGTTTGAAACTGGATATTTCGGGTTTGAAGTCTCCGAGGTTTAACATGAATTATTCGAATTTGTAGTGCTAGCACTTCAACTTGGAATAACAACCTAATGGAAGTTATAAGATTTTAAATTTAATCTCAGACTCAATAGAACTCAATAGAGCTGTGACAAAAAAGCCAGAGACATTACAGACTTTCTATCTCCACTTTTTACAGTCTATATTCATAATGTTTCCCCTTTGGGTCCATTTGTCTAAGAGGATGGATCTGTAGTTAGGATGGCTTGTAGGAAGGCCTTAAATTCGCTTAGAAACGAAGTTTTTACATGAAAGGAACGGAGTCTAAAGATCTGAGCAGATAAATCAAAGTTTATAGTTTTGAATTCAGAGTAATTGCATCACGAAAGCAATAAAAAAAAGAAAAGACTTTTGCGCTACAAGATGAATAAAGTGTCGAACTTTTGCCTTTAAAGAAAAAGTCCTTTAAAACACGTTTTTGATCAAAAAATACTTTGAATATTTTAATACCATGATACAACAATGGCAACAGATTACCCATTTTGTTAAGTTACCAACAGATTGGTCAGCTAGCCGTTGATTTTTCAACGGCTTTAGTTTTGAAAATGAAAAAAAAAATACAGAAACAACACGGCATTGTGGCAGATAACCCACCAAAGGTATCTGTAATGATATTTTTCGGGGTTGAACTGTACCTGTATACAGGCACTCCACTCACACCCAAAAAAATGCTGTCATGGATTAAACTCCATATATTAGCGGCCAATGCACGGTGAAAACGTAAATTCATATGACACCATCTACTTAAAACTACATGACATCCAAGTCCAATTCTGTGAGTAACCATCGCCCAGAATCTTGCACTTTGTTCTTAAAGAAGTTGGGTGCAATAATGACTCCGGACTACAAACTACACCAAACAATGCAAATTTCAGATAGCATTAACGGCTCTTGGGCTGCCTCTGACGTCCCAATTGAGCTAGAAAAATATTGTTCGTATTACATGTGCTGTTGCACATCAAATTTAGTCCTCCTGTGTTATAGATTTAACTCTTGTAGGATGGTTTTCTTTACCATTGTTAGTAGGAACGATTATAGATCACAGCCTAATAGAGACTTATGCAAGTAGAATGATGAATTTCACTTTAACAAAGTGATTTGCGCAACATTATAAAGTGTATCAATAAATTGTTTTAGTTTTGTCATGTACTGATATTGCTTTAGGGTAAATTTTTTGAACATTGAGTAACTAATTCATCCCTATTTAGCTAGCTTCAGCTTTCAAATATCCTCTTCAGACATAAGCAGGTTTTCCTCCATTAAATTGTCATTATCGTGCAGTATCAACGTCTTGTCTTCTAGTACGTATCATTTTCCTTTACTTGTTGGACGCGTATTAACAATTCTCCTGTACATACATATAATTGGTCATTACAACTCTTCAGTCAAGATTACGACCTAGTTTCTCACACCACTTATGTTGTATGTGTTAATTTTCTTCATGAGTGGCGGGACCTACAGTTTAAAGTCGACTCCGAACGACAGATTTTTAAGAAACTTTTTCTTGGCAATTTTATTCACTCCTGGAGTTTTTGCCAGAAATCTGCTGAAAGAAGTTGTTTCGTTTTTTTTCGAAATGTCTGACTGGGTTATGAACCGTGGCCTCATGTCTAATAAGCCAACACACTACCTACTAGATTAACGCAACTTTCTGTTTCATTTTCCTGTATTCAACTATAATTGAAACTACATTGAACCAAAATATTTTCACTATCGCCCCTAGTTGTCGGGCAATAAAAACCTGTGATGATGATTTTCTGACGTTTACAGCGGCCAATTGTATTCATAGTTTTACGAAATTTGGTCACCACCCTTCTGGAAATCTTTCCCATGAGATATTTTACTTAATTTCCTCTAAAATTTAAAAACGAACTGGAACTTAAAAGACTCTTTAGTACATTGTTTCTCTTTTTTTATTTAAAACAAACTCGCCATACTGTTTGAGTAAAATTGTTTCATATAAGCAAAGGTAATCTAATAATATCAAAATCTGTGTTTAATTATTGGGAAACCATATGGGTTTCAAGTTCAATGTTTGCTGGTATTTTTTCTTGTTTTTTTATTTTTTATTTTTTATTTTTTATTTTTTTCTATTTTTCCATAAAACAGCTGGTTTGCATGAAACATTAGATGGAAACGTATGGAAATCGAACGCAAGTGTTTGCCTTATCTGTAGATAAATCGTAAAACATATTCCATTGGAAGCTTGGAAACAATTCATGTGGAACGAGTCGCCTATATAAAGGCTTAAACTGATTTTAATTGATCATATTAAACATCGGTACGGAAGTGAAAAGTTCAATTAAAAAAATTAAAAATAATTTAAAAAATTTCATTACAGTTGTATGGGAAGTCATATAAAAATGAAATTTAAAATATCTTTTGTTGTTATCGTAATAGCGGCCACATTTAGTTTTCTAAAAGCCACCGAAGCGGCCACTGCAGTTCCGGGTAAACCAGATAATCCGGGTACACCTGCTCCTAGTAGCAGTCAAACCAAAGGAGGAAGTGAAAGTTCAAGTGTACCTACACAAGCCGTTTTCAAGTTACCCTGTTCCATAGATGAAGATGAGCTGTTGCACGAAGTAGGCTTATTTATGAAGGACAGCATGAATTTGTCAGTGGATCCTTGTGAGGATTTCTATGAATTCACCTGCGGCAATTGGGTGCGCAATCCACGAGTACCAGGCCGTGGACAAACCGATACATTTCTGCATACCATTGAGATGGAAATTAATGACTTGACTGTGCAATATTTAAAGAATTACACCAAAGGCTCAACTAAAACAGCAGAGGAAAAGGCAAAACAGTTCTATGCCTCCTGTATTTCAACAGGCAAAGATTTGAAGATGGGTGTAAAAACCCTATTGGATGCGGAAAAGTTAGTGTACGATAAAGTGAATTTAACGGGAGAAAGTGATTGGATTGGCATCAATTTCATGTCAGACTATGGCATCTATGCTTTACTGCCCCTGAGTGTTAATTACAGTACTGTCAGTCGCCAGTTTGAAATTTCCATTAACATGCCCTGGCCGGAGTTACAGCTTTTCTACAATAACTCCAAAACTGACGATCTATTCCTAGTGCCTGGCCTAGATAAAGCCGAATTTAAGCTGATGATGGAATTTGAACGCAATTTAACGGAAAAGGTTGCCGCTTTAGAGGCCCCTAAGAGAGTAACAGTAGGCGAATTCCTGCATTTGCACAAAGCTGACCCTATCAATTGGCCGTCAGTGTTTAAAACCGCCTTTCCAACTAATCTAGACCACGATTGGTATGTAAGCAACATCATATCAAACTTTACCAAATTGGAGCGTTTCCTACGCAAGTCGTCCGTTCGTAATTTACAAAATTATATAAAATGGCGTACCGTTTTGAAATTCTACAATATCTGGAAACAAGAACTACCCAGCGATGAGAACAGGGAACAAATATGTCGCCAGCATACAGAAGGTTATTTCGCTTATGCCATAATGCCTTGGTTTATCGAATTCCTGTACGATCAAGAGCGTCGGGAAGATACTTTAAGATTGTCAGATGCCATACAAATGCAGTTCTATAAATTTATCGATAACTATGACTGGTTAGATGAGAACTCAAAATCGAATATGAAAACCAAATTACGATCCATGGATATATCTGTAGGCTATAAGGATGAAATGCGTCATGTCTCTTTAGCTGATCGCATTTACAGTGAGTTGGACATTGGTACGGATTGGTTTAAGAATTTACAGAATTTGGAAGCCAACAAAGCACGTACACGCCTTAACTCAGTGCACAAGACTGTAGTGCCTCCCATGTTATCGCCTTTCGATGTCAATGCCTTCTATGTGGACTACATTAACACTGTCTTCATAACCATGGCCATATCTCAAATGCCTCACTATCATATAAAATATCCCGAGTCACTTAAATTTGGTGGTCTTGGCATGCTAATAGGCCATGAGATATCCCATGCTTTTGATCCCAATGGTTCGCAACTAAACTACGATGGCAAACGTCATCAATGGTTGAACTCGGACTCACAGCGTAATTTCAAAGAACGTTATAACTGCTTGGAAAATCAATACAACAAATTTATCTATCATGGCATACAGACCAATGGTACCACTACCATGCCTGATAATATTGCCGATAATTCCGGTTTGCGTTTAGCTTATAACTCCTACAAAAACGTGTTGTCTGAAAACGATGTTGGCGATGAGTATCCTTTACCCGGCTTAAATTTCACCAACAATGAATTGTTTTTCATAAAATTCTCACAAACCTGGTGCACTGGTCGTGATGAGTCATATAAAATGCGTCACATTAACTCGGATCATCATGCCTATGGCGAGTTTCGCGTATTGGGACCTCTGCGTAATATGCCGGAGTTTGCTCAGACTTTTAAATGTAAATTGGGTTCTCAAATGAATCCTTTGAAGAAATGTGTTGTATGGTAAACATAACTAGCATTGGTATTTTTTGAAAAAATGGAAAAGTACGCAGAAAAGTACCAAAAACTAAATTTTTATATACATATTTTGTTATCAGTAGGAGAAGACAGTTAATCATCATGAATGAAACAACAATTTTTAAAATACAAAAACAATACTAAAAAACTAAATTACTTACATACATATGAATTAATCACTTAAATTATATTAAAATAATTAAAAGTACCAACAGGGAATTTATGCACATGTTATAAACAATTTTAGTAGCACTAGATTATAAACAAATATGCAATATTTTACTAAATATTTAAATAAATAAAGCTTATACTTTAACAAATATAAATATGTTTTTTAATTTATGGTGCCTTTCAAAACACTATCAAGAAAACAACTGTCTTTTGAGATTTAATATGAGAAACTATTGGTGCATTGTAGGTTCTCAAAAAATATTTTTTTGGAGGCCTATTAACCCTTTAAAAAGCATTTAGGATCAATTAATAAAAGCCATAAAACTAAAAAATGTTGTAAAAGTGGTGCACCATTACCACTTCCCTAATATGTTTGGAAGTCTATTTTCAGTTACATACTATATTATCAAGACTGGAGTTTCATTATACATACATACAAACATAATTGGCCATTACAACTCTGCAGTCAGGATTACAACCTAGGTTCTTACACCACTTATCTTGAGTGTATTAATTTTAACCATAAGTGGCGAGACCTACAGTTTAAAGTCGATGATGAAGGACAGATTTTTTGAGATAGTTTTCCTGGTAATTTTATTAAAACTCAGAGTTTTTGACAGAAATCTACAGAGAGGAAGTCGCCGAAGAATATTTTTTCATATTTCGTTTTGATGTCTGACCTGGGGTTAGTACTGTGGCCTCACGCCTAATAAACCAACTCCCTACTTACTAGACTACGGCGACTTTAAAAAATGTTGTCTCCTGATAAATTTTACATTTAAGAAAAACACGAATTTTTCTTCTTATGTTTTCGGCTCTATTTCAGTTTTACAACTAAAAACTAATCAAGTGATTGGTTGACTGTAGCAGGTTCTAGAATGATAGAGCTACCATCCAACGGTTCTTAGAAACAAAGCTCCCTGTATAAATGTACTGGTTTGTTCCCCTTTTGTTTTTTATTTTTTATTTTTGTTTAAGATCAGCACTCATTGCATGGGCCCCTCTCATGCAGTGCATAGTTTTGGAAATTGAAAATAGATTATAAGAAGCAGGAGAGAGAAAAATGTGTTTATGAATATTAGATTTAAATATATTTATATTATAAATTACAAAAAACTTTTGCAGATAGAGAGTTCCACATTACATGCTCTACATAATAAACTTGTATTATGTAAAGTGTGCAATTGTCTGAAGAAAGTTCCTTTATCTCTTTCGAGCACATTTCATTAAAGTAGCGAAAATATAGTGAAACCTAAGCCACATAGCCCTAAAGACTCATTAGAAAAAACATTACCGTCATTAATAAGCATGTTCGCTTGTTCTTCCAGTACGCGTTCGAGAAGCCTTAAAATACTCTTCGAAGCACTGGTTCATATGTGAAGGTTGGAAATTGTTAAGTTAGCTTAGGTTAGCGGGTAGCTTACCGTTCACAGACCAATTCACTCGATGGTCTATATGACCCATTATGTTGCTTAATAGGGTTCGATATAAGTTTTGTAAATAGTAAAGAGATCAGACGTAGAGAGATATTGCTTGCACCGAATTAAGAAACCGAGGCACTTAAATATTTCTTTCGGAACTTGGAAATATACTAGCACCAGGGAACATCATACATTCATGCCAAGACCATCAAGAGCTTTTGAGTCCCCAATACTTACAAAACTCATAGTTACAGATAACGTTTTATTATTGTCGCACTTGTCAGTTCATAAATAAATACTGAATTCGTACATTTGTAATCTTTAAGGCTATTATTACAGCCAGCAAGGTACTGTATTAATCGGTTAGCCAAAAGGACAGTCTAAGGTTATTGCGCAAAAATTCCGCATACGACATGATCTGAATTCGTTACTGAATACTTGTTGATTTTTCTGGAAGGTGTAAGCCATTATCCTAATATTCAGTTGTCTTCTGAAAGTACCCTTCATATCAAGAAAAGCAGTCAAACTATTACCCTTGTAGACATTTAATACTGCACTTCGATAGATTTACCCTTCGTGTAGATGTGTTGTGCCCCTAAAACAATATCTGGTCTAATATATACCAGACCTTCAAGATGATGAGGATATGCCTAAAATATTTAGCTTTGACATGAGATGCTTTACTACTCTTCGGAATAATGACAATATTGTAAACTGTACAGTCCAAAAGAATAAATAATAAACGCAAGGAAAAGTTGCGACTACGGTAGTCGCCGTAGTCTAGTAGGTAGTATGTTGACTTATTAGACATGAGGCCACGGTTCAAACCCCAAGTCAAACATCTCCAGAAAAACGAAATATCAAAAAATATTTCTTCGGCATTTTACTCTCCATAGATTTCTGGCTAAAACTCTTAAAGTAAATAAAATTGGCATGAAAAAGTTTCTTAAGTAACTATCGTTCGGAGTCGACTTTAGGTTATTGGTTTCACCACTCTTGTATAAAATTAAGACACACAACGTAAGTGGTGTGAGGAGCTAGGTCATAATCCTGACTGAAGGATTGTTGTGAGCAATTATGTACGTATGTATGTAAAAGCTACGATATAAGGATTTACAAATTATGTTTAATAATGTACGAGCTGACTAATTTTGACCTCGATGTTGTGTAACAGACCAGAGTCCCTAGTGGGAACTGAACCCAAAACCCGCACGCTAATAGTTTAGCACACTACCCAATAGACAACCCGCGCATTCTAATAGCCAAATAAATAGTAATTTTTGATAATTTTTTTAAACGAACTAAAAGTAAAGTAAAGAAATAAATTTAGTGAGAAAAAATTATCGAAATTTTTTCTGTTTCCTATAAAACCGCCAAACAATTTGCACTTTGAGACAATAGGACACAGTAATTAAAAAAAAGAAAAGAACGAAATCCCTTAAAGGACTTTATGTCCGCCCTTAACATTGAAAATTGCATAAAACCTTAATTTATTTCGAGACAATAGCCACACAACAGCAAAAATGCATTGCATTATCATCACCATTATCATCCTACACATACCATAACCATATCCTTTTCAAAGGCAAAAACAATGAAAATGGAGAAAAAAGGAACGAAATGCCGCAAAAAGTGATAAAAAAAAATTTTAATTAAAAATTATTCCGAATACGAAATTATTTTAAAAATTTTCCTATGTATGAGGGAGAGTATGAGAGAATGTGTTAAATGCTTCGCAGGTAAATCCTTTCCTTCCTTAAATTTCTGTTTTTTTTATGGAAAAGAAATACGTTACTTACGTGGCAACAATAAGGATTTAACGCAATAACCGCCAAAATATTTCTATAAAATCTTCTATTTTTTTCCTTCGTTAAACATCTTGAACATGTTTGAACTGTTGTAGACGCGCATACCGCTTGGCTTACATCCTTTGAAAAGGATTGAAATTGAGAATGATGATGTCTTTGCCAGTGAATCACTTTCGTCAGTATTAAAGGGGTTTTCCTTTCAATTGGTGTTGTTGGTTTGCGGCAAACAAACCAGCCATCCTTTTCTCAGCACACACGAATCAAATTGAGCCTGAAAACGCAGATTTAATTTAAAGTTTTTGTGTTTCCTTATGTTTTTTTATTGTTTGCTCTCTCTCTTTTTTATTCTTTAACAATTGTAGCAACTGATTTCTCGTTTACTCCACATACATGCATACAATTCATTTCACTTTGCAACATTTTGTGGCGCAATTTTTTTCCATCCTGTGGCTGTTACAAAATCATTTTTTTTTCTTCTTATTTTTTTATACTTTTCATCATCATTTTTTATTTATTTGTGGAGTTCCTGTGGCTTGTGCTTTGTGTATTGTTGCAACTGAATGTTAAATGTGTGGTGCAACAGCTGCTTGCCTCTGTTACTTATGTCATATTGAATGAGTATGAATGTGTGTATGTGTGCGTTTGCGTTGGCGAAAGGATTAAATTGTTACAGTCTGATTGTGATTTATTTTTTAAAGGATTTCTTTTTGTACTTTTTCGGTTTCTCTTTCTTATTTTTTCCTTTTCTTTTCACAAAAGCAGCACATTGTGCGTGTGTGTGCAGTTCTTTTTGAAGTCGGTTTTCTTTTCACATTTTATCGTTACAGGATTTTATTTTATTTCTCTTTTTGTTATCGATAAATTGATACATTTAATAATATTTTAACAACTGTCGTATTAATGAAAATAAACTTCCGTTGATGAGTAAATGTATTAAGGACATGTGCAAAATCCTTTCCTTTTGCATTCTATTTTTAACAAAATTTATTATTTTTTTCTGCTCAACCTACAGTCAGAGGAATAGGGACTATATACTGAGTATGGCATGCTAGGCAAATAGTTTAAGGAAGTAGGGAATAAGGAACTTTAGAAATGAATTTGAATACTTTATACGAGACAAAAAAGACTTCTGGAGGAAGGGTGTTCCTAATACAAATAGTGTCGCCAAAGAACAAACTCTCCGCTGGACAATCAGCAATAAACAAATGCAATCTATGCATATATAATTTGTTATACTAATTGAATATACTGCAGGTAAAAGAAAAATGTGGTAAAAAAAGACAATATTGCTCTATTAAAGGATAATTTTTATAAACAGAAATGCATGGCTTTTAATTTTAGTCAGGTCTGCACCCGTAATTTGGACACATTAGAGCCACTCTACCATATTGGCAAAACATTAACTCCGTTACTGTGTTACTGAGAGATAGATCACCAGGCATATTACGTAGAAAGAGCTGAATCCTTCCCAGATTCATACTCAAACTAAAACTAAGCTCTTCCAAATCGTTGAAATCCTAACAAAAGAGTCCATCTTCCCACAACGATGAGACAGCAAACACTGGCCTCTTATGCCAATTTAGACCAAAGAGCTGCTTCGATCAAGCACAGGTAGTTATCAGCCTCATCTAAACGCGATGTATCTCGATTTTTAATGGGAAGAAAGATTACCGATCATATGAATTACTGCCTTAGCTAGCCGTACAGCATCTAGGTTTTCTTTATTGCCAGCATCGCCAAAGGTAACATACAATTGACTGACTTCGGCCTGGAAAGCACTTCCTTCATCTATTAGCCTGAAGTTAATTTTCCTGTTCATTTCACAAACCCATTTACGCCCAATATCGATTAAGTTCCGTCTATGAGGATCTTAATTCCAAAACTATTGTCTAGAGCTGTAGAATCAAATACAGTCAACCTGAATTTGGTTACCATTTGTGCCGGCTAAACGAAATTCGACTGTGGCCATTATTACACGACGTTTTCGTATTGGACGCCCACCTGTTGATAGCAGTTATATAGATGGTAGTTTTTGTTGCGGTTCTATACTGATTCACAGAAGGACATTCGGCCATTATTTCCTTTCTTTTATGATCAGGAATTTCTTTTTAATTTCCGCATTATTCAGATGTTCCTAAGCGATTTTATTTGTAATGCATAGTTCCATCGCAATGGAGGCAATGTTTATATCTCGATCGGAATTGAGAATTTTCATTTCCAGAGCATGAGAATTACAAGTAGGGACTCGAATGAAAATACTAGCAAGGCCATACACAAATAAGTTTTCAGATGATTGGCAGCACATATCTCCTACTGGCTAATATTTTTGATTTCCGATCATCGAATGCTGAGGCAAATGATCTCCAAGCAAACAAATTCTTGTATCTTAACTATAAAACATTTTAGATTTATACTCCGATTATTATTTAATATACTGTACCTTTGCCACTGTTTATTTCCTTTTGTTCTACATTATATCAGTGACAATCTAACAGGCAACATGAGTGAGCAATAATACTCTTTTAATCAACTCCATACAACGTCACCTCATAAATTTTATTTAAAAAAAGGAAAAATAAAAAATAATAGAAAATAATAGAATAAAACAACCCAAAAACTCCTTTTTTGTTTCGCCCAAAAACAAGAGGTTGAATGAAATCATCAGGCAATGGAGGAAAACAACAACACATTATTAACCCTTTAACACCCCTTTTTAGTAATATTTTATTGGACATTATCATAACAACATCATTATTAACACTTGTTACCAGTTCAGTTGATGTTAAAAAAAGACTTGTAAAGCAAAGAGAATATTATTGGCCTATCATCACCCTTCCATTTTTTAGATGAGAATGCTATTTTTTTTTTACTAGAAACCTCCCCAAAATAAAGGTGGCATGGCAAATAACATATTTTACCATAAATTTAGTAATAATTACTCATCTTTTTTTAATAGTTTTTATCTGCTCTTTTGGCTTGCAATTCCTTTTTAACCCTTTTTTCTAGTAGTAACAGTGCTTACAGTGCGATGCATGTTACCGAGTGTTGCAAATACAATTCGTTTCATTATTTCGTTTTTTTTTTTATAATTCACTCCTTTCTCTCACTCTCTCTCTAGGACTATTTAAGGTCATCACATACTAAATAGAAAAATAAATGACTAAATAGGCCTCATCCATATGGATGAAAAGAGACGCTGCAATATGATCATAATATTACTTGACTTTGGCTTGTTCGTATATACATACATATTTTTAATGCTAGAGACTCTTTGTTACATAATTTATGACATTGATTGATTAAAAAAGAAAAGAATTTTTTATTAAACATACGTTTCATTTTCATTTTAGGGGGTGTTGCATGCCTTATTGGCTCTTTTTTATTTATTTATTTTTTTTGGTATTTGTTTAGCTCGTATAGAATTTCAATTTTAGTTGTTCAATATTAATCATTGAGTTAAATATTGGCATGTGTAACAAATTAATTTTTATTTAACAATTGTTGTATTTCCAACAATAAAAATGTACCCAATTTGTAAACGTTTAGTACCATTTAACAGAAATGTTTGTAAAAAAAGGAATAAAGTTGTTTTTAAAACATAAAACTGTTTAGATATCCTTTTAGATTATAGTTTGTATTCCTGGTAAAAAATTTTAATTATTTGGATATACTCAAAATGAAATTAGTCGCCGTAGTCAGGTTGGTAGTGTGTAGTGAGTCTTCGGTTCAAACCCCAGATAAGACATCTCGTACAAAATATCAAAAAATATTTCATCGGCGACTTCCTTTCAGCAGACTTAGGGCGAAAACTCTGGGATTAAAATAAAATTGCCGTCAAAAATTTCTAAAAATCTGTCTTTCGGAGTCGATTTCAGATTGTAGGTCCCGCCACTCATGTATAAAATTAACATACACAACGTAAGTGGTGTGAGAAACTAGGTTGTAATCCTGAGTGAAAGATTGAAATGACCAATTATGTTTGTATGATATTCTCAAAGCATTTTTTTAATAAATAAAGTTCCTTCTATATCTGAAGTACCTTTGTCTATAAGAAAAACAAAATCTTTATTTATTAATTAGAATACAATTGCAAATTATAATTATTACAAACAGAGTAATTTGGATCTTATGCTCTGTGTAACAAATCGGAATCTTCGGTGGGAATCGAACGCACAACACTTACACCAATAGCCAACCACACTATCCACTAGTCTGCCAAGGCAGACTTTTCTTCTAACGGCCTTTAAAAAATTGTAAATAATACGCTGTGGCTAGTTTTAAAATTTTTCCTCAAGGTGAACAAAATTATTGACAGGTTATATTGAAAAAACTCCTCTCGCACTCCTCGAAACTTTGCATTCAAATTTAGCAAAATTGTGCCAAATTTGTAATACCTTTGCAAAACTGTACGAGAATTTCAAATTCCTAAAATCAGTTTTTAGATCTGGAAAAAAATTATAAAAAATACTTCTTTCGACAACCCCTTCTGCAAAAAGTTCTGAAAAAAGTTCTAAGTAACTAATTGTCATAAAAAGTTTGTTCAATTTGAGTGTCTGTTTATACGAAGTTAATATTAAACTGTAGCACTGTCAATTGATGAATAAAAATAAACAAACACAACACGACTGATGTGGAAAGCTAGGCCAATAATATATGAATAAAATTGGATCAGAAAAATATTTCACAATTAAGGTTGAACCCTGTACAACATATCAGGTGGCATAATTTTAAAACTGCTGACTACAACAGTGGGTAGTCGCCGTAGTCTAGTAGGTAGTGTGTTGGCTTATTAGACATAAAGCCCGGGTTCGTATCCCAGGTCAGGCATCAAAACGAAATATGAAAAAAAAAAAATATTTCTTCGGCGACTGCCTCTCAGCAGATTTCTGGCAAAAACTCTGAGAGTAAATAAAATTGCCATGAAGATCTTTTAAAAAAAAGAAAATCGGTCGTTCGGAGTCGACTTTAAACTGTAGGTCCCACCACTCATGTATAAAATTAATGCACACAACATAAGTGGTGTGAGAAGCTAGGTCGTAATCCTGACTGAAGGGTTGTAATGACCAATTATGTATGTATGAGTACAACAGTGGACAACAGGAAAATCAAGGAACTGCTTGAGTTCGACACTCTCGCAGGAATTCTAATGGGACACTGCGCTATTGGCTGTTTCGCTGACAAGCTTCGTCTGTCTCACCAGGATAACTGCAGAAACTGTCAGGATGTGAAGAAAATGGAATATATAGTAATCGTCATCGGTTTTTGGGTGACAAAGCGTTTGGAGATCTGGACGTAATGGCGAATGTGCCACTGAGAGAACTGGCCGATTTCAGCTTGGCGGATAATGACAAAGGGGCTTACTTCACACTGGGCTACACAAAATGACAGGTGTGCAACTTAAGTTGTTAGATTTTACATATCTCTTATATATTTACATACATAATTGGTCATTACAACCCTTTAGTCAGGATTACGACCTGATTTCACATAGTCACAGTTTTGATTAATATAAGGCTCTGTTGCATCTTTACTTATAATTCATATTAAAAACTATTAATCCAGCAATTTCCTGTTCTTTTCTTTTTTTTTTAGACTCCACTCCAAATGGTGCTCTGAAAAGCTGGTACCTAAAACCTGTGCAAAGTTCAAATATGGAAACAATAACCACTGACCTGGAAATGGTTCCAGAAGTGAGACAAATTAAGCAAGAACCTGTCGACTTCGAGGAAGCCAATCGATTAACCGAAACGGCCAGCAGCCAACAAGAACCAAACTCTGTACATGAAGGCACACCAACAATAACACACTATCAAGAGAAAACGTCACATAGTTTTCCTGCCTTTGAAAACAATTTAAATTTACCACAAAATGGTATAAAATATCCAGTATTTAAGCCACAAACCACAGCTACCGTACACCCAAGCCCACGCTCGTATGCAAAACAAAATCAGGAGCCCAATAATATGATCTCAACGCATAACAATTTTCACAGCTTTAATGAGCTTATTAATGACAATATTTCAAGAATTACTACCTCCTATAGCCCGTCAACTGCAAACCTGAATCCTTTAGAAGAAGAATTTTTTAAAAATTATCACAGCTTTTTAAGCATGGAGTCCTCAGACAAAAATATACTGAGTTGGTCTCAATTATTAGCCGGTCATTTAATGCCGATTTGCATACCCTCTCTGGAACATGAAACCGTAAGAGTTGCCACCCATTTAGAGACATATTTAAAGGACGTTAATGAAAAATTAACAGAACGTGAGTTGAAATCACAAATAACACCACCCCAGTCACCATTAAATGTTTTGCCGGCATTTTTATTGCCACATGTACCTCCAATACAAGGACAACTGTACAATAAATGTTGTACAACAACAACAACAACGTTAACAAGTACCACAGAGTCTCAAATGTCTCATAAGGAATCCATAAAAGTAATTAATAACGTCGATACTTTAAATGACCAGCCATTGTTGCCACATGAAACTGCTGTTGCCAATATAGATACTATTGCAGCGTCGTCTGCTGATTTGGTAAGAGGTTTTACAGAATCTGCAGAAATCACTACAACAGAACAAAGAGAAAAATTACTCTCCAACATGGAATGGCATACGAAATGCATACAGTCTGGCATATCTGACCAGACAGAGTCATTAACCCAGAAACAGCAGCAAAAACCAAAAGAAAAACAAATGCCAGACGAATTTTATAAGCCATCATCCCCAACGTCAACCAGACAAGCTTTCACAACAATAACAACAACAACAGCAGAAGAACAAAAGGATAATAACGAAATAAAACCAAAGCAAACAACTATTCAACACCCAAGGAAACATCATTATCACTATACCCATACACCACACAATAATCATCATCATCATTACACTCATGGTTTTCATTATGAGAATGAAGAAGAAAAAGAAGAAGAACCGCAACAACATCAAGGAGAAAATCTTATGAATCCTCTGTGCTACACAGTAATGACCTCCCCAACACAAAATCCAAATGCTGCAACATCCTTCACCCCCTCAGCATCATCATCATCATCATTATCTTGTTCGTCCTTTGGAGAACAATTATTATTTGTGCGTAATTTTCACGAGAGAGATCGTCTTATACGAGAGCATCAATTAAGAAAACATATCCTTGGCAGTAATAATAATAACAACAACAGCACACAGTGTAGTCATCTCATGTTAAGTGGCAGTAGCAACAATAGCAATTGCCCTTTAGAAGCAGTAACAGCAGTAGGAACAACAACACCAAGTGGGTGTTTTAATGCTGATTATAATTCACGTGCTACGCCAACGAACTCAAATACATACTCCACCTTTACCAATGCCAACAGCAACAACAACAATTACAACAGTAGCACATTGCGCCATTCAACAACGACTGTTTTGGAAAATCTTGACAGCTTTAATAGACATTTCCCCGGCAGACAATCGAGAACAGAAGCTAAAAACTACAATGAAGCCAACAACAGCAATTCCATCACCCCCAACATCAACACCACCACCATGGTGAATAATTCCACTAATTGGTACGGAGTTATCTTTGACTGTTCGAACAGCAGCAATACTTCTCCTGCCGCTAAGTCTAAGTCGTCCCAAAGGAAGGAAACATTGAAGCGTCAAAAAATAAAACAGCATCAGCTGTATGATACGTTGGAGAATACGTTTTCTACTACAACAGCCAGGAGGAAGTCAGCCTGGTTGCAGGATAATAACAATGAAGCCATGCAAAATATTTCTGCAGCCGAGAAGGACAAAGACAATGAAAATAAGAGTAAAGGTAAGATTTTAATCCTTCCATTTGAGGGAAACGCTATTTAATCGAATATTTAATAGAATTATTGAAAAATATCGATCAGAGGATTGATAATCAGAAGTTTAAATATACACTCGTGAGAAAAAATATCATTAAAGAGGGTGATATAAAGTTTGACCAGTAATAGTAAAACAAGTGTCCTACCACTGGCATATATTTAATAAGGTATCTCATCTCTACTTGGATTATAATATCGATTTATCATTGAGTGTCCGATGAAATAATATTTTTATAAGAGAACCATTTTTGTGAATTTTTTTGATGTTAGCACATATTATATTGTAATGTAGACTGCCATTAACGTGTCACAAGACAGTAAAACCGCTAAAATAATCTAAACATTATAGATCGCTTAGTTCAACTACTCCTTGAGTACACAATTCCTCAGTCCAAGTCAGTCCATCTGAAGTGTATTACAAAATTAGGAAATATCTGCCTTAAATTAGTTTGTAGAATATGATTCCTAGCTAGAAACTAGCTTATAGAATGAGTGGGACATTAGTTTGCAGCAAATTGTTGTCGATAAAATTTCTTTCTCGCCAACAATTCCAACGCCAACAATTTTTTAAGCATAGGCTTGCACTGTGATATATTCAAACTGGGCATCTGATATACTGACAATCTGACAACTACTTTGGTAAACACCTTCCTTGAACAATTCACTCCAAGGGCTCATAATTATCTAAATTGGAGCAGCACTATCTGTACTACTTCCATCGCCTTCGCATTTCCAGTTTAACACGTTGACTGCCGCGGAAATTTTCAGAAAACTTGCCAAAAAACGACAATTTTATTTTTTCACATTAGTGAGTACGAGATAACTCTTAGCTTGGCGCCCTAGAAGGGAATACAATCTACGAGTTATCTCGTAGTTGGCAGTCAACGTGTTAAAAAACTAGAAGATGAAGCTACCATTTGCTTAGGTTAGGTTACGTCAAATTTGCTGACGACTTAGGTTCCATAAAGTCCCGTTATAATGCCGCTATTACCTCTTCCGTCGTATAATTACAGCTGCTGGTTGGCATCTTTAAGCCAACCTATCTAGACACGTGCTCAGAATAAATTCTGAATATTCAAAAATACTTCTCTTAGGTACTTCCCTTATGCCCTTCAATGACAGTCAATCATAATCTGAATGGTGCAGCCTGTTTAAAGTTTGACAGTAATCGATTAACAGATATCTGTTGACAGGAACGGTATTGCTGTTAGGGGACCCAAGAAAAACATGCTTTTGAGAACGATATCAATTGAACGTAACCCATTTTCCTAATTTAAGCACAATGCCCTGCATGGGCCGTCCCTTGAGTGTGTCTTATAGAAAAAAAACCTAAGGTGTCATAGCCTAGTAGGTGGTGTGTAGGGTTATTAGATGAGTTTCAAACCCCAACTAAGACATCGCGGACAAAACGAAATTTGTAAAAATATTTCCTGCGGCAACTTCCACTCAGCAGTCGTCTGGCAAAAACTTTTAGGGCCATTATTACAACTTGCCGTTAAAGTTGGGTTTAGTTAAAGGTAACTTTAGCTAAAGTGAACTTTAACGTCACTTTAGTCCACTTTAGTTAAAGTTACTTAACTTTAAAAGAAACTTAAACTTAAAACTTAACTTTCAAAGTTATAGGTAGGATGATCCTCCCTTTAACTTAACGCCCACTTATAATAAAGAAAAACAATTTATCTGCGCGTTAAAATCCTCCCTTTAGTTAATGGCAAGTTGTATAAATGGCCCTTAGAGTAAATAAAATTGTTATGAAAAGTTTCTCAGATCTGTTGATCAGAGTTGATATTAAGCTGAAGGTAGGCTGTACTCCTGACTAAAGGAGTTGGGACAGTGGGAGTTCATAAAATATATGTATGTAATATATGTTGATACACGGGTTAAAAAGGGGAAAAGCGTACGAATAAGCCTAGAATAACAAAATTGTATTTACTTTCGGTATATTTTTATGTGTTTAATCAAAACCTTATTAATATTACGATTTCCAAACCAAGAGTTTTTTTAAAAAGGTGAACGTATTGTAATCAATTACAAATTATATTAAAAGCGAAGTCGACAATCTTCTTAAAATATATTTCAGCATAATTACAAGGTTTACAATAACGGAAATTCAGAAAGTGATTCTTATAATGGCTGTGGAAGCATTAAAACTACAAAGTATTTTTCTGTACCTCATAAACCTTTTCAAACTTTCACCTTCAAAATGACCAACATAAATTTAATTTTCGTTTACATGAATTGCTTTTAAAATATTATTTTTTTCCAAATATATCCAATAAAAAAACCCATAAAATTTCATTTGAGAAACCAATATTATAAAACCCATGCAAAATAAATGTTCACCCTTATAAACTCTGATAACTTTGACTACCATTTGTATTTCGTTTTCGTATACCAGACCCCATTCCACATTATCCACCATTCAGTGAACAATTACCTGTGTGGATTCGAAATAATCAAATAAATGTTTTAAATATTAATTTTACAAAAGTGAGAACAAAATGTGCGTTAAAATCGTATCAAGAAATTCAAAAGAATTTGAACGAAAAAAATCTTTCTTTTTTTTTTGTTTGACGCAATCAAATTTAATGGAATTTTAAAACACTTAACAAAAGCTCTTACCACCACAATTCGTCCTCACCACTAAAGCTTTATAAAGAAAATAAATTTCAAATCAACCTTAAAGGGGGGTAGGCCACAAATAGAATGTTATTATGATGTTCTATGGCCCGACCTTTGACCAGAAACATAATTTTCTTTACGAAGAAAAAGAGCACAACACCCTCTTCAAATAAAAATATTTTTCTTAAAAAATTTATGAACAAAAAAAGATTTTTTTTCACAATCAAATCAGAGAAAAAAGTTAAAAAAAAATAACCTGGTGTCACAGTCACCACCAGCTGTGAGTTGGATATGGTGAAGGCAAATTCTTGGCAAGATTTAAATGGAAATGTTAAACGAAGTAAATTTTGTGAACAAAAGTGGGTGACTGAAGGCCGGCAGACCAGCTTTTGTGTGAATATGAACAATACACTTCACATTTAAATCCAAAATAAAACACCTTAAAAGTTTGAAATGTTCAGTCAATGGATGGGCATTACAAATTATTAAATCATTTTGAGACAGAGAACGCTTTCATTGTTACCAGGTTTTAAATTTGATCCCTGTGATGTGTTTTGATTTTCACGCGGGGTTGCTTTTTTAAGGGTGACTTTTGAAATGTTTTAATTTTTTTTATTTTTTTTTTCTGTAAATTAAAAGGATTTAAATAACGCGGCCGTGCTTTTTATGAAGATTCCATTTTAAATTTTTTTCTTTTTATGAATATTCAAATTCAATTGGTGTTTTCGTTAGTTTCAGTAAGGGAAGGGTTAATTTAGCAACAACGTTAAAAATTTAAGGGTTAATAAAACTCCATTTTGTTAAAAGAGATTTTAAAATCGATTAAAAAAAATTAATTCTGGTTGTAAAAATGATTTTCAGCTCGATTACAGCTGTTAAACGAATTTCAGTTAAGTTGAAAGTTGCCCTAAAAAGAAGAGCAACTAATAACCAAAAATTTTTAAATTTACTCGTAAACGAAACTGAAGTTTGTTTCAAAATGGCTCCGAAATTATATACCTTTATCCCTTATAGCTGTGATATTAAATGTATCAACACTATTTACCAATAGCAGCCATTTGTGCTTACTTTTGCAACTAACTTCACTCTGAAACTTCTTGGGAGTAAAGATTTCTTACCATTTGACGGAAATTATACTCGAGTTTTTGAATAGAAAATCAATGTATTTTTTCAGCTCCGTTTTCTATGAGCTCTTTGAACTTTGTACAAAGTTTCTTTAACTATTTTTCTAAATTTTCGTAAAAAATATAAAATTTGTTGAGGCCATCTAAATCTTAAGGTTTATAAACAATTTAAATCCCGAAATAGAGCAGATGATGGAACAATTTTCAGCTTAATGTGTGGATTTTTGTAATTTCATTCAAAATGTCATTCGGAATTCAATTTTTTTATTATAATTTCAAATGACGCCCCAAATTTTGATAGAAATCAATAAGCACGTGCCTGTTAACACAAACAGTGTTGCTTGATCAGTTAAGATTTGAAATATTAAAAAAATTCAACTCAAATTGATCCACTCTCATGTAGATTTCTAATAACCCATTGAGATTGAGTGATGCAAAGCTTTAGAAGCTTATATACAAATGCAGATATTCCAGGTTCGAATACGGTAGAAGAGAAATACATTTTCACGTTGGTTTTTTCAGAATTAAAAAAAGAAGCTTCATACCTTCTTTAAAGAATCCAATAAAAAATCTGCATAACTCTTAAAGAAAATAACATCAACAACGGACAACAAAGAAATTTCAGCAGGTTTACGCTTAAGGAAGAGTAAAACTCAGTCACCGGACTTTCTTACGATTATAACCAATACAACAACTGAAAACATTTTCATGAAAAACAATATTAGATTATCATCCTAGAACCTGCTACAGTATAGCCTTAAAAGTGAAACTGTAGTAAGACATCGAAAACACAAAACCTAAAAACGAATTGAGAGAGACGTTTTGTGACAGCTCGATTCTCCTTAAATGAACTAGAGTAAAAATGATAAACCTTGTTACAGCGTATAGTAGTGTGTAGGCTCCACATAAATGTATACAACGTTCTTATAAAACATTCTGATCAGCTTACTGTTCGATCCTCATGTCAGACATCTCCTGCAAGACAAAATATGAAAAAATATTTCTTCAGCGACTTTCTCTCAGCAGATTTCTGGCGAAGACACTTAGAGTAACTAAAATTGCCAAAATGCTGTCTTTCGGAGTCGACTTTAAACTTGGTCCCGCCACTCACATATAAAATTAACATACACAACATACGGGTTGTAATGACTAACTATGTTATGTTATGAAATAAGCTTTTAAAAACGTTTTAAATTCTTAATAAACCGAATTTTAAAAAATAATATTCTTAAATCTCTCTCCAAATAGAAGATTGAAGAAGTCTCATATCAATAGAAGCATCAGGTCTCTTGTGATCAATGCAATAATATACTTCATAGTTAAAGAGGAGAAGTAAAAGTATTGAATTTGTTATCGTGTTTTTGAAATTTTAAAACTAAGAGGCTTCAATCCCTCTTCAAACAAATCATGTAAGAAGTTTGGTGACACATCGTCGCCTCAGAAATTATACCGCCAACAACGAATAGGAAAGACGGGCAGCGACATCTTTTGGGAGAGATAAGGTAACTCAGCACAATATGTTTTTAAAGAGGGTCTAAGCAACCCTATCATTACAAAACCTGCTATAGTAGGCGGAACCTCTTCCTAGCTGGAATTGAAGCAAAGCATAGAATTTTTAAGATTTCCTACAAGAACGAAAGGGAATAAAATAAACTAACGCTTGATATGGAGTCGCCGTAGTCTAGCATGCAATGTGTTGGCTTATTAGACGAAGTGAGTGAGAAGCTTGGTCGTAATCCTGGCTGAAGGGTTATACAGTATTCCCTCGATTTATTTCGTCTCGATTTACGTTGTTTCGATTAACGTCGTCAAAAATGTTGTTCCCTTCAACTTCGATTTGCGTTGTCATTCGATTTACGTCGCCTTTTTTTTGGAACCAACTGTGACGTAAATCGAAAGATTCCGCCATCTAACGTTTTTTTTTCAACTATCGCTTATTTCGTGAATGGTAACACTTAGCTCATGTCTGATTTGACAGATAATTAGTTTTATCCTTCCGCTGAACGAATATGGTTGTGTATACGCTTGAACAACGCTGGGAAATATTGCGACATTACTTTGAAAATCATGGTAATGTTGCAGAATGTGTGCGAAAATTGCGTACGGATTTTGGAAGAAGAGAAGCACCGTAAGCTCCGTATGTTCGTTATCTTGCGAAAAAAGTGAAAGAAACTGGCATCCTCATCGATAAACCAAAGCGTGTTACGCCGACAAGCCAGAGACAATTTACGCTTTAAAGGACAATATTCGTGAAGCCATTGGTGAAATACAGCTGCACACAATCGATAATGTGCTTAAAAATTGGACCGATCGTGTAGGCTACTGTATGCCCAGCCGAGGCAGCCATTTGAATGAAATTATTTTCCATTATTAACCGGAAGGATTGTACTATCAAATAAAAAAAGATATTTGAGAAAATATTCAGTAGTTTTTTTAAAGCATTTTCAAAAAAACAAAAGTTATTTGGCGGACCCTATACTACTTTTTAGTATGAGTAATATGAAATTCGATTTACGTCGTTTCGATTTACGTCGCCTTTTTCCGGAACATTCTACGACGTAAATCGAGGGAATACTGTAATGACCAATTATGTATATATGTATGTAATGGTTAGGAACACGATCAATAGAGCATTGAATTATGTATGTACGACTTGATATCGATTTTTGTCCACGGGCTTTTGCATTTTACAAAAATATAAATTCTTTGCGTCATAATATCCTGGTAATAAAAAATATAAAAAATTTAAACATTCATTACATTAAACATTCATAGCACTATGAATAAGCCTAGATTTAAGCTACGCCATTTTGTATTAAATTCGCTTTTAATAAAACTGTACTTTCAACCATTACTTTATCCTTTCTTCCCTAATAAAAAAAAATTCCATTACAAATAAAAACAATATCTTCGAAATTATTTTAAAAAATTAACCCAAAAAAATGTGTAACTGATTAACTGTGAGAAAATTTTGCTAAAAATACGTTTCATTTTCCTACAGATTTCTTCTAGAAAGGCTCATAAATATAAAAAACGGTAATACTTTGGCAATATTGACAGTTACTTACTTACTTAACATGTCAATATACAGAGATGTATGTACGCTAGGCAAAGCCTGTATAACAATACTAAAAAAGAGAGAAAAATGTAAGAAAACTATTATTGTCTTTCTGAAAAAAAAGTAGAAGGAAAAAATTACGGATTTTTAAGGTAAAAAATTAAAAGAAAAAAATATTTTTTTTCTCTTCGTAACAATACATTTAAAATAAAAGAAAATTTTCTTATGATTCATTATGCGTAGCGGTTGAATTTTTTTCCTTTTTAAACAATAAATGATTTACGCCTTAAAAAACAGGGACATTTAATAAAACGTTACGTTACGTTTGGTAGGTAAACGAAAAAAAATTGCACAGAATTTGGATTTTTTATAAATTTTGGGGTAAAAATCTACAAAAAAATCTAATTTTTGCTATTGTGTAATCAAGGGTTTTGGCAACAACAACAAAAAAAAAAGAAAAAAACGTAAAAATTAAAATTATTTTTTTGGTAAAAAACCAAATTCTATAATAAAAAAATTGTTAGGGGTTGATTTCATTGATGTTTGAGTGGAAAATGATCGACCGAAATCTTCCTTATCATCATCATCATCATCTACCCCTAAAATACGTGTATTTTTTATTCTTTTTCTATTGCTAAGCTGTCGAAGATCGTTTGTAATCTTTTTTGTCTAACATTACGATCCTCTTTAAAAAAAATGACAATGATTTTCAAATTTTTATTAAAAAAAATTTTTTTTTGGTTGAAAACTCTTTTACCCTTGATTTTAAGAGCAATTCTCTGTTGTATTTACTTTTTTCTAAATTTTAGTTTTGCTTTTGGGGTCTTTTTTACGAAGTATTTTCCTTTCTTTAAGCAGCAAATAGATTGTTGTTGGTTTTCTTCATTCTCTAATAAATAATCAATTTTTTACATTAAAAATCAAATGCTTTACGTTACGAATCAAGTTGTGAAAAAGGAAGTTAAAGGCTTCTGTTTGGTTTTCTCTTTTTTTCTTCATAAAACACAATTCTTTTGTTTAAAGAAAAATTTTCTATTTCCGTTACTTTATTTTTGGGTTAGAAAACCTATAATTTGCAATCAATTTCTCAAGGTAAAGTTATAAAGATAAAGCCTATTGTTGCCTGTCTCTAATGGAGTTAAACGTTCTTGTATTTCCTTATTTTGGCAGAGTTTTTGGCGCCAAGTTGTATCGTTTTTTTTAAAAAGCGTTGTTTAGCTCAACCAGGTGTGATATTCTACCACAAAATATCACTCTGAAAAAAAGTTCCAAATAAAGAGTTGACAGCAAGAGTTTTTCCTTTAATTATTAAGTGTAAATTGGTCGTTACTTTTGAGAGCAGCATTCCAAAATATTTTTTAATTCAGGATTTTTAACGTCTTTTTATATCACAAAAGAATGGCAACGTAATATGACACAAAAGCTAAAGAGGCAGACTGTTTATGTTTGAAATAAGAAAACAAATTTTATTTCGTAGAAATAAAATAGGACCCAGTGTAACACTATGTAACGGTCATGTGTTCGATTTTCTGGAAAAAATGCTATTCATTTAAATTAGATCGTAAATGCAACTTATGTTCAGAAATAGGCAAACTTTTATTACGCAGGGTACATCACTGTCCGATGAGGTGATTAATCTACTCAAGTAGCAGAATTTTTCGACTTTTGCGATTCTTTTGCCATGGAATGACTTAAGAATCCATGCTTTAGTCTTTTAAAAGTTATTTTATTAACCAACTTCAACGTGGCAAAAATCTAGATACTCAACTTCCAGTCTGATTAAAAGTAGGAGACAGCAGACTCGGTTCCCTTCACTTGCGTATTGTGCTCTAATAACGTTGATAATCTTTATTTAACTACCCACGCCTTGAAGCGCAAGCCATATCATATTACAAGCAACGGCACGGAAAACTTTTTGAAATTCTATTAATACCAGGAACACGCAGGATTATGATTAGTTGCAGGCTGGTTATTTGAACAAATTCGGGCAGTTTCAGTGTATAGTCAATTTCTTCTCTTCGCAGTAGATAGTAGATTAACATGGTAATACAAGTTTCATTTAAATGACCGCCTATGGCTTGATTCAAGCAAGTGATTCTTTTGAGGTAGTTTTCTAACAATTTTTCGCACATTTCGAAATATATGTATAATTTGAGGAATTTTGGTTTTCAAATGGGACAACATTAAGGAATTAACCATGTAGACATGGTCTTTGACGCAGCTCTACAAAAAGAGTCCAACGGCATGTAATCGCATAATCTTATTGTCAGGAAAACGTTACTCTTCTGGAAAATTTCTGGTGCAATAAAGTCAAAATTGATCATGTTCTGCAGCTCGTGGTATCATCTTTTTTAAATCAAAGATAATGCAGTTCATAATCATAAATTGGAATCTAAAAAAGTTGGTTATTATACGGCACATTTTCAGGGATATTTTCGAAGCAATGACAATACATACATGCATGATTACAATCCTTCAGTCAGGATTACTACCTAAGTATGTTGTTACACCACTTATGTTGTGTGTGTTAATTTTATGCATGAGTGGAGGGACCTACAGTTTAAAGTCGGCTTCGAAAGACAGATTTTTGAGAATCGTTTTCATTGGCAATTTATTTACGGCAAATTTTTGAGAAGCTTTTCATGGCAATTTTATTTTACTCTCAGAGTTATTATCAGAAATCAGCTCAGAGAGAAAGTCACCTAAGATATATTTTTTTCATATATCGTTTTGTTGAAACTGTGGCCTCACGTCTAGTAACCCAACTAGACTACCTACTAGACTACAGCGATGACAATACACCTCTGAATCATAATGCGTAGCGAGCAATCACTTCCGAATTCTCCGCTCACCATGTAGTACAATTTTACATGTGCTTCATTGCTTTATAAGGTTCATGAGCTCTAGCAACCAATCAGCGTTGTTACGAATGATCAACCGGCTTTAGTAGTTGAGAGAATTAGACTTTATATGGACGCAGATGCACATTGAAATGCAAAATATGCCATAAGAATAGATTAATTTGGATTATCGGCCGCACTTTCTTTAACAGAAGCCATATATCTAGAAGCGTGGATATTGCGATACTGCACGGACATGACCATACATGTAAGGCTTTCAAGCTATTAAAATTTCTTCATAAGCTTGTCAATTTTTTACATTGTAGGTCGATTAGAAGACCACAATCACAATCGAAAGTCTCTTATACTCTCTTTCCCCCTAAAAACACCTCTTGGCAACTCTCTGCCATAATTAACAACAGAGAAATAGAAACAGAAAATTTCAACTTTTATAATGAGTTTCTCAATTAATTTATGTGTGCATTGCATTGTAAGTGACAGGAGAGTGACATTTTTAGTAGCACAGGAAAGAATTTAAATTTCCGACAAAATACCCACAGGAGTCATCTACGTACACATGTATATATTCGTACGTACGTATGTAGATTTATAAAATTGTTATTTGCAATCAAACCAATTTTAATGCTTCAGCAACTAAAAACGTATGAATAACATAAACAAACTAAACTTTATCTTCAAACATATGCATGTGTGCAAGTGTTTATGGAAGCTACTTGCCTTAAAAGCAATGTCCTTTAGCATCTTTTGTTTTGTGTTTTCGCTGTTGTTGTAGTTTTTGTTGTCTATTTTTATACAAAAACTCCTGCACACCATGACACTGATTAAACTTGTCTGCAGTTACTAAAATGTATCGAACAATAGTGGGTTGACGGTTGGATGGTTGGTCTGTATGACCATTGTAATCAACTGATATTGGTGATGCGGCTGCTGCTAAGTCGAGACGAGTGGTAAGCAAATGATAAGCAAAAACAACAACAGAGACAATAAAGACAACAAAAACAAGAACAGTAAAAAGAATAACACAAAATTGCAACAAAAATAAATACGATAATGAGAAGAAACAGCAATAACAACGATTGAATAGAATGAAACCAAGACAACAGCATCATTCACTATCTCTCCTCAACACACTCTCTAGTAGTGGAAAGAGGAATTAAAAGAGTAATTTTTATGTGTGATATGTTGTGATTTACTATACATTACGTATACGTACTATATTTTATTACGACAACATAACGATAGCTTTTAGAGCTATATTGAAAATTTACGACGACTTTATGAATTACGCTAGGTAAACGACTTATCGTATATTACGATGGTATACGTTTTTCGAACATATTATGTACACAGTGTAAACTATTAATAATTCTTTCTTTGCTTCTTACAATCGCAAGTGTTAGAAGTGTTTAATGAGAACCTGGCTCAATTGGGACAAAAAGCTAGAAATACCTTGAAATGCTAACATATCAGTCCATTCTAAGTGAAAAAAGGCGACACCATTACTCCCAAGAGGTAATATCCTCAAACCATGCACATCAACAAGTGACGGAAACATTGAATACTTGAATTAAAAGGTCTACAATGTCTAGATACATACATACATACACAATTGGTCATTACAACCCTTTAGTCAGGATTACGACCTAGCTTTGCACACCATTTATGATGAGTGTGATAATTGTATGCATGATACCTACAATCTACAATTTAAGGATCTACAATTTAAAGTCGACTCAGAACGACAGATTTCTGAAAATTTTTCATGGAAATTTTATTTAATTTCCGAGTTTTTGCCAAAAATCTGCCAAGAGAAAGTCGCCAAAGAAATATTTATTTATTTCATATTTCGTTTTTGTTCGAAATGTCTGACCTGGGTCTTGAACCAAGGCCTCATGTCTAATAAGCCAGCATACTATCTACTAGGCTATTGCCGACAATGTCTAGGTATCTCAGAGCAAGAAAAATTTTGTTGATTAACATCTATGAGGATCATTATTTTGCACGTAGAACCAGTACATGGCCCCTATTCATGTATATCACCTTTCGTTTATTTAAGGAATATAGGGGCTGCAAAAAATGATCTCCCACAGTCTCTTATTACTTCACTGCTTTGCTTCAGTTTCAAGTTTATCAAGTTTTTCCTGAAGATGATTAGACCACTGTTGCAGTTTCGAGAATGTTAGGGTTGCTATCTCTTATTATCTAAAAGCAATGCCTCTTTCGCTGTAAGGAAATCTTTATTCAATGATACTTTTTATCAAAAGATCAAGTTACTGGACAATCCTTATTTGTTCGTTACTGGCGTTATCCTCTCCAAGGGGAGTTTGGTGGATTGTTTGGCTGGATTATGTGAAGGAAATCGAATTCTCTTAATTTTTTAAAATTCGAAAAGAAAAATTAAACTTCTTTCGGTTTCCCTGAGCTTGTCGTCACATAAGATCACTCTATTAGAACAGAGAAAATAGGTTGTGGAAAGGAAAAAGCTTGAGTAGTATTTATGATTGAGTTTTTGCCAAAACCAAAATCACTTCTAAAAGTGAAGGCATTGGCATTAAATATGCACCGAACATCCCGAGCTAACGACGTATATATTCACTTGACCTCAAGTAATTTCTCTCCGATTAGTTAAAACTGGCAACATAAGGGCTAGTGCTCCCTTAAGATAGTCGAATTGTTAAGAGAATAGGCATGGATTAAGATCGAACCTATTTTAAGGCCGTTTTTACTGATTTGAACGCCATTTGTGTCGGGCCAGGATTTTTTAACCAAAAAATCTGTTTAGAACCAAACCTTATTTCCTAAAATGCCTATCATCTTATACAGCGAGATACATATGTATAAGTAGGGAATTTATTTCTACTACACTCCATTTCTAAATAATTTGTCTTGTTTGATTGTGTTTTGATTTTCATATTATTTTTGCCAATGATGTCACCTGTCGATTACATTCATTTAAATAACTGCCAGTCACTTTATCACGTTTAATAAGAAACATTTCAACAGAAAAAGTAGTTCTTCGCTAAGATTTTATTCCTGAGTTCATGATTATTTGCCAAAAACAGATATCTAACGTATAAAATACAACAACATTGACGACAACAGCAACAACAACAGCCACAAAAACAACATAAAACAAAAATGTAAATGGGGAAACGAAAAACTAAAAATAAATAACAAAAAAAAGTTCAAGGAAATATAAGAAAAACAAAACAAAAGAAAAGAAAAGAACAGAAATTTCGTATACAAATCAAGTTGTGTTGGAAAATTAATCAGCAACGACAGCAACAACAACATCGACATTACAAAGCCCCCCTCAAGTTACTAAACACGGACTATCTGTGTCTAACCCTTAAAATGGACATGATGATGGTTATACCACTAGTATGGCAATGGCATCTCTTTTATTTGGATACCGTTTTCCTACACTCTGATGTATGTTTTGCATTAAATTTTTTTGTTTTCTCTTGTTTTGCTTCGTCCTTCAATCAGAATGAAATTTCCTGATGTATTTCAAACTATGTACAAAGGACGTGTATATTGTTTGTTTATAAAGGCGAGGGAAGTGAGGTATAGTTTGCAGTTGTTGTTGTTATTTTGCATGAATGATTTGATTTGTTTATGAATTTAATTGAAATTGTATGTTTTTTTTTTTGGGGAGGGGGATCGAACGAAATTGTATGTTTTTAGTCTCTGCAACCCTGTTCAAAATTAATTGCTTCAAAGCGGGGTTGCAGGCAATGAATTAAGACGTCGTAAAAACTATGCAATGACAATGTTGGCTTGCAGTAATTGAGTACGATGGGGCACTTAAAAATAAAACTTATAAAATATTTACAATACATACATGATTGGTCATTACAATCCTTTAGTTAGGATTACGAACTAGTTTCTCACACCAATTAAGTTGTGTGTGTTAATTTAATACATGAGTGGCGTGATCTACATTTTTCTTTCCATGGCAATTTTATTTGCTCTGAGTTTTTGACACAAATCTGCTGGGAGGAAGTCGCCGAAGAAATATTTTTTTCATATTTCCTTTAATTCGAGATGTCTAACCTGGGGTTTGAACCGTGACCTCACGTCTTATAAGCCAATACACTACTTTCTAGACTACAGTTACGGCACACTCTGCCTTATCTGAAAACTAAACAATATTGGTGTGGTAGAAATTGGAAGACTTTGTATGTTATTGTCCAATTTTCTTCAGCTTAATGTTCTATTGAAGATACTATAATAGACATAACTCACCACAAAGTAGTGAACTGGAAGAATTTAAGGAACTTCAGACATGAGTACACAAAGTCCGATGGGTACTAAGGGGTGATTTTTTAAGAGCTATAGGAAAATTTTTCAAAAAAAAACACATAAAATTCAGAAAAATGCATGAAATCTTTATATGAATCTATAGTACGGTCCATATAATTTAATGTTCGAAGATTATTTTATGCAAATGATGACCGCGACTGCGCCTCAAATGGTCCAACCACTTAGTCCAATTTTGGCATACTCTTTCCAACATTTCGGCCGGTATCACACGAATAAATGCTTCAATGTTGTCTTCCAATGCGTCAATTGAAGCGGACTTGTCTGTATAGACATGAGCTTTAACATAGCACCACAAAAAATAGTCTAAAGGCGTTAAATCGCACGATCTAGGCGGCCAATTGACCGGTCCCGAACGTGAAATAAAATGTTCACCGAACTCGCCTCTCAATAAGTCCATTGTTACGCGTGTTGTGTGGCATGTGGCACCGTCTTGTTGAAATCACATGTCATGCAAGTCAAGCTCTTGCATTTTGGGCAAAAAAAAAGTTGGATATCATCGCACGGTAGCGCTCACCATTCACAGTTACGTTACGATTCGCAGCATCTTTGAAGCAGTACGATCCAATGATGCCAAATTCAATGATTTGCAAGCATTGTTCGTTTGTAAGACGATTAATGGTTAAATTATAGACCAAACTGAAGATGTTTGACAGTGAAACAAAACATGAAACGTGCGTGAGCTGTTTAAACCAGTGTTGCCAAAAAGATAATAGCTAAAAAATCACCCTTTACTTAGTGGCGAGAGCACAACAATCCTACTTAATGATTTAGAGATATGCCGATTTGCTTAAGAGCTTTAATCCTATAATTAGCCTTTTTTGAATTTTTGAAAAAAAAAACCATCACTCAGAGCAAAACTACATTCAAAGATAACGATAGGAACTCCACTTCACAAATTACTAAAGAAAAAGTGTTTTTTACAGAATTAAGTTGTGAAGTTGAGTTGAGGTTCCTACATGCAGAAAAGTTAAAACTTTTTAATTTTTACGATCGAAAAATGTAAATGTGAGAGGCCGTAGAACCCATATTCACCTCACCACCTACAGTGTCAAAGAATTGGCTTCATAATCAATAGATTTAAATAAACTTCACTTATTTTTTCTACTGAGGCGTATATACATAAATTCCTTTTGTTCATATGAGGTTAATGGGGCTTCAACAAATTAACTGAATTGTGTGTCTGACCAGGAAATCCTCTGAATACGTTTCAGGCATTGGTTGACAAAAATCTAGATTGTCCAGAAGTCACAATCAATTGCATACCAGGAATTGCTTCTAAACAAAGCAATTGTATTTACATAACAATTCGAATATTCATCTTATTACACAAGGCGATATGCCCTGATTTTCTAAATGGGTGAAGTGTGCGGTTCTTAATAGAGCTACCGTTTATTGGTGCTGTTGCTTTTTATCGTGTTAAATGTCATACCCATGATTTCAGGTATTATTAAACTGAGACTCCGGTTCGTGTGTATATTTTTGAAGTTGGTACATAAAATTTACAAAACTATTCCAATTTCTTAAAAAATTTATTTAGTAAAAATCTACAAACGCTAACAACTCCGTTGAGTTTTAAAAACTTGTTATAAACTCTACACGTATTAATAATATTAGCTTGGCAACTTAAGAAATGCCCCATAATTACTCTTTTTTTTCTATATTTTTTTTAATACAACAACATAACATCGTGTTTACTCACCTATACATGAACACATTCATACAATATTTAATGCGATGTTGCTATAATTATTTTTTGATAATTTTTACTCATTTCTTAAAAGGATTTGTCGTTATACTCTCTCGTCCTTTATATATGAAAGCATACAAGAATACTTATGTATGGAGTCTAAGTTCACTCTCATGCATGTAATTGTATATGTATGTACGTATGTAAATGTACAAATACCATGTAAAGAGAAAAGGAGAGAGGGAAAGTAAGAAAGTATGTGTTAATTTACAGTTCAATGACTGTGTTTATTCTTTTCATTTATTTTTAGTGTCCATAAGACAACAAGCATATAAAAGAGTGAACGAACGTATATACATATGTATATTGAATATGTACATATGTAAAATATAAGAACTTGTACGTGTGTGTAAATTAACATACATGTGTTTAATATGATATTTATTTTTATATGCATAATAATCAAAAGCAAAATATTGTTGTTGTTATTTTGTTAAATTTACTCACACACACACATGTTTTTTTTTTTTTTTGGGGTTTCTTTCTATTGTTTTCTCTTATTAAAGTTATGTTTACTTTATTAGAACAAAGGTCAACTTTATTATAAACAGAGTCACGCATTACTTGTCCATGTAGGACACGAATAAGAAGGGGAAGTTTTCATATGTAAAAATAGTTTTTGTTTCATTTCTTTCTTTGTTCTGCTTTTCGATCGTTTAGTGCCAATAATTCCAATTAAAATAATTGCGAGAAATAAACAAATTTTGGGTTGCCATCATTAAGGCATAAATGTTTAATTATGTAAAGCTTTAATGTTTGTGTTGTTGTAAGGATTTTGTTCAAACTCTTAGTAATTGAAATGATTTAAGGATGTTTTCAGCAGGGGAAAGGTTGAAAAATTGTTTCTTTTATTTTATTGAAGAAAATTAAGGAATTCTTATTTCAAATCCATTTTAAAAATTTTGTTTTTGATTTTACCATTTACAATCGTTAAATTATAATAGAAGCCACTTAAATTTATTGCAGAAAATCATTAATAATGTATTAGGGTTGCCAAATTAACGTGATTTTCTTCTTGTCATGAGATTTATTTGTTATTATTATGTTCTTAGCTTCTTTAAGGAGCATAAATGTGGAGCATTTGGGGTCGTTGTTCACTTAAAAAGTTATAGTGATTGAAGAAGACTAACGGAACTAAGCGAACACTCTATGTAGTGACTTATTTACGTTACAAACAGAACGATTGGGAGTCTATAGGAACAATGAGTTTTTGGGCGACTTCGTCCCTTTCCACTTCTATTGACTAATCACTGAAATAGTAGATGAAATTAGTATAGCAGTATTGACACGCAAACTATCAGAATCCATAGGAGGCATCAAACATCAACCACATAACATAGTCGTTTACCAAGAAATCTCAAGGTTTGAGTGTCACATAAATTAAAGCAATAAAATTTAACTGATTCACAATGTTATATACGAGCATACTAAACGAAAAAATCATATTCAAAGGCCTAATAACCCAACACAAACAATTCCATGACAACTAGCAAGATTATATTGAGAAATTGGTCAGTTACTACATTTTACAATCTAGTGGAATGGGCAATTATGATCCTTAATGCTTACAACTTGTCTGTTTCTGATCAGAATTGATCTACAGAAGGTTGTTGCACCAAGTTGCAATAGGCGTTGGAAGAAGCGTTTTATCAAATGTGTGGGCTAACTGCAACCCATTAAATATGCAGCGTTTTGTTTTATAAAATTTAAAGAAGCTTTCCGAGCTTCAGGCAATTCCATTGCGACGCATATAACCTGGCGTTGTCCTCATGGAAATATAAACTGAAAACAATTTTTTTTGTTGAGACATTATTTAGCATTAAATATGCAGCGTTTTGTTTTATAAAACTAGTCTAGTCTAGCGTTGCACTCATGGAAATATATTCCTATCCTGACGAACAATACTGATAGCTTGTGGGTAATTGCATTTCCAGATGACCCAATTGTTGAAAGTTTTAGCTCGAATCAATACCTTATCTATAGGAAAGCAGCAATCCTTTCAAAAATTCACAAACAACATTTTCGATCATCAATCAATTTGTTTAATTAATTCAATCAATTTCGTTTATCGCTTCCAACACTAGTCTTCTTCGAAAAGGGACGATTTAATTTAGATACAATTCAAATTAGCAGATGGGTCATGAAACTTTTATCGTTCTTTTATCTCTTACCAAATATTTAGCTACTGGTCAATTAAGAGAGCTATTGTGTTCCATCATGAGGATATTTGTCCACACTTATTCTTCATAATTTATCAAAAATTGAGAGAGCTTATCTTGGAAATAACGAATTCGTCCTCCTCAATATTATGACCAAATTTAGCGAGTAATTTTTACTACAATTATTTGAATATTTCATTCCTCTATAAACTCTCAGCAGTTTTGTGGCAAAAACTCTGTGAGTAAGTAAAAATTTCCATGAAAAAATTCTCAAAAATCTGTCGTTTGGAGTCGACTTTAAACTGTAGGTCCCGCCACTCATGTATTAAATTAACTCACACGGCATAAGTGGTGGGAGAAGGGTTGCAATGGCCAACTGAAACGTGAAACTTGTATTACAATTATTGGAATCCTTCCACTATAAAATGAAAGCTTGTTGAGAATATAAGAACATAAAAAATTAAATGTTTAATGTGAAAAGAAATGAATTCCTATTGTATAAGGCCACCGGCTACAGTTTGTATAATTAAAATCAAAAAAGATTAGACTTATTAAAAACCAATTAAAATTTCAATTTTTCTTTGAAGAGGACAATTGTTTCGTAAATTTTTTCAATCCATTTTAATAATTACATTAAAAAATCGTGGCAACACTGCTTTAAACCCCTGTAATCACCTACAATAACATTAATTATAATTACTCTTTAACAGTAAGCGTCTGAAAGAGAGGAAGAGAGAGTGAGGGAGAAAGATAGAAAAAGAGAAATTCTAATAACACGATATAAAACTTAAAGCAATAATTCATACATAAAACAACACAAACACCAAAGCAAAGCATACAGAAAAGCATGCTCATTGTGTAAAAGGGAGCACAAAACCCCCCACCCTACTCATAAAAGTATGCAAAAATTAAAAAAAGAGGGAGATGCACTCTTGCCTCTCCACTCTTATATATGTATGTATATGTATATATAACGGTTATGTGTTAGTGTTTGCATAATGCATTCCATATTCATTTACATTACTACATGCATAGAAAAAGCCAAAACAAAAAAAAAAACAAAAGAAGAAAAGAGTACAGGACAAAACTATAACTGTATATAGAAACGTAATATACATACAATATGAACACATATTTAATATAAAATAGCATATAAAATGCTTTTTTATGCATAAAAGCCACACCCATTAAAAAGCAAAAAAAAAATATTTAAAAAAAATGCAAAAAAAATGTAAAAAACATGCATAGAAAATGCGCAGCATTGCAATTGTGAATATGAAAAAACAAAAATAAACACTCTTGGTTGCCACTTACACTAATGCAATATGTATGCTAATATAACAGGAAAAACGACAAAATGCAGAAACAAACACATACGCGCTCACACTCACATACACTCATTTATGTTCATTCAAACAATTGGAAAATATGGTAATTCTCTAAGAGCACTTACAATAACAAAAAAGCACAAGCAACGAGCAGTGACATGGAACACATTCTTACAATGCTTCCACAGACAGAGAGAGAGAGCTAGAGAAAGTAAACAAGAGTAGCCATATGATGTATTGGAGAGAGAGAAAGTCTTACAGGAATTTAGAGAAAGTTTTCTAAGAAAGTGGATTCTGTTCGGTGGCGTTTGTTTATTTCTTTCTCTAGAAAGAGGGGTTATTAAAGGTTATTAAAAAGCATTCTTATAAGACTGAATGTGGATGTTATTTGTACTCTTGGTTAAACTGTGCAGAACCACTGAAAAAGAACAACACAGAGAGAGTGTTGAAAGGGTAGTTTTTTTTTACGAAAAAAAAACAAACACAAACACAAAACTCTCCTGCATACTTCGTATTCACATGCATATGAATAGAAAACGGAAATGTTTTATGATAAAACTGAAATGTTTTTGAATATTACAGTTATAGAGAGAGAGAGAGGACAAGGGGAAGTGCTAATGTTTACAATGCATTGGCTGGCTGCATTAAGTGTTGAAATGAAATTTTCATTCTTTTTTTTGGTATTTTCTTGACAAAAAAACCAAAAAAAATAGACAAAAGAAACTGCTGCTGCTATTATAAAAAGAGTCTAAATAACAGTTTGTTTTGTTTATGAGTATATAAGTTAGGGGACATGTGTATGATGCTGATGATGTATGTGCGTGTGCATGTGTGTGTGTGTGTGTACTTTGTAATGATAGTAACAATAGTTAAAAACTAACAGAAATTTGTTTCTGAAATTATGGTACGAGTGAGATAGTGACGTTGAAAGGCGAATGTGTTTCAGTTGCATTTGAACTGTGCACACAGCAAGACACATTTCGAAGGAATTGATTTTTTTATTATTATTAAAACAAAAAACAAATATTTTTATTAAATTATTAAAAAAAACAAACAAACAAAAAATTATTTAAAAATAAGTGAAACTATCCTATAAAAAATTGTATTTAAATTTTTTTATAAAAATCAGTAAAAAAAAAACAAAGTGCCATGCTTTAGTAGTGTTTTAAAAAAGTTTATAAAAAAATTTAAAAAAACGTTAAAAATTTTCGAAAAAAATTGAAAAATAAAATGATGGTGGTACAACAACAACAACAATTGCTATGGAATAATCAACAATCAGCGTCATCATCAGCATCAAACACATCAGCACAAAATTCATCAAAAGATGATTCAAGATTATTGGATAATTCATCACCGCCTTATTTGAAAACTGAAATATTAGATGATAATGATGAAACGGAAAATGATGATGACAGTCAGCAACAGCAACAACAACAACATCATCTTCATCATCATCAGCAGCAGAATACTGATTTAAATAACAGTAACAATCATCTTCATACCAGTGGTGCTGATGATGATGATGATGAAGATGAAAATATTGATAATGATGATGATGATGACGACGATGATGATAATGATGAGGATAGTGGAGAACAACATGTACCTGTACAACAAGAAAAAGAGGAACAAAAAACATGTAGGTTTTTTCATTTAATTTAGAAAAACACAACCAATTTTAAATATATAAGGACAGAACTGAAAATTAACTTTAAAAGAATTAATTGAACTCATTTTATAAAAACAGCCACTACGTAAATAAATAGATTTTATTACCTAATCATTGTTGCAACATAAAAAAATTGCAATTTTTAATTTACAAAAAAGATTAAATATTTTCAAAGATTTGTTTGGAATACTCCTTCAATATGGATTTTTTTTAATCCAGTCGTGATAGAAAACATATTCAATTTTCTCCTTACATTTCGAAAGGCAAATAAACAAATTTTAATTTAAACTTATTACCCGATTAAAAAACAAACAAAAAATATAAAAAAATAGCATTAATAGAGTTATGCAAAGCTCCAAACAGATGCTAATCTGAAAGTATAAGCCCCGGTCTAAAAGTTGGATGCATCAAAGAATACCAGCTCTCAATTTCTATCACGCCATCAAACACGCGTATATTCTAGCGTTGCCTTGATCGTACACAACTCTTTCCTGTTGATAGATTTTAGACATTTTAATTGAATTGCTTCACAGAGATCAGAGTCAACCATTTGATGAGGTTGTAAAAGTTCGTCATGAACAATTATGTTATTTGGAAACAAGATACACGATCTTTTTTGCATTGAAGCAATTATCATCACTAAAATTCGCATTTGCAACAGAAATAAGTTACGATTTAGTCGAGTATCGGAAATAGAAATTCGCTCATTAACTTTATTTCTTTCTATTAATTTATATGGTGCCTAAACATCGCTCTTCATGGTATAACCAGCTTTTTTCAGTTGAAAACTATTTAACGATAATTGCCTAGTCCCCTACCAATTTTCCTATATTTGTGCCGGTCGTATTTATTTTTTCACCGTTCAGGGCGATAAAAATTATCACTTTGAAGAAGAGCAAATCATTTTGCTGATATTGATATAATAAAGTCGTAAGTAGTGTGCTGGCTTATTAGACGCGAGGCCACGGTTCAAACCCCAGGTCAAACATCTCCAACAACACGAGATATGAAAGAAATATTTCTTCGGCGTCTTAATCTCAGCAGATTTCTGGAAAAAACTTTGAGAATAAATGAAATTGCCATGAATTTTTGCTCAAAAAATTTGTCATTTGGTGTCGACAATTAAATGTAGGTCTCGCCTCTCATGTATAGAAATAACATACACAATATAAGTGGTGTGGAAAGTTAGGTCGTAATCTTAACTGAGGATTGTAATGACCCATTATGTATTTATGTAGGTATGATATTTCTCCAGTTACACCATCATTCCGTAAAATTTGTTGATACTTTTCAAAACCATGCGCAACATATTTACTATTTCTTTAATATAAATGCAAAATAGGATGACAAGATTCTGAATTTTCAGTAATATTTAAGTGCAGAGAACTTTTTGCACAATAATGTTATTTTTTTACGAAGCTTTCTATAAATTGAAACTGAAAATATCGCCTTTCAAGTGAGCTATAGTGCTACAATCAATATTGCCAGAGATATTACTTTTTAGAGCTTTCTACCGAAATTTTTTGAATACCCAATATTTTTAGGAATATTTTAAATAATTTCTTAATAAGTCAGTTAATTATTGATTGTTTTTATCAATTTAAATTTATTTCTTAATGGCAAACTTCCCAAATTTAAATTTTTTTTAATTCTGATTTTTACAATCTTTTTGATTTTTCCAAAATAGTTTTAAAAATATTTTCAAAATTAAAAAATGTTTTGCCGACGGAAAATTTAAAATATTTTATTCTGGAGCTGATGGCCTTAGCAGCTAGTGCTCCTTAACTATATATAATCCTTGGATTAATCCCTTGATTTATATGAATAAATAATAATAATAATAATATTTTATTCGGATCCCTTTCAGTCAAAATTTTATTCAAATATATTTCAATTTCATAATTTTAGAAAACTTTCCTGTTCTATAGGTTCTTACAAGTTTGAGTTACTTTTTGATATGGAAAATTAAACACACACTTCTAATATAAATTTATTATAATTACTAATCTATACAGTGGTGGAAGAAATAATAGCAACACAACCATATTTTAACATTCTTTTGTCAGGATAAAAATTATAAAAAAAATAATACAATCCTGTCCTCTTTTCTTTGCGGAAATAAAAACACAATAGAAATAATGCATACAAAAATATTAAAGGACGTTTTATAATTTTAAAAACATAATGGTTTCCACAAGTATTATCATTAAATCTTTTTGTTACCACAACACTGGATTGATTATTCCCTATTTCTATATCTTTATTTGAATTTGAACATGGAAATAAACTTCCGAGTAAATAAATACCATTTATTTTTAAGCCATTTTATTAATAAGTACTCACAGGATTAGTATTTGATAGATTGATAGGTTTATATAGGAGGCGAAAGGTCGCAAAGAAACGAACCTCCACCAATGACTCTCAGAAATGTGACAATCTTGCATACAAATGACGTGATTATTTAATGGCCAAATACAATAACTTTTCAGTCGCCGTAGTCTAGTAAATACTATGTTTACTAATTAGACATGAGGCCTCGTTTTAATGAAATATGAAAAAAATATATATTTCTCCGGCAACTGCCTCTCAGCAGATTTCTGGCAAAAGCTCTGCAAGTAAATAAAATTGCCATGAAAAGTTTCCCCAAAATCTATCTTTCAGAGCCGAATTTAACTACAGGTCCCGCCACTTACGGATAAAATTAACACACACAACATTAGTGGTGTGAGCAGCTATTTCGTAATCCTGACTAAAACCCTTTATGACCAATTATGTATGGATATATAAATAGGTCTCGCAAAAACTCCCTTGAATTTAGAAGTTCGTTTAAAAATCAGATTTTTCTTAAATTTTTATTTTAGAAATATAAGATGATCAATTTTTTTCAGATTTTGGTGAATCGGCCTCCACTAGAAAATGTACAGACTTTCATTGCTTTCATGAATTATATGAACAAAAATGCTCTTTTTCAATCCATGCTATAATAATAATTTTTTTCAAATGTTTGCTACCAGGTAAATAGGCCCCGGTTAACAAAAATAAGTACAATGTTAAAAACATTTAGAAATTTTAACAAAAATTTATGCTGTTATGTTGCATTGCTTATGCATTCTTTGAGGGTCATTTGGTCAGTTTCTTTACCAAATAGGCCTCTACTAGTAAAATTAAACAAACACTTTTTTCATTTTGGTTTTCATTTTCACCTGCTTTTGATGGGAAACCTTTTCTTTGGGAACGAAAATTCCCATTAAATCCCATTGAATTCATCATCATTTTAACGCCTACACCCTTATGTGTTTGCAGGTTTTCTATTGTTAGACGGACCTAGAAAATCTTGTAGATATCCTGTTGCTGTTGCAATTTGTGATTTCCTTCATGCAAATTTTCATTTCTATTGATTTGTGTGTGTGTAAATAACACAATAAGAACTGGATCACATAGAAAACTGAATCAAAAAACAGGCGTCTAAAGTCTATGGGAATAGAATTTTTGTTCGTAGACAAAAAAAAAACAGAAAGACCACATGTTGTTTGCCATGATCATTGTCATGATGATCATTAATTTTGATTTTGAATCGAGTGTCTATCTATGTGTCTAGCTATCTGTCTATACAACAGATAACAACGATGAATATTCAAATTTCAAATCAAAAAAGAAACTAAAAAAGGAGCATTTGTTTAAAGAGAGAGCATTTTTTTGTAATTTTATGTTTCAAAGGAAGAAGAAATTTTTAAGGATCGCTTACCTGTTTGCAAAGGTGTACTGGATGTCCTTTTTTGTTGCTTTTTTTTATCTGTTGTGTATTTATGTTTCACTAGAAAAAAAAGAGAGAGACAAGCATGAAATTTTTATACAAAAAAATAAGATAAAAAGGGAATAACATTAGAGTCTGCACATGCATGTGTCCTTCTTTTTAAGAAATTTGTAATTTTTAGGTAATTTTTTGGAAGATTTTCTTTTTTTCTTTTAATCAAGGTTAAAATTATTTTCCATTTTTTGTTCACCACAACTAATATAAGCCTCATGTAATTGCCATTTAAATGCATGGATGATGTGGTGGTGCCTTTTTCTTTTGCATATTTTTTAATTGCCAGGATTAACTTTTTAAAGAACTAAAAAAATGGGAAGTTCTTATAAAACCAAAATTATATGGTCCTTAAGCAGAAATACCTGCATTGTTTTTTGTCTTATTTGCCTTTTAGCTTAAATATTGTAAAATTCGATGACTTTTTTGCCTGAATTATATTCACAGATTTTTTATTGCCGTAATTAGCCTAAAAGATATTTTTTTTATTTGAGGCAACTAAATTACCCAGCAATGTGGCCAACATAGTGGGCACAAATACCTTTTCTAATATTTCTTTTCGTAGAACTAAAGTCGATAACTGTTAATCTTTACAGGGGTTAACGATCAAAGTATTGTCATTTGAATATGACGTCGTCAGTTCTTTAAAAACTGCAGCACATTAGAAAAATATTTCTAAAGAAAACTTATTTATTTGTTTTTAAACTCTGATAAAAGCATTGATTCTTCTCGAACAGTTTTTCCAAAGAAATATGCGACATGTTACCAGACACACGCGTTTCCAGTTCCTCAGTTAAACTGGGTATTACCCAATCGGTATGTAAGTAGGCTTAACTGATAGACTGATCTGCACAAGTTTAATTACCCTTTTTCCTTTGAACCTCAAAACGATTCACTGCACTGTTGTGGTTCTTACACGCAACTGCTTTTTATTGGAACAAATGCTGATAGACTCAGTAGAGAATTGTTAAAAGCCCATAATACTCATTTTATCCATCTCTATCAGATTTTTTATGCTCCAGTATTATTACAACATATAATGTTAAAATTGTCAGTTTAGGTTAATTTTAATATAATTACAGATAATTACAGATAGATACAGATATCAGCGTATTCATACCTATCAGAGACCTCTGCCCCATACCTACCATCAACTCCAGCCGGCTATTCTTAGCCTGCATAGTATTACGTCGAAGTTTAAATTTGCAGAAGAGCATGGGCATACGTATGTCTTCCATGTCCGGTGGAACCCATAAGGCAGTGCTAATACTAGCAAACTCATCTACATTATCTGACTACAAAAATGTTGTCTTCCAGGCGGATGTTGTGGCAATACAGACTAATTTCTAGTCTGACGGCTGTTAAGGCCATAGGTTTTATTATAACCTGCTCCAAAGAAGTTTTCAGATGCCACAAACATCTTAATGAAATAGAGAAACGGTACGATATTATATGGGTACCAGCACATAGAGATGAGGAAGAGGTGGAAACCACTCTTCTCCTGACAAAAGGACAAAGGGTGTCTATAATGTAAACGTATTGACCGATATTTTTAAGTCAATACACTTTAGGTCAATACATCAAAAGCGCGGGAATAATTTTGAGTCTAGGGAAAGCGCATAACTATAGCATCATAAAGAGCCTTAACGGTATAAGTGCGTTTACCCTAATTTGTAGGTACTCACGATCTCCTATTTACCAAACAGGTACAATAAGTCAATTCGACCTCCGGGTACTGTACTTGTCACAGTTGACAAGTACACGTCCTCTAACCTAATTTGTGGGTAAACCTACCTGCCTACCTACCCCATTGATTAAAAAAGTTAAATTTTTGCAATGACTTTCCTTACAGCTATATATTTTCACAGTAATTATACTGTGGTACTCGTATACCTTTTACGGCATCAGGCGGACAAAATTTGCTTAATTACTCCATTATTCCAGTTTGGTAGAGAATGTTAATTATTTTCATGGAATTTTAGAGGAAAATTAGTGAGTTGTATTGTATTTATACCTGCCATCTACTAAAAGGGAACTCTGTTCAAAGAAATAGTGGAACTTTGGTGCATCTTAATGGATCTTTAAGTATGGCTGTTGAAAAACTGCCAGGGGCCAAAACGTTATCTTGCTATGAAACTATATTTTTCTATAAACATCGTTACAAGAAAGAGAGGACAAGTAAAAGGAATTTCCCTTTAGGAAAATATACGTGATATTCAGAGTATTTGTGCATCCACACACTAGTCCCAGGGGAGTTATAAATTTATGTAAAACAAAAAGTAAAATCATTTTTTTTTCCAGGCTTTATTTAAATTTTATTTCCAATAATATATAAAGTACGTGCATAATTTTATATTTTGAATATTAATTTTTTTCACCTTTCGTATGTTTTGCTTTCAGATCTGAGAAACATGTTAAAATCACCTTCACCCCTGCGTTCATTATCAGGTGCGTATACCTTCATTTACTTTCCTAATTTAAATGTTTAGCAGTGTATTTACAATTTTCTAATAATTTAACGGTACAATACGTCTTATCGTATCCTAGAAAATCCTGAAATTCTTTTATTAATTTGTTAAACGTGTAACAAATGCTAAATGCCTCACACACGTGACCAAAATTAATTGTTAGAAAATTAAAGAAAAAAATAAAAACTCAAACGATAGTTTGCCTCAAACGAATGATGCAAGCAACCCCTTTTGTCAATTTAAAAATTGCCTATCAAAGATCACAATAAAGATAACAGGCATTTAGGTTTTATTGTCTTTTCAAATGCTCAATGGATTTCCTTAATTTCTCCTTAAGCGTGCCTTAAGTAGGTTCTCTAAACAGGCCCTTGAAATGAAGGTGGTGGTAAATGTTAGCGAACTTCTTACACATGACCAACCCCACATTAATTTTGAATTAAGTCTTAGTGCCTACATGACTTACACGTGCCCTACATCAACCCTAAACCATTCAAAATTTAAAAAAAAATAAAAATAAGATTTAAAATATTGGCATCATTAACTTTAACAATATGGGCTTAAAATTAAGGATTGGGGTGTTTATTTTTAATATACGATCATGTAGTTTATTGTGTTAGAGCTGGGAAAAAAGTTATTGGAGGGAGAAAGAAGAATCAGGTTCATATTATAATAGACCAGGGAGTATGGGCGCCATATAAATAACGATAGTATTGGTAGGAAGGCAATGGTGGACGCACGCGAAAAAGATGCTTTTTTTCCAAGTATGGTCCGTTGTAATACCACAGTCAATCATTTCCCCTAACTTTGGAATCATTCAAAGCTTCTGATGAAACCAATTAGACTCTTAGCTTCTATGCTCAACATATCAATGTAATTATTTACATGGTAGGAACCCAAGCTCTTTTTTTTGAAGTCGCCGTAGTCTAGTAGGTAGTGTGTTGGCTTAGTAGACGAAAGGCCCATGTTCAAATCCTAGGTCAGACATCAAAAGAAAAATATGAAAATATTTCTTCGGCGACTTCCTCTCAGCAGATTTCTGGCAAAAACTCTAAAAGTAAAAATTGCCATGAAAAGCTTCTCAAAAATCTGTCGTTCGGAGTCGACTTTAAACTGAAGGTCCCGCGCCACTCATGTATAAAATTAACGCACACAACACGAGTGGTGTGAGAAGCTAGGACGTTGGGAATGGGTCAATTCGACCTCCAGGTACTGTACACAGTTGACAGGTACACGTCCTCTAACATAACCTATCCCAAGCCAAGCGTTTTTAACCTTCACTGTTTTCTTCACGAGACGTGGAATCTCTGTAACTCCTGCAAAAGTAATTGGCCAGATGACTAAGAATAAAGCGTCTTATATAAAATACAGAGTCTAGCATTGATTCCAACAAAGACGTCGAACGCAATTCGTTGGTATTTGAGCTGATATGTCTTGTGCCCTCTATATAAAATTAAACATATTTGTAGTGCTACAGTTCTCGTATCCGAATCTGCCCACGTAGCTGCCTAGTCCATCTTAAATTCTCAATAGTAATATAATAAAAAATTATGCTAAAGGACGAATCCTGTTTATATACAACCACGAGGAGCTTAAGATAATGTGGTTGTTAAAAAAAAATTCGGGAACACACTGTTTTAAAAAAGCAAGACACCTGAATTCGTTTTTCGGTATCAGAGAAATCCATAAAGATTGTGGGAGATACAAAATCGAGTAGTTTATCAAAGAAAATGATGGGATATATAATGGAGCACCTCATCAGCATACAATGGAGCTTCGACAGATTCGAAGAGTAACTGTTACCCTTTAAAGTACATGCATTAATTATTATTCTCTGTACCATCGATGTGGATCGCTTAAACGTTCCTTATAGGGATATACAGACGTTTCAAATGAAATATTATCTTCAGACTGCGGTATACATCTAGTGCAGTGGCAGTCTACATAAATATTTCATTTAGGTGTTTCCACAATACATGAGCAATCTAACATACTTTTTATCTGTAAATATACTGGCGTTTATATAAATTTACACCATGACAACACCTCATTAGGTGTTGTAATCAGTGAATACATTTTGACGCTTTTAAAAAACTTTTGAAGTTCGTTAGCAAATGTGTGATGAAAGTCATGGACCTTCCATGGCAGAAAGAAGAAGCCTGCGCCTTTGATATTCTATATTCAATAACTCTATTATCATCCTCATCTGCGCTAAGATTACACCATCAAAGTAGTGATAAAGTTGACATTTTCGTCAACATATACCAGCATCCTTCCACTTCTACTGCTCATGTTAAATCAGCATACCAAGCAATAAGAAGAGTAAGTGTAACATAAGGTAAGATTGACAAATTTCAGAAAGTATCCGATAAGTAATCGGATAAGTATCAGAAAGTATATCTACAATACAATTTTACCTCCTGCTTATTATTTAGTCTTATCAGCTTTCTTGCCGTAGAATCGTCACAAATACAGTTGAATCATGGAGAGTCGAAATCAACAACATCGTGCGTATTGTTAAGTATGAGTACGATGAGTATTTCTAACTTTGAATATGAGTATGAGTATGATATTAAAATAAGTATGAATGCGTATAAGTAGCTGAAATTATAAGTATGACTCGAATCTACTCATCGTTTTGAATACTCGTTGCTGATCTCTGCTTTATATACCATACCTATAGGCTTTAGACCAAAGCCTTGGAAGTAACAATTGCCATGAAAAAGCTTCTCAAATCTCAAAGTCGTTCTAAGTTGAGGTCAAGCTATATGATAACAAAAATTATCGTATATAACATGGGTTGTGTGAGAAGCCATAATTCTGACTAAAGGATAGAAATAGCAAATAATGTTCGTATGGATTTAAATGAGCAATAATTCTGGAAAAGGCAGTCTTTTAACATCTCTAACAAAAGTAAAAGATACAAAGTGCTTTAGTCATTAAGTTTTTCAAGTTTTTCTCAAATATAAGCTTTTTTCCATTTATTTTTCATAAAAATTTCTAAAATTATTCTGAATAATTAAAATTTTCCAATCAATAAATTTGATGCTTAAATATAAAATAAAATATAAAGAGAAGCAGAAGAATAATAAGAAGAAGAAAAATACCATAAATTAAAAAAATTTTATCATTAAGAGCAGATGATCAAATACAAAAGCATCAGGCGAAAATTAAAAACAATTGACCCCTGCAAGCCAATATGCTGTCCAAAAACAAGCTAAACATGACCTCTAAAATCTGACCCACACACACAGCACTGGCAGGCAAACACATTAAAATTTTTCATTAACAATGACAACAATTTGTCACATGCACACACAAAAAATGCAAAACAAAAATTAGAAAATGACACGAAAAATTCATGGAACACATTTCCTAATAAAAACACCCACCACCAAAACAATCCATTCCAATGAATACAACACTTACTGAAGTGACGGTGGTGTGTGTGTTCATAAAAATCACCCCAAAAATGGAAATTTTTCAAATTTTCAAAAAACAAATGCAAAATTTTATTTCAAAAACAATTTAAATACAAACACCTTGTTTAAGGGTTTCTCCCTTTTGTGTATAAAATTCCACTTGAAATATTTAAATACAATCAAAATAAGGTTACAACCCCTAAAAGTTGGCTACATATGGGTATTGATATATATTTTGTGTTTGTAATCGTACAAAGGTTATGTAAATTATACGCCATTTAAATATTTTGTATGATAATAAGGACACTTATCTATCCTATCCTATATTCTCTACATACCCTATCCGTGTAACCGTGTCAAAAAGCAGTTAAATATTGTGACATTAATTGTTAACAAAACGCCTTAAATAGTGAGGTTATGTTAACACTTTAATTTGTATCATAAAAAATATGGTTACGCTGCCAATTAATTGCTGTGTTATGCAAAATTATTTAAATATTTATGATTTCTATTGTTTCTTCCTTCCTTCCTTCCCTTTTTTTCTCTTGTAAAAGGAGTTTAAATTTCAATAGCACCCTTTGAAAATTAAATGGTAATCCACCCTTTTATTAAAAAAACTAAAAAGGGAAATACATACTCTATAATTGACTCTTTTTTTTTCTTCGAAACAAGGGTGCTGATTATTGTCTGTCTTTGATTTCCATAATAAAAAAAGGTATTCAAATTATATGCTAAATCAGTGAAAGGGTTTTTTTGTTTGCTTTTGATAGGGAAACCTTTTTATGCCCGTTTTGTTTGAGCATTGCATGTTTAACGCGTGTTTGTTTTTTTATTCCCATTTAATTCATTGCCACACACAATTTGATTGATTTTGATTACAGTGTTGAAAAGGGTTCTCCTTTTTTGTGCAGAAATTTAAAAAAAGGATCATTATCTCGATTATGACTTTATGTAAATAAGCCATTAAGAGGTGTGAATAAAAGGAGGTTTAGGGAAATTAGAAACAAACAAAATGAGCAACAGGTCTGGCAATTTAAATTTGAACAGAAGGAGAAAAAATAATGGAAATATTTAGTAATTCATAGCTCCCAACACTCTTCCTGATTATTTTCAGCAGTAAAGCTTTTTCATGGTACATGTAAGGGAAAGATAAAGATAAAGTATAATTTGTTAATGAAAAATTTTTTATGCACTCAAATTCAAAATGAGTGATTAACATGAGAATTTATTTTGTCGCCTTAAGTACCCTATTCTTTTTCAAACCTCAGGATACTACTTTTTAAAATTTAAATGCATTTTTGAAAATTTATATTCGAAACAGGTTGGCTCGAATTTGTAGTTAAGCAGTTTAACTGCTACTAAACTAAATACATCACGCCAGCGTCACCGAAATAGTATTCATAAACCCAGTCTTGAAATTTTTCATCGGTAAAGTCAAGCATCTACTCTAATTTCCATAGTAACTTGAATAAAAGATGGAGACCGTCTAATTTGTTTTAAAGAAACCTTTTCCGGCTCTCAAGTTCATCGTAGTCTAGAAGGTAGTGTGTTGGCTTATCTTCTTTTAACACTTGGCCCCAACACTTATTTATAAAATTAACACACACAACATAAAGTGATATGTCTTAATTCTAATTGAAGGCTTGTAATGACCAATTATGTATGTATATATGTATGTATGTAGTGAATTTCGTCACTTAATGAAACGATCCCTACTTAACTGTCCACTGGACAAAAAAGCAAAATGCTACCTCTTTCAAGCAGGTCTTAGGACAGGATCGGGAGTTTGTGGTCACAGAATGAAATACTCCGAAACTGTAGAGAAACTCTTGAGTGTATTCAAAGCGGAAATCTACATCATCGATAGATGTGTTCACTTGGATAGAATATATAAACGGATAAACGGCTTCTTAGAGGTTAAATCGAATTAACTGTAGAGTCACGGTCTGTAGTCCTAGGACATTAGGAAATTCGAGACAATGAGCAGGTAGATGAGCAGGCAGATTAGACGAGCCCACAACCTTTCTGTGGAGTGTAAACAGATGTATGAGTAGGTATCAGAGATCAGCAACGAGTATTCAAAACGATGAGTAGATCCGAGTCATACTTATAATTTACGATACTTATACGCATTCATACTTATTTTAATATCATACTCATACTACTCATATTCATTAAACAATGAATCGAATGTTGTGAGTTTGATGTCAACGTTGTACTCAACTCATTGCAACCTATACTTATAAATCAATGTTGTAGCGAGTACGAATGAATCAGAGTAGTTGAATTTCAATACTCTTGACTCACTCATACTCAAAATTTCATGAGTACTTATGAGTAGCGAAAATGCAATCTTTGCTGATCTCTGGTAGGTATGCTCGGCGAAAGGAAATATGAAGAGAGGCAAAGAATCTTCTCACTCTAAATATGTTTTTGGGACAATTCAAACATTTTTTAGGAAATTACAACAAAAGAAGATTTGAATCATGCACCAGATTTCGACGAGCCATTGTAAAGTAAACCTACACCTTTTTAGAATGCAGATCGTCTTGAATACAACGTGATTTATCCTGTGCTGATGATAATGACTTGTTAGGCCACATTCTTGGAAGTAAGGCACTAATGCATCCCAAAAAGAAATACCTGAGCCGGGAACTATACTTGCTAACAACGAGCAGCATCCTACAGTTTATTAATGCAACAGAGTTGAAGGCGATATTAGAAGGATAACCTGAGATGCTGCAGCGGAAACAGTCCTATCAACGGATTTTGCATCAGACAAATGCATCTGCTCTAATATCATTTGTCTAAAACGACATTTGTCATGGCTCTACTGTAACATTTAATTAAAATAGTGATGGAGACTTTTTGTGCAACATTTCCTGAATAGAATTATTCTCCGAATTTTTGTCAGAAATCTGTTGAGGGGAAATCGCCGAAGAAATATTTTTTCATATTTCGGTTTGTTGGAGATATCTGACCTGGTTTTAGAACCTTAGCCTCATAGCACTACCTACTGGACTACGATGACTTCTATGTTTATTATTTCAAGTTATTCTAGATTTTAGCAATGGTCATACAATTTATTATCTACATTATCATATAATTGGTCATTACAACCCTTCAGTCAGTATTACGGTCTAGCTTCTCACACCACTAATGTTATTTGCGTTAATTTTCTACATGAATGGCGGAACCTACAGTTTAAAGTCGACTCCGAACGATAGATTTTTGAGAAACTTTTCATGGCAATTTTATTTGCTCTCAGAGTTTTTGCCAGAAGTCTGCTGAGAGGAAGTCGCCGAAGAAATATTTTCATATTTTCGTTTTGATGTCTAACCTGGGATTCGAACTCGGGCCTTCAGTCTAATAAGCCAACACACTACCTACTAGACTACGTCCATTCATTTAATTCTTCTATGTATTATTAAGGTGTTCAGAACGTGACTTATCGTTTGAGACTCTTGTCCGATTTATAAAATCTTTTACTAAGAGCAGAACTACCGTTTCTTAAATTATTTTATGATAGTTGAATCTACAGAAAATGTTAAAAAATATTCCGATTTCTAGCTACGAAATCACCCTTGAAATTATTTTAAGAACATTTTTGTTTATTTTTAATATTTTTTATTTATCTTTTCCTAATTTTGCAAAAACCCACAAAATAAAATTCTTTTTAAAAACAATGTTTTTCATTCAATAAAAACAACAAAAAAAAATTATATTCAAATTTCCATTTTTCATGAAAAATAAAAACTCCCTATAAAAAATGTTCGCTTCAATTTCTTATACAAACAAATTTTTTTATTTGTTATGGAAACTGAACATCTGCCTTAATTTTTTAATGTAAAAATCTGTATAAAAAAATTACAATAAAATTTGCCGACTATAAAATATTGACAGGACTCTCCTGTCCCTTTGTCTCTCTCTCTCTCTTTCAAACGAATTTAACCAAACTACAACACAGGATTACAATATTAAAATAACACGGGTAGAGAATAAAAAACTCCCTCCATCAATTACACAATAAGTCGACCAAACCAACGCCAACACCATGTAAATGACAACAACAACAAAATGTGACTCCGATTACATGGAAATTTAGGCAGAAACTGTCTTTTTTAAAACAATGAATGACGGATAGAATCTGGTAAAAAAAATCTTGTTAAAAAACAAAAGAGAATAGAAATATTGAAAATTCGATTATTAGTTAAAGCGGAAATGTCATAAATTTATGTTTGAATAAAATCTTTGAAATTTAAACAATAAATAGAGTTCCACGGCAGTTGGACATTAGCAACGGGCATGGCATTAAAAGAAAATATTTACTTGAAAAATTTGGCGCTTATTTGATGTACATATACATGTATACTTTAAGAAGCTCTGTTTGAATAACAGCTTTGAACTGTTTGAACAATTATTTTATTACCCATCAATCAATGGCGTTTTAAGCTCAAATTTTAAATTCCAAATTTAAACTTTTCTTTGCTAAGGCTTCCTTTTCAAAGAGATTTAAAAGCCATTTAAGAAATTTGTCTACTTTAGTACGAATACTCTTTATGAGATAGGTAAGTAGGAAGAGGTAGAAGTGACTGTCCACTCAAGGAGTATGACCGGACGTACCTAGACCACACATAGGGTCCACTGTGATACCACAGATCGTATGCCCATAAAATTTTTAAATCTTTTTCTATTAAATAATTCCCATGTAATTTATAACGTTCTTCTTCTTGTTTAAATCTCTTGTCTTTATATCTTTGAAAGCTTTCAAGACTTCTTCATATCCTTGTATATTGCAAGTGCTTAGCGAAAATCTCTTAATTTCCTTAAGATTTTCGAACTTTAAAAATGATTAATTTTATTCACTTTTAAAAAGCTTTTTAAAACTTTAAAGCATTTAAATTTCAATAACCTCTCTCTCTAGTTTATTAAATAATTTTTCTATCCTCCTGTAAGTGGTAGTATTTTCTCCCCTAAAGAATTGATACGTCCATTAAGGATTACAAGGTTGTCTGTCTGTTTATTAGGTTGTAGTCTCATGAGTAGAACTCTTCCAGCTAAGCAGGTGACTGGCCTACTAATGTGAGGAGGTTGTGTACTCATTGTGCCCCAGTAATCTAGTGGGCAATATGCGAAAGTTAGTGTTGTGAATTCTATTTCCACCAGCAACTATGAGTCTATGTCTGTACTCACTTCTGTCCTTAAATCGTATGGCCACAATGGCGATACTTACGGGCAATTGTCCTTTTGGTAGGCATGCCGAAAGACACGGCATTCCAAATAATGACTTCTGCATGAGCTGTGCGTCTGAGGAGGAGGAAGAGACTGTGTTTCACAGCATGTGTCAGTGCTCTGCTCTAGTCATGAAGAAACGGAGGTTTCTAACATCATCTAACATCGTTGCACGAGCTCTCTAAGATTGTTGCAATTGCAAGACTTATTTTGGACTCGGGATGATTTTCTCTAGTGAATGGTTGACCCCCGGGTGGAATTAATTGTGGTATCGCAATGGGCCTAAATACTGGCCTAAGTATGACCTCTACACTCGAGATGGTTCGCTACCTAACCTAGACTAAATAACCTACTCTCTGTAATTGCTTATGAGACGAGACCTCATAGAGTCAAACTAAAGATCTAACGTCCTGAAAAAATAAAAAGTGATAAAGTTATTCCCATTCCGCATCAATGTATTTTGAGCCTAGTGTCCTGTAAAAAGGCCAGTTACTAACCTCATGTCATCCTTCGATATTTTGATGCATGATTCAAATCTTCTCCATCTGTAATTTTAGATTGCCTCAAACCCATTTGATTTGAAAAAAGTCTTTACCTTTCTTGACCCCATCAGCATACATGGAAGCTCTCCCAGTTCATCTGTCTGTTCTTTGCTGCGAATTCCGACAGCATTATCGATGGCGACCGAAATGTTAGATATTTCCTACTTTCTGTTTAATTCGAAATGAGCACTCTTTCATTGGGCTTGGAATATTTCACTCAAAGACCTAAAAATTCTGTTCCTACTTCAATAACTGTTCTCGATCAATCCGTATACCGCAGAATGGCAGTATTGGCATCAATAAGATTAACTTTAAAGCTGTATTAGTGGTATATGAATTGATTTAATTTCTTTTGAGCTTGGTTTAAAGAGATTTTTGTAGGTTACTAAAAATTACAGTAAATGTCCTTCATTTAAAATCCTTTCATTTATTTGCTCTCTTTGTATACAATATCATTATGAGATACACAAAACGAAACTAATATCACAGCTGCTCTGTATAGAGAGTAAATGAAAATAACAACAACACGATCACCTGGATATTTTTACTGCATATCACATGTTTTTTCTACCTCTCTGTCGCTCTCTGTTGCACTCTTTTGCACTCTTTAAATTATTTCTTGTTTTATGCAGTTTTTCTTTTGTTGAAAACATGTGGCTTGTGGTGCAGCACATCCACATGAGACAATATAACCTTAGGAGGTGTTAAAATAATGAAAAATCTTTTACACTCGCTTTTTTAAGGATCCCTTTAAGGTTTTCAATGAGTAATTTGAGCCTTTCTCAACACTTTCTTCTTTTTCTTTTCCGTAAGAAATTTTATGACGAACAATCAAAATGTTACTCCTGGTTTGACTTCTTGTTGTTCTAGAATACGCCTGACTGCCTGCCTGGCTGGTAGAAGTTGTTGTCAAACAAGAAAAAAATAATTTTTTAACTCATTAGAAAGTTCTTTTCTAAAATAGAGAATAATTTCCCGCTATGGCTTGATAGATTTTGATTTATCTTTTTAAATATGGTGGCAAATTAAAAAGATTTGTTATTGCAATCGTATGTTTAAACTCCCCTTTTTGGAAATGCACCCTATTCTTGCATTTTCCTCACACCAAATAGTGAATAAATAGAGAAAGTCACCCTTTTAAATGAAACCTCATACATATTTAAATTGTAAAGTGTAGATAGAATTTAGTTTAGATGTTTTTAAATAAATGGTTTGGCAGCATTGTTTTTAATAAATCCTTCATATATAATACAAGGGTTGTAATTCAATCATTTCGTTGGCGAGGCTATTCTAAAAATAAAGGGTGAGATTTGAAATTTGTTATAGTTTGTGATTTTTATCTCAAATGTAACGAATTTTACTAATTTAAACAAATTTTTTTCTAAAAATTTTTATTTTTCAAAATGTCATTCTCCAAATTTATGGGCTTTAAAAGGATGCAATCTTTTAAGAAGATTAAAAACTTATTTTTTTTTAGATTTTAGTTCTAGAATTTTATTTTTGATTTAAAAGTTCTTAATAACAGACAATATGATAAACACTCATATCGATATCAAAAGTAAAAATCAAATTTTTAAGCCGCCATAAGTTTTTGCTTTTTTTTAAATATATAGAGATCCCCATTTCCTACAGTGATTTCTTTCGAATTCTTGCATTACATTTATATATGAAGGGTCATTACAACCCTTCAAAAGTCTACGTTGGCCAGATCATGACTGGTGAGCACTATAGGTCTATAACTACCAACTTTCTTTGGCCTGTATTGAACTAGACTTTACATGTCATGATTTCAACTAGACGACACTAGGTGCCTATTTGAAGGCATGGTCATCGAACTTCGATGTGATATGAACTGGCCACCGAAATCCTGCTATTTGACCCCGAAAGACTTTTGCACAAGCCACAGCGGCCCAAACATACATACATACATACATAAATGGCCATTACAACCCTTCAGTCAGGATTTCGGCCTAGCTTCTTACATCACTCATGTTGTGTGCGTTAATTTTATACAGTTTAACGTCTACTCCGAACGACAGATTTTTGAGAAACTTTTTCATGATTTACTCTCAGAGTTTTTGCCAGAAATCTGCAGAGAGGAAATCGCCGAAAATATGTTTTTTTCATATTTCGTTTTAATACCCGACCTGGGATACGAACCCGAGCTTTGCGTCTAATAAACCAACACACTACCAACTAGACCACGGGCCAAACATAATCCATGAGAAATAGAACATTTCGTATGACCTTCATCCAGAGATGCCATGGCATACATTAAAATCATGTTATATTCTACACATAATGGTATCAATAAGTCTTTCAGAAGAATACAAACTTTCGATTATTTCTCACACACTTTGTTTTATTTAAATTTAACAATAGAAAGCTATTAAAAAAACACCCTATACACACAAATTTGATTTTAAAACATATGTTAAACTGCTATTTAACTAAACGTTATAAAATCGTACCCTTACGAATATCTAAACTCTATTGTTTCCATGGAGAACTCATCATATCCCCATTATATTTCTCTTTTCTTCTCTCATTTCAGATTACCCTGCCTATCACGAGCCATCGGCTGAGCTTGATAAATGTCGTTCACCTTCACCAACCAACAGTTTAGTAGGTCAAAAGCGCAGCCGGGAACTGGATGCTGAAATGGAAAATGAGGTCTTAAATCTGGCACGCCATACTCCCAAACGCCCAAAAAGATCACCTTCACCGGTGATCAATAACAAAACACCGCCTTTTGAATGCGATAACGTGAACTCCACAAATCAATCCTTTCTAACGGCTTTACAAAATCCTTTGGCGCCTTTATTAATACAAAATCAATTGGGTATTGCGGCGGCAGCAGCTTCAACTTTAAAACCTGAAGAAATGCAACAGGCTTTCCAATTACAATTACAGGGCTATATGGAAATGATGCGTCAAATGTCGCCGGAGACTTTTCAAAATCCGGCAGCTGCACAATTTCTATTGCAAAACTCTTTGCAAGCCATGTTGCAATTGCAGGCTTTACAGCAAATGAAACAACAACAGCAACAAACGCCAGAGGACGTATTATGCCAAAGTCCTGTAACGGAAGCAAAAATGTATAGCACACCGGTTAGTAAATCTCCCTTACGGTCGCCCTCTTTAAGTCCAGTTTCTAGACATGCTTCTACAGCACGTTTGCCTACACCCAATAGTGCTGCTTCTTTGACTACGCCTAACTCTAGCAGTCAACAACAGCACACGCCTCCCAATTCAACTAATTTGCCAATGACCCTAAGCAGTGCCGCCATGACCCCCAATACTCCAGGTATGCCGCCTTCTTTTAATGCCAACTCTATTTGCCACAATGCGGTGGCCTATTCCAGTACTCCTCAAAACTCAAAAGGATCGGGGGCCTGTACCCTGTCTATGACGGCGCGAACTTTAGATCAATCACCTGAAGAAACCACTGACCTGGAGGAACTTGAACAATTTGCCAAAACTTTCAAACAAAGACGCATTAAGTTGGGTTTTACCCAAGGTGATGTGGGCTTGGCCATGGGTAAACTATATGGCAATGATTTCTCACAGACCACCATATCACGTTTTGAAGCTTTGAATTTAAGCTTTAAGAACATGTGCAAATTGAAGCCTTTACTGCAAAAATGGCTGGAAGATGCCGATAATACGGTTTCCAAACCGGGTGGTATATTCAATTTAACAGCCATGACTTCTACGGCTATAACTACGCCCGAAAATATCATGGGTAGACGACGTAAAAAACGCACATCCATAGAGACCAATGTTAGAAGCACTCTTGAAAAGGCTTTCAATATTAATTGTAAACCCACCTCCGAAGAAATCAATCAATTGTCTGAGAAGTTGAATATGGACAAAGAAGTGGTGCGTGTTTGGTTCTGTAATCGTAGACAAAAGGAGAAGAGAACGAATCCGAATTTAGATCTCGACAGTCCCACTGGTACACCACTTAGTAGTCAGGCGTTCGGTTATCCACCTCAAAATCTCAATTTAACCTCTGGCCTAGAGGGTAGTTCACTGTGTGGTAGTTCTATTAGTTCGCTATCGCCTCACTATAATGGCAAACAGGAATGATGCTGGCACCATAACCAAGATGATTATCATAATGGTTATTTAATAGATAATATGGATTTAACATATCGTTCAAGGGCCCAGTTGATAACTGTTAAACAGAATAGTTTTCGTGGTCAGGGTCCCTCATATACAATGGCTGCTTATCAGCAGGAAGCTAACTCTTATACATGGCATGTCAATGCCCAGGATTTTGAACAACATACCACTCAACAATACCACCACCACCATCACCACCAGCCGCATCATGCGCCAACTCAAATGATGGACATTAATACGTCCTGGTCATATTAGGAATAAATGCAGGGAGTTGTAGTATATCGTTGACTATATATAAACAAGGTGTGCCATGAGTTTTTCATCTGCGATTTGCAAGTCTCATAAGTGAGTTAAGTGAGTGGCAAAATGTTGAAAACCTTTGATACGCTTTCTCTGTGTTAAGCCAACGATATTTAAGGGAGTACTCATATACATATTTAAGAAGAAGAAGAACATTCCATTACCGTATTTCATATCATATTTAACAGTAAATATTACAAAACACTTCCACTATACAATACAATTACAATACAATACCAATATAGAAGATGATCCTTAACTAATATAAACGAATTTATTTAAGCGAAAGAAAAACAAAAAAACACAAAAACAACAAAATAATTATTTTTAAATTTTGTAAATAAAATTAGATTTTAAGTCCCAAAAACAAACAAAAAAAACACAAAACAACAACAACATTAAAGAGCATTTACCTATAGTTCCTAAAGCCCAAAACAAAACTATTTAACATTCTATCATGATCGTCTCTTACTCATACATTTCCAATAAAAAATAAAAATAAATACGAAAAGGAGACACAAATACGTATACTAAACTGTATTTATTAAAAAAACAACAGCAACAAAAAAAACAAAAATAATGTAAAATTAAGAAAGTGAAAAAAAAACAAACACAACTAATTAATGTAAATTATATGTTACAATGTGTATAAATAAATTTATTAAGAAAATAATAAACAATAAACGAAGAACATATTAAAAAACCAAAAAAAAAAAAATTTATTTCAATGCATTTTATAATTAAAAAAATTTAAATCCCTATAACAGAGCCGATGTTAAAGTTAACAGACCAATGTTAAGTGTTTAACAGAAGCTACAAAAAATTATCATGGAAGAAATCACCCAACTATAACGGAACATCAATTCCATTCCTTAAAAATTATACCTCACACGTTCCTGAGTGGAACAACTACTCTGGTAATTCGCAAATTCTTTTAAAAATTGAAAAACTTAATCAAAAAAAATTTATTTGTTTTAACAATATCTGAGGCGGATGACCGATATTGTGGAAAAATGGAACTTGCTACAGGTACCCCATTATATGGAAATAATAGCCCAAGATGCTTCTTGGGACCGGAGATATAGACGACAAAGCTAATTGTTTTCTTCACACGAGCAAAAAAAGATTTTCTGTATAAATAGGGCTAAATGGGATTAAAAAATTGACTTGTGGGGAAAATGCACCTAAAAGGCTGGATAGTCATGGTGTCATGGATTCTAAAACAGGTTTCCTTGTGGTCGGGTGTTACTTGGGACTAGAGATATAAGTCACGAAGCTAATTGTTTTCTTCAAATGAGCAACAAAAAGTGTTCTATATAAATCTGACTAAATTGGATAAAAAATTTGACTTTTTGAGGAAATGGATAGCCATATTCTAAGGGACTGGATAGCTGTGGTACCAAGGATTCCAAATCAGTTTTCCTTACGGTCGAACGTTACTTGGGACCGGATATATAGGCGTCGAAACTGAAACAGACAACGAAGCTAGTATATTTCGCATTGGCAAAAATTAAGAAAAATGCAAGTCATGCACCAAAAAATGCAAGTCATCGGCAAAAAAGTGCAATATATCGGCCAAAAAAGGCAAGTCATCGGCAAAAAAGTGAAAATCATCGGCCAAAAAATGCAAGTCATCGGCAAAAAAGTGCAAATCATCGGCCGAAAATATGTAAGTCATCGAACAAAAACATTGAAGTCATCGACAAAGTCATCAAACTGTAGGTTCCAGCACTCATGTATAAAAATAACACACAAAACATAACTGGCGTAAAAAGCTAAGTCGTAATCCTAACTGAAGCATTGTAATAACCAGTTTTGTACGCAAAGGAAGATTCTTATAAAAAAATAGTGGTTTAATATTAGCTTTGAGCATCTAGGGAGCAAATACTGATCCGAGCATCTAATTTACTTAGCCACAGCCAGCACCTCACTGATATCAAAGCTCTGTGTGGATAATTCGATCCTATCACACTGTGTGAGTTCTTCGTATGCAGAAGCATGTTTTATTCTTCTCTTTAGAAAATATTTTTTTAACTATTCTCACTAACTACACGTCCTGACCGCCTTCTTCATTGTTATGGAGTCCATACTTCGTTTTTTTCTCTTCTTTTCGTTTAAGAAAATTTGTTTCGCTTTAGAATGGTTTTAAACCCCTACAAATTATGAACAACTTTATTAATTTTTATTTAGTTATTGGGTTATTTATAATGAACGTCTTTTAAGTGCAAATACTTATTGTTTAAATATTTCCTAAATAAACATTCAGCCAATTTATAAAGGCTTCCAAAATATTTCCATCTATTGAGAAGGCAATTTATTGAGAAATCCAAGTATTCGTAGACATGAAATCAAAATGGCACGCGCCAAAAAATAAACAGGAAACACCAACCATTTTTTATTTTAAATGAATTTCCTTTACGAATACCATATAAAAACATTACGGAATTATGATAAATACGAAATAAAATACTCTTATGAAATACCAATAAAAGAAAAAAAAAATGAAAAAGAGTTGAAAAGCAAACTTACTTCTACCACTCGTAAGAGTTGTAAAATAATGGCACTGAAAAGTGGATTTATGAGATAAAACATCACAAGCACACACACTTTTAGAAAGAGCCAAGATAAAAAGGTTTCAAAAACGAAAATCACTTTTCCAAAATCACAGTGACAATATGTTGCGTTTAGCCTCTTACACTCACTTACTTCTCACGTAAGTACAGAGGGAGAGAGCCCTTATTTGTATATTCGTTCAAGTATTTGGAAGTCGTTTTTTTTTCTCAACAAACAAATATTCCTTCTTTTTTTTTCTACTTTAAATAAATAGAAAACAACCATTTTTTCTTCTTAGGTTGCTGCCTTCCTTGCCATCTTACGATCGATGTTCATCGCAATTGAAAAGGGTTATTTAACAGGAACAGGAACATAAACATGAACATGAAAATCTATTCACACATCGTTATAATGTTGTTGCTACAACTTGTTGTTGTGACTCTTAAGAAAAAAATCATGTTGCAACCCCTTGCTGTTGTTAAAAGATTTATGCCCCCGTGCCCAAGAGTCCTGGTTTAGAAGTTTCTTATGTTTGTTGGTCGTTTACGTTGGTTTTTATTATTATTTTGATGTGACATAATGTTTTAAATGCTTCCCTTTTTCCTTCTTCTTATTCTCCTTTATTATTTTCTCTTCGTGTTTTAAGGCTTTTGTTAAGTTTTAAATGTCCTTTAGAACATACTATTTTATATACGAAAGTGGTATGAGTTTTGAGCATCAGATTTACTTACGATGTTTCGATTTAAAATGGTTTGTTTGTCAATTTATTAAATTGTATGTTGACAATACAATAATTTTTCTCATACGAAAACGAGAGGTGGGGTGAGGCCCGATTAAAAAACTTTTTGAATGTTGTAATTCGTTTTAAAGCGGATTTTATTGCTAAAATTTGGCATATGTATTTAAAATTTCATAATAAAGGAAAGCTATTTCAAACAGAAAGGTTATTGAAAGTTTATTTTTTATTTTCTGGTCATTTTTATTTGTTCCCAAAATAAGGTCTTACAATTGAAGCAACAAAACTCTATCATCTGGACCTATTTTCCTCTCTATTAGGTTTCCTTTAAAACAGTGCCTAATTTCATCATATTCTACTACTACCTTTAGAGTCTAAGTTAAAATATTGAATATTCTGTTCTGTTGCTTTAAAGTCGGCATAGACTAGTGTATTAGCTTATTAGACATGAGGCCAGGGTTCAGCCTCATGTCAAACATCTCTGCATATTTCTAGCAAAAACTCTGAGAGTAAATAAAAAATTCTCATAAGTCTGTCGTTCGGAGTCGACTTTAAAATGTAGGTCCTGCCAATCATGTATAAAATTAACGACACAACATAATTGACGAGAGAATCTAGGTCGAAATCCTGAATATAGAGTTGTAGTGACCAACTATGTATGTACATACGAGTATGTAAATAAAGTGAAGCAGCGTCTTCAAATGTTTTAGAAAACTTTTCTGGCAAATGAGGTGGCGTAGTTAAAGTGCTTGAGTACGAATGAGAATAATCCAGATTGCTTGAATCCCGGAAAATATAAGAAACCAATCATCTGCATATCTAGAGAAATTTTATTAAGAACACCGACAAAATGCCGAGAAAATAATGATGAAAATTGTCCCTTAAAAAGCGAAAAGAAATGCACAACAATTTCCGAAATGCCTGTTGCTCTTACAATTAAGACGCAGGAAATTCGAAAAGTCACGAACCCGTAAAGGTTTTACTTCCGCTTAACATTAAGAAAAGCAAGAAATTAATTGTTGCTTACCACTAATTATCCCTGGATGATTCCCATGAAGTTTATGAGAAAAAATTTAAAAAAATTTCAAAAAATATTTCTCCGTTAACTTTCAAAGCGTTTCATAGTCCGAGTATGACCCGGAAAATGCAGCCTATACGAGGAGTATAATTTTAAAACATGCAAATATTTTCTTAGGATAATATTCATTGACATCCTATTTATAACATGGATTAAATACAAAATCTTGTTGTTTATTTTCATATTCCAATTCCAAAGGTCCTTCGGAAGTATTTTCCATTCCTTTTGCTAACACAAGCAAAAGCTTATTTATTTACTTATTTATACACACACAAAATAATCCTCTAACATGTCATCAGTCACTTAAATAGCCTACTCTTGTGTGTGATAATATCGAAAAATTACATTAAATTTTCTATTTAATTTCCTAGACAGACGCCTGGAGATCAACAATAGCAACAAGAGAACAAGAAAACAACAACAGGCCAACTGGTCATAAGAGGAAAAAAATACCTTTAAAAAAGCCAAACCAGACCAAAAATCCATTCGACCATAAGAACTGTTTTATTTTTTAGCAATAAGCTTAAGGGCAATAGTTGTTGTTACCCCGGCCATCAGCATCATCATAAGCATCATCGTTGTAATGAAAAAATGCCATCATCACATTTTTAATGCATTCGCAGTACAGCCACCCTCTCTCAAAAGGATAATTGCCTTGGAGAGTTAAAAGGCAAAAAAAAAACAAAGAAAAAAACAGAGAAATTGTTTTGAATAAATACGCACACATGCGTCCATTTAAACATGGTTACAACTTGCAGCAGTTGTGTTGTTGTTGTTGCTGGTGTTTTTTTTTTTTTTTGTTTTGGAATCTTATCAACCAACAAACAGTCACTCGTTCTTTGCCATGCCAAAGGTCGTAGTCGAATACAATGCTTTCATGCAAAACCCTCTCAAGTTAAAGACTTCAAGATTATCATATGAAATGCTGGTAGCGGGCCGTGCTAAAGGGGAAAGTAAGAGTACAAAAACGTTAAAGCTACAAAGAGAAAGCTCTACCAACCAACCACAGGCTTTTAACGTTATTGTAATGCTCGTACAGGGTTGTGTACATCGTTTTTGGCCATTTCTTTTAAATTTAATTCAATTGTGGATTTCAATATTATTTGCTTATAGGAACAGCAACTAAAACACGTATATTGAGAGATTAAAAACCCTTTAAACCTTTAAGCACTACCATTAAAAGGGTGGACATAGAAGACACTGTGAAGTGTTTGACTACAAAAACAAGGAACTCCTTGGTAACACCAAAAGTTTTTCAAAAATCCGTCCTTCGTCGTCGACTTTAAACTGTAGGTTCCGCCACTCTTGTATAGAATAAACACACAACATTAGTGGTGTGAGAAACTAGGACGTAATCCTAACTAAAAGGTTGTAGTGACCTACTATGTATGTATATATGTATGTATCCCTTCAATCCCGGTATAATTTTTTAATAGAATTACGAGGGAGTGTCAAAAGGTCTCGGACTTATTCTCCTTTGTCCAACATTTTTCCCATATTTCAGGTCAACAAAGCAGACTTTTGTTTATTTCGATATCATCTTTCGAGTGTAATCTTCCTATGCAGAACCATTTTTTTACGCTTGAAAACAAAAGATATTGGAGCGCAATACGTATCACAAACACAAATTAAATGACGCTCTCTATATAAATTTTGACAGGACCCATTAGACAGATGCCTATTAGCCCCGGACCTGCACTATCCTCGCACTTAAGACGCTGGAAATTGAGAAAGCCACAGACTTATGAAAGCGCTGTCGTATCTTAGAAGAAAGTTTAGTTCGATCTTTTGTTCTATACCTTAACAATGTATACTCGTAGAGTACATTCAAGTCTATGCTTGTTTTGATTTTTCTATTTTACAATCTATTTGCGCCAAAAAACCAAGTAGCCTTTGGTCATTTAACTGATTCTGGTATGTGGGTCTCTCTCTCTGTCTAATGGCCAAAAGCAATGAAATTACTTTTAAATAATTTTGTTCAAGAATATTTTATGCCGTATATTTACAAAAAGAATCGTTTAAATTAAAATGTATTTCGAAAAGGTTACATACAGTGCAGGCAAAAAATGTTCAATACAGTATGAACATACGTATCTGGTTTTTCAGCAGATATATAAAGTTTTACATATTAATGCGATACCCCATGTAAGATGGTAGATGCTAAGAGCAAAATAAAATTTTATAGCAACACGCTTTCCTTAAAATTTTGTAATTGCCTGACAGAGTTTAGTTTAAGTGCCTATCAAAAATGCCCGCTAGCAAGATGAAAATTTGCAATACTTTTTTATTATGATAATAATGCATCTCTGTGATCCGGTATCAGGTCAAACAGAAGTTATTTGAAGTTATTTGCTTCACTGATAGCTCCAAACACGGGCATAGAACTGGACGGTATGTTTATGTATATCTGGGAACCAGTAAACAAGGTGTGCCTTCATCTACCTAAGGTTAGAGGTCGTTTACTTGTCAATTAAGACAAGTACAGTACCCGGAGGTCGAATTGACCCATCTACCTAATCAAAATGTAGTTTTCCAAGGGGAGTACTGTGCGATCACGGAGTTAACGGCGTTATTTAATTTAATTATTTGCTCCAAGTTAGTTTTTAAGGCAGAACCATTCTTTAATACATATAAAAATGCGGTTAGCGATTACTTAATTTATGGTACGGTACGCTTTATTTGAGGACCTAATTAGCTACGAGTGATCTAGCTAATAAAACCAATGGATAACAGGAAGTAAACTTGCGTAATCCTACGGCTTTTAGGACACCGAATTACGATAAACGCATAAAACACTATGGAACGATGACACATGTGGCACAATTACGAAAAGGCTCTAGGGACACCTAGTTGAAGGCAAGACCAGAGGGCTGTGACAATAATAATAATAATAATGTAGTCTAACATTTTTCAAATAACTAAAAGGGCTTAGAGCTTGACTTCAAACCCGATCAATGGAATCTTAGATATTCCTAGTAGAATTCCACCTCCAAATAATCCCTCTAGGAAGTCACACTATAATAACGCCACCTTCAATAAATCCCTCTAAGAAGTCCCCCTATAATAACGCCACCTTCAAATAATCCCTCTAGGAAGACCCCTATAATAACGCCACATTTTGAAGAAGAAGAGTTGTTTTCAATTGGGCGTTGTTTTCAGAAAACGCCATATGGCAACCCTACCATCCTAGGATCTACTGCCTCAGAATTTTCACCTGTTTAGCTGGAAAACCATGATAAGAGAGACTGAAATAAAGCAAAAATAATATGAAAATGAAGAAGATGCTTTGTGAAGCTCTGTATTACTTGAAGAAACGGAAATTTATTGCCTACCTATGACTACCTGAATGCAGAACAAATAATTTTATCATTCACTGTACTTACAGTCCACTACTACCCACATATCTACTAAAAAATTTATTTATATAGGCTAACGTCCTTATAGATATGTATGCGGACACTGGTCAAATGTTTACTTAATCCAAAGGGTTATTCCTGCTTATTTATTTGCTAATTTCTATTGCATGCGTAAAGGCTGAGATCGGATATAAAAGATTTCCATAAAGAAGAAGAAAATGAACAAATTTTAATACAATCTTATAGAAAAAGTTTTATTAATAAAAAAGACCAAAAATTGTTTTATTTAGAATGTCAAAGTGCTATTAAAATGTAGGTAAATAAGGAAAAATATTTCTTTTAATGTATGAAAACCATTTTAAATAAATTTCGTTCTTGATTAAAAGCAAGTTTAATGTTTCTTTTTGGCTTGATTAAAAATGTTTTGAAAAATGGTTTCTTTTCCTAGAAACAATCTTACTTAATCTTTTCCACTATTAATCATTACAAGTAAAAATGGTTATTTCAAATGAAATTATTTCGCATGTATTATGAACGTATAAAATGTTGTTAACAGCCGTGTTATAACGCCCTAAAATATACATTAATCAAAGAAAATAATGTTTAACAATTCGCAATAAGAAAGCTTTAAACGGTGTGTAAATGTTGTCAAAGACAAAAAAAAAAGAAAACAAATTTCAATCTCGTTAGAAAGCTTCAAAACAATTTTAAATTTTTTTAAACAAAATACGTTTTTGATATCTACCGCCACCCATATCCCTTAACATATGCTACAATTTGCCTTATTTTTCTTTCTATTCCATTTGTTATTGCTCTTGAGTTTTTGAGAAACATCTCGTCTCTTCAGTCAGTACACATGTCAATTGCATACAATGAAATTTTCAATTCAATTTTTATTGACAAGATTTGCTCGCATACGCACGACTTATCAGCGAATGTCCATTGAACGCAGCCAGCCATTGTTATCAACCATGTATTGAGAGACAGAAAAAGAAAAACAAAAAAAATATTCGAATTGCAAATTAAATTGGAGAAGAACTACAATTACTATGGATGGTTAAATTGATGAGAAAGTAAAGAAACAATTCAAGGAAATTTTACGAGTTTGGAATTTTAAATTCGAAATGACAGTAAACAAATTAGGAAATGTCAAACACTGTGTCACAAGACAAAAAATTATACTCATTTGACTAGAGAGACATAGTAGGGGTGTTTATACATTGTTCTTTTTTTTTTGCTAATGCAGGAGGTAGAAATTCGTAAAACCTGAAGACAGTGTTGAAGTGAAGTGTTTTACGTGGATTAGCTTTATCTTTTCTTCAGCCTAGGAAATAAAAAAATTTTAATCTTCTACTTTCTAGTACGTATAGAGGATAAGCTTAACTTTGATTAATTATAGCTTTATATCAGGGATGCCCAAAGCTAAAACTGTAGTAGTATTGGTGAGCGAGAGAGAACTGCACTGAAAGAAAAGTTGTGTAAACTGAAATAAAATGTACGGAAAAAATCCAAAAAGCGGAATTTACAATAAAATTTGGAATAGAAATTTTTCTACAATGGCGGCTTCTAAAGATGCCCCCAATTGATCAGTGCGCCGAATAACACTACTGCGTGATAATGGAAGGTTTTCGATAAGCTTAAAATTAAGTTTTTGAAAACATTTATTTAAATTTTTTTTAATGAACTCCCCATCAGAAAATGGTCTACTATGACTAACAATATCCAAGCTTATTAAGCTTGATAACTCCATTTTTAACATTTTATTTTCTGAGGTTTTTTCATTGTTTTCTTCTTCAAGTAACCACTCATTCAATTTTTCTAAATAAATTTTTTTATTTTTACAAAATAAATCATTAAAATCATCCATATCACTATGATAAGAACAATAGTGCCTTCTAAAAGCATATTCTCTACATTCCTGCAATATTTTATAACATAAAATGCATTGTGCATCACCAAACGCATTTTTTATCATAAAATGTTTCGTAAGTCATAGTAAATTTTTTTCATCATAAAATGTTTCGTAAGTCATAGTAAATTTTTTTCAGTGCTTTAAGCAAAAAATATTACAAAAAAATTGTACATCCGCTACGCATGTGCATTCGTCGCTGCCTGAGTGACGACTAACCAAAGAGAATAAGAATATGGCTGCCTTCCAAAATGTATCAATACAAAGTTTGTATGCAGTTCTACTGCGGTATTTAAATTATGTACATACGCAAAGTTACCAAACAATGCAACTATGTGCTTTGTTTACATTTACAATACAAAACGTACGCACTGCAACGCGTCATATTACATCTGTGAGTCGGCCATTCTCCTTTTTTTTGTGTTTTAATTGTGCGCGCAAACAAACGAATGTCAAAGCATCAACTATAAATCCGATGCCTGATTGCTTTTTGACTGCGTTAAAAATACACATTGACGACATTTTGAAATAGAATACTTCGTATATATTTTGTACAGCGGCTTTATGAAACACGATACTTCGTTCAAACACAAAGCAACTAACATTTTGGAAGGCAGCCTATGTGTGTTTTTAGTTTGCGCAAAAGCACTATGAAATGGGCATCTATGCTTTAGATCGTGACCAAACTGAACCATCACGGCGATCTGTCTAATACCTCAAGTGTCTTGCTGGCGGGGATCTTTGTCATCATGGAATCATTCTCACTACTATCTCACGTTGAAAAGCGCGAGTGCAACAATAACAGTATAGCGGATATTCTGACCCTTGGACTGGATAATACCTACTCTCGCTTAGTAAAAGAGAGCAGAAATAAATTGAATACCGTCAGCTTCATTTTTCGTACAATGCTTACGTACATCCCAGATCACGGGGTTTCAATGAAATTAACCAGCAGATGAGTTGAATCCTACAGAATCCGACTTTTACAAATGCTACGGTCTTGAAGCTCAGGTGGGCTTTAGCTAGATTTACAACAAAACTTAATTTAAAAAAATCACTCAACTTATTCTGTGTACCATGATACAGATTAAACATTCTGTTGAGTTGAAATCATAACGTACCATGTATGACAATTAAATCCATTAATCTCTGCAGGCAGATAATTTCCGCGCCTTGTTCTTTAACTCAAGTGTTTTCCAATGAACCTATAAAGAGCGCCGGTATCACCATGACTTTCTTTATTGTTAGAATTACCGATCTGTAAGTGAAGAACAGTCAAAGTCGATTCAAGAGAGCTAAAGTCCGCTGAAAGATGCACTGAAATTTGTGGGCAGACGGCATCTTTGAACCGTCGTTCTCCAGGGTGGTGATTACTGAATTTTCTTTGCCAAAATTGAAATATTGTTCAGGGGTTGACATGTGGTTTCAAAAAACGGCGCCACTTGCTACACGGCATGAATCTATTCAGAGACGAATTTGATTATATAGGAGCAGTCCATTGGCAAACATTATGCGATTTAACCTCTTACTTACTTAATTGGTTATTACAATCCATTAGTCAGAATTACAACCTAGCTTCTCACATCATACATAATGTGTGTGTTTTAATTTTATCCATGAATGGCGACACCTACAGTTTACTATCGACTCCGAAACGCCAGATTTTTGAGAAACTTTTCATGGCAATTTTATTTACTTCTCAGAGTTTTGCCAGAAAACTGTTGAGAGAAAGTCGCCCAAGAAATATTCTTTCATACTTCCTTTTGCTCGAGATGTCTCAGTTGGGATTTGAATTGCAGGTGCTTGTTTAATAAGCTAATACACTACCTACTATTTGATTTAGCGACGATTTGAAATTACCAGACTAATTTTTGTGGCAATACGTGAAATCTTTTGTGCAAAGGGCACGCCAGCTACTATTGTAGTTCTGGAATACCGGCCGAAATGTTTGAAAAAAGTATGACAAAATTAACGCTCTTGTATCGAACGTCTACGGTGCACCTGAAGGCATCATTTACATGAAATAATTTTAAGATTAATTTGTGCAATTTATGAATTTTAAAAAAACCAACAAACTCCTTGTATTAACCACGTTAGTGACAAAGGCAAAGAAATAAAGTTCCAGAGCACATCAATATTGCATTTTCTCGATTCTAGAGTATTTCTAATCCTTATTTAAAGGATTTGAATTATTTCGTTGCCTGCCAAATAAAACAACCATGAAATAATTCAATAACTTAAGTAAACAAATTCCAAGTCTTTTTTGTTCTCTGTTTTTGTCTTTCTCTATAAAATTGTAAATTTTTATTTCAACAATCTAAAGGATATCAAAGGACTTGAACGAGAGTGGAAGGCTTGATGGCTTCATGAAAAAAATCTAGTATTTACTTTGCTTAACTAAACAATCAAATGAACAAATATTATTTTATTTAATATTTTATGAAAGAACAAAAGAAAAAAAAACAAAAATAAGAACGGAACTTGCAATAAAAACAATATCGCAATAGGATAAATGAAAATTACAACAAAAATGACAATGATGATGACTTTGAGTCAAAGTCTTTGACGATGATAATGATGATGAGGACAATGGTGTGTAAAGACAAAGGACTTGAGTGTAAACACAAAACGATTGCTTGCCAAAAAAAATAAGAAAGTAAAAAAAGAAAGGAAAAAAGACAAAGAAAACAACGTACATACATACATATATGTATGTATGTATGTATGTTGAAGACGACTAAATTAACTCCTTAAAACATTTTTAAATGAGCATAATTTATACAAATATTTACTTTGTAAACGTTCCAAAAAAAAAAAAAGAAGGGATGATGGTGGTGACAAAGGGGGCCAAAAAGAAAAGGGTAATACACCAATGGAGTAGTGAAGATGACCTTTTAATCAAATTTCAGTGACAATTTTTTTCTATTGCCACCAACACAGTCTAACAGACACCACTTTAAGTATATTTTTTTTAAATTTTTGTCACATTCAACCCTTTTTCCTTCAAAAGGATTGAAGATTCTTTTTTCTTTCGCCAGCCTTGCCGTAACTTCCCATGTGCATCAGTGTAACACCCGCACCATTACTTTACATGGCTGTTTAAACAATGCCACCATAACTAAAGCGATTAAAATATTTTGAAAATCCTTTAATTTTTTTTCTTTTAAATTCAAACACAATTTTATATTTTAAGAAATCTGCTGAACAAATTTTCTTGTCTCTTTTTAATTTGAAACAAAATGGTTTACGATTAATCATAGCCAACTGTTTAAAAAAAGGGGTGCAAATTCTCTTTGATTAGCGTTTTGTAAGGGTTTATTTACATACCAAAGGCAGAAGTTTTGAATTTGAAGATCGTTACAACCGGAAAACTTTCAAAATGGAGTAGCAATATGGAAGCAATGATTTTTTTCTCCTGTTCGCTAATCCGAATTGGAAGAATTTTGTTTCAAAATCATGATAAGAGGTCATTAAGCGGCTACGTTTTTTTTAATTTATTGGTTTTTGTGATAGGTTAGGTTGGTTTAGAAAAGTAGCCCGTCATTAACAGATACACTCGATTAACATCAACCTCGCTTTTATGCTCGTAAAAAATTCTCATGCTAAATTCTGCTAGTTTAAATCGTCCTGACACAAACAACCGATTATGAAGATTATTGCCTTCTAAGCTATATAAACTTAGAAATGGAAAATTGGAATTGAAAATCATAACACCAACTCTTTTTTATGGCGTATATATCCTTCTATGAAAAACTTTTATAACCGACAAGCTTAATTGACTTCGGCATCTATAGTTTTGTGAAGTCACCCTAGTCTAGTAGGTGTGTTGGCATATTAGACCTCTGTTCAAACCCCAGGTCAGATATTTATATTATATTTCTTCGGCAACTTGTTCTCAGCAAATTTCTTGTAAAAACTCTGAGAGTAAACAAAATTTGCATAAAAAGCTTCTCAAGAATCTGTCGTTCGGAGTCGACTTTAAACTGTAGGTCCCGCAACTTATGTTTAAAATTAACAAACGCAACATAAGTGGTTTGAGAAGCTAGGTTGTACTCCTGACTGAAGGGTTGTTATGACCAATTATGTACTTAGAAATCTTGCAGGAGATGATGGAATACTACTGTATCCAAATTCGAATTGAAAATCAGATAATCTACTCTTTTTCATGGCGTATATGTATATCCACCTAGAAGAAATATTATTATTATATTAATGACTTCGGCATCTATAGTTCTATATAGACAGTTGGACCTATTCTTTAATATTAAAAATATACTATTTCAATTAGCATTGATTTGAAAACTTTTTGCGTATTTAGTAAAATATTCGTTTAACCGCAAAAGCTAGTTAATTTGTAACATTTGGCGTTCAAACAAGTGTTTTGCTAACGTTTGCATTTAAATTAAAAATTCTACATAAAAAAATAATATATTAGTAAAAAAAATTAAAGCAAACGGGTTGAAAAGCACTAAGGAAGCGCTTACATTACACCGGAAAAAGGATGTTCTAATGGAAAAATTGCTGAAATAATAACGGGTTCTGGAAGAGTGTTAGGAAGTTACCAGAAACTAGTCAAAAACTATGAAATTAAAGTTCCATCGAAAGGATATTCCAAAAGTTAAAATTCACAGAAAGGATGCTTAAATGGAAATGCTTAAATGGAAGAAATCAAGCTACGGTTAACTAAGATACACAGTGAGAGACCCTAACCCATTCAACATGAACTAATGATTGAAAAAGGTTATTTTTTGCAATGAAAAAGGTATAATTTGAACTGTCTAGACTGTTGTTGTTGGTCTGATCTATTATTGCCAAGCTTTGTACGACATAAAGTCTATGACAAACAGAATATTTTTATTTCTATATAACAAGGATACTCTCACAAAATATTAACTAATTATTAAGATTATTAAAATTTTCAACTTTTCTTTTTTTAATTCAAATGAAATTGTGCCCCAAAAATATTCTTCAATTTTTCCATTATTTATTTAATTACAATGTAAATATATTCTAGTTTTATTTAATTTTTTAAGCAAATAAATAAGCAAATTATTTGCTAAATAAAAATCTTAAATCTAACCTTTAACTATGGAAATTAAATTCTGTAGCAAAGGCTGTTAACGTTTGGTAAATTTTAACTCATTTGACATTTTGAAAATTTTTTTAATAATTTTAATTGTTTGTTCTTTAGTAAACTGTTATATTGGGAAAACAAAAATTTAAATTTACCAACACCTCCATTGTTAAATAAAAACAAATTTAACCTAAAGAAAAAGAGTACCTGTGGTCAATCGAATGTATACATATGACCGCACTCAGAGATCAGCTCTGAATCGGTTTTTCACTATTCATAATCATTCATGAAATTTTAAAGTTAAATGAGTCAACAATATTAATATTTCACTACTCTGATTTACTCATACTCACAACAATGTTGATTTTTAAATAAAGGTTCCAAATTGGAATAAATATGCGTACAATGTTGACATCAAACTCAAACTCAAACTTACTCATTTAGAAAAATACATACTTATAATTGAATCGAGTGATTCAAATCATTCAATAAAATTTACAGTTTTAGTCGTCAAGTATTTACAACAAAAAATAGAAAAAGACGCATAAGCAAAATAAGGAGAGAGCAGCAAGCAGAGCAAGCACACAACCTTCTAGTAAGTATTTTAGTGTTCGTAAGCGCATCATACTTATTTTGCTTCGTCTGTGTATATTGAGTTAAGGAGAGTCGAAATCAACAACATCATATGTGTTGTTAAGTATAAATGTGATGCGTGCTTCAAACTTTGAATATGAATTCAGGTATAAGTATGAGAAATTATGCATATGATTCAATTCTATTCATCTTTTTCAATACTCATTGCTGACCCCTGTACCGTACGTATACTAGGTTTTTAAAATCATAAATTCATCTAACTACGGCCACAAAAATGTAGTAATAATACAAAAATAATTTCATTTTTTATAATAAAAATATTAGCAATGTGATGAAAATATTTTTAAAAACTCACCTTAAAAAAATTTGAATTTATTATGGCCTGTTATTACCACTTTTCTATTTTATTTTTATATTCAAACAAACCTTTTACACATACGGCAGTATAATTAACACACGAACAAGAGAGAGGAGTGAGAAAAGGGATGAGGAAGTAGTACTGCAGTCAAACTCGTTTTGCTTACCAACAGCACTGAAAATACACTAACACATTGAAGATCAGGGGCAGTTTTTTTCTATTAAATAACTTCACACACTCAATACTCTCGCTTTGTTTCCTATTTGCATTGAAAATACACTAATACATTGAAACTTATTGGCAGAAACATGTTGGCTATTTGATGTAAAAGAAGCACAACAGAAAAATGACGGCCAATGACGCTGCCTTTATTACAACGAAATTTTCTAACTTGTTGCCGTATATTAACTTTAAACACTTTTTTCTTTATAACTATAAATACTTTTATAACATATTTTTATATTAAAATGTAGCTTAACAGTTAAACTTTAATTTGTATATATTTTTTCCTCAATACAATTACTTTTTCCCATATTTTTTTAACTTTTTAAAGGAAAGAAACAATAAATCAACGATAATGTTATTCGCGCACTTTACACTGTCATCATTTTATTAGAACTGCATTGTTCCAATACGGAAATAGTGATGCCAGATTGATAGTTTTTGAGAAGATCAGTGGAAATCTCTTATTTGAATAGTTAAATCATTATGAATGAATTTTAAAGAAAATTATTATTTCAAGTGAAATTTTAAAATTATTACGACATTAGAGGACCCTGAATCGGAGTTGTTGTAGACAATTGAGTACACAAAACAAGCTGTGAGCGACTGTATTTCTTTGTAATGTTATATTGTGCGTATTAATTGCTTAAATTTTTTATATGTTAACCTAAAAGTCTGCTGTTGCTTTAATCTATGTTAAAAACGAGTGTAGTTGGGAATACAAATCGATGGCTTAATATAAAAAAGGGCTAACTCAATTTTTTCAAAATAGCGTTTTTTGTTTATTCTTGTCAGATACACCTTGCCTCAATTGCAAATATCAGATTTATAACGATTTCAAAAAAAGGCCTAAGTCATGTCAATGAATTTTTTAAATGAAAAAGCCCTAACTCGTTTTTTAAAAAATTTCGGCGGTGGGTCGAGTTCTTAAAAACAATGGCTATAAATCGATCGACATAACATGCCTAAACGATACTCTTCCATTCGTCCTGGTAAAAATAATACTTACTATTAAAGTTCTAAAAATTTATGTTCTCAAACCGCTATTTCAAATTTTAGGCAGACGTATTGGTGATCCTACTGTTAATATGTTACGAGCCTTGGCGTATGACCAATCAATATACATATTTTAAAACAGACATAACAGACGATTACAAATTTCTCCCACATAAATTAAAGTCGGCGATTAAAGATATAGCCCGTGATTCATTTTATAAGGAGAAAATACCAATCACGAAAATGAAATGGGACCACCTACAGGACTTAAAAAAGTTTTTACCATTTTTATCATCTTTTTTATGATAATTTGTCTTATAAGAACTAATTTTTTACAGTTAACTTTTGATTTAATCCTCTTAATTTCATGAATTACTTACTTTTATTATTTAAACCTGAATTATTATAATAATTTAATTTTCAACTCAGTTTAAAAAAGGCCTAACTTAATTTTTCTTTTCAAAAATATCAATGAAAAAAGGCCCTATCTTAGATAACTTCATTAAAATAAAAATAAAAAATCTTTCAAGTGAGAAATAAAATGTGTTGCGGTTTTTTATTAAAAATTGTATTAAAATTTTTGTTGTATCCAAAATTTTACGGATTTTATTAAGTCTTTTCCTTCTACTGTAAAGTAATAAAAAATCGAGTTAAGTCTTTTTTATATTAAGCCATCGAAATGTAATTAAAAACGTTTTTCTTTTTAAAACTGTAGACAAAAAGGAAGCCATTATAAATGTTTCGGCATCTAAAGTTCTGTATAGACATCTAGACCCTTTTTAAATCACTCTATAGCAAACCATTTACCTTTTAGAAATTGTAAAAAATTTTTAAAAAAAATTTAAATTTTTGTTCTTAAACAATCTGTAATTTTGGGAATACAAAGCATAACGAATCAATTTTTCTTTTTCAAAAAAAATTGTTAAATTAAAACAAATTGAAACTAAATGAAAAACGTTTCTATCAATTGAATGTCTATGATCGCACATACATATACTAGATTTTTAAAATCATAAATTCAGCTAACTATGGCCACAAAAGTGCAGTAATAATACAGAAACATTTTTATTATTTATAATAAAAAAAATTAGAAGTGTGAAGAAAATTTTTTAAAAATGGCAATAATTCAAAAACTCACCTTAAAATAAATTCGAATTTATCATGGCCTGTTATTACCACTTTTCTCTTTTTTAATTGCAAACAAACCTTTTACACATACGGCAGCATAATTAATACAAGAACGAGTGAGTGTGTGGGGGAAAAGAGAAGTAGTACTGCAGTCAAACAAACTCGTTTTGCTTACCAACAGCACTGAAAATACACTAACACATTGAAGATCAGGGGCAGTTTTTTTCTATCAATTAACTTTACACACTCAATTCTCTCGTTTTGTTTCCTATCAGCACTGAAAATACACTAATACGTTGAAACTTAATGGCAGCTTTTTTCACACAATTTTTTCTATAAACGCCTTTAAATATTTATAATTCTTATTATGTTTATTGAATAAACCGTCTCATCAATTAAAAAGCATACATAATTAATTCATGATAATTCTAGAAGGAAAATGATTGCTTTAAGCGAACATGTTGGCTATTTAATGTACAAAAAGCACAACAGAAAAATGTCGGCCAATGACGCTGCCTTTATTACTATGAACTTTTCTAACTTGTTGCCGTATATTAACTTTAAACACCCTTTTCTTTATAACTATAAATATTTTTACAACATATTTTTATATTAAAATGTAGATTAACACTTAAACTTTAATTTGTATATACTTTTTCCTCAATACAATTACTTATTCCCATATTTTTTTGACTTTTTAGAGGAACGAAAACATAAAACAACAATTTTATTCGCGCACACCACACTGTTATCATTCTATTAAAACTGCAATGTTTTAATACGGAAATAGTGATGCCAGATTGTTAATTTTTGAGGAAATCAGTGAAAATGTCTTATTAGAAACGCTAAATCATTATAAATGAATAATAAATTAAATTGTTATTTCAAATATAATTTTAAAATTATTACAATGTTTCAGGACCCTGAATCGGTGTTGCTATAGACCAGGGTTTACAAAAATTTTTTGGTTATGTATTAGTGAGTAAGAGAGAGAAAATAAATTGAGAGAATTGATTTATTTACAGCCATAGAAAAGTGTTTGTAATATACGTTATTTTGATTTTCATTTTATCAACTTACATATGTAAAGCTATCTATCTTTGGCTTAATAATTTTAGATAAATAAAAATAAAATAAAAAAATCCATTTTTTATTAAAAGATCGTAAAGGTATCCAACTTTGGCTTAAAAATTAGACCATGTTTTTAGATAAATAAAAATAAAAAAAATAATAAACCATTTTTTATTAATAGAGAAAAAGCAAGCATTCTAAAGCATTTAAAAAAAAATTATACTATGCGACAAAATATATAAGGCATTGAATATTATCAAAAGCATCTTTTAACATACAATATTTTTTGAGTGTCATTCTGAAAAAAATGGTAAAGCATCCGCCGCACATGTGTTCTTGTCGCAGTCTGATCGACAACTAAATCAAAAAACACAAGAATGCGTGTGAGTTCTCTCAGCACAATTGTGCTATGAAATGGTAAACGATGCTATAGACAAATGAGCACATAAAACAAGCTGGGTGCCACTGTACTTCTTTGTGTTATTTTGTACGTATTAATTGCTAAAATTTTATATACATACATATGTATGTTAGCCCAAAAGTCTGGTCTTGATTTAATTTACGTTTAAAAGGAGTGTATTGGGAATACAAATGTAATTAAAAACATTATTTTTATTATATTATTTAATTATCGTCGGAAGGAAATTCTAAAAGAAAAATTGACTTCAATGTTTGGGTATTAAACTTTAAACACTTCGAAGCCTCATAAACTCTATGCGAAATAAAATATTTTTATTTGTTAATAATAAGGATAATCACACAAAATATTAACTATTAAAAATTCGTTAATAATTTTTCTTTTTTAATTTAAATGAAACTGCGGCCAAAAAATATCCTTTAATTTTTCCATATTTAACGAAATTTTTAATTACAATGTAAAATATATTCTAGTATTATTTAATTTTCTTAAGCTAGGCAATGGTAAATAAAAATTTTAAATTTAACTTTACCTATGGAAGTGAAATTCTATACCCTTTATCCTTTGAAATCGTAAAAATGTTTAATAATTTTTAATTTTTTGTTCTTTAATAATCTGTAATATTGAGAACACAGAGCATAAAAAATCATTTTTTCTTTAAAAAATTATTATTTTATTTATTTCAATTTACCAACTCCTCTCCACAGTTAAATTAAAACAAATTTAATCTAAAAGAAAAAGTTCCTATTATCAATCGAATCTCTATGATCGTACATATACTATGCTTTTAAAATTATAAATTCAGCTAACTATGGCCATAAAAGTGCAGTAATAACTCAAAAAGTATTTCATTATAATAAAAAAAATTAATAGTGTGAAGGAAATATTCCTAAAAATGGCAATAATTTCAAAAACTCACCTTAAAAAAATTTGAATGTTTCACGGCCTGTTATTACCACTTATCTATTTTTTTTATTCAAACAAACCTTTTACACATACGGCAGCATAATTAACATATTTTCACGAGAGAGGGTGAAGAAAAAGGGGAGAAGTAGTACTGCAGTTAAACAAACTTGTTTTGCATACCAACAGCACTGAAATACACTAACACATTGAAGATCAAAGGCAGATTTTTTCTATTAAATAACTTCACACACTCAATACTCTCGTTTTGTTTCCTATCAGCACTGAAAATACACTAATACATTGAAACTTATGGGCAGGTTTTTTTCTTTTAATTAACTTCACACACATTTTTCTGCTAAAGCCTTAAAATATTCATAATTTTGCTTTTATGTTTATTGAATAAACCGTGTCATCAATTAAAAAGCATACATAATTAATTCATGATCATTCGAGAAGAAAAATTATTGCTTTAAGCAAACATGTCACCTATTTTGTGTACAGAAAGCACAAAAGAAAAATGTCGGCCAATGACGCTGCCTTTATTACTATGAACTTTTCTAACTTGCTGCCGTATATTAACTTTAAACACTTTTTTCTTTATAACTATAAACATTTTTATAAGACATTTTTATATTAAAATGTAGCTTAACACTTAAACTTTAATTTGTATGTACTTTTTAATCAATATAATAACTTTTTCCCATATTTTTTAACTTTTTAGAGGAACGAAATAAGAAATCATCGACAATTTTATTCGCGCACTTTACACTGTCATCATTTTATTAAAACCTGCATTGTTCTAATACGGAAATAGTGATGCCAGATTATTAATTTTTTAGGGGATCAGCGGAAATGTCTCATTTGAATTGTTAAATCTTAGTGAAAAATGTAATGTAATTTTAAAATTATTACAATGTTGGAAAACCCAGAACCGGAGTTGCTATCAGCGTTGCCACAAAGAAAAATTTTTCCCTACCAATATTCTTACTAAAATCTACCAAAATTATTCCAATCCCACCAAAATTTGAATTTAAGTAATTAATTATAAATTATTCAGTATGAAATTAACGTTTTATTGCTAAAATTAACAAACATTTCGTTGTTCCTTCTGTAAACACAGATATGTTAAACGTTAAGGTACGTTAAAACAGGGTTTCTGACTACATATTTTCTTACTTAAACATATTATTTTCTAGACCTAAAATTAAATAATACTCCCAACTTTAAATCTTACAGATATTAATTGTATTTTTCTACCAAAAAATAAACGAAATTTGAACAAACCAACCAAAACTACATTTTTAAATAAAAACTAACAATTTTGGTCCAATTGGTCCGAAACGGCAACGCTGATCGTGAGTGCAAAATTTGATAGGTACTTTTAGGCTTAAATCAAAAAATGCAAAATACATGCAGCAAAATTTTGTGCTGCGTGCAGCAAATATTGCATCATTTTTTCATCATTATTTCAATTGTTACAGACTTTCAGGCATATTATAAACTTAACCTGCTTTCAAATATAAGGCCCCTCCAAGGGCCGCCAAAACCCACAATAAATAAAAATAAAAAACTGAAAAAAAACTGCAAAAGGAAAAAAAATTTTTAGTGTAATTTTTTATTTTTAAAAAAAAAAATTTTTTTGAAAAATTGCAAAATTTTTCTATGCAGCAATGAATGCAGCGTGAAAAATGAATGCAACATTTTTACTGCATGCAGCACAAAATGATGCAACATTTACTGCATGCAGCATAAAATTTTGCTACATGTAAATTTGGCTTAAGCCTAAAAATATATCAAATTTTTTAAACCTTCCTTCTTTCTTCATGAGCAATTTAGAGAAAATTAACTGATGACCCGGTTATTAAGGTGCGTGTGTATGTCGGTTACTATAATCCTAAAAATATGTCTTCATTAAAAAAAAAATTGTTGTGTTTTGTGTTTAACTTTTTTTTTAATTTTATTATGAAAAACAAACCAACCAAACTACCAATCGTAGCATTTTTAAATAAAAACTACCAATTTTGGTCCAATTGGACCAAAACGGCAACGCTGGTTGCTTTAGACATTTGAATACACAAAACAACTTGTGAGCCATTATTAGTTGCTTAGATTTTATATACATATGTATGTATATTAGCCTAAAACTCTGCTGTTGCTTTAATCTTAGTTAAAAGCGAGTGGAATGAAAAAGAAATCACCAAAGAGGTAATATAATAATCAAATTTTTTTAGTTCATGGTTTTTTTTATTAATTTTTCCTGATGTTAAATTTAGGTCCTAACAATTTATGTATGTATGGTGAGTTTGGTTTAACTCAACGGTTATGGAGGTGAAAATTGCTTATTCTAGACACACTGGTTAATTCACTACCGTGATCTATGATAATATACAACACCTATTTCGAATAACGGTACTTTGGTGAATTTAAATTTTATTCACCACACCGGACAAATTCACCATACTTTGTAAAAACTCACATTAATGTAATAAATTAAAACGGATTTTTTTTTAAATTTTATTAATAAATCATTTCATTTTGAAAAGCTTTTAATGTGACACTAATCAACACTTTAACTCTAAGATTTCAAAGAAAAAATCTCAGTTTTTTTCTAAATAATTTTTTTACAGATTTCTTACAAGCCCTTTATTTTTTTTTTTTTTCTCTTGTTAAACTGGACACTTGGCAAACACAAACCAACACTTGACCCTTTTCATTTTTTTTATCATCATTTTTTATGATTCTTTTTTTGGCAGCGTATGTAATGCGTGTGAAAGGGTTGACCTCTACAAAGGAGGGAGGAAGGAGTTTCAAGAGCATATTTGTCAACCCATATGTTGGCTACTTAATAGTGTTTAGCCTAATGTTGTGAGAAAAAAAATCCATAAAAAACTTTACGTCGGGGTTAAAGGGGGGGTCAGTCGTAGTATGATTTCATTTGTATTATTGGGTATAATGATTATTTTTTCTTGTTATGAGATGTTATTTCAGAATATTGGATACAGGAGTGTCACCGTATAAGAAATTTAATGCGTGCGTGTATAAGTACTAAAGGGTTTTCTTCACATTTTTTTCAAGTTTTATCTCATCTAGTCACACTTTATTTTGCTTTTGTTTCGGAATGTTTATTTTTTGTTGTTTTTTTTTATGAAGTAAATAAAGTTCATTCATGTTGGAGATTATTTACACCAAAAAAATATTGTTGAAATGTTATGATGTGTGATGGTGAGAGTATTAAATGATTAAAATCCTGCTTCATGTGACTTGATATGGTTTCATATCATCGTTTGATCCTTTTCTTTTTGTTGTTGTTTTATCTTTTTCTTTTTTACTTTTGGTAGGTTAATAAGATAAATGGTGTTAATGTTTAAAGTTAATTAATTGATGATGGTGTAAATTGTTTAAAAATACTTTTTATACAATAAACAAACAAACAGTTCCTTTGATACTTTAGTTAATTCCCTTCCTTCTTTTAGTTACGGAATTAAAAAGATTAGATTTTCTTGTATAAAATTTCAAAGCAACACATAAACATTAATGAAATTTGTTAAAAATTCTTGAAAGGATCCTAAATACCAGATTTGTTCAACAAGCTTGATAAACTTTTATACAGGAAGGACGTTGATATGTGCAAGTAAGCACGATTAGATAATAACTTAGTGGCCACTAGAAAAATTTGGCCATAAGACATCAATACCTTACTATTAACTTCAGTGACATTTGTCGAATTTCGTACAAAAAATTATAAATATTTCGACAAAGAATTTCCAATTTGTAGCTCTTTTTGCAAACATTTTGGATAAAATATGAAAGAAAGAAATTATTCAAAAATTCATTTACAAAATATATAATTTAAATTTACTTATTTGTATGCAGTTTTCTAATTTTAATGTGATGTTTTTGTAACACAGGCTATTTTACTTGCCTGCCTGTTTATATGGGAAACACAAACAAAATTGAGTGTTTTTATTTGTATTTTCCATGCAAACAGGCAGGCAAGTGTAATAGCCTGTGTTACAAAAACATCACATAATTGTCTAAAATTTTCAATAGAATGACACAATGGCAACGCTATCTTACTCGTTCGTTGAGTGTACATCCTTTTATTCAGTGTTTCACTTATCGAGATTAATTATCGTTAATCCAAACACAAACCACACAGTTGGTAAAACAGTGCATAATGGTAACCAGAATTTCGGTGAATATATCCTCTAACAGAGGTGAAAATTACTTATTCTAGACACACACCGACCGTCCAAATCACAATGTACATTACATTGACCTATGGAAATACATTACCATTTCGAATAAAGGCACTTTGATGAGTTTCGATTTTATTCACCACACCGAATAAATTCTCCACACTTTGTAAAAACTCACCACACTGGAAACACACCACAACAACAAAATTCACCACACTTCCAAATAGAATAAAAAATAAAAAAGTAATTTTTTTTAATTTAATTCATTAATTAAAATCCCTCCCTCTCCATCCGTCGTATATTGATGGACCCAAACAAACTACAACAAAGAGCGGGTGTAGCAGCTGTAAAGTACAAAAGTACTGAATTTTTCAACACTGGCCCTGACTGCGTTGATTCAATATTTGAATATGGCAATATTGGATTCAGCTGTTTTCGTTTTCTTTGCGTCCTCTCTCTCTGTCTTGTTTTGTGAAAAGAAAACATCAACAAACTGCTGTCAAATTTTTATTCAACTACACGTGCGGTTGTTTAGCGAAACAGTAATTTTTTTAGTTTAGAATTTTAAATATAAAAACTAAAGAAAAATGGTAGTTATTTGTTTAATTTTTTAATAATTAATTTTTGTATAATAATGTTTTGTCCACCTTTCCACAGGGTAAACAAAAAAAGACGCAAAAGATTAAGAAACAAAAGAATGCCCAATTGAAACGAATGTTGAAACCCACTGATTCCCGCATTAAAGATGAATTGCGTAAAAAACGTAAAGCTGTCATAGATCCTACACAAATTAAAGTCAATCAAGCAACTCAACAAAGTTCAGCACTCTTCTTCCAGTACAACACACAATTGGGGCCACCCTATCACATTGTTTTGGATACCAATTTTATTAATTTCAGTATAAAAAACAAACTGGATATTATACAGGGTATGATGGATTGCCTGTATGCCAAATGTATACCCTATATTTCGGACTGTGTAAGGGCTGAATTGGAGAAATTGGGCAACAAATATAAATTGGCTTTAAGAATTATATCCGATCCACGATTTGAGAGACTACCCTGCTTGCACAAGGGCACCTATGCCGATGACTGTATTGTGGAGAGAGTTAAGCAGCATAAATGTTATATAGTGGCGACGAATGATAAAGATTTGAAGAATCGTATACGCAAAATACCTGGTGTACCCATTATGTATGTGGCGGCTCATAAATACGCTATTGAGCGTATGCCCGAAGCTTATGGTGTGAAGGCGTAGTTATAGTTTTTTCCTAATTTTATATTACAACTTAGATTATGGATACCTTTTGTGGTATTTTAAGAAAATGAAATATGTAAATGAGAAATGTTTAGTTTTTTAATAAATTTACTAATTTTACACAATATTTTCAGGACGTTGAAATGAATTTTTATTCCTGAAAAACTGCAGGTTGAAAATATGTAAAGGAAAAAGCTTTTTATCTAATGGAGTTTTTAAATATTGGTGGCAATTGCCGTCTGTAATAGCATTTTAAGCAACTGACAATGCAACTAAGGTTTAGGTGCCATCCATAATCAACCCATTAGTGTTTGGGGATTACAGTTGCGTAGCCAGCTGGCAATCATAAATTTTTAGTTGCCGAATAAAGTGAAAATCTTGGGAACTGACAGTTAATTTTTATGTTCGAGTTCGGTTATTGACACCTTAATGTCGCAGCAGTGGAAAAATAGCTTGAATATCCTTTGAAAAACAGCATAAATAAATCTGTCTAAATAGTTAGTCTCCACAAAAATTCATAGAAAACTGCAACAAAAAGGTCTTGGTTTAATTTATCATTTACCAAAGGATTTTAATCAGCGTCAGTGGTTTAATAACACTTAGTTGGTTCAGGTAAATAGCCTAGGTACTTATTTTATATTTCATTGCAGCCGTTTAGTCAGTATAACGTCCGTGCTTCTCACACCACCCATGTTGCCTTAATTTTATCATAGTGACGGAATGACATCACAATGCTGAGGCTAAGTCGCAGAAAAAAATACATTTTTATTTACATTTCGTTCTTTTCGAGGTCAACAGGTCAGACATCTGTTGTTTGAACCACGACTTGTCGTATAGCAAGCTAACGCCTGGATATCCTTTAGCCATATAGTCACGAATGACAGATGCTTTCGTATAGGAAACAGTAAATAAATTTATATGTCTCCACGAAGAACTAAATAGAAATTAAAACCATGAGTGTTATTTCTTTTATCAAAGGTGGTCAACGGGAGGGGTAAAATTTTACAAAATACAGGATTAGGGAAATACAGGATTGCATCTAGGTTAGTGTTCCATTTACTTCGTTTATAGCTCATTTTGTTTTTGCGCTGAGAACGACCACAGAGACTAGATGATCTGTTGAACCTATTGTGGTTATGTTACAACTTGTTTGAGGGTTAATATGTACATCGAATCGAAATTTTGCGAAACTAAAGGTTCAAGGCATTATTTTAAAAGTTTTGATTTTGAATATAATTATCGGGAAAAGACGCACATTGTTTGAAACCTCTGCTAGTCATGGAATAAAAAGTCCATTGAAAAAGTTATAATGATGTAAAGCTAAATTAGCCTAGTAACTATATCTACTCCTTATTTTAGTTGAACAGATATAACAAGATTGCTTATTAAACTCAAAGTGGGAAAGTATCGGTGTTATTACTGGCCTATATTTCAATGGTATCTTTTAATAGGAAACATATATAAAGACTCCAAAACGCAATTAAATAATCTTAGTATGACTAAGAAGTAAAGCTTACAAGTATTGCGATCTCATTACATACACCAAACCAAAATATGAAAAGTCAAGCTCATTTCCAAAGTTTTCATTTTTTTTTTAACAACAATTACAAACCATAGTTACTCTTTAAAGTGCTACTTTCTTCTTTGTGGCCACCTTAATATTTGCTTTCCAATCAATAGTCGTTCAAAGATTGTTTAGTGGGTGAATAAAAATATTTTATTTTTAGATTTCTTTCGGTTTGTTTAATACAAACTTAATTAGGCCAGTTTATTTTTTTGTTTGTTTTTCGTTAGTTAACAAAAGTTTTGTTCTTAAATACAATCTGACCAATTAATAATGGAAAAAAAATGCAGGAAAATACCATGTTAATGTATAATAATAATCATAAAATGAAATTGAAAATATTAAGAATCAGAAAACAAAATTATTAAGAAAGAAAGCATTGGGGCAAATGTGATAAGTTATGTGAATGAATTAGAGATTATAATGAATTTCAGTTTTTATAAAGTAAATGTGAAGAACGTTCTTTATACGTGAGGGTAAAAACTTAAGAAATAGTGTTGACAATATCATCGATTTTCAAAATCGAACGTATAGTTTCAGTAGCCAAGGAGATAGCCGAAATACTAACCAAAGCGGGTTGGACAACATTTTCAGCGAATATATCGGTAATGGCACCCTTGCGTACATTAATACCGGCTGTCTTTTCTCCTTGGGCATGACGATTACGCAATTCAGTGACAGTGGCAATGGGATTAAGACCAGCGTTTTCAGCCAATGTCGAGGGTATAACTTCTAAAGCTTCTGAAAAAGCACGGAAACAATAGGCATCAACACCTTCTACAGTCTGGGCATAGGCAGCCAATTGTAAGGCCATTTCAATTTCGGGAGCACCACCACCAACTATTTGCATTGGTTTCTTAACCAAACAACGTACGACACACAAGGCATCATGCAAAGAGCGAGCAGCCTCTTCCAAAACTAATTTATTGGAACCACGGCAAATAATGGATACAGTGCGTCCGGGATTTTGGATGCCAGTGATTTTCACAAACTTATTAGTGCCACTTGATACCTCTTCAGCCAAATCGGCATTAACAAGATTCTCGGCAACGAAATGATCTAACGAAGCAATAGGACGGCAATTCAAAGTTTTGCAAACGAATTCAATATCTTCACGTTCTACATCCTTAACCACCAAGCATTTGATTTTGTCCAAGAAATGCTGAGCCAAATCAGAAACAGCATCACTATAAAAAAATAAAAGTTTTAATAAAAATTAAAAAACATCTGAAAGCGTTAAAAACTTACCGCAAAATGGATTTTTGTACTAAAAGAACATTACAGCCAGCCTTTTTGATTTGCTTGACAATGTTAAGGATATATGCACGTTCTTCCTTCAATACGCGATCCATGGCAGCATAATCCGAAACAATGACACTGTGATCCATCTAGAAAAAAAAGTTTAAATCAAGTTTTGCATAAAAAAAATCTTTCCCAACTTACATCAGTTTTTGGTGCTGAAATGCAAAACTGGATCAAACCAATTTTAGCCTTTTCAATACGTTTGGGAGCATTGGTACCAGCCGAGCGTGAAGTGAATACCAAGCCATCAACTAATTGAGTATCTTCTACGGTACCACCCAAGCTCTGGATAACTTTAATGTTCTTCAAGTCAACAGCTCCCTCACGGCCGGGTTCAGTGACTTTCAAAACAGCATCGACAGCAATAGGAGCCAACAAACTGCTCTGTTGTGAGACCACCTTAGAGTTCAAGGATGTAGAAGCGCTGTTAATCAAAGTTTCACGATCACTTAACTCAATGGGTGTGGACATTTCGTTCAAAATTTCAATAGCTTTGTTGGAACAACGTTGGAATGAATCAGAAATAGCAGTAGGATGGATACCTTTCTGCAAGAGTTTTTCACAAGCTTCCAAGAGAGCACCAGCAATAACTACCACAGAGGTGGTACCGTCACCAGCTTCAACATCTTGGGCACGAGAAAGTTCAACCAACATTTTGGCAGCTGGATGTAAAACATTCATTTGCTTCAAAATGGTGGCACCATCATTGGTAATAGATACCTCACCGTTACCCGCTTGGATCATTTTGTCCATACCACGGGGACCCAAGCTGGTGCGAATGGCATCGGAAACAGCTAAAATGTAAAACAAAAAAATTCTGTTTCAAGCAGATGTTTTTTCTAACAACAAATTTGTGTATGTTTCTCTATGCATCTATGAAGTTATGACGTCATTGTACGTATACGTACGGATAACATTATTTTTTTTTTTTTTATTAATTTATAAAATATTTCAGATTTTGTAAAACTATTCACTTAAAAAAATCATTTTTTGCTAAATTTTTGAATCACATGAGTCACTTTTCTCCGGGCACATGTAGAATTTTCGAGAGTGACTCTCTTTTTTTGTGGTTTATTTCACTCTTTCATATAGACAGCCACCCGGCTAAACTGTCTTTGTTGTTGTTGTTTTTTTCTTTCTTTAAAATTTACAGCAGCAACTGCTTAGGAAATTAAGAATTTTCTTATTGAATTTTCCTATTTCTCAAACATATTTTTCACTTATGGGCACTTTATTTCGCAAAGATTTACTTTATTTGCTTTATTTAATTAATTTTAATTTATTTATTTCATTCTATGAACACTTCATTTTCTAACCTTTGGCTGCTTGTATATTCGATAGACGAACATCGGTAGGTTTCGATTTATCTTTAAAGGCTTGGCCTTTAGGTTTTAAAGCAACGTTTCCAGCTTTTGGTGCCATTATTTTGTTAAATTTCGATTTATTAACTTGTTTTTAATATTCTATTAATTTAATTAATGGATTTCTTGCGATTAATTTGCTTAAAATCTCACAGAAAGAATTTACTGTCGCTGAGAAAAATCACTGAATTTCTGCAGCACTGTCTTATCGACTTTTGACAAACCTTCTTTCATATGAAAAAGTAATTTAGGAAGTGTTCGAAATTTGGCCGAGACGGTATCATTCAAACTGTACTAAATAAATCCTTAAATTTTATTCATAATGTTCCTGTTTTAAACTTTTTATAAACCATCATATATAAGTTATATGTACAGTTAGCGCCTTAGCAAGTTTAGTTGTTTAAGAATATTAAGTGTTGTGAAAATATCAAACATTTTATTTCACTTTAAAAATTAATAATACAATCTTTTAATAAAAAATTCCAAAATTTACTCTCCCCATGATAATATTGCTCATTCGCTCCTTAAAAACTGAGTCTGGCATCTCTGTCCATTTTTCTCTGCTGTCATAAAAGTATTCACATCAGTGTTGAAAAATTCAGTACTTTAGTACTTTTTTCAGTACTTTTCCATTTCAAAAATACCGCAGTACCCCCGTGACCCTTTCATTACTTTTCTATTATTACATATTTTATGTCGTGTGCTTTTCAACTATTAATGCGTTAGCAACGTAGAATTTGTCTTTAGCCCCGGTTAGTCAAACGTCCACGGAACGTACGTTTGTTTTTAGAATACAAAAAGCAATGAGAACGTCTGCCGACGAATGATTTCGGTAAGCATTAACATTGCTCTTCATATGCTACAAACGAAAGTATGTTCCATAACGTTCCGTCGACGTTTGACTACACGGAACTTTTACGTTTTATTACGTTCAGAATCAGCAGTTTTTGTTTTATATGTGAGGAACACGTATAAGTCGTTAGTTTTTCTGTTCCGTACCGTACGTGCATTAAATATGAAGAAAAAACTAGTCTAGTAGGTAGTGTGCTGGCTTACTAGATGTAAGCACGCGGTTCATACCCAATGTCAGACATCTCCAAAATAACGAAACATGAAAAAAATATTCCTTCGGCGGCCTCAATCTGTCAAAATCTCTGAGAGTAAATAAAATTGCCAAGTTTCTCAAAAATCTGTCGTTCGGAGTCGACTTTAAACTATAGGTCCCGCCATTCATGTATATAATTAACACACACAACATAAGTGGTGTGAGAAGATAGGTCATAATCCTGATTGAAGGGCTGTAATGTATGTATGTATTTTTTTTTACAAAAGTACCATTTGATGCGAAAAAGTACTCTTTCAGTTAAAGTTCAGTACCATTTCAAAATTTAAATTTTTCAACACTGATTCACATGCCATTTTTTTAAATTCCTATCAGAATTTATGTGAGTGTGTGTCTCTTTTCTCTCTCTCGGTTTGTGTTGCGGCTGTTGAAGTAAAAAAAAACTTCTTAGACATTTTTTTTGATTTTCTAGTTTAAATTACATAAATTTACGATTTTATTGAATTAAAAATTTATCACAATAACTTCAAAACGAACTTGTCACAAATATTTGGTTGAGTTAAAAATTAAGGCAATATTTCGCACCCAAAATTGGCAAGACAACAACATATCAAAAGAGGCAGCAGCCATAGAGTGTTAAAGGTTAGTAAAGCTGTGATAAAAAAAAAAATGATAAAAAAAATCGATTTTTTTATGAATGAACTGATAATTTCATGAAGAAGGTGCAAAATTTAAATATCAATTTTTATAAATTTAGAGAAGAGTAAAAGATGTCCACAACGTATAAATTTGGCTCTGTCAAATTGACAAAATGGCAGTTGGCGTTATTGGTGGGAACACCTTTAGCCATTGGCATGGGTATATATGTGTACAACAAGATGAGCACCGCTACAAAGGAGACAGAAAGTGGAGATAAAACAAATAAATCTGTTAAAGGAAAGAAAGGCTTGGAATCAAAAAAACAATCACTATCGATTGATGGCACCAGCGAGGATAAGGAATTGGAGAAAAAGAAAAAGACTGCAGAATTGGAAAATGAAAAATTGTCACCTCTAAAGGAGGCCACCACGTTTAAGAACGAGGGCAATGTGTGTTATCGCAATGGCAAGTTCGATGAAGCCATTAGTTTCTATGACAAGGCCATTGATAAGTGCCCCAAAGAAAACAAAACCGATTTGGCCATATTCTATCAGAATCGTGCTGCATCGTACGAAATGTTACGAAAATGGCCCAAGGTTAAAGATGACTGCACTAAATCCTTAGAATGCAATCCGCGCTATGCCAAGGCCTACTTCCGCAGAGCTAAGGCGCATGAGGCCACCAACGAAATGGGTGAATGTTTGGATGATGTCACCGCAACTTGCATTTTAGAAATGTTCCAAAACAACAATACCATTATGTTTGCCGATCGTGTTTTAAAACAAACTGGAAGAGAAGATGCCGAGAAGGCTATGAAAGATAAGGTGCCCTTGTTGCCATCAAAGAGCTTTATCTCTACCTACTTACGTTCTTTTGTGGCCGACCCTTTGCAAACATTACGTTTACCTGAAACAGTAACGTCACAAGAAAAATTGCATGGTTTTGCTCGTGCCAAACAAGCCTTGGATGAGCAAAGGTATGCAGAAATTATAGCAGCTTGTACAGAAGAAATAGAGTCCTCTGAATCGGAATCTCAGTTTAAGACCGAAGCTTTGCTGTTGAGAGGAACATTCCATTTGTTGTCTGGCTCATTCAATGAAGCCAAACAGGATTTGGATGCCGTTATAAATAATGGTAAGAGAGAAATATCATTTAATTTAAAGTGATACTAGAGATACACCTTAAAAAAATTATATAATTCCTGAATTCTTTTATATTTCAGATGATGTTGATACGAAATACAAATGTTATGCCTTAATAAGACGTGCTTCATACTATATACAATTGGAACAGAAAGATTTAGGTTTGGCTGATTTCGCTCAAGCCCAGAAAATTGAACCTGAAAATCCAGATCTTTATCACCAACGAGCTCAAATATACATACTACTTGATCAATTGCCGGAAGCATTGCAGGAGTTCGAAAAGGCTGTAAAATTAGCACCACACAATGCAATGGCGTTCGTGCAAAAATGCTACGCTGAGTATCGTTTGGCATTGCTGTCGCAAGATCAAATGCGCCTAATGATGGTGATGAATGAATTTAAAAATGCCGTCGAAAAATTCCCCGACTGTGTGGAATGTTATAGTTTAATGGCCCAAGTATTAAGTGATCAACAGCAATTCCAACAGGCAGATCAGTTCTATGAAAAGGCCATTAAAATGGCACCGGATAATGCTTCTTTGCTGGTACATCGCGGCATTATGACATTACAGTGGGTGGGCGATATTGAAAAGGCTGTGGGCTTAATGCAAAAAGCCATTGAAGTCGATGATAAGTGTGAATTGGCTTATGAAACTTTGGGGACAATCGAGGTGCAACGCGCCAATCTGGACAAGGCGGTTGATTTATTCGAAAAAGCCATTAAATTGGCCAAATCACAAGCGGAAATGTGTCATTTGTATGCTCTACGTAACGCAGCCGTAGCTCAAATTAATGTGACACGCAAATTGGGCATTGATATGTCAACGATATCAGCTCTAGCGCAAGCGGGCATAGTGCCACCACAAGCAGCCAATTAAAATGAAATAAAATTGAAATTTAAAATAATAAGTTAACTTTATACCTAATGTAACACAATACATTTACATACTAAACTTAAATATTTGTTATTCCTTTTTACGTTTTGACCAAAAGAGAACGAAAAGAAACCTTTTTTTCTTATCGTTTGTTATTTTAATTAAATTAAAGAAAAAAATACACACCTTTACGCACCGCCATTTTTTACTTATATTTATTATATACAGACAATCTAATTGGCCCCCTACATTAATAGAAAAGAAAAAAATAAAACAAAAAATGCTTTCAAAAAACATTTAAAAAGAGAAAAACAAAAGACATTATTGAAAATATGATGATAAAGGTGATGATTAAATTATTTACTCTGTTTATAGTACTTTGTATGCTGATATTTTTTGATTTTATAAAGGTTTATCAGAAGAACAAACCTTTTGTAAGTCAAAAACATTTGCAGCTGCAAAATATTTGAATTGAAATGTACACATTTTACTTACCTTAAATCCACTGCAGCATTATATTGTATTTATTAAAATATAACTGATTTTGTTTTTGTATTATATAATACAATAGATTTATTTGTATTGAAAAGTATTTCATAACATTTTATTTAAACATTTTTAAAATTAGTGAATACCCCGCCCGCCAATATTTCAATATTTTTTAGTTAACTTTACTCTTACTCTTCTTTATGAACTGAATCAAATTTTATTTTATTAATTAAATTAAATTTATTTGTTAAATAATCCTGTGAAAAACAAAACAACAATTCCTAAAAGATAAATTATTGTTATAAAATTTAGACTAAAATAACCAAGTGATTTAAATTAATAAAAAAAAAAAACAAAATGAAATTAAAAGAAAAGAAAATCAATTTTTAAGTATTTCCTCCTATAAAGGCAAAGAAGTTCAATCTGCAATAACAGATCAAACTGTGATTTATTTCAGTAAATAATTACAATTGTAGTAAGTAAAGAATGTGAGTATTAAATACAAGCTATTTATTACAATAAAAATTTTAAAACTTTTAAAAATTTATTCCTTAGCCTTTTTCCGTTTTCGGCACTGTCCAACACTGATGTTCACTGGTGACCCAAACGCAATACCTTAATGATGCTGACAATAACTGTATTGAACTGGGATAATAAATACCCATATCACCCACTCATAAAGTAAAACGTATCAGCAGAAGGTACTCTCGGCAACAGGCATAAGCAGCCCACATAGTAAATATTCAGGAGAAAATTTCTGCTATGGCTGTGAATACTTTTCGTGCAGACTCATCATATTCGTCCTAGGTTGTCAATGGCCCAGAACTCATCCGCTATACTTCAGTAAATTGTTTGGGATGTACTGTAGTGAGTGGCCGAGTAGGTCTCTCGAGCATTATGGTACACAAGGCGTTGTGCACACTTTCACAGTTTTGTTCACACTTTCCAGAATTTTTGAGCTGTTCGTCCAAAACTCCAACTTCAGTTCGTTTTTCATTCTTAATCCAAAACTCAAACTTCAGTTCGTTTTTCATTTTTAAAGTGGTCATCATAAATCACATCGCTTTAACTATAGCATCAGGAGAAATTTCATAACGGTAAACTGACATGACAATTACAAATATATATGTGTCTGTATATATATGTAATTATAGTATAAAAAAAAAAATTGTGAGTATGATAATGCATTACAAATATAATTTCGAATAATTCATTCATAAAATTTATTCCGTAGCTTTTTTCGTTTTTGGTTCATTCCAATCTTGAAGTTCACTAGTGCCCCAAATACAATACATAATTGCGGACACTAACAATATTGCACTGGCCACCCAAAACACCCCACGCCACTCTTGCATAGTAGTCTGAGAAATAAGGAATATTTTAAAAGAATTTGTTACTTATTTCTTACATCTGTTAACATACATTTGGTGTCATTAGGCCAACTGAGTAGGGTGCTAAAAATCCTGTTAAAGAACCAATACCATTTGATAGAGCCATCAAGGTGCCAGCATTATTAGGGCTTAAATCGATGGTCGTAAGCCTGGCTCCAGGATAAAAAATACCCATACCGCCCACACATAATGTGAAACTTGTCAGCACAATCAATTCACGGCAACCGGCATAGGAAGCCAACATAAAGAAAACGACGGAAACAATTGCCGCCAAAATTGTCAAAATTTTTCTAATCGGTGTAACCGCTACCCCGTGTATTATTAAAACGTCTGCTATTATACTAGCTATGACCGACACGAGTAACATCATGGCAAAGGGCAGTGAAGAGAAGACTGCGTTCTGCATAATGGGTATTTGCAAAACATCATTCAAATATTTGGGCAAATCCGTAACCATAATATAAAAAGCCCAGTCATGACCGACTTGAGCTGCTATCATCATATAGACCGGTACACTGGTTAACATTTCTTTCCAAGGTGTCGCGCCCAAATCCTTTTTTTTAGTTACGCCGGTCAATTCAGTTAACAAATATTCTTTTTCTCTTGGCCTGATACAAGGATGAATTGCTGGATAACTTGTACAAAAGATTGTCTGAAAATAGGTGCGATATGAAATAGTTTTAATCGTGGATTTCATATTTTATTTTATTAGGACACTTACAAAAAATACAAACCAAATTAGACCGGATACGCCTAATACATAAAATATAACTGGCCAGGTATAATGGGATATAAAGTAGCCTGTTGATACATTCGCAATAATTGTTCCTAATTGCGTGCCACTGAAAACGATGGTACCAGTTGAACTTCTCTCCCTTATGGGCACCCACTGGCTAAGTAAAGCAGTTGTAGCCGGAAATAATATGCCTTGCGCTAGACCCATTAACATACGCAAAACTATGAGGCCATATTGTTCGGTGTACTCTATGGCCACGGGTGTTAATAAAGAACAAACCGATGAGATAAGAACACATATATTAAGAATCCATTTGCCACCAAACATTCTGGACAACTCTCCGCCAGGTAAGTGAGTTATTAAATATCCTATGTAGAAACAACTTAAAATAAATCCCTGCAAAGGCTGGGACCATTCATGTTCACCAGATTCAGGCTGTGAATTGAATAATAACACATAATAAGTTAGATACACATAACATATTATTTAAATAACATACTGGGCTATCATTTTCAAATAAGTGTTCGGATGGTGGACAATGATGGTGTTCCGAAGTATTTTCATTGGTATAATTTCGTGGTATTACTAAAGCCGGCATAGCCATTGATAGGCAAATACGCATGGCATAACAATTTACAGCGCCGAAAAAGGCTAAAAAACTCATTATAATACGTTGTGGTATACAAATATCTGTTGAATCAATATTAAATATGAATATATGTACATATGTAATGGATAATAATTTTTATACATTTTTACTTACATGCAGAAAGCTTAATGCCCCATTCCGGTTGGGGTTTTGCTTCGTCAGACATTGTTTCAAAGAAAGTCTCTTTTTTTTACGAATTTTATTAATTTTCAATAAATTCTAATTGTAGTTATATTTTTTAAAATGTCAAATGACGATTTTATGTCAATCGATTTTTATATTTCTTAGCTCCCAGACATTGTGATCAAAGCCTTGGATGTCACCAGAAGTAAACATTGTAATAATAAGCCAGAAAAGCGAACGTACGCTCTGTAAACTATCCTATAAAAATATAATTTAGAAATTTGAAAGGAATTAAAAAGAGATAAGAATCTTTGGAAATGTAACCACTCATCATACCCATTCTTTGGTTGAGTCCTCCACATAATAAGCCATAATATTTCCTATAGAACCGAGACCATTAGCTATTGCCGTTATAGTACCCACATAATTGGGGCTCATGTCAAGTGCTGTTAGCCTTATGCCAGCATAATAGGTACCCATCACGCCCATCGCACAATTGAACACACCACTTATGTGCTCTGTACTGTTGCACAGCAAACAAGATGAGAAGTCTGAACAGATTCTTGGACCAAAGGCCGCTAACAGTGAAATGTAATAGGTTACACCATAATTTTTTAAATTATTTTTATTATGCTTACCTAATAAGGTCATTATTTTTCTAACTTCTGTAATGCTAAGAATTTCTCTTTGGATCAAGAGATCACTTAATATGCCCGCTAAAACTGAAACCAACCAATTCAGTAGTAACGGTAGTAAAATTTTAAGACCCGACCAGAAATGCTGCCACAAATTAAAGTTCCTCAAATTGTGAACAAACGTATGAATCTCGTTCAAGATTAAGGACTGTTGCCAATCGTGTTGTACAGTAGCCGTTATTAAGGCCCACAAAGGTGGGCTGGTCAAGATTTCATACCAAGGATAGGCTAGACGTTGAGTAGGGTTCACCACCCTAGAGGATGGTATATTTTGCTGCAAATATTGTAATTCTGTTGCACTGATATAGGGATTAGACTGTGGTTCATTAAAACAATATAAGAACTGCACAAAATTAATTTTTACATTAGAAAACTTGGTAAACAATATATAAACCATTTCAACTTACGAAACACACAAACCACAGTAAAGCCCCTACAGCAATTGCATACAAAATATAACACCATTCAATAGTGGTTACTAGAGTACCAAATAATAAGTTAATGGCCAGTACACCAATGTGACCCGAACTTAAGACAATGGTAATCAGAGAGCCTCTTTCCTGCGGTGGTACCCAATGACACATTAGGCAACTAACAGCCGGAAAGACAGGTCCTTGACTTAAGCCCATTAAAAATTGTAAGACTAGCAAGCCATTGATACCATAACGTCTTACTATAGCAGGCGTTATTAGCAATAAAACAGCTGATATAAGCAAAGCAATTGCTAAAACTATTTTAGCGCCATAACGTTCTGCTAATAAACCACCTGGTAGATGGCTTACAATATATCCCACATAAAACGTAGTCATTATTGTAAAACGCCTGCTACTCAAATCCTTTATAAACTTATAGTTACGTTTCTGGTTCTTCTCCTCCATCAGTTTGCGTTTATGCCATTTGCATTTACGTTGATATAGATTATTGTCGCCCTGGTAGGCAAATTTTAGTTTTTCCTTTAAGTGTCTTAACATCTCAGGTTTCTCATCAAAGATACCAATATTTAGATAGTTTTGGGGTGGTGCTATTAAATCAATGCTATGGCGAAAAACAAATGTATTGACTATGGCAGTAAAAGCGAATATTCCAACAATAAGACGTTGGGGCAGTAATAGATCTATAAACAAACAAACGATTGGTGAATTTCCTTTTCCAAATTGATCACAATTTAAGAGTGCATACACTTTTTTAAAATCCGTAATATTGTGTTGAAATCCATTATCTCTTACACTTACAAAAGGAATTTTGATTTTAAATATAAAGAATTTTGAAAATGATTCACAAAATTATAACATTTCTTTAAAAAACACAAAACCTTTCTAAAAAAAATAACCGACAAAACATATTAAACGACACATGAACTAAAACAAAAAAAATGTATTTATATTAGGGTGGCTCTGAAATTCTTGGCCGGTCATTAATGGAGTGATCATACGACAATTAGTTTTATTATAATTAAGCCTCGGTATTGCTGCTGTAACAGTGACCCTCAAATGGAACGATTCGAAACACGGCACATATTATTTTTTTATCCAATAATTTTTATAATTTTTTTTTGTTACAATTAGTCTACCTCACCGAGGTGCACGTTTGCATTAAATTTAATCGAACATAATCAAAAAGTAGGCTGTATTAGTTGCTACAACCACCATCGAAGTTAGTATTTTCGCTCTAATGGAAGGGAGAATGGTGTAGAAATCTCAAGCACTTGTAAAATTGTTGAAATTGTCTTTTTAATCCGATACCAATTTTCGATGGTTGATATTCATATCAATATCGATAAAGTACCCTTAAGAGATTATTGACAGAAATTAATTCATTTAACTCAGGTTATTATACTGTGAGAAAACCAATCAACATAGTGTATAATCTTCACTCTACTCTTTAGGCGGTAAAGCATGGTGGCGGTAATATTTCCCTACAGTAGTATCATGTCACAATATCGTATACATACAAGGCATTTGCAATCTTTCGAAATTTTAAACTACATTATGACGCCGTCGTAGTTCAGTAGTTAATGTGTTGGCTTTTTAGACGTAAGGCCACGATTCAAAATCCAGGTCAGACATCTGCAACAAAACGAAATATAAAATAATATTTCTTAGGCAATTGTCTCGCAATAGATTTCTAGTAAAAACTCTGAGATGCATTTATAATCCTTCGAAATTTTAAGCTACATTATGACGCCGTCGTAGTCCAGTAGGTAGTGTGTTGGCTTATTAGACATAAGGTCACGGTTCAAACCTCAGGTCAGACTTCTGCAATAAAAACAATAGAGAGAATATTCCTTCGGCGACTTCCTCGCAGCAGATTTCTGGCAACAACTCTGATAGTAAATAAAATTGCCATTAGAACCTTCTAAAATGTCGCTCGTTCACTCATGTATGAAAATTAATCACATAACATAATTGGTGTGAGAACCTAGGTCGTAATCCAGACTGAAGGATTATAATGACCAATTATGTATGTATGTATTTAAGGAAATGGTCAGAAGATAACAATATCAATGTATTAGACAGATCCGCACTATCTTCAGAAGCAAAACCGATTGTAAAATATAGTAAAAGCAACAATCAAAGGAAAGTTTCCTAAGAAATTGTGATAAGCTTTGGTAATTAAATTAGGCTACCAATATACCAGATTTGGTATGTCCAAATCTTGTTAATGTTTAGACGATGTCTACCAGTTTAAACAACACCGGAATCTATTTAATATTATCCACTCTAGAGCAACATTATAACTTAAATTACTGCAAATTTATTATTCTTTTATTATTTTTTAATAACTATTTAAGCGAGGTTTTCCTCATTGGTTGTAAATTGATTGATTGGTCATTAAAATCATTCAGTCAGGATTACAACCTAACTTCCCACACCATTTATGTTGTGTGTATTAATTTTATTCATAAGTGCTGGGACCTACAGTTTAAAGTCTGCAAAGACTCTATCTCTGAAGAAAAATGACGGTTAATTGATCTGCTGGAATTTGCTGTATCCAAATACTATAGGCAAGTTCCAAGAAATTGGCAAGTGCTAGAAAACTCGACAGAGTTTATGCTAAGGAAACTTCAGTCTGTTTGGCTACATTTTTAATGCATCCGATAGGACTATTCTTTAATTGTAGGACGTTAACAAAAAAATCAGAACTTATTGAAATATTTTTTACAAAATTAGTTTTTATTCAACAAAAGAAAAAAAATGGGAGGAACCTTAATTATTTATATAAAATGAAAACTCTGCTGTTTTAAAATTAATATTTTTTTTAAACTTAAGAAACTTAGTTATTAGAAATGAAGACTTGAAATAAATTCGCTTTTTAAAAGTGAAAATTTTAATTAAAAATTTAAAACATAGTAGAAGAAATAATTGAAAGAAATTTAAATATTAAATTTTTAGAGCATATTTTTTTCTTTTTTAATTAAATGCTGTTAACAATATAATTTTATGCTTTAGTTAAATAAAATATTTACATACATGCATACATGTGTTTATGTATATATATACATATATTTTTTTTTTTATAAGTTGTGCTAAATTAGAATATCACATGAATTATATATATTTTGTATTGATACCAGCATTGTTTTTTATATTGTTTTAATTAGACAAATTGTTTATCCCGTGCTCAAACGATTTCTAAGCCTTAGGCAGGCTTTCAATATATGTTATGTGAATATTTAAACCTCGCTTGAGTCAATTTGTTCGTACTTAATTTAATAAATATTATATTACACTAAACAATTAGCATTCTTAACAATAATAACTTACGAATTAATTAATACATTTAAATACTATTTAAAGATAACAATTAAACACAATTAAAATATTACAAAATACATACGTATGTATAAATTTTTAGTAACATACAGTAAATGTTTAAGGCACTTATTAAGGTTTACTTAGTGTAACCGTAAGTAAATTTAATTAAGTCTTAGTTGTTGTTGTTTTCGAAATTATAATTTCTTTTCGCTTAAATACAAATTTGGTATGTGGTAGTTTTTTTTCTCTTTTTTGTTTTTTTGTTTTATGTATAAAATAATTGTTCTTTCCTGATATTAAAAAAAAATCGTTAAGTTAAAAAAATTCATAAAAATTAACCAAAAACAGTCTTAAATTTTGTCATTTTTCTTTTGTTTTTCGTTACGTTCTGCAGCCTCAAAGTCCTTGTGTTTAGGTTGAGGATCATTGAAGGGCTGGACCTCGCCTGAAGCCCATATACAGTAAACAATGGCAGTGACAACTAAGACAGCAAAGGCAACCCAGAACACCAAACGCCATTCCAGTAAAGTGGCCTATTTAAAGGAAAATTAAAAAATTAAAATTAAAATTATTGTAACGCATAAATTATCGTTTCGACTTACATTTGGTGTCATTACGCCCACCAAATAGGGTGTTATTACACCTGTAATAGCACCAATACCATTGGTTATAGCCATCAAGGTACCAGAATAGTTGGGACTCATATCAAGTGGACTTAATTTCATGCCAGCATAGAAGGCACCCATAAGACCCATGCATATGGTGAACAAAACAACCACAGCCACACGATCACAGCCGGCATATGAAGCAGCCACCATGAATATAGCAGGACCAAAGGCAGCTATACAAACAAACAGCAACGTTAAAAATATCTTTCAAACCAATTTGTTTAAATTCCACATTTACTTACCAAGTCCTGTCATAAATTTACGTGTATTTGTTATATTCATTATGCCTCTGTTCATCATCCAATCGCCTATGAAGCCCGATGATATTGAGAAAATCCACATCATCAGATATGGCAAGGAGGAGTACAAGCCATTAGCCTTAATAGAGAATTGCATAACATCCGACATATATTTAGGTAAATCGGTAACCATAATGTAGAAGCCCCAATCATGACCAATTTGAGCGCAAACCAAAGCGATCATTGGCATGCTGGTTAAAATGGCTTTCCAAGGTGTAGGTGGCAAATTGTCATTTCTTACAATAGAACCCATTTCACGTTGTAAGTATTCACGCTCACTAGCCTTAATATAGGGATGGGAGCCAGGTTCACTGAAGCACAAGAAGCACTAAAAAAACAAAAAGAAACCAATTAACATTCGCTTTAAAATGAATCCTTTTCAAAACAGGTACTTACGAAAAACACAAACCACACTACACCTAAGCCACCAAACAGATAGAATACCACAGGCCAATCATAAGCATCGAGCAGAACTCCAGACAATAAATTACCCAAAATGGTACCAACTTGACCGCCACCCAATACTAAAGCACCCAATTTACCACGTTCCTTAATGGGCACCCATTGCGATAGCAAGACACTTAAAGCTGGGAAAGTAGTACCCTCACCCAAACCCATTAACACGCGCACAATGATCAAAGCTGTAGAGCCACCCTCGGTAATAGCCACCGGTGTGATAAGTGTGAAGAAGGCTGTTGATAAAATACCCAAACCTAAGGTCCATTTACCACCGAACTTTTCAGCCAATAGACCACCGGGTATATGGGTAACAATATAACCAATATAAAAGGAGGATAGAATTAAACCTTGCAATTCTTCAGACCATTCGTATTCACCGCCAGACTGTAAGTAAGTAGACGGAAATATTTAATTTTATTAAATTTCTTTGTAATGTGAAGTTTTAATTAATCAAATTAATTTTTTGTCATTGTAATTAATGAGATTAATTTGTTCACAGAAACTTGAAATATTGATTTTATAAAAGAACACCCTAACACCCTTCAAACTTACCGATGATCCCGAATCCAAACCATCAGCTTTACACACAGCGTGTTCGCCACTCTCTGAATGATTTTTCTTTACGACCAGTTCTGTAATGGCAATCGATAAACTGATACGCATTGTATAGGCATTAAGAATGGCCAGGAAACCCATTATGGCCAGTATAACACGTTGTGGAATAACAAAATCTACAAAGGAAAAATAAAAATAAAAAAACGGAAAATATTTAGTAAAATTAATTTGAAAACATTGTTTTCCTGTTAATTCTCGTAACATTTAACATTGCATGCATGACTTCTATTTTCATTTGCATTGTTAATAAATAAGATTTTGTGTTAGTAAATTTGTCAACAATATTTGGAATATTTATCAAGTATTTACGTTAAACTATTATAGAAATTGTTTAATAACATGACAAATTGATTACTAGAGTATGAACGAATTCAATCAATGGAAAAATGTTAATAAATATTTCAAACAATTTATCTGATGTGACAGAATTCTTTGTTCCTATAAAAAGCCGCTTATTTCTAATAATTGGCGGCCTATTTAAAGAGATATAAGTATCTAGGCATATTATAAATGAAATAACTTGTTATTCACATCATATCTTAATGCATTAAGCCGCCTTAGTCTAGTAGGTAGTGTGTAAGCTTATTAGACGTGAGGCCCCAGGTCAGACATCTGCAACAAAACGAAATATGAAAAATATGTTTCATCGGCGACTTCCTCTATCAGCAGATTTCTGCAAAAAACGCTGAGGGTTTCTGAGTTTCTCCAAAAAATCTGTCGTTCGAAATTGACTTTAAGCTATAAGTCCCACCACTCATGTATCAAATTATCACAACAACATGAGTAGTGTATCTTAATGCATTTTGAAAATTTCCAAAGCAGTAAAATTTTTAAAAATTTATATCAGGGCCTATTTTACCTTATATTTCTTTTGAAATATCGTTACTTCTTTTTATTTATTGCTTAATTTAAAAATTCACAGTCTGGCATCATTCATCTTTTAAATGCTATGTACGCTATTACCACATGTCAATAAAGCAGTTGTCATTGGTTAATAAAGCCAAAACGAGCGCGAATAAAATTGCCTGCCGTTGTGTATTGTCTTTTCATTAAAAAAAAAATGGTGAAAAAGTGTAAAATGTACAATGAAAAGCATATAAAGTTAAAGTTCAAATGAAAAGCTACATTTTAATGTAAAAATTATTAAATAAATGTTAAAATTCATAAAGAAAAATGTGTTGGAAGTTACTTTACGAAAGAGGAATTCCTATTGTGCGGAAGTGACGTATTTTTTTTTACGCTTTGCAAACGCAGGCAGACATATTTGCATAGAGCAGTTTTCTACCTCTCTTTCTCTCCCTATGTATTTAATTTGTTTTATTCTGCTAGATGGTGTTTTTTTTTTTTGTAAACATGAAGACCTTATATTGGATTTCAGTGATAAAAAGGGATCTTCTTCGGGTAAGTTATTTTATTTTTTATTATTTTTAAAATATTTCATTTTACTATTACAAACATTAACAAAGAGCAAAGTTATTTATTTATGTGGTACGAAGTTCTTAAACTTACTTTAAAATGAACCCATGCAAAAAAAAAAAACAAGAGGGCTTCCCAACACCTAAACTGACAACATCAGATTTGATATATGTAAATTGATTCATAGTTAATCCCACTTGGCATTCAAATAGTTACTCAGAAATCTATAAAAGTTAATATATGTATGTATAAACGTGTATATACCGATAAAAAATTATGTTGTTTTTCGAATTTTACGGATTATTCGATTTTTCTTTTCCAAAATTTCAAAATTCGTAGTATTAACATTACTTGTTTGTTTTATTTGCTCGATTAAATACTCAAAATATTGTGTGAATAATCATTTTTAAAAGTGGACGTCCTATGTGTTTGACTCGAGAGTCCAAATATCAGGTCTGTTAGCTTCAAAAAGAAGAAATAATCCAAAAATTATTTGTTTTTTGTTGGCCTCCTCTCAATAACCTTCTTACAAAAGGTCTGAGAGTAACTATAGCCACGAACAATCTTCTCAAATCTGTTGTGCGAACCTCTCGCCACTCACAAAATGCGCACACTACGTAGGTGGATGGCATCAGAAGTTAGGTTAGGTAATCATAATCCTGACTAAATGGTTGTAAATTGATTGTATGTAGTTTAAGCTCTTTGGAAAATGCCGTTCAGTTAGGATTACGATCTAGCTTCTCACACCACTTATGCTGTGTGTGTGTTAATTTCGTGCATAAGTGGCGGGATCTACAGTTTAAAGTCAACTCGGAACAACAGATTTTTTTGAGAAACTTTTCATGGCAATTTTATTCACTCTCAGAGTTTTCACAACAAATCTGTCGATAAACTGCCAAAACAAATTAACTCCGGACGCTTTTCACATTGCTAACTTATTAAAGCCTTAAAAAAGTAACGAAAAAGGAATAATGATAAATAAGGAGCGCTTTTAATGAATTTTACGCCTTACTTGGCTCTTTAGCATCAAGTTATTTTTGTAATTTTGCTTCGAAGAAACTTCCACTTCTGTGTATTAAGTTATGTTTTCTATGTTTTATGTTTTTTTTTAATATTACTAAGCTGATTACAGACAGAAGAGGAAAAGGATTGTTATCAGCTGTTGCTTAGAAGCAAAGTAACCGGTGCAAATATACTGGGTTGATATATTGGAGGTAGTAATGTGGATATTCGTTGTATCTTAATTTTTCAAGTTGTTGTTCTGCCTACCCTTCTTTAGGTATCTCTCTGAGAGGCCAAGGGCTTCCTGGTTCGATTATTTGATTGAGGAATCTTAATTGTTAAATTTTGAAAACCAGAATGTCAATCTGTCCTTCTTATTCTGGATTCGAACTTGTATAGCCCTGATGTGAAAACAAATGGAAACGTTTAAAAACTTATAAAGAGGCAAGTGGCAAAAGTTGCGGATTCAAACAAAACGCCGCTTGGAAAATGTTATTATAGAAATATGGAATATAGTCCTAGCGGCTAAATTATTATAAATTTAAAACTGCTTTCCATAAATACGAGGTAATGTTATCGTTAAAAACGATTGGGTTTCCGCCCGTTACAAACACAATGAATTCTAATTTATTTTTTATTATGTATTTTTAAACAAAATATAATTGAAATTGGTTCGACATTGTTTCCATAATTTAAATTTCATATTTTAAAGGTTTACTCTTTGAAATGCAGAGATAATTGGAAGAATGTTTATTAAAATCATTTTAAATTATAACTTCTATACAAATTAGTTTTTTTTTCAAACACTCAATGCGGTATTCCTTAGGTTATTTAACCAGGTTTTGCATTTCAAACTACAAGTATTCGTTTTAAGTCACGTTCAGTAAATTATTGGTTTAATGACCACAAAACAAAAATTTAATTGTATATAAAACTACATATAGAAATAAATTATTAGAAGGGTTGTATAAGTGCAAAACAAAAGCAAAAAACAAAAATTGTAACAATGCATTTTCAAAATAATTTATTTTTAATTTATTCATTTATAGCTCCTCTATAGATTATTGCTAAACTACAAAACAAAAAACTTAACATTATAAAGTAAACTTTTCAAAAATTAATTACATTGAATAACAAATTTTTATTAATTTTTTTTTTTATTTTTGTTTTTTGGTATTCGATGTTATAATGAATTATTAATAAATAAAAGGTAAAATACCTTTTTGAAGGTAAATTATAAGCAAAAACAATTTTTTTTAATCTATAATTTGTTTATAACTATTTTCCAGTAATTTAACAAACAAAAAAAAACATGATCATAAAAAATATTTGCGACTTAACGAATAAATAACGAAAAAAAAAATAAACTTAATAACTTAATTAATATTGTTATGGTTTTATGGCAGCCTAGATAATTTATCACAAAAAAAAAAATTATTTGTAAAAAGTCTAAAACGAATGCAACAACAAATATAATATGAACTCTCATAGGCTGCTTTCCACAATAAAAGAACAATTAAAACAAAAATTAAAAAAAAATAAATAGGACGTCAGTAACAGTTTCTCTTATCATTAATAAAATTTCTTAATTTTTTAAATTTTTTTTTGTTTTGTAGTACTACTTGACATTAATATATGTATGTATGTATGTTTCAGAAAGATTTTAAAATTACAAAAAAAAAAAAAAATTAATAAAAAACTAAAACTTTCAAATTGGTTTCATTTTCATGTTTTGATGTCTTGTCTATTTAAAAATTTTTAATATTTTTTTTTATATAAAACTCACGTGTTGTTACAAGAAACAAATTAATTTTATTAACTGCGTAATGATTTTTTTTTTTTTGTTTAAACAATTGCACATAAAATTCGCAAAACATTTTCATTAACAGATGTTTTATTAATGAATTCTTTTGTGACTATTACTAATTAAATGCAGGTATTATTTATTGTATTCGTTAAATTAATAAATAACAAATTAAGTTAAAAAAAGTTAATAATTAATTGTATAACAATTGTTGTATTAAAAAATAATAAAAAAAAAATTATTCAACCCTGACAATGTAAACGAATGGCTCGTTTTAGTTGCCAAATTTTATAATTTGCAGTACATAATTCAATAATTGCATTTTTGGGTTGAAAAACTTTGACTTTTGTCACTTATTGTACATTTATTTTTATACCCTGGTAGCTTTCAAACGAAATGAAAGAGGATTTTTTGATTTAGGGTTTAAGGTACCCCATATCAACTACATTTTAATTAAAAATAATTTAAAATTAAATCAGGTTAGTTTTTTCGAACGTATGATAACATATAGTATATAAAACTTCGTAATTTGAAAAAATCCAGCAAACTTCAATTCGATTAGAAGAATATACATTTTTTTAAAACACAAAATTTTCATTAATTCAATACATTTCACCATTGTGTGCGTTAATATTATCCATGAGCGGTGGACCTACAGTTTATGTCATATCCGAATGACAAATTTGAGAAGATCTTTAATAGCAATAAGATTACACTCAGATCTTTTATCATAAAAATTCAAAGAGAAGGCGCTTCCGTCTAATAAGCCAACACACTATTCAGCGACTTATTCACTTAAATGATCAGTACAATCCTTTAGTCCAGATTATAACATAGCTTCTCACAGCATTCATCTTTTATGTGTTAATTTTATTCATGTGTGGCAGAACCTACTGTTTACTATAGTGTTCACTCTAAACGACAGATATGGGAAACTTTTCATGACAATTTTATTACAATATCTTGCCAGGAGACTACCGAAAGAAATATTTTTTTTTTTTTAAATTTTGATTTTGTTCGACATGTCTGAGCCAGAAGTTGAACCACAGGCTGTCTTCTAATAAGCTAATGGACTACCTACAGCGACTTTACTGCTTACTTTATTTAATTAATTAATTTTCATTAATTACACTATTTTATATGTTTATGATTATGTTTACACAATATAATGTTTATGATTAAGGTAGTGCAGTTTTTAACGCCATTTTCATTATTCAGTGTGTAATGAAACGATTTCATAAATTTTTTTATACGCTCTTATAAAGGCTATTAAAAACTATGTTTTTGATTGTCCATTTGCTTTCCATTCATATGCTTTCGATCATTGAAATGACCTCTTAAACTCCCAATAATCCAATCCATTATAATGCCTGTGTTAAAATAAATTAACCTTTATAAGGTTTTTATTTGGTTGCTGGATACTTTAGTTCAATCCCGACAAAAGGTTTTGAAATTCTCGCGTTGCATAAACTATCCAGCATCAATTGACAGTATTACCATTAGCAACGCTTCTTTCCAGGAATGTTTTTTAGTTCTATACAAGACAGCAAAAAGCTATCCTCCTTCCTCACATCATTATAATCGTTTTAATATATTCGTTCAGTAAATACTGGCTAGTAATAATACTGATTACCATAAGTTCCTTAATAGTAGTCTGAATATCTTGCTCGATGTCATATAAGACGTTTTGTAGCACAGGTTGGTATATTCGATTGTCGTACATATGATTGTAAGCTCGTAATCCACCTAGACTCTCGACAAGATATATGAAACATACATACAACGTTTGGTTTCAGAATACTTAGAATAGACTCTCTCCAAGGCTATTCATTATACATAAATTGATGAAATTGATGTTGTACTGTTATAATAAATAAATCAAATTAAGCACGTTCACCACGAATACGTCTGGCCAATTGGATGTCCTTAGGCATAATAGTGACACGTTTAGCGTGGATGGCACACAAATTGATATCTTCAAAAAGACCAACCAAGTAGGCTTCACTAGCTTCTTGAAGAGCCATTACAGCAGAGCTCTGGAAACGCCTGATTAGTTAAAAATATCACAGCCCTGCAAATTTAAAATTTTTTTGTGCAAATAAGATGGCTCCAGGTGTTTCCGAAGGTAAAAACTTTCCTTCACGTCAGGTTTTCGAGAAAAAGGGAGTTGAAACCCCTAAAAATAGCGTTTTTGGCCATTTTTGAAAAATTGTAGAGCTAAACACTGAGGTGCTAAAACCATCGCTATTGTTAGAAATTGACAATTGATCTTTGCTCTTTAAAATGAGCCCAAAGCCAAATTGATTTCATGTACCCTTAAAGTAGTGGGTGGGTTTATATCAAGGGGCGCAAGAGAAAAAGAAACACATTTCGGAGGTCCTTAAAAATTAATCAGATATACTTGAAAATTGTTACTCAGGGGTTTTTGGGGTCGCTGATTACAGATCTTCATTCAGTTTAAAAAATTCAAAATGGCGGATCCAACATGGCGGTCGTATGGCGTATAAACCCAGGTTCGTGTTCAGCGCGCAAAATGCCTTCGGAAACACCTGGAGCCATCTTATTTGCAAAACCCATGCAGGGCTGTGTAATTTATTCAATAAGGTTGACTCAATCCGGGTAAACACAAAAAGTGTTTAAGAATTTTAAATAAATTAATGGGGCCTCAAAATTAAGGGGGTAATAGTATAAAACTTCGAATATATTGAATATAAACCAGTATCTAAATATACATTGTAAAATTTATTAAATAATGGAACATAAATTTAAAAAATGATTTTACAGTACCTATTCCAAAAGTCAAGCTTGTATATTTTATTATGTGATTAAAAGTATATGGCTGCTAATGAAAAAAAATTATTGCGATATTCAAAGGTATGCAAAATCTATAACTAGGCAATACATAACCTATTCTGATATAACATCAACCCATATCGATAATTTCTATAATTCTCGTTGGATCTGCGAACGGATATTCCTCGTATAATGGGCATACGCGTGCATATAGCTACACATGTATACATACACTTTCCTATTTCCGTTACTCATAAAACCTATTCTGATTATATTTTATTTATAAAACAATGCCTTAGTTTTTAAATTTAAATAATTATGGAATATTTTTTTTAATTGCTCTTAGCAGATGTTCTCAAATTATACCAGTTAAGTGTAATAAAAATTTGCACACTTGGGAGGAATTCTAATAATAATAATTTATTTTCCAAAAAAATGCATTATCGTTTTGAGAAAACACATGCTAATTACTACGAAAGGGACTAATAAGCGAAATTAATCTAAAAAGCCATAAATTTATTTTAACACTTTCCTCAACTGATTATAGAGTATGATTAAACGGTGGTACCCTACGAATTTTAATTAGAAACAAATATTATTACCCTTAATATAAAGTAATAAATTATATTTTGTTTAAATAAATTTATAATGCTACAATAAATTAAAAATTTTCATTAGAAAATAACAATTTCATAAGAAGCTTATCTAACGTAAGTTGAAAGGAATTTTAAAAATTATCACAATATATCAGTAGGTGGTATAGTGTGTACTGCTATAATAAAGTTTTTATGAACTGATCCACTCCCAATACAAGACTCTTGCTAGCATATGGTAAAAAAAACAATTGCTTTTAATATTGTGAGAGTCAATAAAGAAAGTTACCATGAAAAGTTACTCAAAAACCTGTCGTTTGACTTTAAAACTGTAGGTCCCTCCAATCATAAACAAAAAAAAATAACTCAAACAACATGAGTGGTGTGAGAAGCTAGGTCGGAATACTGAATAAAGAGTTGTAATGACTAATTAATTAAGTGATATGGTAGGAGAGACTGAAAGCTTTTTTGAAATCGTAGCTCGCATGTCGGATCTTTGTGATTCAATATATATAGTAGTGATATCTTACAATTAGCTAGCTAGTCCTGATTATACTACTTTCGAATCAAGGCAGCATAAAAATTTATTACATATAGTAATTGTTTTATATCAAATAATGATAGCTCCGTTGTACTATTGAGAACGAGTGAGCCAATTGATATTATCCTTACTTTGCAGTATATAAGGTTTGAACTGGGAAAATAGATTGTGTTAACGAGCATCATCGTCCTCTCCTGTAAGCGATCGAGAAGCCTCAAAAGAGACATAAGTATTGTATTTCATTTCCGCTAGGGTATAAATGGTAAAAATTGTAAGGAGTTCAGATGCCGTGAAGCATTTCTTGCACTGTCTTAAAAATAAGCTGATTCCAACAAACGTCTGGTTGAAATTGTAATTCTATTAATATTTACACAACATACAGGTCACTTATTATTGACAACATCGAGTTTTTTGTGTTTTAAAAGGACTCATTTAGAGATTAATTGTAGGTCGGTTGCAAGTAGTCAATTATATTAAGTCCTTTCGTCTTTATCTGCAAAGGGCTTGGACTAATGAGAAAGGCATATGATAAATTATAGATAGAAGATTATTAAGAATTAATAATTAAAATTTAGTTAGGATTACCGTCTAGCTTCTCACTTCACCAAGTTAGGTGTGTTAACTTTATTCATGAGTGGCAAGATCTGAGTTTAATGTCGCCTATCGGACAAAAGATTTGAGATTTTAATTATTTTACTCAGAGCTTATGCCAGAAGACTGCTGGAGGGAGGTTGCCAAAAGATACATTCTTTAATTTTTTTAAGATGCTAGAACTAAGGTTTAAACTCACTAAGACAATACACTACCTACTAGACTACTTTATTAGATTTTCAATAAATAATATTCACTTTATAAGTAATTCGCTTACTTCTTTGTCGGTAAATATGTAATTATTTTCTATAGTTTTTATGGGATGACCCCACACTTATGAATTATTAAACTTTGTTAAAAATGTATTAAGGCCTCATAAAAAATATTTACTGAATAAATAAATAAATATACAGTTTATTATATTAAAAGCAAATATAATATAATAAAATCAAGTGTTGGACAAATAAATTTATAAAATAAAACAGAAAAAATAAATAGAACTTCCAATGAAAAGATAAACGGTGACACAAAACGCACCGCATTTGTAATTTTAATTATTCGTTTCAATTATTTGCACTTTAATTGATGTTAAATTGAAAGAAATTTCTTTGAACATAAATTTTTAAGGCAAAAAAATTTAGCCTTTAAATTCTTAAAAAAAACGTTAAAATTTTGAGTTGATGACATTACTATCGATAGTTTTAAAGTAATTAGTTTAAAAATTAAATGTTTACATATTTTTTAAGGGTTTAAAAAAACTATACAAATATTATTTTTTTTTTTTCTTGAAACAAATTTAAGGCCATATCAATTTTAGATTTAATTTTTGAATATTTTAAACACGTTTTTTTTCTAGAGAAATTTTATTTTAATAAAAAAATAATCTATTATTACTCATACAAATAATAATAAATCTGGGTTCCCCCAGAATAATAAAAAAAATAAAATTTAAACATTTTTATGCTGCATTTCAAATGGAAAATTTTTAATAAACTCTAGATTTCTTAGCATAAACATTAAGAGCAATAGTATTTCGAATTATAAATAAACAAATATAAAGAAGAAGAATAAACAACAGATTTTTTAAGTCACTGATAATAAAATTATCTAAAGTCTGGCAATTGTTAAAAGTCATTATTATTGTTTTGTATCATCAACTCCAAAGATAATATAAACGATAAGAGAAAGGTCAAGGGAAAGAGAAACCACAGCACATAATGTCTTTGCTTATACATATCATACAATATAAATATGAATATAGGATTATAAAAATTATAGTCTGTGGTTTATTTCTTAAAAATAACATAATTTTCCATAGAAGATGATAATTTTAAACATTTCCACTCATTACACAGACCACAACTTGTTCTGAATACATATAGAAATGAGCTCTATTAAACTAGTCACTGATTTAAATTCACTAGTCATAATACACATTCTGGAATAAGAAGACACTCTTTATCTCAGACATCAATAATTAATAGAACTGTGAACAAAAGTTTATCTGCTCTATTTTTAATTGCTATTTCATCAATAAATGGAGATATAAAAAATACATGAATTAAAGAAAAAAAAAAAACAAAAAGATCAGTCCAAACACTCCACAAACGTAAAAACAAATAAATTAAAATATTTCATATCCTTCTTTGGAATGATAAATAGTCTATTAGGTAGTTTAACTGCTTATTAGACGTGAGGCCAAACCCCAGGTCAGACATCTCCAACAAAACGAAGTGTGGAAAAATATTTCTTAGGCAACTTTCTCTCAGCAGATTTCTAGCAAAAACTCTGAGAGTAAATAAGAACTGACACTCATGTATTAAACTAACACATACAATATGAGTGGTGTGAGAAGCGAGATCGCAATACTGACTGAAGGATTTTGTATGTATGTATGTATATTGAAGTGAGTTTATTGAAGAGTTATAATTTCTTAAGAGGTTGCGCTCAGAAGCCAGAAGAACTGAATTCATAATCGAGAAGCTGTAATAATAAAATCACTAATAATATCGAATCAAAACTATCTTAATGAACCAAAATTTTCCTCTAAAAAATTTTAAAAATCAATCACATATTATAATAATTTGCTGCCCTGCACTGCCAGGATTTATTATTCTTCCTAAATTCTTCTTTTGCTTGATCGGCGGCTTACTTTTACCATGGCATCTACGAGATTTGAAATCTGGTATTACATGGGCTTCTAATCAAGCACTTTAACCACTACACCATGTCACATTTTCAATTTCAATTCTTAAATTGGTATTTATATTGTCAACAATTAAACCTTCTGAAAGGTAGCTATTAATCGTAAGTGATCATAGAAGAGGTATATTATCTGAAGCTAACTTGGCGAAACTTCAGATAACATACATAGACAGTGACTCAACGGAAGTTTTTTCCAGCCGAGCAGGTGATGGAGGATTCTACGATAATAGGTTTGCTAACTCTGGTTGCCTAGAACTAAGGCTTAAGGTAAAAATTTACTGAGGTGTTGCCTTGTGTGTAGCGGTAAAGAAAGACAGTGTAGAAAGTTGTTCGATAAACTGTTGTTAGCTGTGGTAGCACGATAGTCCAGTAGTTGTTCGCCATATAAAATGTCTTGGTTTCATCTCATTCAATGTACTGTCTTTAAAATTATTTTTATAGAAGGAAATTCTTCAAAGGATATTTCTTGAAATATTTCTACGATAAAAATATCTCACTAACATTTATCTTTTGAATCTAGTGACACTATTATCAGAACATCAACTGTCTACATGTCAATCAAATCAAATACTTCACTTCATTAATTATTGTATTGTATCTGAGACTTGTCGCTAATATTTACGACATGTGAGTTTCATAGATTATATCTGTCACATGAATTGTCGTTGTACGGGCCTATGTGTTTGACATTTTTAATTAGATACTGCATATAAAATACAATGTATTTTTATTTAAAATAATCACATACTTTTTTGTACATACAAAATATTAATAATATACATACATATACATACATGTATGTATGTATGTACGTATATATGTTAAACACGTTTTATCCATATTATTACGCTTAAAGTTCATTATAAAGTTCATTTTATTAAAAAAAAAATGAAAACAAAAACTAAAATGAACTCAAACAATAATAATAAAGAAATAAATATCGTATAAATAATAATTCTATGCACACTAATCGGAAGTTAATTTAGAGATATACATACGTATACAGATATGTATGTATATATTTTTTTTTTAATTTGTTATTATTGTTATTGTAGCTTTGTGTTGTTGTTGTTGCCATTTTTGGATTTATTAAATGGTTCAACTACTTTGAATTGGAATTCACACACAATTTTTTTTTTAACTTTTAAAAATTTTTTTAAATTTTTTTTTAAGAATTTTAAAAAAGTTTTTCAATGACAATCGTTTTAATTTTGATATTTAAGTATCATTATAAAGAATCATCATAGTATAGAGAGATTTTTTCATAATTTTGTTTTTGTTTTATACTGTAAATTTAAAATCTGCGTAGATAAAAAATGATAATGGCTTTAGTATAACACTCTAATAAACCAGTTTAAATAGTAGAAAAAAAAAGTATTCAGAAAAAGTACTAATTAAGTCATTTAGATATTAAAATAGACAGAAAATTTAAGATTATTTCAGGTTAATTTTTAGAATTTATTTAACTATTATAATACAATTTCAAATGTTTTGACCAAACCGGTGAAGATCTTCTTCCACCAGTATTGCAATAGACCAGAGTCTCTTGCGGGTATCACACAATCATCACACTGATGGTCTCGAACATAATCCGCTAGACTCCTAGCTGGTGGAACCAATATTAGACTAGAATTCATAGAATTCATTAAATTATGAACCCCAGCTATTTTAAGAAGTCGCCGTAGTCTAGTAGGTAGGGTTCAAACCCCATATCAGACATCTCCAACAAAAACGAAATATGAAAAAATATTCCTTTGGTGACTACCTCTTTTGCAGATTTCTGGCAAAAACTCTGAGAGTTCAATAAAATGCCATGAAAAGTGTCTCAAAAATCTGTCGTTCAGAGAGGACTTTAAACTGTAGGTCCCGTCATTCATGTATAAAATTAACACACACAACATAAGTGGTGTGAGAAGCTAGGTCGTAATCCTAACTGAAGCGATGTAATGACCAATTATGTTATGTTATCCCAGCTATTTTAAATTCCTAGATATGTACATATGACAATGCATATGAATTGTAACTTTATATTTTCCAATAAAAAAGATTCTAAACAAAGTCAACTGTCAAAGCATGCAGTATTTTTGTACTGCAAAGCTTTCTGCAAAATAGGTATACTTCGTAATGATCTTTCCATTTGACTTTTTTAATGCACTGTATTTCTGCTATCTGACCTCTTATTTACTTGCCAATCAGCCCTTATACATAATATAAAAATTCTTTAATCTTTAACACAATATTGCGTATTTAAGTCTAAAACTTTAAATTTTTACAAAAATCAATGGATTTACGTATCTCAGTTTTGATATCATAAATTTAATAAAAATATAAAAAACAACAAATTTTAAAAAAAACAAACTTTCAAAATTATTATTTATAAAGTATAACATTTTTAAGGAAATATTCTATATTAAACAGATTAATTAGCACAACATTAATTAGCCATGATTCATTGAAACAATCGTTAAAACGTTAAATGTTAATTAAAATTTTTTTTTTTAAATTAAAATATTTAAATTAACTGGTTAAAATAACTGTATTAAATATTAAAACAGATGGCTGAAATAAAGTCAGCTTATTAAGTCAAAGTGTCTAAAAATAAAAAATAAGAAAACAAAGAAAAACTTACATTTAGAGAGGCTTATGCCCCAGGCCGGTTGTTGCTGTGTCATCTTGTCGCTCTGTGGTTTACAAACTTGTCACGCACTTTATTTCTTGGTATTTATTTATATTTTTGCGTATCAATTAATTACACTTAATATTTAAACGGGTATTTTAATTTAAATGTTTCACTCTTTTTCGTTACAATTTTTTATTTCCGGTTGAAAGAATTATTTTACATGTAACACTTCCGCCAAATTATAAGAATGAAGCGCTTTTTCTGCACTTTTTAGGCGGTTTCAGAATCTATTGTGCTGTTTATACTCGTTTAATATATCCTTTGTCACACTAACCACTTAAATATAATTATACACACTATTAAAAAGAAAATTATAACGGAAAAAAGTCCTTTTTTCACTTTCTCTTATGAGACGTACTTAAAGTTCTCTTATTTTAGTTCGTAAACTTTTTTTATTAAATTAAGCGCGTTCTTTTTTTGTTTTTTATAACCCGCGTAAGTTTTTTCTTTTTTGAAAGAAACACGTTCGCGCCTTACGAACGTTAAATTTCAAATGAGAAACGATTTTTAAAAGTCTTTAGTTTATATACGAAGATAAGCCGTTATTATTAATTTTTATTTCGTTTATGACAGTTTGTGTGCCAGTGTGCTTGTGGAGTAGAGTAAAGTGTAGTGAGAGCACAAGCCTTTAATTTAGCTGTGTAATGGTCACAGTAGTGTTAGTAATGTTGCTGAATTGTATACACTGCGGTCTGGGGTTACAGATTCAGATTTAAGAATATACAAAATATGATCTAAAGTTTGTTTGTAATTGAAAAAATTTATCAAATTTCGTTTAAAGAGTTTGCCGGAAAAAGAAAAATAATTTAAAAAATGAAATTTGTATAATTTTTTAAGCGCATAACATAATTTTATTTTTTATTACTAATTGGAGAATATTTTTGAATTAATTTCTAATTAATTATCAGAAAGTATAAACCTCGGAATCTGAAAATTCTGTCTATAACTTCTATAAGTTTTTCGCCGAATAGCTCCTAAATATCTTTGATTTGAAGTGTCAATAGTGGTAACTTATAGAGCATTACAGTGTTGTATATAATCTTTATAATCGACCTATCGCACAAGTAATTAGAAAGATTACAAAGAACATGGAATAGGCTGTAAAAGCATTACAGATGTGGTCAGACCTATACATTATCGCAATGTACGCACTACCGATAATAATACTGCTGTTCGAGAAACTATGTAGGCGTTCTCAACAATCAGACCTATTTAAGAGCTCCATTTATATGTTGAATTCATTACAGGTTGAATTCATCAAAAAAAAAAAAAAACGATTAAAGCCGACTGAACATTCTCAATGCCATTGGTTTTATTACAGGGCACTGTGAGATTAGATTGCTGATAAACATCTGGAATAGATCCCAGCTGGACTATTGCGGGGTATGTTGCTATGAGGAGCAGTTCGAAACTATCGAACACATCATCTGCAACTGTCCAGCCCTAAGTAAGTTGAGGTTGAGAACCCTGGGCAGGGGTTTCTTCGTAGATTTCGACTCTCTGTCGACAGCCGGAATTAGGGCTCTCCATAGTTTCATAAATAGGTTGAGGTGGTTGAGGAATGCAAGGGCATCAAGGTTATAGTCGCACTCTCTTGTGTGTTTGTGGTCTATCTTTTTCCTCCATCTCTTATATCCTCCCTATCCTACCTATTCTTCTTCTCCAATTTCCCTCTCCCCTTCACTATCCTCTCCCTCTCTCTCTCTCTTTCATATTCATTTAGACTTTTGGGTATAGAACTTTTCCCACTGACAAGTACACGTCCTCAAACCTAACCTAACCTTCACAGTGCCATAAACATGCTGAGTGGATGTAAAATTTTTCGAAAAAAATTTGCTTCAGTGATGAAACTCATTTCTCACTCGGTGGTTACTTAACTAGCAAAAATTTAGTAGAAAATCCATCGCACAAGGAAAAAGTGCCTATTGGGTGCACATTATGGTCTGAAGGTACCTTTGAGCCGTACTTTTTTCGAAAATGCTACTGGAGGAAGTGCTTCAGAGCGGTATGATTGTATACCAAACTACTTTTGGGTCTGTAATTCAAGGTTATGGTTTGAATGTTCTGACTTCGGCTGAAATAAAGATTTTCTCGGCACATGTTTGGTTGTGCAGGGGTGTATTGGTCTTTGGCTTAGTAAATATTTATATATGCCTCTACAACATGAATGTCAAGTAATCTTGACATACATATGACACCATTTAAACACTGCCAATATTCTTAAAGTCGAATAATTATTCTGCCCTTAACACACTTCTTGCTTTTATTGATTCTCTTTTCTTTCAAACGAGGCCTTAGTGTATTTAATTATTTTCCCATGTTTGAATATGTATGTATGTATATGTAATGGATGCTAGAGCATGAGTACCTGTATATGTATGTAGTCTGATTGACTGTAATCTGGAATAACCAACTATTGTGCCAACTAATGCCAACCGTGTTTATTACTACGAAAGCAACAATAACAATAGAATAGAACCACTATTATTTAACTATTTTTTTTGTTTTCTATTACCAGACGTAATCGCATTGTATGATACATAAAAAATGTTGTACGTTCACCATTTATTGTTATTGTTAAAATTGTTGTTATTATTTTTTCAATTTGACTTTTAAACTAAAACCGATATTAACGATCATTTAATAGAGTCTACACTACTTTGGGTAAAAGTTTTAGTTTTAGTTAACACATAAACACATGTACATATATGTACATATGTACATATTTAATATACATGTATATATATGTATATGTATGTATGTATATACAATGTATGTACATTTTGTTATTATTCTTATTGTTTAGTTGTTAGTTGTTTTGTTGTGTTCATAAAAGAAATAAAAAACAACAACAACAATAAAAAATGATACAATAACTTGTAGCCGGCATAAATGATTAAATGGGATTGTGTTTGTATTGTAAATATTAGACAGCTCTGTGCCGTGTTCTCTCTCGAGTTCTCTTAATATGTACAAAACAAGGTAAGAATATCATCGTTTTTTATTTCGTTAATCAAAACAACATTAGACATTAAAAAAGTATTTAAAAAACGTTTAAAAACTGTGTTTTTTGTCGTCTGATAAAGAGGAAATGTTTGTTGTTTTTGTTAACGTTAATTATTGTTGTTGTTGTTGCTACTGCTATTTTTAGGGGAATTTTTAATCCATATTATTGAATTTTTATTGTTGTTATTTTTACAACACATCCTTTTTTAGTCTGAACTTTTGTATACATTTTTGCAAATATTTGTTTATTTTAATAAATAATTGTATTTTTTTTCGTTAATTTCTTCAAAAAAAAAAAATGATTTTTTATGCTCCAACATATGACGCTTCTTATTCTTAATATTTTAATGATATTTTTACCGAAATAGAAGGAATAATACGTGACATAATTTTAATAATTTTAAAAAACTATTTTCCATATGTTTTCATTAGCAATTTAATTTTTTTTTTCTTTTTTAATTTCACTTAAAATTTTAAGAAAAACTTTTACAGCGGATGATAACATGAGCTTACACTTGAGACTGCAAAGCATACTAACAATTGTTGTAAAAAAATTAAACACTAGCTTTAAAGGCTAGTGACAAATCTTGCTGAAATGACCAGCTGTTTTATTTTTCACGCTAGATTTGTTGATTTCGTTTTTCGTCTTCCATCTGTTTTGTCATAATTCATTAACAATGGCTGATTGCGAATTTACCAGACAAATAATAACGCTGTTGGTTTTTAGGTACATTTTGAATGATTTTTTAAATGCGACGACATAAAATGAGTAATATCACAGACTGAAAAAATAAGCATTTTAACAGCCAGCAATCCCCCAGTGACCTACTGAGTATTGTGAAATAAACGTAAGCAAATAATTGGCTTAATCTGTCTCTAATGATTTCTAATAGCACAAAATATTACACCATTTATTTTGTGCTATTAGTAAGGTTCCATCTGTTCCATTTAAGAATTTTTTTTGTCAAAGCCTCTACATGCTCGAACAGATCCCAGCCGGACTATTGCAAGGTATGTTGCGAAGAAGAAGAGTCTGCAACTGTCCAGCCCTTAGTAAGTTGAGGTTGAGGTCTCTGGGAAGGGCCTTCTTCGAAGGTTTGGACTCTTTGCAGAGAGCCGACATTAAGGCACTCCATAGATTCATGAATAGGTTGAGCTGGTTGAAGAGCTAGCGTTTCAAGGTCGTAGTGGCGTTATCTTGTATGTTTGTGGTCCATCTGTTTTTCCTTCATTTCCTTATCCTTCCTTTCCTACCTCTTCACCTTTTCCAATTTCCCTATCTCCTTCTCTATCCTCTCTCTCTCTCTCTCTCCTCTATGATGTATTTACATTTTGAGCTCTGGGTCCCATTGACAACGTCTTCAAACCAACACGTCTTCAAACCTAACCTAACCACTACATACTGTGTAAGATGAAATCTCCAAAATGTCTACAAAATGTTGAAGACCATCGAAAAATGATAGCACATGTAGAAAGCGAATCACAAACATGGCCAATGCGCGAAGACACATCATAAATGGTAGCCAAACTAAAATATGCTGTGTGTTTGGCATGATTGGAAAAAGCTACGATCAAAATCTTAAATCAGACTAGGGAATATTTGCTATTAAAAGCTATAAGCGTGTTGATCATAATAGATGTGATAGAGAAATAATTGAATTGCACTCAAATTCCTTTAATTATTGGCTTTATTTTTCAATAAAATAAGTTATAAAACAAAAGTTTACTTATTTTATTGAAATGCACGCTCATTATAATAGAGCTCGCTTTCTTGGCCAAAAGATTAGAATATGCAACCAAGCGAAATACCTGGCTGTTGTCTTGGATAGGAAATTTAAATGTAAATAGCTCGTCCTTATGGAACTTCACTTTATCGATGATACACTGGCTCTACAGAAGCGTAATTAGTTATTTTAAAAACGATATTTTTTTTGTTGTAATCGATAACTCACAAATTCTTTTAAATTGAGTGCAAATTTTATTTTAAAACGTGATTTATTGATTTAAAAACTGTTTTTAGTTTATTTATAGTTTCTAAACAATTCATTATTTTCTTTGCAACAAATTCACAAACTCATGAAATTATTGTTTTCATTTAAAATTTTTTCCTGAAATAGTTTTTCGTCTGCATTACATGTTAAAAAAATCGTCTCCTCCGTTGCGCTTAATTGACGTTTTAAAATTATTTAATTTTTTCGTTTTTTTTTGTTTTTGTTATTACAAAATTAATATTTTTAATTTCACTTCACTCTTTATCTTCTAAAGTTATATTAGCGACTAAATTCTTGTCATTAAGCAGAGAATAAAAACAAAAACAAAAAAATAACAAAGGAAAGTTTAAAACGAATATTTTACACGAACACATTCGTGAATATAAATAAATTATTAAATATTTGTAATATATGTAATACGTACATATGTACATACATACATAAGTAACGACGTAAAAGTATATTTTAGAACATATCATCGTGTACAATGAATCAGCTCTATGCACATATCCATGTGCAACCACACTAGCAACGAAATTAAAATGAGCCTTAATAATCAATTAGAAATGCAGATATATGTAATGCATCATGCAATTCGTGATTACTTTTCCACTTGTGGCCGTTCATCGTTTCTACTTGGCGTTACAATTAGGGACACATTTTGGATCAAGAGAGTTTCTTCAGCTTCAACGGATGTGTAAAGCCTAATGTTATCCTAATAAAACACAATAAACCTTTTATTTGCCACAGATGGCTGGGTGTAGGCGATTGCTTACTTCAGACGGTTCAATTGTTGAGAGTAGTGATATGAACTAAGATCATAGGGGGACAATTAATGGTGCCCATTTGTACCCATTCATCGGTTCCATTTGGCGTTGCAGTAAGTGGAACACTATTAATCACGATATCTTCAACGAAGTTGCTTTCGGTGTGTAAAGCCAGCGATGTAATTAGCCAAAGAGGGCTTTTTGTGGGCAATTTCTCACTTTAGATCCAATTTTTGATAGCATAGTTACGAAATAAAATTATAACCGCAGAGGAAAAATACATAACATAATTTCTTTTCCATTTGTGGCCATCAATCACCTGACGTTGCAGTAAGAGACAGAATTTCCATCACCAGTATTTCTGTGACAAAAACAGTGTAACTCTCGATTTATATAACCTAGCTTTGACCTAATCAAACACAATAATTCTGCCAAAGATTGTCGTTTGTTGACAATTTCTTCACTTCAAATAATCCAATTGGGTGTCCTGATGATCTAGTGTGTAGTGTGCAGGACTATTAGCGTGAGGGTTGTTGGATCGATTTCCACCAGAGACTCTGGTCTGTTACATTAATCAAGGGATATCAATCAATAGTATGATTTCTTTTTCGTTTGTGCTTACTCGTCACAACCGTTTCTACCTGACGTTGTAGTATGTGAAAAATTTTTTATCATCAGTATCCAAACGCTACGAAAATAAATTGATTTTGTTACGATTCCGCAACAATTTTCAGTTGGATTCTTACAACGAACTCTATTGTGTTTATTCTGGTCTATCAGTGTTTACATCATGATCGAACTGAGCAATATTATCAACTATTGGGCTTGATTGACAATAGTGCTCATTGATTGACACCTAATTGGCTGTTGCAGTATCAAAAGCATAAATTCTCTCCATATTTTCAATCGGTTCAAAGGTTTTGCGTTTTCACCATCATTGAAGATGAATTTTAATTGTTGAGTATATTTCGTTGAATTGGTGTCCACAAAGAATTTCTAACAATATTTAGAGTGGATCAATCCCACTTATACAACGCGAACTGCGGTGTATAGAAATCATTTATTTGAATAATTATGATTAATTTTTTTTTACGACGGTTGATACAATTTAAATGTACTGTATTAAAAGCAAAGTTATTGAATAAAAAGATCTCGAAATAAAATTCTCTTTAAATTGTTACTACAGCAGAATAACACTCATTAATCAATCACGTTCTTGAAAGAAGAAGATAAGATTTATAAAAATAATCAATTTTTCTAAATCGTTTCGTATGTATTGAGATAAACAGACTGTGTGATAATTTTATTGTTTTTTAAACGTTTTCTATTAAAATTTGTTTTCATTTTTTATTATTTATGTATTTAATAAATTAAAAACAAAAGGTGTATAATAAAAGTAAAAATGCAACAAGTTTTTAAATTTTTTAATTGAATCACTTTATTTGTATTGTGGTCGCTGCTGATATTGATTAGAGTTGTGATCGCTACAATAACAATTTAAAGTATTGCAAGTATGAGTACATTGACTACAATTTAAATGATTGTATCATTTCAAATTAACTTCACATACATATCAAATTGATGTATTGATTAAATGATTGACTGACTGATTGACAGATGATGGCATTGTTAATAGGATCAAACAATATCGTCGCCTATGAATTTATTTCAAGTGGAGATTTTTATGTAATACTGTACATGTATGTGTGAGTTTATATGTTAATAATTTTATTTAATTTTTTTTTTCGTCATAACGAATATGTCATAACAAATGTGTGGTAAAACTAAAACATTTTAGTCGGTCAGTGTAGTTCGTTTAACGCCCTGTATTGTGAAGAGTCATAACGTGACATAAAGTTATTAATTTCCTATATGAACTTATTTAAGTATTTTCTAGTTAATCCATTAAATTCTTTTAATTTTTTCATTATTATATATAAAACAAAAAGATGTATGAGTAACTTTAATGTGGTCAAACTAAAATAAAAATGTGTGGAAATGTGAAAATATTCGAAATAAAATATAATCCAGGCTCGGAGAACCCTCCTCAGTAGCTATTTGGCATTAAAATCTATCACTCATTGATAAAATTGATCCACTCGACATGAGTGGTGTGAGGAACATTAACCTGGCTAAAGGGTTGTAATAGCCAGTAATGTATTTGTGGCTAAGTTCGAAAAAAATAAATAAAAAATTTGATCCCCTGATAGTCTGTCTAGTCTAGAGGCTCTAGCCTGTTACACTACACTGAGCACTATTTACCTCAAATAATTCTATTCAGGGGATATTTCTATTTTCTACTGGCAAAAAACTAAGGTAATGGATTTTTACATTTTTTTGCAAGACCCTAAATTTACACTTACAAAATTTTATGTTTTAGACGAAAGCAGGCGATAATAACTTGGTGTTAGGAAGCGAATGAAGATAAGTAATGTCCCAATAAATTTCAAAGCTATGTGTACAGCCTTACATTATTCCGATCAAATAGAATTCCAGTCTTATCGGCCAAAGGAAATGATTTGTTAGTATTAGGGTTGGCAATCCCGCTCTATATTTTCAATCCCGGGATTCCGGGATTTCATTTAGCTAGTCCCGGGATCCCGGGATTTATCCCGGGATTTTAAAAAATTTGTTCTTGAAAGATATTAACATATTATTTCAATAAAATTAATAACATGACACATCCAAAAATAGGTTTATAAGAAAGAATTTATTAAATTATAAGAAAATTCATTTTATTTTTAATTTTTCACATTTTTAAATTAATTATAAAGAGTAAATTGTTTTTATAGATATATACTCTTTTGTTTTTAAAATACGTTTTGAGGAAGTATAGAGCATCCAAAGTTTCATCGCTCAAACGACTTCTTATTTTAGTTGTGAAAAATCCAGCTGCAGAAAAAGCACGTTCAGACTCTACACTGGCTGAAGAAGAAGGTGTAACTTCTGACTCAGAAGCTATTAGAAGTGATGTAGCTGGACTTGAAGCATTTAGTCTTCCGAGTAACTCAACTATTAATTTGCGACATTTTATGGAAGAAGGAACCGTTACGAACTCTGTTTCGGATTCGGACTGAACATTTGTTCTACCATTGTGCAGATACTGAAGTACCCCACTGATATCTGTTCTCCTTTGTTGCATGCGATGGATGAGGGCTGAATGTAGTTTTTGACTTATAACGTTGTTAGCATCTTTAAGTTTTTTTAACATAAAAGTTATGGCAACATCGGCCGTGAACAGATTAGCATCCCGACGGCAAAGGGCGTCAACTGTTGCTTTAACTGGGATAAGAACACTAATGATTGCGGATACCATATTAATCTCATCTTTGGATAAAGCAAAATATTCACCTTCAGGTGGACCTATGTCTATTAATGCCTTTTGTATATAATTTCTTAATAAATAAAGACGTTCCAGCATTAACAAAAGGCTGCTCCACCTAGTTTTATAGTCTTTTATTAAAGTTAGTTGCTTTCCAAATTCAGCCGTAACATACTTTTGCATGACATCGGACTGTGTTGACAGTCGTAGGTAAACTTTAAATCCCATTGCTGTAAGACCTGCACGTAAGTCACTAGAGCGGCATATAACGTTAATTGAAATCCCATCAAGGGCTGTTAGTCGTGCAAGTGTAGCAGAAAGTGATCTGTCTTCTAGCCCCAGCATTGGAAAATATTTGGTTAATGGTTTAGTTTTTTTTTGTTGGTGGTTCATCTGCTTCTGGTGATTTTAATTTAAGTGTTTACGTCTCAAAAAAAAAAAAATCGCAATTTGAAGTTTTGTTTCTAATTTCATAGCGGTTAATGCATTGATTAATTAATTAATTAATTTTTATTAATTATATTATATTAATTAATTAAACTAATTCTTCGAATTAGTGAGAGTTCTAATATACAATTTTTTTCATTGCGGCTTAAAAAGTCAAATCCCGGGATTAAGTGCTCAATCCCGGGATTTTGGGATTGTTAAAAACTGCGGGATCCCGGGATCCCGGGATTCCCAACACTAGTTAGTATTGAATTTTTTTAATATTTTTTCAAGTTTAAATTAAAAGTTTAGAGCTCCAAACATGCAGTAAAACTTTCCTGACTCTCATGCTATAAACACAATAAACGCAACGCAACAAAGATACCAATTTTGCAACAACAATTTGCTTGTTCTCGCGTTGCCTTTAAAATAATCGTTTCCATGTACACCCACGTATATTTGAAAGAATTCTGAGTTTGCTGCGTTACGTTTATTGTGTTTATAGCATCTATCATTGTTTAGACACCGTTTGCATCGGCTCATGACGATTCGCCGTTAGTTTTTATTTCACATTTCCGAATTTTTGATCTGTCCAAGAAGTTTTTTCCCCGTAATAAGAACACATTGGCAGTCGAAACATTGCTTAAATGAAGAACGGAATAAAAGTATTGTTCTGCTATCGATCGCCATTATGGTAAACTCACGTAACTACAATCTAGTCTCTAGCCAAAGATAGTTTAAATGTTAACTAACATTGTGGCACATTTCAAATATGTCTGCTATATTTAAAAGGGGTGTCTGTCTGCTTACTGGAGAAAGTGCTACAAATAACCAACACTGTTTAAGCAGTCATTGCATTTCGCAATTTATACTGGCATTCAATTTATCAAGCAATATTTATAAAATGGCCTTCAACTATCCAATATTAAACTGTTATGAACTGAAGGAATGAATTATTGTTATTGAATACAGAACTATATAAGCAAATTCAAAAACTGAAGAGAATAAAAAATTAATTAACAGACGTGTTAAAAAGCGAAAATTGTCTTAAACTTACTACATTTAAAACTATATGACCGATAAATGTATCGGTCTTGATCTTTACAAACAATTATATATACCCGCATATATATATATATATACATATATATATATAGTATATACTGATAATCTTGCAATTTAATCTTATCGTTGACAATCAGTATATTTTTCTTCATTTTTTTTGATCGATATTTGTTTATTTTTTATGGATGGTCATATAAGAATATAAATTTGTTGCTGCTTTAGCATACATATTTTTGCTATGATTTTACTTGTTATTTATCCAAAATACTTATATTTAGTACGTGTACTAACAACATCATGAACAAATTTATGGCAAGTTTTTTATTCAATTGTTTCATTTTTATCTCAGACATAAAACACAGCAAAAAAAATTCGCAAAAGATAATTAATTTATGTCCTTAAGTTCATAAACATTATTGGTCATGAGCAAAGGTTTAACGATAATAGAAAAATTTCAATTATTCATCATGGCAAAGGTTTAAAAGTTATGGCAATAAAGACACACCTATTTAACCCTTAGACTCGAATTTTAGTACAATATTATATAAAACCAATATCAGAAGATTATTTCTTTACCAATAAAATTGCATTTTTCTTTTATTTTAGGACACTTTTTTTCTCGTGTTCACTTAAGGGTTAAAAATAAACTTTATGATGTGCTAATGGTAAATCTAAACTTTTATTGCACTTCCAATTGTGGACGCGTGTAATTTGAAAAAAGTATTTTTAAACTTTATCTCAATTGTTTCCTCTATAGCTGTTTTAAATGTATGTATGTTTCTTTCACAAAAAATATAATTTTTTATAATTTCTAACTAGTTTTTCTTTCTGTAACTGTTCATAGGTGTGATTTTCTTAATCAGCACGATCAGTCACTAATAATTGGTTATTGATTTCGTATAATTTATTGCCTGATATTTTTTGCAAAGTTTATTGTTTTGACCGTGATAATAACAAAAGTTTTTTCTGCACACGATAAGTTCCTAGAGGCATGTGATTAAATGCTCTCTACGCCCATTTGGTTTTAAAAAAGTCTTTGAAAAAAATTTTATTTTGCAGTTCACGTTTTTCATAATAAACCTATAAAAAAAAAACCATAATCCATAAATCATAATTATCGTATATACATACATACATACATAATTGGTCGTTACAACCTTTCAGTCAGGATTACGACCTAACTTCTTACACCACTTATGTTGTGTGCGTCAAGTGGCTGGACCCGAACGACAGTGTGTGTAAAATAGTGTGTGAGATAACATAAATTTTTTTTTCGTTTGAAAGACCTGTTCATGCTATTATGCGTGGAATATAACGCCGTTCACATGCTTCTCATGGTGGAGCTCATAAAAATTTTAAATTTCCATGACTCTGGCGCATAAATCAAGGTGAATTTGAGCCTCCTAGTTAACTTTTATAACCGCTTTGCTTCAGAACCAAAAGGATTTAAATCGCAGATGCAGACCACAATGGCCAGTTCACACACTTCCACTTTAGATGAACATGCCCCCAAATCGCTCGAGCAGTATATATGTATAATGTAACATATGGTGTGTGGCACTTATGGACGTCCTGTTAAACCACACGTTATTGGTGTCCACATTATGCAATTTAGGCCAAACGAAGGTGGTACTCACTGATTTATAGAGCCGTTGGCAATGATCACCCGGCCAACTTCTTTCTCAAAGGTATACGGACACATGACGCCGCCAATCTAAAACCCACACTAAACACTGGCTTTTGAGATGCGTTGTAGGCTCTTAGATCTCATGTGGATTCATATTCACCCAAAAAGGGGCCTCATCGCTGATGATGATTTTTCAATGAAAATTAGGGACCGTTGGCAATTGCTCCAGAGCCCTTTTGGTGAACACTCGTCGTAGTCTATTGTCGTTCATGGTATAGTTCGAAAAATACTGTACACTAACCATTGTGTACGTAACTGATAAAATACTTTTAACTTTCATTTAAGTGTTTGTGAACTCGTACGCAATCACATTACGTACACAACATGTACACAACAAATTAACGCAAACTCTAACATAACGTACTGAACAGAGTTCACAAACACTATTTTTTAGTGTTTATGTACAAAGTACACTAAAAAGATCAGAACACAACGTAAAAAATTGGGTTTTAGTAAACTTTTTTGAGTACACTAACATTTTTAGTGTACGCGAGAGTTTATGTTCTCATTCAGTAAGAGAAAGAGAGAGAGAAATATGGCCAGTTTATATTTGTATTCTTAAGCAAAATATGTCTAAAGGATAATAAATGTCCTAAAGGATAATAAATGGCATCAAAAATCACAACGCGATCTCTAAAAATACTGAATGAACTCTCGCGTACACTAAAAATGTTAGTGTACTCAAAAAAATTCACTAAAACCCAATTTTTTTCGTTGTGTTCTGATCTTTTTAGTGTACTTTGTACACAAACACTAAAAAATAGTGTTTCTGAACTCGGTTCAGTACGTTATGTTAGAGTTTCCGTACATGTTCACAAACATTAAAATAGAAACGAAAAGTTTTGCTCTTGTTGCAGTGAATGTGTTTGTGTTCTTTACCCACGACATTCAGTACAGCATATAAACGTTGCGTACTTTAGAGTATTTTTCGAACACTGGTAGACTGAATAAATGGCAACTAATATGGCAGGCTTAGCTTCAACAAGATGGCTATTATCAACTGTCAATCTTGGTAAGTCCTTATTAGAAAAACCGATATATTGATTTATCGTATTAAAGGGACTAAAAGATCTTTACGACTGGGATTATAAAAGAGATTCATGCAGCATTAAGACCAGTATGAACATATAACACCTTAACACTTCATTCGCAATTCAAAATAAATAAAACATTTAATTTTTTCTCCATATCAGTTTGAAACCTCTTTCCGCTATTTTTGTATGGCACATCAATGGTTTCATAAAAAATACATACAAACAAATTTTGAAATATTCCGGTTAATCCTTTGAACTTTACTCAATCGTTAGTCTTACATACATAGTTTATAATAGTTTATGCCCGTGTCACTTGAACTTGGCTTTATGTAGGGCACCTGATTCGTTCTTGACCGACTAAAAGCACAGTTTTTTTCACTTTTTTATTTGCAACCAGAGGTTTTTTCCACATTTTCAATATTTCAAAAAAAGTGGAAATTTTTCAAAGCAAATAAATCGCTGTTTGGAGCAGGTCTTTTCAAAGTAAAACAAAGTAAAGCAGGTCTAGGTTAGTATGTTCAACTAGTTAGTTAGTTGGTTATCTCTATTCGATTGACTCTGTTACATTTTCTTTTATGCACAAATATTTAAAATCAAATGCACACAAAAAAGATACAAATTGGTAACACCATTCATTATTTTAATTTAATTTTTAAACGCTTAATAATGTATGGTTGGCAGAGATAATTCTTGAAATGGATTTTTTCTAACCATTAGTAGCAGGTAGCCCACCAAAGACTTACAATCAATATATGGTATGGTGGCAAACGTGTTTTGTGTATTAAAAAAAAAATTAATGGAATTAAATTTTGTAACTGCCACTAAACAGCTGTTGCATTCTTTTTAATAATCCCTCCTCGTGCCGCCGAAATGCTTAACAAAAAAATATTGTGCTGCATACAGCACGTTGACTATTAAATGTCAATAGATTTCTTAATCGATTTTTTTTTTCAATTTTGTTTATGTTGCTTTTTATTAAAAACAGTATCTCTTGCAACTCCACAAGTTTGGGGCACAACAGAAGCATGGAAAGTGTCATTGACTTGAATGTAAATGGATGCTCAACTACAACACTTGTGATACGATTTCTTGCACTGCGTTTTCGTATATGGCGCGTCAAACATTCGCCGTGATCATAGTTCGAAGGTTTAAGAGATTTTAAGCACCGGTACATGTAGGCGTTGGTTTCAAAGCGATGTAAGTTAATACAATAATGCGTAAATAAGGACGAACGAAGGTAAAGAAGCTTCAAACAATGATAAATCTAAAATTGATAGAGAGAGAAAAGCAACGTGTTTCTAGTGGAATTGTAAGGGAATTGATCATTACGGGCTTCTATTACTTGTTTAAACGATTAATTCTGATCTCTATTGTTATCTGTTAATGACATTGATGCAGAAGAAATCTAGAAAAGAGTTGAAAACAACGAAATAAGCTGGCATGATATAAATACTATGTAGTTGCCGTACTCTAGTAGGTAGTGTGTTGGCTTATTAGCCGTGAGGACACGATTTAAACACCAAGTCAGACATTTTCAACAAAACGAAATATGTATAAAAAATATTTCTTCAAAATACTGTCATTCAGATTCGACATTAAACTGTGGGTGCCGTCACTCATGTGTAAAATTAAAACATACAACATAAGTGGTGTGAGAAGTTAGGTTGTAATCCTGACTGAAGGATTGTAATGACCAATTATGTATGTATGTATGCATGATATAAATACTATAGCGGGTAAAAAAATATCCTTCATTTTAGCGGAAATCAAAAGGTAGAATTTAACGAAACCAAAGTTACATATTTCATAATAGAAAACATTAACCGAATAAATATGTACTTTACATTTTATTTATTTATTTACTTCTTACAATACAATTAACATTTATATTCCAATTTTACGAGCTGAGTAACAAAGACTCAGTAGAGTACAACAGACCAAAGTATCCGATGGGAATCTAATCCATGCGGATTAATAGACTAACACTTTATCCAATAGACTATCAGGACAACTATAAATTCATTTCATCCTTTTTTTTAATTTTATACGTCTGAACTCTTTTCATTAACCTTTACAAAGATATCAGCATTCGAAATAACTTCAATCTGTGATTTCCCTTAATAATGTATTTTTTTTTATTTCTCTCTTTAAACATTGTCTGATTTATGTGTAACATACATACATATATGTATATCTGTACGTAGTATGTTACATGTATGGTATACGTATACATGTATGGTATATGGTTTTCTTACAAGAAACAAGTTATAAAAAGTAATTGCCTTTCAATATACTGAGTAACTGACTGCTGACTGCTGACTACTGATTGTCTGTGTCAACCAGAAAAAACTGCCTTAATCCATCATAATTTTCCACACTTGTTTGTTATGACTTCTCTATCTATCTATTAGTAAAAACAAAGACAAAATTTAGTGCTCCAAGAAAACGAAAAAAATCTACAACTACAAGGCATACGTACATACACTGGCGAGCAAAAATGGATACATAATATTAAAAAAAAATATAAACTTTATATTTGTACTTTATTTATTAAAATAAAAAAAAATCCATATGTTAAACATTTATTTAGACTATCCTCTAATTAAAACAAAAACTTTTGAGTAATATTATTTCCTTTTAAATGTAAAATACAGCTTAAATATTATTTAGTAGCATTTATCCAATTTTGCTCGTTTCGTTTCAAATGAAAAATTCAGTATTTTGTCCATAATCCTTTATCCTTTATTACTGATTTAATGCGTTTTGGTAAGCTTTCCACCAGTTTTTTGATGGTTTCGTTGTTTATACTTTGTCACTCTGCCTCAATTCTTAGCCACAATTCATTAAGGTTATTTGGAGGGTTTTCATACTGTGCCAATTTTCGTTTTACAATTGCCCACAAATTCTCGATCAGATTTAAATCCGGACTTTGTGCTGGCCATTTCAACGTCTGAAATTATTTTATTTACAATTTCTTACTGCAATAAATACAAAAAATATTGGATTTAAAATATTTTGTTAATATTATGTATCCATTTTTGCTCGCCAGTGTATGTTGGCTTTGTTTCAACACTTTCCATTTCTAGTTATTCGCAATCAATGAGTGTAATTTTCCTTTTTCTAGTTGTTGTTGTTGTTGTTGTTGTTGTTACTATTGCAATATTTCTGTGATAAACAATAACAGCAGTGATGTTTACAAAAACAGATCATAACAATATTTACCTCTCTCTATCTCTGTTTGTGTTTCTTTCTCTTAAAAAGGTAAAATTTACAAGTGCTGTCTACAGGACAGTGTGTGTGTGTGTATGGTTATATGTACATATGTATTTGTTTAAATATGGTCAAATAACTGTCACTATTTGTAAAATTCATTTGTTTCTTATTTTTATTTTTGTTTTGCTATTTTACTTTCGTTTTAGTAAGAAATTCATTAATACTCGTAATTAATTTGTGTAAAATTTATTGATATGATCCTGGTATTACATTTTATTTTCTTTTTTCTGCTTTGATAATACATACACACTTGCATATGTCTTGAATAGAGAGCTTTTTATTTGAGAGTGTTGGGTTTTTTGTTGTTATTTTGTAAGAGTTACAATTTTTTTTAAATTATCAATATTAATTATTATTATTTAATATGTTGCAATAACAATCAATAACTCTATCTGTCATTTTAAATTCCGTTAAGAACTTTAACGTTTTAATTATCTTTATAGGTTAATAATTTATTTAATAGCAATACTTGTGCCTGCAGCTGTGTGTGTGTGTGTTAAAGTGATTACAACTGTAATTTATTTTCAATACGAGGTTTATCGTTGTTTTTATTTGCTTTCGAAAAAATACAAAAACAAAAAACAAATACAATAAAAAAGAAATTTATTTATAATCTATTCTATTTTCATTTCATTTTACTATTGCTTCCATATGAACTATTTAATATTTAATCATGCAACAAGTGCATTGAAGTGGAAAAATTAATTGTAAGTCACTATGAATGTAAACAAATCTATTTGTCCGTCCACCCAAACGTTCAACAATCTCTTGTTTATTGCAAAAAAAAAAAAAAGATCATTACAAAACAATGTGAAAACGTCATCATTATTGTATTAATACATCAGATAAATAAACACTAAAAAATATTTACAATTCTAGATGAAATAAATTGAAATATGTACTTCAACGCATTCTAATACACTTTGCGAAAATCTAATCTGCACAGAACGAATCCCCATTTAATGGCAGATATCTCACCTAATGAAACTATTTACAATAGAAACAAGTGTATTAAATGGAAAGAAATGTTCTAGTTACGAAAAAAGAATTGCAAAAGGAAAGGAACCAAATCGATCAAAAAAATGCATGACATCGACAAACATGTGCAAGTCATCTACCAAATAATGCAAATCAAACCAAATAGTGCATGTCATAGAACATAAGAAATTCAAGTCATAGACCAAAAAAATGCAAGTCATCGACCAAAAATTTCAGGTAATTTACACAAAAAAATTGAAGTCATTGACCAAAAAAATGCAAGTCATCGACAGAAAAAATGCAAGCCATAGACCAAACTAATACAAGTCATGGACCAAAAAAATGCAAGTCATCTACCAAAGAAAATTCAAGTCATCAACCAAAAACTGCAAGTCATCACCCAAAAAAAAAAAATAAAGCCATCGACAAAAGAACGCAAGACACCTACAAATTTCCTCTATTTATATAGAAAATTTTGTTTGCTCATGTGAAAAAAACAATTAACTTCAAAGCCTATATCTCCGGTCCCAAGTAACGGCCGGCCGTAAGGAAACAGGTTTGAAAATCCTTAAGACTATGGTTATCCAGCCCACAAGGTCCATTTCCTCCACTAGGTCCATTTTTATCCAATTTATATATAGAGCACCGTTTTTTGCTAATTTGAAGAAATTAGAAATTAGCTTCGACGCCTATATCTCTGGTCTCAAGTAACGCTCGCCCGTAAGAAAACCTGTTTTGGAATCCTTGAGACTATGGCTATTCATCTCATTTCTCCGCTAGGGCCTTTATTAATTCGATTTTGCCCAATTTATATAGAGAACTTCTTTTTATCTTAATTTGAAAGAAAAATTTGCTTCGTCGTTTATATCTCCGGTGTTAAATAACGCCCGACCGTAATGAAACCTGTTTTAGAATCCTTGATCGAATAGCTAGTATTTTTTATTTCTATTCAATTCCTTCTAGTATGTAATTAGTCATAAACAAAATCGAATTAATTACTTACGAAAATTCTTACTGATTTAAAAGTATTTCAAATGTGATTAAAAAGTCATCATTCGTTATTTTTCCTATTTGAATCTATATACATAGATTGATTAATTGTGATTAGGAGCACATACAAAATAAGCTTATTCGAATACTGTTTATTTAAATAAAGAATATCGATTACCAGATTATAGATACATATCAAAATTTTCCATATATCGTATATTTTATCTTTGCTATATTTCAAATAGCACGATTGTGCTCAAATTGGCATACAAATTTATAATCCACCCACAAGATTTTTACGACCACTTTTGATTTTATGGCCCCCACTAAAATTGTCTACACAATCGCATTCCTAGGATTTATATTATTTTATTTTTTTTTGTTTGTTTATCTAAATCACAAGCGCTTAGATAAGTTTAGATATTCTCACGTAATAAATTGTACTGGGATTATAATTCAGCACCTTAATGCCGGCAATATATTGTTGAATTCATTGCCTAAATGCGGAGTATGCCAGGTCATACATAGAATATAATTTCATATACATTTTCGGTTTTGAAATACGTTTATATTATTTCTTAAAAATACTTTTCCTTTAAATATTTCGCCTTCAAATTTATTTCATCATGTTCCTTAAAATGTTCATTTTCGAAACATTTATTTACTTAGAGTTTACAACAGCCGTTGTATACCATACATCTGCAATACAATGTTTTAATGATGTCGTTCCGCTTTTAAACTTAATTTATTAATGTTTTTCATAATAAATCAAATAAATATTGGTTTTAAGAATTTACAACTCTATTAGGTATGTTTGACACAAATCTTATTTACTTTTTGAGAGTGCGTCACAATATTATAAAATTTGTACGCTACACACTAAAATTAAAAAAATCCTTAAAACTGAGACAGTATAACCCTAAAAATAAACAAGATTTTTATTATTACAATCATATAGTTTTCATTACTTTAATCAGAATTACAACCAAGTTTCTTACACTACACATGTTTTTATTTCATCTATGAGTGGCGAGGTCAACAGTTTAATAACGACTTCAAGACATAGATTTGGGAAACTTTTCATGGTAATTTTATTTACTATAAGCGTTTTAGCAAGAAGACTGCTCAAAGAAAGTAGCCATCGTATTTTACGAAATGTCTGAACTGGGATTTGCCCACTGGTTCTTGTCTAATAAGCCAATACGCTACCTACTAGACTTTAAGTGTCGCAACAAAATTTTTGGTTTCTAAATGATTTTCTAGAAACTTTACAGGTTGAATGAATACTTCATTCAGCTTATTATTAAAACGCACTTTTGTGGAGCTCATTTCGAATTCGTTTCAGCCTAAGCTAGCCTGCGCTTCTTTATATTTAATTTTTCAAGCACGTTTTCTGTGAATTTTAATAATAATTCTGTGGTACTTTTTATTTTCGTTTATACTTGTAAATATTGACACAACAATTGACGTTTCGCCTGTAAATTCGCCAACTTTTTTGAAATTCTGCACGTTTCATATTATTTGGAATGCAATTAACATCTTAATGGCAGCAGAATTTTTATAACTTAATATACATATTTAAGAGAAATACGATCACAAATGTTACCGCATATAGTTCATATATGGGTCTAATAAAATCCGCAAATAGGACAATTTTTAGGAAATTAAGAAGAAATCTTCCGATAATGATCATAAAACCATAATAAAAGGTCTGCTAACAAAAGGTTTGAGTGGTCAAACATTAAAGATGTATAGCTGAGCCGCAACCACCGGCATTTGCAGCTTGTGGTCAGCAAGTTAATTGAAGCCAGTTTTGATACATACAGTGGCTCCCACCTTATTTCAACCAGCACGTTTAAAAAAAATTTAATAAGAGTTTATAGAGTATGTTTAAAAATTAAACAAAAAAGTTTTATTCAGTCTCAAATTTATGGGCAATTTGTGATCAAAACGTCCGCCAACACCAGATTTCGAACAAGAATGACTTTATAGCAGCTCTGAAAAAGGAATGGGCAAAAATAACTCACCAAACCACTAGGAAGTGGAATCAATGCAAAAAAGGCTGAAAGCTGTAATTAAGAAAATAGGAGGTCATACTAAATTTTGAAATTAAAACTATTAGTTAATTTATCATTTAATTGTTTGTTTATAGTAAGTGGTTGAAATAAGCTGTGACGAATTGGTTCCTATATTTTTGGTTTTTAGTTTGTAAGCTTACATTTGAGACTGAATAAAACTTTTTTTTTTAATTTTTAAACATATTCTATAAACTCTTATTCAAATTTTTTTAATATCTTGTTTCGTTTCGAAATTATACGAGCTTAATTTTTTTAAAAGGTGCTGGTTGAAATAAGGTTGAAACCCTTCAGTCAGTATTTCGACCTAGCTTCTCACACCACTTATGTTGTGTGCGTTAATTTTATACATGAGTGGCGGGACCTACAGTTTAAAGTCGACTTCGAACGACAGATTTTTGAGAAGCTCTTCATGGCAATTATATTTACTCTCACAGTTTTTGCCAGAAATCTGCTGAGAGGCAGTCGCCGAAGAAATATTCTTTTTATATTTCGTTTTGATGCCTGGTCTGGGATACGAACCCGGGCTTTACGTCTAATAAGCCAACACACTACCTACTAGACTACGGCGATACCATATATAAAATCTTGTTGTCCAACTAGAAGTGATACAAAATCAAGATTTTCGCATCTAACAAGCAATAGATGTGACGAAACGAATTTAATGACCAAAACTTTATGTATGTACATACATATGTATCAATAGGTCATGCTTTTTTAAAATATCCTCCTATATTTTCAACACAATTTTTGTCTTCCTCACACATACATATACATATAAATGGTGATTCCAATCCTTCAGTCGGAATTACAACCTAGCTTTTCCACCACTTATGTTGTGTGTGTTAATTTTATACATGAGTGGCGGGACCTACAGTTTAAAGTCGACTCCGAACGACAGATTTTTGAGAAAATTTTTCATGGCAATTTTATTTACGCTCAGAGTTTTGCTAGAAATCTGTTGAGAGGAGTCGCCGAAGTAATATTTGATCAAATTTCGTTTATTTGGAGATGTCTGACCTGGAGTTTGAACCGTGGCCTCACGTATAATAAGCCAACACACTATCTACTACACTGCGGTACAAACTACCTCACTACAGCTGATAAAATTTTATGGAAAAACTCATTTTAAATTATTTCAGGGGAGATCATAAACTAAGTACACTTAACAAAATTGGATTCCTGGTTAGAGGAGCAATAAGAAGTCAGAACGTTAGCTAATTCACGAGTCCAAAATAATTTTTTGATGTAGTCGCTGAATATATTGGTTTTCTTACCAATTTATATTCGTTTAAATTGTTAAGTTTAGTCTAAAATCGCTCGTTTTGTTAATTGAACTGGCAGAGAAAAGTAAGCTATGGGTTAAAAGTCTAAGGTCAATAGCTCCAAGCAGATGAATAACAATGCTGGAGTAGATCTACTAACTTGAGTTTTTGTCTGATAAAAATATTAACGTATTGAGAGACCTGAACTCTTACAAGATTACATGACTTTACAATCATACTCTTTTGACTATTTCAAAGAAAGTTGGTTTGTTGAGTCTGAATTATATTGCCACTAGGGAGTACTAAAATTTGTTAAAAGTTTTTTTTTTTGGTTTATAAGACTATTAAAAATTTTCATAATTTTCTTTTGCATTAATAAAGATAAACGCTTCATCACTTCCATTTAAAATTCACAACAAAGAGATTCAGAAAATAGACATTACCTGTGGCTTCACAACGCTATTCGCGCTCAAGTGAGCTTTGGTAATCAAAGCTACCACTTCGACCTAAACAGGCCTTTGAACGAAAAACATATCTATTTCGGTGCATTAATTAGTAACACATTAAAAGTTTAGTAGGCACTTTTCTCCAAATACTTTAAACTTAGTAAAGAAAGCTAATTCTCGAATTATCTATTTCAAACTTATCTTACAATACAAGTCGTGTTAAATTATAATTTATAAATAAAACAAAGAAAAATATTAAAATTTTAATTTAGCCTAAACACGTGATCAATTTTTTTCGGAAGCAAAACATGAAACTAAAATGGGTATAAGAGAGTTCCTCTGTAGCTGGTATAAAATTTAAATCAGAAATTAAAAAAAATACTTTTTTTCATAAATTATTGTATTTACATATGCAAGCAATTAATAGCCAGCCCTCTACTTATTAATTATGCCAAACATGTTTCTGTAGCTTTACATTATCACACTTGTGAAGGTTATCGAAATGCCGAAAATATTATTTTGCTGGGGGCTTTAATCTTTGTTGAAAGAGATTAAATACGGACAAAATTTCTAAAGTATTCAAGTATAAACTTTTTTTGTTCTCAATTCAATATTTCACCTGGTTTATTAAGTTATTTTCCTTATAATTTAAAGATAATGTCGTACTCTTCAACTATATGTATATGTATGCATGTATATATACCTACACATGTATTCACCTGGCGATATATAACTGTATACCCCTGTCGATATATAATTCGGAAATTTCTTTAAAAAATATTTAAAGTGTTAAATAGATTGTAATAATTGTTTTTTTTCATATTTCATGTCATTTTTTAACATTTTTTAATTTTTAAAAATGATAGATACAATTGACGTTTAACTGACACATATTTTTATTAAAAAAAAATTAATAAAAAAGGTTTTTCATTTTCTAAAATTTATTTCATAATACATATGTATATAGTTTATCAGGAAATATATGTATGTATGCGTGTACACGTACTTCGTATATCATATTAAAGAATTGTTGGATCACATGCTAAGAAATCATACGTCACTTGCCGGAACTTGTTGCTCGTGTTCGTGTGTTTTTTTAAGTTTTTGTTGAGTAATTTAATTAAAGTTTTAAGTACATATTACTTTAAAATTTTATTGTTTTTTAAATAAAATATAAATTAAATAAACAATTTTATGTTCAATAAGTACCAGGCAGTACTCTTTTAATATAAAGAACAGCAAAAAGCTTTTTCTCGAAATATAAGACGTTATATGGCACAGTTATAAATTAAATATTCGCGGTTTTATACGATATTATTCATGTATGCATTAGAACTGCCCTAAGCACACCGAACGCTGAAATTTTTCTTCTAGATATCAAAGCTGTCCGCTTTGTCAGATGTTTGTATTGCTGAGAGTATAGAGGTTCGAGTCGCTACTGTAGTATTGTCGTGATAGAGAAGCATATTGCAAAAAAAAAAACAATTACCTGCCTTCGCTTATTATAATCCAGTCTTAATCGTGACATTTCTACAGAATTTTTTATCGATCCATTAGGTTAGATTACAGATAGCTTGCCTTTTACACACAAGTTAACTCGGTGGCCATATGGCCCAATGTGTTACCAAGTGTGAGGTAAGCCCCCTTGTGATGAACTACTAGTGGTGGGTTTGAACCACCCAAAATTCCGGATGAAACCGGTCAGTTCCCTTAGCGGCACGTTCGCCACCTTGTCCAGATCTTCAAATGTTCTGTCACCCAAAAACCGCATTCGCATAAAAGGTGTTGCACCGATTCGGTTTCCTTCACATCATGTCAAATTCTGCTGTAATCCTGGAGGCGCAGACCGTGCTTATCAGGGAATATGCCAATAGAGTAGTGTGCCTCTAGAATGCGAACCGTTATCTTGTCGAAATCAAGTTGTTCCCTGGTTCTCCCTCTGTCCACAGCAGTTTAAAATTCGGCAACCAAGTATGTCGGACCATGTTGAATTCCATGCTGCTTTTTTCAATTTGAAAAAGAAAATTTATAGAGACGCATCTATCCCCTCTATCGTTTCCTCCTCAGACATCTCCGATTCCTTTAGTACTATTTCGTTTGCCTTTTTATTTCATCAAATCCATTAACGCAATGAAATTTAGAAAATTAAAAACTAAAGGATATTTGCTTAAAATATTTAATTGTTGTTTTTTTAAGTAAATTGATTGTTAAATACCTATTTTATTTCATTTCGCTTTTAATGGTAGCCATAAAGTACCAGTTACTAACTGATTTAATTCCATTTAATAGATTATGAGTTTAGATTCAATTCTAATCGTTCTATTTACGACTGTTATTGTTAATAGTCAATAATCTCTTTTTGGCTAATCACACTCGCTCTGTTACTATCGTCTGACATTCTTCGATTTTAATCGGCGAAGTACGAAAACAGTTACATTAAATTTGTTCGCCTTTTCTAAAGTTTATTGCTGTTTTTTTCTAGTTAAGATAGTCCGTTGAAAGAATTTTTAAAACACCTTATAACAGGAACGTTATCATTATTACTCTGTTTAAAAAAGTAAAAAAAAAAAACAATTATTTCCATACATACCTACACATATGTGTGTATATTGTATTATTATATGGACATACATTAAACTTAACATTCTCATATAGAGTATAAGCGGTTTAGGAAAAAGGCAACATTATCTTGAAGTTCTGCCAATTAATGTCGTTGATATCGCATGAAGATCAGTTAAAGGAAAATTTACAGCCATTAGTTATACTAGAATGTTATGACAACATACTCGTAAAACTTATATTATACGAATAAGATAATAATTATACAGGGTTTGCAATGCAGTCAAATGGAAATTAAATTAATTAATTCAATGGTAATTATATGAATTATTAAGGAAAAATACTAATTTTTAAAATGTTGGATGCATAACTTAAAAATCTGGTACTCATAACAGTTGTTTGATAACTCGGAGGGTTAATATCATATTTTTTTTTTTTTTGCTTAAAAAATATCAGCTTTGTGCCAAAAAATCATCATTTGCAATAAGTTTTGCTTTACTTCTTCAATGTGAAAAGTGCCACTGAAACAAATCGATCGTTCATCGAGGCTTATGCTGAATATATTTCATAGATTTCGGCAACTTAAACCAGATCTAGTTAAGAAGCGACATTTTAGACCCGGAAAATAATAACCGTCTAGAGCAGCCAAAAGCAGCCAAATTATTGTCAAATAAAGGAGCAAAATAGAACTGTTTGCAAAACAACAGGACTCATCGAAAAACTTTTTGATTGATTATTACTTACTTAATTAGTCATTACAACCCTATAGGCGGGTTTATGAGGTCTAGCTTCTCACACCACTTATGTTGAGTGTCTTAATTTTTATCCATAACTAGTGGAATCTACAGTCTAAGTCGTCACCAAACAACAGGTTTTTTTTTTGAGGAACTTTTCATTTTTTTTACTCTCAGAGTTTTTGCTGCCGGAAGTCGCCGAAGAAATATTTTTCCATTTAATTTTTTCGTTTTTTGGAAACGTATAAACTGGAGTTTGAACCATTGCCGTCCGTCTAATAAACGAACGCACTACTTACTAAACTATGTCGGCTTCAAATTCATTATTATACGAGCTTTAATTGAAATACATTATAAGACATGATTGCACCTCCAAATTACTGCATGAACGTTCTAAGAAGAATTTATTTTGCATCAAATCATTGCCGGGGGCAAAAAATGGATTCGCATCCGATTACTACAATGCAGAGCATCCAACTACCGGATCAAAACCAGAGTAATACTCTGTATCATGGAATACGATTGAATCATTTGAACTTGAGAAACACCAATTCCACTTCCATTTCTCTACTTTTCTTACAAACTAAACCGGAAGATGTTCGTTTTGTAGTTAGCAAACACCTGCTGCTTTTAAATATATTGAAGTGCAGTGCTCTACCTAAGGCCAAACTCTACATTCGTACCTTTACTATCAACAATAGGATCGTCTATACCCCAAGTTAATAACTTGTTCTAATTGCAGAGGAATTGAGTTCCATCACGACAACGCAAAGACACTCACATCGATAGGCACAGGTTCAAGAGTTTTTTTTTTTTTTGAAAATTTTTACGTATTCACCTTTATGTATTCTCTCAGAAAATTCTCTATTGTTTCTGGGCTTTTATAGTTTTTTTTAATGATAAAACGACAGAATCTTATTACATAGAAAATTGGCGAATAATACGATACATATGTATTTCACGCACTGATGTTGTTTCCTACAAAAATAACGGATTTATTTTACAATTACAACACAAAATTAATACGGAGTAAAAATCCATCGATTTCTTTTAAATCACGTTTTAATACCACTGAACCTGACCTCAATCTCAATAGCTCTTCACACATTTAAGAAATTAACAACAATCATTCACTTATTTCTTCTTTAATACCCCATAAAAATTTTGATTTAAATACAATAAGTTACTCGTGATATGTACTCTCTCATTAATACTTCCAGTGGATTCCAATGGATTTGCAAAATTGTTTTCAAAATTTGTTTCTTTTCTTTCAAACTACTTAAAATCTTAAGTACGATCGTTATTAATTTCATGAGCGTCTTCAGGCTATAAATTATTTATTTATGTATGTATGGTATATATTTGTATGTAGTATATGTATGTGTCTTTAGTAATGTAATTGAAATATGAATAATTATAAACAGAGTCTTTCAAAATGATCAGCTCAAAATCACGCTCACAAATATTAGTTGTTCTATTAAGTTCGTAAATTCAGAAAGCCGTTGAGAAGTGAATCACTAAACTGTTATCAACCATTTGGAGGTAGATGGATACATAAAGAAGCTCGATGTTTGGGCGTCACAATAGAAACTTTAAGGATGCGAATTTCCGTACGTGATTCACCGCCAGTTGCCGTAGTCTAACAGGTAGTGTGTTGTCTTATTAGACGTAAGGCCAAGGTTCAAACCCCAGGTCAGACATCAAAACGAAATATGAAAAATATTTCTTCGGCGACTTCCTCTCAGCAGATTTCTGGCAAAAAACTCTGAGACTAAATGGGGTTGTAATGATCAATTATGTATGTATATATTCACTGCTAAAACAAAACGAAATCGAAATCGAACAAGAAGTGGACCATGTACAACGGTATACGGCATAAACAACTAAAGGAACTACAACATAAAATTTGAATTTTTTAAATATTCTACACCTGCATTAAACCAAACGTGTGTTTGCAATTAAACTTTTAAAGTTTTTTACGTCATAATCATTGTATTTATTATCTACAGACAGACATACATACATACATACATTCCAAGAGCATATGGCATGCCTGTAATATCAATTCAATTCAGTTTTTTTTTCTATACATACTCTGCCGTACATAATCAGCCACTCGAAGTTCAATAACACGGGCAATAAATCTTTATTTCTTCAAGTATTTATTTGCTACTAATTTCATTTAAACAATTTAATTGTTATTTGAAACCAATCAACTTTAAATTTGTTTCTAATATCATTAATAAATAATTTTATTCAATAAAAATTTGTTCATTTATGGCCATTCACAAAAATTTATTTGCAAATCAATTAGACTTGGCCAATGCACTTATGTTATCGTATTATTGAAGGTAGTTGTAGTAAAATTTTAATTTTAAGTAATTTCGACGGGCATAAATTAACCAAAACGAGGAAACAAACATTATTCGAACTTTAATTTCATTCACACTGTGTTTGTATTTTGTAAACTTTAAAATTTTTCAATACATTGTTGATTTAGTTTCTAAATATTTTCGTAATCAAGTTCCGCTACTCAGGCTCGATAGTAAGTAGGTGGATAGGTTTGAGGACGTGTACTGTTATGTCTTTTGTGTTAAGCTCGCTTAGAAATTTTCATTTGGCAGCAAATGACCTCTCGAGGAGTATTTGCTTCTTTTACATACATACATACATACATAATTGCTCATTACAACCCTTCAGTCAGGATTACTACCTAGCTTTTTTTGGTGCAGCATATTGCTGAAACAGTACATCTAGCTTGTAAATATTATTCTGTAATAATTTTAATTCCAATGATTTTGTAGCACCAAAATCGGTATTCATCAGCTGGGGAGCCATTATTAGCCGTCATTTAGTCACGATCCCAGTCCAGCTTCTTACACAATTCAAATTATATACGTTAATTTGATCCAAAAGTGGTGGCATTCTACGCCTTTATCGTCAAACGCGAACGAGAGATTTGTGAAGCTTTTCCAAGGCAATTAGTTACACTGAGAACTTTTGCAAAAAGGCTGCTAAGATGACTTTTCAGAAAGAATTTTTTTCTCATATTATTTTTTTAAGATATCAGAGGCTGCTCTAGTAAGTCTACATTACACGCACTAGATTACGGATGATTCGTTATCATTTCTTGAGGTTTCATTAATCGAATTGCGTCAGATGGGAGTATGATCAGTGCACTGAATTCTGGACTGTAATCTAAGCTGCCAAACTGAATGTTAAACAGAAGGAAGTACAAAATTTATTTATTATTTAATTATTATGACAGCTTACAGCAAGGATATCTTTGATTTCTGTAGGTTATGTGAAGGTGCATTTTTAATGCTACTGTCCTTGCCTACCTAAAACAAAGACTTTCGACTTGAGGACCTAAAAGGGTTCATAAACAGGATCGACTGACTAGGGCGTTATCTTTAGAGACATATTTAATCTACGAGTGCCAAAATGGCTAATGGTTAATAATTGCTTTTCGCCTCTTTTTCTTTTTTTCCTTCTATATATTTTCTTTATTGTTCTTCTCTCTTCTTCTTTTCTTTTCGCTATTCCTTTTCATTTAAGACGGATCACAATGGACTAATTGATCTCTGTGGAACTGAAACTGTGTGTGGAAATGTGATACGGTGATACACAACCCATCCAATCTAACCAAACCTACAGGCGACCAAATTAGGAGAACCGACCTTGCAATCGCTTCTCAGTAATAGTAACCCCATAGAGCCAACAAGTGTAAACCGGTTTAGAGTATATAGCATCATTTAGTTGAACTAATGAGAAGTTTTAGCTCAATTACTCTCCCACTAAACAGATGTATGACTTCATTTCAAATAAATCTTTAATTAAAATATGAAAACTATTAGAAACACAATGTTGTAAAATTATTTTCTAAAATTACAATTTTATGATCATTATATAAACAATGATTTCATTGCAGAAAACTCCTTTTTGTGTTATGCTCTACACTTGATGATATGCCCGTTCAGATGGGTTTACTATTAAAATACTTTTTTTAGTTCACTGGGCGTTATTAAAGCAAGATTATAAGTAATCTTCATGCATTTAAAAGAAATCTTTTTCTTTTGTTTCTGTCAGATTCGTATATGAAGTATGAATGAAACTATTAAAGATTTATGGAGAGGAGAGCCGCTTTAGTTTGTCGTATCTACATTGTCGACAATTAGTCTCATGGAGATCGTTGATCGCTTGTAATGGAAATTGGTTTGTATATAATGAATGTCTGTTGTATACTGCAGAAAAATATGTTAAGCACTGTTTACCTTCCTTTTTTGGATTTTTTTTGTCACGGCTGCTTCACAAGCGAAAAACCAGCATCAATCTACTACCAAGGAAATTTGTTTATTTTAAAATTTATCAAAATTGGCCAAATATATGCATTCAAATAGGACCTCACTGTATTTCTTATTGGTATCTTTAGGCGATTTATTTAACTTTGACCATAGATCGGCGGGTCAATAACAGAAAAGCGCATCCGATTTTAACTTACAACTAACTTCAAATCAACTAAATAATTATTAACTTTAAATAATGTTTTAAAGCTTTTATTTTTAAAATAAGACTCAATCGCTGTGGTCGCTGTCAACAAAACTTTGGGAACTTATTGTAGGACATGGTGAGTAATCAGAATTTACTTAATATATTACATTTATAAATGGAGTACATTTTAGAGTACGTTTTTTAAATGCTTTTCGCAAATAAATTAAATAATCTTTAAACTTTTTATCAAAAATGTAATCAGATAGTATCACTACGTTGCTTCTTCGACGGCCTTAACAGGTTCATCACCATATTTAACTCGTTTTAAGGCAATATAACATTTTTTCGTTGACAAGTTATGGTAGCCCACTGGACCCATATCGCAATCGGCACAAATTAGAAATTTCCGCTGATCGACGGTATTCGAGAATCCGATGTTTTCAAATGTGAACATGTCATCAACGACCCAAAAGTCTTCCAACGATTCTGTCTCAATTTTTGTAACATCTTTGGTATTCTTCTGGTGCATTAGAGGTAAATCAAACTGGAAAAGACGAGATCCAGTACTATTTGTATTACAATAGGATTAAATTAACTTTTTTAATTTTTAAAGCATTTAATGACATATGTACCTGGACTTTTTCGTAAAGTCCCTGCAGATCTCTTAATATTAAGGAATTGCAAAATTGGCAACGTATATTCCGTTTATTTTTATTGTTAGAAACTTCATTGGCAATAAAAGAATCCTCTGACATATTTAAAATGAAAAATAAATTTCTTAGACTTAATAGTTTTTGCTTAAATAAGATTTGTGCAAAAGTTTACAAAAATAATACTTCTTTTTAAAAATAATATTCACTACGAATGGTTGACACATTGAGCACCACTCCATTTAAATAAAACTGTGCTGCCAAATTTAAATTTGTATAAAATTTAATTTATGAATGTTTTAATATAAATGATTGTGTATATAAGTAGATATTACATACAAAATACGAATAATACGAAAATAATTATAGTTAATTCATTTTTTTATAATAATATATATAATAATAATTTTCTTATAGGAGAAGAAATGATTTCTTTATTCTGAGTTGTAAATTTATTTAAAATTTTCCTATTCACAATAGCGATTGGTATTTATAGTTTAGAAGCTACTGCTTACTAATTGTCAACGGCAGCCGCCATATTACTTTAAATTTTATTTAACAAATTTATTAGAGCTTTAGGGACGCTAAATTCATTTTATCTGCTTTTTAACATTTAAATAATTTTATGTTTATTAAAGTTTGGTTTAACAATATCTCTTATTATATTTTATAAAGTTTTAATAACGTAATATATCATTTTGTGTTTAACTAAAAGCGGAAAAGGAAAACAACAGCCACCAATTGGAAGAAGACAACAACCACAAGAAAGCCAAGTCTGTGAATAAACCAAAAAAATACAACAAATAATTTCCTTTTCCTATTGGCCTCCACAATTTCCTTTTGGAAAAGACATGAGCGATCAACAAGCGCGCTGTAAAAAACGTAAGTACCATTAAAAAACGAAATAAAATACATTTAATTAAATAATTGAATATAATTTATTTAAAATGAATGACTTCTGGCAATTTGTAACTTTTGAGGTTAGAAAGTTTTATATACAGTACTGCAAAAAAATTTATAGCCAAACTGGTAGTCTTTTTGAAAGCGAAGGAATTAAACAAATTTTTTCAAACCGAATACCTTTAGAGTATTAATGTGCTAAAACACAAGTTTTTTAGAGAAAATAATTTATTCAACTAATAAGTTAAAGCGTAATAAATTTACTTAAAAAGTAGTAACGAAAAATAGTGTCTCAGTTCTATAACATGGCTAAAAAATTCAAGATAGAAATGCTTATAGGAAGTATTTTACAGGAGGCAATTTTATGGCTATTGGTATAAAACAAAATTTGGAACGCATTATTTTCAAATTTTGTGAGAATTCTGAACGAATTTGGAAAAATTGTTTACATTTTAAACTAGTAAAGAAAATGCATTATGAAAATGCTGCAATATCAGTTTTCTTAAATAATAATTTATTTAGTTTAGGAAGAAAGTTTGGTTCAAAACAGTCCATCAAAGATAAAGACAAATACATTAACATAATTGGTACTTACAACCCTTCAGTCAGGATTTCGACCTAGCTTCTCACACCACTTATGTTGTGTTCGTTAATTTTATACATGAGTGGCGGGACCTACAGTTTAAAGTCGGCTCCGAACGACATATTTTTGAGAAGCTCTTCATGGCAATTTTATTTACTCTCAGAGTTTTTGCCAGAAATCTGCTGAGAGGCAGTCGCCGAAGAAATATTTTTTTTTTCATATTTCGTTTTGATGCCTGATCAGGGATACGAACCCGGGCTTTACGTCTAATAACCCAAATCACTACCTACTAGACTACATACTTTGTTAAAGACAAATACTGAAATCAAATTGCCAATTTTGCAATAACTGCTAAACAGGGCTCGCTAATGCATATTAATTACTTCAGTCCTAAAATATCGCTCTCTCTCTCTCTATAATGACGAAAATATTTACATATATGTATATTTGTTTTTAAATCATATACATTGCTTAACAGTAAATAAATCCGTAATTCAGCCTCTAATTTGTTTCTTTTCGATTAATAATGTTTGCTTTAGTGGCAGAACCACATACGTTTCTCTTATATATTTTTCATGTATTCGTCCAGAGTAGTTTTACGTTAATGAAACCAAAAAAATTTAGATCATTTTGTTCAACACTGTAATTGAGTAGTAAAATATTTTTAGATTTTAGTTGGCTTTGATTTTCTTATTCAATAAATTTTAAAATTTGTTCATAAAAGCACGTAAAATATTAGGCAACGGCCATAATACGGATTTTTGCAACACTAGCAGTCAACTTTTGAATCAAAATCTTACAACAAATCCACAATTAATCAATAACAACTGCAATAACGGTAATAATCTTATTGTAACTGATACAAACTGTGGTATTTCACCTCTAAATTTACAACAACAATTGCAATATATGGAACGTATACGCTTGGCCAACATAATGAATCAAGGTAAATATAAATTTTTTTATCACGTGTATAATGGAAATCGTTGAAAATTAGAAAGTTTTTGAATAAATGAGTAAGAAATCTGAAATGTTTCGGACGTATCCGAAACGATTTTTAATTAACTTCTTTGATTTTAAGTGATTTCATATTCAAAACGATTTTCAATACATTATCTATAATTTATAATTGCTTAGATTTAGAATTAATCATTCTTCTTAGAAATGCATGCCTTATGGCCTTATGGCACAGCTACATTTTTATCGCCCATGTTACCAGCGCATAATATGCATTTACCATACGCCTTAGCCGGTACATTGCCCTATGCTGCTGTGCCAATTTATCAAAACTTACCCAGTGCTAATCCACCGGCTTGTACTGTAACGCCAATATCATCTTCATCAAGTGCTTCCTCTTCCGGTATTACTACTAACGCAAACAATCACCAGCAGCAGCAAAATCAATTATTACAACAACACCTATTGCGTTCTAACTTGGCATCAAACAGTACTGCCACATCATCCGGTTCGAACAACTTGGGTTCCTCATCCAATCAGAATGGTCTCAATGATTCCAATAAGATTAATATACAAATTGGTTTGCAGTGTGTCTCACAAAATACACCGCTGAATATCAATGCCATGAATGATAATTTTGCAAAAGTTAATTTGCTGAACTTTTGTAATTCCACTTCTATACCAATGGGCGAAAAGGAATGTAAAGGTGAGTTATAATGTTCATAGTTATTTTTTAAACATTAAAATTTCTGCCTTTTATAATAACGATTTCTCGGTTTTGATATTCTATTTGACTGTTTAATAATCTATTGTGAATCACTGATACAAACGTTGTTTCAAGAGCTGCCATTGGCTTGCGAATAAGAACCAGACTGACATGTAAACATTTATTAATTTATAGCTAATTTAGATATACATATGTACATAATTGAATTTGTATTAATACAATATCTGGCATAGAGTTTAGTAAAGACGTAAAGACTTGAGTAATTGATACTTGGAACTATTCTAAAATCATTGTTGTCAGGATATATTTTTTTTATTTATGTACACTTTTTTGAATCGCTTTTATTTGAAAAAGATGTCTTTTGAAAAACGTAAATACAGATAAATATAAAAAACGACAGACGTCATAAGGCCAACGAATGTCGTGAATTTTTGTATAAGATCGTTTATGTCGTTGGTCTCATGTACAAAAATCCTAACTATTGGTTTTGTAAGTAATTTTAATACATTTTACGTGACAATTTGTTGTTTTTAGTTATGGTCTAAAAGTATTAATTTTTAAATTTTGTGTGCGTACTTTGCAGTTGTAAGCATTCAAAAGGGATTGTCAGTATTTTTTTTTTCGTGTAAAATCTTTTGTAAATTCAAATATAAATGAAAAAAAATTAAAAATTAATATTATTCGCTTTCGTTTTTCACAGAATCCAATTCTTCATTACGAAATTCACCTATTTTATTGTCCTCAGAGTAAGTATTGTATATCTTATTTTATTTTTATTTAAAAGCATTTCTAATTCTGATGATATTTCACACGTTTCCTCTTTAGTGATAGTTCTACCGTTATTGTTAATGGTGCCGGAGGAGATGCCACAAATTCCTTGTCACCCGGCAGTAATAGCGGTACTGTTACATTATCGCAGGCAAAATTTAATGAATTAACCCGCCTCGCCTTACGCGGCAGTGAAATAGCTGAAAAACTGGCTTATACACACCGTAATCGTCCATGTTTTAAGAAAATCGATAGTTTGTGTGCACGTATGAAACAGGATTTAATACGTCCGGATGGAGTTTTGCCCAATATAAATTCTCAAGGCATAGCATGGGCTGTAAAAGATTTTATATTCGTATTTACAAGAGTAATAAACGCCTGGATTATAATCAAGGGTTATGTTTACAACACTCCAGAAGGTTTAAATAAGGTTAAGTCAGCTTTAAGTCCTGACTTTGCTGCTAGTTTTGCCGCTTGGCAGGATACTACTATGGATTTCATTGAAAATCTTATTAAATCTTTTGTAAATTTGGATAATCTAGTACAATCGCAAAAGAATGTCTATCAAAAATCAGACAATACAGCAACTGCCAATCGTAATAGCAGCAACAGCGCAACCACTACGCCAATAAAAATATTGCAGCCGGGAAATCCATTATTAGAAGAGTCTTTTGATTTCTTAAACAGTTCAAGTGAAAAATGCGCACAGAATTCTTTAAATAAAAATTATATTTATACCATGGTTGAGGACTCAGAAGGCAGTCAACGCCAAGCCACTGTTAATGGCACATATTTCAAGACAGGCACATACAATCCAATTAAAAAGGATACATTGATAACGGAAGAAACAACAACAGCCTTGGCTGCAGCTAATTTATTCACTACTACTACAGCTGCTGAAAATGCTGCTTTGGAACAGTATATAGATGAACATCTCAATGAATTTTGGCCTCCAGCTGTAGATCTTGATTTAACTGCAACCACCAGTGATAGTTCGGTTACAAATAGTGCTGATTTTTTGAAATTGAAAGAAAATATCGCTCCCAACTGGTTAAATTATGAGTTACGAGTTTTCGAACAGCATCTCAGTGAATTTTCCAATGACTACGATCCCAATGGACCACCTCGACCATTGGGCAAGGACCTGATTGAGAAGCTTAATAATATGATAGAACGTTTAAACTCAATGAAAACTGTTGATTTCTTTTTTAAAATGCAATTCACCAAAAATTATGTAAGTTGTTATTAATTGTGTTTTAAGATTACATTCTTGATATAAAGAGACTACATATTAATTTTCAGTTTCCCGATTTCGTTGCTAAGCATAAAAATGATTTTGTAGATATTCGCTCCATTATTTTTAAATGTCAAGTGGGAGGATATCAGCATATATATGAAGTAGTCCATGATATAAGAAAAATAATTTACACAGCTAAAGAGTATTTAAAGGTAAGTTAATGTAAATCAAAATGTTTTAAATTTACAAGAAGACAAAATTTCGAAAATTGGTGACTTTGAAGGCGTAATAAAATGATTTCCATTATCTTTGCATGAAATTGAAGGAATGATTTTAATCAGGTCAAAAACTCTTTGCAATTAGACGGTCATTATTTTCAGAAATATATTGGATTTCTTTTTACTAATCGTGATTTAAAATTTAATTAAGGTTTGCTTATCTCGGTATATTTCTTTAGCGATATCTTATCCTCGGGTTTTCTATGGTTTTCAATAAATTTAAAATTTATTTCAAATAAACGCTTTACACTCAACGATCGCTATCGATTAAAAATTTATTTTATCATTATTTCTCTATTGTAAATCGATAAACGATCGTTGAGTATATCATCGTTGAGTTGTCATCATTTCGCAGTACATAAATTCTATTGCTATAAGAAGAAGACTATAGCAATTTTATCCATAGAGTAGATTTTATTAATGGAATTGTGAGTTGCTGAAACAAAAATAAGAAATTAGAGGCGTTGTCATATTTCTTTTCATCTCTTATTTTACAAATAAAAATTATCAATTAAGTATTGATTCGAGTATTATTAAATAGAAAACGTTCTTGTGAAAGCTAAATGAATAACTCAATAAATAAAAAGTAAAAGTGATCATTAAATTACTACGAAAACCGTGCACTGGTGTAAAAAAAGAACCCCTTTAGAAGAAAATTTCTGTCAAGAGATATAAACTGGATTAACAGCATACCATTGCCATAGCATTCATCTACAATCAACCATATAAAACGCAACCACCACCATAGCAAGAGCATTTTTTAAGCTTCTTGCAGCCAATAACAACAGTATTAATGTGTATATGAGTGTTGTGCTACCTGTGCAAAAGAAAAATTGTGTACATAGAGACGTCGAACGTTGATACAACGAAAATAAAGAGAGAAAAACTGTTTTTCACGTTTTCCCAATATAACAATTGCTAGTTTTGTGTGTATATGTGCGTTAGATGTCTGAATTACGCTTGCGCGAGGAGTTTACTGACCGCATATTAAAAATTTCGTAAAAGGAATTACATTTCAATCAAATAGCCAGTCCACCAGCCATCTGTTATTCATAAATATTTTTACATCTTTAAAATGCATCATCATCATCCTCATACGACAACAACAGCATCAGCAACTACAAATTCGGCAACAACACAACCGCCTACTCAACGTAGACGCAAAAAACGTCCCAATTATGGCACCCGTACTGTGGAGGTACATCGTGGTTATAGTGGTTTTGGTTTTACCATATCGGGACAACAACCGTGTCGCCTATCATGTATTATACCCAATTCACCAGCCGATCAAGCTGGCCTAAGAGCTGGTGACTGTTTGATATCGGTTAACGGCCTAAATGTTTCGAAATTACCTCATGACACAGTGGTCCAATTAATAGGGAATTCATTTGGTAGTATACGCATGCAAATAGCCGAACACTATTACTCGGATAGCACAGACGAAGAGAATGCTATTACTGGTTCACCAGCTATACCATCACTTGGCCCCTATCGGCCTCGTTATGTTTACCATAAGACTAAACAACAACGTTTACGGAATTCTCCTATGAAAAAGTATGAAAGTCTATTACCCTTGCCAAGGACATCCCAGCCTACTAAAAAATGTCCCGTTACGGTAAAGAAACCTAGTGGTTTAGCAGTTAATACAACATCAATTAAGCGCCCTTTAAGTGAAGAAATAAAATGTTCAATAACGTCGCCAATTTTGGCACCGTCTATCTCTTCGTCTACAGTGGCAAATGTGCGAGCTATGGTAAGAGCTCCTTTGACTAGTGCAGCTTTAGAGTATAGAGCAGTTGTTGGTTATCTGGGTACCATAGAAATGCCAAAGCAAATTTCACACAGTAGTAAGCTTCAGACTGTACGTTCATGTATACGCAAAATGAGACAAGAAAAACGCGCTCCCTCCACAGTGTTAATGGTAATCTTGCCTGACTGTTTAAAACTTTTATCAAATACTGGTAATGTTTTGGCGACGTATGCGTCTTCGCGTCTAAATTATGTTAGTTCGTCTTCAGAAAGTGAGAATCGTTTCTTTGGCCTAGTAACCAGTGCGGTTTACACAACGGCGCCTGAAGAAAATGATGCCGAAGATGATCCCATTGCCGCCGCTTCACATTCCTCTACAACAGATCATATAAGCATATCAAACTCTTGCCATGTTTTTGTGGTGGACACTAAACTGTGTGAGCATGCTCAACACGTAGCAAAAGCTCAAGAATTTCGTATAGAATGTACCAAAGATCCTATAATGAATGGATGTCTAGAATTTCCGAACAATTCAGAATATGTTGTGAATCTTATAAGAAGCATGTATACAATGCGTATAATACCACCAGCCACGCAACGTTCAATGTCGGACGATCCCAATCTTCATGGTGGCGGTCGTCATAACGCTACTGCTCACTCGCCTCAGCCGAGTAATCATAGTGAAATTTCGACAACTACATCGAATTCGGATTCGGGTATTGGTTACAATAATGACTGCACTAATATAACTGATCGCATTGTAGTTGTTGATTTCCCTCAACATTCGCCGGCAGCAGTAAGAGGTCAAGCTGTGGCTTCTTCCTTAAATGTAGCCCAAAGACCTCATAATATATGTCAACAGGACATACAAGAAGATATTGCCTCTACATCATTGGCGGCTAATAAACGTTTAACAGTACGAGCTATGCCCGATCCTAAAATTCCATATAATTTAAATAGTCCCGGTAGATCACTGATAACTTCTCGATCTTGTGATGATGTTTTGAACCTTTTAGAGCAGGAATCGGAAAACTATGATAATGACCCAGAAACATTGAAATCTCTACCACAACAATGCTATGCCTCAATGGACGATATTTCTCTTCATCCACAACTGTCGCCCGAGGACGACCATCAATTTGTGAAACCCCTTCAAAAATGCGAAAAATCATCTGAATTATCCCAGCCTGTCGTGGAAGAAAGCCAAGCTACAAGAAACGAAAATAAAAAGGATTTAAAATTATATATTGATACGTGGAATAGTCTACAAGATTTATCCTGTCAATCAGCTGAAGTTATAGATTCTCCCGATAAACTAGCAAGCACCCCGGACTTATCAAGAATCGGTGTTAATAATGCAAATTCTCCCTTTGAAAGAGGATGGGTTCAAACTTCTTTACGTACACCCAGATCAGATAAACATACTCTGCAGTTTTCTCTTACACCCGAAACGAAAACGGATGGGAGACAAGAAAACAACCAAAGTTCCTTAACGTGTAGAAGAGGTTCGTTAACTAACAGTGATGCAGACAGAAATTCCTTGAATTATGAAAACTCTTCAAGTGACTTGACAAAAACACTGCCCAAAGGTCCCACTGCTTGGGCTTCATCAATAGAAGTTTTATTGGCTGATCCGCCAGGCATAAAATCATTTGCAGAATTTTTAAAACTTGAATATGCTGCCGAAAATATTTACTTCTGGACTGCCTGCGAACGTTTCAAGAATATAGACAACTTAGCCAACAGACAATCGGAAGCTTTATTTATATACACAAAACACTTATCAAATGGTTCTTTAGAACCCGTCAATGTCGATTCTAAAGCTCGTAGTTTAGTAGAACAAAATTTAAGTAATGCCGATAAAGATCTGTTCCAGCCGGCTCAAAAGCAAATTTTTAATCTAATGAAATTTGATTGTTATCAACGCTTCTTAAAGTCGGAGCTTTACAAACAATGTTTACAGGCCGAGAAAAAAGGAAAGCCACTGCCATACACGGGAGAGAATTTGGATGAACTTTTAAAAACGACAAATTTTTCCGAAAGTGCCTCATCAAAGTTAAAGAAATCGGCAAGCAACGCCGAAGAGGGGCGCCGACGTAGAAGTTTACTTCCTTGGCATCGAAAAGCCAACCATGCGAGAAGTAAATCTAGAGATAGGATAGCAATAGAAAAAAGTGAAAACACGCCAACGAATAATGCTGTTCCAAACGTAAAATCCCAGCTCACTGTAAGCGACAATATTTGGAAGCAATCAGCTTCAACGTATGGTTCAAAGTCGTCATTAGCCTCATTCGAAGCCATACCAGAAAGTGAACTGAATTTTAATTTTTGTCGTGTAAAATTTCCTGATGGCGCAACTACTATAACACAGTTGAAGGCCAACGAAACTGTGGCGCAATTGGTGGAAAGACTTTTTGAAAAAAGGAATCTGAATTATCAATTCTATGATGTTTCTATTACTGGTCCACCTCTTAAATCTGTTGATATACAATCACCTGCTGAAGATCTGTCAAGAAAAGAAATTGAAATTGAACAACGCGTGGCCTTTAAATTGGATTTACCTACACCCAAAGTAATATCGGTGAAATGTAAGCCCAAAAAACAACTGTACGAAGTGGTACGACCAATCCTACAAAGGTACAATATAAATCCCGAAGTGGTTGAAGTGGTAATGAGAGATACGCAAGAAAAAGTGGACTTAACTTTACTTGTAACTCACATCGATAACCAACGCTTACAAGTGGTTTTAAAGAAAGCGTATCCACCCTTGCCACAAGAAACACACAATAGAAAGCCTTACAATCAATCGAAAAATTCTATTTTAAATGGTTTACAGACAACTCAGTCGACATTAGACGAAATCACCAATAAAGTATTCAGTGATCTTATGGAGGTAAAAAATCAGGGAGCTTTGGCAAAAACAAAATTTGATCAGTGTTCATTAAAATCTGACGAATGTCCGTCAGAATCTTCATCATTCCTTAAACGTACAGGTAATGGAAAAAAACTGAATAATATTTCAACTACAATGGCAGCTCAACAAGTAAAATGCAAAAAATCTCTACCAGCCGCTATTACTGGCAGTGCAGAATGTAAACTAGCGTTGAAGGATAAAATAAAGGCTGGGGTTAAACAGCAATTTCCCATTAGAATAGCGGAAAAACAGGATGATTTATTAGAAGACCTAAAACGGGCTCAACTAGCTCGACTAGAGGACCAGAGGGGAACTGAAATCAATTTCGAATTGCCTGAATTTCTTAAAAATACAGAAAATTTAAATAAATCGAACAGTGAAATAGCAAATAATGAAAATGCATTGAGCACTACAATTCCTTTAGAAAAGCCACCACAACCGGCTCCAAGGCTTTCTATAATAAATCCGAGTAAATCTAAACTGTCCATGTCACCTGTGAAAATTGAAGAAAACGAAAATTCTGCAGACAATTTGGAAGATTTGAATTCATCGCTAAAGGGACCACCGCCACTGCCTCCAAAACCCAAAGTATTGCCCATAAAACCTTCTAACTGGGGTGTTAATATAAGTCAACTTTCTAAAACGTCACCCTTACCAACAGCCACAACTCCTACAGTCAAATTACCTAACGCTAATGTAGCTGCCATATCCGCAAATAACGTTATAGTCTCACCCAGTGTTCGATGTGCATATCTAGACCAGCCTAGCAGCAGTTTTGTTTGAAATTATAGAGTAGAATGTAAAAAACACCACCTCTAATAGATGATAATATATTTAAAATTAGCAATCCAGTAATTTATGTATGTTTGTACAGTATGTTTATAACATACGTATGTATGTATATATTATATTTTATATACAACATAGTATTTTAATACACCTATTTTTTGTGTATATATTTATTGTAACATTTAGAATTTTACTCTACTATATATACATATATATATATATATACGTTTTATTTTTAAACTCATATACTTATCATATAAACAAAGAAATTATATGTAATTTTATACAAATAAACAAATCTTAATAAACCTTTAACCAAAGTTATAAATTTTTCTTTTTACATTAAATTTTTAGGTATTTTTTAGAATTTTTTTCATGTATAAAAATATAAATATCTTTTATTTTACAGTTCATTGGAAAATCATTTCACCCATTTGCTCATTCGTATTTATTATATCCATTATGGGATTTCTTTACTTGTAAAGATATACGCGTTGTATCTATAAAAGCATAATACATTGTGTACTTTTGCTCATTCACAAAACCCATCATTTGTTCTTTTTTACATAAAGAGTACTACGTCAAGAAGGCAAATTACTCATTAGAGCAAACAAATACATATATTGAATTATTCATTCATCAAAGAAATATACATTTATTGTAAAACTTCACGTTCGAATTAATCAATTGATATTTATTTATATATTGTGCACTTGAGTAATGCAGGGCCACATTTGGAAAAGCCGGATATTGAACAAAAAAGTATTTTCCAATATCAATTTTTTGTATAGTAAAAGATTTCAATATCATCAATATTACAACGCACATTAATTAAGAATTCTGCGAAAGAAATAAACTTTAAATATTTCGTTATTTTTCTTTCCAATAAATGGGTTTTTGTATCTCACGTTGTACAAGATAAGGATGAATGTATCTTGCTCAATGGCGTTAGAAAGTTTACATATAGTATTTAAAACCTTTTGTGAGTTGTGTTTATGCTAAACGTAATATCACTTGGGCTCTCGTCAAAAATGGACATCACCAAAGAGTAAATACGTGATATTTCAGGTTTTGTCGATTACGCGACATTAATCTTAATGTCAAAGATAAACAATGAATGACTAATTGCTGAAGACCGCTATACGATAGACCATTGCCTAAACACTGATTCGGGTTGCTTAGAAGCTAATACAAAAATAAATTCAATGTATAAGTCTTATACAAACGAACATAGTAAATTCTCATGGAACATTTTTCCAAATTCAAAAATTTCAGAAGTGAATAGTGCAGGTGTTGAAAATTAGGTCATGGTCAGTAAAGTTGGAGCTATCAGTGGTAACTTCAGCATTGACGGTTACGAAAGTTTGATGAAATGACAACTGATATCCAATAGTCAATTTAATTCTGATCTAAAATATCAACAATTGATACCCACCTGAAAGAAGTACACGCTCAAAAGCAGCCAGTATTAACCAAAGTGAGTAAAATTTCGGTTTATCGCGACAACACAGTATGCATATATTTGTACTGACTCACTCCCTAAAGTTTCAGGAGGTTGGTTTGGTGGTCCATAAAGTCTGGTCCTTATGTTTATGACTTTGTAGAATCATTATGTTCGATATCTGAGGAGGAAGAGAATACGCTCACTACAAAATTTTTAACTTTTTGCAACGGTCAACCACGTCTGTGTTTTTCCACGGCTACGGATTCCGGTCAATATCTTCTCCAAACCAGTTGCCTTGACAGACTTCAGAATACCTTTCAGTATTATTGAGAATAACTTGGAACTTTTTAAGCACTCAGGCGTTTCCTTCTTAAATGTATTATCATATCCAGAACAGGTTCTGACGATATATGTATACCTATACAATATTGGGCTTGATGCGATTCCTATTGAGAACAAAGGCATGGTTTGATGCAAGATTGAAATATATTTCCATTATAACAAATCAGCAAAAGTTTAGATTGTCTTAAGCCCATTTGGCTTAAGAAAAGCCGCCATCTCTACCTTGCATTTCGCGAATATATCTTTCAGTTCCTCTTTCCACCCGATAGAAAGGTATTGGACTCTCAGCGGCGTGGAAGGTCATCTCTTGAAAAACTAATTAACTTGCTATCTTCCTTAGAGTGTGACCTATCCTATCTAGTTTGGTTTGGTCTATCTGCGCCTATTGTCTGACATTTAAGATTGTATTTGTTCGCTGAATTTTCAGTTTTATTGTAAATTTTACGTATTTTCTTTAAACAATGCAACTTGTTTGATAACTAATTGTATTATATTTTATCATTCCAATAAATAATTAATTATAAAACTCATCAGTTCTAAACACAAAAAAGAAATTAAACTTTCACAATTGAATATATCTGCATTAATTTTTTTAGATGAATAACGATACAAATTTACAAAAATCAATTACTGCATTTGAAACCGAATTCAATAAATTATTAAGTGAACCACCATTTGAAAATTTACAATTTGATCATATTAAAGGTGACCCGAAAGATATAATTTTTAATTGTTCCCTCAAGTAATTGCATAGCAATACATGAATATAGTTTTAAGTATTTTTCAATTTTTATATTAAGAAACATTTTAAACTAACACAAGTTTATAACGTTCTATTTTTCTGCCAATCAATCTAACCAACGATAAATTTGTATGTGATATATATGTATGCGTGTAGTGTTTAATTTTTTTCCCACATAATATTAACTTTAAATCAAAATTGTAACAATATTCTTCGAATTATAATTTTCTATTGTCTTTTGTAGTGTATTTGCCAGTATGTTTAAAATGTTTTTGTTCTTAATTGTTTAGTAATATTTATAATTTATATATTTAGTAAGTTTTTCAAAGCCAAATGTAATTTTAAAATTAAAGAACCAAAAAAATTGAATTCAAAGTGTTAAAATTGTTTACAAAAAAAAAAAAAAAGAGAAAAACAAAAGTAATTAAGTAAATTCTATTGCTAATATTGTTATTTTACAACTAAAATTTTAACAATTTTGTAAAGAAAAATGTGAAATACTAACAACAAAAACCCATTGTCTTGATAATAATTTTAAAATCTATACAAATATTGTAAGTCCATGTGTGTGTATGTGAGTATTTATTTATTGCATCTAGTATTTCTTTAATAACAAACATTTATTATTTAGTTAATATTTTAACTTTCAAAATTTACTCATGTTAAATTTTAAGTTTTAAGTTTTTAAATGTTCTATATAAGTTTTATTTAAAAAGAAAATTTGATTTTCTTAACAATAGTCGCCTATATATGTATATATATTGTAATACTAATTTATAAATAATTTTATTAATTCTATTTCACTTTATTTAAAATTGTAAGACGTTTACCAATTTCATCTTTTAAACTTTAATGAATTTCTTAAAAGCAGTTTACAATTACAATTCGTAGTAAATCTCTGTTAATTAAATTTCTCATGAATGTATATAATGATATATTAAACTGTTAAATATAAATTAATTGTTTGCTTGTAATTTAAAATAGTTTTTACTTTATTAATATACGCATTCATAGATACATTTGCTTTTTTTTTCTCAGATACAGGAAATTATATGAAAAATTAAAAATAAATATTCGTAGAAAATGTATCCCATTAGCTCTCTCTCCCTCCAGATAACATTAATAATTGGATTTTGCATTGCAACCAAAGAAGATTTTGTTAGTTACCAACGTTTAATTTGAAAAATTTTCCTGTATCTCAGTTAAAATTAAAATTAAGAAAAGAGTTTATTTCTTCATATTTAGTACAATACCAGTCTTACTTTATTGAAGGAAATAATTACAAATTTTTTAAATAAGTTCAATTAAATTAAACTCAAAATTAAAATGAAATTCTATATTACATAACGAATTCTAGATTTAAAAGAAGAAATAAAAACATTTAAAATGAATTAAATTATTTTACTACATAGTATAAACTATTTTAAAGATGTTTTTCTGATATTTAAGTAAAATGATGGAAGAATATTACTTCATAAAACATCTATTGTACATGTGTTGTGGTATAAAACTACGTTTACTGATTTTTAAAAACAGTACAAACTTTAAAATAATTTGTTTCTCTGAAGGACTTGTTTGCATTGTAATTACAATTCTCCTTTTCTAAATTCTTCCACACTTATATGTTGAGCATGTAACATACTATAGAATAGAGAATTAGTGTCTTCAACCAATTCTTGTGGTGTGCCTTGTTCTTTAATTTCGCCCTGATCCATAACAATAATACGATCCATATTTTGTAATCCATACAAACGATGAGCTATAAATAACACGGTCGAACTTTTGAAGGAAGTACGCAAAGCTTCATGCAAGGCAAACTCGGTATCGTTATCTAAGTTAGAGGTGCCCTCATCGATACAAATGACTTTGGAATTTTTAAGTAAAGCTCTGGCTAAGCATAACAATTGCTTTTGCCCAGCTGACAGATTAATGCCGCCTCTATCGAGTTTTCCATCTAAACCTCCCAAAGATTGAACTAAATATGTCGCAGCTGAGCAATTGGTTATAGCATGCCAAATTTCAGAATCATAATACGATGAACGAGGATCAAGATTCTCTCTAACTGTGCCCTCAAACAGGAATGGCTCTTGTGGTATTATCCCAATCCGATCTCGTAAAACCTTTAATGCTAATGTTTTCAAATTAACACCATCTAAAGTTATTTCTCCCCTAGTCAAGGGAGCAATCCTCATTAAAGCCGCCAAAATAGATGTTTTCCCAGCTCCTGTTCTTCCAACAATCGCTAAACGCTCAAAAGCTTCAGTTTTAAAATTCAATTCCCGTATAGCAGGCGACAAATTTTCTCTATAAGAAAGCTGCACATTCTTGAAATGTAAAGCTCCTTGGGCAGGCCAACCGAAAGGAGGATTTAGAGAACCTTCTGCATTTTCTTCGCCTTCAATTTGTAAATATTGTTGTATACGTTCTATAGCCACTAATTCTTGTTCAGTTTCTGCCATGGCATTAAGGACTCCTGCCAAAATATGTGTAATACTCAAAGCATATGATATGGCTAAGCCTACCAAGCCAGGATTTGTCGCATGAGTTGCAGTAATTGCCGCCAAAATTCCAGCGCCACCTACCAATAAAGCTCCTAGCAGCTGCAGACGTATACTTAGCCAATTTTGAGCAGCCGCAGCTGTTAATTGTGCTTTAATACTTTCTTCTAATTTTGCATGAAAATCTCTTTGAAAACGGACACTTGCGCGCATTGTTCTAATTGTCACCAAGCCCTGTAAAGTCTCAGTAAAATGGGTGTATAGAGGAGAGAGAGCATTGCTTGAAAGACGTTTAATATCTCGTGAAGCATGGCGATAACGATATTGTATGCTTAAGTATACAGGTACCATGGGTATAACAACTAAACTTAACCAAGGCATAGCATATAAACTTATAAATACGGCGCCAACTAGCCCCACGACTTGTGCTAATAAAATATTCAAAATAAATGGTAAAGAATCATCTACGGTATAGGTATCAGAGGAGAATCGATTTAAAATACGGCCCACTGACGTAACATCGAAAAAGCTGAATTTGGCCTGAAATAAAGATTTTACTTTTCTGTACTAGATATCGTTTTTTAATTATTATTATTATACTTACAAATAACACTTTATTCAGCAGTTTGTCATGAATACATTTGGCTGCCTTTAAGCCAGCATAAGCGAATAAAAATGCACGTGCCAAAGTCATGGCGGAATTAGTTAGTGCCAATGATGCAAAAACACCCAAATAATATGATGTGGTATGATCTGATGTAGAATTATTAAATGTTTCACTCGACCTTGGTTTTACTACATGTTCCAAAGAATTTGCTGAATTCGTACTATTATCTAATGTCGTATCGGTAACCCAATGTGCTAGCCAAGCATCGGATAAATTTCGTGTTACTTGCATTAATATAATCGACAAAAGTACAATTAAGCCTAGAGGAGTTGTTATTGCTCTCCAGTAGCAAAGTAAAACATTAATGTTAAGATTTCCATATTCTCTAGATTCCTACGTGAAGTAATAGACAATTTTATAAGCTTTGACTTCAAAGAAAAAAAAAAAGCAAAAAATGTAAACAAAATTACCTCTAACATAATACTGTCCACGCTTTTCTTTTCCTGAGCCATTTGTAGTTCATCTAAATCTATAGATGTTCGCCTATCCATATCAGCTTCATCAATGGAATCTTCTAAGCTTAAATCAATGCTTTCCGACATATATTCGCTGACAGTCAATTTGCCATTTTCAATGTGCAAGATCTATAAGAAGGAAAAGTATATTATATCGCTTAAAACAACTATTTCCAATTCATTTAACCTGGTTTGCATGATAAAATAAGGCAACGCTACGCGTTATTATTATTCTCGTTTTATTCTTTAATAAATTTAGAATACAATGTTTTACAACATGTTTTGCTACATGAGCATCTAAGGAAGCTAAAATATCATCTATTAAATAAACTGTAAAGAGAGAATAAAATTAATAAAAGTATTTAAAAATAATTTAATTCGCTTACATTTCTTGTCTTGATATACTGCTCTAGCTAAGGCAACTCTTGCCCTTTGGCCACCAGATAATGTTCGACCATTTTCACCGACACCAACCAAATCACCGCCCAAGGCTAATATATCGTCATTTAAGGCACAGGCAAATAATACAGTTTTATACCATTTTTCATCGAATACACTACCCCAAACAATATTATCACGTATGGTACCACGTTGCAGCCAGGATGTTTGAGGAACGTAACCAAAACCTTAAAAATTTAAGATTTTTAAATTTTGCTCAGGTCACCAATAATACCTTAATTTACCAGAAGTTAAATCTTGTACACATATCGAACCCTCTAAACAATTAATACCAGCTACTATAGCTGCAATAAAACTACTCTTTCCGGCACCAACAGGTCCTTCAATGCACACAAGTTCGCCCTTCAAAAAAAAAAAAACAAATTGCTTGAACATTCATTATTTGGACGTCTAAGCTTTTATATAAATTACCTTCTTCACTTCGAAATTAACTTTCTCCAAACGGAATTTCGTTGTCTCTAAATTGTCGTCATTGTTGATTACATCATACTCAAAAGTGGCATCCTTAAATTGTAAAACCACAGGTGGATCTTCGAGGGATGCCATGGAACTGCCTTTTATTATTGGATCGTAATATGAAGAAAAATCTAAATTTCTCAACTACAAAGAAAATAAAATTCTGTAATTTTTTCCATTGAAATACTTAACAATCTATGCATTACATCAATCAATTCTTGAACACGTTTTATGGAAATCCAAGCCTCAATTAAACCATTTAATACCCAGGGAAATGCATTTAATGGACCTATGAGTAAATTTAATAAAGCCACACTAGTGTATGTTGTTGAAGCTATCAAAGGATTGCCCATCCACACCGATACACCAAACGTAAGAAAACACATTAGGACGGGAGTTGTGGCCCAAAAATAAACACACCATGCATCCAGATATTTGCGTTTAGAGAGAAATTTCATTTCATCTTTACGATAATTTAAAATCTTTCTAATAAAAATGTCTTCCCACGCATTGAGTTTTATTTGCTTAGCGCCCGAAATCGTTTCACTTGTTGCCGATATACGAGCATCTTTAGCTGTCATAAGGCCTTGAGAATAGTAGCCAATACGTTTTGCCAACCAACGATTAATGGGTATTAGAGCCGCTGCGAAAATTACACCTGCTATGAAAGCTGCACCCAGTTGGGTGTAAAGCAAATAAAGAGTAGTAAACAATTGAAAAGGTATACTCCAGAACGAATGAAATGAAATACACGAATTAACAATACGATCGGTATCTGTAGACATAAGATTCAAAACTTCAGGCCGCGCATCATTCAATCCTCGGGCCTCCAATGCCTTACGATAAATTGCACTAACTACACCGATACGCATTTTCATTCCAATCATAGACATACGCCAACTGAAGTGACACGAACAAAAGGCGTCTGCAGGAAATACATAAAATTACGTTTAATTATTTTTCTATAAATATAATAAACTTACATATCAACTGGGTTGAAAATAGTCCCAAAGCATATAAATACGGCTTCCAATTAAAATCATTTTCATTTATTTCTGCTTCCACTGAATCCTGTGATAATAAGCCGCCTAATAGCAACGGCCCAGCAAAGCCAGATGTGTCTGCCAAAAATCGTAAAATACCAATTAAATAAAACTCTTTGCCAAAAGCCTTGTGTAAAGCCCAAAACAAATTTTTCGACCTAGATATACTGATTTGTAACTTTTCACTAATTCTTGGTATATTTAACGCATCCGGCAAATCGAATAGATCCTCAATACGTTTAAGATTACCGCTTACACCTTTCTCTATTAGAGGTCCAACCCAATAGAAAAAGAATCTGGAAATGAAATTTGCTTCATCTTGTGCATGACCCAAATGAGCTTCATTGAAATCGAAATTAAATTGTGTGTAACGCGGTGATAGTAATGACGTCGTTTCAGAAGTTGTATATGAATAGCGTGGTCCAATATATGTAGCTTTTCCTTTCGGAATAAGTGTTAAACCATAAAATATATCGAGTAACAGGGTAACCAAACTCCATGGCCACCAATCAAAATGACGACTGGACCGTAACCACACTGCATCCATAACAGATATAGCCAACCACATAACAATAATGACTAGAGTTCCTCTGTGGCTAAGTTCGCCAAAACGTCGAGATGTAAGTAGATAACCTTAAAATAAAAAGTATTTTGAAACATCTTGCAAATACAAAACAATGCATTCTTTTTAGATATTTTAATATTTATAACAGTAAGAATACAAATCATTGCTATATTTAATACTCATTGCTATATTTAATACTCATTGCTATATTTATAACAACATAATATATTATAGAACAGATGCAACAGATAAATACCACTAAGTGACTCATATTATTCTATTATACTTCCTTCAAGTTATTGTTATACAAATTAAAATCCCCTTCATTTATATTAATATAGAATAATTGTATGCGCCGCATTGCTATGCACACATTGAACGTGCTTTTGTGAGTTTCTTCATTTACTCCGTATACTATATGTTTAGAAATCTTTAGATTTAAGTTTCACTTAGAAATAAAATTATTTTTTTTTGTTGTTTTTTGTGTAAAGTCAAAAATTTAGTGTTTACATTAATTTAGTTTGCATTTTTATTTTTTTTTGTTCATTTTGAAATTTAACGCCCGTTTATTAACTTTTTTGCATTTATGAAAATAATGTATTACTTGCACTTTAATAATTGTTTTTTTTTTATTTTGCACAATTGCTTTAATTTTGTTTGTTTTAATTTTGTGGTCATGGCCAAACGGCTAATGAACTTTAAATTTGCTTAATAAGTAGTTCAAATAACTATAATTTAGTTACATAAGAAATATATTGGAAGTAAGTAGTCATCAATAATTTTGTATTTAAATGAAGAAAATTATAATAAAGTTCCCTTTTTTCTTTTGCATTTTAAAAACTAAAGAGCCAGAATTTTTATTTTGCGGGAACAACTCAGTTTAAGTGCTGTTTGTTGTTCAGTAAAAAACACATTGTCAATCCAGTTTATGTGCTGTGATTGGATCCTTTAAAAATATATATCGAAACATTTAATCCAGTTCAAGTGCTGGTATTAAATATAGAGCTAATTGACAAACGAGTCAATTAACATTTTTGGTGACCCCGACGTGATCTAACACAGGATCACGAACATTGCAACCTTATTCAAAGAGTCAAACTAGTTTAAAGAAGTAATCTAATTCAAAAGTCATAACCATGGCATCATTTGAAGAATTGGTGGAAATACAAAGAGGTGTCGGAGATAGGATTGAAACCATCGTTCGCAACTTTAAAAGGGACCCATCATCAAGAAAGTCTACAGTCAGCTATTTCCAGGAACGTCTAAAAAAATTAGATGACGAGTGGACAGCTTTTGAGACTAATAACAACGAAATTCGTATACTGAAGAATCTCCCTTTAGAGCATGATTATTTCGTCAAAGGATATTATGAAGCTATCAGAGACATTGTTGAACAATACAAGAGCGTATTTGAGAAGGCCATGTTGAAAATTGTTCAAACCTCCGACCAGACAAAAGGGGATCAATCTCATACATCAGGTGCAAAAGCAGCACCAACAGAAGCTATTGATATTACAAAATTAATCCGCAGGCAAGGGGCGATGATAGCGTCTCTTGAGCGTTTGTTACACGAGAACCTTACAGCGGACGATGTTCCAACGGCAACAACATTGTGGCGACAGATTGAGGACATTCATTTGGAAATTTGCGAGAGGTGTGAAGAGCCGACAGACCAAGGTTACAATTTGGACCGATTTATTAGTCTTGAGACTAATCTAAGGTCCATAGTGAAAAGATTCCATGGAAAACCACTAGCACAACATCCACCTGAAGGTGTTAAATATCCAACAGACACTATTCCACTGCCAAAGGTTACAATGCCCAAATTTGATGGTAACTACCTAAAGTGGCAGGAATTTCATGATCTGTTTGTATCACTGGTCATCAATCAGCCAATGACGAAGGTCCAAAAAATTTGGTATCTGAAGACACACTTGGTTGGAGAGGCAGCCAACTTGATTAAACATTTTGCTGCAACCGAGGAAAACTTTGATGCCGCGTGGGCAATCGTAGTCGACCGTTACAACAACAAGCGGTTATTAGTAAGCAGATTAATTCAGGAATTGGTTGATACCCCTAACAATAAAACCGGTGATAATTTTAAAAGCCTGCACGATAAAACTCAAGAGTGTCTGTTAGCACTACAGAATCTTAAAATAGATACATCATCGTGGGACCCTATTTTACTTCATCTACTACTCAAGGGAATTGATCAATCCACACGGTTACGCTTCGAACAATCTCTGGCTCAACCAAAAGAAGTTCCAACGATTAAAGAATTTCTTGAATTTTTAGAAAGAAACTTTCAATCGCTGGAGGCAATAGGAACCAAGGAGAAACGGTTAGGCACTAAGGTGTATACATCCATGGTAGCGGAGGACCAAGCCTGTGCAATGTGCAAAAATGGAAGACATCCGTTGTTTGCCTGTAAAAAGTTTTTGCAGTCATCACCGCTAGCACGGCTAGAATTCGTTCGAAGGCAAAGGTTATGCTTTAATTGCTTAAAACCTGGTCATAACTTAAAAAATTGCATTTCTAGAAGCTGTATGAAATGTAACAAGAAACACAATACGCTTCTTCATCTAGAACAGCCAAGCCAAAATAAAAAAAACTTATCAATGATGAACACGGTATCTAATCACACAACAGAAGGAAGCCATTTACCAACAACACTAGATAGTCAAAAGGCCGCATCTTTAACCGCAGCAAAACATTCCACCTTAAGCAGCTACATCCTTCTCAGCACAGCAATGGTTATCGTAAAGGCAAATGGAAAAGAAGTATCGTGCAGAGCACTTCTGGATTCGGGTTCACAACTCAATTTCGTAAGCGAGAGATTAGTCAAACGCTTGGGCATTTCACCTAAGCCAGCTACAATTTGCATTAGTGGAATTGGATCGAGCAACGCCAAGGTTCGTCATAGAATTAATGTCACTTTGCAGTCTCAAATTAACAATTTTACAACACGACTCGAAGCAGCTGTTCTTCCTCACATAGTGACGTCGCAGCCATCACAAGGAATTAACATTGAAAATTGGCCAATTCCAAAAAATATCAAATTAGCAGACCCACATTTCAACCGTCCTGACAAAATAGATGTCCTATTAGGTGCTGAATTTTATCATCAACTATTAGCAATCGGGCAAATAAAATTAGCCAATGATTTGCCAACATTACAAAATACAGTATTGGGATGGGTTATCGCAGGCAAGATAGGTAAAACACACTTATCATTAGCAACTTGTGGGATGTGCACTGAAAATGACTTCAACCTTGAAGAAGCCATTTCCCAATTGTGGGAATTGGAAAAAATCACAACAGATAGCAAAGCACTATCAGTGTCAGAAAAATTATGTGAAAATCATTTTGCAAGTAATTACACAATCGATCAAAATGGAAGATTTGTTGTTCGATTTCCATTTTGCAATAACCCCGAAGAGTTAGGCGAATCACATGGAATAGCGTATAATCGATTCCTTGCACTAGAGCGCCGATTAGCAAGCACACCCGAAATTAAAATGCAATACATAAGTTTCATGCAAGAATACGAGACATTGGGTCATATGACCAGGATAGACATCAATTCATTACGTAAACCAAATTATTTTATACCTCATCATTGCATTCTAAAGCCTGAAAGTTTGACAACAAAATTAAGAGTAGTATTTGATGCATCCGCTAAGAGTTCTTCTGGTTTGTCATTGAATGACGTAATGTACACGGGACCAACTGTTCAAAGTGAACTCTTTTCTATAATACTACGTTTTCGATTGCCACGTTTTGTTTTTACCACGGATATTGAAAAAATGTATCGGCAAATACTCATGCATCCTGAAGATAGAAGACTGCAAATCATTATCTGGAGGGAAAATCCCATTGAAGCAATAAGGTATTACCAATTAAACACAGTAACTTATGGAACTCGAGCTGCACCGTACTTAGCAACAAAATGTTTGGAAAAAGTTGCAAAAGAAAATATGGCGAGGTATCCTATGGGAGCACACTTTCTGCTCAATAATTTCTATGTCGATGATGGACTTGGTGGAGCAGATAGTTTGAAGACAGCGCTCGCAATTCAACAAGAACTAAGACACATATTGATACAGCATGGTTTTATTCTACAAAAGTGGTGTGCAAATCATCCTCAACTAATTCAAAATGTTTCAACAAAGGAAGAGGTCAATATTGATTTCAGCGAAAGTAGCCAAACAGTAAAGACCTTAGGTTTAACATGGATCCCAAAAATTGATAAATTTTGTGTGAAGGTATGCTTGGGCGATACCAAACGTGTAACTAAGCGAACAGTAAGCTCCGATTTGGCTAGGTTATTCGACCCACTGGGAATAGTAGCACCAGTCGTTGTTACTGCAAAAATATTTATACAGGAGCTGTGGAAATTAAAACTCACATGGGATGAAGCTCTTCCAGCAGAACTCCATACAAAATGGAAAACATTCCGAGATGAATTAAAACACATAGATAACATGAAATTTTCAAGGCATGTCTTAAATGGACATATCATAACAAGAATACAAATTCATACATTTGTGGACGCCTCTGAGAAAGCATATGGTGCCGCAGTTTACATAAGATCAGTTCAGAAAAATGGTCAAATTATAGTACGCCTACTATGTTCAAAGTCAAGAGTAGCCCCCTTAAAAAAACAAAGCCTCCCTCGTCTTGAACTCTGCGCGGCAGTTTTAGGTGCCCAGCTAACAGCCAAAGTAAAAGGGGACTTGAAATTTGAGGATGTATCTACTTTCTTATGGACGGATTCACAAATTGTTTTGGCTTGGATCAACTCGCAGTCATCATCATATCAAACATTTGTGGCCAATCGAATAGCAGCAATACAGGAGTTGTCTTTAGCTGAACAATGGCGTCATGTGAGCTCGAAGGACAATCCAGCAGACATCATATCCCGAGGGCTTTCACCAAAAAGTTTACCATCATGCAACTTGTGGTTCTATGGACCCACTTTCTTACATGGCCAAGAAACTGTTTGGCCACAAAAGCACTCAAAGACTTTAGAGATATTTGACAATAATCTGGAGCGAAAGAAAGTAGCAGCCATTGCAACATCCGAAGATCCAATAATAAATATAGTCTACAATATAAATCACAAGGGATCATTTCGAAAGTTGCAACGAATTGTGGCCTACATATTACGATTTATCAATAGCACAAGGAAGTTAAAAACATTTTCGGATATTACCTTAACAGTAAAGGAACTAGAACAAGCACTCGTAATCATTGTACGGGCAATGCAGTCTGAGTTTATAGATGACCTAAAGCAATTAAACAAGAAAAATGAAGTAAGTAAAGGAAGTCCGCTCAGTAATCTCTCACCATTTTTGGATTCAAATGGTATCATCAGAGTAGGAGGTCGATTAAACTCATCGTTACTTTCATATGACGCTAAACATCCAATGCTACTTCCTTACAATGATCCAATTGCAAAGTTGCTTATGCAAATGGTGCATGAACAAAATAAGCACTGTGGATCTCAAGCACTTTTGTCACATACAAGACAAAGATATTGGCCAGTCAAGGGAAAATCTGCAGCTCGATCAGTTGTACAACATTGTGTATGATGCACTAAGGCCAAACCCAAGCTACTTAATCAGATCATGGGCAATTTACCAGCTGCACGTGTTACACCAGCTCGGCCATTCATTAATGCTGGAGTGGACTTTTGCGGACCATTTTGGGTTCACTACAAGGTGAGAGGAAAGAAGCCTCAAAAGGCCTACATTGCAGTCTTCTGCTGCTTTGCCACAAAGGCAGTACATTTGGAATTGGTCAGTGATTTGACTACTGAATCCTTCTTAGGATCATTAAAAAGATTTATAAGTAGACGCGGTCATTGTCAAAATCTGTATTGTGACAATGCTACCAACTTTGCAGGGGCAAAAAATCAACTAACAGAATTATCGGAAACTATCCATTCAGACTCAGCCCTAGACATAATCCATAAAGAATGCACATCCAGAGGGATAACATTCCATTTCATACCACCGAGAGCGCCACATTTCGGTGGTCTATGGGAAGCTGCAGTAAAATCAGCTAAGCATCTTCTCATCAGAAGTGTGTCAACAGCGTCATTAACGTATGAAGAACTTGAAACCGTTGTTATTGAAATTGAAGGGATTCTCAATTCACGGCCAATAAGCCCAATGTCAGAAAACCCAAATGATTTAGCCGCATTAACCCCAGGACATTTTCTTATTGGAGAACCACTTACAGCTCAAGTTGACATATATTCTACACCGAATAAAACAAACTTGCTGACTAGATGGAAACTAGTAACGCATATAAAAAATGAGTTTTGGAAGCGATGGTCACGGGAATATCTAAATGAACTACAATATCGTCACAAATGGAAAACTGAAGCAATCAATATTAAACCCGGAGATATGGTCGTCGTTAAAGAAGATAACACAGCTCCTTTACAGTGGCCTTTGGGAAGAATTGAAAAAATATATCATGGTGATGACGGTTTTGTTAGAGTAGTTGACGTTAAAACAGCAAAGGGCATTTATAGAAGGCCAATTACTCGACTGGCACCTTTACCGATAAGTACTGAACACTCCGACGAAACATTGGAGCAATGTCAACCAACTAATTCCAACACCAATCGGAATAATGATGGATCTGAAATTCCTATGAAAAGAATGCGCACTTCTATCAACATTCTTACGGTAGTTATGTGTATCATGCTTTTACCAGTTGTTCTTGCAACAAGCGTTCGCAATAAACAATTTCGAGCACAACTGGGTATTTACTACGAAGGAATCGGCACAGCATTTATCGCACCTACAGAATGGCAACTTTTAATTTATTATGATTTAGAAGGATTTTGGTCGGAATTAGAATTATTTTCAAATGGAACCAAGGCGCTTGATCATCTATGTCAAGAAATGCAGCAAAAGGCAACATGCGCAAATCTAGTAAATTACTTTAAACATACTGAGTCTCGGTTAATAATGGACAGCACATTACTATCTGGGAAAAGACAAAAAAGAGCAGCAATGGATATTGTGGGGAATATTGCCCATTCACTATTTGGAGTACTAGACTCAGAATATGCTGACAATATGGCGCATACAATAACACAAGTTAAACAAAATGAAGCCCACCTGCTCAAACTCTTGAAGAATCAAACGTCAATTATTGATTCCACAATCAACATTATTAAGTTGGATCAAAAAACAGCTAAGAAAAAGTTTGAACAAATTGATTTCCAAATATCACAGATTTATAACCGCATACGTAACAGTAGTGAAGAAGAAAGAACCTCTCATATTTTCTTGTCGTTGTGTGTTCAATTAACTATAATGGCAGCAAACTTAGACCAAACTCAATCTTTACTTCTAGATATTTTAACAAACACTCATCATGGCATAATAAGTCCATTATTACTCACCCCAATCCAACTACAACATGAAGTAGATAACATATTATTTCACCTGCCTGAGTCACTTCAATTACCTGTAAACCGAGAAGACGCATTACAACTATACAAACTCATGAAAGTAACAGGAGGACTTACAAATACCACAGCAACCTTCAGTGTAACTTTACCATTAATTGAAAAAGGCCAGTACGATTTATTTAATCTCATTCCAATTCCAAGGTGGATTAACAACACGTTTGTATCAATGGAAGTATGCTCTTCTTTACTGGCAATCAATACAGTGCAAAAAAGATATTTCCTTATAGATAATTACGGACTCGGCTCGTGCACAGCCATGAAAGAAGAATTGTATATATGCTTAAATAGCCAAATTCAATACGAACTGAAAGCTGGGGCATGTGCCTGCGAAATAAATTTGTTTCTCAACAAAACGCATTCAGACTGTAATGTGCAAAGATTGACGACAAAGTCTGCTTGGATCTCCCTGCGGCATTCAAACCAATGGATATACGCACTGCCATCTCCTTCTCCTGCAACAGCAGTTTGTAAAAAAGACATCACCCAATTAATCTTAGATGGATCCGGCTTACTAAGTTTAGGACCAGAATGCGTGTTGCAACACAACTCTACAATCATACAAGCGCATCAGAAAATATCAACCTCGATAAAAACGTCTTACTCTAAACTTTGGAATACTACTGAAGAAATTCACAGAAGAACCGTTGAACCCTTGCTAATTGAAATACACAAAGACGAGTATGTTTCACAAATACAAAACTTGACTGCATTACAAAACTCACTAATTGAGCAAGGGATACTTCAGCTTCCAAACCAGATTGATGCACAGAACTACCACCATATAACCGTCGGCTACTCAACATTAATTATTACTGTCGGCATAGTGGTGTATCTTGTCACTAAACGAAAATTCAAATTCACACCAACTCCAGCACCTCGCAATTTACAAACATCTTCAGATTTCACAGTACATGTATAAAAAAAAAAAACCCTGTCACTCAACTAAAAGAAGAATTAAAATCGCCAGCCCAGCATATTCAGCATACCATGGACCATCATAATATTTGAGCTGCACTCAACGGGGGGAGCATGTTTAGAAATCTTTAGATTTAAGTTTCACTTAGAAATAAAATTATTTTTTTTTGTTGTTTTTTGTGTAAAGTCAAAAATTTAGTGTTTACATTAATTTAGTTTGCATTTTTATTTTTTTTTGTTCATTTTGAAATTTAACGCCCGTTTATTAACTTTTTTGCATTTATGAAAATAATGTATTACTTGCACTTTAATAATTGTTTTTTTTTTATTTTGCACAATTGCTTTAATTTTGTTTGTTTTAATTTTGTGGTCATGGCCAAACGGCTAATGAACTTTAAATTTGCTTAATAAGTAGTTCAAATAACTATAATTTAGTTACATAAGAAATATATTGGAAGTAAGTAGTCATCAATAATTTTGTATTTAAATGAAGAAAATTATAATAAAGTTCCCTTTTTTCTTTTGCATTTTAAAAACTAAAGAGCCAGAATTTTTATTTTGCGGGAACAACTCAGTTTAAGTGCTGTTTGTTGTTCAGTAAAAAACACATTGTCAATCCAGTTTATGTGCTGTGATTGGATCCTTTAAAAATATATATCGAAACATTTAATCCAGTTCAAGTGCTGGTATTAAATATAGAGCTAATTGACAAACGAGTCAATTAACACTATACTTAATGCAATGTAATTTAAATATACCTCGTACAGATAATATAAGAAAAATAATTCATTAAAACAAATTTAATTTAAAAGGAATCAGTAAAAAATATAAAAAACGTAGGTTTACGGTATTCAAAGTGGAAAAAAATTATTTATTTCACCAATTTTTTTATGTTAAAAATTCAAGTCATAGATTTTTTAGTTTGTCCTGTCCAAAACATTCCCGTAATATACATTAGTCGAAAGTTTTCTTATACCTCAAAGCAATTCTATCCTCAATCTATTCTATTCCTCAATCTTTTTCCATATACTTGGGTTGCTATGAATCCACAATGGCGGATTGCTTGAAGAAGATCACGTACTGATTCACTGTACGACCCTGTCCTGACATCTATGGTAAAATGGTTGGTCTTCACATCCCTTAATTGTGTGCCATTACTCTCATTCTTTGAGTCTTTCAAGCGGTATGTTCTTTCGGGCTTATTATTTAAATATTGATTTTCCTTCCCGATCATAGAGTGAAAGCTACATTTTTCAAAGGGATTTACAAGGCTCAATACAATAGCTTGATTAAAGACATCTGACGGCTTTTTTTTGTATTAAACAGCGTGTTAATAAACATTAAGTACAGGATCGTAGGAACCACTTCATATCAATTTAATCTCAGCAATTTTCTAAAGTTATTAATACGAAGCAATTGGTGCACATATTCGATGAAGCTTGGCATTAGTAATTAGAATTTTATCAAAACAAAAGTACACAATAACACCTTTTACTACCTGTTTGCTAGCTTATAAATGCAATCTTGAACTTGCTCCACAATGGCGTGGTATAACAGTTAAGGTCAACGTTTTAAAACAAGAGATTTTACTCCTCTAAGAATAATTCATTCCCTGACCCCTGATTCTTCAAAATAAAAAAAAACAACTTTAACAAAGGAAGCAGATCATATAGTGCCTCCTCTAGGACAAAAGCCGAACTTGTGACGAAAAGTTCCCCACCCCGACACCCAAACAATAGAACTATACGTTCTCACTAAATGCAAACACTTGCACATAATTTATAAATGGCCACATTTTTCTATAAATGAGTTCATGTTGTAATTTCAAATCAGAAAAAATATCACATTTAAACAATAATATTCTACGCATTAAAGATCATTTTTAAGCTTACCACTGTGTACCACCCACATAATACATTCTGCACAAACGACAAGTATGTCAGCAGCGTATAACTTGACACCCAAACGATAAAATTCAAAAAGTTTTAATACTGGTAATGAAGCCAAAAGAATTGTTGTGAATATACGCAAATAAATGGCCCATAACTGTGTGCGATCTCTTGCCACACAACGTGTATAAGAGCCAAAATGATACGATGAGACTGCAGCAAATAACGTGTAAATAGGCAGTTGAAAAACGATTTCCTGAAAGCAGGGTAACAAATCATTCGAATCACCAGCGAATGGTTTAATACCAGTGGCACAAAACTCTGACCAATTCCAGTGATAATTCCAATCATCAGTTATGAACATATTGGTGGAACTACATTAAAAAGTTGAAGAGGAAATAAAACATTATTGGTTCTTATTTTTATTTCATCACATTTTAATTACTTATCCATTGTTTTTTATATAGGTATTCAGATTTGCTATTCCATGAAATGGTATTTCCTTTAGTTTTTTCTTTTCCTGTTCTTACTTTGAGAATTGCACAAAACGCCTTCTTTTTCTTATTGGTTTTTAACGTTTATTACCATCGTTGTACTCAACATAAATTTGATAACAAATATCAATTTTCTTTTTTAATAAATGACTAATAATATTTATTCCAATTGTATTTGTTTACAACTCACAGCAAAATACAAAGCAATATTTTAAAATATACCAAAGCGTTGGTAAATTACCCCGCAAAGCACAAAAGTTTTTTTTATTGAACAGCTGATAAGACAAATGACTGGAAACAAACAGTTAAATTTATCGAACTATTCTTACTGCAAAAACATCAACTGACATATGATTTATAAAAACAACTACAAATGCCATTGTGTGCAACGAATGAACGTATCAAAACAAACAAATTTTGTTTTTGTTTAGAATCAGTAGAAGACAAAGCAGGGCAAAAAACAAAATACAAATGGTTGCCAAGTTACAAACATAATTTTAAAATTTCGTGAAACCTTACTTTTTAACGTGTTTTGAAGGTAAATTACATAAGCTGAAGTAAAATACATTAATTAATTTTGCATTAATTTCAACAATATTTTTTTAGTAATTTTTTGTATAATAACGTCCCATTATTATTAAAAATACTATAATTTCTTTCGTCACTAGCAAAGATCATGCGAACCAATTTTGACAATTTTCAATTACGTCAAAACATATTAACCATATGTACTCCCCATCATCAGGCATTGACAACACTAAATATTCCTTTGTGTTATCAGTTCACTTATTCGTTGTTATCCTAAAAGAAGAAGCATAAGTAAAAATAAATCGATTTAATAAGAAAAATTTTTGTAGAAAAACAGAAAACAATCTTTAAATAAAGTACTTTGAATATTTCAAAAGCGACTTTCCGATCAAAGCTCAATTTTTTAGAATATTGAATGTATTAAAAATTGGTTTTAATAATTAAGAAACTTTCTAAAGAACGTGTGTTTCTAAAGTGATCATCAGAGCTTATGAATCACGTCATTGAGATTTGGATTAATTAGGAATTGACCACAAGGATGCGTAACACGACTAAAGTAGAAGCTTTAATAGAAAGCTGCCGCAGTGAAGGAAAATGGCAGAGAGTTATAGAATTGACGGAGGAACTAAAAACGGGTTCTCCCAATAATGGTAGCCAAATGAATTATAATGGTCTTTGCTTACAATATATTACACTAGCAAAGACTATTTTTTCCACATTATTTATTTTTATTAACTTATTGTTTATCAATTTTTACTGTTACAGAATGTTTGGCCCACTTTTTGGTAGGAGAAGCCAAGTTGGAAAGTTATCTAGACGAAAATCCACCCATCGAAAGTAATTTTCTCAAGGCCAAAAATGGTTTACAAGAGGCTAGAAGATTTCTTAATTTGATAACTGGAGAAAATGGACAAAAAGCTGGTATAGCTTTGGACGCTTATTTACTATTGGCCAAACTTTGTTATGCCTGTGGAGAGTATGAGAAAAGTTTAGAGAATTTTGTTAAGGCCGAGTTAAATACTCTAGCTGAAAAGGAATTGACACTGTAAGTGCTTACTAATAGTATTTTCTTCTGAATTGTGTTACACCTGTTTTTTTTTCAGGCGAAGTTTAAAAATATTGGCTGAATCATATGCAATTAAAGGTCTATGTCTGGAAAATCAAACCGCAAAACCGTCTTCGAAGTTCAAGAAAGTTGAAAAGGAAACTGAAATGGTACGTTTTATTGAAAATAATTCCGCAATAGCAATTTCAGCACCTTCATTTACTATTTAGATATCTTGTTTTGAACGTGCTACGGATCTCGGTTTGTTATATCTGCAAGAACAGGATATTGCTACACACTCAGCTTCAGCTAATAATATCGGTGGTTCAACATTAGCCATTAATGCCAGTGTCCAACAGTCTGCTAGTAATATGGCCATCAGTTCTACCATACCAGCAAATCCTCTAGAATTAAATAGACGCATGGGTGCCATTCTTGAAACGGCTTTGCAAAGAGCCCCTATAGTACTAATTAAAGTTGGCAAATTACAGGAAGCCATTGACCGTTATCGTACCATGTTAAATGCCATAGAAGCAAAAACTACCGAATCTTTACGTTTGACTTTGGCCAGGCAATTGGCTGAAGTTTTGCTGAGAGGTGTTTCAGGTACTATTTATACGGCACCTTTTCAAAAGAAACAAGGCACAGGTTCTGCTTTGAAATCAAGTGGAACCGCCAAAAGGCTATGGAAACCCAGAAAGTATGCTGCCAGAAACCAATTTGTACCACGTAATCAACAAGAAGAAACAATTCTACTACTGCTTATAGCAGAAGCGTTGGCAGTACGTGATACTGTTTTGTCCCAAAGTCCTGAATTTAGAGTGGCTCGAACACATGCTATGGGTAATGCTACTGCAGTTTATGATTTGCTTACGTTAGCTACAGTTCGTTGGGGTCTTTTACAATTATTGAACGAGTCTTTTGAAAAGGCTTTGAAATTTTCCTTTGGAGAACAACATGTTTGGCGCCAATATGGTATTTCGCTAATGGCTGCTGGCAAACATATGCATGCTTTGAGGGTTCTACAAGAATCAATGAGACTGAACACAACTGATCATTTGCCATGTCTTTTAGCAGCGAAATTATGTTTTGAATCATTGGGCCTAATAAAGGAAGGTTTAGTCTTTGCCCATCAAGCCTTAGACAGAGAACCTAAAGGTTTAAGAGCGTCTCGTTCTCAACTTTATATTGGCATTGGGTATCAACAATTAGCCATACAAAGCACGCTTAAAGTCGAACGCGAAAAATATCATAAACAAGCGCTAGAGGCTCTTGAAAAGGCCGTCCAAAACGATGGCAACGACCATTTGTGTGAATACTATTTATCTTTGCAGTACGCGTTACTTAATAACATTCCCGAAGCTTTAACACATATACGTTTTGCTTTGGCGTTACGGACCGAACATGCTCCAAGTTTACACCTATTTGCTTTACTTTTAACTGCCTCTCGACGTCCACGTGAAGCATTAGTTGTTACAGAAGATGCTCTTGAAGAATTTCCTGATAATTTGAATTTACTACACGTTAAAGCCCACCTACAATTACACTTACAAGATGCTGAAATCGCTTTAGTTACAGTGCAACGTATGCTGGCTATATGGCGAGAATTATATGAGGGCCAGGTCAATGTTGAAAACGAAGAAAAGCATTCAGATACTAAGAGTGTTGTATTACATGTACCGTCATCACAAATGTCTGATAAAGATTCAAGTAAGTTTTGTTTTAAATTTGATCTTGTAGCTACATACTTGGAATTACAATTTGAATTAGGGTTCCTGGTTTCCTTATCGTAAAAGCAAATTACAAAAGCCGTTCTAAGTCGTTCATATGGATTTTTTATGCTATAAAATATAGAAAAGCTTATGCGGAACAGGACGGCCTATGAACTTTATATATTATTTTATTTCTTTTGATTCAATTATTCGGTTTTTTTACACTATTTTAAGGATCTGAAAATTTAGATCTTGTTGAAATTAGGAACCCTAATATAAAAACCAACCGTTTTAGATTTTTCGTCCACTTAAACGTGGTATTTTAATTTTCGAAACAAAGTAGTCAAGCGAATATAAATTTTAGAAATTCCAAAAGAAAAATACAGTCCTTAATGACATAAAATTTTCAATAATTCGCGATTAATTTGTTTCCAATTTTCCTATAATTTTGGTCGCTCCTGTTCTTTTTTTAATTTATCATAATTTCCAACTAAAGTAGGAAAAATATGAAATTTCCTAATACTTTGGTTGGACACAACGAATATATTATTTGGTGTTTGCAGCATTTATTCGTACATCGAATTTTCATATAAACATCACTCGAGTTCATTAAGAAAAAATACAAGAATTGCATAATAAAACAAAAATAAATAGTTCATGTTTATTTTTTTATCATTTTTATCATTATTATTGAAAATATTGCTAATTCCGCATAAAAACTTAATACTTTAAAAATGAACAATAGACAATGAAATTATATCACATCACCTTCAATTGTCAGTTTAATTCAAAAAAATTAATAAAACATTACAATCATCATGATTTCAGACCTCTCATCATTAATTTAATGTTGTTCTAATTTTAATAAAAATGTCTCTTCTTTTTTTTAAACACACATAAAATATTTTCCGGTAATATTTTAAAAATCATATTTTGGATCGTATGTAATAAACAATTAAAACCGATTGTAAGTTATCTACGCCTTGTCAAAATACTAACAACTATTTGTTTTACTTAATTCAATCGTATACTAAAATATAAACACTTTTACAATATATTTCAATGAAAATTTAAGTATGTACAAGCTACACTAAATTACGCTTTAATATTTTATAAATTTTATATATTTTTATGAAAAAAAAAAACGAATTCACATACAAGTAAAAAAATAAAATAGGGATTTAATTGAAATATCCACTAAACACTTGGTTAACAAAATTACTAATTAAAAACCAAAAAACATACACTTCCAGTAGTTTTAAAGCTTTGCGTTCGTTCTTTTATTTAAATCTTTTGTTTCTAAAGAGTTTGGAGATTTTGCATTTTGGTTTGAATTTAAATTTTACTGTTAATTTTATCATGCTTTTGTAGTGTTTTGCATTAAAAAGAGTTTGTATTTAAAATTTTAATTTGAAGATTCTGTTTATGCGGCTTCTCTGGCGGCAGTTTCGCGGGTGGAACAAGCTTTAAGTGAAGCAGCCAGCTCATTAAGTTCATTTACTCCACGACCAGGACCTCAAAGGCCATGGATGATACAAATAAAAGTAAATGTGGCCAAAAGTTTTTTGTAATTTTTACAATTTTGAATAAAATTCTGTACTACTTCTTTAGATTTGGCTACTTTTAGCTGATGTTTATTTAAATATCGAACAACCAGCAGAAGCATTAAATTGTATACATGAAGCATCATCAATTTATCCATTATCTCACCAAATAATGTATATGGTAAGAGAAATTTTAATTTTAATTTAGCATAAACCAACATATAAAAATTATTTTCATTTTATTATTTAAGATCAATTCTTTTTCCATAAGATGTTTAAAGTAATCTGAATAACGCATTTTATAAGTGCTAGGCTGTGTTAGAAAGATCAAATTCAGAACAATAAAAAATTGATTTTTAACACCGTCTAGTGTGATCCAATTGTATATAACTTCTTACTATATTTTTTTATACAATTCAATTTTCTAGAGAGGTTTAGTTTGCGTATACTTGGAACAATGGAATGAGGCCAAACAGTGTTTCTTAAATGCAGTTTCAGCCAATCCAAATCATACTGAGGCGTTACGGGCTTTGGGAGAAACTCATCATGTTTTGGGTGAACCACGTTTAGCTGAAAAAATTCTTAAAGATGCCGCTAAATTAGATCCCAATTGTCCAAAAATATGGTAAACAATTTTGACGCAATAACTATATTTAAACTTTATAAATATCAACTATTTTATAATTATAAGGTTTGCTTTGGGCAAGGTATTGGAATCCTTAGGAGAATATACAGCCTCAGCAGATTGCATGGCAACGGCATTACAATTGGAACCCACATGTCCCATACTTCCCTTTACCTCTATAGCATTAACATTTGATTAGATTTAATGCAACGTACGTCTTTTACATACTTTTTTTTATTTGGATATTTTTTTTTTATATTTATAATAGTATTTAAACTTTAAACGTTTTTCTAACAATATTGTTCTTAATCGTTAATAATAGTGTCTTTTAAACTGCTGTATAATTCGTTTCGGTTTTCGTTTGCTTATTTCATAACTTAAAAGTACAATTTTTGAAAACTTTAATTACAGTATTAAATTAATGTGAACACTTTTACAGAAAATATGTCCTTTTTCTACTTACGTGTTTAAAATGTTAATTTTTTATGTCAAATGTGTGTGTCATTGTTAAATTATTAATTTGTGGTTCGGATTTAATGTATACATAATATTGTTAATTATATACAAAGTATATGCAATAATTAATATTACATTGTATTAAAGATATACAAAAAATAATGTTGAAAATAAATTTTCTTCAGTGACTAGTAAATTTGCTTCAGTGAATACTAAATAAAAGTAGTTCGCTTCATGGATGCGTGAAGGCTCAGAATCGAAGTTTAGATCTTTGCTTAAAGGACTACAACAGCCAAAGTGAAATATTTCGATTCGAAATACGGCATTTTCAAAACGCAATGTACAAGATATACAAACTTAGTTTCATTTTCGAATCAAAGTTTGCAGTAGACCGCCACCTTGCAAACTAACATTACTTTTCATTCAATTACAAATTGGACTTTGCATTTAAGTATAGGATTTAGTCCAGCAGGTACCAATATCACACATCCACGCTGATAGTTCGTTGGTCTATTTCTGGGCATATTGACTACTGCCTGTACAATCTATCCACTGTCGGTAGATGGCTTGAGGAGCTATAAGAACTACAAAACGCTTGTATGTATACTTCATGTGCATATTACAGGCCCTATCTAACCTGTCTTAAAGAAAAGATCCACTTTCAAACTCGATAAAAAGACGAATTGGAATTTATTATTAGATTTTCTGGATACCGTGACGTATAAACACTATAAAATATCCTGTATTTTATTCCTAGTGACCCTTTTTTACATCAGATCATACAATATTACTGAAAATTACAATTATCGGTTTAAAAAAATTTTCGTTTTTATGAAGAGATTAGTTTAAGAATCTCTGAAATATCAATGGCTGCCTAACTGAATTAGTATGGCAACGCTTTTTTTACAAAATAAAAATAAACGTTTTGGAACACAACAAATATAATAGTGCAATATATAAGAATATTTTCTAGTTGGTGAAATTTGAAAAATAACAAAAATTATTAAATTTTTCAACTTAATATGACAACCACAACAGATCAACCGGAAGGAAACGATGGAGAGCAACAACCACAAACGGAAAATAAGACCACATCCCTGCCGCAAGAAATCATGGACATTATGGAATATTTAAGTTTAAATAGTAAAATCGTTTTCAAATCTCAACAACGACATGAACCTGAATTAGAGCAAAAGGAAAAACTTAAAGTAGCCTTAGACGTCTATCGAAGAAATCCACAAACGTTTCTCATACGTTTCGGAAATTATTTAGAAGAGAAACATTTGCAGAACTTCGCCAGATTGTCAATAGCAGAGGGTGACAGTGAAATGCATTTGATGGTAAAAGACTATCAAAATAAATTGAAAACTAGGCAACAGGATATAAAAAATAGACGCTACGCAGCTATGCAAAAACTTATTGCGGAAGGTGAATACTTCAGTGAGCAGGAAATGATGAAACGCCAACCAGAACTCTATCAAGAACTTGTTGGTCAGTATCTAAGTGCCAGCGAGAAACAACAGCGTGATAGTTATGATGTCAGAAATACCACATTTTCTGGTATATTGATGCACGACTTGGAAAAAAAGCAATTGAATGAAATTATGGATAAGGCAGAAAAGCATTTGGAAAATGCTCAGCAAAATGACATTTCGCCAGATGAAGTAATCGAAAAAGATTTATTGAATAATTTAGAAAAGGAAGATGCAGAGGTCCCCGTCAACTGTCGACAGCAATGGGGTAATTTTGATAATGAACCCATGGCCTGTTCAAGCAGCAAAGTAACAGTGGCAAAATCATCGTTAAAGAAAAATTCCAATAAACTTAAAGCTGCAGACAATTTGATAACGGCCGACGAAAGAGAGTTATTGCGTCAGGAGTTTATAAGTCAAATGCACGAACAATTTCTTACAGGCCAGGATGAAGATTTCGATTATGCAGCTGTCGACGATAATACACAGTTCGATGACTTGAATTTAATAAATCAAGATAAAGAAGATAAATATTTCGAAGAAAGTGATAGTGAGGACGATGTACAGGGTAATGTAAATTGTGTGCCTGGAAATAAAATGGAAGCAGATGATGAATCTGAAGATGAATTGGATGTTTACATGTCTCATTTGAATAAACATCATAGTCTTATAAAATAAAATCAAAGTTCGTTAAGAAAACTGTCTTAATTTATGGAGAATTCGAAGGAATGAGTTTCGATTTCAAGTTATTTATTTTTTCAAATATAACGTAAAGTAAAATCCTAAAAAGGGCGATTGCATGCTGACACACTTTTATTCGGTAAGTTATCAGTTCAAAACACAGTATAAAAGACATACAAATAGGAACGATTTTGTTTAATCATGAAAATACAAAAAATTTCCTATAGTTTCTGATAGGAAAATGTATAATACCTTGTAGGTGCAATAAAACACCATATTTATTAAGGAAACGAAACATTAATTTTTGTAAAAAGTAAAATGCTTACACTTTAATAAATTACAATGTCAAACTGTAAGTAAAAAGTATAAAACAAAAACTGCTAGAGAGTAAGAATTTGAATACAAACAAAAATAATAAAATCTTATACTGGTGAGAAAAAGAACACTGATTATTAAAATATATAAAATAAAAAGAAAAACTTGTAATTCAAAATGAAATAAATAAAAATGTTCAATTCTATCTTCCCCTGCCGCGTCCTCTTGGAAATCCACGGCCGCGACCTCGAATAATTTTACTATTGGCTGGTGGACTTTTAGGTCGTAACGATTCAATACGTGTGGTACAACCAGTAGCTGGAGCCTCAGCAAAATATGTTTGATAAAGTTCAGCATTGAAATTAGAATTTGTCAGCTCGGGTCCCACGGTTAGCCAACCGGGTCTAATGCTCGAATCACGACCGAACAGATGCAAACGTCTTCGACCCAAACAAAAATGTTCAATAATGTGGAAAATTTCAATCGGCTTTTCAAAGGAACCAAATTCATCCTCTTCGGATATAATTAAATCAATATCAACGTTGGCATGTATAAAATCGCCATCTGTAGAACGCCTTACTGTACCTTTAATGCCCATTAAGCAGTGTTCTTTAGTACGTTGAAAAACGGCTTTAGGTTCGAGCTGTTTAGAGTGACCAGGTTTGTTGATATTAGTTCGTATCCAACAAATATCCTCACAACGTCTGAAACCCCATTTTTTCAAACAATTGCGACCCATGTCTAAACCTTCTGATGACCCACACCAAAGGAAGACAAATGACCGATGAGCAGCCACTTCACCAACGTCGAGGTCTAAAAGATGTATGGATGAAATCAGTTAATTGGTTTTTGTTACAATAAAAATTATGATTTACTTAATATTTCATCCCAGTTCCAAAATACTCTAGGTGCACCACCTACTGTGGCCACAGAAGGTGCAGCTCTGGCATATTCTTCTAAAGGTGGCTCTATAAGAATAACATCGAATTTGGTCCCTAGTGTCTTAATATCTAGAGCTTTCAAATCGGCTTTTAAATACATAGGAGCTGAAGCTGTATCTTGTATTAGCTTATCCTTAAGCCTTATAAGTTCCCTTAATTTAGGGTATTCTTCAAAACGATCTGCTAAGCCCACATCACGTATAAAATTCTGTGGTCTTTGACCGGTATCGACAAAATGTTGGCAGTAGTCATTATGTGGGTTTGATGATTGTGTACCCTATAAATAAAGAATATTTAAAAATTACATTTTTATCTAAAATGTTGTCAAAAACCTTTAAAAATGTTGAAGAATCTCTATAAATAATTTCTCCCGGTGTCTTCTTGGCTACTACACCGTCCTCCTCATCCTGACCGACACGTTGATTACTGTGTGCTGCAACACCTTTAAGAGCACCTGTGCCAAAACTCCCCGAACTTAAGGTGGCACTTGTACCTGAATCATTTGCAGTTCCCAAGGCTATTTTCAATTCATCTACACTCGATAAACCCAGCTAAATAAATAAGACAATTATTAAAGAGATGGAATGGAACCCCAAATTCAATGACTTACAGTTTGTGCTAACAATTGTTTACGTTTACGCGAACGCTCTTGGGAGCTTTTCAAAATATCACTCATTATTAGTGCTTATATAAAGCACTAATAGTTTCAAATAATTTTTACTTAAATTAGTTTTTTTTACATAAAAAATTTACAAAATTATTTATTAAAACAATGCGGCAGTGTCATAGAAAAGTAAGAGCAGAGCGGCTTTTTACTATTGATAGTATTGTTAAACGATTTGGTATTACTTTTTCTAAAAATGCACAATAGACGACAGTGTTACCTAGTCGATGAATCTATATTGTTTTCCGCAGTAAATATTTTATGATCATCATTGAGCCAATTCACATTAGCAAATTTTTTAGTCGCACAATTTTTGTTCTCTTCAATTCACACGAGATGAATATTAGTTTGGTAGCAATGTATACGTATACGCAGCTTTGTATGTATTAGTGCTTTTTGCATTCATTTGATGTTTTAAAAATGTGCATGTATTAGTTTTGTGCTGGTGATGCGGGGTTGTAGCTGGTGGAAACTTTACGCCACCGAAAAACCATTCTCTTCACCCTTCTTGCCTATAAACTGTCATTTTACGCCAGCACAAATGTTCTAATGTGAATTGGCTCATTAAGATTATCCTAAATGTTAAATTAATAAAATTAAAAATAATTATAAATAAGATATTTCAGAGAGTCAAAATTATCCTCACAATCAATTTGAAATATAGAAAAATTAAATTAAAATTTTCCGAAATTGGCTACTCTGTTCTTTACAGTTGTTACCCCTTGACAGCTGTCAAATATTCGATTGAGAGAGTGCAGTTTTTTTTCGTATAGTATTTTGTCGAGGTGCCTGTAGAAGGAAAAATTTAACAATTTTATCTATTTAATTTAAGTAGCTTTAATTAATACAAACAGCAAAATGAAAGTTTTATATAAAACATTGCTGTTTGCAGTGATTTTAATGGCTGGTTTTTTAATATTGAGCACTACAGCTCAAAGTAAACAAAAGGTAAATTTAAAGTGGTTTGTTTTAATCTCTCAAAAATACAGGGTGCATGCTGGGCCACGTCATAGTGGTTGTAATATAAAAATATAAACTATGATAAAATGCCGGTTGATGATCAACAATTTATATGATTTTCTCTCCACAGTCTGGTCTGTCACTATCGGAAAAGGTACAAAATTTAATGGAGATGAATAACAAAAAAGCCCTATTGCGTTTTAACGGACAAAAGTTTAGGGAATATGTAAAAAATTCACCCCGTAATTATTCGATGATTGTTATGTTGACTGCCTTGGCACCTTCAAGACAATGCCAAATATGTAGGCATGCCCACGATGAATTCCAGATAGTTGCCCAATCCTATAGATTTTCAGCAGTATATTCGAATAAAGTCTTCTTCGCCATGGTAGACTTTGATGAGGGTTCTGATGTATTCCAAATGTTGCGATTGAATACGGCACCAGTGTTTATGCATTTCCCTGCTAAAGGTAAACCAAAAGGTGCTGATACCATGGATATACATCGTGTTGGTTTTGCTGCTGATGCTATAGCCAAATTCGTTGCTGAACGTACGGATGTACAAATTCGTGTTTTCCGTCCACCTAATTATTCGGGTACCGTTGCAATGGTTACTTTGGCTGCCCTGGTTGGTGGTTTCCTATATATGAGACGTAATAATTTGGAATTTTTGTACAACAAATCGATATGGGGAGCCATAGCGGTATTCTTTTGCTTTACTATGATTTCGGGACAAATGTGGAACCACATACGCGGTCCACCATTGGTGCACAAATCCCAAAACGGTGGTGTTGCTTACATACATGGCTCATCGCAAGGTCAATTAGTTGTAGAAACATATATTGTTTTAGGTTTAAGTAAGTCCCCTCTTAAATATGTCTTACTGTTATATGAAAACTTTTAAGTATACAATGTCGTTTTCTTTAGATGCCTTAATTTTCTTTGGAATGCTTTTATTAACGGAGGCTGGCAGCCAGACGGATCAGCGTAAGGGCCGTATCATGGCAATCGTTGGCTTAGCTTTCTTAGCCATATTCTTTTCATTTCTTTTATCGGTATTCCGTTCGAAAGCTCAGGGTTATCCTTACAGGTATATTTTTATTTAATACAACGATAAATTTAGATATTTTATAAAATCTACATTATTTCTTTCCATTCCAGTTTTCTTTTTAAATAAACCTAAATAACTTGAGTTCAAAATTCCTGCAGACGATAATAATAAAAATGAAAGAAATATCATATGATTATTAATTTGGTATTTTGATGAAGTAATGTTTTGTTTGTATAAAACATATTTAAAACAATAAAAAAAAACAAATTTTTCATTAATATATGTATCTATTATAGATGAAGTTGAAGTGGTGTGATTAAGTGGTTTTCACGATTTTCGGCTTAAAATATCTAAAAATTACCCACAAAAATTGTAAAAGTTTTACAAATTTATGGTTGTAAAAAGCGTACAAAAACACAAAATGTTTGGCATAAAAACACTTAGATATGTGGTCTATAAAAAATAAATAAATTCCATAGGTTATGGGTCTATTACAGATAATAATTGAGCTTCCAGTAGGTTGTTAGTTGATAAAAAAAAAAAAAAAACATTGTTACTATGGCAACTTAAATTTTATTTTTAGGCATACAAATATTTTCTTAGGCGACGAAATGCATTTATAATTTTTAACTAACAATGAAGAGCTACTGAGAACGTTTACGTTGTTTAAGGGATGAAGAAACTTTTGAAAAATACTCAACAACATGTGATATTTTTATTCGTAATTTATGAGAAGTGTGTACTTAATTTAGTTAACTGTGACGCAAGCTGGAGATCGAATTGTTAAATTTTGTGCGTTTGTGACTTGCCATAGACTTTTATTGGACTCCATGAGGTGTCACATTGTAGGCTGCGAAAGTTGCTTTTGTGATGGAACCACAAATTTGCTTTGAGGTTCAACTGAAGTAGTAAAATATGGCAATAGAACTGAGGATCGGTACTTTTCCATAATCTAGCCATAAGTAATTATTGCAATTTGCGTTAAGATTCAAAAGTGTTCTCTTTTAAACCAAAATACTCAGTTACGTATTGTTAGAAGATACTTTACTGCGAAAGAGTAGATCATACTAAAAACTTAATCAATAATAATAATAAATCGAGTAACACATTACAAAATGTGTTCTTCCAGAACACATAAGTCGCCGTAGTCTAGTAGGTAGTGTGTTGGCTTATTAGACGTAAAGCTAGGGTTCGAGCCCCAGGCCAGACATCAAAACAAAATACAAAAAGTATTTCTTCGGCGATTTCCTCTCAGCAGATTTCTGGCAAAACTCTGAGAGTAAATAAAATTGCCATGAAAAGTTTCTCAAAAAATCTGTCGTTCGGAGTCGACTTTAAACTGTAGGTCCCGCCACTTATGTATAAAATTAACACACACAACATAAGTGGTGTGAGAAACTAGGTCAACAATCCTGACTGAAGGGTTGTAATGACCAATTATGTATGTATGTATGTTCTTCCAGATGATCTTATAAAAGTTAGAAAAATATGTCAAAAAAGTACAATTTTATTTACCAAACTGTCTCATGAATTCGGAATTAGTTGTTGAGGTCAACACATATTTTTAAAACGGATCGAAATTCGTGTATGTAATAAAATAGATAATTTTAATAGGTTTGTTTGAAATAAATAAAAACATTTATTAACATAAATAATATAAATTACAATTGCATTTTTGTCATTAAGATATTAAAATGAATAAAAAATTTCTTCTTTTTAAAGTTAATATATAATAACGTACATATATTTCATATTTAAATTGTACTCTGTTTAATTGGAATATGTTTGTGATATGATATTACAGTTTACAAAATGTATGGTATTATTGCCTTTCTAAATTTAGGATAATTCTTAAAGTTCTCTTGATACCATTTGTGGGTCAGTAAAGCATTGATTAACTGAAAGTAATAAAATTTAGATTATAAAACAATTCTATATCATAAATATTACGCGTACCTGATTGGAAAATACCCATATTACCACCAATTTCCAAGTGAAACTTTGACGCAATATACCCAATAAAACAACATACATTAGAATTTCGAAAAACATATGAGGTGAGGAAACAAGACTGAAGAAACCACCAGTCGGCAAGAGATGACTTTCTGTTTTAACTTGACCAGTTTTAGAGTCTTTGCGCAGATTAACTAATATCATATTAGATTTATACTGCTGAGACCAACCAAAATGGAAGAAGAAAATGCAAAAATATTGCAATAATGTTACTTTGGTAAAACTAAAAGTAGAGGGTAGCGAACCTAAAAATTGAAACGATTGTCAGTAATAATATAATATAGTATATATTATACAGGAATTGTTTTACATATTTACCTCTGACAAATCCTTCAGTGTTTGCAACTAAAGCCAATATAGCGCCGAAATAATGTAAATAGCCCACCAAATAGTGGGACAAATTAATTTTACTTTTCTTTGAGAATATTTGTACAAAATTTGTTTCATAGAAACGTCTGGCACATTGTAAAGTCATTAATACAGTGGCTACTAAAGCACTATGCGAGTTAACTAAGACACTACGGTTCTTTGCACCACCAGCCACAAAGTCCAAAAAATCCAAAACATAATCGGGAGCTATGCTATGCATTATTATACCTTTTAAAACCAGGTACAGCGCTAACATAGACCAGCTAAATGCAAAGACATAAAAATGGCCAAACCATGATTTCGGCACTTCTAATTTTGATACCAGTTTATCTTCGGGACCTTTGTAACAATGTTTGCCATAACGGAATGATTGCCTAATAAACGCCGGCAAATGTGGTTCCACAAAGTTCAATAGACTGCCGAATATTACAATTATCACCGTAAAACCAATAAAAATTGTATTCACGATACTTATATTGTATTTATCTATTAATTCATATACTTCTTTTATAATATTAAACATTTTGTATAACTAACGCGTTAAAACAATAAATAATGAGGAGCTTAGGTTATTTAATAAACAATTTCATTCAGTTATATTGTACAATTTTCTTATCACTGGTCAAACTTTCTTTTTTTTATTTGCACGGAGTGAAAATAAACGTTTGTGTGTACATTTCGTTATTCTAACGACTATGTACAGAGAAAATCTCTCTTTAAAACATTCTCTCTTGGCATCTCTACGAATAGTGCTGCCAAATTAGTAAAATTGACAAAGGTTTTTAAGTGGTTTTTTTGGAATTTTATATTGTGTTGGAAATTCAGAGAAAGTATTTTATTTAGGTAAGTTGAAGGAGAGGGGACCAACCAAGGTCCATTCCGGTCGGTATATACCTAAGTTATCAAGTAAGCCTGTTGTGCGCTCATCACTTGGGGTACCAGTTATACTTCCTATAGGATGTTTCCATTTGTACAAACTTTCTTATCTTCCTTCAGGCCATTACTCTGATATGAGTTATTTCTGGTACCTATAGTGCCATTATCGTACCATTTGTATCTCGAACTCGCAAAGACTGGGCAATGACATAAAAAGTGTTCCATCGTTCGGATGTCCCTGCATTCATAATTTTCCAACACGTCAATACGGTGCTGGTGTTCTCCGTGAGTACATTCATTAGAGTACTCCAGACTTAAAATGTTCGTTTGCTTTTCCCTCATCGAGATTACCCCAAAGTATCTTTGAACTGCTTTCTACTGTATCACAGATCCGCAATAGTCAATGTGACGTTTCCGTCCGCTGTTTTAACTTGGTTTTCAACGCACTGTAAGGCATTGGCTTATCCAAGCTTGTGGTATGGAATACCCGGGCCCTATCAACCAAAATATTCGCTTTCTCATTATCGATCACTTTTTGATGACTATGTACCCAAATAATGCGTACCGTTCCATACCTGAAGTAATTATTTGCTTCTATTCCACGAAGTCTTTACATAGAAAAGTATCACACTGCAGAGTATCAAATTTCATAAATTCGCCATATTTTATTGTAAATATCAATTTATAATATACATATGTATGTATTAATTGGTGTATTCATTTACATAAATACTTTCCATATACGAATATTTTCTAAGTTATACAACTACCTCTCTACTGATACGTTTTCAATATAAATTTTTAATGCTAAACTGTGGTTAGCTTAATATGAATTAGAATATTAATTTCTAAATTGTTCCTTTTCACTTGTCCTCTTGATTTCGCTTGTATTTAACAATACAAAATGCGTGGAGTTGTTGGTTGTCAAATGTCCACGCCGCTGCGTGATAAAGTACCACCCTTGTATGGTGGCGGCTTGGGGCGTAAATATGTATTTGGTGGACTATCCGTTTGATAATAACTATTTGGACTATAAAGGAAATATTAATACATTATATTAAATGATAATCTACGATGTTACCAACCTTTGCGACCGCATACTTATATTGTCCAACAGACAATTGGGGTCCTTTAAACTTTTTAGTGTCGTAACTGGTTGAGAATTTGTATCCGAATATTGAACCATTTGTACAGTGGATGATGTAGTGGGATATGTTTCCTTATAGCTAAAGTAAAGAAAAATATTTTCGTTACAGTTTTAAACGTTTAGACAAAGAACTTTTATATATAAATCCAGTTATTGTTAATAAAATGTGAAGAATTTCACCTTTCTCTTCTTTTAAATCCCTCGTTTTTTCTTACAACTTCTATTTCGTCGTCATTTACTTCTGAATCGGATTCATGTTTCGAATTTACACATTCCTCTTCACAAATGTGAAAAATATTATCGAAAAAATATTCTGAAAGTGGATCATGTCTAAAATAAAACCAATAAAGAAAGTAAAATAAAAAATATAATTAAAAACTTAAAATAAGAAATAAAAAATAATAATTGAAAATTAAGTTAATAATTTAAAGAAGACAACTTTTCAATTGATCATATAAAAGGATCGGGATCCATTAAATCTCTTCTAGTTAATAAAAGCAAGTGATAAACATTAAGAAAAAAACCACTTCAACATTTGACAAAATTCAAAATTGGTCGTCGAAATCTGTGTCTGTATGAAACACTTCCGAAACTTATACTATTTATGTAATATTCTCCATAAAAAATTTAATTTTACTTACAATTTCTGATGCTTGAAGCATAAACTGGCCGTTAGAATGCCACACAGTATGCCAAAAATCATGCCCGGTATAGCAAAAGCAAATGCAAATTCATCAATATAATTACGAACTGGTACGTCATCACGTGAAATGCCAAGCCAGCGATCTTCACGTCTTTTAAGATTACCAGTTTCAATGATATTACCATTAACTTTATTGCTATTAGAACTATCATGATTATGGTGTAGAACCTCGGGATCAATTTCAGCCCCCACCATTTTAAAAGCACACCAATCAAGTTTGAAACCAACATTTTCGAAAATTTTTTGCACGGAAGTACGTTTATAAGTACAGGAAGGTAGTTTATATAAAGGTCGCACCTCTTCCTGCAATTGTTTAAGGCGTTCGGAGAACTTAGCAAAACTTCCTAAATGAACAATAACTCTAAAATTCATAATTATTAAAGCACGATGGAATAGAAAAATATTTAATTAATATACCCCTCATGTTGTTGAGGCCTTAAAGGCAAACGTCCTCCCATATGAACAGCTGATTCCATGAACACCAAACTTAAATCGCCTTCACTTTCAGGCCATAAATCTTTGCGAAAAATATTACGTAAATTTTCTACTCGACCCGGATCCATTAAATGCACCCAATTTAGATTATCGATTTTCATTTGTATAACATTAGGAGCATGGAATTTGTGTTGTATCGTTATAGATAATTCCGCGCGCCGGGTTGCATAGTTTTGCTTATTCAAGGCCACTATCTCTAAAGTGATGGTCTTCGCTGCTAGTTCTGTTGGTGGCGTACCATAAAGAAAACCAGCATGATGCTCTTGACTATACATGTAACGCATCCATGACGGCAAATCTGGATAGGATTTCAAAGAAGGCGTATAACGGAATTGCTCATTTATCACCTGATGAGTCCAGTTGAATATGACAGGTTCTATTTTAAATGTATACAATTCACCCACAGCTGCCTGACTTATGAGATAACTTTTGGAGGCCACCATTAGATCAAGTAGAACCATACATAAAACAAATTTTTTTAATACGGCAAACATTTTGATTACGAAACTTTTCGTCTATATTTTTTCTAATGTTTTAACATTTCCTTAATACGGTTATTTATTTGTAAATATTCGAAAAGAAATTGAAAATAATTTTAACAAAAATTTTATTTTTGTGTGAAAATAAATTCTCTCTCAGTTGTGTATCTATCTACCAATTTGTTTCTGCCGTTTTTAGAGGGTGTTAATGTTTTTGTTGTATTTTTGGAGGTTGATGGACATTCCGAATGAAAAGAAACGTAATATATATGTATTTTACGGTAACTGGGAGGTGTAAACAGAGAGCTCAACGGTCTTATTTTTAACAACTCTGTTTTTTAAACATCTAGTGATGCCAGAGAGATGTTTCCAGTGTTATCAAATGTTAAATTCTATTAAAGTTTTTGTTCTAATTTTGTTGTTTTTATTGATAAAATTGGAACTAACGTCTTGTAATAGAATAAATTATTAGTAAAAATACTTTCCGGGAGCTCCAAAAAACATTAAAAGGTCCACTATATGGTTTGTCAATGAAGAGCAAAATGAATAAATCGCTTAAATCGTATGTATAAAGTTTGGTATCACCATCATACGCTGACATCACATAGTACATCATTCACAATAATCCATTCTCTTATTACAAAAACAAAAAATAAGTTATTGTCAAATTCCAGTATTGCAAAATTGAAATTTTAAAATAGTACTGAACTATACTGAAAGAGTACTTTTTTGCATAAAATGGTAGTTTTATAAAATTATATTTATTATATATACTTTACGTACGGAATGGAATAGAAAAACTAACTACATGTTTCTCATATACAAAACAAAAACAGTTGATTCGAAACGTAAGGTTTAGTCAAAAATGTCAACGCAACGCATTCGTAATCTAAAAGCGAACATTAATACATACGTTAGTTTAAAGACTTTTACCATTATTAGCCTAAGCCCATTTATGGTTGAAAAGCGCAAATCATAAAATTGTAAAATAAAAAAATTCTGAAATGTTTTGAAATTGAAATTTGCCAGGAAACAAAAAATCTGTAACCAAGTTCTGAAAAAATGAATGAATTAATTCTTTAATAACTTTTCCTGATGTTAAATTTAGATCCGATACCAAATTTTACAAAAGTTAGATCGAACAAGTGAGAAACTAGGTCAATAATCCTGACTGAAGGGTTGTAATGACCAATTATGTATGTATGTATGTAGATCGAACAAAGCACAAAAAATTATAAATATTTCGACAAAGAATTTGCAAAAAAAGCATTTTGGAAATAAAAGAAACATAAGGAAGAGAAAGAAATTATTCAAAAATTCATTTACAAAATAATTTAAATTTAATTATTTTTTGTATGGCAGTTTTCTAATTTTAATTTATTAGAATTTGAAATAAATGACACAATGGCAACATTGTTTTAATGAAGTAACCAGATATATCGGTGAACGCCTGCACTAACAGATGTGAAAATTACTTATTCTAGGCACGCACCGTCCAAATCACGATGTACAGTACATGTATTTATGGTATACAGTACTCATTTCGAATAACGGCACTTTGGTGAGATTCGATTTTATTCACCACACCGGATAAATTCACCACACTAGAAACTCACCATACTTCGATTTTATTCACAACACCGGATAAATTCACCACATTTTGTAAAAACTCACCACAACTACAAAATTCACAATACTTAAAAAAAAAAAACCTTTTTTTGCTCTTCTTTCCTTCCAACCAACCAGCACCGAACAACAAACAAACATCCTCCCATTTTGTTTTCGTTTTGTCCGAATCGGACCCTCTTTTTGGTGAGCAACCTAAACAATCTAAACTCTCCCTTTTTACCTACCACCCTACTTTTTCTACCTACAACATTCACACACATATATTAATTAACGCTGTTATTGTTTTCCCTTTTTCTGACCTGGGGTTGAACAGTCGCCGTTGGGCGTCTATCTAAATAAGGCTACTTACTTTAACTTGTAATTAACTACTTATTAGACAGATAGACCACATAGTACATTAAACAAACGGGGGTTAATACTTACTTAATAAACCCGGAAACGGAAAAACAATGTGCCAATCAATTATTTATTAAAATATATATTTATTTTTTGAACGAACAAAAAAACAAATTTGATGAAAATAGTACTGAAAGCTTGGCGGTGGTATACTGCGGTATTTTTGAAATGAAAAAGTACTGAAAAAAATACAAAAGTACTAAATTTTTCAACACTGTCAAATACTGTCATCAATTCTCACAAATTTTCCCGATAAGAAAACCAAAATTCTATGCAAGAAAAATATTTATTAAATAATACGTGGCGTTTATCTCATATTTCTATTTAAAAATAACATGAAGTAATTGCATAAATTACAGTATTACAATAAAATGGCATTTATAGAATATTTACAGCTGATTCTCTTCATTGGTTCAGCATTATTTGCGGCACTTTTAATATCGGTAAGCTTGTCGATGGCCTCAACCCATATTATTATTATGAGTGTGTAGAGCCGGTAAAAGCTGGGATGAACATTGTTTATTCCTTTTTGTTTTCCAGTTATTTATAGTACAAAAGTCTGTAACCACACCTTTGCCGGTTATAAAAAGGCACAAACAAGAGAAAACATTCTTGGATTCAGATACCTTAACAACGTTCGAATTTCCCAGTATAGAAGATGAACCCAGTGTTGAACTCAGTGTCATAGTACCCGCATATAATGAGGAGGAACGAAGTAAGTTTTGGAAATAGAAAAAAGAGAGAAAATTGAGATGCTTTTCATTTTATTTTTCTTTTATTTAAAAAAAATAAAATTTTACATACATATAAATTTTTGCTATTAAATTATTTTTATCTTCTAGTGCCTGCTATGTTGGATGAGTGCCTGGAGTTTTTAGAAGAAAAGGCAAAAAGTGAAAAATTTTCATATGAAGTCATAGTTGTTAGTGATGGCAGTACCGATGGCACAGTTTCCCTGGCCTTAAAATATTCTAAAAAATATTCTACAAATAAAGTACGAGTTTTAGAGTTAATAGAGAATCGCGGCAAAGGCGGCGCAGTGAGATTGGTAAGCCAACTACTTTAATTTATTTAATTTGAGTATCTTAAATAATTACATTTCATTTTTAGGGTATGTTAAGTGCCCGTGGTCGTTATTTATTGTTTGCCGATGCAGATGGTGCTACAAAATTTTCCGATTACAATAAATTGGATGCTGCTTTAAAATGTATTAGTAGTAGTTATAAGGATGATGCTGTTGTAATTGGTTCAAGAGCACATTTGGAAAAAGAAGCTATAGCAACAAGGAGTGCTTTTAGGTAAGCTCTACAATTTATTGTGTATAAAATTTTTATAATTATTCATAAAAAACCTATTCTTCTAGAACCTTTCTAATGCACGGTTTCCATTTCTTGGTATGGTTGTTTGCTGTACGCAGTTTGAAAGACACACAATGTGGTTTTAAACTTTTAACGCGTTCGGCTGCCCAGAAACTCTTTACAAATCTACATGTAGAAAGATGGTAAATTTAATATTTATTTTTTATATATAAAGCTCATAACATAAAAATACTGTTATATAAAAATATTTTGATTTGTATTATTTTTTTATTTCTCATAAGGGCTTTCGATGTTGAACTCCTTTACTTAGTGGAACGCCTTAACATTCCTGTGCGTGAAGTGGCTGTTAATTGGCAAGAAATTGATGGTTCAAAATTGTCACCATTTTGGTCCTGGATACAAATGGGTATTGATTTGTTTTTAATATGGTTCCGTTATCTAATTGGTGCCTGGCAAATTGATGTCAAGCCACATACAGAGTAATTGCTTTTAGGAATTTTTTTCTCATTATATTTACAAGTTCCGTTATTCATAACATTTAAAATTAAATTTTTATACTTCTTTTTTGTAAAGTATGTTAATTTTTTTTAAGATAAGCTATAAAATACATACTTTTAGTTAAATCATTTCTCGTACAAGTAAAGTTAATATAAAATTGAAAACATATTTTTGTAAAAACTTTATATATGTGGTTTAGTTTTAGTTCTATGAATGGGACAGGAAAAGTCATCTATTACTGTAATAGATAAATGATTTTTTGATATCCACTAATACCCTCACTTGATCTAAACAAGACAATTTACATCTTGATAGATTAATTGGACCCCTAATTTAATTTTTACTTACTTTAATCCTCTAGCTTTATAAAAAGGGCAACACACAGAAATATTTCAAAGTGTCCATTTGAGTCACTAAGCCCTATGATTTTAGAGTAGAACACACCTTCAGATATATAAGATATCCCTTTAGTACCTAATAACTGTACGAATAAATCTGATCTGGTGGCCTGTGTCCAATGTTCGTACCATTAGAGTCGAAAAAGTTATCGCTCTTTAGTCCACCCAATAATATATAATACAATTCAAAATATTGAGAAAAATTTCCAATACTCTCTTCTTGAAAAAGCCTAGCTTTCAATTAATACTTTTAAATATTATAATTATATTTGTTTATATTTTGCCCTTTTAAAATAAAAGATTTTGAACTTTAATAACAATAATTTGAAAAAAATGTTATTTTATTTAAGCGATTTTTTAAAACAGCGGCTTGAGCTAGTTGAAGTAATAAATGAAATCTAAGGCAGCTTAATTGTTTAAATACGAACGGCGTCAATGTGCCGTTGAGTTGATAACGTTTGCTTTAGTTCACAGTTTCAAAGGGTATAGTGTTTAAAAGAACAGACATTTATTTGGTGCTTTTTGTTTATTAAATTTGTGTGAAAAGCCGCGTAAAAAAATTCAATTGCATTAGTTATTGTGATAATAAAGATATTTATATTTATTTTATTAAAAAAAACAAAAAATGAAAAACATTCTATGGCTTAAAAAGCAACAAGTGGTTTCGTATGCATTTTCGGCATTTCAGTTTTTTTTTTGGTTTCTTTTAGCTGTGCAGTGTTTTTGTTGTTTTTACTTACGACAACGAAAATGAAAAATGAAATTCCTGTAGGGAATGCAACAATAACAAACAAACAACAACAGCGATAAGCACAAGATAAAACAAGAATCCAATCAGACATTGTTTTATTTCTACGCTCACTTTGTTTTGTTTTTAGCTGAGAGTGAGTGCGAGTGTATGACTGCGTAAAGTTGAACGAGTGTGCGTGCGTCTTTACAAAAAAAAGAAACAAGAATTAAAAGCTCATAAAAAAAGAAATACGAAATGAAAAATTCCAAGAAATAAAAAATCAAAAAAAGTGTTTTAAATCAAAACTAAAATAAATCATTATAAGAAAATAATTTAATATTAACATATTAAATAAGAGAATCAAATCAACACAGTGAATGAAATAAGTGTGCCACATACAGTTAATTTAATACAATACAATAAATTTTGAGCTGAAATTGAAAGTGCCATTTATTATTGTTTATTTTTTTAGTTGCATTGTTGTTATAATGATCATTTAAGAAGTAAGAAAAAAAAAAATAAAAATATTAAAAAACAACAACAACAACACTGTTTCTTAGTGTCCGCAGTGTCGTATTTATTGTATTTCTTAAAACCAAAAAAAAAAAAAACAACTCCCGCCTTAATTTGACATAAGTATAGTTTTTTGCTATTTATCCTCCATTAATTATTTTCGCGTCGCCGCGTTTATTTCTATAATTAAACAAACTTTTTTAAAATAATATTTAATAACTTAATTTTATTTGTTAAAAAACGGTGCCATCTTCATTTAAACCACACTTAATTAGCCATCATCTAACAATACAAGGTAATTAATTATAATCCAAATAAACAGCAACACGAAGTGCTCCTTTTATAACTTGTGCCAGTTAGCTAGTTGGCTATCAGCGGCTTAAGGGCTTGAATTGCTAAAGATATATGAAATAAATTGTTTCTTTTTCTTTCTGTTATATGATATTAGCCAAGGGCAATGAGTCATCATATGTTTGCCTTTAAGTTTATGGCCAAATCAAATTTTTTTGTTTCAAAACTTGACCATTTTTGGTTATTTACCATAAAATGGTAAATTTTTTTTTGATTACAATTTATCTATTAATTTTAAACCATATTTAAATTGTAAATCATTGAATGACCTTGAGTGTTTATAAGACAATTTTTGTTTTTGGATAAATTTAAAATCATAACCAATAAACCAAACGATCCAAAATTTATTGTTTTACGTCATTAAACCAGTTTTTGTTATGGTTTCTATTGATTAAATAAAATTTGCATATCATTTAATAGGCGTACCATTTAATTTCGTTACCAAACGTAGATTATCAGCTCAATGAGTTAATAAACGAGCATATCCATCTTACATCCACTTTTCAAAAGATCATAATCTAACAATTTGATCATATGATACCATTTTCTAAAATTTACTTTCAAAAATAAATATTATTTAGAAAAAAATAAAACAAGTAAAAGTACAAAAACATAACTCACTTGGCTCATTCCTATAAGGTCCAGTTGTAATACCAAATTTGTGGATTGAAATTTAATGTAAATTTTACCAAAAAATATTTCGCCTCAGGTTCTCAACTGCCGGGCAATAAGATAAAAGATGTTTTGTGAAGCCAATGCATCATTACATATGCTTTGCGGTTTTATAATGGATTCTAGGTAGATTTGACGCAAATCTCAAATCACAGAGAATATCCATAGTAGGCCAGATTTGTTTGGTCTCTTTAAAAGAGAGGTTAATTTTCCTATCTTTGTTCGTCCTTCATTAGCTGTCAATTTCACATATAAACTCATTCAAGTTTTTATCAGCTGTTGCAAGTGCGTCATCTATAGTATTAACTTTAATGTCCCCGTATCAAGGAAAACCACGGGTACTCTAACCCGTTGAATATCATGTTGAATTAAAACTTTTAATTTAAAAAAACAATAAAGATCGTATTTTTTTTTTTTGTAATTCGTTGTTGTGGTTATGTATTCCATATACGAAGAGTGTCAGTTGCTGGAACTCAATTAGAGCTCGTAGTTCATTATTTGAATTTGAATTTCTCTTTGCATTTGTTTATTGATAATATTGAATTCCATATAATAAACCCATTTGGTCATATCAAAAGTAAAACTTGGAAAACAATTGTTGACTTAATACAAACACTTTATGACAAAAGTATAGATTTAAAGCAGATGATGGTTTTTTTTTCAATAAAAAACGCACAATAATTATAGGGGCTATGAAAAATGCAGGTGATATTATTGAAAGGTAAACATTATGAATGATACGAAAATGAAGGGAAGAGCCGCTAAAGACATAGCATATGTTTATACATAATTTTTATTTCTTTTCTTTTTCAATTAAATACAGTGAATATCAATAAATACCAGGCAAACGTATCACAATATTTTTATTATTTGATATTGAAAATGTACAAATTCTTTGCGAGAGTTCAATATTATATTGTATTATGTTTGATTGAGTACCTTTTCTGAAGTCAAAGTACGTAATTGTACAAGTACAATTTAGAATGTCAACGACAAGCTGAACGATAGTGGTGCGATGTCGGTCTTAAGGATCATAGAAGTAAGTTTAAAAAGGTTATGTTGGTTTAGCTAAAATTTGAAGATGTTGTGGTTCGTCTAAGTTTGAAATTAATTTCAAATTATTAGATTTTATCTTCAAAAATACGTGGAATGGGAAAATTTATTGGAATAAGGATGTAATAGTAAGCTACTTATCAATGATTGTGATCGAAATTAGCGTCTTGGAAATTGTTCATCAGACATCCTCTGGAATTCTGGATTGGCGTGAATACATCGAATTTCAATGCAAATATCCTAACCAAGAAATAGATTCCAAAGATTTATGGCGTACTATTAAATATGGTAGAAGTTCGCTTATTGTATGGGATTCAAAATAAGAAAAGACGTAGAGAAAATTTGCTAATTTCTAGTAGGTAGCGTGTAGGCTTATTAGGGGTGAGGCCGTGGTCCAATTTCTAACCTCAGACATTTTGAACAAAACGAAGTATGAGGAAATATTTCTTCGGTGACTGCCTCTCAGTAGATTTCTGGCAAAAACTCTGAGAGTACAGTAAAAGTTTCTTAAAAATCTATTGTTCGGAGTCGACTTTAAACTGTAGAACCCGCCATTCATGGATAAAATTAGCACACACAATATGATTGATGTGGAAAACTAGGCCGTAATCATGAGGGAGAGGTTATAATGATCAATTATGTAAAATAGGGAGGAATAAAATATTTATTTGGAACGATAAATATTATTTAATACAAATGTCCTTACAGATTCGGCCTGTGTAGTCCATCATTGTGTTCCTATGCACTCTTTTCTCAGCATTTCAACCGATACCGCACCCATTGTAGCTGTGACGATATTTTTTAGGTCCATTAAATATTAGATTAATACGTTCATGGTATCGCCTCTTGTTAAAACCATATGTTAATCTTCATGTTATATGCCTAATTCTTCCATTTTGGACCAAAAATGTCAATCATCTTTGCATGGTACATTTTTCCATTGACTGTTGAGGTTTTTTTCAATAAAATACCATGGAATATAACCTACAAATTTTATGTACAAATCGATAATTTTATCTTTTATTTATTTGAAAAATTTTCTCTATTCAGAGCGCTTACTTCACACCCCCTTAGCAGTATTGTAATTTTAGTGATTTATAATTTAGTCTAGTTTTAATATATTTTTTTTTATTATTTATTATTGTTTATTTTATTTAGTGATTCGATTTTCATGCCCTCATAGGAAATGTTTACTTTTTATGTTTTACTGATAAGTACGACTTTGTTTAACTTTTTTTTATTTGTTACATTTTTTAAATTATTTTATTCGATAAATATTTTTATATCAAAATAATGCCCATTGCTTTGTAACTAGCAACAGAAAAAAAGTGATGCTAATGACGCATAGAATTATAACAACAACTAGCGATATTAAATGTTAATGGGGTAAGGAATAAACGAATGCCAAATATAAACGATTCATACAGTATTGTATGGAAAGAAAGATAGGAAAAATAAAATCAAATTTTAGTCGTGAAACGACCGGAGTCATACACTTTTCTTTCTTGTGCATATAGTAGAATATATGGTCATATTTAATTTCATGGCATGTAATGCATATTGATTAGCAAATATTTTCTTGTATTCTATATTTCATTTATACACAGACGATCGTACGTTATGTTGTTGTATAGTTAAAAAGAAATTAATGATAACGAAACTATGAAAAAAAAATAATACAAAATAAAATAAAGTAATAAACCCAGCGGCATTTTATGTAATTAATGGAAAATAGTCTTTATCTATTATATTATAATAGTCTTAAACGTATGCCATCATTGTATGCAGTTTGTTCAGTAGGCTTGAGCGAATACATCAAACAGCAGATTGTCAATGAATTTGACGAAAATTAATTGTCATTAACAGGTCCATATTCAAACTAAAAGTTTTTGTAGACACTATATTTATAGATTGTAGCGGATTTGGAAACTGGCTACATTCCTTTTAGTTCTAGCCATAGCTGGTTTAGGGTTTTCTTAAAAATAAGTAAACAGTACTGATTAAAAATAACGGTTATTAAAACAAATATCTGAGAAAGGAAACTCCCAAACCGGATCTAACAGTTATTCAAAACATATATGTTGAAGTCGCCGTAGTCTAGTAGGTAGTGTGTTGGCTTATTAGACTGAAGTCCCGAGTTCGAATCCCAGGTCAGACATCAAAACGAAAATATGAAAATATTTCTTCGGCGACTTCCTCTCAGCAGATTTCTGGCAAAAACTCTGAGAGTAAATAAAATTGCCATGAAAAGCTTCTCAAAAAACTGTCGTTCGGAGTCGACTTTAAACTGTAGGTCCCGCCACTCATGTATAAAATTAACGCACACAACATAAGTGGTGTGAGAAGCTAGGTCGTAATCCTGACTGAAGGGTTGTAATGACCAATTATGTATGTATGTATATGTATGTATGTATATGTATAGAGGCATTAAACTTTCAGGCTGGTTTCGAACATAAGGTAATCGTCCGTTTAAATTGTGCAGCCGTTTCGCTGACCAATTTCTTCGATAAGTTTGGTGAAAGTTACTCGGTACACGGACTGCACTTACCTATCACAACGGGTCGCTGTGCTTACTCAAGGGTGCTTTAGTAATCAAAGCTACCACTTCGACTTAACCTAACCATATGTATACAGACAGATCGAAAATATAATTTCGTTTACGCCTTTTGGTTCCATTCGAACTATGCCGCAAAGATATCTTGTCATTTACTTGGTCACTACATACATACATACATAATTGGTCATTACAACCCTTCAGTCAGCTCAGTTCAGCTTCTCACACCACTTATGTTGTGTGCGTTAATTTTATACATTAGTGGCGGGACCTACAGTTTAAAGTCCACTCCAATCGACAGATTTTTGAGAAGCTCTTCATGGCAATTTTGTTTACTCAGAGTTTTTGCCAGAAATCTGCTGAGAGGCAGTCGCCGAAGAAATATTTTTTTCATATTTCGTTTTGATGCCTGACCTGGGATACGAACCCGGGCTTTACGTCTAATAAGCCAACACACTACCTACTAGACTACGGTGACTACAATAATATCTCTGACTTAAATTTTTAACAGACTTCTCACATACTACAGTGCATGAAGGGCCACCTTTGACGTTTTCGTTTGATATTTTTCGAAAATATCAATATGTATTTGAATTACCAACAGTTTCACATGTTGTTTTGCACGATTTTCCAATTTCAAACAAAGCCTTTAATTCATCTCTGAATAATTTATTCAAGAAACTTTCTTACTTCCCAGAGAAGATAACACCAACAACAAATATCATACCAAGATCGGGCAGTGATATCTGTTTAGAAAGCTGTTCTGTTTCAAAAGAGCTGTTCCTCATCACTAAATACAATACAACCCGATAAATTTTCCCACAGGGTATTTTTATAGCAAACTACAGGGGACAATCTTACCATTCTGGAATCTACTATAGTGGATCAATCATAGCTGGAAAAACTTGATAAATTAAAATAACTCGAAGCAATGATAGGAAGATAGGGGAGATGTTCGGTGACAGTCCTATTTCTTTTAAGGAAGTAAAAAGAGTATTACGCTTCATAACTGAAAGGATAACACTGCCTCTGTTAGTTGACTGCTATTAAAATTTGAAGAATAATTTGGTTTGGTATTTGACAACCATTGATAACAGTCGTCCTAGCCTAGTGGGTAGTGTGCTGACTTATTAGCCGTGAAGTCATGGTTCAAACCTCAGGTTGACATTTGGAACAAAACGAAATATGAGTAAATATTTCTTCGTCGACTTCCTCTCAACAGATTTCTGGCAAAAACTCTGAGAGTTAAATAAAATATCCATGTAAAGTTTCACTAAAATCTGTTGTTCGGAGTCGACTTTAAACTGTATGTCACGCCACTTATAGACAAAATTAACACACACAATATAAGTTTGTATGTATGTATGTATGATAGCAGACCGTCGAATGTTTAGAGGATTAGGATTGACTCGTTACATGAAAACTCTGCAATAGTCAGTTTGTGAGTTGCTGCAGTGCACCAGGATGTTCTTGCGAATCTGCGACGGCGTTAGATCTCAGTGTATGCCCTTATTGTGTTTGGCTTTCAAAGACATGAGATTATACGCCTCAGGCATGGGTTTGTAAAGGTCTATTGACGACGTGTGTATGTTTTACAGTATACCGAGTACTAAAAGTTAGTTATCCTTTTGTCATTCAAAACGCGCAGGACTTTCCAAAGTTACTGTTATGACCTAAATTGCTATTACCTTGAGGTTGCATGTACTTTCATGTAAAGCCATACGCCCCCGTTCACTTTAAAAGTTCTGCTGGGTTACAATAATTTTAAATGCAATGCAAATCCATAAATATCGTCAATTAGCAAATGGAATCAGACATTTCAGTCAAAGCGAATTGATAATTGGCCGTCAATCAAATTTCTAAATCATTACCGAATTCAAATGAAGTCCGTCTTTCACTAGAGTTGCGAAATCCCAGAATTACTCTGAACATTTCAAAATCAGAGTTTTTTGAATTTAATTTCCCAAACCATTTAAGACGTCAGACTACACGTAGCCTTTCAGCTGAACTTTTGCAATATTTTTCGCAAAAATATCACATTTGATTGAAATTAATGTGTTTAATTGAAGATACTCTCACGTGCGAAGGAAAAGGAAATTCTTAGAATAGATTATTTCGGAGAAAAACAAATAAATTTTAAAAGTTTATCAAGATTTATTTATGAAATCTTTTTGTTTAACCACTCCACTTTTCACTTTTTTTTTTTTGCGTTTAATGAATGGAATAAATCTCACAAATTATTACGACCAGATCTAATCAATTTTCTTTCTCTCTTTTATTTGCTTCTTAACGTGATTATTTTGGTTTATAAGCCACAGACCGCAATCAGCGTTTTTTAAAACCGGTTGTATAGTGTTTTTTTTTTTTATAAAATTCTTTTGTTTTATCTTAATCTTATTGTTGTTTTTATTATTCATTATTTTGACTACTACTCGTTTTTTTTCGATTATAGTTTGTTGACGTTGTCATTGTTATTGTTGCAAAATAAAATTTAATTATGGCCCGTTTTATTAAATACGGTTCTTGTATAAAAAACCAAAAAAAAAAAAAAAAAACAAAAAAGGAAAGAGAAAAACTTAATTTTGAAAACAAAAGAAACCACCGTCAAAACATATAATAAAATGAACTTTTTGACATACAACCGGCTTGCGCTTAAAACCAGTTATAAATTTAAACTTACGGCTAAAATAGTGGTCAATTACAACTGACCACATACATTTGCATATGTACATATTTATGTATTGATCAGACATACATATATGACTATTGGGATACCCTAACACTATATTTAAATGGGTGGATTTTTTTGCCGTTTGTGCTTTTAGTTTGCCTATATTCGTGGCATGTGGCAATACCAAAGGTGCAGTGCTTGAAAATTGTTTGATTTTTTTTTTATCAGAATTCGTAAATCGAAATTTTTTTTCAGCTTCATCAAACCTTATTTTTAACAGAATTGCCGTTGAATTTAATGTAAGACTAACTAGAGGCAGTTCAAAGGCCGCCCATGCATCCTGAAAAATGTACTTTGTGGTCCGGCGGCATCGTTGGAATGTGTGTGAAGTTAGCTACGAAATTTATATTCTGTTTTTTACTCATCATATGAAACATTGTGATACCGCACACTTTCATTTATATGTATGGTATCAATGATTCGAAATCAGGTTTCCTTACGGTCGGTCTTTACTTGGGATCGAAGATATAGGCGTCGACACTAATATGTACTAGCTAATATCTTTCTCATCGACGAATATCAAAAAAATGGTAGTCATCGACCAAAAAATGCAATTCATCATTCAAAAATGCAAATCATCGTCCAGAAAAATACAAGTCATCGACCTAAAAAATGCAATGCATCATTCAAAAATGCAAATCATCGTCCAAAAAAATACAAGTCATCGACCTAAAAAATGCAAGTCATCATCCAAAAAAAGGCAAATCATCGTTCAAAAAAATGCAAGTCATTGACAAAAAATGAAAGTCATTGTATAAAAACATACGAGTCATCGAGAAAAATATGCAGATGCATATTCTCAGGGTTTTTGCCAGAAATCTGCTAAGAGCAAGTCGCTGGAGAAATAATTTTTTTATATTTCGTTTTGTTGGAAATGTCTGAGGCGGAGTTTAAACTGTGGAGTTTAAGCTGTGGTAGGGCTACAGTGGCTCTTAAAAATGCGAGCAGATTCATATTATTATTATTCAGACACTGTTTTCTCCATAATATAAACATAAGTTAAGATTATCCTTCAAAGTGTTTAGCAGAGAGGTTTAGCCTATTGTCTATTACCAATCAAGTGTAGCCTATAAAACAGTCACACTTGACTCAACTGATTTTACTGAAAATTTTATTTTTTCGAAATTTAATTTCATACGTTCATATCCACAGATTGATAGTTTATCCACTACCTTAATGAAATATTTGTTTAATTGTTTAAAATAGAAAAACCAACTGTTAACAAAAGTTTTATTTTTAATTATTATATTTAATTTTAAGTATTTGTTTTGTGTTAACATTTATTTAGAAATGTGCAACCATTATTGTAATTTGAGTCAATTTCAAAACAATTCCGTTTGCAGTGCTGACCGGCTTTTGATCCGAACATTTAAAGCCGTATTGTTGGTAATATAATGACAATCTGTCGAACATTGAACCAGTCATTGTTTCTAGTTTCTATACATGTAGAAATTTCAGCATTTTTTGTTTTTGTTTTTTAGAAATTTATTTTTTATTTTTCTACGATTTTGAATTGAATACTTACATGCTTATTACGAGTAAATAAATTATTTTATTTCACAGTCTTCTTCCTTTTTTTTTTGTTAATTTCTTTTTTGCTGATTATAAATTTTCTAATACAATACTCTCTACCCCAACCTGACAGGTATTTAATTACAATATTTAATTATTTATTTTTACAATAGTTTGTTTTTAATACCGTGAGATATCATTGCATCAAAATTTATCACGAGCTTGGCGTTTTTATATTTCTTTTGTATTTAAAAATAATTTTTATTATTTTTTTTTTTGGAAAAACGTTATTTTCCATTCAAAAGTCATGGAAATTGTTTTCATTAACACTTAAAAAATATACACTCAAATCGTTGTTGTTTATGAATTTCATTTAATTTGTTTAAAAATATCACTCTCTATACGAGTATATTAGATTTAAACAAATTGGGTTGTAATATGTAAATGGAAACGTTTTGTAAATTATATTAATTGCCATCAGACTATTATTACAGTGGGTTTATTTATAATTAAATAACCGAAACAAATAATTTCAATTTATTTTGTTTGCATGAAAAATGATGTGATTTTTATCGTAAAATAGGCGCCAAATAAGGGATTTACTTTTGTAAGTAATTTATAGTAAAAGTTTATTCAATATTTTGTCAAGAAATTCCTTAATTAATGGCTACATATAGTCTGAAACTGCTGGCCATTATTTGGTGTCAAGATTATATTATAGTGTCGTATAAAGATGCCATATTACTGTGACCATTAATTTACATGGGACATCTATATAATGTATCGTTCTCCAATATTATTCCCTCACATTCCTATATTATAGTGTCGTATAAAGGTATAGTGTCGTAGTACTGAGACCATCAATCTACATGGGGTATCTGTATAACTTGATATAACTTGGTGTCAATAACAACAATTCCTCACCGGTTCCAAGTATGTATTCTCTGGATTCATTCTCTTCATTACAGAATCTACATATTGTGTGTCGGCTTGACTGACCCCCATTTAAAACAAAAGTTCTCTAAATCTACAGTTTCCTGTCAAAAGGCAGTTTACACCTGACTCAAATCTCTTCCTGTAGTAATTATCCCAACTAAAATTTAGATTGCCTTAAACCCATTTGATTTGAGAAGAGTTTCCATATCAGCGGCCTAAAAATTCTCTATTCATAAGCTCATCTTACACAGCACAGAGTAATCCTGTTTCTCTTATCTCGCTGATTCAGCTTTCTCAGACAGTCACAATACAATATTTTTCAATTAAGAATGTTAAGAATTCAGATGGCGGTCTGACTGCCAGATAGTATTGAATCAAAATCTTTCGCTCCTGTCCCAATATAACTGTCCTGTCATTGCATGGTCCATCTTTTGAAAAACATATATTGCCTCCGGGTTACTTCACTCACTTTTGTTACTAAGTCTCGATGCGAAAAATTCCTAAAAATCATAGGGTCTACTGGTGAGAAGAGAACTATCAGCCACTCTATTTATCAGATCAGAAAGTTCCCTAATGTGTTTCGCATTAGAATTGCCTTCCACATTAACGTAACCATAGTCTTCAAAGCTCTTTTCCTAGTTATCAATTGCAGAAGACATAAATCCAATAGAGCATCCATTGCCGTTGTATAAAAGGTTCTAGCCTCAGTATCTTACCCAACTTCATCTGAGCTGTTTTCAGATTTCTTTTTCCTACCCAAACGAAGGCTCTATAGGTCATGATATTATTGTATCATGCCCTACATCCAGTGCATAATTCTTGGGTTACAGTCCCGAGATTTTACTGCAAGAAAACTGCGTATCATTATGCCATGTTTGGGGTCTTGAATTGCCTTCTATGTGAGCTTTCATTATCAGTTTACTTTCCAGCAATAGTAACAGATATTTTGGTTATCGTTATATCATTCACCTAGCAGTCGAATATCTGCGATCTAGTATGCTTTCTCCTTTACGTAAGTGGTCTTATCCGAGTTTAGACCCTGGGAATCATAGTCTTTGGTCAGCTTAACGTAGTCTAGTGTTGAGGAGAAAGATTACTTAAGCCTGTAAGACCCAATACTAATAACATCATGCAATGTTTGCAACTATTTCGACAAAAATCACTCTATTCCCTCTCTGCTCGAAATCACCCAGAACTGGATATAGCCAAGCTTTACACATGTTTACCCAATCCTTAAGGGCAAATATGATTCAACTATAAAAGTAAATTTGCGGTTTTAAGGATGTAGTTTATCATCTATTTAATGTCGCCTGTTAAGGCTTACGTTTAGAGGCCTTACTTAAGTGACTACACTTTTTGAATTAGCTTCCCAAATAAATGCTCGCTTGTTTACCTTTGAATACCGTTTTTATTGCCCTTCATGTCTTTTTAACCTGTTAAAACCTTGTCAATAAGTAACCACCTTTTGCGGCTTTTAAAATTTTGTTGCCCTAAACAAAATTAACCCCCTAAAGAGTTATTAATTTATATATGTTTCCCCCCTTTTCCCCATGTTTTTTTTTGTTTTGCCATTGGCTTGTTAACGCATTAGTTGTTGTGTGAGGAGGCGCCACTTATCGTGTTTGTTTTAAAAATTAAATGCTTAATTAATTTATGTTAAATGGCCTTAAAATTGAGCTGTACTTGTTGCTGTTTCATTGTATCTCCTTTACTGACAGTGAATATACGCTTACCAACACTGAGCAGTGTATTGCTTGGTTTGGAGGGGACTTGTACTGTTAATACAAAAATAATTGCAACAGTAAATACAGCAGATTTAAACTGTTAAACTGAGTTAAGAACAAGGCTTATAATGACAGCTTAAGACTGGTTAATGCCATACAAAACCAACTGAAATTGAAATTAACTTTAAAAAAGATCTGTTAAGCTGACTGCAATTTAGTTGGTTGAGTGGACGTTGGCACGGTTGACTGGTTGACTGGTTAACAAGCCGACTAATGATAAGCGGTAGTAGACTTACTAAAAGAAATACAAGCACTCTACAAGATACTAAACGAGAAATATTTTTGCGAAAAACCAGAAAAGTACAGAAAAAACATACTGAAAAAAGAATTCCTAAAGCCTTTATTGAAACTAGTTTAGCTGTGATGGTTAATAGACCTGTTGCTGGTAGTAATTTTTCCTTGATTTAAATGACCTTGAAAATTTTAATTTCATATTGCAAAAAATTTAAACCAAAAAAAAAAGAAAAAAATAAGAATAACAACGCAGCAGTCGGTAAACTCATAGGAAAAATTGAAAAGGTCATATCAATTCAAGAGTTGTGCTGGTTGAAATCTTTATTGAATTAATACTTAACATGAGTGTGTACACTTGAGAGTCACTGTGTGCATCAGTGTCAGCATCAGTTCTATCCTCCCAATAAGGTTTTTTATTTCAAAATTTATTACAAGATCTTAATAAATGCAAAGAGCATTTCAACTCTTAAAACATGAAATCTTCAATAGTTGGCCTGTGCTCATAAATATAAATCTTTAAATCTTCTTTGGAGTTCATTATTGTTTTTGTTTTTTTCCCCCATTTTTAAGAAGAAAATTATCGCACTTTAACACAGCAAGATGGAAGACAACGATGACTCCTTACTTTTGTGATTTCTGTGATCATTGATCTTTGTTTTCTTTGCTTTTTGCCTTTTAAAGTTTTTCTTTATTTTATACGAGCATTATGATTACTCTACACTGATAGAGTTGATGTAAGAAAGGATTGAATTCTATTACTGCTCAATTCCCAAAATCAAAAAGCTTCGAATTCACTTCAAAGGCAAATAGTTTGCGAGGAAAAGGTAAGAGGGAGTAGTAGTGTTTAGATTTGAGTTTAGTCATGTTGTTAGTGACCGAAAAAAATTCAACAAGATGACGGTTCCATATTCGGGTAGAAGAAGAGCATAAATTACGGCGAAACAATTTTACTAAGCTAACAGCATCCAATAGCAATGATGTAGTATAACCTTGTGCCATAAAATTGTAATCCACAAAGACGATACCGATATGTGGGGGTGCTTTGACTTGTGATCATAACGCGGAGCATGATCTGAACGATCACAATAACGAATACAAACAAAGAATTTGAAAAAAAGTTAAAATTGCAAAAATCTTTGTCGTGGACAAACTTTATTTAAATGTCACAATAAATGTGAATTATGGACTCTATTAATTATCTGAGAAAAAGGACAAACTGACATATGACAGTGTTGCTTAGAAAATACGAAAACAGAAATTAATTTAAAACATATTATCAAGCCATTGTTATAATCTTTTTATTATTTTCTTTTTTTTTACAGATTTTATTCTCGCTAAAATGTTTTAATTCATATAAAATTGTTTTGCAATTTAACACCAGGGTTTTTATTATCTTTTTATATACCACTACACATTTTCGAAATACATATACAGCGAAAATGAATCGTTCTACACATACGGGCAGTATAAAGTCATCTAATTCAACGACCACAATGCGTCTCAGTAAATCCTTTCAAAATAAAATGGATAAAATGTCCGAACGTTTGTACGATATTGTCAAAAGTGGTTTTATGATAAAACGAGCCCAAAATAAAAAACGCTTTACACCTGTCAACTACAAACAGCGTTGGTTTGAGTTGACCAAGAAGACGTTGTCATATTTTGACGTGGAAAATGTTGAGGTAAGTGGAAAAATGAATTAAATTCGTATAATGTACATAAAGAAAAGCAAGTGTAAATTTATTTAATTTTTCTGAGGTACAGTGGGTCACAATGAATTTCTTATGTCCAATAGTCTCTGTTTATTTAATGATAAATGCGAGTGAATTTATTTCTGTTAATTTAGTTTTAAAAATCTTAAAGTTTAAACAAAGATTTTTTCGTATCTGTCATCATTAAACAAATATATAGAGAACTGAGTATCCGCAATAAGCTGTGAACCACTGTATGTTTAACATCAAAAAGAAATACCAAAATGAAACGATTTGGTTTTTTTATTTTTTATTTATGAAAAAGTCAAACTTGATGTTGGTTTTAAACATGTAAGTCGAAGCCATATGTATACAGTCTTGTAATTCCGTTTTTCTCAATAATAGTTCATAGAATTTTGTATACAGCTCTTAAGCTTTACGGAGGTTTTGTTTTACATTTGTTGAGGTTTTACTTCCAAATATAATGGGATATCAGCCTCTGTTTAATGTTTTTGCCGTTTCTTTTAAACTAAAATTTATTTGTAGAAAAATTAGCAAACATTTTTATGAAATAAATAATAGGGACACTTTATTATTTGAAAGAAAGCAAAAATTTTTGAAAAAAAAAAAAATGGAATAATAATAAAAATCGAATGGTCGAACTCCAAAAATCATATCTTTAAAGCGTCGTAATAGCTCTTATGGTCACAGAAAACGAATACATTTTTTTGAATTAGATAGAGAATCGTATGTACATCACCACACGACAAAATCGTTTGAATCGGTTTGCAGAAAAAATAAACAATTGCTCTCGGTACGAATTGTCGAGTCGAATAGGCAATTTATGCTGGATAGCGAAACAAAACCTTCCACTAGAACTGCAATATTCGATTAAAACTATAAATGTCCCTATTATTGCTTTCAGCCATATTTTACTCGTTTTTTGTTTCTTCTTTGCCCTGTTTTAGTTTCATAGCAAGTTCTAGAATGATAGCTCTGACATGTGCTGCTACCTAGAAAAAAATCGAGCTCTAATTAAATATATATAGGGAGGTAAGAAGCCCTATTTAATATTTTTACAATAAGGTGTCGTTACCTCTTCTTCATAGGCTGTTCGTTGTTAGCATTGTCTGTCCTCTTCTGTATAAGAACATGCGATGTTTGTCTATATAGAGAAGTACCACATTACGCCACGTCGTGTTCATAACTCAATTGTTATGGGTGATTCGTTTTTATGGAGTCTTGTGCTATAAAAACAATAGAAGCAACACAGCAAACACCGCAATCACTCAAAAATGGAATACATGGTCACATATGGAAGTGATTATTTTAAAGACAGCGCGTAACTGTAATTTGTCATGGCAAAAGTAAGAGTTTTCGTACCACGACGAATATATCTCCATAAAACGTACCACATTTTCTGTTTTTAAAAAGTATCAACCAAAAGTACCAAACAATCTCTTTTGACATCACTGGCCCATTTAGAAGTTATTATTGAATAGTTCTCTTTATGCATATGATGTTAAACAAAACAAATAAAGAACAAGCATGTGGGTAGAGAACTACTTCAAGTGTATTAATAAAAATTACATGCCACACTACATTTCTTTCTCTTTTTTTTTTTTTTTTTTTGCAAAACATATTTTTCCATTTTTCCCATTTATCCTTTCAAGCTTAAGGCTTCGTATAGTCATTCTATGGCTTTTCGTTAGGTGTTAGATAGTGTGAGCGATGCGGTTTTATTCATTTTCAGCTGTGACAACGTAAAGGCACGCGTGTAGAGATGATAACAAAAAAAATGGCAAAACGGAAAAAGTCATCCTTAACATCTGTATAGTCTTGGGAAGAGTTTTACTTTTTCTTTTACAACATTATTGTTGTTGTTCCTATTGTTTTGTAGAACTTTTTCTTTTGCCTGCTGCCTGTGTTAAATAAACTTTTATGTTTCTTCTACACACCACTCCACCCAAAAAAAAGAATTCTTTCTTTATTTGTCATTGTGCTGACTGGCCCTTTTTCGCATAAGTTTTCCTTTTGTACACCTTTTGCAATGAGTTGTCTGCTCAGTATAGTAAGCAATTGCGTTGCGAATCAGTTCTAAAAACAATTTTTTCTGTACTTTCTATGAAAGGTGTCAACGTATGTATGTACTCGTATGTAAGGCAACTTTTGTTGTTTTTAATCTGGAAATTGTAAAGAAAAAGTGTGTGCTTGAATTAAAATTTAATATTTGCGATGATGCATGTTTTTCTTAAATTCGAAATACCGACTACGCAGTTGTTTTGCCATCACCATCTCACCATGTATTTTATTTTTTGTAACTCCACGATTGCCGGCATTATTGTGCTCGTCTTGTTTAGCTGGTGTTGAACCATTTTCCTGCCGCCTCGAAATAAATTCGTGTATTTATGCCAATATGTCGCAATCCATACCTACCGCAGCCGCCATCATACCATCCATCCATCATATGATCCGGAAAAGAGTCTGTCTATGTATTTTCCATAGAATAATTCCAATCTCCAATGTTTTGGTATAATAACTTCCTTTTCCCATTGTCTGTTATTGTCCCTGCCGGTAGATGAGTGATAGGCATCCCTCCACCCATTCTCTATATGTTTCCTCTTAGGAATGTTTTTGATTATAGGCGGGGGTATCCACACCCATGCATCTGCTCATATAAATATAATTATTACGCAGGTTTTTGTTTTGCTTGCTCAAGTTGTTCAAAATAAAAAATTGAGCACCGGGTACTTGATATTAAGAGAAATTTTTCTCTCTCTGCAGTAGTTTTATAATTTCTCACTCGCTTGTATTGCCCATATTCCCCTCTGTACACGAGCTTACCATATAAGGATTTTAAAATGTAAATAAAATTTAATTTATGCAAGCAATTGTCTAACAAAAGTTGTCGTGGATACATGGCTACTAGGCTATCTTATGAATGCTAGAATAATATTTGCGTTCAAACTTCTTAAGAAAAAATTTAAAATAAATTTAAAGGCAATTTCATAAGATTAAGAACAGTAAAAAGCCCCAACATCATCTTGAAGGATTTTTTCTCACAGATTGTCTATAGAATTCATATCAAAGGATTGTGCGGGACATTATCTCGATCTTGTGGTAGAACATTGTGTAAAATATCTTTGCATCGGTTTTTCTTAGGCAGATGAGAACTATCGATATCAACAACTATTGTTTGATGGCTGAGAGTATCAAACTGTGTTGATATTTCCTCTCAATAAAGTCATCATCATGAATCGTTTAATTCCAAAACAATGCTTCCAAACTGTGCAAATTTGCTTTGAAAGCTTAAAGCACTTTGTGCAATTTACCGTCAACATAATATGTCTATTAAACCAATCATAAGCCGAACTAATCACCACTACATGGTTAGTCTTTTGAAATGGATAAAGAGTTATTGTTACGGTGAATGGCGAACGCTATCAATCATGATGACTCGTCTTATACTTAATTGATTTTCGCTTTGGCAACTTCTAAAACTTACTGTTATTTGTTGTTGTTTTATTTTATTTTTCCTAAGTTTATAGTTATGCTATTGTAATTCAATTAACACACGCAACATATGTGCTGTGAGAAGTTAAGTCGTAGTTCTTGGTTGTAACAAGCAATTATGAATGTCTGTAAAGTCTTTCATTTAGTGTAAAAATAAGGAAAAATAACTTGTATTGCAAACCCTATCATTACTATTTATAATGCTCTCTTTCGAATGTTTCTCTTTCCTTCTCTCCATCTGTTTTTCTCTTACGGTTTACATAAATAAATCCTTTACGAATACAGCTTCACAACGGCATAAACAAAACACTATTGACGAGACTGCCTATATTCGCGATATCCCAACTGGAAGGAAAAATCTCTACACCTGTGCGAAAAAACAGAAACCGGAGAAATAAAAGAGCATAAGAAAAACGACGAAAAACAAACCCCCAATAGACTAGACCGTTAAACAACCCCTTTTGCAAAAAGTGTCCTTTAATGTTTTCACAGAGAGAACATATTAATAATGGGATGGTTGGCTAGGAAACGAAAAATCTAACGAAATATTAACGAACAAACGAACAAGACGGAACAGCAAAAAGTTCACTAACCGCCACCAAAAGCATACTCTGGCGATGATTTTAAGCTTCAGTATGACGGTTACTGGGATATTGAGCGCATCATAGAAACGCGTAACAATTTAAAACGTTAGAAAACATTCGGTTATCTTTATATGTATGTACTACCGTGATTTAAAATTTATCACAATAACAAAACGGAAATTAAAATATACGCAATAAAATACCGGCATTTAAATGAAAATTTAAAGCTTTTAAAGTTTTGCTTGCATATGTTATGCGTAATTTTCAAAACGGAAATTAATTTTTCGGTAAATTTTTGCAAGCAGTAGAGAGACTGAAATTTGTTTTTGTTATTGTATTGTTATCCTCGCCTAAAACATAACAAGTCCAGCCGGGTATCGGTACTTTTGCTATATTTTTCTCAGGATTAAAAACAGTGTGTAAGTGAGTGCCAGTGCCAGTGCTAGTGTCAGTGTATGTGTGGATGTATATGTGTGTCTAACTATTTTTCATCCCTTATATATAATTTTTTCCTTTAGATTTCATTATCCTTAATTGTTGTTCTTGTTGTTTTTCACTGTATGAGCCTTATTTTTGATTAACAACTGCTGGACTCTTGCAAAATATTGCAAAATTAAAAAAAAAATAAATTAAAAAAATTAAAAAAGCAATAATATTTAAAGAATTTAAAGAAAATTTAATAAAAATTTCAAGGAAATAAATTAAATTATTAATGAATCCTTAAATTTAATAATAAAAAATTTAAAAGAAAAACCAAAAGTTCCTTAGCAACTCCACCCAGTTTTAGGTAAAACATAAAAAAATTATAATTGAATTAAGTTTTATTAAACCCTGTTTCAATTTTAAATTTAAATAATTAATTAAAATTGAAAAAAAAAAAAATAAAAATTATTTTGTTTAATTAATTCTATTTAAAGAACATCGTGTTTTTTTGCTGGAAAAATTATACAAAACGACCCACCCTTTAGTTAACAAACAGCCAGAAAATTCAAAATATTTTTGTGTATTTAAATTCCTAACAATCTGGCAACACCCTATTTAAGTTTTGTTTGTGTTTGTGCCTAAATACCATACGTTTTGAAAGACGTTAGCATATAAAGCCGTATATAAGTTTTCATGTAGAGGAGTTACTGTTGGGAATTGGTAACAGGAACTTTCCATTCCTCTATAAGTATATGAAACTAAATTAAAGGATTAACGTTTTGGCTCCCCAACCCCCACCACTTGGCCACGTAAATTTAAACGTTTTAGTGTCACTACACTAAGCGGCCAACAACAATAACAAAAGCAATCGCAACAGCAACAGTAATTTTCTATCTCTGCTCCCCTTAAGTGATTTATAAAATAAAAAGGGGTAGAGGAGGAGGAGATAGATAGTCCAAGTATAATTTACAGTTGAGTGCACTATTTGAACGCCAAGTGGGTTTTTGTGTTGTATTGCGGTTGGTAAAGTTTCCAAAACGTTAACAACAACATGAACTTAAACAGCCACAAAACACATTAAGGTGAGTTTTAATTAAATTCATTTAAATGTTTTCAATTCTTTAAAACATTGTTGTTGTTTAACTGTTTTTCCTAAAATCCTTCCATTTTATGCCTTTTTATGTTTGTTTTCCTTTCGTTTTTTGAGTATCTATTGCTTTTATTTCCTTTTATGACCGTTTTATACCAAACACCAGGCAGTTTGTATTTGCATATATAACGGCTAATTCTTCTTCTTCCTCATGTTCTGTTATTTTCTATTGATCCCTTCCGGTATTCATATCCTTGCATTATTCATACTCATGATGGTATTTTTTTTTATTTTTTTTTTTAAATTCTTTGTATTTTTTTTGAATATTTTAATGTACATGGAGAGAGAGAGACTAACAGGCATAGCGTTAGGTGAAATCGTAACGGACCATGTATTGAAGAATTTTTATAAAATATTTTTAAAATCAAGAAGTAAATAAACTTTATACGCTTAACGGTATTATTACAGTACAACAAATAGGTTACCAGCTAGTGGAGGGTTTGAGTTTGAGTTTGGTGCTTTGAAATTCCTTCAATTCCTGGTGATATGCAGCAAATGTTTTCTGCTAAATGTTATCTAGAGGCGTCACTTAGACTTTGTTTCATCATCAAGATACTTGACAAGTTATATAGGCCGACTTCCTAAACGCAAGTTGCAATTCATAATTTTAAAAAATGTGTATGCAATGCAAAACATACCTTAAATGCAACCTTGCATTGCATACATTTTTTTGCATTTTATCGGCATTTAGGAACGTCGCTATGCAACTCATCCATAAAACATATGTTATTAAATTGAAATTTTGTTTATAGTAAAATGGAGGTAACACAAAATTATTTACCAATATTGTTGGCAAATGCTGAGAAATTATCTCAGACTACATCTTCAAAAAACATTGATTTGTTAATAATATAATAAATAATATAAAATATTTAATTATAATTTGATTATGTGTATAGAATCTATCAATTATAAATAATTTATTAAATATAGAAAAGAAAATACTTACTCAGCCATTGCACTTCAAGTGTTTGCATACAAAATAAAAATGATGCGCGATTTTGACTGCTGATACTCATTAAAATGCGTTGCCAAACGATTAGGAACATTAGACGTTGCCAATAACTTTACAAATGCGTTTACGAAGTGTATGCATTGTAAATATGCATTGCAACTTGCGTTTAGGAAGTCGGCCATACTCTCTTATATTAGCCTCTCTTCGCATTTTCGCAGGTTTTCTAATTCTGCAGAAACCCTGGGTGGCAGTAGATTCTAGCTAGTGGCTTCTCCAATATCATCTTGAAGGATTTTTTTTGGTTTATTACCTCCTACTGATTTTCTATAGAATTCAGATCGAAGGACTGTGCGAGCCATCAAACACTGTGTAAAATATCTTTGTATTGGTTATTCTTACCTACATGAGAACTATCGATATCAACACCTATCGTTTGATGGCTGAGAGTGTTAAACTGTGTTGATATTTCCACTCAGTAAGGTTAATCATCATCTATGTGACCATATTTGAAGGCCTGTTGAACTACATAATACCTCATTTACTGTCTTACCTAATGTCTGTACCTAATACGTTTGCAACAGCCAACTTCAGATCCTTTTGAAATGTCGATTCTATTTATAGGAGAGTTGATTTATTTAAATAGGCTCAGTTTGGTTCGAATTTTCCTTATTAAACAGGCTTTATTTACTAAAAAAATTTTATAATAGTTCAGTTTTAATATCACCCTGAGGAGCTTCGGCTTCTGATGGATTTCTTTATCGCTTTATAGACTAAATTGGAACTTTTAGTCTTGTTAGTTATTGGTGTGTAGTCACAATTGTGTAGTAAGTAATGAGCTGATTTATTAGACGAGATCAGGGATCTTCAAACAAAACTAGAGTTGTGAGAGTTCTGCCAATAGCTTCTCAAAACTGTCGTTTGAGTTCGCGGTTAAATTGTTGGTCCTGCGAACCTTGTAGCGCATACGTTAATCGTACAAAAAGCCGAAATTCTCACTGAAGTGTCAAACCAGTATCCAGTTTATCTTTTTTAAGAAAAAATTTATTCACTTTGTGGAAATCGGATTCTATACCTATAATATATCCCTTTCCCTCCCGTGAATCTTGATTATATCTAATTAACGGACTTACCGTTTTGGTAAGCATGCTATTGCATACAATTTCTTAGGTGTCCTTTTTCACTCCTGCTAACCATATACTGTTGTTGTCTATGTATTGATTTCATACACAAATGTTCTACAATACAGACCACGCTGTTGCCCCATTATATGTGATATATGAGAGTTTGGGCTGTAATATTTTCTACGTTTTTATTTTATTTTTTTTTCATGTTTTTCATGCATTTATTTATGGGATGTTTTTCTAAAATGGCTATGGTCTGAGTTATTTATGACTGTTGTGATCCAACAATTTGTCGATATTAATAAAATACATTGCGAATGTGGATGCCTTTTTCGAGTGAAATGCTTGATTAATAAACAAATGGATGTTTTAAGGCGAAAGTACTTAAAAGTGGATTTAAAATTTTGTTTGTTAAATTTAAGACTTTAAAACTTAATAATTTTAAAAGATATTTGTTATGTTAACAATATTTTATTATTCCTCTTCTTCCTTTAGGGAACATAGTGTAGTCTGACTGTTTCTTCACTTTGTCTTCGATTATTCAATCAAGTCTTCATGCAAGGCAATAGGATTACCTTCTCTCGTCGACCAAAAACAATACATACATACCTTATTGGTCACTTTAGCCCTTCAGTTAGGATTACGACCTTATGTTCTGTGTGTTTATTTTCTACATTAGTGGCGGCACCTGCAGCTTAAACTCGATTTCGAACTGCAGATTTTTGAGAAACTTTTCATAACAATTTTATTTACCCTCAGAATCTTTGCCAGAAATCTGCTGAGAGCAAGTCGCCGAAGAAATATTTTTTCATACTTCGTTTTGTTGAAGACGTCTGACCTGGGCTTTGAACCGAGGTCTCATGTATAATAAGCCAACACGATACCTATTAAAGTACGTTGGGTGACTAAAAACCAATGCCCTTTGCAAATAGGATGATAGCGTTAAATGATCTGTCACTTTGATTTTACTTTTCCTAAAGAAGTATCTTTGCCTGACCCTCTAATGAGGGTAGATTGCTCACTAAATTGACTATTTAATGGTGAATTTAACAAAGTTAGGCACTTTAGTGCGTTCTATTCAGCCACTTTTTCAATTTTTAAATCAAACCTCACTAAAACGCTCTCACTGAAACGCTCATTAATCAAAATCATAAACAAAACAAAGAAATGTGGGTATCGAAAAGATTTTTGCTGCTGAAGCTCGAAGTCTTGAAGACGTTTTCACCTTATTGGCCTTTGTCCTTTGATTACGTGAGTATATAGGCTTACGTGGATATATAAATACAACTTGAGCAAGAGTCCAAGCCAAACACCTTTTACCTCGTTTTTGTTTTGCTTGATTGGCTCATTTTAAACATTTTTATCAATAAATTATTTTTATTGATTTTGGAGATCATTTCCGTTTAAACTAAAAATAAACGTATTTGAATCGAAGACAATCCTCAAGATATAACCAAATCGCCATTACATTCATTGAAATTGACTGCTTGGTGCAGCTTGTACACTGGAGGCATCATAGGTTCCTATTTCTTTGGAAATAAGCAAGGAGCTGCTGTATTAATCAACTTAATATCGTGATATTTGGCTCTAACTAGGTCCAACTTGCTAAACATTGAGCTTACCAAACGATTTATTGCAAAATTTGGTGGTAACATTCACAAGGAGTTTTCTTTACTGACCCCCGTTTAATGCGAATTAATGCATGGTCAAACTGAGATTTTAACTTCCATTCAGTTTAAAGAATTAAAATTTGTTTAATACGCACTCTAAGTTATGGTTGATCTTTTCTTTTCTTTTAACTAGGTTTAACTAAAGACTATAATCTGTCACTAATTTAAAGCACAAACACAGTGGAGCATTAAAGTAAATTCTCGTATATGATACTGCAGGAAATTTATTCAATTTAATTTCACTAAAGGACTAAATACTAAACTATGCTAAAAATTGTTTGACGTGCTAGTTTTAAATTCTTTTTCTTTTTCAACACACCCAAATAATTCACTTGGAGCTTAAATCTCCAAATCATATTCTCAGCCATTTTCATTTTATACAATAATTTTCAACTCTACAAATTTAATAAACAGGCAGGCGTTGATGACGCCTGTTGACGAATGTCAGTTCACTGAACCCTCAATTAAAAACTGTCACAAATAGTTGATGGATTTCGTTTTTCAGCAGGCATTTAGGATTTATAATTTAAATGACATTTTCCTGCTTCAGCTAACGTACCCATCCATTTATACAGTTAACCCATGCACACCACACCGCACTAGAAAAAAATTTGTCATCCAATGCACAATTGTTCGCTCATTTAGTTTTAAATTAAGTAAGGGTGGATAAATTTACTACCCTTAGTGAAAATGTTAACTTTTCTCAAAGTTATTAGATTCTATAAATTGGTATGACTTTACTGCTGTCACATATTATTATGGGGGTTGTTTAGAATAAATGTAAACAGCTGTTGGTTGGGATCATTGGGGAAAATTTATTATTTTTCCAATTTTTATTTGTTTTTAATGATATAGAAAATCTATGAATTCTTTTATTTCAGAAACTTTGTTTACATTCATGTTAGAAATTATAAATGTTGTCAACCCTATTTCTCATTTTATTGTTTAACCTTTAAACAATATTTGTTAGGGTACCTTTTTCTGTATTCAAATGAGGTTTAATGTTCTTTTTCTCTTCTTGGTTCTCCATTTACTGGATTCAAGTTAAATAACACACATAAAGCTATGATTTCGATGGAATGTTTATAGCATTATAATGCCTGGACCTTGTCCTGATACACGAAATACGCTTTCATTTTTAAGAGAGTTTTCAATCGCTTTTACGCACATTTTGGGCGAAATTTGGGCGATAACTTGACGAAAATTGGTTTTCAAATTCTCTAATGTAAGGGGATCATCCATAAAATTAGTTTTTCTGGAAATTTAAAATGCAATAAAACTAAAATCATTCTTGTTGTGTGGCACTTTCTTATTAAAACGACTTGCAATATAAATTATAATATTTAATTGCAGGCCAGACACTGTTCCTACACGATCATAATCAAACAAATGGGCGATAACTTGACTATAATGCACATCAAACACTCTCTTGTTCTCGATGCAATGGCTTTTTCGCAATTTTTTCTGGATTTTCTTTCCTGAAGAAAACTTTGTTCGAAAAATCTTATATAAAAGCCTGTTGCTCTGTTGTATGGCGTTTTTCTTAAATAAAGAAATGGGTCTCTAGCTTGGCACCGGCTGTATGGTAAAAGAGAAGTAAAGTGTGGGTTAATGAATATGTCATATATTTTTTTGAGGTCGAGACTTCCGATAGGAATAAAAAGTGTGGTTATGGCACAACCAAAGCAGTAGTGAACTTTTTCCTAAGTTCAGAAATTCCACCAGTTGGGCAAAATTTTCATTCCCTTACTGCTTAATTGAAACAAATTTTTAATTATTCAATCAGAAGGTCCAGGTTTTTATTTAATTTTTCGTAATATCGATCCGGAGACGGTTTCTTGGTAGATAGAGAAGGTAGATTTCCTTTGTTTTATATCTTTAAATGGTCTATTCCAATATTCAATCTATTCCGCCGTATTCCAATAGATAGTGTGTTGGCTTATAAGATGCGAGTCTGTGGTATAATACTCAACTCGAACGAAATATGAAATATGAAAAAAATATTTTTTGGGCGACTTCCTCTCAGCAAATTTCTGTCAAAAACTCTGAGGTAAAATAAAATTGCCATGAAAAAGTTTCTCAAAAATCTGGCGCTCGGAGTTGAGTTTAAATTGTACGTCCCGCCACTAATGGATAAAATTAACGCACACATTCTTAGTGGTGTGAGAAGCTAGGTCTTAATCCTGACTGAAGGGTTGTAGGCAATACGAATATATTTTCTTAAATCTATTTCACATCAAAATTCATATAATATTCGATAACCGTAATAAAAACGATTATTAAACTACGAAAACGAATCAAAATTGAAAACAAAGTGATAAATTAATTTCAACTTTGCTGAACAACTTTCACACACTTCAACTGTAAACATCCATAGTATAAAAACAGCTCAGTAGTAAGTAGGCAAATAACAATATACGAGTAATTCTCTTTCTTTGGCATGGATTTTTAATTTTTATCTGTTTGAATACCACAAATTTAAGTGAATCATAAAAATTCTGTTGTGTTAAGTATTGACACCTTAAATTTAAATGCCTCTAGAAGCTAAAAACGCTCATATTTTTAGTGAGAACATTTCCCAGTCATTGGAGCTTTTAAAGCATCACATAATTTACGTTGTTTAGTGTGTTGCCACACATTATCGTCTTTTATCTTGCCACACTGACAAATTAGCCAGAAAAGTTTCGCAAAAATTATTAAAATTTCATACGAATTGTTGTGCTGGCGATGTGTGGTCGCCAGAAAAAAAGAAAATCACGAAACAAAATTTACAAACAATAAATCATGATCATTTCTCTTCTTCGATAACGGAATGAGTCACTTTTCTAAAGTTGGTTGTATAGGTCCAATAAAAAAAGAGAAAAGAGAAAAACGGTAAAATGCCACTTTTTTCTGTATGTATGTAAATTTAAAAGAAATTTTCAGTTTCGATTTAAACAATTTTTTTTTTGGCGCCAAATGTCTGTGACAAATAAATAAAAAACCTAATTCAACATTTTAAGAATTGTGATAGTAAGAACGCTGCTTTTGCTGCTGGGATATTTGCCAAAAAGAACATGGAGGTGCCAATACGATTTTCATTAATTTGTTAAAACTTTGTTGTTCTAATTTTTCTGAACCCTACTTTAGAATGATGGTTGAATTGCAAGATTTCGGATATGAAATTCGATCAATATGACAACAGTTTTTAGCCACACATTCATTTTCGGCAGCCTGTATAATAAAGTAGTCCTGTTTAAAAATATACTCACAACACCAAATCGGTTTAATTGAATGCTGCAATCGAATGTTAGAGGAAGTTAAGGGACTCCCAATAAACCTGTGTCTAACAATTCGTTGGACACATTTCTATCGTTATCGCATTTGGCGACAAAAAAATCCTAGAATTTCTCACCATATATACGATAGGCGCTTCACATGAGACTAAATGACTTGTAGATTCATTAGAATTTTCAACACTCAAAGACTTTCATACCAATCCATATTTCAATACTTATTTTACAGCTTCTAAACCACCATATCGTCTTGTTCTGCACTCAGTATTAAAGGATGCAAACCACATTCCCAATCATATATCCTGTGTCTCTTACAAACTTTCTTAATTTCTTCCAGTCTAAGAGGTGTTATGACTGTCTTCACAACCCTTTAGTCAGGATTACAACCTAGTTTCTCAGACCACTCATATTGTGTGTGTTAATTTTTATCTAGGAGTGCTGGGATCTACTGCTTAATATCGATTCCGAACGACGGATTTGAGAAACTTTCCATGGCAATTATTTTACTCTTACAATTTAAGGCAAACGACTGCTGAGAGGAAAGTGGCCAAAAGAAATATTTTTTTTGTCGTATTTCGTTTTGTTTGAGAAGTCGTGTAATAAGCCAAGACACTTCCTTTTAGACTAAGACAACTCACAAATAAATATTTATTCGGATCTCAAGGTTTCCAAGATCGGGCAATGACATAAAATCTATTCCATCGTTTCCTCTCCTCTCCACATATTATTTAACGGGCTTATGTGGTTCAGGTGTTCATGTCAGTACATCAGTCTGCTCAATATATCTTTACTTAGTCTTAATATACATACCTAATTGGTCATTACAACCCTTCAGTTAGGATTACGACCTATGTTGTGTGTGTTGATTTTATACATGAGCAACGGGGGACCTACAGTTTAAAGTTGATTTCGAACGACAGATTTTTGAAAAACTTTTTTATGGCAAATTTATTCAGAAATCTGCGTTTTGTTGGAGATGTCTGACCTAGAGTTTGAACAGTGGCCGCATGTCTAATAAACCAACATACCACATAATAGAATACGGCGACTGGTCTTAATATAATCATAATTTTCCTTTCATCAGGATGGTCTGTTGCTTTGTGTCACGATAGGTGTTTCTGCCCGACTGAGTAGCTTAGTTTTTAATGCACCAAGAGGCGTTGGTTATCCAGGCTTGTGTGCTGTAATTCTCTAGCTCTATTAACTAGATGATTCGTTTCTTTATTGCCGATCACTTAATGAATGTGTAACCATATAATACTTATTGTACGCTAATAACAATGCATTTTAATATCATGCTAAACAATGTACAATCGAACTCACAACTTCATGTTGTCTTGATTTAGAACCATTCGGCCCATGCCCAAATTTATCACATGAAACACTTAATAAATAATGAAAAAATCTCTGACGTTTGAAGGTTTTTGAATTCAAGATCTTTTAACTTCTTATAATTGTTATAAAAACTGCAACATGTCATTCAGTCACTCCAAGACACATCACAATTCGCTTGCTTAAACCTTTAGAATAGCGAATTAATAATAAGGAGTAGATTCAATGTCACTTGCCAGGCCTACACTAACATTTACTTGAACCGAAATTGAAACTGTCAATCAATCAATTGGGGAATATCTTTATATTGCTCCCCTTCACTCACCATACGGCAACGAAATGTCACTGATAAAATTGTTGTGTTACTTAATTCTTACGATAGTGTGGTTTAAGTATTTTGAAAATTGTCACATTTTTGTTTGTATGTTTTTTGTTTACCATCAATCATAAATTTGCTGCATGTAACGACCGCTTGGTGGAAGTAGCAATTGTGGTTTTGAACCACAAAATTCAGTCAATCATTTTGACGAAATAATACCAAGCAATGACAGAGGAGGCAAAGAAAGCAAGAAAACCAAACCCATTAAACAATTTTTAAAATGTAAAACATCATCATCATCATCATACATATGCTTGCAACACAATACAACCAACAGATGTCAGTTGAATCATTAAAAAAATGATTTGGTTACGAAATAATGAAAATCAATAACCTCCAACCAGAAAGACAATTTGACAATGGAAACCACGAAATATTGTATCAGTAGCAACAGCCTTATCCTGTAACAGACAGGCCATTCGTAAGTATGTATGGTATAGCGCCAGCTGTATACACAATTATCCTGTATTATCTCTACGCCGATGTTAATGAATCGTTCGCTTTAAGACAAGGAATTAATGGGGCACGAATATTTAAATGTTATGACACTTGAAATGTTGTGGTGTGGTGTTGGCTTTTCTTTTTTAAAGGTATTCCAACAAAGGCACAAAATTGCTATACACTTGCCTTACAATAATAAAGTAGTTGTGTGCCATATACAGTATGAAGACAATGTTTTTGCAAGTGGCACCACTTGTGGTTTTCTTTTCAAGAAATTCATACAAAACAATGAAATTCAAAGACAGTTGCTAATATAAGAACCACTAAGACACAATAGCCGTTAAAAGAATGGGGGAAAAGACAACAAAAGATGTCATAAACAATAGGTGTTAAATACTAAATCCTCATGAGTCTGGATTTAAGTTGTTCTATTTACTTCTTAAGTAAGTTGTGAAAACATATTCATAACTTTGCCATATATTAGTAATAAATATATAATACAGGTGTCCACTTCAACGAACATTATAAAATTGGGCAAGAAGAATGCTTTGTCTAGGCAGTATTCTTGCCAGCAGTCGGCTCAGCAGTTATCGTGCAAGAACTCTAAGAATGCACTCAAATTGACATGTAAAGTTTCCCCAATCCGTGGTTTGGAGTCGATATTAAACTTTAGGTGCCGCCACTCTGGGATAAAATTAACACATATAGCATGGGTGGTGTGACAAGCTAGATTATAGTCGTTGTTAAAGGGTTTGCAATGATTACATCAATAAGTGTGTGCGATATCATTGATATTTTTTTATTTGCTTTAAATGTCTATTGATGCCATTATGTATGGAATAAAACATCGCTCAAATACCTGCCCTGGTGCCTCTGGATGAAGCAGATCCAATATGTTCAATTTTTCATGAACCTGGCGCTATGTTAGCTTTGAGAATGACTTTGATTTGTAGCTTATGAAAACCCATAAGAAAAAGTTTGACGAGGTTTAATCACGCGGCCTCAATGGCTAGTTTACATCACCTCCCCTTAAGGTCAAAAAAAGTTGGTAATCATAGATCTTTGAAGTCATCGTAGTCTAGTAGGTGGTATGTTGGCCTATTAGACGTGAGGCCACGGCGTCTTCCTCTCAAAAACTCTGAGAGTTAATAAAATAGCCATGAAAAGTTTTTGAAAAACTGTCAATGGAAGTCGACTTTAAACTGTAGGTCCCGCCACTCATGTATAAAATTAACATCCGCAACATAACTGGTGTTAGAAGCTATGTACGTAATTATGGATCTATAGTACGCGCCGTTGACGGTAATTTCCTCAGCAACTTCGTTCTGAAAGACAAAAGTCCAAAAGTCCAGATCAAACACAGACTTTTTCCCGATGCATTGGATGCTTTTGGGTTTCATATGGAATGATACGTTTCAAATTCGATAATTTTGTATGTTTACGTACCAATTCATCCAGGAATTGCCTTTATTGCTGAAAATGATTTTTCAATGAAAATTGTTGACAGTTGCCAACTGCTCCAAAGCACATTCATTGAACACGCACCGTTTAGCAAAATACACTGAGTCATTGACAACTAATTTGACAGATGAACGTTATGTACTGTCAAACTTTGCCAGCGCCTGTTGAAAGACCAGACCCTATAGTTGTTATCTTAAGATTAACGGTATAACCTAGTTTATAAACATTTTAGTTTTAACTAATTTAACTTCGTGAGGTTGATCCCAAAAAGCAAATAAGCAAAGAGACACAAAATTTGCCCCAATTTATTTGGATAACATTGTTTAGTCACTGTCAATTACTGCCTCATATCCCACATTTTATTGGAATTTGTTTTTTTTTTTTTTTTTCTGAATAATAATTATGATTCATATCCCAAATGTAACATTATAATCATAATAAATGTGGTTTCAGCAGAAATATAGAAACATTTTTTTTTCTCAAAAAATATAACAACAAATGCCATGCATGCATGCCATACAACTACTGGGAGGTCCAGTATGTATGCGTACTGTGGCTATGATAAAATATAACACAATACAACTAATGGATCTTTTAGGGGTTTTATAAGCAAACTTCAGTTCAGAAGAAAAACAAAAGCGTATTTAAACATTTTAAACACGTACGGTAATGTTAAATAAAACAAAACAAAAGAAAAAAAATATTTAAATTGAAACAGAAATACTAGTAATTAATAAAAAAAATGAAAAAAAAAGAAAGGAAAAATAATAAAACAATACCACAACAATAGATATCTTGCTGCGGTTTGTTTGATCGATCAGTTGTAATCGTTTTAACGATACACAACTAACTCGTCAGAATTATGTATGTACCTGTATGTATTAGATTATGAGTGTGTCTTCTTTCATTTCTTTATCAGCAGCCTTTCAATCAAATGGTATTGACACATCTGAATTCTAAAGAACAACAAAAGCATTCGTTTTTTCTCTGTTTTCGTAAAACTGGAATATTTTATTCCATGATTCAAATTGATAGCTAAGGCAAGTGGCTTAGAATTCTGTTTTTGTTTTTTGAAAATGAAAAATGAACTTTAAATTTATGTTTTTAGTATGCTTAGGAATTTATATTTCAAATAATTTTCATTTAAAATTCAATATGAAATTGAATTTTTATTGTCTTTACAACGAATGTCTGTGAAGGTCCTACAAGAGCAATTAATTTGGATTTTCTAATGGTTTATTATGAACATAAACCATGGACATAAAACCATTTCTGATGCAATTATTCATTCCATCAGTTCCTTTCTTAGCTTTGTTTCAGTTTAATTGATCTAGTTTTTCCAGCTAAGCAGGTTTACTCCAGCAGCTCCTTTGATAATGCCATCTACTCTTGCCTATAAATAACTTCCTCTCTCAAAATTCATTGGGTTATTGTATTAAGGCGTAGTTTACCACTCAACTTTAATTTGTGAGTTCTTCTCTTTAGCTAAGGGTGACTTTAGTTGTTGAAGTTATCCTTTTTGGATTTTGCAGCGGGATTATTCATCCATTATTTGAGGGTGAATCCGAAAGAATTAAAATTTTTTTTTGTCTTCTACTTTTTTAAAGTAGAGTTGTCAGTTGGTTTATTAGACGTGAGGTCCAAGGTTCAAATGAAATTCAAGCTCCAAGTCAGACATCTTTAACAAAGCAAAATATTTGAAATACGATGTTCTCTCAGCATATTTCTGGCAATAACTCTGAGAGTTAATAAAATTGCCAAGAAAAGTTCCTCATAAATCTCGGAGTCGACTTTAAACTGTAGGTTCCGCCACTCATGTATAAGTAGTGTGAGAAGTTAGATCTCGTAATCCTGACTGAAAGGTTGTAATGACCAAACAAACACTTTACGCACTACACTACGTCTCCTAAAATGTAATTTTTCATTTTGTTACATCGCCAATAATGAGATTCCTATACCTTGCAATCATATTAAAAAATAATTTTTCAATTACAGTGACATGATTCCAGATCTGTAGAGGTAGTTTCATATATGTATAGGCGCCCTCTAGCAAACTTATGATGCTGCCTTCAATTTAATGACCTCCAATTTTTCACGGTTTTCAACAATAGTTTAGTATTGAGGCAAGCAAAACACCGCTTGTCACTTTTCTCTTCGAAACATTTGAAACCACGATATGCTTCCTTCAGTTTAAGACTAATGTTCCACTTAGGCCAGAGGTGATGTATATTGCGATACCCCACCATCCCTGGTAGGAAACCTTGTAATGCCATTAAACCATATTTGGATAGTTCAGTCAAAGATAAGCTCCTTAGCCTCTGCGCAAGTTATTTGAGAGAATGCCATGTCTATCGGCATTACTTCCAATAGGGCAGGGACCTTCAATAGTGCGATGGTCATGCGATTCAAGATAAGGAGACCATCAGTCTTTTTCTTATACATAAAGTGCTTTTCATAATTATAGCACCACCCTAATTTTTTGAATTTCTAAAAAAGTACATTTATAATAACAAAAACAAAACATTTCATTATGTATAGTGTTAACGTAAAAGAAAAAATAACACTAAATTTTTCAAATTGTCACCGCAATTTTTACTTCAGTATAAAAATTAAGGTTTTTGGTCTTTGCATAATTATAGCACCATCAGTTCTGAAAAGCGGGGAAGAAAAATTATTGATTTTTTTTATTGTTTTGTTGTTTCTAATAATAAAAGTAATATTTAATTACACATTCCGCCCAAGAAAATGTTGAATGGTGTTGGAAAGGGGCAGATTTTAGTTTCAAAAGACCAACCTCTTTCAGTACGTGCCTTCACAAGAAAAATTGGAAGATCTCACAAGGTGGTCATAAATTTTCTGTAAAACCCAGACGGATATGGTAAGACGAAACATACGGGTCGCCCAAGAAAGCTTTCGGTGCGCAGCGCACCTAAAATCGCAAGGGAGATTTCCGGTACATCAAAAAGTTGCCGTGAAATTTCTCAAGTTCTTGACCAGGCCGTCAGCATTTTAACCGTCTGGTGAAAAGATAAACACAATCTCAACATCGAAAGACAAAATTGGAAGTTTCTCCACATTTACTTCATATGCACAAAAAAGAATTTGCAGAACTTAACATGTATAGGAATTGGGAGAATGTAAGAGTAATTTTTCAATAATAACAAACAATGAATATAAAATTTTTTTTAAAAAAAAGTGAACTTAGATGGACCAGATGTCTATCGATACTACTGGCGTGACCTTAGACAGGAACGAAAGTATTTTACTAAAAGAAATTTTGGGGGAGGTAGTCTCATGGTTTGGGGGGCTATTTCTTCAAGTGGTTGCCCCGAACTTCAGTTTCCATCCATGTACCTGAATAGTACAGAGTACATACTGTTCTTAGCTGTAGTTTGCTCCCCTTCTTGAGAGAAAATAATGAAAAAAATTATGTTTTCCAACAGGACAATGCCAGAATTCATGTCAGCAGACTGAGTATGGAATGATTTCGTAACCAATCTATTGAGGTTTTATCGTGGCCAGCTTGCTCTTCTGACATAAATGTTATTGAAAATGTTTGGGGAATTCTTGTCCGAAGAGTATATTCAAATAACAGACAATTTACCAGTGTTGAAGATTTGAAATTAAAAATAATCGAAGAATGGGGGAAAATAGACGGAGAAATATTGAATAATCTTTATACGAGTATGAAAGATCGAATATTTAATTTAATAAGCTCTAAGGGAGGGATTACTAAGTTTTAAGTATCAATATTTTTGGTAAATAAAGCTTCTTATTTAACAAAACTGTGACTGGTGCTATAATTATGCAAAGACCAAAAACCTTAATTTTTATACTGAAGTAAAAATTGCTGTAGCAATTTGAAAAATTTAGTGTTATTTTTTCTTTTACGTTAACACTATACATAATGAAATGTTTTGTTTTTGTTATTATAAATGTACTTTTTTAGAAATTCAAAAAATTAGGGTGGTGCTATAATTATGAAAAGCACTTTATATCCTGTTCAGCAGAACCCATCCATCTTTATAAAAAGTAAAGCCTCCCTGTAAAACGATCGCAAACTGATCAGATTTACTCAGACAATCGGAGCATCTATGTCATGTAACATGTTTAATACTGTGTGCTCTGCACTTTATTAGGCTAGTTAATGATGGATGTGTTTGGACGATAGGTCTATGAATGATTCCAAATTTCCCTTAGAAATCCACAACATTAATGAACGAGGACGGATGTCTGGATGTGGTGTGCTAGGGACGGATTTGATTGTAGCCTAGCTGTCCGAGTAAATTAGGTTATTTTCAGAGAAAATCCCATTACCCAACAAACATTGCGATGCTCTCAATCAGCCCAATCACGAATATTCTCAAGGAATTTCTTTCTCGCGGAAAACGTTTTTCTCGAGAAAGAAATCTTCTAATTACAAATTCCGCGGCACTAAAAGTTTGAAAAAGTGGCAATATCGAATTTTTAAGTCAGCTGTGTTTCTTATTGATATTAATTTTTTTTTTGACAATTTGTTAAAATAAAGTAAAATTAAAGTTAAATAAAATTAATACAATTTAAAAAATACATAAGAGTTTAATATAATGCAAGAAAATAAAAATGAATATGTAGTGCCATCATTTGTATCCTTGTGGAGGAACAAAACAGCCAACGTATTTCCAATTAAGGGATGAATCTAATCCTCTTGAGTTGCCGCTGACTTTGTAAGTAAATAAATAAAAATTAACGTGTTTAGTTAAAATTTTATACTGCAACAGGTTTCAAAAGTACTACAGATTAAATAAACCGGCCTGTCGGTATTTACTAAAAATTTTACCAACTCACAGTCAACCAACAAAAAAGCAATTTGGAGTTTCACCAATTGTAAAGCTAAGTGCGAGCTTACGTTTTTTCGCAAAAAGTGGGTACCAGACCTGTGTAGGAAGACTTCCATGTGTCTTTAGGCCAGTCGACTTTGAGCAAAGTGCTTACACATTGGCTTCCATTAATGTAACCAAATGTTGAACTTGAGTTTTATTAGTTGTTTTAGACCTACAGGAACATTTAAATATTTTTTATTTATTTAAATTTAATTATACAAAAATATACTTACATTTTTAAGCAAACTCCCTTGTGTTTTAAAAGTGAATTTTTTTGGGGAAAAACTAAACTAAAATACATTCAGAATACCTCCTTTTTTCCCTTTTTAATATTTCTTCCTTCACACGGTTAATAAAAATGGGATTAAAACAGAGAAAAAGGAAAAGTATAAAATTTCACTCAGAATTTTTATTTATAATAGGAGAGAAGGGAAAAGAGAGAAATTTCATGCGGAATTTTTATTCATGATTGGGCTGAATATCACATGAGCTTGGAAAAGACATAAGAAGTGCTCCATCGTACCCCGCATTCGTTGTTATTTGCCGCATCTAAGTGGTACAAATGCATCCTTTTCAGACTTGTGATATTCCCAATATCTGGATTGTCCTAGAGTACCGAAATGATTTTAATTACTGCGTTGTTGTTCTGTAAAGTCCTATGAGACCTATTAGTTCTATTTTGTAACTCGGTTTCAGTGCTGCGAAAGGTTTTGGATGCCATTCTCTACAACGGGAAATATTACCTACATACATAATTGGTCATTACAACCCTTCAGTCAGGATTTCAACCTAGCTTCTCACACCACTTATGTTGTGTGCGTTAATTTTATACATGAGTGGCGGGACCTACAAGTTTAATGTCGACTCCGAACGACAGATTTTGTTTGAGATGCTCTTCATGGCAATTTTATTTATTCTCAGCGTTTTTGCCAGAAATCTTCTGTTGAGAGGCAGTTGCCGAAGAAATATTTTTTTATATTTCGTTTTGATGCCTGATCTGGGATACGAACCCGTGCTTTACGTCTAATAAGCCAACACACTACCTACTAGACTACGGCGACTACCAGGAAATATTAATAAATCAAAAAGTCATGACACAAAAATTGAAATATAACATGACACTCATACATACATACCAGAGATCAGCAACGAGTATTCAAAACGATGAGTAGATTCGAGTCATACTTTCAGATTTTACTTAATTTCAGATACTTATACGCATTCATACTTATTTTAATATCATACTCATACTACTTATATTCAAAGTTAGAAATACTCTCGTACTCATACTTAACAATACGCATGATGTTGTTGATTTCGACTCTCCATGATTCAACATATACACGAAGTACAAAATAAGTATGATTCGAGTACGAACACCACAATACTCGATAGAAGGTTGTGTGTGTGCTTTGCTTGCTGTCTTTGTCTTTTCTTTTCTCTTCTTTTGTAAATGCAACAATAACTACTACTGTAAATTTTGATGAATGATTCGAGTGACTCGAATCATTCGTAAGTATTATAAGTATTTTTCTAAATTTATGAATCTGAATGAGTAGGCGTATGAATCAAACAATGAATCGAATGTTGTGAGTTTGATGTCAACGTTGTACTCATACTCATTGCAACCTATACTTATAAATCAATGTTGTAGCGAGTACGAATGAATCAGAGTAGTTGAATTTTAATACTCTTGACTCACTCATACTCAAAATTTCATGAGTACTTATGAGTAGCGAAAATACGATTCATTGCTGATCTCTGATACATACATACCTCATGTAACTATACTTAACTACGTTCCAAAAGTATTTCAATTCGTTTTTAAGTGATTAAAAGAAAAATTTTATTGAGAATTCCTTGATTTTCAAGAATTTTTACTTTGAATACAAGATTTAAACGATTCAGAAGGTGATTCGAGCTTAATCAGCATACATGAACACGAATATTTCAGTGTTTTTTTAACTTACAAACATCATAAGTCCTAAGATGGTATTGCCGTCTAAAACAACAACATTAAATAAGAAAAGAAAACACTCATCCATAAGATGCTTTAATATTTATCGTCATATTCTAGGAATATCTATAAACTACAAGGTGCACTGATGTTAAAAACTAAAGCTCGCATTAAACATATCACTTTAACACATATCTTACGACTACATTACCGCGATGGCTTAATGAGAAACTCAGTTTTATAGCTTAAACTCTTTATGATTTTCTTACAAATAGAAGTGTTCAGTTCTTCATTCTTTGGGAGTGTAACGAATTTAAAAACTTCTATTCGTTTTTCTTGTAATTTTTTTTTTTCTGTTTCAGACCTTGAGCTTTCTATTATATTTAATTTTCACAAGATCGTCTAGCAATTTTTACGACTGTTGTGTTTTATTTTATGCTACATTAGGCATTTTAAGGACATTCGCCCTGTTTTTATGAAAGTAATAAATTTGTAGTAAATATTGCCTTATGAAATGCTAAAATCAAATGACATGCCATTGGATTGAGAATAATTTCAAATGTAGCAAATAATAGTGCCATAAAGTGATGACTTTCCAAATTTTATTCTCGTAACAGTAGTATTTTTACTACATTTTTTGTTGCAATAAATTGTAAGAGTGTCTATTTGATTTAAATTTGTTTACAATGTAAGATACAAGTGACTCTAAAGAACAAAGAAAAGGCTTTTAAGACTTCAGTAGCCTTGGAGTATTTCACAGTTCGGTAAATTAAACCGCTCCTATGGGCTGCTAAAGTCGCCGTAGTCTAGTAGGTAGTGTGTTGGCTTATTAGACGTTAAGCCACGGCACAAACCCCAGGTCCGGCATCTCCAACAAAACGAAATGTGAAAAAAATTTCTCCGGTGACTTTTTTTTCAGCAGATTTTTGGCAAAAACTCTAAGAGTAAAATAAAATTGCCATCTAAAAGTTTCTCAAAAATCTGTCGTTCGGAGCAGACTTTAAACTGTAGATCCCGCCACTCATGTATAAAATTAACACACACAATAGAAGTGGTGTGGAAAACTAGGTTGTAAACCTGACTGAAGTGTTGTAATGGTCAATTATGTATGTTTTCCTTTGATCCACATGTACCATTGCCTTTAGAGACATGTAAATGTTTTTGCGATTCTCGAAATCCAAACTCAGTTCAAACCTTAAAACCGTTTTCCTTTACTGGTGCTTAAGCACACACAATACCGGCCAAAAAAAGATGCCTTAATACGATATCTTAGCATGCTAACATTAGCTAGGAGGATGCAATCGCATTTATATAGATGTTGTACTGTAACACCTTAGAGGAAAATCTTTTCCATAACTGCCACTAGTCACGGTAGAGAATTTAGACACATACGTAAAGAGACTCTAAAAAGCAGATCCTGTAAGAAAGAAAAACTGTTAGTAATTCAGTAGCCGGGGTGCCTTTCTCAGTTTATTCAATTAATGTATGTAACTGTGATGTGACTTGTCAATCAGCATGGAGTAGGCCGAATGAATATAGTCGACATACATCAAACCATTCCTGACCTTTTGTTCTGACCTTTGGCCTTTAGATACACTGGCTTCTGCAACTGTTTTCGTTCGATCCACTTATACTATTGCCTTTAGAGACGAGTGGATGTTTTTTGATTCGCGAAATCTAAATTCAGTTCATGAGTCTTTTTAAGTTTTTAAGCACCCACAATACAGGCCAAAAAAAAGATGCTTTAATACGAAATCTTACCATTCTAAAGCACGCTAACATGATCTAATGGCACTTCTGTAGATGTTGTATTGTAACACCTTAGATGAGCGTGTTGCATTAAGCAAAAATCTTTTCCACAAGTCTTTCACTAGTCACGGTAAAGAATTCAGTTTAAATCAACTAGTCCTTGGCTAGACAAAGTAAAAGGAGTATGCGTAACCTGTAAAACTGTTTCAAATGTGCTTTATAAGCATTCAGACTTTTTTTTGCTTAATTTTATGCATTTTAAAAAGGAATTGTAATAGATGTTTACATCTTTTTTTTTCAACATCTCCTTGACCATTCGTTTTGTGGCAACAGAAATCTTAATTGCTTCAGATATTTGTTATGATGAGTGTGTTAAAAGTGATTTTTATTGCAAATAAATCTTTAAAAATATGTTTTTTCATCCGAACCATGTTACTGCATATTCTTACAGTGAATACGAGTGAGTTCATCAACTGCACAATGAGTTAAATTCTTGATTGCTGATTGCTTAATGATGTTGCTACATCAGTATCATAAATTTTTCAACATTTCTTCTAATAAGCAATTATTATTTTCCAAGAGAAAACAATATTATTTATGGAAATAGCATTTAACATTAAATTTAAAAATATTTGCTGTCTTTTTTTATAATTTTGTGTTTAATTTAAAAATTACAAGTTTTCATTATATTTTTTTTAATACTTCTGAAGTGCTAAATAGCAATACAAGGTTCCGTGAACCCTTTCTACTGTCAGACGTTCAACAAACTTTTCAGTTGTTTAAATAGTATTTCCCTCCTCTACTGTTTCAATTCTAGTTCCTCATGTATTGCGTATGCTCGGCACTCTGTTTTGTTTTTCTGCTACTTTTTTAATTTAAAAATTCAAGCAGAACTAATTTGGCGAGGCTTAAATGAACAATGAAAAGTTATTACAGCATAAAACGGAGGATACTAAAAATAAAACGAAGCATTGAGAGCGTTAAAAACTACATGAAAAAAAAGACTTTTACGTCCCCATTGATTCTATTGGAAACAAAAGAAAATTGCACATCATTTAATCTTCATTATAAATTTCCAACTCAGTTCAGTTAATAATCCGTCTAAAACCGACTGGTGTATAGTCAGTCAGTTAGTCTGTCAGTAGTTTTGCGTGTCCCCTTAAACACGACTTTAGACTACCGGCCGTTATTAAGTAGAAAATGTTTGTTTGTGTCCCACTACTGGCTTCTTTTTTATGCTAAAATGTTGTTTTATCTGGCTGGGTGCTAAAAGTGTGTGCCTCTTTTTTATTTTATTGGTTTCGTTAATTTTTTTTTTCAATATTTATTGTTAGTTATTTAGGTTCTATATCAATCTGACATACTTACATACATACATATGTTTTTCTTCTCCTTATGATATATGCGCATTCACATTTTCTTTAAAAATCTTATGACGTATTGTGGATTCTGGTCCCTTTTACAGGATGTGTGCTGCATACGCAGCATTTTAAACAGAATGTGTCAACTCCATTAGAAACTTTTTCAAACATTCACATTTTATTTTCCAAGTGAACGCTTTTGTTCTTTTAATTCAGGCATTTCCGCTTATAAAAGTTTGTACCCCTTTTTGCCGAGGCCTTTCTTTCATCTGACCATTTCCTTTATCAGGTGGTTGACGTTTATGATTTGATTTGCTGCTGCTTCTACGGTGATAATTTTTTCCATGACATATGTAAGTCAGTTACGCAGATACGCTGTATTTTCATGATTCCTTTTTAACACGTTGAGTGCCAACTACGAGATAACTCGTAGATTGCGTACCCTTCTAGGGTGCCAAACTACGAGTTATCTCATACTCACTAATGTGAAAAAATCAAATTGTCGTTTTTTTTTTTGCCAGTTTTCTGAAAATTGCCGTGGCAGTCAACCTGCTAAATTGCTGACCTAAGCTGTAACACTGTGTTCGTAAATACTGTCAGTAAAAAACTGCTATTCTCAGTAAATTCAAATATTCTATGAGTTCAGATTCGAATACAGAATATTGGTACTTCATTTCACGTTTCGCTATCAGGGTCGCATTTAGTCATAGTGCTTTTGAAATCGAACTTTAGAGTTTTTTACCACTATTTTCGGCTTAAGAGGAGTGTTCCTATTCCTCTTCACTGCTGCATACATTTTTATTGCCTTACGCCATGGGTTAATGAACCTGAAAGACTCGTTTACATAGTATAATCGACGAAACTAAGGTGGTGGCCTTATCCTATATTATGAGATCAAATACGTACAAAATATTGTATTTCAAACACGGGTGCTATAAAACAAGTTCCTGGAGAATTGCAACGGATTCATTACGATTGTTGGGTTTATAATACATGATTCTGTTTGCGGGATTAGTTTCCTAACTATCCGAATTAAACACTCAGGGACATATAATTCCCCAATGACGCTTAAAAGTGTCAGGGCAAAATTTATTTTTTTTTGCCACTTTTAAAAATTGTGAGGAATATCTCGAATTTCAATTTCATTTGTCAAGTGTTCTATTTGAGAAGGTGATTAGTCAACTGTAGCAGTTACCACGCTAAAAGGCTTGCTATCTATGGAGTCTTTTTACTCTTTCCCAAAAGGTGGCTCTGCCTAAACATATTCATTATTGGGTGCTCAGACGCTAGCGGCTTCATAGATTCTCTTAATTTTCAAAATTCGAAAACCATGTTGAGAATTAGAAAAAATTAGGCATACAATTTTCCCCTTATCATTCAAGGAGAGCCCGCCATCTAACCTAACGCTAAGAGTCTATTGTTCGCTTACTTCATCTTACATTAATTGTAGAATTTTTAATTTTCTCGCAAAAAAAAATATAAAAACTGGTTTCCCTTTTTTTTTGAGAGAGGCCATCTTCATTATACTTTTCCGTTTTATGTATCCGTTTGTCGGTTTTTTAACACATTCTAAGCAACTAAATTTTCTCTCTCTCTTATATAGGACATCAAAAGCGAATTTCTTTTTTCACTCTTTTCTTTTTTTAGTGTGTAATGAAAGAAAATATATTTTCTATAGATCTCCAAAATCATAAGTTTTCCTTTCGTTTCAATCTTTTGCCTTTAAGCCTTTAATGGGTTTTTTTTCAAACTCTTTGCAATTAAAGCATTTGTTGAGGCGTTTTTGAAGTCCGCAGTATAATTAAGCCTCAGGCTTTTACTTAGTTTTGGAACTCCGATTTTATTTCTTTTTAATTTATGTTTTATAGAACTTTAAATACATTTTCCTTTTAAACTTTAGTGCTAGTTTGTAAAAAGTCTCTTTTGTAATTGAGTTTTTAAGCTGCTTTCTTAAAAGGAAGAAAATCCTTAAATTTCCATAAAAAATGCTTTGAATTCGGCATTCTTAAGTTTTCCCCTCAATAGTTTATTCATAGTTCTCTTAGGGTCATTATTACAACTTGCCGTTAACTAAAGGGAGTATTTTAACGAACAGATACATTGTTTTTAATTATTATAATTGGACAATATGGTAGAAGAGAGCGTTAAGCCTACCAGTAACTTTTAAAGTTAAGTTTATGTTTACTTGCCATATTATATGTATATTACTTTCAATATGGCAACTTCAAATAGAAACAAAATGAGCATATACAACAAAAAAAAAAAGAAGCCCGTCGTTGCCACTGCGTTAAAAAAAAAATTTGTTTAATTGAGCAAAACATTGCTCCGGGACTACCACATTTTTGAAAAAGTTCACTTTATTTTATCATTAACAACCTAATGATCGAAAATGTTGTGGCGCAAAAGATGATTCATTGACGATAAACAATTCTAAGAAAACACGCACTGTTTATGGGCAAAAATATTATAAAAACTCATAAAAAAACAGATATTTTATCTGAATTAAAAACATGCGAGACGGTTATTGGTTGTAATAACGTTAATGGTGACTTTAAAGTTCACTTTAGCCAAAGTTACCTTTAACTAAACCCAACTTTAACGGGAATTTGTAATAATGGCCCTTAGAATAATACAGGGTGCTTTTAAATCAAATGTTAAAATAAAAAATCGTTTACTCTATCGCCTCCATAAAATATTATCAATGCGGCTAAGAATTGTTTGTTTAAATAAAAGATGCGCAAAATATTTATTTAAACAGCATTTATGGCATTCCTTATTATGGTACATTGATGTGATGAACAATATGTGATGAACACGCCTAATTAAACCACAAAATCGTTTAGCCGAAGAGACGATGGCTAACCGTCTCGCATGTTTTTAATTCAGATAAAATATCTGTTTTTTTATGAGTTTTTATAATATTTTTGCCCATAAACAGTGCGTGTTTTCTTAGAATTGTTTATCGTCAATGAATCATCTTTTGCGCCACAACATTTTCGATCATTCTCAATAGTCGATAAATAATCTTTTGATGACTATTTTGATCGCACATAAGGGACATGTTGATTATTATTTTGGTTTAATAATATATTTGTATTGTAATGTGTCAATATTTTGATTGAATAAAAAAGGAAATTTTGTAAATTTTCGTAAAGATTTTAAATGCAAATTAAAAACATGTGGCTTACATGTGGATTTATTATTCGGAAAACTGAAAATTCTATAGCAGGTTAGGTAGCCTAAAAGTGCTTTAAGAGCTACCTAGTGCAGCAATAAAATGATTTCTAATTTAAAAATTTATATTGTGGTGGCGATTGTGTGGATTTGAATTCTTAAATAATCAAATGCCAAACTAAATTTTGTCATTTTTTTTTTCGATTTCGATAATTTCATAATTAACTAATCAAAATGAATTTATTCGCCGGTAAAAATTCTGTTGTTTACTAGCCTTTTTGAATGAGTGTGTCATAAACAAATTTCTATTGCCTTTTTTAATTCTTGTTCTTACCAAATTTGTCATTTAAAAATGTTTGCATTTTATTGTTTGATAACATTTTTTTTATTATTTAATAAAAACAAAAGAGATAGGAAAGAAGAAGACCAAGTTTGTTGACTTATTGTTGTTTTAATGGCCAACATAAAATCGACTGCAAACACTTCCATTTATTTTTTTACGATCATTGTGTGGTACAAATTGTATAATGTTAATATAATGCCCGTCCATCACTACCTCTCTCTCCTCGCTTTCCTTATAAATTGGTCAAAAAAAATAAGTTATTTTAAACATAGAGGGAAAGATATAGTGAGCGACACTGATACTCTACACATACTACACAATATAACTTTAATTCTTATCATTGAAATTAATCAAGCTAAAGTTTTGAGGTGTTTAAAAATGAGAACAGAAAGAAATTCTCAAAGGCCTTGTTTATGGCATTACAAAAAGTATGTATTTGTTTCTGTATCCCAATTTTAGAAGTGGTGAGAACAATGTTAAAGTCTTGTTACCAGAAATTTTCGAATTTCTGTGCTGCTTAATTTCCATGTTTTTGTGTATGATGTGAGCTGAAGAAGAAGAAGAAGAAGAAGTCGCCGTAGTCTAGTAGGTAGTGTGTTGGCTTATTAGACGTAAAGCCAGGGTTCGACCCCCAGGCCAGACATCAAAACAAAATACAAAAAGTATTTCTACGGCGATTTCCTCTCAGCAGATTTCTGGCTAAAACTCTGAGAGTAAATAAAATTGCCATGAAAAGTTTCTCAAAAAAATCTGTCGTTCGGAGTCGACTTTAAACTGTAGGTCCCGCCACTTATGTATAAAATTAACACACACAACATAAGTGGTGTGAGAAACTAGGTCAATAATCCCGACTGAAGGGTTGCGATGACCAATTATGTATGTAAGCTGAAGATTTTTGATAGGATAAAACCTGATCTGTTCATAAAAAACATCCAAAGTGTGCTTTGAGTCTTAACATGCCAGTGATTTAGAAATTATCTGAATAAAATTAGGTGAGACTAAGTAATTAATAGTAAGGCACGGACAGGAAAGTATTCTGCAGTGAATACTACAGGCATTCGAAGATTAACTTTTTCTTCAGGCTGAGAAACATTCTACGGAAATAGCTGTTAGTTGTTAAATTTTATTTCCGCACAATGGAAATTTACCAAAAACTAGGGCCAATCTATACTCAGGAGAAAATTTTGAAATTATCTTGAATGTCTTGAAAGTACAGAGAATATGAAGATTGGATTTTAGGGTACGGACATGTTTTTTTATTTCTATGATAGGCAAGATTGCATAACTTCCTGATGGGTTAAAGAAAGGGGTTGTCGGATTCTACCCGAATCAAATTGACGTCACTTTTATCAGTTTATTCCTTTTATTTATACTGTGAGTTAAGAGTGTGGAGACGTGGACTTATTGATCCGCTTTTGTATATCTTTCTAGGGAAGGAAGTCAGTTGTGGACAGCTTATAGCTTATATGAAACAAGCTCTCAGGATATTTATTCAATTTTCTTTATGAATCTTGCGATTACGATATGTGTCCTATCTTGGTGTTTGGTCTGCTTCAGTAATTCTAGAAACAATGCCCTCAGTAGACATGTATTGAGGATAGTGGTAAGGAAACTTTTGTAGATTGTAGATCCATACTCTCTCGGGTGGCTCTTTCTGATCTTTTTATGATGTTTTCTTTGAGAGTAGGGCTTAGGACACTATCAATTAAATTTGTGTTACGACGTTTTATTTATGTGTACCTAATTCTATATTGTATACCTTTCATTGATTCGAAGCTTGTAACGTTTGAATAACTCCTGGGAGTCGATGAGTAATGGCAAGGATAGTATCTAAAGGAATTATTTAAAGAAAACTGAATAAAGCCCGTTCATTGTTTAAGTTCAAGAATTATTATGAAATTTGTTTCGGTTTCTTGTGAGCACTTGAACAGCTTCAGCATACTCATTTAGTTCACGATATTGGAACTAGGACAGTAGGTTTTATGAGCGGCTTTATGTGGAAGAAATCACAAATTGATGTTTAATTAGTTTCTGTTAGAAACGACTAGCAACCTCAATATACATTTTTTGCAACAGACTACGAGTTATGAATCTAACCCGCAAGCTCTACACTGAAATATTAGCCCATTAGCCACTAAACTACAATATCAACCAAACTGTAGTGATTCTTAAGTAAAAGATTTTATGGCGGCTAAGGTAAATCATATAGCGGATCGACAAATAAAAACCACGTACATACGTTTGCATATGCAGGAGAGGAAGTTAGGTAACAATTCTTATCAAAATTGATAGGCATATTCCTCAGAGGATAAGATTTTAAATAAAATCGTATTATCGCCCAAACTCAATAAACGGATATGTTTCATATGATTTAAGGAAAGCATTGGATGTGGATCGATACAAGTGGTTTCAAAATAGAACTGTGATGTGAAATGTTACAAACCGTACCACACGCTTAAACACTCTGCAACTTTTGGTAGTGCAAGCAGCGCATAAGATCGTCAGCATTTTTGTTGCATTCGTTTTAATATCATTTCAAGATTTCAAGGAATTTTTATTCGATTTTAATTTTTAACATTCTCCGTCTTTTTTTTTTTCTTGAAAGTGATGACAAAAAAAAAAAAAGAAATAAAAATGAAAACTAAACGAAACAAATGTAAATAAATAAATTAATCTTCTTCTTAAATTGGGGTTAAATCAGGGTTTTGTTTCTTTCTTTCTGTTTTTCTTTTTTGCCTGCCTGCCTGTCATTAATAACGTGCATGAATAACGGTTTTTCGTTGCACATTGACATTTGATTTAAAATTTCGATGTGGAATAAAGAAAAAAACAAACTTAGGAAGCATTAAAATGTTCGTTATTGAATCATATGACACGAGAATTGTTACTCTTATTCAGGTCATAATCAGTAATTTAAGAAAAAGAGAAAATAAAGAATTCATTGGAATGCGTTTAAAATTCGGAATTTAAATTATTGACATCTGCTAAAAGTTACAATTAAAATGAACAGTTATACAATAGCAGATCTTTTGTTTGATAAAGGTCATCCACATCGCTCTCAGAAGATGTAAGATGACAGAATAGTTGTGATAAAACGCATTATCCCCCAGCTAAGAGCACTTTTAGGTAATAATAATAATGTTAATAACACGCAGACTTGCCACATGTTTGTAATCGGTTTCACCATTCGTTTAACTATGTTTAAGTTTGAAAATGGCATTACGCTAGGTAGCCTTGATGAAATTTAAGCATTTTAAGTCATTGTACCTTAAATTGAAGGTTCGTACATATATACTGCCTCCTATAGGTCCGTAAAAACTAGCCTACTCATAATCTCATTTCTAACTAGTATTTCACTACTATTAAAAGCCACCAACGGTAAGGTTTCCTTCTAGTATAATTTACTCATAGACCACATATTAGCAAATTTCCCGCTGTCAGTATGACCAGATTATTCTCTGCAATGCCGCACCTCCTAGTTGAATGGCTGTTAATTCAATATTTTTAAAGCTCCCAATCTGACGTCACCAAATGAAATTTTTGCTGATTCTGAGTCAGTTAAAATACAATATTTGGGTAACAGTATTGAGCAATATATACCAGAGTGCTGTAAGCAGTTTAAACTATTGAATCAATTTCATAAAGATTTATATTCTCAGTTTCCTACAGTTCTTGGGCATTCAAAATACTTCTAACTTAAAGTGCCAAAAATGCGTTCAGAGCTTGTTTCACTATTCATTTAAAAAACATAGGACCCTCAAACAAAATCTTCATCTTATTAGTCGGCTTTCTTTTTTTTTTTTTTTTTTTTTTTTTGTTTTTTGTCTCAGTACCATTAATGAAGTTTTTCAAGCTAAGAAGATGAATGACCCTAATATAATAGGGTGCAACCTTTAGTTAGTTGGCGACTGTGAAAATATTCTGGGTTTATGTATTTGATACAGTGATGAGGAGCTCGGCTTATGGGGACCTACTCTTTCCCAAAAAGTTAAGCTGCATGGTCTCCCAAAGTGTTACAGGGTTTTAAAATAGGAATTAAACCTCTTAATTTTAAATAAAACAATATAAGGAAGAAAAATCTTGGGTACATCAACTCTTTAAGATGAAGACGAAATTCTTTGTATTCTACTGATCGAGATTTACAGAATATTGGATGAGAGTGGGATAAGTAATCGCTCAGCTTCTAGCGAAAGAAGACATGAGTTCCAGGACGATGAAGTCATGAACTGGCCTGAGCCGGTATAGAGCAAACAATCTTCTACACATTACAGGACATACATATGCTTTTCAATTGCCTTAGACAGACTATGTATTCTCCGTTCGTTTTAAATGCGGACTCTACTTCGTTGGCAACAGGAGGGTTTGTGACGCATTACATACTAGACTCTAATACTATACTACAGAGATCAGCAACGAGTATTCAAAACGAGTAGATTCGAGTCATACTTATAATTTCAGCTACTTATACGCATTCATACTTATTTTAATATCATACTCATACTACTCATATTCAAAGTTAGAAATACTCATCGTACTCATACTTAACAATACGCACGATGTTGTTGATTTCGACTCTCCATGATTCAACATATGTATATACGAAGCACAAAATAAGTATGATTCGAGTACGAACACCACAATACTCGCTAGAAGGTTGTGTGTGCGCTTTGCTTGCTGTCTTTGTCTTTTCTTTTCTCTTCTTTTGTAAATGCAACAATAACTACTACTGTAAATTTTAATGAATGATTCGAGTGACTCGAATCATTCGTAAGTATTATAAGTATTTTTCTAAATTTATGAATCTGAATGAGTAGGCGTATGAATCAAACAATGAATCGAATGTTGTGAGTTTGATGTCAACGTTGTACTCATACTCATTGCAACCTATACTTATAAATCAATGTTGTAGCGAGTACGAATGAATCAGAGTAGTTGAATTTTAATACTCTTGACTCACTCATACTCAAAATTTCATAAGTACCTATGAGTAGCGAAAATACGATTCATTGCTGATCTCTGCTATACTAGTATGGAAAAGACCGCACAATTGCGTATCTAACGGGCTTCTGTCTTATTTGAAGAATTGCTGACAGAATTGGCATTCCTGCGATTGATTTCTGCTTCAGATATGTACCTGAAGAGGAGGAAGAGACTATATTTCGTCTCATGTGTTATTGTCCTGAACGTGCTATTATTGGGGGTTGGTTTAAAACCTTTCATTTCCTGTCATCCTTAACAGGACTCCTCAATCCAAAGATTACTGCAATAGGAAGATTTTTTTTGAAGTCATCTTGGTTTCCTATAAAGGGAATGTTTGATCCCCGGATTGGAAATTACTTGTGGTATCAAAATGGCCCTAAGAAAAACTCGCAGTAGTCTAGTAGTAGGTAGTTGTAATGACTAATTATGTATGTATGTATATCGTGTGTTATTGTCTTGATCTTGCTATTATCGGTGGAGGTTTTAAACATTTCACTTTCTATCATACTTGACTGAACTCCACAATGTGAAGATTACTGCAGTAGCAAGATTGATTTATTCCTATAGGGAATGTTTGATCCCCGGGTTGGAAATTAATTGTGGTATCCTAATGGCCCTAACAGTCAACCTAAGTAGGACCTTATCCTTCAAAGGGTGTACGATCTCAACATAGCCTCACTCCGTGACTTATAAAATTTCTGCATTGCAGAACCATCGTGTTTGAATTGTTTGCTGGAGTTTTAAGTTTCCTATTTTATTTCTATTTTATTTTGTATTAATTTACTCATTTCTTTTTACACAAATTAATCAAATTCAACTAATGTTAACTGTTTTCTTGTTTTTCTTTCAGGTAAGCGATTGAAAATTCATTTATTAAAATGTGTCATAAATCGTAGAAGAGGTAAGCTCGCCTGAATAATAAATTTTCATATATTTTCCTTAAAAAACCATGAACAAAATTCCTGCTTGAACAAAATGACGAATAACATAAAAATTTGAGTGTGAGAAACAAAGTTTATTGCGTTTCATTCTCTTAATAATCTAAAGATTGAAGAGCCCATAAAAATTAAAGTCTAGTAATGCCTACCTACCTTAACTCTCATACTCGTTAAACGCATGTATGAGTCAATACTTGTAAAGTAAAGGCGAATTAAAAATTTTTGTTGTCAACTTTTTTTCCTCCACTTCTCCATATTGTTTCAATTTCTCCAGGCAGCACATGGCAGCATTAATCGTCTTATTCAACGAAATAAAAAAATAATTTCTTTTCTACAACAACAACAACACAACAGCTATTGATGGCTTAAGCTTAACTAACACTACCACCACCATTACCTATACTATCACTCACTAAAATAACGTAGAATAGCAACAAATATTTTAAAGTTGATTCAATCAGTTTGGCATCCACCCCATTTCCGGTTTGAGTTGCATGAACTTGTTGGCCAAAAATAAACAAACAAAAACTTTTTCTCAAGCTTTAAAACTGACGCTACGGTATACAGCATAAACGGCATATTTAGGGCGTACCATAGTCATGGTAAGACATGTGTCTGCGTGTGTTTGAGCAACAATTTGCTGCAGCCACTGCAGCATATAAATAATACTTATAGGTTGCAAGAACTGATAACACAGTCACTCTGTCTGTCAGTGAGTTTTGCAGAAGAGAGTGCATGATGTTGAATGTCGTCTCAAACTGTTTAAATAAATGATGGCGAGTATGACTGACGATGTGTTGCCACCTCAAATGTTGTTGCATTTCTAACATTTTATTACGGTTGATGATGGTAGCTGGTTGTTGTTAATAGTTTCAAAATACCTTTTAGCGATTACTCACTGATTCATTCAGTCACTTGTTGTTGCTGCAAATTGTTGTGTGAATAGTGGGGGCATTCAGCGTCTAACCTACTATTCAGCTCAAGTCGAATTTGTTTAGTACGGTTGATCAGGTGGTGAACGTTGCTGCCCGTGAGTACTGGGAGCATTATGTAATAAAGAGTTGCGCCATCGGTGCCTTACAATTTTAGTGTTTACACTACACGAACTGCAAAAAAGCTCTTTGTAACCTCAATCAATTTTGTCAGATTGAAGTACCTGTCATGAGAGATTGGATGCCTTAATCGAACTGAGCAACTGGCCGTTCCACTTCAATGGCGTCAAAGCAGTGACAGCGGTTTGTTAAATTTAAATCCACCAGCACCCGCTTAGTACAGTCACATTTTAGCCTTAATAACCGAGAGGTGCTAATGTGCAATGGGAAGGCAATGTGGCCAGAGTCCATTTTTGGGCTTTAATTTCTAGCACAAATAGACAGGCACAGGAAACCATTTGTCGGTCTTGTGTGCTTTTTTCCATTACCCTTCTTGAGAGCATATGACTTCCCCAAAGCATTTCCATCTTATACGGTTGGCTGTTGTTATTTTTGCATTTTCCTCTGTAAGATTGCGTTGTCCCAGATCTTGGAGTATCGAATGTCTCTAGGTGTTCCTGGCGTCTTGTGCCTTGAGGATTCCATTCAAGTGTCATTTTTGTTATACTATAAGGATTCTTTCTGATAGTATGATCGATCCCTCTTCATTTCCTACCTTTTATTTATGTTATTTTGGGATTAGTTGGTTCCAGAGATCCATGCTGCTGATGTTATTAGGACATTTTCTACGTTTTATTTGTGTTATTATGGTTTCCTCGTTAGCAAGGTTCCAGGCATCTATGTTACTGATGTTATTAGGCCCGAATATCTTGCATATGATTCTGAGGCACTTGTTGATGAATATCTGTAGTGTTTTGCGTGATGATGTTCGTTCAAACGGAGTTAATTTCATACATGCATGTCCACATATTTTAGGAAGCCTGTTATTCGGAATCTTGATGCACCTGGTAAACAACATTATTCTGAGGTTGTCCGGAGTAATACAAAATACACAGTACTCAGCCTATCCTATTGAATTTCGGAAGCGTGAATCATGTCACATAAGGAAACTAACCAGCTTATTTCCAAGGGGTAGACTTTGGAGATTCCGATATGGGTATGGAGGTATTCTTTTACTTCATCCCTTCTAGAACAGATACAAATGCCTAACATTCCGTTGCATGCAAAGCGAGTATCACTTTCAAAATTACAATTGCACCTGTGCTTTTGGAACGGTACAGATAATTAGATCCTAAAAAGATTTGGAGATCAAAATATTATTGAAGCTCTCATTTCGGCATCCTCATACGGGATATGCCCGTAAAGAAAATTGTTGTCTTACGTACCACCAACCTGGTTGCAAGAAATACATAATTTTGTTGTCATTTACTTACTTCTTAAGGCGTTTGTCGGCACCCTGTATCGTTTTTTTGTATATACATATACATAAATACAATCTTTTTCCCGTAATTAAATTTCATTATTTTATATAAACTTTTCGTTTACCTCGATACAAGAGTTGGAAGTTCAAATTTTTTATTATAGTCATTAGTGTTAGTGTTGTTGTTGTTATTGTTGTATTATTTTATACAACCCATAATCAATTTATGGTTAATTATATTTTAACTTCGTTTTTCTTCCATACTTTGTTCCCTAACATAACAAAGGGGAAGGTATCCTCATTGTAATTAAAATATTACAAAGTAAAAAATTAATTTCAAGCCACCGAATCATAAAATCATTTTATTAAAATGCCTGGCCCTTTAATATTATGTCGTTATAAGGATTCATTTTTTTCAAATTAACGCAGAGTTGGCAAGTAGAGAGATGAACTTTATCTTGTTAAAATTAATTTTAATGCACCATGAAGTCGAATACTATTAGGAACGCAGGCCATTTACATAAAAACTTTAGTTTTGTATGAGAGACTAAATAAATCAAGATGAAGCCTGACGAATCCAGATTGTTTGTTTGTTGGGCTTTCTCCCTTATGATGACATATTCGTATGTGACAATAGAATCACAAGAAATAGTACTGTTGGTTCCAACCTTTAAAGGACCACCGTGACAGAAAAATATTAGACTATCATCCTCTTTGAAGCTTGTAAAAAAATGCTAGCTGCACCAAAAAAATACCTTGCTGAGCCTCTATTTGCTAATGACATTTAATCAATACTATTTCATGAGTTTTTTGCACCCGAAGTGTTTAATCAAACTCTACTTAAGGCGTGGCAAATGCAATCCTAAACATAGGATCATTTTCCGATACAGACAGTCCGATACCTTTGATAGCTTTCAACGACAAGATTATCAGAAATATTTAAGGCAGCTCGATATTCTTCGATTAGGTTGCATATTATATTGCAATCTCCAAGTCGTTTACAACAGCCTGACTATCTGAATATTCAATAATAATTACTAGTTGCCGATATGAGTGATTAAGATGCTTGAGTTTCGAATCTGGGACTACACGAAAAACTATATTCGGTTCATAAGTTGCCTGACGACACAGAGTTGGATAGACACCCATCGAGAATGAACATCACAGGTTAGTCACTCAGTGCCATCTCTTGTGAAAAAGAGAGGGTCGTATTAGCAATACAACAATCCAAGATATTCCCACAAGGGGTATTCGTTACTAGCCAACGAAAAATGACAGCCTTACGTTTACAGTAGACCAATCAGATTAAATTTAAGCGGTTTATGTATCCATTGTCCAAACAAAAACTAAGAAAAGGTTGTAGATCAGTCGTAGAGGAATATAGTAGTACCCACATAAACGGAACTGTCACTTCTTCCTATTCTAGCTATTTTTGTGAATTTTAAATTCTAACTTCTTTTACTCGCAATTGAGGGTATGATAACTGATATTATACCATCGAGATTACGTATTCCTGTTAAATCATAACTTTCACAAGTGTAGGCAGACAACTCTTAGGTATACTTCTCCTTATTAGCAATATTTATTTGCAACAATTTTTTAAACTTGACACATTTTGCTGTTGCTTTTGGGTTATTTTAACTCATTTCAAATTCTCTGCTGTTCAAATTCTCCTACAATACTGGCTACAACATATTGTGTTTGTTGTTTTTGTTATCGTTATGATATCAAATTTATTTATGGACAAAAAAGTAAATATACTCATCGTACTATGTAACCATCTCTGAGGTTACTCTCTGCTCAGACAGACATTCATCTATCCATCCATTCATTCATTTGCCATCCATCTGTACACATAACCATTGCGGGGTATGATATGCCATGAAATGGCTTTTGGCAATTTCCCATGCTGTTGTTATTGTTATTCTCGGTTTGTTGTCGGTTATCGGTTTTTATCTGTTTTTCTTACTGATCAAATTGTTTCCAGTTGGTAAATATGGAAATTCTGAAATTTATTTTGTTTTCTTTCTTCGTTTTATTTGTTATTCATTCTTGTCTGTCTGTCTGTCTGTCTCCGTCTGACTATTTATTTAGTTTTTCAATGTTTTTATTGGCATACATTTAACGACAATTTTCACTTGGAGTTTTATTTTTTATATTTATTTTAGGAACAATTATACTTTCTTTTAATTTAATTATTACTGTAATTGTGGTAATTATGTTTGTATGCATGCATGATTGGATGGATGGCAGACAAGGCTTTGTTGAGGCAGAAAATTATTTTATATGAGTAAACAACTGATTTAAATCGAAGCAATTTAAGTATTAGGTTGAAATCATTGTTTTTAGGAACAATTGGTGCATAATTAATTCCAGGCCACATTAATACTTATGCCATTGCTAAGTTATGTGGGACCATAGAGGTGGACTGACTGTCCTAAGAGAGTTTTGGATTTGTTCTTATAATCAGTCCTTTAACCCCCTTGATTTAATGAAGTTTTTCAAGCCAAGCAGGGCCATCTATCTCTGCTTAGATACAATGTCCTCTGCTGATTGCGTGTTTTTCAACAAAGGCTAAGTGCCTGACATTCCCATGATATTTGTTTCTTAAGTCGTCCTCTCTGTGAAGAAGTTAGAAATGTTATCCTATTGTTGCTTTAATTTGTCCCCTTATGAGCGAGTGCTAAGCATTCTAAACGGATGTTCTCTATGGAAAGAAGCTAGAAATGTTATGCTATTCTTCTTTTAATTTATGCTATTATCTTATGAGCGAGTGCTCAGCAATCTGAACAGATGTTTTAATACGGCAGGCTGGTTGTGATTTCGATAATGAACTTAAATCAATTATTTCCCTAATCCTGTCCTTTACGTCTTCATAACATCATAGGGTCATCCAACGCGGTCTTCCGTATTTTTGCTATTGATAACGGCCATCTTGTTGAAGCTAAAGCTGTCAAATTAGTTGGCAGTTATTCTGTCTGTTTTGCTACATAACCAATTATGAATAACCATAGACAAGTGCTCACTAAATTGCCTCTGGAGCTCTTGGTAACTGATACTAATTTTCATCGAGTGACTTTTTTAGCGATGTGACCAATTTCTAGATGAAAGGATACGTGATCAAGCAAAATTGCTGAATTTGGCTCGATACCAATTCACTTCAGATCCAAGGGTTTCAATGCATATGCTTGTAGCGTCATCTGCCAATATTTCTTTGAGAACGACATAGACCAGGCCATCACTCTCAACGGCGATGATTCCCACAACTACATGTGATTTCAACAGGACAGTGCTCCATGCCCCATTGCTCATGAGATTCTGCATGTGCCATATGAGGACATGGTTATCTCAGGTGGTGGCTATATGAATGTCCACCGAAATCGTGGGCAATCGATTTGATCCCTTTCTGGGTTTTTTTAAATCACCATGCTATCAGTTACATTCAGTCTGATTTATGTTTCAGTGTCCTCGGAAATTTAACATTTTGGATGCGCTACACCCAGAGAAGCAGTGGCGAATGTTATCTATTGATCTTTCAAACAAATACAACATTTACATGATATCTCACACTCATTTTGCTTTATTGAAATTTAAGGGGAGTGCTTAAGAACACCCTATATTTCACACTTGTTTCAGGCTGTAATACAAAACTAGATTAACGGCTCTCTGTATTGTTGCGCTGCCTTCGATACGTTTATATTACTCTTAAGGAACCTATGATATGGCAATACTCTGTGACTGGATGTACTTTAAACTAACCAAATCCCAATCCTAAAGGCAAGGGAATGCGGTGCAGATGTCAAACTCCAAAACCAACAAGGCAAGTGTCCGTATCAGAAGCTGAATTTTACCAATAACAACGCTGGGAAGAATTTAAGTCTATATCTGTGTGTGTAGGCAAACAGGCACTAGAATTTCTACCCACTTTAGTATCCTAACCTCGTTGGGCAATAACGATTAGAAAATTTACGTGAATATTAAAAAAAAAAATAATTATTAAACAAAAATAAAAAAATTTTAAGCTCGCCCGAGCAGGGACTTGAACCCTGGACCCTTGGATTAAAAGTCCAATGCTCTACCGACTGAGCTACCCGGGCATATGTCTCTCCTCTCACTAATGTCTCATATAAGCTCAAAATTATTTTAGTAGCCACCACCATTGTAAACATTCACACATAAAAATACACAAGAGAACCCAATTAATTTAATGGCCCTCTCAAGTTGTTTACAATGAAATTCAACACACACACTTAAATTAGCCGCATAATATTACGGTGAAAGAGTATTAAGAGAGCAATTTTGTCTCATTTTTATGGTAAATTACGGAACAAGTTATTATTTGTTTTGTTTTGATATACACATTCGTAAACTAAACACTTTGTGTGCGTGAGAGTCAGTGATTGACTGATACACTAACACTACTAGTTAGTAAGATAACACATCTACATCTACAATGTACATCAATCTACATCTATTTCAGTTTTATTTACTCAATGTCGATAATAACGTTTCTTAGTGCTATTAAAAAAGGCAGTTTTTCAAGAAATTTTATAGCATGCGATATAATATGAAACATTTTTTATATGGAAATAAGTTTTTTTTTCACGTTTTCTTTATGATGTGTTATTTTATTTTTGTTGCTTTTCTATTTAAAAAGGCATTTCTTTAATTTTCCTCAGCATGTGGTCTTTGAATATATTTTTCTATGTAATTTTCTTAATTTTTTATTTTATTTTTTAAAATCATTAAAATTCCATGTAATAAAATTTGAAGTGTGATTAAATGTATGAAATGATGAGTATCTTATGGTTTTTTATTATTATTGATTATAGATTACAGAATAATAAATAAACACACGAATATTTTCATTATTTTTATAACATTTTAATATTTTTATTGTTTTTATTTTTTTTTATTTTTTATTTTTTTTTTTATTTTTTTTTTATTTTTTTTTATTTTTTATTTTTTTTTATTTTTTTTTTTGTTGTTTTTTTTTTTTATTTTCTTGTTATTGTTATTGTTTATTTTATTTTTTTTTTATTTCTGAAGTAAATAAATTTCTACACATAATACTAATTTTTTTTTGACTTTGAAGATCTTCGAAAAAAACCTCATAATCGTGCCTGAAATTCGAAATTTAAGATTATATGCGGATTATAACTCTTACCCGGTCTTATATACTAAATTTATGGAATTTCCTTGGAAAAAGCCTATTTTGATAGATTGTGTCTGGCATTCAAGAGTTTTGTAAGGGATGAACAACAACAATAGTCGCCTGCCGCAGCAGCAAGCACATGCTTAACATATAACAATCAGGATTATCATAATTTATAAAGATTTGTTTATTTTATAATCGAATTGGGAATGTATAGCCAAGGTTTTTTTTTAATGGAATAGACATACACAGTGAAATTTAAATTTAAAATACTAACGCTATTGCAGATATATCAACAACATAGTGGAGTGGTATTATGTTCATATCATTTTAGTACTGGAACACAGCGATATTCCAAGTAACTGTAGATAAATTGATCAGGTATGGCACAACTCTTGAACACTCCCATGAATTCTCTTCTTTGGTAAATTCTATTAAGACCTGCAAGCTTAAAATTGACACTACAGTTAAGGAGTTTGGCTTCGAATACGGGCAGAAAGGTACAGAAAATCTGCTCAAAAAATCTGCTTAATGTCCAAAGAAGCACGCTCAGCATAGTTCTTGAAGACAAAACTAGGCATTGAATTATTAATACTCATGCATAACGCATTGGCCCGAGACACTTGTCAAATCAATTCTACAAAAGCTGTAGAAATAAGAAAGGAAAGCAAACAGTTCTTCATCTATTGGGTTTATGCTCAGCCCTCGGCCTCTACTTCATGGATGATCTGAACGAACTGTTCTACGGAAGCTATAGAAATGAGGAAAAGGATCAAACAGTTTTTTACCTATTGGGTACATGCTCACCACTCGAACTTTGTTACATAGATGACCTGAACAAACTGTCAGTTATGAGCATTGATAATCTGAGTCGCTTTATTAGAAGCTTCGAATGGTTCCGAGAGGAAAATGGAAAACATGTGATAATCCACTGAAACTGATATGAGGAAAACGTACCTTGGTGTCTACTACATAAATGATCTGAACAAACTGTATGTTATGAACATTGGTGGAAACCGGTAGTCTGAGCATGTGGTATCACAATGGGCCTCATATGACCTTTGGTTAGGCAGAAAGTCTACCTAATTAACTACCTTATGGTAAAATTTCCATGACAATTTAGCGAGTATTGTCAGAAATCCGAAGATGCGTAGATCCAATGTACGCGTAGATACCCAAGCTGTTGCCCAGCAATCTCTGAGAATATGTATTTTCATACATTATCTTACTGATTTTAAATTCATACTAATGCCTTTAAATAATGACCGCAGCCTCCGTGCGTATATGTAAACTTTAGTTTGGATACGTTATATTGCTGTGGCAAAGATCAAATTTTTTAGTCTCTAGTAGGCTTACCTCGTCTGTTCAAAGTGCTACATTTAAACTATGTTTTCTTTCTATCTAATGGAATGTAACCAATTAGGGCCTATGTTCGGTGTTCATAGGATTCTCTTTTGGGGGAATGTAGCGCCACTGATACGACTTCATGTGAGAATTCTAAATTCAAAAGCCTTATAAGAGGGGAATTAATTTTGTGTAAACACCTCTATTAAAACCATTTCAAATATTTTTGGAATTTATGTATGTACATACCCTTCAGGGCATACTTTCCCTTCCACAATATTATTTACGCATGTGATGGTAAATAAAATGTCATACTCTTCATCAATCTTTTAAATTATTTGAGTGCGAGTAGCTGACATTCTTCATTATTTTCTGATCTATTAGCAGCAATAAATAGTACAGGGTATAATTTATATTGATAAACAAAATTTGATAGTGAAAACTGAAATGTGAAACTTAGGGGAGAATATAAAAGAGAGAAGACAATTTAGAATTAAATTGTATGCATACAGGAAATGAGGTCGTCCAAAGTATTAAAATTAATTGTAATCAAAAAATACAAAAAAAAGGTCATTAGAAAATTTTAACCTACAACCACACACACAAACGTACTCACACTGATACGTGTAACATTTGAAACACTTGAAGTATTTGAAAAATGCATTGACGGTGATGAAAAACAATGTGTATCCCACACTTTATGCCTTCCCTATAATATTATTTTATTTTTATTACAACATTTGAGTGGCTGATAATTTTAATCACATATAAAAATAGCAACAAAAACAACAACAATGGAAAAGAATAAACATGCTTTCAAAAAGCAAAAAATTATTTTTTCTACCCTCGTTTTTTGTTTTCATGTATTGTTTCCAATGGCCGATTGTAGTCGAGATCAAAATTTGTTATCTGCAGTTGTTGTTAATTGCATTGCCATATAACAAGCCTCCATATTTAACACAGAAGGAGAGAGAAAGGAAAGGAGAGATAGTGATAAGCTGTTTCTTAAACCTTTTGACTTTTCTTCGTCGTCTTAATGTTCTGTGAATTCTATGAATACAACTGTTTTCTTTTAAAACGTACTTACTTCATATGCGCCGTAGGCTGATGGCTGAAAAAATTAAAAAGAGTAATCCACGTGAATTTTTTTTTTTCCTTTTTTTTTTTTTTTTCTTTATTTCTCTATCATCAATACACTTAAAAATATGGATACAATTTTTATATTTACAAATCTTGAGATTTTACTTAAAAATAAGTATTGCAGCAAATAAAGGCCTGTTTTTATTAAATACATACAAATTTAAATATTTAATACAATTTAGGGGAAAAAAGATAGAGGAAAAAACCCTATTTATGTTCTTTAAGAAACTTTAAAATCAACAACTTCTATCAACTTCATATCTGAAGTTGCAGAAGGAATTAATTGTGCAAATTTCTTATGATATCATAACTTGAAGCTCTGTTTCGATCTTCAAATCTTTCTGTAAGTTTTCTAATTACAGTTTTAAACATATCTTGTTTGTAATGACTGTGTAAGTTTACAGTGGAATAACGTCTATTTAAGTTATAAATAATCTTAAGATTTTTGTTTTGAATAATTTGTAGTTTTTTAACGTGAGTCTTAGCACATTTTGTAGACCAAACTTGGCATCCATATGTCATTATGGGTCGAATGCACGTTTTATATAATAAAAGTTTATTTTTTGTGTTTAACGTTGACTTTCGGTTAAGCAGAGGAAAGAGAGCTCCGCCACATATCCACGTGAATTGTAAAGATATAAAACAAATAGTCAAATGTAAAATTTACCCTTCCGTATGGCTGCGAAACCTGGAACGCGACATCGGAATGATGCACGTTTTACGAGGAGGTTTAATTTCGTGGATAGCAGGAGTGTACGTCCAACATTGCCAGTCTCTGTCCTTAGATCGCGTGTCCATTTATGGTACAATGGCCATTCTTACGGGCAACTGTCCTTTTGGTAGGCATGCCGAAAGACTCGTCTTCCGACTAATATATTCTGCAGGAGCTGAGGGTCTTACGAGGAGGAAGAGACTGGCATTTACCTCAGGTATCAGTGCCCTGCTCCTGTCGTGAAGAGACGAAGATTACTGACCTCCCATTTTCTGACATCTTTGACCGAGTTTTCTAATATAAAAATTACGGCATTTTAAACGCCCGATGGTTTTTTCTAGAGAATAGTTGAAAATATTCTGGTATCACAATGGGCCTGATTACTGTCCTAAGTGTGACCTCTCCCTTCGAAAGTGATCGCCTCTCAATAGCTCCATGGTATCGCATGTGCGACGTCTTGTTAGAACCTTATGTCAACCAAGTCCAATTCATCTTTTTTTGAGAAAAAAAAATTTTAATAATCATCGCACAATACATTGTTCCATTTAATGTGACAATGTGGTATTCACAGTGTTGGTATTGAATAAGTGCGTTCTCAAGACGTTACATCACAGTTGCAGTTCTTGGCTCTTCTTCATAGCAAATTTGAAAATTCTTTATTTGAAAAAAAAAAAAAAAAAAAAAAAAAGGTACTTCGTAACACTGGTGATAATTTCAAAAACATATGTATATGTATCTCTACATCACAACTCTTGATAATAAAAATCCCAAGCACGCTTCGTTTATTGGTCTATTTATGGTGGAACAGTCGACTTTTTGAGCATTTTTGGCATTCTCACATGACACGAACCTATGTTTTTACAATGAAAAAACCAGATAGTAAAAAACCACCCAGAAGAGACTAACTGAAGGATGCAGTTCAAAGTATAATTCCTGTTAATTTAGAGTTACAGAGGTCTAGTTATCCTTCCAAAATCGGTCAGAGGTTTACTGCTTTCGGGTACCTAAGAATTACTTCATAATAACTCGTTCCAAAGCTTAGATTTATTAAATGACTAGTGATTGTATGATTATTCTTCAGAAGAAACATTCTTCTGGAAACAGAAATATCTTTTGAAAGCACTGCTCGAATAGACCTCTTTCATATCGTAGTAATAAGGAAAATAAAGTCCTGGTCTATATCAACTGATATACGTTCTAATATTTTTGCCATAATTCTGTTCATACCATTTGTTTGATTCGCTTCCCAAGAAAACTTGTAACATGATTGGGCATCAAATATGATTAATACTCTGGAAGATGCAATAACTCTGTAGCTTCTAATGGCTACTAATTCGATGTAAGGTTCAATATTGTTTTATTTTACAAATATGTAATATGGATTAGGGAAGTTAAGGATCAGTAGAAGAAAATTCGAACGAAATAAATTCCATCCTGGCTGGATGTATTCACAACGCCTCTCATTCTTTTTTCCTACTTTTCGTGATTGTAGTTTTTTTCTGTTTTAATGTTTAAGTAAACATTGAACACATATTGTGTACACAAACACAAACACCAATATGATATTACACAGTGTTATTATGTTATCAAAAATTAGTTGTTCTTTGTTTTCTATTCTTTTTTTTCTTTTGTTGTTCTGGGTTCCCCTTTTTAACATTGCAGTGTTGTTTTAGGCTGCATGTTAAATAAAAAGGTTTTTCTGTGTTCGATAATAAATTTTCAGTAATTTTGATGGATTAATTTTGTTTTTCTTTTTTTTTCGTATCGTTTGTTTTTTGTCATGATGACGATGATGGGTCATCATTTTGAATTTCACTATGATGGACGCATACATATGTATGGACATCCCTAGATGTCAATTTAAATAAATACACGGTTAATGTTCTTTCAATTTACAATCTAAAATTGATTTATTGTCTGGGAAAAGGTTCTCTTTTGGTGTGGTGTTGCTAATGTTTTCGAAAAGTTAAGGCAGATAAGACAAGAAATAACTGTTCTAATTTCGAAATTAAAGTGGAGTCTACGCTGATAAGAAAGAGAAAGTGCCTGTATTATAACAAAGCAGTTTTGATCGCGCTATCACCACTGGCCAGCTTTGAAAGAGGCCAACTTAGTAACGGCGATCCTATTGTGGGATGAGGAGTTCTCTCTTCTCTACCTTTTGAGATACAAGACATGTTTCGTTCTAATAAGTAATAAAGTATTCATCAAATGAGCGCCACAGCTTTGATGACAGGCCATTACACTATTCATGAAATTTTCAATGACGTTTCGACGATATGTCACTGATGACCCACTGAATCTCGGATTTAAGCCTAGCAATTGTTTCTGATTTATTCTCATAATATCGAGATTTTACAAAACTCTATAGAAAAAAAATGTGGGCTTTAAACATGACCTTTGTGGCCAGTTACATCAAAGTTTCTTGAGATAATTTGTTCTGGAAACCGTCGCTGCTGTAAATCTATTGTATAATGCATGGTGTGGTAGGCGGCGCCATCTTGTTGGAACCATGCTGTTCAGTTGAGGCCACGAAAACACTGGTATCACATGCATTTGTCGCTTGTGGCCCAAATTTCAATAATTTTGTGTATCCACTAAACCATTCAGATTCAGACGCGCTGCATCGAAAACAATTTTTTTTTTCGAAAAATTGGCATTGACTTCATTTTGTTTCCTTATCAATTGAACGTATTGTCGATACTTGCTATGATGAATTTTATACTCATGAAGTTGAAAATTTCATTTAAAATTCGATGCGTAGCGCTTTGTGAAATTTGAAGTTGTGGAGAACGATACCGAATAGATTTTAGGCGATATACTCTTTTACGACAGCAATGTATTCAAGTGACCAACGGATACGTTGGCTCTCAGAAGTCCTTCTCTCGATAACCAACCCAGTTTTATAAAATTATTAGACCACTCTTCGAATGGCGGATACATTGATGCACTTTCTCGACTTAAAATTATTCGGAATCCATTTGAAAGAGATCCATTCGTCATAATCTCAATGGACATACATATGTATATGACAGCTGCCAAATTTCAGGTTTGCCACCTCGAAAAAAATAAGACACTAAAGCGCACTCTACACTTGTTCAATTTAGTTTTTCACACAATGACTGTTATAATGAAGTGAGTGTGACAATTTCTGCCATCATTCTGCATTATTGAATAGAAGGTTTCTGCGCAGGAACTTCCTTGACGAATTATCTGAGGTCATAACAATAGATGTCAACAATTTAACAATTGAACAACAACAATAAAAATTATTTTCTATCACGCTAAATAACATATGGTGGGTTCTCTTCCCCCATTTTCGTATTATTGTTTTTTCCTTTGCATTGTTATTTAATTAGGTAATTGGTCTACTTTAACAGTTTCTAGGATAATAGGGTTGCCAACAGTCGTTGTCTAGAAACAAAGCACAATAATGGAGTAATTCATGTACCCTTTTTCATTATTTAAGGCTCTGGAATAAAGGATCCTCTTGGTATAACTGAATTTATCTAAACGACCCCATGCAAAAGTTGACATCTAGGATATTCTCGGCTATTGACTATTTCTAGAACTGAATTTAATTTCTAATGCAAGAAAACTCATTCAAATTCATTCCATATGTTTCGATTTAAACTGAACTAAAAAAAACGTACTTTTCCTGTTTTTCTAAATTTTATATTATTTTTGTTTTTTCATTTTGTTTTTGTTTTTGTAAAAACATTTTCTATTTACTTGTGTATTTGAGTTTTTATAGTCTTTGTATCTGTAAACAGAACAGATGGATGAATTGTCAACTTTTTCTACGTCTTTTGTTGCATGTTCCTGTTGCAATGTTTTTTAAAGTTCGTTCTAGTTGTTGTGATGTTTCTTTATAAATTCCAAGCAACCAAACGGATGTGTCAATATACCCTGAATATGTCGTACTTCATACGTGTACGTAAAAGCAATTTCATCCCTAGAATGTATCTGTTTTTAGAAAAATCATATGACAGCAGATTCTATTCTATTTTCTTATATTCATATTAAGGAAACAGTGGGCACAATAAAATGACGTACATATCTCGGATATGTATATGTATATGTATAAGTTTGCATAGTTTTATGGCCTACACTAGCTAATGGTGGTATGTGTTCGATTTAGCCGTTAATTTGTTTATAAAAAGCTTATAATTAAATTTGGTAGATTCTTTTGGTTCTAGAAACTCAAGTCATTGGATATCCGGTGGGGAATACATTCCTAAATCATACATGCATGATGAATATCGCTTAAGAATCCTACAATGGTTGGCCTTTCCAGACTTCTAATACCGTTGCATGCAATGTATTGCAGCACTGCTTTCAGAACAGAAGTTTAAGGTTTTTCCTCACACTAGGCTGCATCAATCTTGACCTTGTTCTGTAATATCACTTGTGAATTCTACAATGGTTGACCTTTCCAGACTTCTAAAACCGTTGTATGTAATGTCCTAGAACAGTACTTTGATCTTTCGCAGATTGGACTGCATCAACCTCGACCTTGACCTTGATATACTGTTTATTCTGCTTGTTGTTATGGTTCTTCAAAGCCAAGCACCTTAGATTCGTACATAGAAGAAGGTAATGAATTTTCATCATGATTTTATTCGAAGGTTTTTCAAAAATTCCGGCTATTTAGTTCACATTGAAAAACATTTGTTTCTCACTGTACACGTAAGTTTTCAAGCTCCCCCATACACATGTTTGGTGTACTAGCAGTCGTACTTTTGATGCATTTGCTGCTCTCCTACAACTTCCCATCCATTTTCATTTAATAGTTTTCTATAAATAATCTCGTTTTCTTTTCATTCCACAATTTATTTAAAAAAAAAATTGTTTTTTTTCCTTTAAACCATACACACACATTACATTCCAATTTATTCGGTTTCGAGTCGTATGCTGCGTATGAGTTTTTGCAAAATTTTTGAAAACTTGTGGCACACAGAAAACGTAAAAAAAAATGTTTCTATTTAACCCTTTAGCGTAACTATAGAATTAGAAATGAAGTACTTTAGTTTTCATATGCCCCTGCCTAATGTATTTTATTAAGGCTCTTAATGGGTTAATTTAGAGACTTCACGTCCTCCTTAAGTAAGCATTTAAATATGACATGTAATAAACGAATATTCTTTCCTTTCCTTTCTTTGCATTACGAAACAATTTTGTTTTTATTCTACTTTTTACATGTCAAATGTAAATAAAGTATAGCGACATGCATGAGCATGTTGTGTGCGTGTAAACTTGTTGTTGTTGTTCTTATTATTGTAACTACATGTCTATTCAAGTAAAATGGTATCGGAGAGAATGAAATCATATTCTTTTATTCTACTTTTGGGTTAACTTTTTAAAGTTTTTAAATTAAAGTTGCAGTTCATTTTTTAATTCTGGGCTACATTTACTTTTTAATGGAGGCCTTTTTATTGAGTATTTCGTTTCAACTTTCATATCGTAATTCATAATTTTACCTATGATTTTCAGTCTTTAATTTCTATTCGTAGAAGATTGATACGAAAAGTCTTAATAGGAATGATTCCTTCACATCTGTAAACATTCAAACTAGTAAACAATTTAGTACTTGTTTCTATAGGATGGGTGATTTATTGTTTTTTGTTGTGAACTACAATTCTTCCAGTTAGAAATGGAATATTATTTCATACATTTGGCTGCCGCGGCTGGCCTCACAGTACCTCATGCGATCGGACCAATTTTTGTACACTTTTTCAGGTTATGGGGTCGTATCTCGGCAATGGCTTCACGAATGTTGGCCTTCAAATGCTCAATTGTCTCTGGTTTGTCGGCATAAAACTTTTCTTTAACTGCGCCCCACAGAAAATAATCCAACGGTGTCAAATAGCAGCTTATTGGCGGGCAAATGACATCACTAATTCGGCTAATTAAACGGCCATCAAACGTTTGACGCAATAAATCGATTGTGGCATGAGAGCATGTGTGGCAAGTTGTACTATCCTGTTGAAACTAAACATCGTTCATATCAATTGGATACAAAAAAATTGATTATCATGGTGTGATAGGCGTCTTCATTGACCGTAATCGTTGCGCGGCCCTCATTTTCAATGATGCCTCCGCTTCACAAGCCACACCAAACAGGCACTCTTAATGGCTGAATTGGCTTCTGTAATATGTGGGTTTTCTCAGCTCAAAATATGGCAATTTTGCTTTTTAACGTACCCACCAAGATGAACATTAGCTTCACCCGAAAAGATGATTTTTTTTTTCTTTTTTGTAAGATTGATATCATCGTGAAGTTTCTTTGGCCCAATAAATTCCAACGTTGCTCAAGCGTAAATCGATTAATAACTGTCAGTGTCACTGAGTTTTGTGACAGAAGAGAATGACATAAGTATTGCCAGATTCCATTCCATTTAAACCGACAGATGGCCCACCCTTTATAAATGGTTGGTTTTTTACTGTTTACAGGTTTCACACTGTCCAGTAGTAACATGATCAAAAAAGCTGGAGACCTCTGCATTAAGTGATGGTCAACATTAATTTAGTTTTAATTATATATACATATCAGAGATCAGCAAAGAGTATTCAAAACGATGAGTAGATTCGAGTCATACTTATAATTTCAGCTACTTATACGCATTCATACTTATTTTAATATCATACTCATACTACTCATATTCAAAGTAAGAAATACTCATCGTACTCATACTTAACAATAAGCACGATGTTGTTGATTTCGACTCTCCATGATTCAACATATGCACGAAGCACAAAATAAGTATGATTCGAGTACGAACACCACAATACTCGCTAGAAGGTTGTGTGTGCGCTTTGCTTGCTGTCTTTGTCTTTTCTTTTCTCTTCTTTTGTAAATGCAACAATAACTACTACTGTAAATTTTGATGAATGATTCGAGTGACTCGAATCATTCGTAAGTATTATAAGTATTTTTCTAAATTTATGAATCTAAATGAGTAGGCGTATAAATCAAACAATGAAACGAATGCTGTGAGTTTGATGTCAACGTTGTACTCATACTCATTGCAACCTATACTTATAAATCAATGTTGTAGCGAGTACGAATGAATCAGAGTAGTTGAATTTTAATACTCTTGACTCACTCATACTCAAAATTTCATAAGTACCTATGAGTAGCGAAAATACGATTCATTGCTGATCTCTGATACATATGTAGGCCTATGTGTGTCATTGGTGGGCTGTGCAGGCACAAAATGGTTTATTTCGATTTTAATTTTCGACTGAGCGTTGAAAATAATTGCGCCTTCCGGATGGTATTTGAACTCACTATGTGCTAGGAGACGACAAATATTCCTTAGTGTTGCTATGGACTTACTGTTTGCCTGCATTCCAGATGTGGCCTGGAAATTGTTCTCGGTTTTGCTCCAAGTGCGAAGCCAAGTGGAAAGACTACATTTGTTTCCATTCTTCTAAGAATCAATTTCCCTTCTACTTAAGCTAACCTACTTTTTGCATGCATTCTCTTAAGGCAACTTGTTCTATTATATAATTAGACTTTATGAATAGTGGCTCTTGAACTCTATTATCGTTTTATACAATTACCCCAACTATTTAAATATTTTCAACAGTTGTTTGTTTTCAAGTGTTTCTTTAATTTTAACACACAATTACGGTTAATTTAACAAATTCACAAGCACACATATTCGTCCACTCTTCACTCTTTGTTCCTGTTAATAAAAAAAAAAAAACCAGAAGAAACTTTAATTTGACGATTTAATCTGATCAAATTTGCTGTCGTTATTTTGCCCGGTTATTTGTTTAGTTCCATACCAATTGAAGTTGAAACACAACTCGTTTGTTTGAAGCTGCGTTTAAATGTTTATTATGCTGCTGATAAATTGAATTTGAAATTGAAAATAATGACGATAATCATAATAATGGCGATGACGATGATGATGATGATGTTTAACGCTTGTTCAAGTGTCGAAAAGATTTAATGCCTGCCTCTTCAAGTGGATACTTGAGAAGCGTGTAAGTCGTTTTCATCAGTCATTCACTCACTCAGTCTGTCGGTTAGAGTAAATCATTGATTGCGGAGAAGAGAAGTGCATAAACGATTTCATTTATTTATTTGTTTTTTTTTTTTTATTCCTCAGAAGATTTTCTTTTAATTGACAAGCATTATTATTTAATTTTTTTTATTGTTTAATTTTGGTCGTTTACCGAACCACGCATGGAAAGAAATTTTCGAAAACTAGGGTTTATTATGCCACTGTTAACGATTAATTTATCAAAAATATGAAACTAATTGAAGGAAAGTGATTACAGAGAAATATACAAAGCAATTTCTAAGCTTGAAAGCATACCGGATAAAGAGAAAGAAAGAATAAATAAATAATTAACTGACTTTCCCAAAGAGGATATTCTCAATAACAATCATCACAGTAATGACAGACTACGCCATCTTGTGGCAAGGACAGGATTCAATGAGGAAGTTACTCATCTTTTTTACAGATGATGGCAACTTCATCTTCTTAGGATCTCCTGTAGAAGACCGATCACATATTCAACACTAGCAAAAGGTAATGATTGAGTAATTCTCAATCATTTTATAAGACACAGATTTCAATCCTTATAAGGTATCCATAGTTTGATAGGAAATCCTTTTCATATCTATGTTTTTTTAACCTATAAATGGTCGGCCTTCGATATGCAAGGACCACCAAAAAATTTACAAGGAATTGTTGGATTTTTTACATGAGATAGCGAGATATTTTAACTTGACTGTGATCAGAATTAAAATCCATACACTTTTTTTAAACCGCATTATTCTGTAATCCTTTCCAAAGCAGGTCAGAAGATTAGCGGTTCAATTGATCTGTATCATGCTTAATCTTGATTCGCTTACCTAGCCACCAAATATATCAATCCCTGAACTTTGAAAGCAAATTTTCTTTTCAAATTTAAAAAATAAAAACGAAATAGACTTAAAAAATTCAAAGTTAGTTCAAGAACTCTTTAGTGTACGTTACCATGCTGTCTGTAAAGGACATAAGAGTTCTATGTTAATAGAGAATTCATGCAATCTCCAGATATGTGAAATGTGAGTCCACTTGCTGATGCATTTTAAAAGCAGTCATGTGATATCTTATGTAATAGAGCTCTACTTTAACATTTTTCTGAACGGTTATAAAATATTGACGGCGAAATGTTATACGTGAATAAGAGAAACTTGCAGACCGAGAAATTTTTACTCTCCAAATACGTTATGATACGATATTGTATAGGTGTTGAGTTGTAGCACGTAAGGTGAATGCATATGTGCTATAGGCTGGGGAACGAAGCATGCCATTTTAAAAGAGATGTAAGACATTATTGAATACATGACAACGCTTCTCGAATATGGTCTTTTAAACATTCATTCTGGTGAAAAATTAGCGAACTTTGAACAAAATAGCGAGCAGAATACGAGCTATCGAAAGCGTTCACTGAATTGTCTAGCGAACGTAAACAAAGCGTAAAAGCGAGGCCTTTTATATTGACATCAAGCAGAATACGAGCTATCGAAAGCGTTCTCTAAGTTGCCTATTTTAGAATTCGAATTTACTATATACTGAGACTAACTGCGCAATCTATTGAACATGTATTGTGCAATGCCATGTGAATGCAAAATTTGACTATTATTATCACATATTTTTGGAATTTTTGGAATCTGGGTTGACTGTGAACTGGAACGCAGACTAGGTGGTCTGTTGGATCTGTACTGTGTTATGCAAAATTTTAACCATAAAAATGGTAAAAAAAAATGTGCCTGCGAGATTAGTGGCCACTGTTCAATGGAGGCTTTTGGGAGAACGATGCATCTTCGACATAAAGGCTTGTAGCGATGTAGAGTAGTCGTCTTCTGTTATTTATAGGTAGTGTTTATCGCTAATGCCAGTTTCCCGAGTAGAAATTTTTTGAAGGCATGGGCCTTGAAATTTAACGTTCCGACACGATTGAACTCTGTCCGTCAGTGATAATTTATTTTCAATAATTAATCGTATCTTTTAAAAATAAAAGAAAGTATTTAGAATTTGAAAAAGAAATCAGATTTTAGGATCTTGTTTCATTTCTTGTTAATGTGACTCCATTTCAAGTCACACAATATGTGCCTATCGCTGCCGTTTGGTTGCGTTCCATTGAAACCCAGTCTTTTTTCCCCTCAAATTAAACAGTAAATTTCTATTTATTTGGCTTATCATTGGGATTTTAGTTGTACTTGTCATTTGCTGTTGTATTGTTGTGATAACATTTAAAGAAATGCTACCAATAATTATAAAGTCGAGGTTGTCATTATAAATTCCTTTTACTTTTAAAATTCCAAAAAAGCGGAGTGGGACTGTTATTTCTTAGTTTTTCTCCCTCTCTCTCTCTTTTCATTATCATGAATTCCAATTGTTTATTTGGTGTTCATTTTATTTATTTATTTTGTATGTAAAAATTTTTTTTTCTATTTGGTGGATTAACCCAAATTGTTTTGTATTTTTTTTTCTTTCTTTTAATGGACATTTGTTCCAGTTTTTTTCCTTTTTTATAATTTTTTTCTTCTACTGATTTGTTGTTTTAGGTTTTTCGTAATTTTCTTTGAAATCCAAATAAACAATAGCGCTATGGATCATATGCTCCATAATTTGGTGTGTTGTGTATGTACTTTGTTTAGCTTTATTTAAATGGTACTTTGATTGCAGATATGTACATATTTTTTTTTTTTGGTGATAGTGTTTATGGAAAGTTTTTCAAATTTTCTTTGTTTTCAGTCAGGTTTACCTCAGACAGCTGTTTGGAATGCTACACCATTATCACCATCACTGCTAAGAACCAAACTTTTATCCTAATATTGTTAGAGTTTTTTGTTTTTTGCAATGGATTTATTTGTGTGATACCACACCATATAACATCCAAAAATGGTAGGGAAAGACTTACTCTTAATATAATTATGTAGGTTAAATTAAAGGACGCTTACATTTTTAACTATTTTGGTAGCATTTTATGTATTAAACAGTTAAAAAACAGTTGACGCCAAAGACGCCCCACAGAAAATAGTCCAACGGTGTCAAATCGCAGCTTCTTGGTGACCAATTGACATGACCATTTCGGCTAATTAAAGGGCCATCAAACGTTTGACACAATAAATCGACTGTGACATGAGATGTGTTGCAAGTTGCACCATCCTGTTGAAACCAAACATCGTTCACATCAATACCATGAAGAACGGGTATAAAAAATTCGGTTATCATGGTGCGATAGGTGTTTCCATTGACCGTAATGGTTACGCCGTCCTCATTTTCAATGAGATATGAGCCAATAATGCCTATGCTCCACAGGCCGCACAACAGTCCCTTGGCTTCTGTAAGACCACGTGTGAATTTTCTAAGCACCAAATACGGTAATTTTGCTTAACGTAAGCACCAATATGGAAATGAGCTTCATCCGAAAATATGATTTTTTTTGCAGTTTCTCGTTAGCACATCTAGCGAAGCGAAAAGGATCGGATGGTCATGGGGCTTCAACTTGAACCAATTGAACTTAGTAAGGCGTCATTACCGAGATCTTTTCGCAAAATTCGACGTAAACTGATGCGTGAAATTTTCAATTCTTGGGAACAATGACGAGTTGAGCCACAGCTTCGATATTTTCGGGTGTACGCTCACGTCTTGGCGCATCAACAATTAAACCAGTTTCACGAACTTTAGCAATAAACTTACGTATACCGGGCACTGTTGGTTCTTCTCTGCGACCAAATTTTATACGACATTTTCGTGCAATTTCTGACCAATTGTCTTTGTTTTGGAAATAAATTTCCAATAAATCCCAACTGGTGGATGGCCCATCCGATATAAAAACTTCTTCTTCGGCCCTTATATTTGTAAAAATCATTCTTTATTTTTATATACAACATACATTCAAACTTTGATTCGAACGCATGGATCTCTAAGGGTTCTATTTCGTTGTAGAATATGCTTAGCAACGAGAGATTCAGCACGTCATATAAATTCCATAGACCTAGACAACTAAACGCGATGGAAGCTATTAATATTGTACAAATCGCATAGTATGTAGTACCTCGCGGTTTAGTAGAAAGTTAGGGTAGGGTAGTTTAGGGTCATTTTTATGTTTCCTCATATAATTTTTATACGAATTTTTTTTTTGATCCTATCAAAATGTTAGAAAAATAATTGAAATAAAAAAGATCATTTGCCGAAACCCGGGATTGAACCGGGGACCTTTAGATCTTCAGTCTAACGCTCTCCCAACTGAGCTATTTCGGCTATATAGCCTATCTTATCAGAAATTGGATTTCATTTAAGCATCAGCTAATAATAGGGCACAAGTAATAAATTTATTTATAATTTTAGTGATAAGACAAACAGACCTCAAACAAAACAATCCCACAAAAAACAAACTTAAACACACTAAAAACAAAAAAAAAAAATAAATAAATTGATAGAGGGGGGACCCCCTAGTTAGGGCCTGTTGTTTATTCTTTATGCGGAATACTGATGATAATAAATTGGTTTTTAAATTATAATGCCGGCTACTATTTACGGTATCATACATACTTGAGAGTGTTGAAAACGAAACCATAAGAATGTGATGGAAATAAACATTTTAAATTATGCAAAATGAATTCAAATTGTGAGAAATTTTTTAGAAGACCTAAAATTAAAGGAATTCTATTTTAAAACCTTACAAAAATCAACTCAACTCTAGATTTAAACAGAATTTTAAGTTTTAATGCTTGGCTGACCTTTTTCCTTTAGAAATTCCTTTTCATTTTATAATTCACTGTGTATGAACATCAATAGCCCGGTATGCTTCATTGTTGCTATTGTGGTTTTTAACTAAATTAAATTAAACTAAAGTTCATAATGTTTTCTAATAAAGCACGTATAATCTTAGTATCTTACTTGTATTTTCTTTTTCGATTCAACTAAGTAGATAGGTTAGGGAGATTAGTGACAACAGACAGGAGGAGAATTTAAAGATATCTCCAGTTCCTAGTTGGGTTCAAGGACATGATCCCATTGTGTCATCCGTTATGAGTTTATGAAGTAACTAGTCCTTAAAAAAGTCCGATGTACTGCAATATCTAAGAAGCTAGCTGCCCAGTAATATCATCGAATTGATTCGGTTCCAAACATATTCGAACACATACTCTTAAATGACAGGAATTGATGAAGTCACGCTGAAGATTATAGTGACTATAATGAGATTATTACAGAGGTTCCAAAAAACCCCTTAAAGACTGTCAAAGCCCTTATAAACCTAGTGCTTATGTCACTTGACTAGTTTTCACGCATTACCCGCTCAAGTGAAGGAACGTTTAGCCAACTGATTAAGAGATGTTTCACATCTTCAAATCAGGATGAATGTTGTGCTTTCACTGCGCAAGTCTAAATGATGCTTGATTATCTATAAGGATTCAAATACCGCATACTCGGTAATACTTTAGCCAGTTGGTAGTCACGTGAATTGGAAAAAATTTGGCTTGGGCTTCATTAATTGGCTTAGAGGTTCTTGCCTATTGCCTTGATGTGGAACATCCGGCAATGATTTAAATCCATGCGTGACGATTTCAATCCGATGCCTAAATATTACAATTAATGATGGGCCTGTTCGTAAATGCATCATTGCGCTGCATGTTATGAGCATCGTGTTCATAAATGCAAACCTTGGCAGCACTGCAGCTGTCACATGTTCGTAAATGCAACATTAAATCATATTATGAGCGAATAAACACAAAACGCTAATCATAAAAATGGCTGATGCATTGAATGAGTGGGAGAGAGAGAATGAGAGTTTTAACAGAAAGTTTCTTTTTTTTTCTTTCTTAAATGTCTTCTTTTTTGTGCATTTGACAACATTTTGTCATTTGTTTTATCGTCCATGTGATTGGCAACATTAGCGCAAAATAATCATATTTGCAGCGCAATGTTGCATTTACGAACAGGCCCGATGTTAGGTCTGATCACTCTAACGGAGTGAAATTTGGCTTCATGCTTCAGGACCCTATAGTAGCGTGGCCATAATTAGCGGTTTATAGAATATTGTTTACATTCATGGTGGCAGGGTTTCTTTGTTGGCGATTGGCCAATCGTTAGTTAAAGTGACCACAGAGATAATCCGTTTTTTAACGGAACTATTCGTAACTGAAACACTTTGCCTGCAGGTAAGTTAGTTTAGGTGAGGTTAGATAGGGCATATACCTTGAATCGAATATCTAGTCGGTCCATTGTGAAAACACTCTTCGGAAAAATAGAGAAAATAGGAAGAAGAAGGAATATAAAATCAGATTATTGACAGAGCGATAAACAGGGGAAAGTTAAGGAAGAAAAAGAAGAGGAAAGCGAGGAAAAAGAAATGTAAGAAATAAGACAGAAAGATGTCTTCCATCAATTATGCACAAGGCGACGTGATATTCTTAATATAGGTGCTGTACTATAGATATCCCAGTCAATTTCGTTTACAACGCCCTATTAGATCCACAAGCTTATAGTGCCTCAGATCTACCAGTTTTCTATAGATTTATTTCTGCCTATGTGGGCGTAGAGAAGGTCACTCCGCAGAAATTTGAATTGAAATCAAATGTTAGATATCCTTCTTCCATCTGCTGATCCTGTATCTAAAAGGGCCATACATGACCCGTTAAGGCACCTATAATGGACTACAACTCTCTTCTACTTAGGCTTATGATTAATTTCGTACTTGTAGGATTGGACTCTTGCGACCCTAGAGCTCGACCTGCATCTTTACGCATGATTAGTAAGTGTATCGAACCTATCGCCTTCCTGCAAATTATTCTACTAATTCTTACAAAGTTTTTTCTGATCTAGTCTCTTATCTCCAAGAAGTTTTTTACTTCCAACACAATGTACACATTTTTTGAAGAGAACAACCCTGAAGTGGTGGTCATGAATATGAAAAAAAAATGGTCTTAAGCCCGATTTTGCTGCCTGAAACCAGCAAACAAATTTATAGTCTTGCTTGATAATAAGCTCTCTATGGATATAATTATACACCTATGACATCAAACGAACAAACAAACAAACGTTCATTCACTCTTATGTAATGTATACACATATTCTATAAAGATATGAAATTCATGTGGGCGTATACGTAAAACTATCACAATTACTACCTCCATCTCTGCCGCCACCATTCATCATCATCACTCATTAACTACTTGAGAATTATATTTAATTTTTTTTTTTCACAAAAAAAGAAGGAAAATTTTCTTTCTTCAGATACTTTGTTTAAGGCAGTCTTTAGTTTGTTTTTTTTTCTTGCCATATAATATACCCAAACCGATATATATGCAGTATTTACTGCATATACGAGCACATACAAATTAGGCCTGGGAATAAAATGTTTTACTTGCCTTTTGTTTTCCTTTTTATTTGTCTTTCTTTTTTTTATTATTTTAATTAAAACTAAAGAAAAACGACAATTATAATCATAAAAACGCTAAAAAGGTTGTCGAAAAACTGCGGTAAAGAAAAAATAAAACAGGATGTCCGTTTATTCTTCTTCAGTGAGCACAAATGTTCGTCTGCATTTTTATTTAATGACCTTCCATAACATCAGATGGACAGTGTCATCGGCGACAATGTTAGACAAGACAAGACATGATGGGGCTGATAGTTTGTATTTTTGTTCTTCTCATTTTGCTTTAATTGTTGGTGTGAATATTGTTTTTTGTTGTTGTTGTTGTTGTATAGATGTGCTAAAACTAATTTGACAATATTCGTTTTAAGCAACGTATAAATTAATATGCCTTAATTGTTCCTTATATTTTGCGATAATAACATGAAATCTGTTGAAGTCTGTTTTATGTCCATGAGAACTGTGGATACAGATAACTGTGTTGACATTTCTGTTTAGTAAGGTTTGACAAGTCATCATGAATCGTTTAACGCCGTAATAACAAAGTTCATAGAGGATGTCCAGGGTGTGAAAATTAAATTTATTGTTTGCGGAAATCAAGTTCAAGTTTGGAATGGATCAGGCAAGTACTTGGTGTCTTCAGATAATGCCTGATAATGGGATACAGCTTTCATTTATGTTGGTCAACTTTCTTAACTCTGCTCTGAGACTTTTCAACCAGGGAGAAAGTGAAAGTAGAGTATCAAAGTCTATCGATTCCCTAGAGCAAAGGTGCAATGTGGCCCGGGTTTTACTATTTTAATGATGTTTAAAAAGACATTTGTTTCTGGAAAACATAGGAACTTGTCTTGCTCTTAGTGCATACATCGGGTGGGCCATCTATCGGTTTAAATTTGAATCATCGGTTCTTTCGAATCTAGCAATACTTATGCCATTCTATTCTGTCACAAAATTCAGTATATTATCTCCATTGAACGTAATGAATCAATTTACGCTTGAGCAATAAAAATAAAATTTGATCGCAGAGAATGTCCAACAGTGCCCGGTATCCGCAAGTTATTGCTAAAGTTCGTGAAACTGGTTTCATTGTTGATGCGCCAAGATGTGATCGCGCTCGTACAGTGCATATACTACAATCGTGGTAAATTAGTTAATGGAACTCACAAAACACAGTGGACAGAAAAGTCGGCTTAAACTGCACTATCTGTATGTGAAATGCTCTTTCGGCACCAGAACTTTTTCCAGCCTCTGTTAATGTAAACAGATTGAAATCTAATGTCCACGACCAACAAAATTCATATAAAACTCTGTGTTGATCGTAACTAAAAACGAAGGAAATACTTTATAGTATCGGTCAGTTGGTGAATTTACCGCTATTCTGCATGCTATTAGAATATCGTAGGGACAAGTAAACGTGCGATTTTTTTTTTTTTTTTTTTTTTGCAATTTGAGGTCAGTTTTAGTCAACAGAAGTTTCAACACAGCTCATTTTGGTTTCTCTTTAAATGGAGCTCCCATTATTAAGTTGTCATGGCGAGACAGTTATGTTTGATAATTCAGGTAGAATAGCAGCCCATTTGGATCAGTCACTCAGAGGTTTTTTTTTCTAGGCAACAACAGGTGGCTAGTCTATTATTCTGGGACCTGCTACAGTAGACTAATCGCTTAATAAAACGCACACTATACAGAGAAAGTAAAAGAAAATGAGAGAATTGTTTTGTGACAGCCCTGTCTTCCTCAACGGAAAAAGGACTTGCTATAGGAGACCAATCGCTTAACTAGAAACGCTTAATAAAACTCACACTAGACAGAGAAAGTATAAGAAAATGAGGAAAATATTTTGTCGCAGCCCTTTCTTCCGCAATGGAACAAGGAACTGCTATAGGAGACCAATCGCTTAACTAGAAACGCTTAACAAAACCCACACTAGGCAGAGAAAGTATAAGAAAATGAGGAAAATATTTTGGCGCAGCCCTTTCTTCCTCAATGGAACAAGGACCTGCTATAGGAGACCAATCGCTTAACTAGAAACGCTGAATAAAACTGACGCTGGACACAAAGTATAAGAAAATGGGAGAAATGTTTTGTGATGGCACTTTCTTTCTCCGTGGTACAAAAGGAAGTAAACATGGAATTGAAAAATTCACTTGTAATCCAGTTTTAGTTACAATGTTCTTTACTCTGAATGAGGGAATGGGGGATAATTAATGTCTGTATATATTTACGTCAACTACAAGACGTCGATACATAAATCAGTTAATAACCTGAAGTCAAATAAGTTTGATTAACTTACCAGGCAATTTACGTCAAATACCTTCCAACCTGTTGGTGTTAAATATTCGTCCCATGCGCACATGACGTCAAGCATATGACGTCTACCTATAAAATTATTGACATTTTTCCATGACGAATTTTCTACTGCATTATTTTGCCTTACAGGCCCAACATAATATAAAAAAAAATCCACAGAATTAAACTTTGCCCTCCTTAAAAAACTTTAATAGCTTGTGTTCCTATAATTTGATTCTGTTACAATTACAATTGTTTGATTTTTCTTCTTTTTTTCTTCTTCATTGTCAAGATGGTGTTTGTCATTTTGGTAGGTGTTGGTGGTGGTGGTTAAACTTTTCTGTATTTAAAGTTTCTTGGTTTCCAGGTCTTTTCATTACTTTTCGTATTGAAATAAAAATATTTGTCACCTCCAACCTACTATTGAGGTCGTCGTTATCGTTAGTCACACCATGTCGTAATATTTGATGTAGTTTTTTTGCTCTGTTCTGCTGCTATTAAATGTCAACCAAATTGTCAAACAAATTTTCTTCTCCGTTAAATTTACAGTCTCTTTTTTAACTTGCTTTTTATATTTTTTTTTGTTTCTTTTTGCGAGTACTTGTTACAGGTAAAGATGTATTTGCTTACGGCGGATATTGATGGATTACTCAAGATAAAGTACAACCCCGAATACTTAGTTTCATTGTATCTTTTTATACTTGTATAGTAAAGAGGGAGGAAAGGAAAGTGAAATCCCAAAAGGGAATTCAGTTTCCGAAGAAATTATTCTTGCTTTTTTTTTTTGATGAAAATGAACAGGAAATTGTGTAAAGTTTCAGGGTTGACTATGTCGAATTCTTTTATATTTTTTGTAAATAATTCAATCGGTAGGATAAGCGAAAGACTAACCAGAAGATGCAACAGATTTTCTTCGATTCCTACAAACACCAATTGAAACAATACCCATAAACTCATTAAGCTCTTCTGACGGGTAGAAACAGATGTTATAGTCAAGTATTTCTATTCTCACAATGCTCTAGAGCCTGTTCTGAAGTTTTATAATGTTTTACCTGTAAATGTTGTATTTCTTAGAAAGCAATTGGAAAATACGGTGTAGTGGCTTTGAATCCTCTACCGAAACTAGCCGATTCCGTAAAAAGATCAGTTCTTCTAGTAGAAATATCGCTTATATTAAAAGTAGTTGATTGTTGCAGTTCGAATTGGCACTCTATTTCCAGATTGATTCATTTTTACGGATAAAACTCTTTATTAAGCTGATACATCATCATTCCGGCATCACCCTTCAACGCAAACAAATCTTAGTCAAGTGCCTAATTTATGTACTATTGCTACATTTGAATCATTCACACATCCAGAATATGATTTATGATAAACCTTACCTTTATCTAACAGGCGAAAGTATTATCCATTGAACGCTGCTAAATGCTGGGCTCAAGATACCGCCGTAGTTTCACTATCTGAATCAGCTGACATAAATTGGATAGAAAGATTACCAATCAACCTTAGGCAATTCAGCCTAACTTAAGACAATGTTAGGTGGCTATGCGGCAAATTCTTTACCACAGTTTAATGTGGGAAACAAAGTTGGTGAATGTGCAAACACCTCCAACTATCTGGTCAATTTTGTGATGAGGACAAGGCAGGAGTTGCATTCGGTATACTCCCACCTATTAGGAGGTCTCTGTTCGAAAGCCAAGTCTATTCTATATTACCGTTGCTACGTCTAGAACTGAAACACAAATGTTAAGGTTGCGCATCCTAGAATTTTGAATAACAAATGCCTGCGGTAAATGTAGCGGCCGAATAACATATACAGAGTTAATCTACTGACGTCGACGTAGTCTAGCTTATTAGACGTGAGACCACGTTTAAAAAACCAGATCAGACATCTCCAGCAAAGTGAAATATGAAAAAATCTTTCTTCGTCGATTTCTTCTCAGCAGATATAGCCCCTGCGCTGACCAACTTCTTCGATTAGTTAGGGGAATACAGTTAGTACAAGCACTGCGCTTACCAGTGGCGTCTCAACGGGCCGCTATGTATGTTCAAGGGACTTTTTTAATCAAAGCTACCACTTCAAACTATCTACCTAATCTCAACAGATTTCTGGCAATAGCTCCGAGAGTTAATAAAATTGCCATGAAAAGTTTCTCAAAATTCTGTCGTTCGGAGTCGACTTTAAACTGTAGGTTCGGCCAATCATGTATAAAATTAAAACACATAACATAAGTGGTGTGAGAAACTAGGGTTGTAATGACCAATTATGTATGTAAGTATGTATGAGTTAAGCTAATGACCATAACCAGTGAATATGGCAGTGGATAGTCCACAGACTTCAGATGCCGATTGTCAAAGTTGTTCGACTAGCGCCTTGGTGGCATCTGCGAGGAAAAGGGTTGCTTCTGATTAAAACTTATGAAAACATGAACAATTTGTTGTATAAAGAAAAATTGTTGAACTCTGATAAATATTTTCAATTAAAAAATTTGCCTCGATCTCAAGATTTTATTTTAAATTGATTATCTCAACAATTTCTACAATTAAAACAAGCGTGAGCTGAATGTAAACTCAATCATAATTAATTGAATCCTTAAATACTTTTCATTCGCCACATACACATACAAAATTAATGAATTAATCAATGGCAACAGAAAAATAAAATTAAAAAAAAATGTGAAAGAAAAGGAAAATCTTTGAACCGATTTACCGAAAGCGAAACCAATTGTTGTGCGAGCCCAATAGTAAAAGAATTACAGATTAATCATCGTCATGAGACGTTAAAGGTGGAACAAAATGGAAAAGTACCTTAAAACCAAAGCCTTTTGAAGAGACAATCGTAACAAACGAACGGATACGTTTAAAGTGGCACAATCCCTTAAAAGAAATGAAGACTAACGAACGAACATGCTTGCTGCTGTAGTAACTGTGGTAGTAAAGAAAATAAATTTTTCAAATTGAAAATAAAAGAAAAAGTACCGCCGCATTCGTGGCTTTGGTTAACCATCAACCAACAAGCCGACACTGTGTGTGTGATTAGGCTTTGGCTAGTTATTAAGGTAGTACGTACAAGTACTGGCTATCTGTCCGTCCTCGGCCAATCCAAGTTTGTATAGTTTAGTTGAGGTTTACATTTGAATGTTAATTTTTTGTGGTCTTTACCTACCATATGGTTTGTTGCTGGTGGTTAAGTTAGTTGGTTGGTTGGTTGGTTGTTGCATGATCGTCATCATCAACATGAGACAATGATCATAATAATGATGACGATGTGATCAATTATTGTAATAATAAAAATCATTCTTTAAACTTTTTTTCTTTTCATTTCTTATTGTTTACACTGGCATATATTGTTTGTTGTAAACTGGCGTGATTAATGAGTCACATATACTTACGAAAATAAAAACGAAAACGCACACGTTGTTTCTTTAATTGTTGTCTTTGATGACTACAAAAGGACAGACAGACAGAAAACATTTCGATTATAAAGCCTTTTTCAAAATACTTTTGTTTGGGTTTTTATTAACCCGAATCGGTTGCTTTTAAGAGACCCCTCAGCTCAACTCAAATCAGCTAACCAGTGATTGAGAGGCGTTACTAATGTGTAAAGAAAAATTTAAATATTTTTTTCTCTTCTTTTTCTCTAGAAAACTTTAATAAAAACAAATTTTCTTTTTCTTGTTTTTGAAAACTACACAAAAAGTTTTGATAAATTCTTTTAAATAATTGATAAAAAAAAAATCGGAAAAAAAAGAAACAGAATGTAATAAAAAAAAACAAAAAAAAAAAAACGAACCGAAAATTAAAAGATAAAAGAGACACAAACCTAAAGGTTATTTTTTTTCTTCGTCTTCTTCTGTTTTTAAATAACCCTCAAGCAAAAAGTAGGTTAACACTACATCAGTTCTATTCTTTGATTGAAAACTTTTTGATTTCGTGCTTGAATAGTGTAGTTTTTTATATTTAACAAGATTTGCTGCTGTCTGTCCCATTTAACAATCTTGCAGTTGGCTACACTCACAAAAATAACTTGGTTGGGTTGCCCACCACAGGCGGTCATACTACCAACCCATTTGTAATCCATGCAAGTATTCTCTTCTCTTAAAATCTTGTGTGATAAGTTTTATAGTTATTCTTATATTATAATGTACGAGTCACAAAGATTTCCAAATTTAGAAAATTTTCAGTTTTTATGACATAAGAGAGCTGTTAAAACAAATCTGGAGTGAAGTTATTATGACCATACTTGCCTGACGTCACATTTGAACATGTTTCGGAGGTCCTGACTCATATTTAACTTTTTTGATGATTCATACATACATAATTGGTCATTACAACTCTTTAGTCAGGATTACGACCTAGTTTCTCATACCACTTATGTTGCGTGTGTTAATTTCATACACGTGCGGAGGAACCTACAGTTTAAAGTCGACTCCGAACGACAGATTTTTTGAGAAATTTTCCACGCCAATTTTATTTACTCCCAGAGTTTTTGCCAGAAACCTTCTGAGCGGAAGTCGCCGAAGACATATTTTTTCATATTTCGTTTTGTTAGAGATGTCTGATCTGGGATTCGGACCGTGGCGTCACGTCGAAGAAGCCAACACACTACCTACTAGACTTCTGGATTACTGTTTTGATGTCACATTTGAATATGTTGCGAAGCTCTTCAGTCATATCTAATTTGCTTGAAGAATCAATGTCCTTAAATTTACAAAGTACTTCACGATTACAGTAATTACCTGCATCCGGTTTCGGATTCATAATAAAAATACCGGAAGTATTCTATTATTACAATGACCTAAAACTCTCAGCATATTGTCCAAATATTCACTGACGCGTTCTGATCAAACGATAACGTTGAATGCAGAAGTTTTACGCATCAGACTGAAATAATGTCTGTTATGAATGAGAATCAGCACATATTTTCGGATAACAAAGCGATCGTACACAACAACACACATAATTGGTCGTTACAACTTTTCAGTCGGGATTACGACCTAGCTTCTCACATAACAATTATGTATGTTGTGTGTGTACACTTTATACACGAGCGGCGGAACCAAAGTCGACACTTTTCATAGCAATTTTATTTATCCTCAGAGTAATACTGTCAGAAATCTGCTGAGAGGAAGTCGCCGAACAAATAAGTTTTCATATTTCGTTTTGTTGTTGTTGAACCGAGGTCTCATGTCTAATAAGCCAACACACTACCTACTAGACTACGGTGACTTTGTAGTAGCACACACCTCAGCAATATCATTCCTTCTTCTCTCCGAAGGATTAGAAGCTGATATCAGTTCGACATGATGTTGGTCAAGCTGGTCTACTGAATGCATACAATTTCGAACTCACTGCGTTCGAAATTAGAGTTTGATTCACCCCTGTTTTATTAGCGTATATTTCGAATGACAAAGTTTCAACATTCACTTTTGAAAAGCACTTTTCTAACCTGATAGAGTTCCACAGTTAAGGCACAAGACTTATTTGCCTGATCCTTTACAATAAAATTATTGTGATTAGAGGAGACACAAATAAAATTTCAAAGTGGTGAACTTCTGGCAGATGAATGATATTTAAACATATGATGCTATTGTGGAACTGTGTTATTGGTGATTAGTTTGATCAAAATCCTAGATAAAGTAAGCAACAAAAATTATATACAAGACTCTAATGGTTCTAGTAGGCATGGAATGAAAGTCATGGAACTTCAGTTCAGATTATATTGATTACTTAGTGAAGTGTTAAGGCAGGGCAGTTCCGTGGATTGTGGCATAAGTTTGAAGGAATCATTACGGTTGTATAAATCACTGTTTATAGATCACTGTTTCTACGGTTTCGCCTGTTCTATTCATGTTGCAACAGAATTTGCTTTAATGAGATTAGGTAGACTTGTTCCCTAATCTAACTTGGGACTTGTTCTTGAATGGTCTTTTAATTCTGTTTCTTTTGTTAATTCAATGTTCCTAATTGTGTATTTGTATTTTTTTTAAATTTATGTCTGGAATTTTGCATGCATTTTCAATTAAATTCACTTTAAAGTAAGTCACGCCAATTTTACTCAATAAAAAGAGAAAATTAAGCAAATCAAACGAAAAAAAAAAACGAAATAAATGAATAAAGTTCTCCTCTTTGAATGTTGTCCATTCAGTTGTTGGTCGTGATGGTCTTCAATGGCGTGACTGTCATTTACATTTTATATGGAGGTTTTTTAAGCGTAAATTTGTGTTAAAAATTGTCTCCAAAATTTTTAACACAGTAACACAATCCATGGAATACGACGACAAAGTCATTAATTCGCTTGTTTATAACCTCATCATTCCATAATCGCTTTTAAAGTTATTTTTTGTTTGTTTCTGTTTTCTCAAATTGTTTTTCTGTCATTTTTTTTAAACCAAACCCAACCGAAACTGAAAGGAAGTGAAAGTCAATTAATGTTCCATTAATCATAAACGTGCTTTTCAATTTAGTTACTACATGTTGCTCTTTAAATACATATATTTTGAAATTATTTTTGTTGCGTTTCATAAATAAATTGCGATGAAATAAATTTTTTTGATTCAAATCTGTTAGTGTATTTAGATTCCTGATTACTGTATTAAAATTTCACTGCTGTAGATCGTTTTCTAGACTAACTAACTCTACAGTTTCTTAAAATATACCAAAAAGTTGGCAAGTCATCATTTAGAACTCCTCGGCAGAGAGTAGTATAAATCTGCATAAATCGACCAAAAGAATGCAAGTCATCGACCAAAAAAATGTAAGTCATCGTCCTAAGAGTGAAAGTCGTCGACCCAAAAAAGCAAGTCATCCAACCAAAAAATTCAAGTCATCAACCAAAAAATGCAAGTCATCAATCGAAAAAATCCAAGTAGTCATTAAAATTCTAGTCATCGATCAAAAATGTAAGTCATCGCTTAGAAAAATGGAAGTCACCGATTAAAAAAAATGTAACTTCGTCTAAAAAAATGGAAGTCATCGGCTAGAAAAATGCAAGTCATCGACCAAAATAAAAATGCAAGTCATGAAACGAAAAATGCAAGTTATCGACCAAAAAAATGCAAATCATCGACAATTAGTTTCGTCGCCTATATCTCCGGTCCCAAGTAACGCCAGACCGTAAGGGAAGCAGCTTTGGAATCCTTGAGACTATGGCTATCCACCACACTGGATCAGTTTCCCCCACTGTGTCCATTCTTATCCGAATTTGCCCGATTTATATAGAGCACTTCTTTTTGCTAATTTGAAAAAACAGTTAGTTTCGTCGGCCATATCTCTCTAAAGTAACACCCGACTGTAGCAAAACTTGGTTTGAAAATCCTTGATCTAATAGAAATCCAGCCCACTTTTTAAATTTTATCTAATTTTACTCGATTTATGCACTTTTCTGCTTTTATAAAAAAGTAAGCATCGTCCGCTACATCTTTGGTCCCAAAGGTTAGTCGATCATACCGAAATATGTTTTGAAATCCTTGATATGATTGTAATACAGCCCACTATGTTCGAAAACCAGACTTTTTTAGATTTGATCGATCGTTTGCTTATAACAACCAACGTAATATTTTCCGCATATCGAAGCAACATCTTGTAATACAGACCTCTGTGGGACACCGCCTGTCTCTGACTCTCTCATCTGTATAGTAAATAGTCAGATGCGGTGTTCCCGATTAAATGATCAAAAAGGTACCTAAATACTACAAACGATACGTTTAAGAAATTTTCATGGCCTTGTCAAAACTATTAAATTAGCATGCCAAGCAAGCGACATTAAGAATAAAAAAGCGGCGTTTGTTTTAAGTACCAACACTTGCCCTACATAAAAATCTTTTCCCCTTAGAACTTTTATTAATACTTTCCATTGTTTTCTTATTGTTGCAATGAATTCATTGTAGAATAATTTCTTTCTTTCCGACCTCTTGTGGTCGGTAGTGGTGGGCACTGGTGGTGATGTTGGTGGCATTTGTTTAAATCGTTTGAATAACCCTTTCAGTTCTTAACTCTTTCTAGGAAGCCTTAAAAATATATTCTGAATGCAGGGCAACCAAAGCATATGTGTGTGTGAGTTTGCATTTAAATTTTTAACCCACTTTTTATTGCTTTGTTACCAACAACAACAAGAACAACAACAATAAACAAGAATAAACAAGAATAAAACTAAACATTATTACACTTGTTGTTAACACTTGTAATTCACACTGAGGAATTATTTTGTTTCTGTTTCTTATTTTTTTTTTTTTTTTTTTTTTTTTTTTTTTTATTATTTATTTTGCCTCCCCTAAAGCTTTTGAATATTTTATGGCATACCTGACAACACGACGGATGTCATTCTGCAACAAATTGAAACTCAAAAAAAAAAGAAAAGAAGAAACTTTAAACCGGCCTAGACGCAACTTCCCCGTCTAATATTCCACACATGAACAATAAGAACAACTTAAACTGTCATACTTTTTTCTTCTTCTTATAATTGTTGTTGTAGTTGTAGTTCTTGTTGTTGTTGATGTTGGTGTAATATAAACACTTAAAAAGGAAACTCAAGTGAAGAACTTAAATAAGTACCCCCCCCCTGCAAAAAAATTAAGTACGAAAGGGAGGCATTAAGAAAAAATAATAATTTTAGGCTCGTTTTTAACACACTTTTTTTTGTTTTTTTTTTGTTGTCGTTGTTTCTTTAGTTTTATAATTTGTTGGTAATTTTCGTTAAGCAGCACTTAAATTAAGAAAGGCTGTACACGAGGAAATTAATTACGATTTTTGTTAAAGTCATTATAAGTTTCTTTATTTTGATGACCAGTTAGGTTAGTTTAGATGGCTGACGATCCATGAAGGAAAAGGTGCCACATAGTGTTACCACAATTTACATCCAATCCGGATATTAAACATACTCTGAAGGAAACTAATCCGACTCCAGAATAAATTTTGCTATTGCTGCAGTTTTTATATTGGAGTGTTCTGTTTAGAATGATAGAAAATGAGATGTTAAAAGCCTTTACAACTTTACATGAGAAGAAAGAAAATCTCTTCCCAATCGTCAGACTTACAGCTCAAGCAGAATGTCAAGGGAATGTCTTATGTCCTGTAACGTCTCGAATATTGTGATCTCGTACCAGTTTAATTTCCAAAGAAATCCCTGTGTTTTTAAGCCAATGATCCAAAATTTCTCTGAAAAATCCTCGGCATTCTTGGGGGAGGACGGTCGTCGAAGCGACTTTGGGCAAGAACTTAATCGCAGCTTGTTTGGCCGAGTAAATTCAGAGATTTTAAGCGAAAGTCCGTCAGTGGTTAGGCAGCCTATACGAATGTTTGATATCAGAACGCTTAGCATAAATAGCACAGCTCGCTCTGTTCAGCATTCAGGAGCCATTGGATAGCTGAAGCCTGTCACTGGGAACCGTGTAACCCAGCAGTCCCTAGTTGAAATACAAAAATCAACTGTCCTATTCAGGAAGTTCTAAGGAATCACATAATTGACCTTAATGAGTCCATGTGTGACCAGGATTGCAGCATTTCCATAGCTCAGTTTGCTCGCATGGTGTTAGCTCAGCTCTCTGCTTTAATAGAAGATCACACGGATCCAATTGAGTGTAGCTGTGTTGAAGTGAAAACAACTGCATTGGTAATTATCAGTGTATGAACACCGTTCACCAACCGTGAGCATCGTAAAGAAAAATTGGTCCCACCAGGACGTGATAGAACCAGTCTGTGGTTGTGATTCTAGGTCCCTATATTCCTGTAAGTATTTTTAGATCTTAATTCCCATGAAAAGTATAATAGGGACATACAATCTCCGGCAGTTTGCGTAGTGTCTCTTCAAGCCAACCATACTCACGTCAACGGATTTTGACGATTATATTCTTCATTTTAGCTTTCGTCTTCTTATCAAATACCCATGATTTTAAATTAGAATGGAATATGATGACAGAAAAGTACGGGATATAGTTCAGTGCCTTTGGAGACAGCTTACTTCTCTCGCTTCGCGAATGTTGGTTAGTTTCTTAGTATCCTACCCACGATAGTGGGCCTATTTCTTTATATTCTTATAAATAAGAAACGTAAACTGGCTAATGTTGCATCCAATTGACTGTCGTTATTCTACTGCTAACCGAAATTTTACTAAAAAGAATACTTTTGTAAAAACTATGACGTGTATACCCTTTGAAACAGTCTCCTCGTCTCTATAATTTTCATAACAATAACGATATGAATGGATTTAATTCCTTTTACCTGTTCTCTTTCGTTTTTCGTTTTTTTAATAATGATTTCTTTATTGTTCTTTAATATTAATTCCATACTTTTCATTTCTCTTATTTCAGCGTCGTCGCGAACGTGGTCGAATACCTGTTAAAGGTGTCAGACTTGTTGAAATAGCAACAGTGAATGGTGAGGGCGGAGATCCTTTTGCACCGGATGTAAGTATAAAAAAACAATTTTTTTTCTTTCTTCTTTGTTGTTTTATTATTTATTTTTATTTTTTCATTTATTTTAGGGTTTTCCATTTCAAGTAGGCTATTGTGAATCCTCCGATGATCAAACGCAACGTACTGTTCCTCAATATACCCTATATTTGTTAGCAAGTAGCGAGAAAGATCGCTTAGATTGGATACGTGCCATAAGAAAAGGTAAAAACGAAGGGATTTATTTTCATTTTCAGTTTAAGAAATTCAATCTTAATAAGAGGGGGAATCGAATTATATTGTCATGGAGGGGGAAGGACAGTTAAACGAAAAAAGAATTCTTTTTCGAATTAAATAAAAGAAACGGAAAAAATATTTTTTTTTCAACGATATTTAAGATCTTTATTTCAGTTTTAGTTTTCGGCTGTTATAAGCAGATGTCATAAGAAATTAAATGTTTTTGTGTTTTTCATCAAGCAGTTTTAATTAAGAAATAACAGACGGTACTCTGGAGTCAAACAAAAACTAATCGTTGTTAATAAAAAATTTTGATTTTTTATGTGTATTTTCAGCACTTTATGTGATTCGGAAGGTAGATTTGAAGAAATGAATTTTTAAGTGACGTGAAAATGATTTTTAGTATTGGGTATATGCATTAATTCCTATTGTTTTCGTTTTTTTTTTTTTCAAAGCCTGTGGCGTTGTGCCTTCAGTAGTGAACATCACGCTCTACATATAGCAGCCGTAAATAATTAAGTTCCTAGCAAGGGCAACAGATTTTGTGAGGATCTTCCAATTGACGTAATACAACCTTCACCCATAGACATGTGATTAGAATATGATATAAAGAGTATTAACGTTGTTGCCTTTGTTGTCATTGAAAAATCCTATCGAAGTAAAAGTGTAGTTAGAGATCAGTGATAATGGCTAAAGGCCACTACCGTCGAAAGTGGGGCTACAACTATTTTTTTTTTGAAAATTTAATATGACTTTATTGGCGTGAATTATTGATAACAAAAACGTTTTGCGATTCCAACAAGCGGAAATTAATCTGGGAAGCTCTTAAGAGTAACTATCTTGGCGCAATGCTGCATTTTCTTTAATGATGGGCATCAGACATGGCGGGTCCTTGAATATTTCGCCTCCGGAACTAAATCTCATCCTCAAAGATCTTGAGTAAGGCGACTGTTTAGTAGCAGATTTTGACGAAAACCTGTCAAAACTAGTTACTAATTGAGGCAGGGCAGTATGTATTCAAATGATAGAGGAACCAAAACGTTCATGAGGTTCCGTAATCAAAAAATATACGGCGATCGAATGTCTTACGTGTTGAAACATAACTTAAAATTTTTAACGCATTCGACATATCGTATTTACTGTACGGTTATGAAACTTGGTTAGTAGTAAATTGAATTAATTGGTTCATAGCATCTTACGAAGGCCACCGACTCTAATTTAAATGGCCATCACTGAGATATGCCCACATTATTTCGTCCTGGCGAAATTATATGGGCTTTTACGAATCTTAACGTATACAAAATTCCTAGTGTTTATGGTATTTAAATATTAGTGTTGAAGCAGTGATTTACGACGCTTGTTCGTACATTAGATAACATTTTTGTGCTCAGACTCTGAAAACAACCCCCGATAGCAATGTATTTGGCCTTAGCTTGACAAACATATAGTCTAAGACATAATCAACCACAGACAATATGATTTCCGTAGGGCGTATTTCTCCCTAGAAGGTTGAATTACTCTATCCAATTATTTAATGTTAGCAATACTGTAGATTTTGATATTTCCAAGGACATGACGTGCAATTTATCGAAATTTTTTGCATTTGGTAGTCGATAGTCACTTCTATTCCTTTGACAGTAGACCAAGACCTGTGGAGATTTTGTCAAGGAAATAAATTTTGAATGACACATTCAGGAGCGATGGTTACAATCGCAATAATATGTTATTTCCAGTTATGGGTTGGTGTAAATATTGAGGAGTCAGACACTTTTCAAGTTCTGGATTTGAAAATCTAATACGTTGTTGACTGGAAACGGCATATTTTACAAGTGTCGAAAGACTATCTTGGTGTCTTAGAGAAGTGTCAGAAATACTTCAATCTATCAGATCTCTTTTCTATTTGTTACCGGGAATGGAATATAACTCTCATTTATGTATCGGTGTCTCGAAGTCTATAATGAGGCTTTCGGAATGAACACAGCAGTGAACAACCCTTTATTTTTGAATGATATTTGGTTATTTAACACTGTGAATTATTCTTTGTAAATAGTAGTTAGTGTGTTAGCTTCTTGCGATTTAAACTGAACTAACATCTCGAATAAAATGAATATGAAAAAAAGATTTTCCTCCGGCGACCAGTTTTCTTTTAAAAACTCTGGGAGTAAATAAAATTTCAATGAAAAGCTGGCTAAAGCGAAGTCGATATTAAACTCTGGTTCACGCCACTCATGGTAAAATTGCGACACACAACGTGAGTGGTATTCAATCCAATTTCGTAATGCTGACTAAAGGATTGCAATGGACAATAAACTGAAGTAAGGGTTGTCCAACATAACTTCCTTTTTGAGATCATCGTCGAAATATGGCTTGGCTTCACTGTTTTATCAGTATCACAAGGAGTTAATAAAGTCTTTACTAAAGGATGATTTCCATTTATGATTTCATTAAAACTAAAAAAGAAAATAAAATAACGATTTTAGAAGCTTATATTACTGAATTGGTATTGATTTTTTTTGCACGTCCTCACCTCTAAGCATTCCTAATTTAAATCCGTTAAGTAACCTCAACAGGTTTTTATTTAATAAAATTTCATAAAAATGTTCTCATACACTCTCGCATATTGTTATCTCATGGTTTTATTATGCCAATTGCATCTACTATTTGCCGTAATAAAAATATTTTTAAATTCTATTAACATATATACACCCACAAACATTCTATTCACATACAGAGATTATGAATGCATAACTAAGTGCATGCCTTTGAAAATATTAAAGAAATAAAAAAAATCAACGCAATTGAAATTTAATTTGAAACCGCAAAAAACGTAACGATTTTCATCCAATCAAACCACAGAATAGCCTACAAAAACCATTTGAATGAACTACACAGACCAAGATGAAAATGATAATTTCATCCACTAAGAGTCATGAGATTGTTTAAGGTGATGTTATTTATAGTGCAGTAGGAAGATTTGGAAAGTGTGTGGAGGTGTAGAGCGTTAAATTTTATTTTTTAAATTAAATTTAGTTTGGTTTTCTTCAGATTGTTACTTTTTGTAAATAAGAGAATAATATTTAAAGAGTTTGGTATTTCTTAACTCAACAGAATACAATTTGGTAAAAATATTACGCTAATAAGCAACAAATTTTCTATCCCCAGTTGTCCCCAGTTTCCTCGTTTTCCCTTTTCCCTCATTTCGCTCGATAGTCCGCCAACTGATTTCCCTTTTAGCCGTCATGTAGATGAACACACCTCAAAATAACTGTGCTTAAGGTCCCCAAAGTGTTGAGAAGTTCTAGGTACTCTCATACCATATTCATCCAAGTGGATAGCTTTAAAAGCCAGTTGAACATCTTAAAATACTTTGGATGTGAGTACAATCATACATAATTGGTCATTATAATCCTTCAGTCAGGATTACGATTCATCTTCTCACACCACTTATGTTGTGTGTGTTAATTTTATACATGAATGGCGGGACCTACAGTTTAAAATCGATTCCGATTGACAGATTTTTTGGAAACTTTTTCATGGCAATTTTATTTACTCTTAGGGCCGTCAAGTTGTAATTGACGTTAACTAAAGGGAGGATTTTAACGGACAGATAAATTGTTTTTCATTATTATAAGTGGACAATATGGTAAAAGTGAGCGTTAAGCTAAAGGGAGTATCATCCTACCGGTAACTCTTAAAGTTAAGTTTATGTTTGAACTTGCGATATTATATATTATTTTCAATATGGCAACTTCAAATATAAACAAAATGAGCATATACAACAAAAAAACGAAGCCCGTCGTTGCCACTGCGTTTAAAAAAAAAAAACTTGTTTAATTGAGTGTTATCGACATTGCTCCGGCACTGCCATATTTTTGGAAAAAGTTAACTTTATTTTATCTGTAACTTGTAATAATGAAAATAAGCTAAAGGGAACTGTAAAGTTTAACTAAACCCAAGTTTAACGGCAAGTTGTAATAATGGCCCTTAGAGTTTTTGTCAGAAATCAGCTGAGAGAGAGCCAATCGCCGAAGAAAAAATTGGTTGTAATGTTATTATATTCAAACCGTTATTCAACAATTAAAAAATTTCATAATTTTTGAAATCTATGGAAAAAAATTTATCTGCAGCCTTTCCCAATTAAGAGTTATACAGTAATAATCAGGCTCTTTTATTATTTATTTAGGCACCAACTATTTAAAGTCTTCACGTGTTTGAGACGACTTCAAATTTATTCAAACCTAGTGGTTGAAACGGTAAACAGCTTATAATCTGAGCTGTTATAGCCTCTTTTTGTGTTACAAACGCCTTTTTCAATTGGTTAGGCCATCCCTTTTACGGTTCTTGGGTAGAGTAAAACATGGTTTGTAAGTAGTGGTAGAATTTGAAGTTATTGTAACATCATGACCTTGGGCAATGTTACCAACAATCAGACAAGCTAAATACCAAAAAACAAAAACTCCTATTCAATGTTTTTGTGTCAATAAAATGAAAAGAAAAAAAAAAATTGTTACAAGACAACAGCGACAACGAAATTTTTTCTGACTATAACAACATCACATTGCTGGATTTTAAAAATAATTTTTAGGTTATGATCTGACAACGTTATTGTGTCTATTCCCCTATTTCCTAGAGAAATTTGTTGTAATTTTGAATGTTTTTTCGTTTTCTATTTGGTTAAATTTGAAATTTTATGATTTTATTAAGAAGAACAAAAAGAATATTATCAAGTCAGTCAGTTTAGTTTGAAAGAATTTTTAATTCTTTTTATTTTGGTTTTGTTTTCCTGTCCACACTTGTCTAGAGGTCAGGGAAGTAAAGGAATGACTTTTATAAAAGGGGATAATAAGTGCATAACATCAAATTTTATGGGGATAGTTTTATTCTTCCTTGCAATCCTTTTTACCTACTTTTACTGAAGACAGTGGCAACAATTATCGATATTCACATGACGTGCATATATCATGTTCCGTTAAGGATCTATTTTATCAGCAAATAATTTCCATTGTTATCCGTCTGATGGTAACTATCGTAGTTCGTTGTAAGGTTTATAAGTTTCACCGAATAAAATCTTTCTTCTTCAAGTCTTTTTGGATTTTTAGTACAACCTGCAGCCCTGCGGATTTCATACGAAAGCTGCATGACAAATTTCGTCTTATGGCAATACAAGCTAAACATTTTTTTGTATGTATGCAACTCTGGCCCCATAGATTCGGCCATCTACGTTACTCTCTGCGCAAGTAATCTGAAGTAATAGTACTCCTAAGACAGCCCATGTTCATTAGATTTTCTACTGTCCTGTTGCTAATAGTGAAAGATAATGTTCGTATGTCTTTAATGATGTCAATGTCAGCTTTCGTCTTATCTGTGTTGAAATTTTGTCTGTTTCTTTTTGCTATTGAACGAAAGTTTATCGAATTTCTCATTGATTTATTTCATTTTAACTGCGTCTAGTATCCGGTGGGCCATCTATCGGTTTACATTTGAACCATGGGTTATTTCAGATCTAGCATTACTTATGGTATTCTATTCAGTAACAAAATTTAGTATATTATTTCTACTGAACGATTTACTCTTCAGCAACGTTGAGAATTATTGGAAATTTATTTCCAAAACAAAGACAATTGGTCGGAAAATGCGCGAAAATGTCATACAAAATTTGGTCGTAGAGAAGGACCAGCAGTGCCCGGTATACGCAAGTTTATTGTAAAAGTTCGTGAAAAGTTCGCATTATTGTTGACGTGAATGTGCTCGGTAGAATCCATCAAAGTCAACTCAACGCCATTGTACTCAAGAATTGAACATTTCACGCATCAGTTTACGTCGAATTTTGCGAAAAGATCTCGGTATGACGCCTTACAAAGTTCAACTGGTTCAAGAGTTGAAGATGCATGACCGTCCGCTTCCTTTTCGCTTCGCTAGATGGGCCAACGAGATACTACACGATGATGTCGATTTTGCCAAAAAAAAAAAATCAACTTTTCGGATGAAGCTCATTTTCAACTTGATGGGTACGTTAATAAGCAAAATTGCCGTATTTGTGGCTCATCAAATCCGCACGTGTTCTTACAGAAGCTAATGCATCCATTACGAGTGACTGTTTGGTAACTGTGGACGCCGCACCGTTACGGTCACCATGATAACCCGCTCTTCATGGTATTGATGTGAACGATGTTTGGTTTCAACAGGATGGTGCAACTTGCCACACATCTCATGCCATAATCAATTTATTGCGTCAAACATTTGATGGCCGTTTAATTAGCCGAACTTCTTTTGATCTGAATTGGATGACATGTAGTTTCAACAGAATGCCACTACGTGCCACACAGCGCATGCCACAATGTGTGTTTTGCAAGGACGATTTGAGGGCATGATTATCATCTCCCTTGGAGGTGATGTGACTTCGTCACCGAGATCGTGCAATATAAGCCCTTTCTTGTGGGGTTTTCTTAAGTCGTAGGTGTATAGAAATTACCCAAATTCAGCCTAGTTTATGCTCCAGAATCATGGAAAATTGAACATTTTGAAAGGGCTCCTCTTAGAGCAGAAGTGAACCTTATGTTACTCTTTAAGTTCTTTGAGTTTGAGTTCCAAACTGCGTCGAAGTAAAGTAAGCAAAACAATTTTCATTTCTTTAACAGACATGTTTTATTTTGCCCCTCTTGGTATTCTCCGCCTATCTTTAATTTTTTTTCTTCTTTGCTTTTGTAAAAGATTTCATACTTTTAAATGATCTTTTCCGAAATACTTGATTATCTACTAACGGTTGTATGTATTTTGTCTGCTTTGCAGCAGGTTTGCAGTTTTACTGCAAAGGCTGTTACCCAAAATTTTGTTATCATTGTTGTTGCTGTTGTTATTTTTCATAAATTTTTTCCCTGTTTACAACCAATAAGTATAGGCTTTATAAGCCAGATCTGTTTTTTTTTTTTGTTTTTTTGGTCTTCCATGGTGCCATGTTATGGTGTGGTTAAGTTTATGATGGTTTCTCTCTTGTGCCATGTCGTGATCTTTTGACTTGTATTGCGCTGGCAAATTTAAACTGTTCGTTAAAATATTGACCCATTTTTTTTTCTTGTCTAATATACCCACAGTAACTGATGAAGTTTTTCTAGTGGCATAATTTGAAAAGTAGTAGTAGTGAGTGGCCTATTAAAAATGTGTTAAAATTGTTTGAAAGAGTGTTGAAATTGACTGCATAAAGGGGGTAAAACGTAGGGAGAGTTTTTTGTTTCCTTTTTTAACTTAGAAATTACAATTTTATGTTTAATTTTCCTTTGATTTTCTTTGACAGTTTGTGAAGACACCAATACACCGAAATCATATCGTTTTCATCCGGGTTTGTGGTCAGGCAAACGATGGTCCTGCTGTAAAGGCATCAGTCGTACAACATTTGGCTGTCAAGCGGCAACACATTGGCGTGAAACCAACAATAATCCAAGTGAGTAGAGAATTATTTTCAAAAAAATACTTTTTTAAACCGTTGTTGTTATTATTGTTGTTGCTACTTTTGGAAAATTTCCCTTAATTAACACACAGTCAACCATGAAAATTGAAGTTATTGTTGTTTTTTTCTTTTCTAAATTCAATTTTAAGCAGGAAATGCGTGCCATACATCACAAACAGAGTGTTGCTTGTAAAAAATTACTCGTTTTTTTTTTTCCATTTTCCAATTCCAAATTCATTGCTACTCACCTTAATGTGTTCGTCATTATCTTTATTCATTATCATCATACTCATCCTCGTCATTTGTTCTTGTCATTATGTTGTATTCTTCGAGCACACTATAAGACTTTATGACCTTTTCAAAAGCTTATGATTTGAGTGTAAATATGAGCGCATCTCCTTCAAGGCGGGTATATTTGGTTTGTTGAACTATTTGTTATGTTTGCCAATAAGTCCATGGGTCAAAAGGCGGCTTCTGTCAATTTTCTTTGTTTTTTTTTTTACTTTTAATAATTTTTGGAACTCAACAAGCTTATTAAACTACGATAAAGATACCCAAAGCGTACCTGTACTAATGTTTAGTTGCCAGTCTAATTCAGATCTTTTCCATATAAGTCTCCCGCGTAAACAGCCAAAGTATCATTAAGTTCCTCTTAGAAACCTTAAATAAATAGACAGTTGGTTAAAAAGTCCTACAAAGTCCCAAATCATTTTACATTTTCTGTAGACTTCATTACATGTGTAATAAATTTTGAAATGTTTTAATGTTTTGTTCCGATACCGACAAACAAAAAGGTCTCCTAGAACAGCTTTTTATTTGTGTGCTCCGCCTCTCACACTGCTGCAGTAAGTTTGATACTGAAGTGCTGTGTCGTTAATTATGTTGCTGAATTTACTCTGAATGAGGCATCTCCCACTACTAACATTTCTATTTTTTCTGGTAGTCAAGCGGTGTTCGGGTTTTTGACCATCCGGACCCAATTGGATTTCTGGGACATCCATGGTAATTATGTAGCTGATGAACTTGCTAGAGCTGGCACATACATTCCTTCGGCTTATAAAACCTAGGATGAGGAAGAATTTTGGATCGTTGCCGGACTCAGCTGGTCTGAATTTTGGTTAATATGCGTACAAATCAACTACTCCAACAGGATCCTAGGAATATTTTTGGCACTGTATCCATTCTCATGGCTAATTGGCTTATCTGTTAATCACTTTTGTGGATCATTGTTGCAGATCGGAAGTCTCTAGCTAAACGCAGAATTTTCTCCCTTGCATCACCCTTTCTCTATAGTCCAATTAAACTATTGTAAACCTTCAGGCTGGTTTTCAGCTTGATTGTAAGAGAGTTAGGCGTTAATGCGTAGCCCTAATGCTAACTAACGAGGTCGTTTCACTTGGACTTCTTAGTTAGCACTGTGGCGTTGCTACAGGGCACAGGCCCCTATGTATGCTCACTTTGAACTTTGGTTTTGCCTTAAAACAAGGCCTTTTCTAAAACTATGTAGGTATTGTGTTGCTATATTCGGGGTAGTAGTGAGAAACTTTGTTTATTAAGTCCTACTATTCTTCAAAAGGTAGCGTTGACTGTTATTCCCATGATAATCGTTATTCAGGTTCAAGGCCGATGCAAATGTCTTAATTTATGAAATTCTTAATCGATACAGAACATTGTTTCGTTATGCCTGGGTTTCGAACTCGTGTTTGTGCCCGAGATTGAAGTGAAGCAATTCAAAAATTATGGTACGTCATCTCTCTTAATTAATTCTTGATACGTTAAAATAATCGCACCTCTTGAATACTTGTTTAGAAAGCTCAGAAATGTGCAGTATTCTATCAAACATCGCTTTGGAATCTCATGTCCTCATTCTTCAGTATTTACAATGTGATACTACCAAAACGAAGCTGCTTAAAAATATTCCCCATAAGTTAATAATCAACATTGTGTCTTAAGGTGTCTTAAGTGGCCTACTGTCAAAGTAACGTGAATGACATGAAGGAGTTTAGCTATCTCCTGCCAAAGAGTAGTTGAAAAAGCAAATCAGCTGATAAAAGATAACGTAATTAAGGAAGATATCAAACAAATTAGGAGATAAAACGAATGACATTATAACCTCAAATTGTTTAATAGGATTCCATCCTATCTTGAGAGTTATTCGGTACTCCAGCGATAGCCTAGATTATGGAGGCTGCACTAAGGTGTCTAAGTCGTGAACTACTCTACTGTACAGCGAGGCGGTCACAACGTAGTTGTTTATCGAAAATTTCTTATTATGACAGTTTCTGCAACAGACACAATATGGGTGTCTTATACGTATCAACTAATTTTATACGTTAGGACTCTAATCGATTCTCAGTTAAATATTTACAAATAATTCATATTTTTTATGTTTTCAAATACTTTCTAACGAAATATTTTCTACTCGACTAAACAAGAGTTTTAGGCGACTTTCTGCCCACGAGGATATTCAGACTAAAATTTTTTAGGCGATGTACCAAGAGAACATGCAATCATTGCAGTGGTGCTTCAGCCAATTATGGATTCATTTCGTTGTGATGCGCTCTTAGGCAACATAGTTTAGGGTCGGAGGACTAAAATATTACCATATACATACGACTCCCCTACTATGTTAGAGGGAAGCTATAAATATAGACAGGCATCGATATACGTACTTAAATAGTGAATTTGAAATAGAAATTCTAGTAACAAATTTTACGATGCATTTTTTGCTGACTGACAAATGAGGGTACAAATTACTTTCAAGTCCGTAATCGTGGTAGAAGAAGGAACAAGGTTTTCTTTCTTAGTTTCTTTCTTTCTTAAGCTTTTGCCTTATCCCATATAGTTTGGATATTTGCATCGTAATCGTAACTTCTGAACATTACAAGCAAATCGCAAATCAAAGTTCGATTTTGTGATTTGTTGGATCAAACATAACTTGACCAACTCTAAACCATGAAATCTATTTCAATAATAGTCTGTTCGACTATTACCAACTGTTTTGTTCTAATCCCACTCAATAAATTGTGAATTTTTCATTTTTAAAATACAAAAAAAAAAAAAACGATTTCATCTTCTTTCTAAATTTATAACCGCAACGAATTTCTTCGTAAAATTGTTCATTTTTTTTTTCTTCTTCCAATTTTCCAATAAGTATGCAGAGACATGCCTTAAGACTCTGCTATTATAGACAACATTATCTTCTTCTTTTTTATGCTTTTGTTTCTCTAGAAAATAATCTGAAAAACTGAAAACGAAACAAAAACGAAAATAAATTATTTTAGCCATATATTGTAGATTTTTTTTCTTATTTTTCTTAATCCACTCTTAGCGGAACATTTCCATATGTTGCGGCATGCCACCAAATCGGTTTGCAAGCATGCAGCAGCAGCTTCCTGACTTCATAATGTGATGCCATTGCATTCATTCATTCAGTTTTCTTTCCAAACGGTAGCGAAATGCATTAAGACGAAAATTTATTTGTTTCTCCCCGGTAAGCTTAGTGACGGTGCGCAGTGATGGTGTATCGATTGCCGGCCTGGCCTGTATGTCTCACAGTCTGCCGCCTGTTGTCCCAACATACTCGTACATCACTTTCGTCATGGTATTCACACTCATCATCATTATAGAAAATAAATTATTGGCGGATGGTGACTTTGTCTTGGGTGTTTGTTTGTTCGTTTGTGGTTCGTATTGTGGCGAACCTAGAGACAAGACTCCCTCCCGTTTGTTGTTTGATATTGCTTTTCGTGTACAAAAACAAAATCAGTTTGGCTACTGTGTGTCTAATGAGTTTTTGCCCTAATGGATCTTAAACTCAAAACTAAAATAATAATGACCACAACGTTTCTTTTCTAATTTGAAAATTCTAATTGGAAAACTTCACCTTTGACCACAGGGTGGAGCGTGAAATTACAAAACAAAAAAAAATTGTTTTAATAGTTAAAGAAAGATGAATCGCTAATGCGTTTAGGCCATTATACTAAATGAAATCAATGAATTCGTGCTTAAAAGCCAATGAGTATACACAACGTCCACTTTACAGAATATATACAAGTACCCTACAGTTCGTCGTTATGTTCTAGACAATCGTTATGCTATTTACTAACTTTGTTCCATTGATTTAATACATACATACATACATAATTGGTCATTACAACCCTCTAGTCAGGATTACAACCTAGTTTCTCATACCACTTGTGTTGTGTGTGTTAATTTTAGACATGAGTGGTGTCAGGGGGAACCTACAGTTTCAAGTCGACTTCGAACAACAAATTTTTATGAAACTTTTTCATGGCAATTGTATTTAGTCTTAGAGGTTTTGCGAGAAATCTGCTGAGTGGCAGTCGCCGATGAAATATTTGCTTTATATTTCGTATTGTTGCAGATGACATCACGTCTAAATAGTGAGAATTGACTTTATACCACAATTTATTTCAATCGAAGGCATGGATTATGTTGGCTTTAAGGACCGCTGTGGTTTATGGCTTAGTTGCATACATCTGCAACTGAAATCGAACGATCTCAGTGGTCAATACGCATTATAACCATGTGGGATGTAGAATATCCAATGTGGCATTACCTCTGTGGCACGTAGTGCCGTCATGTTGAAGCCACATGTCATTGGTTTACAGCTTATACAATCCAGACAAAAAAAAGAGGTTGGAAATCATTGACTGACCCACGTCTTTCTCAAAGAAATATACACTGATGGCGTCGCTGAGGCTGATTTTTCTGAGGATGATTTTTCTATAAGAATTGAGGTCAGCTGTTACTGCTTCAGAGCCTATTCAGCGAACCCACAACCGCGAATATGTTCATTTACCTGCAGTTTCAGTGTCAGTTGAGAACATTGACTCTCACAACCTGTTTGTTGTTACCCTAGTTGGTCACACCAATCGTTATTGCAACACAGGCAAGGACATCTAGGACGCCAAATATCCGTCTCGCTGAAATATCTTCTTCCATCTGAACGACTTGCCTGAGCTGACACAAAGTCGAAGAGCAAAGGACTCGTAACACCATCCATGTTTGATAATTTTCTTTCATTCATCCAGAAATGGGTCTCATTGCTGACGAGGATTTTTCTTAAAAAATTTAAGTTAGAAGCGAACATCTCCAGACCCCATTCAGCAAACACACGTCCTCAAATATGGTCGTTTACCTTCTGTTTCAGCGTGAGTTGAAAGAAATGAGAACAATTCCTTCATTTACTTAATTGGCCTTCACAACCCGTTTGTCATTACCCCAGTTGGTTAAACCAATCGATGACAGGGCTTCTTCAATGTGGTCCTTGCAACACACACAAGATGGGTCCTCTACGCCATATATCCTACTTGCCGAAATAAATTCTTTCATCCGCACTTCATGCCTGAACTCACACTACGTCGTAGATTTTGCATAGAATTTTTCTTTTGAATATTCTCCAGACTTGTTCATGGGCGAACGTTAGATCATCAGTTTTTTTTAGCATCTTTGCTTCTCAATTTTCCATTGAGACCAAAATAATAGATGTTGACAAGAGTAATCATACGCTTTCGCTACAGACTGACAATATTTTTGCCGCAAACGGCAAAGCCAAGGTAAATAAATTCCTTGACATTGAGAACAATTAACTGCAATAAAAACCGTTTCTTTATGCTTTGACTTATCCATCCTGTGTTTGAAAAGAAAATAAAAAGAAAATTACTCCATTCAAAAAATTTTCCATTTCAATTTTCTCTGGGAGAAAAAGTTTTTCCCTCAATTATAATCGCATTCTCCACTTAAAATGTTATTTTTAAACTGAACTGACATTCCGAATTTGTTTTCAAATACAAAATGAAATTCGTTTTGGAATTTAAATTTCAAAAAAGCGAACTAAATGTGTAGACTGACAAACGAATACGAGAGGAGCAGCTAATACCACTCACGACACTTGACATTGAAAATGTCACATTTTTGTTTGGCACTCATGCACCACTCACTTATACAGTTACGCCCTGTTTTCCTTACACTCGCATGTATTTTTCTATTCAAGAAAGGAATTGTCACTGTCAAACCTCAATGAGACCTACAATATCAAATTGTTGTTATTGTTGTTTGTTAGGTTTTTATTTTACAACAGAAACACGATATAGGAGAGACAGAGAGAGAGAGAGAGAGAGAGGGGAACAATCTTAAACGTGCAACATCAATGTTCCAGTACAACATGCAATTGTCAATTGTCACATGCTGTTGATGTAAGCAGAATGATGAAGAATGAAAAGGAAACATTTACACAAAATTAAATTTGTTGTTGCATATGTCGTGTTTGAAAACGATTTTCAAAGAAATTCTGTAGAATATGTAAAATAGCTTATGTATTGTGAAGGTGTGTTCAGCTAAAGACGAGTACAAGTAATTGTCCTTGCAATTACAAAAGCGAACAATAATAACAACAGCAACAATAGGAATTACAGTATTTGCATGTAACGAAAAATTACTCCAAAACTGTTATTTGAAAATTAAAGAAAGCAGACGGATGACATGCTATACACTTCAACTTTAGGATTCTTGTGATGATTTTGATTCCCAAGACAGGCGAACAGTTAGGCAAAATATAGCTGTAAAGGTCTTCTGCGCAGAGTTGCATTCCAAAATTGGGAGTAGAGGAGGGAATTTTTTTTGAAAAGCTTGAGAACTTAAAATGATAATACAGGATACAAATATTGTTGGAATGAAATCTTTTTATTGTAATCTGTTAGATAAGTTCATTGCATTTAAACATGATTTACTTCACGAGTTCGCCGCTGCTACGAGTTAATCTGCCCCTATGGATTAATGGATGAACAGGACGAAGAAATTAGCAAACAGATTTACTTTGTTTTTTCACAAATTTGAAAGCGCTGTTCTGGTATTAACATATCACAGGATCTCATGCAGCTATAAAAAACACATCGCCCATCGTTTCGTATGCAATCTTTACGGATGAATTGAAGGTGTATCTCAAATATAGATTTCTAAGTGGATGAGATAAGACACTTGGTATGTAAATCTCGTTGATGTCTAAGATGCATGTACAGTCAGTTGGAAAAAGTTTAGTTGGAAATCAGATAAGATCATGTACTGGCTTTGGCAATGAAATGAGCATATACATATAAGAGCAACCATTGGTAGGTAATGCACTATCATCGCTTTTGAAATTTTGTAGAGCTTATTGTGGCCTGTTTATAATATTCAGGGAAATTAATTTTTGTTAACACTTGGTAAGCACTGTTTGATGCCTTTCTTTAGTGCTCTAGAATGTAACGTATGATCTACTTTACTGCCGCCAGTCTATATAGAGTATCCTTGTAGTGTGTACGAATGAACAAAAACAATTCTCTGTCTAGCACCTGATATGCACCCAAATGTATTCATTTTGAATGCATTAATTCCTGACAGGTTTCAAGTATGTATTCTGATGATTCATTGTTATGGTCATAGAGACGAGACGATCCCCAGTCTGAACAGGTAGTTTTCCAACCTTTGGTTATTGCTGGATTGTCTGATGCATGATTCAAATCTTCTTCAATGTTAATAACCAATAAACTCGTTTGATTTGAGTAAAGTCTTCGCCATCAACACGTTTCTTCCCATTCCATTGTCCCCAGGGCCGCAGTTTGGGTTCGAGACGACCCTCAATCTGAACAAGTACTCGGTGAAAAGAGTCTTAACCAACATCCGTTTACTGCTGAATAGTCTGATGCATAATTCAAATCTTCTCTTAAGATAATAATCTAATAAACCCCTTTGGTTTGAGTGCAGTCTCCGCCATCTAAACATATCTTCCCACTTTATGGGTCTCAAGGCCGCAGTTGAGGTTCGATCCTCAATCTTAACAAGAGTAGTAGAGTCTCAGTCATCTACACGCCTCTTCCTATTCCATAGCCCCTAGGGCCGCAGTACGTCAGAATCCAATTACACTGTGCTTGCCTCTGTATCTTGTCCAACTCTATCTGAGCTGTTTTCACACTTGTTCTGGTTGCTCACACAATGGCTTCATAGATCTCTACTGGACTTCATGGGCCTTCTGTGTATAAATTTTTGGTTGTGCTGACCCTTATTATTTCTTTTCCCGTGTTTGTTTCCTACTGATTGTTTGTATAGCACCTCCGTTATCCTTGTGTTTAATGCCACATCTATTTACTGGTGAGGAGTGTTATCAACTGTACCCTCCAAATCAAGAAAAGCGCCGTAAATGAACTCCTTCACCTTCAAGGTCTCTAGAATGGTTACTACCATATTAAGCATGACTAGAATCGTTATTCCACTTAAAAATATTGAGACGTTGGTTTATCCAGACGTCAGCAGCCATTTAATTTACAGGAATTCTGGTTGATCCTAATTTAATCAGTAGTTCTCTTCAATGTTTTCCCTAATCCCTGTAGCGTACAGATATCCAATTTGCCCTTTTTTTTCAATTCTCATTACAGACTATTGTACGTTTAAACGAATATTAGGCCTATTTTTTGTTGCATTGTGTCCTCAAGAGTGGCATAGTCTACTGCAATTATTCTTATTCTTTAGAAAATTAAATATTTTGACAAAAGTAAGAGTGGTGCCAGTGCCATAACGAATGAGGTGTTTTCTGCAGGATCCTTTATTCGTTTTGTTTGTTTTTTCTTCTATGGAGACAAACACATAATAAGTGTGGAAAAACACATGAGCGAATGCAAATGTTTCTTTTATTTCATATATGTACAGACAATGAAAAGAAAAGGACTACTTAAAGGTATAATTTTAGCTGCTTAGCAGTGGCATTGTCACCGTTGCAGACACATGGCATAAAGATGTTCAAGTCTTCAGAAATTGTCAGTGATTTGTGGCAATTGTTTTCGTTCGCTTACAAAACATGAAAAGAAAAACAAAAATAATAACAACGAGACGTGCCTGGAGTACATTAATACGTTATTGTTCTCATTCTCATACAGGGTTTTAAGCAAAACAGAAAAACACAAAACACAATTTAATATTTAACACTTATTCCATTGATTTTTTTAAAGTAGTCCTCTAAATCCTTAATAGCCACAGTCTACACTTTGTAGACAGAATTTAACTTCTTGGCATTCTTCTGTCCTCACACATCCACTTCAAAATCGTTTTCAAATTCAATTCTATTCTGGTTGTTGATGTGTTTATCGAGATAAACAAAGAAAAGCCAGCATAGATCGTATTTCGTTTATTTTTTTGTATGTAGTTTTCTTTAAAGGAACAAATAATTATTTTCGGTTTGTTTTCGAATAATATTTACACAAGACCACTTCACTGTTTTCTCTCAAAATTGTAGAAATTTTTCTTATTTGCAATTCAAACTCTATTGCTTGTTTACTTGTTAAAATTCACATGAAAGTGTTTGATGGTTTGGAAGAAGAACAAAAAAGAGAAGTGTTAGTCGGTCCTTAGTGCAATACCCTACATGTAGATTTATTGCTGCATCGCTTAAAAATCTGAGATTCTCACAAGATAGTGTATGTTTCACCCACGGCATTTCCACAGAACAGTCACTCCGTCATTGTTTTGAGATGATGGATTCGAAGGAGTTTGAGTACTCTTGAGTTTATTGACAGACTGTGATTTGGTTTAGAATCCAGAGTTTCGTATCGGAAAGGTAGAATGCTATCGACAAGGAGTTGTAGTTGTATGTATTTGATGTGGGTATTATGCAGTTTGAGGCTGCTACCAATTTACCAAATGAGGCTACGGTTGTACTCCTGGGTCAGACATCTCGAACGAACGAAATAAAACAAAAATATTTCTCCGGCGACTTCCTCTCAGCAGATTTCTGGCAAAAACTCTGAGAATAAATACAATTGGCATGAAAAGTTTCTCAAAAATCTGTTGTTCAGAGTCGACTTTAGACTGTACATTCCGCCACTCATGTATAAAATTAACACATACAACATAAGTGGTGTGAGAAGCTGGGTCGTAATCCTGACTGAAGGGTTGTAATAACCAATTATGTATGTATGTATGTGTATGTAAAGTCTTTTGCATACGTATGTAAACCAGAGGCAATTAAACAGCTGGAAATCAAAACTCAAAGAGTTGTTGATGAAATACAGCCGAATATGTTGCGAAAGTTTCTCAAAATGCGCCTTGCACTCGCCAAACTTTATCCTCATGCAGTTATTGTTAAAGCTTCCAGAAGATAATTTTGATCACACGATGATTCTAGCATGATTGAGCAATTTAAGAAGGAAATTGGGTCAACTCTCGTGTGAGTTGACAAGATCAAAATTACGATGTAATTTATACTACAAGAGCAAGTAAACGATCAGAGGGCGGAAACTTACACTCGAGTCATACATTGATTCTGAATTAATCTGACTTATTGATTGATGGGCTTAGAAACGTTCGGTATACAAATGGAATCCCTTCTTAACAGAGTTTTTTTTTCATATATTTGTTGACAAACCGTTACTGCTATTGTTTACAAACTTAGATAAGAACATAAGGGCTGCCATCATAGTCTGAACTCCTTTGTTTTTTTCGTATAATGGCGCCTTTCAATAGAATTCAAAGAAATTCCAATTTAAATAAAGGAAATGTTCGTTTCATTTATTTGGAAAAAGATTTATATTTTGTTTTATTAAATCCACAATTATTTATAATGATTTCAGTGGTACAAAAATAAAACTAAGAAAAAAATAATGAACTCCCCCTTTTTGCTTTGAATGTCAAAAAGAAATGGAACATGATTCATTATGAAATAATTTTCCAAATAAATGACATTAAAACAGTTTTTCCACTTTAAAGACACATTTTATCTGCTATTTTGCTGCTGTTTTTGTCGTTATTGTTGGTGTCCATTAAGCATATTTAACCATAGATTGTGTGTCACTTTTCAAAACGACAACTACAATGAAAACAAAAAACAAAAATGGAGGGGAGAAAATGTGTAAAAATTACACCCTTTAATTAAGAACGCGAATGTATCAGAGAGAAACAAACTGGATGGCTAGAGATGTAGCTGAAGATTTTTAAGTAATTATGTTGCAACGTGTAGGCATCCTGAGGATGATGACAATATGTTGTTGGGAGAGCAACGTGGACTTAAGTTTGATATTGCTCAGCAAAGTTTATCTGCGTGCTAAATACAAAAGATCTTGTCTGTCATTGTGTGGCACTTGGTCACCCAGAGCTTGTCTAGCTAAAGATGATTTGGAATGAATCCTCACCTTCAAAATAACTGCCAAGCTGAAGATTGTAAGTTTAGTAAATGACTAGATATTTTCTATGATGTCTAGGAGGGTCTTTATCAGAGTAACACCGGTTGGAAGAAGCTCATTGCTTGGTATACATAGAAATAAAACTTCAATACCAAAAAATTAATTTTTTTTTTTAAATTTTGGGCCACTAAAAATTTTTCTTAAGAGGAGCTTTAGTGGCTTTACGTTGGAGACCTAGCCTTGGAGATCTGAAGGAAACATGAAAGTGCATTAAACCTTAAGACTGAGTTGTCGGGGACCACAGGAAGAAATTAATTTTCAAGATCTGCAAACTAAACTTCGTTTCGCATTACATACTGTCGGCTAAAATTTAAGTTGGGCAATCCATCCGACTGCATTGTAACCAGTAAGGTTAATGGTATCTATCGCGGTAATGTCTATCTTTTATTCTGTCTGGTCTTGAGATCGAGAATCCTTGGTAAACTATTCATAGAGCATACCCTCCTAAAAAGAAGAGTTAATTGGAATACTTTACATCCAATACTTTTAAGTGAAAGTAGCGATTTATCCCCAGTAATCCGAATCCATTATGTGATTGCGCTGATTGCTACGGAAAGATTTTATGACTTCTCAGTCTTAAGTTTTATGTTAACGATGGCCTGCGGATTAGGACAATGGTTCTATGGTTAGAAGTGGGCATCATAACTTGGCTTTGGAGTTGAAAAGCGCACACAATAGTGCACAAAATACCCGAAATGAACACCGCTAATATCGCACTCTTAAAACTCATGGCTTTCAACTCGACTTGAATGCTGAGTAGGGTTTACTTACATGGCTTGGTAAGTGCAAAGCATACGCTCCTATTAATGAAGATCGAGAATCTAGACGATTTGCACTTTCTGAAAAGCAGTAGTTCTCTCTATGACTCTTGGTAAAAAGATGAAATGATTGGATCGATACTACTTGTCGCCATAATAGCATGGAAATCCTGGGCGAAAGTCTGACAAAGAGAATCTTGGAAAGAATATTATTGGAAGTTCATGTGACATGAAGTTCGGGAAATTCAATTCCTTTATTACATCACGGCCTTGGCTATATAGTTTTGGAGCAATTAAAATCAAATCTCGGCATAACACGTTTACTGCATTAGTAACTGAACACGTTCCAAATTTGAACAATCGAATCCCGTAACTATTTAGAAAAAAGTTTAAAAGTTACCTTAAAAAACTTGATTAATTTCCTAAATGTATGAACGCCTGGAGCCATATAGCTTACCCAACCCTGCCTATAAAAATAAATCCTTCTTTTGCACTATTTTTAGCTTCTTTGTTCTTGTTGTTCTATACTCTCACACTTTGAATCTTTATGAGTATTTATGGTGTTTCTTTCTGCATGTCCATGACAAAAAAAGAGAAGAAAAAAAAAAAAAAAAGAAAGATTCAAGCAACCAAAACGTATGTATGGATGCGTTCATTCTACATATTGTTGCAAAAGTGCAATGTTCTTATAAATCATTTGCCACCACTAACAACGCTTAATTTCATTTTGAGTTCAGTCTCTTTGTTGTTGTTGGTGTTATTGTTGCTCCCTTTTTTTGCTGTTGTTTTTCTGCTGCTACTCCAACAGCATTTGATGTTGTTGTCGAGTAGAGAAGAGGCACGGGAATTATGTCGTTGTCACTACTATTGCCACTACTATTCGACTTCACTTTTAAGTTTTTTTTTCTCTTGTTTTTTGTTTCTGCCATATTTACCATACTTAAATGCCACAAAATTGTTATTGCAATCAAAAGAAGCGTTGAGATGACAATGATGAGCACAATAATGATTATAATGGTGATGATGTTGGTGTATTTAATTGAGATTTTTTATTCCTGGTATTACTTTGGTGGGGCTTGGTTAGTTGGTTGGAATAGTTCGTTCTTTTTGCCTTTCAAACGGTTGAGTGTTTGATTATCAAAGTTTTCTTTGCAAGTAAAGCTAGCAACTGCTGCTGTTCCTTTTTAATTCGTTGATTTTTTGGATTGTTTTAAAGAATCGTTTTTTAATATCAAAGATCCCACAACTGTTTGAAATCTCAAAAAATTTAACGTTAAATTTTAAACGATCCGTTAAAGTCAGCAATCGTGTGTAACCGTTACGCCCGCTTTTCTTTCATATTATAGACATCCTTTCCTCTTCCTTCGCATCTGAATTGTTTTCGTTCGTTAGTTGTATTCGTTTGAATAATTTTTTTTTTGTTGAGTTTTAAATGACTTGTTAAGTTTGATTTTAATTTTCTTCGTTTGAACAACCGCTGCGATTAAGTGAATGAATTGAAATGTTGCGTACATTTTAAAGTAAAAATTTAATAGAAATGTTCAGCTCAAAATTTGTATTTTTATACATCTGCTGCACTTGGCCAGATCACTAAAATATGCTGCGATATTAACCTGCACTTTGGTTAAGTTAAATTACCAGCATGTTCCGTTGTAACATCGCCACTTCACTTGCCTTTCAGCTAACCTGATAGTTTTATGAAGGTTTTTCAAAATTATCTTTGTCTGGAAACATTCTGTTAACAAACATATTCAACTCGGGTGCCCAAGAATCCTTCATGTCAGGTTCTCAAGTACCAGACAATAACAGAGAATATGTTCTGTGGTCTCGTTTGCCTTCTCATCATTAAAGTTGTGAAGTATTCACGTTGTGAAGTATAGACGGTATTCGGATGTGTTTAACCAGAGACCAGTCTCGCACTATAACTTCTATGAGGTTCCTAAGGCAGGTTCTGGCCAAGTTTAATTCAATTTTTTTCTTCTTATCTTTAAGGTGCCCGTGTCTAGGGACCCATCTCAGGGTAACCGTCGAATTTCTCTTTATCTCCTCTAGAGACTCTCTGTTTTCTTGGACAATCATAGAGGTGGAGTACACATTTTCTAGTGGTAAAATAGCCACTTTAATGTCGGTAATCATACGTATGTATATCTGTATTCGATATGCTCTGATACCGGATTCGCATAGCGGCAATCTTTACAGAAATTATTTCAGCCTGAATAGTACTATAGTAAGTGGGCAGTGCAGTAGAGAAGCGATTTAATTCTAGATGCGATCAATCGGAGAAAAAAATCCAGCATAGTCCTTATATTGTCCTCCAACTACTGTTCCATTGTCCAGTTTTCGATAACGATTCCATCATAAAGTAGGCTTGTGTAGGACAGAAACTCTTACACTTATAATTATTCTTTCTTAGGGGCTCTCTTATAGGCAATGTTCAATAATTCCTATTGGTGCCTTTATATGTGGCATATGAATTAAAATAAAATGTCTGTCACGGTTTCTTTGGGTGGAGAGTATCCGATGTGCCCTGTTTTCCATGACTATGGAGCATAAATCAGACTGAATTTGATCGCTGTGAAGTCTGGCTTATTCTCATACACCTGCGACTTAAGAAAACCCCACATGAAGAAGTCGTAACAGAATTATATCACACGATCTCGGTAGCCACATCACATCCACGGGATATAATCAACGAGATTTAGTAACAAGAGTGAATGGGTTAACCTGATGGCTACATAATCTTTAAAAGAAGGAGAACAGATATTGCACAAGCACCAGAATTTTTGGCCTTTTAGTCAAAATTGGTCATTTCAACCCTTCAACAGGATTACGGCCTAGTTTCTGACAGTTTCCTACAGTTTAAAGTCGATTTCGAATGACAGATTTTTGAGAAACATTTCATGGTAATTTAATTTACTCTCAGAGTTTTTGCCAGAAATCGGCTGAGACAAAGTCGCCGAAGAAATACTTTCCATATTTTCGTTTTTATGTCTGACCTGGGGTTTGAACCGTGACCCTACGTCTACTAAGCCAACACACTGCCTACTAGATTACGGCGACTTCAAACCTCTATTAACTAAAGAATAACTAAAGTTTTCTTAACTATTACACATCAATTCCCGCTATTTAAACTGATTTTCAAGCCTCATTTCATTTGATCATGAAATTTATCACCATTTACCTTCGGACAAAACAACTGCAACTTCAAGAGAAATTTAATACAACAACACAGCGAGCAACACATTCGAACAAAACACAAAACAATAAAACAGACACCGAAAATTGTCATAAATTGTAATTTAATACTATTTTACTGCTATAAATTGCAACTGTGAAGTACTTTTAACTCGATTTACACAATTGAAGCGGCGACGACTCCTCAATTTACCTACAACAAGTTCAATGCACGTGTGCGCATTGTATTGTTTTATTATTATAGCCGTACATAGTACGTACATAATAGTGAGTCTCTGTGTGTGTTTCTATGTGTATGAATGTATATGTAAGTTTAAATGATATTGTTTACTTTTTTTTATTGTTGTTGCTGTTGTTTTGTTGATGTTTGTTTTTTTTTTTTTGGAACTAGTTTTTTTGAAAATAAACAAAAACAAAACAACCCAGGGAATATACACCAAAAAATATTAAACACCTGAAAAACTAGTTGTTGTGTTTAGATACTCTGTTACAAAAACAACAACAAAACACAACTCTAAATAAACTTTGTTGTTATACGGTTTTAAGAGCGTACATCTATCACCATTAAAGGTTTCTAAGAGTATGCGAAACTTTACTCTTGGTAGAGTTAACAACATTTGAACACTTGGAAAGAGTTTTTGGTTTTTCCTGGGTGGGAGAAGAATGGCTTAAAAGAGAGCGAGTGTTTATGGTTTTCTGATGCTGGTTTATTTATTTGCTGTTATAAAGCGTGTTGTGAGTGTCTGAAAAGTGAGAGATTTATGATCTTGTGAAACATATGTTGCGCGAAGTATGTACACGTACCTTTCCTTATATACATACATACAGTGAGCGTCAAAAGAAAGTGTACACTATGGATAAAATTCTAACAATCTCAACTCAAGTTTTCCACTTAAGGAAAATATTTCAAAATTTTTTCTAATTCTTTTCTTCTTGAATATGTAATTTGAAAAAAAAATTAACGGTAATTTATTAATGTATATTTGACGCTCACAGTATATGGTACTTAGTACTTTTTGTTTGAAAAGAACTTATATTCGATACTGTTTTGAAACAGTAAAAACATTATGCTGGCAACAACATATTTGCATCAAGAAGAATGTTTGGCATTCTTCTTCTTATGAATTAACATGTGTGTGTGAAGTTAGTGGCCATATCTCGGGTCTCAAAGTTTGCCCGATCGTACTGAAATCTGTTTTGGAATCTGTTTGATCCCAAAGGTATCCTATTTTCGAGGTCCCTTTAGCACAGCTTCTTACTTTTTATAAATTTTTGCCAGATTTATAAAGTCTATAGAAAAGCTTGATCATTCGTCTTGATTATTTTTAATGAGGAAAGAGAATTTTTTTCCTATTTTTCCACTTTCTTTTAATTTTGCTCCAACATTTCTCTATTTTAGTAATTTTTTTTTCGAGGAATAATTTGTTTCGTCGCTCTTCGTCATCTTCTCTTCCCCCTTAGCGAAGTACAGTCAGCGAAACGTCTCTGCCTACATTACAGAGAGGTTCTAGATTTGGTTGCCAAGCTCATCTGCCTGACCTGGCACTCAAAAGGATATCATACTATTTCAAATACAATTTTCGAGTTACACTTTTAAGTCGCATGTTCAAATAGCATGTCCCGTTCTCTACACTTTCTATCCAAAAATTGAGCACATTTTTTGATAGCAAAGATATCTGCTTGGAAAGTACCCACAAGGGTTTGGAATATTTGTCGCCGTAGTCTAGTAGGTTGGAACCGAACCCACGACTCTGACGCCTATCAGGGTACCCGACTTTTGCAAATAAATGATTAAAATTATAGGAAAAGTACTGTATGTTCTCCCTAATATGTCACCACATGTTTAGTTGTTTGTCAGTTATGTAAACCAGTTCCTTTCAACTAAGAACTCATATTGGCCTGAAACTATTTGGCAAATTCTCTTTATTTTTTTTTTGTTAAAATAAAATTGTATTGTTTATTCGGTTAACAATTTATTCTTTTGTTGCACAATTTTAGTTGTTGTTGTTGTTTTTCTTTACTTTTTTTTATTTTGTTATTCAATTCGTTTCGATTCGTTTCAATTTGATTAATTTTGAATTAATACCCTTGACACTTGATAATAATTTATTTATTTATTTCGTTTACAATATTTAATTTATTATTAATTTTATTTTTATTATTTTACTTTGTTTTTATAAAGAAATAAAATCTTAAATTTCTTAATTATTGAATAGCGCACATTTTTAGTGTCAATTAATCACATGATTAAACAATTTTTATTTAAAAAATTTTTTTTTGCGCTGCTTTTTTTATTTAAATTTTAAAAGTTATTTAATAGAAATAATATTTATTTACTCACTGTCATCCTAGAATAGAGGCTAATAATCGTAGAGAATTATTTACTATTTTATGAAATTATATTCTAAGCAATTCAATACGAGGGAAGGGCGTAGCATTGCACTAAAGTCGATCGTATATGGTACAGCTTTTACGCACCTCTTACGGGGAGTTTGTATGATATTATCAGAATACGATATCATTTTCGTTGTAAAAAAATGATTCGTGACATGTTGCAATGTTAAAAATCCTTAAAAAGGTTTGCCATTTCACCTTGAATAGAATTATAAACGAAGAACGCTTAGAAAATTTGTGTTGTGCTAGAAATGTGTTTCAATCGACAAATTATCTTTACCATTAAAGCTTAATTTTAGTTCATGGTGTGGATAAAAAACAGACAATTCATTCATTCATATTTGGACATTACAACCCTTCAGTCAGGATTATGATCTAGCTTCTCGCACCACATACACTGAGCGCCATAAGTGAGTCAACACCCACTATAATTTTAAATTTTCAGTGTATGTTGTGTCTGTTAGTTTTATATTTTTTATAATTCGACTCCCAACGACAGAGTTTTTGAGAAACTTTTCATGGCAATTTTATTTACTCAGAGTTTTTGTCAGAAATCTGTAGAGAGGCAGTCGCAGAGGAAATATTTGTACATATTTCGTTTTGCTGGAGATGTCTGATCTGGGGTTTGAATCGTGGCCTCACGTCTAATAAGCTAACTATGGCGACCTAAAAGATTCCTGTTCGTAAGTGTCTAAACTTTCGCTAATTAAATGACACTTCAGATGAGAGATGTTTAACACGTGACAGCTTTTCAAGTCAGCCAGTTTTGAAATCTCTAAGGGTATTACCCGATAAAAATATTTATATGTTTAGTAAGTACTATTGTGTTATTAATCTGATTAAGAGAGGGACCTAGCCTGAAGGCAATTATGCTTTACCTAGATATAATAAAGTATACCTGATTATATCTAGTATTACATAACCCAGAGTAGTAAATAAGACCTCAGGTGGTGTTATTTTAAAAAATAAGTGTGTTTATCGGCTTCTTAATCTGTCAGGGTGTCTATTAGCTTTATAACATCAGAGAACCCTACAAACAAAAAAATCTAAAACCGTTTAAAAATCTCTTTTAAATGCAAATCACTGTCTTAATATTCGATTTATGCCAAATCGTGGTTAGCAAAGTCATGCTGCTACAGTAAATGCCTGATAATATCATACAAGGCAACGTAAATTACACGTTTTTTTTTTTTTATTCAATATGAGGGTAAGAAGTACGTTGAAATCGTTGAAATCGCTGAAATCATGTATTTTTGTGTGTCTGATATGATTTGATTGGTTTTAAACAGTGAGTTTATCTAAAGACATTAAAAATTAATAAAAAAAATATGATTTTAATTAAAAAACTTTATTTTAAATTGTTTTCAATTGAATGCTTTAATTGTGTTATTTTTAATTAATGCGGGCTTAAAAAATATGCCACCGCAATAAGAGGGTTCCCATTCCTAGGATTTCTAAAAAATAAAATTGTTTTTTTACATTTCCAATCATTTAACACCCACCCTTTAAAAGCCTTATTTTAACTCTCTTATTAAGAAGAAGAAGAAAAAAAAAAAACAATACTTCAGTTCAGCTCACATGCTTTTTAAATGTAATACCAGTCACTCCAACATGATCTTCATCCTTTTTTCTTTATAGAAATTGTTATTGTTTTTCCTATCGATTATCAATGAATTTTTATTATCTGCTGCTCTATTCTCCTCTGTACAGTGCAGCATATTTAAAATGCCTGCATCAATTTACTCGCATACGTTCAATTATTTATTGATTATGTTTCACGAGTTTTGAAGCATGGTGTGCTGCTATGCTTCAGACCAATCATACGATCATGGGTAATCTCTTTAGAATTTCCTTTAAATTTTATTTTAAAATAAAAAAAAATAGAGAAAAATTGTCAACGTTGGCTTGTTTGACTGTCTGTCTGCCTGCCTGCCTGTTTAGGTACTTTTATCTGTCTGTTAACTGCCAGTCTATTTCCCTGCCACACGGCTGCCTGCATCTGGTTTTAATTTTCATATTTACTTGCAACATCTGGGCGTTAAAATAATATTCAATTCATTTCAATTATTTACTTTAGTACAGACATTCAGACAGACAGACAGTCAGCTTAGGATAAAAGAAAAATACTTACTGATCGTTCCGTAAAATTTCAAACACATAAAGAAAATTAAAATTCGTTACTGTCTTAAGGGTTAGTCATTAAAAGGTACTTATGCTATAAAAAGCACCCTACACAGACTATAAAGGTGTTTAAATATTATGCTAAGCATATTAAAGTCCAACTCCAAACCAATATTCAATAATAAAGACTTATGAAATACCTGTACCAAGGCTGTAGAAAGTACCTAAGACTTAATAGATTCCATTATGACGGCCTTTAAAAAGTACCTTTGAGAAACGTTGAGATTATAATCAGGATGATCATGTCTTCAAGCTTTTTAAAAAATACCCGTGCTATAGAAAGTTTCTCAAGATTATTATGGAAAGACTTAAACGTTATTGGATTTGATGACGAGCTATGCAAAAAGGTACTTTATCTTGTAAAATATACCTTTAAATTATTTTGTCAAAATTCAATATTAGTTTGATTTTTCTTAAGGGGCAATTCAAATGTGCTCATGCCATAGAAATCCCTTTAAGATAACTTTGCAATAATTAAAATAAAATTTGATTCTGTCATATGGAGCCGTAAGTAGCATATACTATTTTGTAGGAAGTAGCTTAAGATTGTTGGGAAGAATGAGGCCACTTACAAATCCTCTTATAATGGTTTGAAAAATTTAATCAGGAAGCCAAAGAGACAGTTCTGGAGGGATTTCTGTGATAATGTAGAAAGTTCTTCCGCGACAAGTTGGCTTCGAAAGATTTTTTTTAAGAAGTCCTACAATACCATTTTATATTCAGAAATTTATTGGATTCTGGACTACCAACAGTAACGACACCCTGGATGTACTTCATCTTTTGTTCTGTTGATTTACATACATAATTGGTCATTAAAACCTACTCGGAGACCGAGCTTCTCACACCACTTATGTTGTGTGCCGGGACCTACAGTCGACTCTAAACGGTTGATTTTTGAGAAACTTTTCATGGTACTTTTATTTAATCTCAGAGTTTTTGCCAGTGTTTCGTTCTGTTGGAAATGTCTGACCTGCGGTATGAATCGTGGCGTCTCGTCTAATTAGCCAATACGAATTTTCACAATTCAGTTTCAGAGAATTCACTATCGATTTATATTGTCTGCCAATGTTCTGATAATAATTCCTTGCAAAAAGCGGTAGATGAAGGCACACATTTTTTCCTAGATTCACCAGAAGTATTTGTAGGCCCATCAACCTATCCTTCTTTCGACTTAGGGCATCAATTTCGGCGCTCTGTAGAAATCCCCTTAGACTGACATTATTTTCCCTGGTAACAGTGGAGCCAACATAAATAAATTCAATGTCAACGTTGAAGGTATAATTCTCGGTTGTAATCTGGAACCCGATGCTCGCCACGTCCCTAATTGCCGTCAACATATAATTCATTTTGTCCTCATTTACTGCTGGTAACGGAGGGGCCAAGCTAAATAAATTCATTTACAACATCGAGATTATAGTTCTCGACCCTATTTGTCGACAACATATACTCCGTTTTGTCCTCATTTACTGTCAGAGCCATATTGATAGAATCTCGTTCCACAGCAATAAAGGGAGCAGTAATATTTCGCTGGGTACGCCCAATAATGTCAACGTCATCGGTTACCAACGGGACGCTTTTAGAGAATAGTACCATTGCTGGGTACTTGTGTCTTAACTACATGATAAAGTTGAAGTTGTTGCAAGGTAAAGGCTTTCCTTGCTTGGTACCTCGCACGGTATGAAAGGGTAGAAAATTCACAAAGTTATCGACTTATATACCGACTTTCGTATTCTGCAACATTGTTTACAATAAACGTTCAAAATTTTTAAAGCTTTGGTAGTGTTTAGGGTAAGGTGCTTGCCAGTTAAGGTGACATTAAAGAGTGGTCTTTGTTGCTTCGCTTGTAATAATTATAATTTGTTTGGAATTGAATCGTAACGAGTTATAAATACATAATTTTACTAAAATGCCGCATTTAATAGTTGTGTAGACATCGTAGTCTATTGGTAGTGAGTTGGCTTATTAGACGTGAGGCCACGGTTAAAACCACAGGTCAGACATCTCGAACAAAATGAAATACGAAAAATATTTCTTCTGCGTCTTCCACTCAGCAGATTTCTGGCAAAAACTCAGAGAGCGAATAAAATCGTCTTGAAAAGTTTCTCAAAAATCTGTCGTTCGGAGTCGACTTTAAACTATAGGTCCAGCCACTCATGTATAAAATTAACACACACAACATAAGTGGTGTGAGAAGCTAGCTCGTAATCCTAGCGGAAGGTTTGTAATGACCAGTTATGCATGTATGCATGTATTATTATAAAGTAATGCTTATAGGATAAAATCGAAATCATGGTCTCAACTGCAGAGGGGAATAGTGTAAATATGTTATCACATTATCCCGATAAAAATGACTAAATTTTCAGTAGAACAACCAACTTTTTGCGATCTGTATGGAAGGAAACTATTTTAATATTTTTTTATTTATTCGCTCAGTTTATGACGCAATAAACCATACCAATTGAATTTGATATGGCCACCTGCCTTGAAAAATATCATAAAAAAATTTAAATTCATTTGTATTTTATTTGAATTTTCTGTTAAACAATATTTAAAAATAAATTTCTTTTGTTGATCTAGTTAAATAAAATTATTTGTAATTCAATATAATTTTCTCGTTTTTTCTCGCTCTCAAGCCAGTCAAATATCAATGTATGTATAAGTATGTCTGTGTACCAATTACAATTATTTGCTCTTTTGAAATAATTTGCGTTTCTTTTTGAAAACCAAATCGATTTGTTAATCATTTCTCAGTCTATCAAAAGAATATTGTTCAATCATTCAATCATTTGTCAAACGAACAATACCAAATATTTCAGTACATCAGTAATGTGGTGGTTATCTTCTAATTCAGACCTGAGGTTCTCTTTTTTATCTCTTGGTTGTTGTCTCTCTCAATAGAGCCCTCCTAAGTATTCTTTCATTTCTTTAAAGATTTGTTTTCTTCTTTTTTCTTTTTTCTGGATATAAACATGATCTCATATCTCTTCTTTTTGGTTTGTTATTGTCATTTTAAGATTCTATTTTAAAGGAATTCATAGATGTTGATGGAATATTTTGATAAATTTTGTGTGTTTTCGGCCTACTCTGAATTGCTTTTGGCTATTTTAATACTCTACAAGAGACCATAACTGGTCATTACAACCCTGTTGTGTGTGTTAATTTTACCCATAAGTGGCGGGACCTACATATAATTTAAAGTCGAATTTAAACGACAGATTTTTGAAAAACTTTTCATGGCAATTTTTTTTATTTACTCTCAGAGCTTTTGTCAGAAATCTGCTGAGACGAAGTCTCCGAACAGAAGTCGCCGTAGTATAGTAGGTAGTGTGTTGGCTTATTAGACGTAAAGCCCGGGTTCGTATCCCAGGTCAGGCATCAAAACGAAATATGAAAAAAAAAAAAAATATTTCTTCGGCACTTACCTCTCAGCAGATTTCTGGCAAAAACTCTGAGAGTAAATAAAATTTACCATGAAAAAGTTTCTCAAAAAAAAAAATCTGTCGTTCGGAGTCGACATTAAATTGTAGGTCCCGCCACTCACGTATAAAATTAACGCACACAACATGAGTGGTGTGAGAAGCTAGGACGTTGTACAATAATGCGTGAATCCGGGTACTGTACTTGTTACAGTTGACAAGTACACGTCCTCTAACCTAACCTAACCTAAGTCTCCGAACAAATGTTTTTTCATATTTCGTTGTGAACTGAGACCTCATGTCTAACCTACTAGACTACGGCCAATTACACAATTACATTATGGTAAAGTAGTATTCAGTCGACCCTTGACTGCCTCTAAAACTTTTTTGTGTGTTTTTTCAATTATTTTTTTTTTTTTTTGTATTGAAGATGATTAAGTTGAATTTATTTTTACGTTGTTGTTGACATTAAAGGGATGAATGATTAATGAATTACAAGATATTCCCTTTATTGGTTAAAATTTTCGATTGCTTTTCGATTGCTATTTAATTTACGTTTAATTTAATAATGGTTATCGTATGATACGCCATAAATTTATTGAAGATTTAAACATGACTTATGAAAAAACGTTTTGGATAACCTATTCTATTTTCACATTAATTTTTGAAATATTTTAGTTGACCTTGACTGGCAGTTTTACAAAGACTGTGTCCATTGAAAACAATATTGTAGTGTTAACACCTACTTTTCGTTCTATAAAAACAGTTTTTAAATACATTCTTATTAAAATTTCAACAGGAACAACAAAGCTTTGTTATGTATATTAATAAAAGCACTAGCAGTTGCCTTAAGCATAGCTTACATGGGTCCTATCAAAGTTTCCATTGTTATAGCATTCTGCCTACATTGCCATAACTCTTGAGTGTCATATTTTAATCATCAGTTTCGTGGCACAGGGGACGTCCAAACTAAATAAATTCATTGACAAAGTCGAAGGTAAGGAAGTTCTCGTCTATAATCTTGGATTTTTGTCGTCAATATATACTTCGTTTTGTCGTGATTTATCATATTGGCAGATTTCCTTTCTATAGCACTAAAGGCAGCAGTAACATTTCGCTTGATACGTCCAATGATATCGATGTCATCGGTAACCAACTGGGCGCTAGAAAATAGTACCAGGAACTCGTGCCTTGACTCCATGATAAAGTTGAAGCCATTGCATTCTTCTTGTCTGAAACCTCACCCTGTGTTAAGAGGTGGAAATTTAAAAAGTCAACGATTTACATATGTACCCACTTTCGTGTGCTGCAACATTGTTTAAAATAAAGGCTCCAAATTTTGGATGCCTTGGTAGTCTTTAGAGTAAAGTGCTTGGGTCGTATTAAAGTTTCCATTGTTATAGCGTTCTGTCTACATTACCATTTGTCTAGAACTCATGACTGTCATATTTTAACCATCCGGAGGCTTCCATATAGTAGTTGCCGTAGTCTAGTAGGTAGTGTGTTGGCTTATTAGACGTAAGGTTACTATTCAAACCCGTAAAATTATAAATATTTCTCCGGCAAAAATTCTGAGGGTAAATCAAATTGCCATGAAATAGTATGTATAAAATTAACACACACATCGTAAGTGGTGTGAGAAGCTAGGTTGTAATCCTGACTGAAGGGTTGTAATGTTAAACTATGTATGTATGAGGGTTCCATGAGGATGTGGACTTTATTTAAATCGTCCTGTCAATAAATTTCGTTTGCCTGAGTTTTTCGAATGTCCGGCATTTAGTGATCGAATACTTAGTGATCTTTTCTTCTTCCTCGTCAATCCAGCTTCTGCAGAAATCAATGAAAAAAGGTTATTTCGACTATCGGGATTTCTGAGATGGATTTTGAGTGGATTTTACACAATTTGTTTTCTCCTCGTATATCCATAAAGGCCTGATTCGTTTAGTCTCTCTACATGTAACAGCTTTTTTCCATCTCTCCTTTTTACTTTGAGAAGGACTGCGAATAAGACATAGGTTATCCTAAATTTTAACAACGTTAAACATTGCTTCAAACGCGATTTTAAGTCCTAATGCTAGTTCAGCTTAACCAGGTAGAAGTTAGAGGCTTAATGGGATCTTTCATGGACTAGGTAGTATATTTAATTCAGACCTTGTGGCCATGATTACAATGATTGTAAGAAGGAACTGAGGACATCAAAATACGCTAGAATATGTATAGATTCGGAATAGCTTAACAAGAACGATGGACCTGAACCCTAACCTCTAGGGAAGTAGTATAGCTTGGAGATTTTTTAAGAATGCCTAACTAAAATTTCCCGGGTGCAGTTATTAGCAAGTTTGGGCTAAGTGTACTATGCTGGGACTTAATTTATTTTTTTAGGAACTATAGTGTAGAGTTGTCGTAGTCTAGTAGATAGTGTGTTGGTTCAAAACTCAGTTCAGATAACTCAAACAAAATGAAAGACGAAAAATATTTCTTCGGCAACTTCTTCTCAGCAGATTTCTCGCAAAATCTCTAAAAATAAATAAAATTGCCATGAAAAGTTTCTCAAGATCTGTCGTTCCGAGTTGACTTTAAACTGTAAGCCCCGCCAGACACTCATGTATAAAATTAACACACTTGACATAAGTGGTGTGAGAAACTAGGTCGTAATCCTGACTAAAGGGTTGTAATGAGGAATTATGTACGTACAAATAACTGACTGGGTTAAACATACTACATATGCTGTGAATTAATTTCTTTCGTAACTGTAGTGAACCTGACCGTCGTAAGTTGATTCAGATGGCTACAGTGCGCAAGAGAAGCTAGGTCGTAATCCTGACTGAAGGATTGTAATGACCAATTATGTATGTACAGTGCTGGAGATTAAAAGCGGCTGTAGCGAAACATTATTTTATTTCGTATTTAAAAAAATATATTCCAAGTACTGTAAACTATCAAAACAATTTAATACAATATTACGCACTTATGGCATATAACACTTGACAATCATTCCAAACTATAATCATTCAAATTATAAAATAAGACACAAACAAACGAAAAGGAGGGGCAAACAAAAAAAAAATTGAGACTAAAGAAAAAAACTTCAATTTAAATCGATACTGAAACAACATTTACGAGTAGAAAACAACAGCATTAGCAGCAGCAGTAACAACAGCAGGCAGCCACAAGATAAACCGCACTTAGACTTACGTAGTCAGGTCTACTAAGTTCAATCGTCCGTAAAAGACCGACCTCCACATGCATAAAAAATCTTAGCTTCTACTTTTCACTGCTGTTTATGCGTTTTGTTGTTGTTTTTATATTTATTTTTCTTTGTTTTTCGTTTGGCATCAAACAAGAACCGCACCTTTGAACGTCATGTTTTAGAAGGTTCTTTAAAGTTGGAGAATATTTTTTCTCCATTCATTTTTGGTTTTCTTCATTCATTTCAGACACTCGGTTTTTATAAATTTAACGAAAAATTGTTTGTCTGAATGCTCTTTTGTTGTTGTTTCTTTCTTTCTTTTAAATTTGTTTAATGGATCTGTTGTTGTTGTAACATATGCTGGCCTGGTGCTTCCTTATGGTCTGAAAATTGTATTGAAAGACAAAGTTTAGTAGTGAGTAACCCAGCAAAAGTTTCCGGTTTATCTTTTCTTCAGGAATAATTTTCACATGCGAATGTTGTTAGTGAAGCTCTCAATATATTTTTGTCTGCTTGAGAATGAGTGAGCTTTACGAGAAAAATGAGGTTTTCTTATTCTCATGTGGTGTAGATCACCCGACGTGATTTGGTGCTGTGTTTCATTGTCCGTTTAATATGGAAATTGTGTTTTTCTTGCTTTACCCCTCTAGACAGCTTTCGAAGAACACATTCTTATACGGTTTTTTCTTATTATTTTTGACATTTCCAATGGTTAGGTCGCTTTATTCCAGTTTTTCGAGTATCGTTTTTTTTGGTCAACCTCGGTTTTTTCATCTTTACCTGGGGGTGTTGGTTACATTTTTTAATTTCGACACTACAGTGATTAATTTTTCAAAACATAATTTCTTTCCGTATGCATGTGTTGGTTTGGCTTTTCTTAAAATAGCCTGCGGAATGGCCTTGGCCTTGATATCGAAATAAAAATTTTTCTCTTCATTATGGAAATATAAAACATCGCACACAATTTTTGTTGGGTTATTTGAACTGAAAGACACAAATTTGTCTTTTACCGATTATGCGTGTTAGTTTCGTTATTGCGTTTATTCTGTTAAATACCCTACACTAGCTCAGATTTTAGAGTATTGTGTTTGACAGTCTTATACCGTTTTTTCTATTTATAAAGTATTCGTTTCTCTAAGTAAACCATTTAATCAAACCGTGTTAAATAACAGTCACTGCAAAATATATACTCCGTTCACAAAGGAGCCAAATCTGTCTTGTGAGTTCAGTACTTATTTATGTCATTGACAGCGCAGTCGATTACAGTTTTAAAAGTAGAATCAGGTCTAGAAATGCTCTTCCCAGTCTTTTTCAATAATTGCATTGTGCTTGGCTAGGGGCAATGTTAAATCGGAGATATTTCGACTTAAAATCCACATCCTTCGTTTCTAGCTGAAAGCATATCATTTCGCCTGTTTTTATTATTGCTCCTTGGTCTTCTTATTCTTTTTTTTTTGTTCTCTTCACTGTGTTTTAGTTTCAATAATCAGTTGGGAAATGTTTTTAAAAGCAGGGAATTGGTCTAGTGTAGTAGGTCCTAGGATAATAAGGTTGCCATTTATGGTTTCCTATAAATAACACTCTCTGCAAAAAGATATTGACTTGCTGAATTAGATGTACTGGCGATTAATCCTGCTAATTAAGTTCTACTCTTTTCCAAAAATATTTACTGTTGGCGTTATATGCTACCAAGACTCAGAAGCGTATTTGCAAAAAGAAATGAAGCCTCTATATAAATATTCGAATCTGAAAAGCTTGTAATTGCGGTCAACAGTTCACTCACAGCCAAATTTAGTCTGTAATTTATATCCATCCGCATAGACCTCAATGCGATTTATTATTATTTACTGTACGGTGTGAGTAGACATCAGACATTTCGATGGCGGAAAGAGAAAGGTGGAGCCAGTTCTTTATATTTCCCAAATCAGATACTTCCTCTATGCCTGCGTAGAAGAGAGTATTAACTTCCGGACTAAATTCTGTTACGCTTACATACATACCAGAGATCAGCAACGAGTATTCAAAACGATGAGTAGATTCAAGTCATACTTATAATTTCAGATACTTATACGCATTCATACTTATTTTAATATCATACTCATACTACTCATATTCAAAGTTAGATATACTCATCGTACTCATACTTAACAATACGCATGATGTTGTTGATTTCGACTCTCCATGATTCAACATATACATGAAGCACAATATAAGAATGATTCGAGTACGAACACCACAATACTCGCTAGAAGGTTGTGTGTGTGCTTTGCTTGCTGTCCTTGTCTTTTCTTTTTTCTTCTTTCGTAAATGCAACAATAACTACTACTGTAAATTTTGATGAATGATTCGAGTGACTCGAATTATTCGTAAGTATTATAAGTATTTTTCTAAATTTATGAATCTGAATGAGTAGGCGTATGAATCAAACAATGAATCGAATGTTGTGAGTTTGATGTCAACGTTGTACTCATACTCATTGCAACCTATACTTATAAATCATGTTGTAGCGAGTACGAATGAATCAGAGTAGTTGAATTTCAATACTCTTGACTCACTCATACTCAAAATTTCATGAGTACTTATGAGTAGCGAAAATACGATTCATTGCTGATCTCTGATACATACATACATACATAATTGGTCATTACAACCCTTTAGTCAAGATTACTACCTAGCTACTCATGCCACTGTCGTTTTGTGAGTTAAATTTTTGTACATGAGTGGCGAGATCTACAGTTGAAAGTCGATTCCGAACGACAGATTTTTGAGAAACTTTTCATGGCAATTTTATTTTACTCTCAGAGTTTTTGCCAGAAATCTGCTGCGAGGATGTCGCCGAAGAAATATTTTCTTGATCTTTCGTTTTATTGGACCTGGGGCTTGAATAAGCCAACACACTACCTACTAGACTACGGCGACTTCGAATTCTGTTACGTTTTACCTTGAAATCAAGTTTCCAGTAATCCTTCTAGTTCAGTTGTACTAGAAATGCAGTATTTGGAAGAGTTATGAGCCCACCCTTAATATGATTTTAGCATCTTTACCTGCAGCGGCATTTCTGAAGGAAGGCCGAAATATGTTGAAAATTGATGACCCAAAAATTACACTATTACCTGTCTGTCCAATTGCACCTAGAAGTATTCGTTTCGATCTTCGGAAACACAGAGTTATTTAACTGTGCTCCATCCAGTGAAAGTCTGACACTCGCTACATGCGTTACATGTTACAATTCATGATTAAAGTCGACCAAAGGTTCGATACTATGGAAAGCAACTTCAATGTCTAGGAGGCCACGATTTCTTATACTCTAGTGAAAGCTTTTCACGGTTTAGATTAACGAGCATCAATGTTCGATAAAATAGAGACACAGACTTTAAATTTAAAGTTGGGTTTAACGTACACTCGTAGGATATAGAACTGATACCGAATGCCATTAATTTGAACCGTCAAGAAAATCCAAAATCGATCGGCCACTCATGTATAAAAAGTAAATAAATTCTATCTAAGTTTGGATAACTATGGTGAAATATGACTCTGGTGTGTAGTATGGTATAGGGTACCATGTTGTCTGCGTAGCCCTTTAGAGACATTTTCTTATTTTTTATTTGAAAGATTTTTATATAAAATTTTTGTTTTCGATTTTTTTTTTTTTTTTTGATTTTCAATTTTCGAAAGTTAACGTAGAGATTTCCCACGTTTAGGAATCATAACAAAACGCATCATTAATCATTTAAAAAAAAGTTATTTCTTTTATTTTTCTTCTTCTTGTACTTCTTCTTCTACTCTTCTTTGTCTTTTGCCCCTTTAATGTGTTTTTTTTTTGTTGGTGTTTGCAGTTAGGATTGGGTATGAAGTAGTCGTAGTAGTTCTTTGGAGTAGCTGAGTAGATGATATTTTTTTCTTTTGTTTAAATTGAAATGGAACTTTACTTTTGTAGAGATAAGAAGCTACACTAGCTTTACGTAGGCTGTTTAAGTTTTATTCTCCATAATTTCCATACTGACTCTGACGCTGTGGTTGTCTAGTATTTTTTTTCCCTTGTTTTTTAAAGGCAAACATAATTGGTTTTCTTGACTTCCCTCTTTCCTCTTCCCTCAAATTTCTAAACTTAAACTCAGGCGTGTTTAACTGAAATTTTATTGTTCTCTTATCTCTAAAACCGATCATCATTTTATGGTCAATCAACCCTGTTTAGTAGTAGTACATCCCACCAACTGGCTGACTGACTGTCTCAACTGACTAACTGCCTGTTTGCTTTCCACTTTATAATTATAAATTAAAATATTAAAAAAAATTTATTTTCAATTTTTAGTTGTTCTTGCTTTTCTTTTCTTCAAAACAAATCTTGACGTATAAAGATTTTCCTTTTAAATCATTAAAATCTCGAAGAGTATCTTCTAGATGACCACACATTTGCGTTTGTTCTACCGTTTTACCGTGTGCTACAAAATGTTTTTTTTTTTGATTGTAACGAGATCATATCACAGAGCAATTCTTGTTAATTTTTTGTTCTTCTTCTTATAAATATTCTTTTATTGTGTAATAAATTGTTAACGTTGGCCCGTATATAATTCTAAGAAACTCATCCGTAAATATTTATTGTAATTTAAAAGGTCATTGTTACTTGCAACCTTCTGTTCTGTGGCATGGCATGCATTCGTTGGAGGTAAAGGAAAACTATTGAGGCACGAGTTCATACACTGTGTGTTGTATTTACAGAAGTTTTTAACGCAATTGTGTGAAAATATTTGGTAGTTCAATTAAAACTTATAAATGGTTCCATAGTTGATCCAAAAGCCAAGGCGGTGTAGGTGTTATAATAGACATCAGACTTATTGTAGTACTTAATCCTTAACGCCCATGTCTACAGAGGAAACGTTTATATCGGAGAGAGGCTATTAACGACGTTTACTGTATTTTCAGTAGTATTATGTTCGATTGGCCAGTGGATCGCATATTGCAATGCATACAGAATTCGTTTTTTAGCCGGACTATCCGTATGCGGAACTCCCTAGCTGCAGCAGTCTTTCCTGCCACTTATAACATAAAAATATTCAAATCTATTGCACACAAATACTACTGCCTTTGTCCTCCTTTCCAATAACCTATTTTCCTATCTCCAACACAATGCCCTGCATAAGTACGAGTTATCCCCTGAGTATTGGTCTTAAAAAAAATTATGCTGCAACATTTTCAAATTGAGAATGATGACTTTATTACAATCCTAAGATATTTTTTCGTATACAAGGTTCTAATATTAACCATCTAATGATTTAAGCAAGAATATCCAAGACTGCTCAGTGCGAACCAGGACCACAGAGTAGCAATAAAAAAAAAAAACAAAAAAAAAATGAAAACTTAACCTTAAATTTTATGTGGGTTTTCCCTGTGTCAGTTCGACTTGCATTTTGGTGTGGAGCCATCTCCTGAAGTAAAGCAAACTGAGAAGTGCATTTGTGGTTTTGATCACTTACTCCAGGTGATTTTAAATCACCTTTTTTTGGACTCAGCTGATTTCTGGCGAAAACTCTGAGAGTAAATAAAATTGCCATGAAAAGCTTCTCAAAAATCTGTCTTTTGGAATCGACTTTAAATAAACTGTAGGTCCCGTCTCTCATGTATAAAATTAACACACACACAACACAATTGGTGTGAGCAGCTGGGTTATAATCCTGACTGAAGGGTTGTAATGGCCAATTATGTGTAACAAAAATCCGTTTTAAACTCATAAAATAATTTCAGAGCAGTACAAAGAGAAAAAAAGCTGTAACAAATTTGAAACTGAAGACCAAACAAAAAAATTGAGGGAAGAAAAATATTTCTTAATGCCCAGCAATTTATTCTCATAAGTAAGCTGCGTGACTGTCAAGCTCATTGGCTCTTTAACCGATTGCAAACTGCCAGCCAGCCAGCCAGCCAACCAGTCAACCGATGCATTACGTTGGTCATAACGCATATACACTGCAGACAATGGACACTGGGCCACCACCTTTAACAGTTCACATCCAACGAAGAAGAAAAGAAACGAAAAAAAAAAAAACTTAAACCAGCAGCATTTACCGGCAACAAATAGGAGTCATTAGGAAATTGTTTAAAAGATTTCCGTAAAAAAAAAACAAAAACAATTTAAAAAAAGTGTTTGAAATGAATCGCAGAAAACGTTAAACAAAAAAAAAGAAATTCAAGAGCAATAAACAGCTTGTAAATGCCCTCCTTAGCGGAATATCAGTCAATAAATTTCTTCTTTTTTTTGTATTTGCTGAAGCACACACAACACTATTTGCCACGAGTTTGTGGCTATAAAAAAACCTCATGCAACGCTATGCAGTTACTTCAAATTGGTATTTTTTTTATTTAATGACCCATCAGTGAAAAAATGAATTTTAAAAATAATTTTTAAGGATTTTGTTGGATGTTGGCAATTTATCGCACAGAAGACACATGTAACTTCCGAAAACACAGTCAAAAACAATGTGGGTTCCGTATGTCGTACTTTAAATGGAATACCCTTTTCAAATGCTAACAAACAAGGAAGATTAAATATAAAAAGGATACCCAAAAAGTCAAATCATTAAGAAAATTGAGACAATATGTTGCAAATTAAATGTGTAAGCAATGACAACAAATTTTTCGAAATAATGACGGAGTAATGAGGTTTGAAGGCATTACGTTAATAAAACAAAGGAATATGAGCAGCGGACGGTTACAAATAAAGAAAAAAAATCAAGAAAAAATAAAACTGGATCAGGACAGAATATAAAATGGAAAATCCAACAGAATTGCTTTCTAAAATTTCATAGAAACACTATATTGAGTGTGAAGGGGTGAGGAAATTTGCTTATTGAGTTGTAGACATGCCCAATATGCCGCAGTCCTCACCTTCCTGTAATGTTTGTTGGTCATATTATTTTGTTTGGAGTCCGCTGATGGGGCTCCTTAGATGAATTATTTGTAGGAAAATCATTATGAAATTTTTTTCGCTCTCTCCAGCCTCAAATCTAGATTTTTCTGCTTTGCCCTTCCTGACATCTTTGCTAATAAATAATGTTATAAGAAGGCTATATGCAGCGCTATCTCAACTACAGTTGTTGCCGAATACAAAATTTCGGTACTAATGTTGACAGTCAGTGCCAGCGAAAAAGAGACAGCAAGTTTTTGCATTAAATTTTCCCAATTTGCATTGGCTGTTCTGAGGTTTCCACAAAAATAATGTGAATAACAACTCATACGTACATGGCCAGGCTTACAACCTAGCTTCTCACACCGCTCATGTTGTGCGTGTTAATTTTATACATGAGTGGCTGAACCTACAGTTTAAAGTCGACTTCGGACGACATATTTTTGAAAAACCTTTCAGGAACAATTTTTATTTACTCTCAGAGTTTTTGCCAGAAATCTGCTGAGAGAAAGTTGCCGTAGAAATATTTTTTCGTATTTCGTTTTGTTGGAGATGTCTGACCTGGGGTTTGAGCCGTGGCTTCAAGTCAACACACTACTCCTCTAAACTATGGCGACTTATTAGTAACATGGACACGATGCTCCGCGACAGGCACTATGTTTTTTAAAGGAATGAGAACAGGAAACAAAGGAAGCAAGCAACACTTTGTCTCTAAGGACACTGTATACATTCCTCAGACGAAAACTTGTTCATCTGTATACATCTCTATGCGATTTATCCTATTTAAAGGGCCATCTTTCGGCAAGCTTTTGTTATAACTCTGGATGGAGAACTAATCGAGTGTGGAACCACAAACCACAACCCATTCCAATGAGAAAAAGCCAAGAAAACAAGACTGTTATTGAAGTATTTTTGGAGCATAATTTCATATTTTTAACACCACCGATTGCCCACAAGGTAATTTAATTTTGATTAATAATATTTTGTGCTATTTTTCAGCATTCAATTGTGTATACATATGCCTATTACTACAATATTAATACATATTTGAATTGAGTATCCATTGTCGTTTAACAATTTTTCTGATTATAAAGGAAATAATTTTCACTGGACTTGGTATCGTTTACCTTTACTCTGTTGCTGTATTTTTTGTTTGTTAATTTTCTTCCTTTTGATATGATTTCTTTTGTTTCTTAATTTTCAGCCAGCGGTCGTTTAATTTGGCCTTAAAATTCCCTGATTTCCTCACGGTTATTATAAAACACCAGCAGCAGTCTGTCTACGTCCGTTTGTACCATAAAATGAAAAAAAAAAAAAAAAAAAAAAAAAAAAAAAAAAAATAGCGATTTATTTCTGGTGTCTCCTCTACGTATTTTTTCCTGATAAATATTTTTAATTATAGGCACAGATTTGTTTTGTCTATTTTTCTGTTGTTGTTGTTGTGGCTTGTAATATTTTCATTTGTCTTCCTTTACGTGATTGTAATTTTTCTTTTTCGTTTTTTATTTTCCTCCATATTTTTCTGTTTAATTTTTCATTCGTTTTCATTTGGAATTATTTTGTCAGTTGAATCTTTTGCGCCCGTCTGCGTCTTTGGGGCATTTTTATTTACTGTTGTTGTTGTAATATTTCATTATTGATCTTAATTTGTAGAGCATTTGCTCATATTCATCTGTGTATACATAATTTTTGTTTCTCTTATTATTATGGGATTTAATGGCTGTTATCGATTACAATTACTTGGTATTGGCATTCGATTTCGTATTTTATTGTTATTGAAGAATTATTGAAAATAAGCCTCTATTTGTAATTGTTGCATTGCTTTATTTCACAAAATTACCTTTCATTTGTGCTGACTTTAATTAATGATATCGTGTTGATAAAATTTTTAATTAAAATAATGATTTTTTTTTTCATTGCAGGTATGTACACAACATTTTAATCATAATGAATATGTTTTCGGTAAGATATCCTATTTTTTTTTTTTTTTTTTTTTTTTTTTTTGAAAAACTGTCTATTTATTGCACATTTATTATAAAACTTTATTAAAACAATTATTATTTAAATATTAATAAAAAATTTAATTGACTTCTTAACATCATTTCAATGCAATTTTTTAACTGTGTTAATAAAACTGTTTATTGTTGTCTGAACGAAGAAAAAGAAAACCTTAATATATCGCCTGATATATGTCCATTTGTATCTGTAGATCGTGTCAAAAAATTCAGAACCATTATCGTCCTTAAAAATCCCTAAAAAAGTTCAACTGCTGTTTGTCCGTAATCTGCAATTAGTGTAGAACCTGCCAGTAATTCTGTGATAACTCACAATGTCATGTGTGACCGCGTTCACCCACCGTACATTCGTTGTGGTCAATATATTGGATTTCCAAATATATGCTGTATTGTGAAACATTATAGGTTAGTATGGTGTAACGTTAAATCGTTTGACTTTGGAATCAAGCGCACCAGCAAAACCTAAATATATCGTCTGATAGATGTACATAGATTGCGTTAAAAATTCAGACCCATTATCGTCCTTAAAAATTCTTCAAAAGTTCAACATCTGTTTGTCCGTATTTTAAAATTAGCGTAGAGCCTGCCAGTAATGCTGTGGTAACCACAAGGCTATGCGTGACCTCGTTTGTTGTCGTCGATATATTGGATTCACAAATATGTGGTGTATTGTGAATCACCATATACAGGACTCTACCTCGGTGTCCTGGCATTTTTATTTAAATGTTTCAACATCATTTCCGACATACGAAATTGTCTTCCAAAGTTTCCTGGAATCAATCTAATTTCTCTTTCGCTTAAAAACGTTTTGAAATAACTGTTCGACTAGTTCTCAATTGCCATGTCATTATCAATACATTTCATTGATCCTCGTTAACAATAGATTAGGTTGGATAAGGTCAGATGGCAGACAACTTCAAAAGAAGAGGTCCTACTTACGCCCATTGTGACACCACAATTACTTCTACCCAGAAGTCAACCATTTCCTAGAGAAACCCATCCCAAGACCAAAACAAATTTTGCTATTACAGCAGTCTTTATGTTATAGAACTCTGTATACGATGTTAGAAAATGAGATGTTAAAAACCTCAGCCTCATTATGACAAGAGCAAGACACTGACACATGAGGAGGAAGACAGTCCCTTTCTCTCCTCAGACCCACAGCTCCTGCCGAAGTCATTAGTCAGAATGCCGAGTCTTTCGGCATGCCTATCAAAAGAGCAGTGGCCCATAATAATCGTTATTGTGCGATGGATGGCTATGCGATTTAATGATGGCCGTCCTCTTCTTATTCATATGTGAGTAGCAGAGTCTGACAACATTGCAGATTGAGCGTCTCCATAAAACGAGTGGATAATAAACAAATTTACCTAGGCAATGGGAATACCCATGCCCTGTAACCTGTAGTAGTCGCCATAGGCTGGTAGGTTCGAATCGCCATGAAAAGTTTCCCAAAAATCTGTTTTTCACAGGTGACTTTAAACTGTAGATCTCGCCCCTCATGTATAAAATTAATATACACGGCATAAGTGGTGTGAGAAACTACGTCGTAAGCCTGACTGAAGGGTTGTAATGATCAATTTTGTATGAATGTATGTAACATGTCGAAGATTGCCAGCTCCGCGCCGGCCCAGGTCAGCTCATCAGCAATGCAGTTTCCAAAGACGTCTCTTGTGGCCCGGTACCCAAATAAGAGTTACTTAAGAAATCCTCGACATTCATGGACATGGACAAACGTTGAAACTATGTTTGTAATCGCAGCTTGGCTATCCGAGTAAATCTAAAGATTTTCAGGGAAAATCCCGTCACTCAACAAGCATTGCGCCGCACTCAGAATTGCCATGAATGCTGCTTGGTAACAGTAACACCTGCAACAAACAGTGCCTGTCTAATTCTATGCACTTCCGATCTTTTATACACCAGGATATTTTTATACACTTGGATATTCTGCAGTTGGTATTGGCCCGTCAATATTGTTTCCGACTTGATTTGATGCCAGATTCAATTTCATTTCCTGTATGTGGTTCAGGGCCTATAAGATGCCTCTCTAGTATTCGAAGTAGATTCACTTCTCTCATATTTTTCAGGCCTATCATAATCTGGACTTAATCTGTGCCGCTGACTACATGAACTTTTGGTGGAGTCCAAAGAATCCATTCCTATCGTACTGCCTTACAATCATACACTACAACATTTAAGATTTTTGGTTGAACAACACAGAAGTTTGCAGGACCTTTTAAATGATAACTGTATACTTTTCGATATCTACTTTCTATACTGAGCCGGTATTATCACCACCTAAATTTCTCTGAAATTTAATCGTTTTTGAACGATGCGGTTGACTAAACACCATGACCGGTGAGATGTAATCCTTGGTAAAACCGAGTTTCTTGCGACTCATATCAGTCCTCAGTTATATCCTCTGACTATAGATATCACATAATCTAGTTTTTAATTGTATTTTTCCCCTGTTTTTGTAAGACAAACGATTTCACACGTTCATCTATTTGTATGGAAAACACAAGAAAAATGGGTGAAAAGTGAGAAACTTTTTGCAGTTACATACAGGATTCAGTTCAGTCAGAATTTCGACCTAGCTTCTCACACCACTTATGTTGTGTGTGTTAATTTTATACATGAGTGGCGGGGGACCTACAGTTTAAAGTCGACTCCGAACGACAAATTTTTGAGAAACTTTTTCTTGGCAAATTTATTTACTCTCAGAGTTTTTGCCAGAAATTTGCTGAGAGGCAGTCGCCGAAGAAATATTTTTTTTTTCATATTTCGTTTTGATGCCTGACCTGGGATACGAACCCGGGCTTTACGCCTAATAAGCCAACACACTACCTACTAGACTACGGCGACTTCTAGTCGTTAATTTTACACATGAGTGGCGGGACCTACAGTTTAAAGTCGACTCCAAACAACAGATTTTTGAGAAGCTCTTCATGGCAATTTTATTTACTCTCAGAGTTTTTGCCAGAAATCTGCTGAGAGGCACACTACCTACTAGACTACGGCGACTACTTTTTGCAGTTAGGCTGTAGTTTATAGCGGCTCCTTATCTTTACCTTCACAAGAGAAAGTTCCTGGTATTACACTGACAAGCGAACGTTGAAGAGAACTTCAGCAGAGCCAGTACTCGGCTCGTTATTGAAATTTCGATTTTTGTTTATTGAACATCATGCGACATTTCTATTAAAAGTCATACGACTTGACTATCAAATTCTTCACAACGGTATTTGCTTAAACAAACTGAACTGGTGATTAAAGTCAAGTCTAGACTTGTAGCTCTTGTTGAATATTATGACCTTAGTTAATGTCTATTTGATCAATTGAAATTATCGCACATGAAAGCAATTTTCAGTGACAATAAAAATTTTTGTTTGTCTGTTTGTCTTTTCAAATGGTAAGGACATGAGAGAGACAGAATCTAAAGGTCTTCTTACAATTCAAACAACTTATCAATGGACAGCAACATTTATTGCTTGGCTATGAAATCAAATTGAATGTGAACAATGAAGCATGTGTGTTCTACATGGACTGAGTTCCCTAATCATATGAAGTGTTTTACCAACGAAGGCAGTTGCTGTTGCTGCTGCTTTATGGCAGTGAATGTGTAAAATCTTGAACGGTCATGTTTATTTTTGTTGAAATTCGTTTCTTTCCTGACTTTTGTTTATATTTCGTTTTTCTCCTTAGTTCATCTATCACAAAACTACAGACACAATATTCAACCATTGGGACAGACGTTCTTTTAAAGGAACGAGAAAAAAAAAAACAAAAACAATCCTATCCGGGGTAAAATTTCAGTTGTTTTTCATAAGCCTGCATACGCATGCATGATGGCAAGTCAACCAGCCATCCACAACTAAACAGTCGCTTGCAGCCAGTTATTCAGTCAGTCGTTCAAAAGTTTAATTTTTTTGTTTGTGCCTGTTTAGCTTCCTCTGCTCTGCCCCTGCCTGTGCAGTAGCTAATGATGAGTAGTGCTTTGTTTTTGTCTTGATGATGATTTTTCTACTCCCTGAAAGCAAAAAAGCTTAAGTAAGACACACATCAACAGGAAGAAAAAAAGAACAGAAAAACAGAAAACGTTGAGTGGCTGGCTGCTTGACTAGCTGTGGGCATAAAGAAACCATATGTGTGGAGTAATAGTGCCTGTGTGCCAGTGCCAGTGCCGTATAACAGGCAAAGTTTTTAAATGATCGATCGGTTTTCATTTTTTTGTCAGCTCCTCTTTTATTTCGATCTTTTATTTCGACTTTCGTTTTATTCTTCAGCGCTCTTCAGTATCTTTTTGCATGTATAAGCATGCACAGGCATAAATGGATTTCTCTAGCAGGCACCAACAAGTTGCAACTTGTGACTACAATTCATATTCAGTAATATCAACGATAAGCAACAACATGGGGCATGTGGAGAGTGAATTTAGAAGAGAACTCATTGAGCCGCTCTGTTGAAAATGTTGATCGTAAAAGAATTTGTACTATGCTAACTTGGTGGTGGAGCACATGCTCGTGGTAAGTCTTAAGCAGAAAGCCTCCGAGCTTTCCTCCCACAGATCTTTTCTCGTGGGGGTATCCATAGAAGCCTGTATTGCACAGCAAAGCCTGTTTGTCACACCACGAAATTTCTTTCAACAGACGATCTACGTTGATAAATTGGGCTTGTAGACAAGATTTTGTGGATGTTGTCTAAACAATGCTTCAGATGGCTCTCTCTCCCGTAAGTTGCCAAGTATTGGCCTGTGTTTCGGCAGCGGTACCCAAGATGTTGTTTAAAGCATTTTCGTTTTAAAACAGTCCATTGCCCACCTGCCATGTTCGACAGAACTTCCTACCAGGTCGTCAATGGTCCACATGGGTAAAACTTTGATCAGATTTTCTGGATATCGTGTTTCACATGGGCCTGAGCATTCTGCATAATTGAGTTAATCCAGTTTGTTCCAAAAACGGTATAGTTATCTATTTCACTTTGATATCTTTTTATTTCGCTTCCTATATAGTTAATCTTTACACCAGTAATTGATTAATTGCACCTGAATTCGCTATTGAAATCGTCAGTTGATGCCTCTAGAAGTGTATGTAGTGTCTAATGATTTAAATAATGCTTCGATCGGCAATATAAATGTCTACCCCATTTGCGACTTTGGCGTCTCCTTCTTCGGTTTCATTATGGATTCCAATAAATAGCATTTCGAGTTATATTGTCTAGGGGTCTACGAAACGTGCCAAGTTGCGTTTTATGTTCATATTAATTGAGGCATAAAATATTATGGCCTATAGCCGTTAATGGCTTTGATGATGATCAATAAATCCTTAGTATTTTGCATGAACACCGGGTAAAAACGATTAAGACGCCTGTAAATTTCAGTTATCGGTATTCTCAGTTTCGCAAACACATATCAGCCAATAAATCCAAATTAAACAGTTTTCAATGCTTAAAGTAATTTTCTTTAGTTTCCTGTAATCGATAAATATATTGTTGTAGTTATCGATAAATTTTTTTTAAATTATATATTTTGTTTGGATTTTTTTTAACTAAAGAAAATTCAATATTTAAAGTAATTTTCTTTAGTTTCCTGTTATCGAAAAATGGATTGTTTTGGTTATCGATAACTTTTTTTTAATTTTAAATTTCGTATGGATTTTTTTTAACTAAAAGAAATTCAATGATTAAAGTAATGTTCTTATTCTTGTTTAAGTTATCCATCCATTCTTTTTAAAAAATTATAAATTTCGTATGGAGTTTTTTTACTAAAGAAAATTCGTGAGTAATCGATGATATCTGTACGTTCATTTAATAAACAATGACTGCAATGATGATATACAATGATTAAAGTAATTTTCTTTAGTTTCCGGTAATCGATAAATGGATGGTATTAGTTATCGATAATTTTTTCTTTTTTAAGTTAATTTCGTATGGATTTTTTAAACTAAAGTAAATTCTTAAGTAATCGATGAAAACGATACGTAATATTATGGTAATCGATAGCAGATGTACAGGAATTATAGAAGTATTTGTGACACATCACTTGCGGTTTATCACTGACTACATCTAATGTATGTATGGTAGGGTGTCCTGCTGAAAGGAAATATTGTTAGTTTCACACATACTTATGCAAGCAAACAAACACATGTCAACAAAACAATAAAAAAATCGATTTTTTTGTTACTCTTATTTCGTTATACAATTTTTTTCTCTTGTTTTTGTTGGGACTAAATTAAATAAAGTGATGCATAAACAAAACAACAACAACCATAACAGACTCTAGGAAGTAGAAAAAACTCTTTTTTAAAACTTTTTTTGCTTTATAAATTAAAATCTACAGAATAAGGCAAACAAAGAGAATAGAGTTGATTTTCTTTTTTTTGTTTCTACGTTTATATCGATCTATTCGAGTTTAAGCCAATAAGATTAAACACAAAAAAGAGAGGCAATAATTTTGAAGAGTGTATATAGGAAAAACATTACATACGTAGACATGTTTGTTTACATTTGTTAATATTTTTCGCTCTCTCAGTCACTTCTCTTTAATAATTACGGTGGATTTATATTGGATTTTAAAGCAGTAGTGATGTAAACTATCATGTAAATCTCTCTCATGGTTATTACTCTCCCTCTCATTGTTATTAAACATTAACAAACAATATGCTTTGGCCACAACAACTACTCAATTTATTTTGGTCGTATGCAGTAGAGATTGTGTCTTACTTCTTGTTTTATTTTATTTTTATTTTCTTTGTAAACCTCTTATACTCCTGCGGAGAGTGTAAATGTTTTTATCTTTTATTATAGAGTAGAGCAGAGTATAGAGTAGAGTACAATAAAGAAGAGTAGAGTTGTTGTGTAGTGTTGTATCCAAACACACACACACATTTAAACTTATTTTACTAAACGATCAATTGTTGTGTTCGAGTTTAAATAAAATTTTTAAATGCACACTTCAGTTCGCTTCGAGAGTTGAAAGTATTCGATCGTGTGTAAGCGCGTTAATAAAAGTTTATTACTCTTGTTGTTGTTGTTGCTGTTACTGTTAGTATTGTTTCCATTTGTAAAAGAAAAAAATTTAAGTTTTGGAGTGTGTGCTCTCATAGAATTAAGAAAAATTTAAAAAAAAAGCTTGAATTTTTGTTGGTGCAAATCAAAACAAAAAGATTTCAAATTCTTTGGAAAATTTATTTAAAATAAATTAAATTTAAATCAATTAAATTACAGTGTTGAGAAAAAAAGAAGAAAAATTCATCGAAAAAAATTTTGTGAAAATGTGAAGTGCCAAAATCATTTGTTGTGCTCAATTGTTGCGTTTCACATTTAAGAGAGAGGGAGAGAGAGAGAGAAATATATAGAAAGAGAAAAATTAATATTTCATTTTGATCTCAGTTTTGTAAATAAATTGATCATTAGAAATAAATAATAAATATTAGAAAAAGGGAAAATTAAATAAATTATGCTTAAAACTTGTCTTAAATTTCTATTTTAAGAATAAGTCTTTGAAAGAAATAAATTCCTAATTCTTTCTTTGTGCTGTTAAAAAAAAAAAAAATTGAAAATAAAACCACAAACTGGATTATTTATCGACAACATATTTCAGCGCAATTCAACTGGCTGCTCAACAGGGGATTGTAGAAACAACAAATCAAAGTAAATATTCATAAATTAATTGAAATATTCATTAATTAAGTAAAAGAGTCAACATTTTCTTTATTTTTTTCTGTGCAAAACCTTTCTTAAACAAATCGATTGAAGTTAAAGAACTTTAAACAACTGCGTAGAGACTTTGTTTGCTTTGAATGGAGTTCTCTAAACAAAATATTTTCTAATTATTTCGGCGTATTTTTCTTTGAAGATTTGATAGTAAACGAAACTTTTTAGTTAAAAAATTATATTAGCTTGTTAGTGATCAATTTAGAAATATGTATAAATTTAAGAGGAAAATTTACTAATCGTTAAAATGAAAAAGGTTTTAAGTTATCGATAAATTTTCTGAAGAAAATTTAATAAATATTTTAGAAGATAAAATAAAATATTTTTTTAAATTAAAGAAAAGGTCTTAGGTTATCGATAAATTTTCTGCAGAAAATTTAACTTAATTTTTTTTTTTAATTAACAACAAATTATTTTAAATTAAATAAAAATATTAAATTTTATTAATCAAAATATCGATAATTTTTTTTAGAAATTAACAAAAAGAAAAATATTTAAATATTGTAGTTTTGAGGAAAGTTTTGCTGTAATCGAAGATCTTGTTCTTTTCATAACCTCTTGCTGTATTGAAACAACTTGTGTTAAAATTTCGGAAATGAATGTAATATGTAGTGATAATTATTAAATTTAAATTAAAATTAAATGAAGTTCAATAATCGATACAATTTTATTTATCGATATACAAATTTTCTAAAAAAAGTATAATTGCTGTTTCTATAATAAATTTGTTGAAATTTACAGTTTAAAATAAGTTATAAATAGTTATCGATAAATTTTTTATATGTAATCGAAAACTTGTACAAAAAATAATATCCATAGAAAATGTCTGGAGTGTATGTAATAGGTAACTACAGAAAATTAAAAAAAAAAAATTATTTAAAAATAGTTCGATAAAATTTAATAGGCATTTTCAGAAATCGATATATTTTCCAAAGAAAATTTATTAATCGTTATGATATCTATAAACATTAATTAATATGTTAAACAATATTCGTAGAAAATGTCTAAAATGGGTTTAGTATCTACAGAGAGTGAATAAATGTAATTGGAGCTCAGCTAAGCTCAATAATTGATAAAATTGAATAGATATTTTCAGTAATTAATATATTTTCCAAAGAAAATTTTATAATCGTTATAATACCTGTAAATACGTACAAATCGTGCATTTTTAAAAATCCTGCATGTAATAACGATATGGCCCTTGAAGTTTATCGTAGTTAAAGGTGTTAATCCTTATGAATACTCGCAAATACAAATTTATGGATTTCTTGACATTATTTTCAAAATTTTTCTAACCGGCCATCGAAATGTACCCTTTTTATCATTTTGTAAATTAAACGTGAGTGAAAATATTTTTTTGTTTTGTTTTTCAATTATTTCGTTATTATTTTTAACACTTTGTAAACCATATAAAATGCAAAAAAAAAAAACAGTATTTAAGCCATAGCAATTCTATTTTGTTACACTGAACACATTTCTTTTCCGTGTGTCATTGTCGACACAGTAATTGTTATTAAAAATTAAAAAAAAACACGCTGTGAAAACCCACTCTACGAAAACAATTTTAACGAAAAATTGAAAAGCATTTTGTCACTTTAATTGTTGGTAATTACGTCGCAAAATAAAATCAACAGAAAAACTCTTCAAACTGAAAATTATTTCATATCGTTAAAGAACCATATATCAACAACGAGAGAAGTGAAAAGTGAAAGAAGGAGTATCAGGAGTGTAGTTATCACCGGAGACGAGGTGTTGTTTTCAGTTTCACGTTTATGGCCCAACAACATGTCATTTAGTCATTAGCGGCGACAATAGGAATTTTGTTTTATTTTACGCTCTTTTTTTTTTTTTTTTTTTTTTTTGTTACAAATGAAAACAAATAGAAATTGTGAAAAGACACACACTTTCTTATTTTTCCTATTGCCAATTGTTTAAGTAAATAATTAGTCTGTTATATTATTGAAGTGTTAATAATTAGTAAATAAATAAAAGGAATAATTTATTTAATATATTGGCCTAGAAACCTATTTTGTTTTTAAATTAGAACCTCATAACATAAATAAGAACTTTTTTAAGCAACAGACTAATATAATATTGTATATGGGCTTAGCAACATGTTGCTAGAAAGCAAAAATAGCTATTACAAAAAAAAAAAAAAAAAAAAACTGGCTCAGCAACAAGTTGCTAGTAGACCAAATATTTGTTAGATGTAAATCGAATCGGTTGTCATAAATCGCATATATTTGAAATATATAGGCTTAGTAGCTAGAGGTTATCGGATGTCGATTCGATATATTTATTACTGACTGATACTAGTAAAATATTAAACGTATATTTAGGTACATGTTGGTAAACAATTGCTGGATATAGAACTGGATTGTTTTTATATAAAAAAGTGCATTTTTTGTTGCAAAATACTTTTAAGCTACTGAATAAACGAAAGCAGAAATACTAGATAATAGAAAAGGAATTAATTTAGAGGCATAGATTTTGATAATACTATATAACAAATTTTGTGTAATTTTCCAATAGTTTTGCAACATGTTGCTATACATTTTATTATGCAAAACTAGCTTAAATTTAAAATAAATTTAAAAAAAGTTGCAATTAGAGAAAATTTATTGTTCATATTGAAGCGAAGTCTTTCTTTTCCTTTTTAAGATATGATTATTAGGTTAGATTCATAAAGGAAACTTATTTAGCAATATGTCACTTCTCAATTTTTTATAAATAAGATTTGCAAGGCAAATTTAAATTGAATTTAAACATTTTTGCTGCTGGCAACATTTATGCAAAACTGAGTTAATGAAGCTGTTATATTTGTACTTTACCGTTAATGTTTTCATATGTTAATTCTATCGTTTTTCTTTGTTTCTTTTTTGACTTTCCATTGTGCGTTTACTAGAAAAATACTATGTTTCTATTACTGGTTTTAGTTTAACGCCTCACGAAAGGCAACTTTTAAGTTGTTTTTTAATTTTTTTATTTTACAACCTAAAACTAGTCACACTCATTTGTTGTTTATTGAACTTTTGCTAATTTTTTTTAACTGAAAAAGAATAACAATAACAGAGTGGCGTTTATGATGAGTTAGTATTCATAAATGTTCGAGCAGTTTTAATGGTAAACATTTTATGCCAAAAGTCTAGTTTATTTGTTTACCAAAGTCTTAAAAAAAAAACAAAAACGTAAATTTTTTTCTGTTTTGAAAACCATTATTGAAAGCAGTTAAAATAAACCGGTTAAATAATTATTACATTTTGCTTTTTCCACTACTTCATTCGGACAATGAATGTATCTTCGTTAAATTTTTTAATTTTTTTTTTTTTCAAATTTTAAGTTTTTTAATTTTTTGCTACAAAAAACTATAAAATTTTGAATATAAAATGTTCCAAGTATATGTTATACACTGAGGCCTTGTTAAACATTTGAAATTTTGTTTTATTGTATGAAAGAAAACAAACAGAACTCTAGAAATTGGCAACATGTTGATAACATTTGCGAAATTCTAGAAATGTTGTTCTCTGAGAAGAAGTTTGAATTTTTTAGTTTGAATTTGAAATTTTAAAAATTTTTCAACATAAAACTACTTTTCAGTCAAATTTTTTTAAGAAAGTGTTGTTTTCTAATACGTTTAACAAAAATCTTTTATTTGCGAAATAAATAACAAGTTGACCAAAAATTTTTTTTTAGTGAATGATGTTTTGAAATCTTTTTAAGGCAATCTTTATCAAATTTCAAGTTAAATATGCTTAATTTGAGTAATGCTGAATATTTAGATTAATGTGCTTAAGAACATGTTGCTAAGCAATTTCACACATTTTTTGTTAGAGAACTATCGGTAGTTGTAAAATAATGTACTGAAACATGTTGCTGGACATATTAATATGGAATGCAACATATTGCTGGAAAAATTAGGCATTTACCAGGCGCTTTTAAACTCAACATGTTTTGAACCATTATTTATTATATTATTTTTATTTTAATAAGCAATGGAAAAACTGAAACACAACATGCGACTAAACATTGTTTATTGTTTAATTTTTTTCTTAAGAAAAAAATCGAAAAAAACTAAACATATAATGTATTGTAACATATTGCTGGAAGTATAAGGCCTGCATGTATTTCTGTATCTTATTTCATACATAGTATAACAAATTTAAATATTCGTTTAACGAATCTCAGCTTAATTTATTTATTACTCTTACGTTCATAAATATTTTTTCAAATACGACATACATATGTGAATATATTTCTTTTGTTTTGGTGTAAATCCTATTAAAACCGACATACCTTCGATCATAAAATGTTTGCCATTGCGATCAACACCACCATAACTAAAACTAATACTATTACTACATACTTCAACCTCCTCAAGCACTTCTTTTTCTAGCCGGAGTACTTACTTATGAGTTGTTAAAATTGCTTTTTTTGAAATTAAAATTTGTATGCGTTAAAATTACTTATTATTATTGACAATCCGTCAGACGTGAGTTGTTACTTAATGGACAGCCAGTCAGCCAAGCAATCCGGCAGGCAGTCAGGCAGGCAATATTCGTAAGTATTTCTTACCCTCCGTAGTATATGTTTGTACCTCCATCAAACAAATAAGTTGAATAAGTGACAATGTACGTGACATTGTTAAGAAATACCTTAAAAATTTATCGAAAACAAAACAGAAAAACAAAAAAAAAACGTTAAACAACACCATCATTATCGGCTTTATATTCATTCATTTAGTTTTTATTCTATTCAAACGAAATAAACAAAGAAAAGAAAAAAAAATGGTAGAAAAAGGTTCAAAACCTATTTATGCACTTTAACATTCTACTCTTATGGTATTTCAATAGTTGTTGTGTCATTTATGTCGATTATTTTTAATTTTTTTTTTTTAATATTTCCTTAAGAATTAAATTTCATTATATGGCAGTAAATTTAAGAATTATTCATAAATTCTAGGGATTAATTTTATAATTTTGTAAAATTCATTACCATTGTGTCGTTAAAAGTTTTCTTTCATTAAATAAGTGTTTAAGTACAAGCAGATAGATTTGTGTTACAAAAAATATGTTCAAAACATGGAAAATTTATAAATACTTTTAGCAACAAGTTAATGAAACATTTTCAAAGTTTATTTAAAATATGTTTCTTTTTTATTAATTCATTTTGATTCTTGAAAATTTTTTAAAGTCTGGTACTGTATTCAAAATTTCGTGCGAAATGCTATCAAATTATACATTAAAAATATTTCGTAACAAAATATTTGTGGAAAAATGTTGAAATGACACTAACTACACTGTTCTCGTTGCGAAAACATGGGAAATATGTATATCAACATCATTTTGCATTTGCAACAAGATTAAGATTAAATCATCCATTTGAGCAACATGTTGCTTCGAATTTTTAGAATTTCAAATGTTTCCTTCATCGTACAATGTTCTTAATTTTAATATCTTTGTATGATTTATTATTAATTACAATATCATTACAAATTATATTTAATTATTTACGAGTTGAGTGACTTAGATGATTTGCTCGGGGTATTGTAACAGATCAAAAACTTTGGTGGGAATCGAACCCATAATTCTCACGCTAATGGTCTAGCGCACTACCCTCTAGACTACCAAGGCACCCTTTGTATGATTTATATATGTATTTCTTCTTGAATTTCTTAATATAATTTAAAATGTTTCAGTTTGAAAAATTGTTATCATCATGTTGCTGGAGGACATTTATTAAAAAAAAAAATAGTTTTTTTTTAAAAAAAATTTATTTAAAAATTGTTATCATCATGTTGCTGGAGGATATTTATTAAAAAAGTTTTTTTTAAAAAAATTAATTTAAAAATTATTTTTGCGAGAAATTTTAATAAATAATTGAAATAATTTCAGAGACATGTTGCTATACATTATTGTAAACCACTTTAAAATTTGTATTGCATAAGTTTCTAATTATTTCTGTATAATGAATAGAGTGATAACTTTAAAAACTAGTAAAATGCGGGTTATTTTTTTTTTATTAAACATCTTTAACAACATATTGCTAAATAATTTAAAAATACTTCAGAGACATGTTGCTATACATTATTGTAAACCACTTTAAAATTTGTTTTGCATAAGTTTCTAATTATTTCTGTGTAATGAAAAGAATGCTTATTTAAATTTGAAGTATATTAAGTAGAAATAGTAAATTGCTGGTTATTTTTCTTTATTTAACACCGTTATCAACATGTTACTAAACATAAATGCTATACATTTTAGACTTTATCTCTTTAGAAGTATTTTTTTAGGTGCTAAGGTGCCAAGCAACATCTTGCATATGCAAAACTATATTTCGAAATTATTTCTGTAAAGAATATTTCAGATTTTTAACAAATTCTCTTAATAGATTAATTCTTATTGTTATATACAGATATGAAATTAATTCAGGGCATCTTGCTCGACATATATGTACTATGAACGTTTATACATACATATATACATACTTATTTGTAATTTCTGCTACAAATTTTAATCATCATTAATGTTTATAGTGTTGAATGCAACATGTTGCAAATTTTTTTTTTTTTTTTTTATATTAAATTTGTAAATGAAATTATCTTAGCAACATGTTGCTCCACATATATTCAAGCTTTCTTATATTTTTATAGATAATATTTAAACTTTAAAATTTTAACCAAATATCGTTATAAAACTTATATACATATCCTTAATTTCCATACCATTTAAGGCAACATGTTTTTTTGTTGTTTTGTTAAAAATTAGCCTCATTTAATAGGAATACTTCCCTTTCCCACTTGTGACCATCACAAAATGTTGCAACATCTTAAGACGCAATAGAAAGACGTTGAAATTAAGCCAACTAGTAGTACATCCTTCTATCTAACGGTACGCATTGATAGCCAACAACAACAACAACAAAAAAATACAAAAAATAAAGCAGTGAAAAAAATGCAGGTAAAAAAATCGCCAAGATACTTGAGTGCAAAAAACCTAACCTAACCAAAAACCAAGATTAGTTTCTTTCAACATTTGAATTTATTTGAATCTTTTGCATTTGTTTGTATAAGTATGTGTGTGTGTATTTCTTCTTATAATTTATTACCATTTGCTGCTACAGGGTTTTGCTTTCTGCAACTTTTGAGTTGCAACAAAAGAAGAAATAAAAATAAAAAAAATTTCAAAGACTGGTTAGGTTAAATGAAATGATTGTAGAAACAAATTTTTCTGGTTGCAAGTCAGGCTCAAAGCAAGCCATAGCCAGCATATAAACGTTTTCTACCTTCAAAATTTTGTCCACTTTGGCTTAAAGCTGGGGTAGTCAGTGTATCGGTTTTTCGGTTTTTTTGTTTTTGTTTCTTTTTTGTTTTCGTTTGTTTTGTTTTCCTTTTGAAATCATGTGTAAAAATTGCACATCTTCGCAGTTCTTTTAAAGTCTCTTAAAATTTTTCAACATCTTGGTCTGGTTTTAAGTTTTTTTTTCTTGTTTTTTGACCACTTTTCAAACAAAACTTTGTATTTCTTTTGTTGTTTAATTTTTTTTTCAAAGATTTTTTAAACGAGTTTTGAAATCGTATCTGCTTTTTCGTTAAAATTTCTATGCCTACGTTTCGTTTGTCTGTTTTGTTGGGGGATTTTGTTTGCTGTTTAAGGCTGTTTTTATTTCTTTTCAGTTTTCTGGCCAAATTGCGCTTGAGAACTGGTTATTTTGGTCTACTGTTGTTTTAAGCTGTAGTTTTTTTTGTTGTTTTTATTATTGCTTTTGCATCTATTTTTAGCGAATGGTTAAAATTTTCATTAGAAAATGTGTTGAATTCATTTGTTGCACATTTTTTTCCCCCTCTCTCTAAAGTAAATGATTTTTTCAAACAGATAATTAGAAAAACTATATATGTATGTACGTTTGCAAAGTTTTTTTTTTTCTTTTCTTCAACGTAATAAGGAAATTTTTGCTATGCAACATGTGGCTGATAATAACAGTAATAATAATAATATACCCACATCATAACGGCAATTTTAATTTTCTTTCTTGGAGTAAAAATAAACACTTTCTATTAGGAGTGCAGGTGTGATAGTTAAGTTAAGTGAATTTGTTTAGCAACTTGTTGCTGACTGTAAAATACAAAAATGACAATAAAATCGTACTTAAAAAGGATTTAAAATTTTTAATTTTTGTTAGATTAGTAGTTCAGAAATAAACCTTACACCTGAGAAAAAAATTAGTCAAAATAGTCTACTAAATAGGAAGAAGGCAAAGGCAGTTTTATCTTTGTTTTACTATTAACACTTAGGGGATGGCCCCTATTTGTGCAGTGCATTGTGCTGGAATGAGAAAAAAATAGGTTTTGAAAATGGTTGTTACATTTGAATCTATTTATATTATAAAGGATTGCCACATACGGATAGTCCGGCTAAAGAACGAATTCTGTCTGTCCACTGGCCAATCGAGCACAAACGGATATACTCTGTGAGAAAAACGAGTTTGACGTACAAATATATGATTCTGGGAAATTTGTTCCTTTATTTCATACATACATATACATATATGTATCTGTACATTACAACCCTTCAGTCAGGATTACGACCTAGTTTCTCACACCGCCTATATTGTGTGTGTGTTAATTTTATGTATTAGTGGCGGGAACTACAATTTATAGGCGATTCTGAAGGACATATTTTTTAAAAAGCTTTTTCTTGGCAATATTATTTACTCTCAGAGTTTTTTGGCAGAAATCTGCTGAGAGGCAGGCGCCGAGGGAATATATTTTTCATATATCGTTTTTGTTTGTGATGTCTGACCTGGGGTTTGAAACGTGACCTCTCGTCTAATAAGCCAACACACTACGGTGTTCCTTTATTTCGTTAGAGTAAAATCCGCTGTAGTAGCCATAGAATAGTGAAGTACAATCTACATTGCGGCGGTGCTCCAAGGAATCAGTATAGTTGGGTAGCCTACCGTTATCAATGAGCACCTTAGCCCTGCCCTGTACGCGATCAAGAGGCCTCAAAATAGATTAGAATAGATACATACATGAGAGTTCTATTCCATTCTCGGTCGAATAAACGCGGTAAATAGTAAGGAGATCAAATGAAATGAAATATTTCTTTGCATCGTCTTGAATGCTTCTTGCACCATTTGAAAAATTTGTTGGTTCAAGCGAACATTACACCGAATTTTCATGCTCCGAGTATCAAGGACTTCTGGCTTCCTAATATTTACACCTCCCCTAGCTTTAGATGACGCAATGTGCTTGTGTGTCAATAAACAACATTGGATATTTCGAGCATTGGAATGGATCCTATCCATTCAATCCCATTCGAACGTTAACTATAGGTTGAATGTGAGTAAGTTATTCATATTAAGCTACTTTGCCTCAATATCCAAAGGCTTAGGTTACGGCGTAATGAATATGATTAACAAATGCTTCTGTCATCAGCAAAAGAGTAGATATGATTGCAAGTTAATATGAGTTTTCAAAGAAAATCTTAACACATTATAGCTGTCATAAAAATATATGAACTTAACTATATTTGTACATCACTTGATAATTTCTAAACAAAGTAGCGGAAAAAACAAGAAAAAAAATTATAGAAGGGTATGGAGTTCCATTAGGACTGATAGACAGAGATAAGAAATCTGTCAATGCTTCATATTAACAGGAAGATAAACAATCATAGAAAAAAAATTAAAAAAAAAAAAACACACACACACAGAAACCCTATTAAAATGTCATTATCATACGAACAAGCCTCAAGTACTATAGGAAAAACTAAATGAACAAGAAAAACGAAAGCACTCTCCTCTTGACAGACATGGATGGAAACATTCATTTAATGTTGCCAAAACAGTTTCATTGTGTCACTGTAGTCACCATCATCGTCATCATCATCGTCATCATCATAGTCATCGTCTTATTAAAGTCCCTCTCTACCTGTGTGTTTAGTTTAGAGTACAATGCTCTAAAACTGCTCTAGACTCTACTCTACACTACTCTACTACCATGCTATTGTTCTGTTGTTATTTTTGTTGTCGTTGTGTCTGTCTATTTTTAATAGTGACAGTCTTTTGACAGTTTTTATTGTTTCCTAGAAAAATCGCAACTAAACAAAGGTATGAAAAACTAAAAAAAAGAGGAAAATTGTTACCTTTTTCCTTCTTTCTTTTCTTATTTCTTTTTATTTCTAATACCAAAAGTACAACAATAAAACTAAAGACTACGGTTATGGGTCTGGTTTGGGTTCTGGCACTGAATATTTCTTTCATTTTTTCTATTTTTTTATTGTGAATTTCATTTGTCAGGCAAAAAAAAAGACTTCAGGAAAAAAAATGGCAAATGTCGTCTAGTCTTGAAAACAAACTCCACTCACTTATGATTGTTAAAAACATGGAGACAAAAATAAAATAAAAAAAATAAAACATTGTCCCCTTCTCTAACAAACAATACAAAAGGTTTGTTTTGCTTTTTGTTTGTTTTCAAGATCCTCTTGGCCAGGGTTAGGGTTTTTGGGTCTATTACAAGAAAATCGTATTGAAATGTTTCTGTGGTTTTTATGAGGCTTAAAATTAAATGTATATATGTACATATGTGCGTGTATTTGAAAAAAGACCTTTTTAACAATTTAAGTTTTAAATTCACAATTTTACTTCTTTTTTTCATCTTAAAACTATTCCACGAAAATTATGAGCATAAAAATCTAAACATGTGACGAATACAACATTGCTTTTCATGTAAAGGTTAATGATTTAGAAAATACATGTTTTATTACATAAATTTGTAATGGACAAATTAAAACAAGATTTAAATTACTCATAAAATTATTCCAAGTATTACAGACTTTCTACATAATTAGGAGACATATTAGAAGTACAAGAAAAATTAAAATTTTTAAAAATAAAATAAATTATAACGACTTGTAGACGTGTATTATTTATACATATGTAAAGCACTCAAAAATTTTATATTCATGCCTTTATACCCTTTTAAAAAAGTATTTATTTTCGTTGTGGCAAATTCTAGAATCCTACTGTTGATTTGTTATTGTTTTTGAATTTTATTTTTCGTAATCTTACTATATAGTTTTCCTTATTGTAATTTGATCTTATAAATAAAATTCTTTAAAGAAAAAATTAAGTACAAAATTTTTCTCTAAAAATTAATCGATTATCATTCATGTAATATGTATTACATAAACACCCGAACAATTTTCCAAAACAAGACAGCCATCCCTAAAGTGTGTGGCAACAAACGGAAATGGAATAGCATTGTTACGACTCTAGCTCCTTAAGGGGGTAAAAGAAATAACACACAGAAAATATAAGACAAATTCTCTGACCTTCTCTTCAGATTATTTTCATTAAAGATCTTCTTTCTCTAACTTCAAAGTCTGTCTACTCTTTTGCAGATGACAGCAATATTTGACATTCATAGTGTTTTAATGATAGGTCTAGACCTTTGAAGAAGGAGGTGAAAATAAGTATTATGAAAGACTTATGTGATGTTTTTGTAACACAGCCTATTTCACTTGCCTGCCTGTTTACAAGGGAACCACAAACAAAATTGAATGTTTTTGTTTGTGTTTTCCATGCAAACAGGCAGGCAAGTGAAATAGCCTGTGTTACAAAAACATCACATTAATCTTATCCAACCTATAGTCAATCTTCGAATGAAGTTGAATAAATAGGGCCCATCTCAATGTGCGAAAGCCCCCTGTTGCTTACTGACACACAAGCGCAGCAATAATATTGCGTCATCTGAAGCTAAGGGTAAGGTAATTTTAAGAAGCAGGAGACATTTGATATTTTGGACATGAAAATTCAGTGTAATGCTCGCTGTCACCAGCAAATTTTTCAAATGTCCAAAGAAGCTTTCTAGTGCCACGGTTTCTTAAAACCGTGAAAGAAAATTTTCACTTCATCTGATCTCCTAATTATTCACAGCGCATATATTTGATCAAAAATGAACTGCAACTCCCACATATAGGTCGATACCTCAAAGTCTATTTTGAGACTTCTCAACGGCGTACAGTAGAAGGTGAAAGTGATCCTTAATGATGGTAAATATCCAACACCATTGATTCAATTGAGCACCGTCGCAATGTGGTATGTGTTTCGCTGTTTAATAGCTACTATCAATGAGGTCGAGGGGAATAAAGAGATTTATTATATTATATTATTATTTATTGTTAAACGTCTGTCGCGTAGAGCATATTCGTTCGTATTTGGTTGGGTAGTGGACCGTACGTTCCATTATAGAGATTATTCATTATCTTAGTCTTTCTTGTCTTTTCTAAACAGATTCAAACCTAACATCCAAACCTATTTTTCTAGTTCCAACACAATGCCTTGTATGAGTAGGGGTCACCCCTGCGTGTTGATCTTCCCGTACAAAATGGCGGACTTTGTATATGCATTAAAGACTGCAATTTTCGTACATACATACATACATACATAATTGGCCATTACAACCCTTCAGTCAGAATTACGACCTAGCTCCTCATCCCACTTATGTTGTGTGTGTTAATTTTATACATGAGTGGCGGGACCTACAGTTTAAAGTCGACTCAGAACAATCAATTTTTGAGAAACTTTTCATGGCAATTTTATTTAATCTCGAGAGTTTTTGCCAGAAATCTTCTGAGAGGAAGTCGCTGAAGAAATATTTGTTCATATTTCGTTTTGCTAGATATGTCTGACATGGGGTTTGAAGCGTGTCCTCACGTCTAATAAGAAAATTAAATTCCGTAGAGGCTTTAAAAATGTAATTGGATCAGTTTTTCGTTCAGAAAACCCTGCTTTCCCCAAATTTTTTTAAAATAAATTTTTAAACTTTTGAATTTTTTTTTTAAAGTCCATTGTAGCTATGACCTGACCTGTTTTTGAAACCAATTAACTAACACTACAGTTTAAAACTCTTTTCTGTCTGCATTTTTTTTTAATTTCATGCTTAATTAAAATAAATTATGAAAATGCAAGCTATGGACGCTTTGTATAGCGGCACTTACTGATTAAAGTTTTAAAGTTTTTAAATTTCAAAATTTTCTATTAAAATTGTTTTTTATACTTTTTTATTATTATTGTTCCATATATTTTTCTTCTTGTTTTATTGTTTTGTTTAATATTTAATTATGAATTTCTATAACACAGTACAATACAATACAATACAATGCGATATGAAACAAAAGAAAACACATGTTGCTCCATTTAATAATAAAATGTTGCAAATCTATTAGAAACATTCATTCAGCATTTCATGTGCATTAGTTGTGTAGAAGAGTTTATCTGCAAGTGTTTAAAAGTTTTGGTTTAGGTTTTAATGTAGAAAACGATAAAAAAATTTAAAGGTTTGCCAAATTTCAAAATGGTTTACATACATACATATCTTAAAAACGATTATTAAGAAATTAAATTTGTTTTTTTTATATTGTTTTTGTGTTGTTTTCTTATTGTTATTAAATTGAAACACTGACCTATAATAATGAAATTTTATTGAATTTGTTTCTTTTATTTTAATTTAACGGAAACCATAGCCGCCATAAACAAAGTTTCGAAAGTTCTTTTGAAATGAAATTCTTTGTTTGATTATTTATTTATTTTGTTTTTAAATCTTCTTCTTTGAGCTTGTCTATCCATATCACATATACTCTTTAGATATGTTTGTTTGTTTTTTTAATTCCATTTGATTAAACAATAAACTACAAATGCTTTGTTTTTATTAAACAACAGGCAAAAAGTTTAGTAAAAGAACTTTCGCTCTTGGCTTTTAAAAGATTCTTTGTTTTTTTTGTGATTTTTTTTCCGATTAATTCCTTTCGAAAGTTTTATAACGTTTTGTATTCTCGGCCTTTGTTATTGTTTTATGCGCAATATTCCAAATATTTTGTTATCGTTTGAAATCTCTTCACGAAACAAGCCGTTATGTGAACGCAATTTAAAAAAAAAAAAAAATATTTACTTTTCTTTTTATGCATATGACTCGAGTCTAGGAGATTTAAACCCCAAAACTTTATTTCTGCTTAATCATCACTAAAGCTTGCCGAATGATAGCCCTTATACGATGTAAATGTGTCCATTTTTATTCAACATAATTTAAATGTTTTTTTAAATATTTAATTAAAAATAATAAAAAAAAAGCATACAACAAATATATTTTCTTTTTATTTAAAAAATAAGCAAAGTTTTCTATATGTGACCTAAAAGAGGAAAACAAAAATAGTGAATGATTTTTTAATAACCCAGTAAACATATGCAATTTAATATGTATACTATGGCTAGACCATAAACTGTTGACCTTAAGCATAAATTAAAATCGAATGCAATACCCTTGTTTTTCACATCAAATTTTGAAAGATTATTTTCAACGTGATCCTTCCACTTCTGCGATATTCCTCAGTTAAATTCTGTTGTGTTAGCATTAATTGGCAGCTGCCCTATTTTGCAATATGTCTGATGTCTGTCGAAAATTCCTAGCTTGCATTTCCTGATCATCCTGATAGATGTATGAAGATTTGGTCGTCAGCTTTGGTAGCCAACAAGTTTTAGAGGCTTTTTATCTTATATTTCAAAGGTGCCGGATAATGCAAGTGTTTTGTGGCTCTCTTTTCTCTATTTGCATTTATGCAGTAGTCGTTGAGAGGTATTCCTAGCCACTAACGGGTCGTGTGTAGCAAGATGTCAGTATTTTGTTGCGACTGCTATGTAGTTCTTAAGGTAAATTTGCGTTAATCTTATATGTACATACGTATGTCTATTGACATACGTTGTACTCTATACATACGTCGTACTCTAGCAGGTAGTGTGTTGAGTTATTAGACCTAAGGTCGCGGTTCAAACCCAAAGTCAGACGTCTCCAACTAAACGAAATACGGAAAAATATTTCTTAGGCGACTTCCTATCAGCAGATTTCTGGCAAAAACTCTGAGAGTAAAATAACGTTGCCATAAAAATTTTCCCAAAAATCTGTCGTTCGGAGTTGACTCCGCCAATCAAAAGCACAAAATTAATACGCACAACATAAGTGGTGTGAGAAGCTAGGTTGCAATCCTGACTGAAATGTTGTAATGACCAATTATGTACGTATGTAGAAAAAATCACACGTTACTCTGACACCCGTTACCGCCAAAGTTTTTAAAAAATTGCTTACTGGGTTATGTATTTCAAGTAAATAAAATAACCAGATTTTGTTGTATTGATGCTGCCACAAAACAAATGCTTTTTTGTGGTTTTTATGCTGCTTTTACATCCACAAACAACGTACGTACGTACCACCATATGACTTAACTGGTGTCGCGGTCGTTATTGCTGATGCTGTCAGTATAATCAACAGCCATATGATTGCAATTTATGAGCCAGAAATGAATGTTACAATAGACATACATACATACATATGTATGCATGTATTTAAAATTTAAAAATTTTTTTTTTTTGTTCATCATTATTAGTGTTGCATTGATTCATCAATCAAACTTGCTAGCAAGTGGCAATTTTCATTAGTTTTCATCATCATTAATAACAACAACTGCAACAACTGCAGCAACAGCAACAATCAAACGCTATGAATTTAATGATGAAAATTATTTCTTGGAACTTTGTTAAGCCATAGAAACGCTAATGTTGCATTTTGTTTTTTAATTGAAAATAATTTAAAATGTTATTCTTTATCATTGTATTACAATGCATGAGGCTTAATTAGTTTGAAGTCAAGCGTCATTTGTTTAAATCTTTATTTAAATGGTGTTGTTTTGTAGTTTGCGGCTTGAGAACAAGTGTAAACCACCACTGTATTTGTGGTTTTTTGAATTTAAATGTTTTCATTGTGCACATTTGTTGGATAAACTTCTTAAAAACTCGAAATATTTTTATCCAAAGTAATTAGTTCAGTGTTATAAGGTATTTACTCTATTTACAGAAGTCTTTTAAATACTGTTAAGTTGTTTAAATCTTAGGAAAACTTATGTCCTAGTGTCTGTTTTAATGATAATAGTCCAACCTTAGCAACATGTTGCCAATACAACTTAGTTGCTAATATAAACAAAATAATTTTTAAGTCTAAATGTCACCGCAACATATTTAACTTAATTTAACGGTAGTCAACAATAGTTATGTCGTTTAATAATTAATTCAGAAACAATTTTTTGCAACAATGTTGCTACAAAATCTAAACACAATATATCCGTCAAGTGAGCGCTGCCAGAATCTATTACAATGCGGACCTAAAAGATAACGTTTTCTGAAACTCTTGTCCGTAGTTCTGTGCTTAGGTTCCCGTAGTCTAGTAGCTAGTGTGTTGGCTTATTAGACGTTAGGCCACAGTTTAACGTCACGTCTCCAACAAAACGAAATGTCAAAAAAATATTTCTACGGCGACTTCTTCTCAGCAGATTTCTGGTAAAAACTCTGAGAGTAAATAAAAATGCCATGAAAAGTTTCTCAAAAATCTTTCATTCGAAGTCGACTTTAAACTGTAGGTCCCGCCACTCACGTATAAAATTAGCGCACACAACATAAGTGGTGTGAAAAGCTAGGTCGTAATCCTCACTGAAGCGTTGTAATGACCAAATTATGTATGTACGTTTTCGCTTTCCTCAAGAATATTCTTTTTGAATACTTCAAAACAGTGATCCATGTCGACATAGATTTCAAAAACCACCACGAAACAAATCAGAAACTTTTTAATCGTTAAATTGAGTCCAACAGTGTAGGACATCAAAACGCGAAAACAATGCAGGGACCTGAAACGCAGATATTTAGTCATGCATTACGTTTAGTCCCAGTTCGTTAAGTAAAGATAGGATGCATTCGTTGCTCAGGGCAAACACGCACTGTTTACAGAAGTGTTGAGATCTGTGATATCTTCGAAGAAATAAAACCCGATGATCTTTCTAGTAAGAATACCATACAATAACTGAGGGCGGATTTAATGGCTCTTAGTGCGTTATAAGCGTATTTTCTTTGCCTCCGAAGTGATAGACCTGCTTATTCACGCCTCCACAAACATTTTCTGTAAAAAAAAGTTGTCTTTCTTGTATTCGATAGACACAATAGCTTGAGTGTAGGGTATGTGTTATACGCAATTGATGATCAACATAGCACGTGATTTACTGCACGCACTTGTTGGGATACCATCTTTAAGGTTTTGAGGCTAAATTTCCTGTAAAGTCATTCAATTGATGTCAATTACGTGGTTTATCATCTGATCGATACATCGGGGTCCTTTTTCAACTGCAGATTCGATGTTTTCTGCGTAACGATTGTACTAGGTTCGACCAAACCGAACAGAATTTCGTATTCTATCATGGTTTCTAAGATGACGCTCAGCTAAATATCGTAGTCTTTACTCTAATGGTGTGGGATGACAATGGAAACATAAAATCGGAGCAATTAGCGTTCTTAAGAGGTACAGAGGCTTATGTTTTATAGACGTGGTTTTTGTTTCTTTGGAAATATCAAAACAAAACTGTCAATTATAGCCGTTTTCAAAAATAATAGCGTCTTCCGATAGAGTAATAGTTTTTGAATCAGCGTCTGTATTTGTTTTCCTTTTCTGAGTGAGGACTTCTTCATTTGCTGCCATGCTACTTCCAAACTACGTTCTGTCTAGCAATTTCATAAGTGTAGTGTTTGGAACATGTTTTTAAATTATATTTTATTTCACTATTTTATTAGGCTATGTATGTTTAGCAACAATGTTTCCATATATTTCTATTTGCAACATTTTTTTTCCTAAGTTTAATTTAAAATTTGATTTTTTTTACTTTTTGCATTTTGTTGTAAATAATACGAGTAATTGAATTTAGAGAAATTTAGAACAGAATACCATTTATTTTATAAAATTTTTATACAACTACAACAATTTTCTCCAGTGACCTGCTTTAAATGTGCAACAAAAATTGATTTTCTTTCATATTAACCATGCTGTGGGTCAAGGTCAACAACGTGTCTTCAATTATCCATAAAATGATAGTGTGGTCAACATATAAATCATATATACATTATGCTGGCCAACTGCAAATCATACCGTGAGGCCATAAAAGCCATACCAAATCAAAATATTGTTGCATTTTCCTTCCGCCACAAGAAAATAAGTCGAATGTAATGCTGCATACGCCAGAAAATTATAATTCCAAACATGATTGCAAATTGAAAGTTGTTCTCAATAAATGCCGAAACTTAAACCCGGTTTTTTAAACCAAAAAGACAGCTGCAAAATCATTTAAAGAGGCACTCTGTCTGTCTCTCAGAAATATATTCAAAGTAAATGAATTTTCGAAAAAAAAACCGAAAAAAATTCGAAAAAAGTGCGTCTGCAACATAAATCAGGTCAAAATCATTAAACAAAAATACTGTTAAAGTTGTGGTTTCAAGTGTGTGCGCTTAAGTTGAATTAATAAACATCCTTATAAATGCTTTAAGAGAAGGTACAACGGAGAAGACCCCTTTCGAAAATTGAAAGGAATCTTAGTTATTAAGCTTCTGCTTTGGTGTTTTTTTTTTTTTTTTGAGGGGGGGGGGGTTTATTTAAGGTCATCAAGGTTTTAAATTTTAAATAAATTTCTTGGCTTGTTGCATGCGTGTAAATCTGTTGTAAACATACAATCAGAAGCTGCAGCCGTTAATAATAACCACATTAAATTTAAGACAAGTCAACATATAACACAAGTCCACTTTACTTTACTGCACTTCACTCTGCTGTTATTAACACTACCTTCATACGGCCAAATAGACAGACAAACAGTCAGTCGATGTTGGTGAAGTGCTGCAAGTCTTCGTATGCAACAATAAGTGGCGCAATTATGTTCGTGTTTATAGTGGTTATTTTCCCTTTTGATTCCCTTTAGCATATTCTCTCTTAAAAAAAAGAGAAAAAAAATCCCCTTTCAAAGCTTGTGGCAAAAGAAAGTCGCGTGCATGGGCAATTGCATCCGTCCGTCCATGCTTCCTTTCTCAAGTGCCACTCAATATTGCAGTAAAACTGTTAAAGAAATTAAAGTTAAAGCCAAGTAAGAAGTTGCAATACGTTACGATAAACATCTTAAAATTTATGTTGAATGTTGTATCAACATGAAGCTGAAGATGTTGATTATGATGATGATGACGATGACGATGCGGGTTTACATTACGTTTCCCCTTTTTAAATTTTATTCTTTTTTCGCTGTTGTTGTAGTTGTCATTCTTTTTGGCCAAAGTGTATAATTTATGTTACTTTTGTTAAACTGTGACCAAATCATAAATTTGTAATCGTATCGTAAACGTAAATAAATGTGGCATGTATTGTGTCTGTGTTGTTCCTATTCAGACAGATTTGTATCTTTAAGTACCGTTATTATTTGTTGCCACAGATGATATACACATTTTTTTTCACAAAATTTTCAAGTATCGTCAGTAAATTAAAAATATGTAAAATGAAAAAAAAGGCAAAATTTACCATGCACTTTAACAGTAAGGAATTTATTAAACTAACTCAATTGATACTTCGCAACATGTTGCTAACAGTAAGAAGTCTTAAAAAACTTTTTAGTTCTAGGCAAAAATGTGAATAACTTATAAGGAATAACAATTTTTTAAAATATATTTGACAACATGTTGCTAAACATAAATACCTAAGTCAGCATCACATTGAATGTTGCATAAGAAAACCATTTTTTTTAAATTAAAAACATAAACTCATAAACATGTTGCTGGCAACATAAACAAATAAATTAAACATTTTTATAAAAATATGTAGAAAAGCTAAGACCATGATTCTTTTTAATAATAATAAAAAAAATAAATATAAATTTAAATTTCACTTAGCAACATGCTGCTAAGCTTTCTTTGACTTTTTTTTATCGAATTAAAAAATGTTATCCATGACAACTTTTGGCACGTTTTGTACTATAAAAAATTTAATAAAGGCTTTTAGATGTTTTTAAAACAAAGTTCAATTTTAAAATTTCGTGTGGCCTGACTTCATAACATAATATTCAAATTAGTTTTGTTTTTATCGCAGGCGCTAAAAGTTTTAAATTAAAACCAAGAATACGAAGATGTCTTAATTGCTTCTCAAATATAAAGAAATATCAGGCATAAATTTACATAATCAGCTCTCGAATACACATACACACATACTCATTAGTTGGCAACAATGTTGCTACAACGTTTTAATATATATAAGACAATCAATGTTAGCAATGCTCACTAATGAACATTTTTTATTTTAAATTCATTTCGTGATTAAAAAAAATTTTTTTTAAACAAAAAGTAGGCGTTATTAGTTTTAGTTTCTTAAGTTTTTTTATTTTATTTATTTTTGAATCATTTTTTCGTCTGTTAACATAACCATTATTAGCCATTATTACCGGCTGCTTTTAACTCAAATTGGTTTTTGTTTTTTGGTCTAGCCAAGTTTTAGGGTCTTTTGTTTTACAAAACTGCAACGATTTAAATAAATATACGATAAATATTGTTTGCTTAACTATTTCAAATGCTTGTAATTTTCACGTTTAGTTATTAACATATATTAAAGCGATAACAACAAAAAAAATATGGTTTATAAATGAAACAGGTTCATAGTCATTAGTTGGCAGCAAGTACTAGTTTAAATACCATTTTTTATTTTTTTTTTATTAAGATTTGCTATTAAATAATCATATTCATTACAGGCAACGTTTAACCGTTCATACAGCTGCGTGAATTGTTTGCTTTACACTCTTTTACAAATAGTTTTGAGAAATCCAGTTAAAAATTGCTTTGGAGAAAATATTTACAAAGAAATTGTGCAACATTTCAATAGATTTTGTACTTACCATGGCCACGTAAAACAAATGTGTGTTTAATTAAGTCAATTTACTGCAAGAATATTTGTTATTTAACACTCTTTGTACAATAAATAATAAAACAAGTTAATTAGTACTTGGTTATGAACGTATCATGGTGAAAATAGTTGCAAATTAATTCAGAAATGTTCTTTATATTCAATTATAAAAATTATGGAATGTACTTTCCATTGATAATGTTTATTAAAAATGTTCATTATTTCTTAATCAACATGTTGCCGGCATTATTTTTTAAGAATTTTGTTTTGATTTTGTTATAATAACTGCAACGTTTGAAATATTAAGATTTTTAAATTCCTTATGTGTATGTATTGTTAAGCAACATGTTGCTGGCAACATTTATAAAACATTTTTTATATAAGATTTGCTATTTGACTTTTTTGCAATAGAGGTGAGAACAGGATGTGGTATGTATAAAGAGGACTTGGCTATCAGGATCTCAAACAGTCTTCCTGTTCACTGAATTGTTTTTTAGAAAGAAGTCATTGAACGGATTGTGGTGTGCAGATAGGGAACTTGGATATGAGGATCTCATACAGACTTTGAGATTACTGCAATTTCTTCCAGGCGGAAATCATTGCAATCCTTATGTCAATTAAAAGCTGCTCAGTAGCGCAGTGTTGACAAAGAATCGGTCAACCAGGCTCCATTAAGTCTCTTTAGAACGTCATTTTGATATCCAATGGTATCCGCGCATAGAGGTCCTCTTGGCCTCGATTATGTTGAATTTTAAGGTAGAGTTGAATTTCTAAGCTAATGCTTCCTGGTTATGACATAGAACCTGCTCGATCAAACGAAATTTGATTCTGTCCTCACGGTGCATTAGCTAATTGGTAGATATGACCGCTGGAATCTAGCCCTCTGGATCTACTTCTACAGAAGTAATAGAGAAAATTTTACACAATTCCATTCGTACTTTAAAAATGAGAGTAAAACTCTTACGACAGACTTTTTTGCGTATACACGATTCCTAAGGAACCTAAATAAGGTAAAATGAATGTACACCTGATCAAATGTAGTGTGGTGTTCTCTCAATATAATACGTTCTCATTATGTATTCATTGCTCTTTTCTACACAAACTGTCCGCTCTCTTCTACACAAAAACTATACCCTCTCTTAAACGCAAAGACTTGAGTTATTTAAAGAGGATTTAGACATACGACTTGTGGGATCGTGTAAATCCTCCTCAAATAAATGAATTTCGAAATGTTTTTCACAACATAATTTAAAATCAAAATTACCTTTTAAAAGTAAAATTATTTAAAAAAATAAATTTTCGATTAGCAACATATTGCTGACTATTATTTTGTTTCAATTACTTAACCAATTTTGTGTTCTGTTGCGTTATGTTTTAATTAAAGAAAAAAATTCATTAAAAATATAATTTCTTCTTAGTTAAAAGCATTTCGTCATGCGTTAAAGCATAATTTCTAATTGCTTAAAATCATATTAAAATTATTGTTTGAAGATTAAACAAAAACGAGGAAAAAAGAAGCATTTCGCCACGCTTTTAAGCATAATTTCTAATTATTTAAAATCACATTAAAATTATTGCTTAATGATTAAAGGAAAACGAGAGAAAAACCCAATGTTTTATACTAAAATGAAGGCCTATCGATTAGCATCATGTTTACTTACAAAATCTTCTTTGAAGTCAAGCAGCTGAATTACCAATTAGTTTTGATTTATTAAACAAATTTCCGGGGGCCATATTTCAGTTAAAATGCTTCAATGATTTGAATTTGTATGCTTAGAAGCGTCTTTGGTTCGCTTGAAAAACAAAATCTTAATTTGCGTTTTATACTTCAGTAAATTCTTCTTTTTTTTAATTCAGTTGTATTCAAAGATTAAAAGCTTTCAACTGTTGTCTTCATAATAATTATAGAATCTGTGAATTTTTTTTATTTTTTTTTTTTTTAGTTGTGAAAAGCATTGAAAATATTCTCGTAACAACCCTTTAAGAGGTGATGAAACATTTTTGGAATAGTTTTCTAAATATCAAAGTAATTAAGAAATGGATGGTAATAAAAAAAAAATTTTCAGCAACATGTTGCCAATCATTATAATATTTTATAATTTTTAAATGTTGCTAATAACAGTTGTAAAATAAATAGTTTCAAATACTTATAATAAACGTATTGTTTACTTTGTCGCACACAGACAAATAAGTGCGATATGACAAAAATCTCCCCAATAATTATGAATGAATCTACTGGCCAATTGGGCGCAAGCCTATATACACGAAATAATGTTTTAAAAGTAAATAGCTGTCATTCATTTATCGCCCTAAATAAAGCTTTAATTTAGTTTTGCAAACTTTCTGTGTTTTTCAATTTTAAAAGAGAGAAATATAAGAAATAAAGTTGAAGATCCAACCCAATCTTATCGAACATCAACTTAACAGTTGATGTGAAGTTGTGTTGTTTTGAAGGTATTTTTCAACATTATTTTTAGCACAATTTTTTAAAACTTCTGTTTAGAATGTTTCTCAACATGTTGCTAACATTTCCAATGACTGGTAAACTTGTAAACTTTCTGTGTTTTTCAATTTTAAAACAGAAATATTAGAAATGAACGTGAAGATTGAAAGAAATCTGATCGAACATCAACTTGAGAGATATTCACGTGTTTTGAAGATATTTTGCAAGTATTTTCCAACATTCTTTTCAGTACAATTCTTTAAAAATTGTATTTATTAGAACGTTTCTCAACATGTTACTAAAATTTCCAAAGACTGATAGAGTTTAACAGCAACATGTCGTCGACACTACTTTTAACTGCTCTACTGAAATACTATCTTCTTAATTTGTTATACCTTACAGTGGGTTAAAATCTATGTGGCGCTGTTTAGTTTGTTTTAGACCTCCGGTAAAAATTGTTTATGCCTGTTAAACATTTACATGGTTTAGTAAATATTTTAACTGACTTTTGTTTTCTGTTTGTTTTTTAATTTTCTGAAGAAAAAAAAAGAGGAAGAAAAAAATATTTCATCAGATAATAATTGTTTAAACAATTACTTGAGTTTACTGCAACTACAAATTAAATATGATTTCATTTGTTTTCTTTTTTTTTGTTTCTTTTTCTTTGTCTTTTACTAAATTTGAATAAAAAAAAAAAAAAATTAAAAAATTTTTATCTTTGGTTTATTCTTCCACATAATGGTTTTGCACATTAAAACAAAGGTTTGGCTCTTTTACTCAATTGCCTTTTTCATTTCATTTCATTTTGTTATTTAATTTAATTTTTTTTCAAAAACTTTTTCTTTTTTAGGTTTAAAATATTTCAAAAAAATTTTTGTTTTTGTAGATCGTAAAGATGTTTAAAATTTACAGAAAAAAAATATTGTTTAATTAAAATAGAAAAAAGAAAATCCAAATATTTTAAAAAATAAGTGCATTTTTCTGTTAAAAAAAATTAATTTCTTAAAAAAAAAAAATAATTCTGTTGTCAACATCAAATGATACCGTGTGTTAGTCTCGCGGAAACCAGTGTACTGGGCAACATGAAGGAACGTGTTAAAGAAATGAAGGTCTTCGGCTGTAGGCTGAATTTCTGGAATAATATTAGTCAAAGTTTGACTAGTTCAAAAGGTATGTTAAAAAGCTATATTTAAGATAATCCTGAAACATTTAGCAACATGTATACAAACCACAACATGTATAGAAATCCTATTTTTGTAATTGTGTAAATAATAATAAATTTAAACATTTTTCTAATTATAAAAATAGTTTTCACTACGAATTTACAAATTTATGAGTCCGCAACTTGTTGATAAGAGGTGAAATGATTTAATAAACATTTAAGATGTCACAGTTGTAGTTAGAAATTAAAATTTCTATTTTAGTTTCCAAAGCATGATACTTATACATACCTTAGTTTCTATAGAAGCTATTGTTTCTAAGATCTCTCTTATCTCTATCTTTTTTTTATCATTAAGCCTTAGCAATTTGAAATTAAATTACTATAGAAACGTGTATCTAAAGTCTTGTATGGAAGTTTTAGCAACATATTAATAGCAATCGGTTTAGGTACTAAAGCCACATTTCAGTTTTTGTGTACCAAAATCAAATATTATTAAATAGTTTCTACTTCTTTTCTTTGTTAAAGTTGTGTTTGAACAACTCTTAACAACATTTTTATTTCTTAGCAACATGTTGCTTATTTATTTATATTTTTTAATGAAATAGTTTCTAATTTGTTAGTCTAATTTTTTTTTATCAAAATTTTTATTATATTTATATTATTATATAAAGGTTGTGCGCGAGATTTAATTTTAAGCAACGTGTTGATATTTTTTTTTTCTACGAATGACCCACATTCTACTATGGTTTCCAAACTATGGCAATTGGTCATTACAACTCTTTAACAAACTAGTTTTTAACAACACCCATGTTGTATATATTCATTTTATCTACGTAGTACCGGACCTACAATTTAAATGACTCCGAACGCGATGTTTTTGAGAAACTTTTCAGTTCAATTTTATTTTACTCTCAGAGTTTTTGCCACAAGACTGCTGACAAATTTAATATTTTTATATTTTGTATTGAAAAGTGAACTGAGGTTTGAATCATGCGCTCGCATCTAATAACCCAATACTTTACCTGTTAGATTACGACGACCTCAGTAGTGCACTGGGTTGAAATTAAGAAAATAGGTGGTGAAAAGTATTATTATAAGAAGTAATATAAAGTAATATGGTATGTAGGCTGAAAAAATTTTTGAAGGAAGTAAATTACGTTAGTAGGGAGGAAGGGGAACGAGTCCTCCGTTTAATGCCTTTCACGACAAAATATCGTTTATTCTTAAGAACTTCTTAATACACTAGTTTCAGCTACACATATTTTACATACACAATATAACTCGCTAGAGAGTCAATAAGGGAATCTCGTGCGTTTAAAAATCTATCAATTTATTTGTACACTCAACTTCTTTTTTTAAAACTAAATTTTATGGAATAATTGAGTGAAGTTTCATTGGTAGTGTAAGAATTTCAGTAAAAGTAAAATACAATTTAAATGAGCTGTCCTCTTGAATTCTTAAAATAGAATTCTGTTTAGAAACGTGTGAAAACTTAGACAACACGTACGTCTATTAAACAACACTAGTCCTTGTCACTGTCTGAACTATAGATGTCTCACGACCACTTGGTTTTTTGATATAATATTCGCTGTATTGAGTTTTTGTGCAATCAAGAATCTTTAACCCTTTGCACTCGGCACCGTTTCGGACGTTATCTACCAGCAACTCGACGCCACTTTTTAACGAAACGTACATCCTGGAAAGGTGATATTATAGAGTATAATTTTAGAACCAAGTAAGGAATTGTAATGAAATTTGTTTTATATAAATTTGGAGACATTGAAGAACACATATTTACAAAAAAATATCAAAAAAGTTGTTATAATTACTTAGCATTGTGACAGTTCTTTTATCTTTCCACGCAAGAGGTTTAATATTATTTTTTCTATATGCCACTGTATTTTTTGATTAAAATTTTGGTTAACATAAAATTTTGCATTTTTACGTTACGGGTAAAAAAAGACTTTGGAAATAACTAAAGGTAAATTACAAAAACACAACACTGTCTTATTACTGCAAAGATATTTTCCATTCGACGCTTCAGTACGAACTGATATCTTATAGATTTTTTCTCTCGGTTATCGGATTTCTTTATTATCGTAACAGAAAACCACACGAGAACAAGTGTTTCTTCAAAATTGCGGGGAATAATTCCATTGTCCGTAATCGCTAACAAACTATCATGTCCCCTCAGAGGAGACAACCGAGAGATATGCTAGACTTACGTTGTCCCCTCAGGGTTAATGATATATTTCTTGGACGCAGATACATATATACGTAACCAATGCTATTGTCATTTCCAAAATAGTATCTAAACTTAGAAGTTAAAGAGAGAGAAGGTTATTAAGCAAGATTAGAAATAGATTTCGAGATAAAATATAACCTTGTGGTAATTTAATTTAAACTACACGTATCAATATTTTAATCAATCAATAATTAAACTATAGTGGCTTTTTATTAGTTAATAGATAAAAATTCCTATTTATCCAGACCATATCAAGTTTGGCAACATGTTGCCTGTCAATAACACCTAAAATTATCGATTAATGGTTTATATACATTATTAAACCCACATTTTACTTTTTTTTTTTAATTTGAATTTTCAATTTCCAATCTATTCCATGTATCATTCATGAATACTTCATGAACAATATTGAAATGTTTAAATAAAAATATGGGAATAATAAATTGCATTTAATGTTTTGCCATTATTTGCTGTAATTAAGCCAGTTATTTTGCATAATATTTATAACACAACTAATTTGCTGTTGTTGTTCTTGTTTTTCTGTCATTATTCGTGGTTTCAAAGATTTCTTGAACACTTGTCTGATTATCGGGGAATAAATTGTTTATGATTAATACACGTGAATAGAGAGAAAACAAATAACCATTAATAGCAATTCGCTTATTACGATTTAAGCCAACAATATTTGCTCAAGTGGTAAGCAGAGAGAGGAAAATTGGTTTAAAAAAGAACCAGAAAAAATCGATTCTAATTTGAAGCCATTGTGCCTGCAAGAAAATGAAAACAAATCTGTCTACATTACTATGTCTATTTCTACGTTGCTATAGACACACTGACTGACTAAATGTCTGTCATTGTGAATTGACATTGATGTATGAATGTATAACTTTCATACAATTACCATGTATTGTATACATCGATACAAGTATCCAGACAATGGCAACATTTATTTTTTTTTGTGTTGTTCAAGCCAGAATAAGAAAAGATCCATTACAGACGCCAATATTTAATATCGTAAATTATTTCTTTGAATTTCTTTTGTCAATTTCAATGATTGCTTTTATTTTCCGTCTAAACAAACTTGGCAAGCTAGAAAAAAATGTCTGTTTTAATTTTTTAATTCTTTAATTTTTTATTTCAATTAATTCTTTATTGTATATCTTATTTAATAAATATTGTCAGATATTAATAATGACTGGTCTGCTTGAAATAGAAGTTTTTTTTTCTTATAACAAAATATGGTATTGTGTTAATGAGTTTTGACTATGTTCTTGAAAATAAGACTTAATTTGTTCAACTCATATCAATGAAGTCTCACCTTATTTTGCTAGTTAAACAAGTGCAAGAATTTGAAAAGAGGAAAAGATAAGGGAAAATTGAAAGGGGTAGAAAGAAATGAAAACGAAAATAAAGAATTTAATTTTTTTTTTTAATTGCTTAGCAACATGTTGCTGGCAATATAAACTAAACATTCAGTGAGCTTTTCCTGTCCTGCAGATACATATATCCTACATATGTTTAAATGAAAATATATTTTTTAGTTCATTAAGAAAATGGTATGTTAATGATATTATAAAATAAATGTATGTAATATGCTGCTAAAAAGATTTTCATTAGAAATCCTTCACAAACTAAATGAATGAATGTAATACGTTGGTTGCTAAACAAAATGTTTTTCAGCAAAATGTTGCGAATAAAATTCTTTAAAACCGTAAACAAATTTTCCATTCTTAAATTGCCTTGATTGCTTCGTTTGAAGGAAATATATATTGCTACTGTAATAGATGCTATAATTTCAGAAAAATTGTACTTAAAAATGGCAGAAATTAATGATAACGAATAAAACTTTACATTTAATTGCAATTCAATTTATTAGCTGTTTCTAGCAACATGTTTATGGAAATAATTAAGAACTCAATATGAGTTACAATTTTTTATACAATATCAGCACCTAATGGCCAAAACTATTCTACAAAATCATTTTCAATTGAAAACATTATTTGAAATCCTTGGAAGAATATTTTTTCATAAATATTAACCGGAATATTTTTATACATATTTTTACTTCGCCATTTTATGAATAATGTTGCAAAATGTTTCTTTCAAACTTTAGTCAAAATGTTGCTAAATAGAAAATGTTGACGAAGATTACGTTAACTTTTGCAACAAACGACGCGACGTTATTATAAATCTTTTCTAAAACTAAATTTTTATTTATAATGCTCCAACAATTTTACAGTTTGTATCATACAAAACTGTAGCAACATTTTGGTGGAGAAAATTTCAAGAGTTATTTTGCAACATCTTTTTCCCCTTAATTCGTCACAACAATCCTTCAGATAGGAATACGAGACCTAACTTTTCACAGCACTTAAGTTATGTGTGTTAAGTTTAATCATGAGTGGCGGAACCTACAGTTTAAAAGTCAACTATGAACTACAGATTTTTGAGAATATTTTCATTGCAATTTTATTTTATTTACTAAATAACTCTGTCTCTACGTAATTCTGCATAACTTTGTATTTTTATCATAAGATTGCAACAAGTTGCTAAGAAAACTATATATTCCTATATTTTGTTTGTTTAAAATAAAGGTATTTCAGTAACAATTCGATTTTTAGTAGTTTTCTCAATGTTCCTTTTCAGTTTGCAACATGTAGCTAACGAAATTATTAATTTTTCAAGTTGTCTTTATTACGTCATTGTAAACATTATAATTTTCTTGTATTATCTTTTAATGTTGAGCATCATGTTGCCAATATATGATTATTACTCATAAACTTTTAAATATTCTTTTAGCATCATATTACGAAAATAATTACTTTCATTGTGCTCACTTCTCATTTTTATCACAATTTTCTGGCATTTGCAATTAATGTTGCTTATTAGTTTGCAACATGTTGCAAACAAATGTAATTATATTTTTGTTGTTATCTTTTCAATTTATCTGTTAAACTTTAAATCTAAAATATTTGTATAGAAAATTCATCTTGTTTTTCCCTATTTTTTCTTTCGATGCCATCAGTTACGAAAATCTAATCTTTAGTTTGTCATCAATAGTTTACATGTTGCCAGCAAATATATACGTATTTGTTGTTGGTTTTCTTTCTGCGACATTAGCAATTTTTATGCGCATACAATGTTAAGTTTTACGTATTTAAAGTTGACATACAAGACAAGATTTGTTTTAAATGATAATTTAAATAATGGTGATGTATTACTATATAATAGCGCTCTGTCAGTTTGTAACTATGTTGACTGTGATTTGAGCTGCCATTTTGGCTGTCCGTCCAACTGTGCTGTATTCACCCCAATTTTTTGAATGCCAATGCATGTGTTTTTTTTTTTTTTTTTTATTATTTTGCTAATCTACTGCAAAACCTAAAAGATTTGAATTATGCTGCTGCAATCAAAATGATGTTGCAACATATTAAATGATGGTTGACTGAAAGCTCGAATCATATTCATGTTCAAACAGATGTGACAGTTTAAAAGGCAATAAAGCATTTTGAATTAAAGAATTTCAAAATTGATTTGTTTCACTTACATTTTGTCATTTGCGTATGATTTGTTTTTAGTTTGTTACTGGCAACATTAAACATTTTTGAAAGTATGTTACAATGTTGTTGAAAAACTGCAGTCAGTTTTGTCATTTCGTTGTTAAGTTTTGACCTCATTTCACTTTTAATCAACAACTTCTTATTTTTTTCGTAATTAATCTTTGCAAACTCCATTGTAAATAAAAAATCCTGTCATTAGCTATCGTTTTAACGGTTGTATTTTAATTCTCTCTCTTGTCATGCTGGATTTATTGTGATGTTGGAGTATCTACAAAAGAAAAGAAAAAGGAGACGTTAATTCTGTGCACTTAATTAACTTTTTCAGCTTCATTATCTTTAAACAATAAAAACAGAAAATAAAACTTATGAAAAAAAAAAACGAATTAAGAAAAAGAGAAGAATCCTATTAATGTGAAACGGTGGTTCTTTCATATCCTTTGTCTTCTTTCCATCTTACACATACACACACTATTAACTTTATTTAAACCCATAGGTTTAAACCCAGGCAGTAAATTATCATTAGCAGTTGGCTGTAAAAGAAATTAATGCTTAAGCAGAACTTAAAAGGAATCCAAATTTAAAAATGTTTTTTATAAACATTTCCTATCTCACTACTAAAAGAAATTTAGCAACAAAACTTTTCCACCTGGCAACAAAGTTGCTGAAAAAAAAACCTTTAAAGTTTCAAAAGAAATTATATCCCACAATACCGTTTGGAATCTTTAAGCCTACTATCCAGTTCCTCAATACATTGAATACATAGCCATTTCTGCTTACACAGCTGTGACACAAAACATGACCAACTCTCTCTTCTGAGTCTTCTCAGAATCTACGGAAATCAGAGATATTCCTGTTTAATCTATTGATTCTGTGTCTAAAGAGCTTTTTGAACTTCCTCCTACTGATGCTTACTACTAGTTTGGGCTTGTAGAATTTAGTTTTGGCCTTAAGGCTCTTGAGACCCTATAGTCCAATCTACAGTTTGTGAGTGAATCGAACCTTCTTTCGATAGTTCCAAAGAAGAAGCTTTTTGGTGGTTTCTTTCCATAAAGTCCATCTGCAATTTCGTTGCCAGTGACGTCGCAATGACTAGGTAACCAGCATAGTCTAAATCAATAATTCGACATAGAACCGATAACTAACTCCTTACTCTCACAGACTATATGTGAGCTATAAACTTGTCCCTTCAAAGCCTGCAGTGGAGACGGATTATCTACAGAAATTGTTGCCCTTGAGGTTTTGTTTCATCACCAGTACCTTGCTACACTACATTTCATTGTAGGACTATACGATTCTCTGTTTTTAATTCCATAGATTAAAACACCTGGTCCTGTGCCCGTCTCCATTTTGAACCCGTCCGTGAAAATAGTCCAGTTCCTTTTCAGAATTCCCTATGACACCGGTTTATCACTGAAGTAAATTATTCTGGTTATAAACCCCATCGTTTCGGCAGTCGAAATGAGTTAACCCTACCAGTTCAACAGTACCGAGTCGGCTATCCTACATTAACTTACTGAACATAACTCATTCAGTATAAAGAGAATTCTAGCATATTCCTCAATCGACACTAGGTTAAGGACGACATCAAAATCGTCTAAACTGTGCTTCTACAGGCAGTTGTGAGGCCACAGAAGCATTTCTCTGTATTTTATACAGAATATTCCTATTGTGTCTTAATTTTAATGTATTCCACCAATTTGCGCATCGTAATTATTTTTAGAATTTTTTTTCAAGGCACCACAAGAGTGCTCGGTCCGGCTTTTAAGATGTCCGCAATAGATTTAAATTATTTCTTTTAAAATAAAACTATTTTTGAACGCGCTTCATTATTAACCTTCAGCAACAAGTTGCATCAACATTTTGTATATAAGTTATCGTATTGTTGTGCAATTCATTACTTTAAATATCTGTTTTCTAGACAAAATTTAAGATGTGTCTTTCGACATTTTCGCAATATCATCATCATATAATAGCAATGTCGTGCTGTTACTTAAAAAACAGACAAAATAAAAATGCTAAAGTGTCACTTATATTTTGTTTTTTCCGTCAACATTACATGCATATAATGTACTGGATATTCATACTACACGCCGTATAGAGCTTTGTAAAAAGTGTAGGCGTTATAAAAATATTTTCGATGTTGCTAAAAAAAAAAGAAAGAAGAAAAAAAAAAAAATCCAAGACATTACTAGAAAAGGAGGTGGGGTACATATTTTATCCATATAATAACATTTTTTTTCTCTTTAAATATGTGTGCATGTATGTATTATTTTTTCGTAGCTTTAAAGCATTTTCGAAAAGGGAGAGGTTGAATTGTTTTTAACACCTCTGGAACTTTTATTTTATTTTAGTTTTTTAAATATATTTCTTCTTCAGTTTCTGGAAATTCTATTTGATTATCTCTGGTGTTCATAATTAGCATTCTTGAAAAGACTCGCAATTATTGTGTATGCATCACATCGAAGCGGAAGTTACTTTTCGCTTACATCGCATTTCTAATTATTATTTGAAGCCTAACATAAAAGAGAAGAAGGCATACGCTATGTAATGAAAAGAAAAGAAAAACGATTTTTGAATTCAAAAAACAATTACACTTAAAAGTCTTACCTGTAGCAACATGTAGCTGGAAATATATTAATACAAGAAAAGTTTACAGAACTAAGCTTATAGTTTGTATCATGAATAAAATAAACAAATTTAGAAAATCAAAAAAATAAGTACAGAATATCTTACACAACGGCAAAGTCTGCAACATGTTGCTTAATTCATATTATGTTGCTAAATACGCACACAATTTTTTATCCTTCTGTACATTTTAGGTAACATGTTAAACAAACGTAGAGAGCAATGAATGTATATGTTAAGCAGCATGTTTATATAAATAAAAACACATTTAAAAGTTCATATACATACTTATATTTTAAGCGATAAATCAAATAAATACCCAATTTTTTAAGCAACATGTGGTTAATTAATTACAAATGAACTTCATAGACTTCCGAATATTTTCGACAATATTTTGATAAACATTATTAAAGATAATTTCTAGCCTTCCTACACATTTTAAGCAATGTGTTGTTGACTGAATATTAAACAAAATAACTTAATTTTATTGTATTTTAAGCAACATATTGCTAAATATATATTAAAGACTTACATAACCCATATTCTCAATTACTTATAACATGTATGAAATATAAAAGGAATAGTTTTTACCACAATTTAGCTAATATGTTGCTAAGTAACTTTGAAGTTTTTATAGTTTTTTTACATATTGTAGGCAACATGTTGCTAATCAAATATGAAATAAATTCATAGCTTTCGGTGTATCTGGAGTATTATGTTGCTGAATAAAGCAATAACAAATTTGTCTTTTTCTATATTAAAAGCAACATGCTATGAAATAAATATTTAAAAAATTCATTCATATGAAATAAACTCATTGCCTTCGGTGTATATGAAATATTATTTTGCTGAATAAAGCAATAAATATTTAAGAATATTTAAGAAATTCATTTCGTTCTCTATATTTTATGCAACATGTTACTGAATAAATATTAAGAAATCATACTTATCTATATATTTTAAGCAAGGTATTAAGAAAAATTGTAGTTTTCTAAATTTTTAAAGCAACATAATGCTATAGAAATATTGTAAAAATGCATAGCCTCTAGCATGATTAAACCAACATGTTGTTAAATAAAGCTGTTAGAAATGTCTATTGTAATCAATGTGTTAAAAGATTTTATATATAATAGACACTTTAAGCAACATGATGCTACACAAATATTAAGCAACATGTTACTGAATAATATAGAAAATTCACAAATCGATGTACAATAAATACGAGAATGAAACAAAAGAGAAAGGCTTCTCTTTTATAATTACAACAGAATAACACAAATAATACTAACACCAGTAATATCAAGTGTTATTGTGGAAACATATTGCGACAATATTTGGCAGAATGCTAAACTTCAAACACAATACTGAAACTAATGATTATTTTCAATAAATTTAAAAACTTTAGAATAAAGTCATTAAAAAATGTTGTCATCAAAATATATTTAATGCAGAACCTTGGCAACAGATATATTTTTAATGCAAAAGTCTAGCAACATGTTGCTAATTTTTTTTTATATATTGAAACAAACATTTTTGGCTAACAAAATGTTGCTAGTAATATAGCGCACTACAACTGGTACAACTACTTGAATTCTATATTTTTGCAATTATGTATCCAGCAACTTAGTTGTTAGAGAATTAAGAAAATTTCAAAAGAATACGTTTTATTCAAGCGGAAGTTTCTTATTATTATTTTGTTTTTTTTTCTACTTTCAGCTTAATTTCTGTTTCGTTTTACTTCTCTTTTTTTGTTTAAAACATTATTTTATTTGACGTGTAACACGCGAAATAAACTCGCATTTCTGAATAAATTTATCTGTACTTGTATAATGTGGAGAAAATGAAAAAACGAAATACCCGCTAATACTTAAAGCGAGGTGTTAAATACAAAAATGTTTTACGATGTTCATAACATGTCATCACCTCTTTTGTTTGTTTTTATTTTTTCTGTATAATGAGACAAATTAAATTAAATTGTTTAAAGTGTTAAAAAAGAAAGAAACAAATTTAAAATTTGCATAAATTAGTGAGAAATCATTTTTAAATAATTAAAGAATGAAAAAAAAAAATACAACATACAAGGCATGCATTTTAATTTAAAAGACATAAAAAATAGCATAAAAGTTATTAAAAATAAAAAATCTAAAACTAGAACACATTAAAATAGTATTTGAAGAAAGGAGTTTGGCAATATAAAATATTCAACATGTTGCTAAACATGATGAAATTGTGTGGATTAAAATTTATAAGAATATTTGGATTTTACGAAGAATTTTTGTTTTGTTTTTTGCTTTCTTCTAATTATTTGAAACATTTTATGTGATACATGTATGTAATAGATAACATGTTGCTAAACATCGCGAACATTGTTCTTCATTAGTATGTAGTAAACAATGAGTATGTGGCAAATAGTTAATGTCTACGGTCTTAGATTTTTGTTCTTTTAAATATCAAAAATTTTGCACATGTTGCGATTTAAAGTCTAAAAAAAGTGCAATGTTGCTAAATTTAACTTTTAGAAACGAAAACGTGTTGAAAGGTCTGCACGAGTAGCTTTAATAGTCCATAGCTGGAGGTTGACAGCAGTTTACAGTCTGTGGTCTTATATTTTTGACATCAACTTATATTTTTGACATCTTATATTTTTGACATCAATTTTATGACATCAACCAGCACATTTCCGTAAAGAGGTCGAATCGAATCGATTACTACGATGTAGTGTAGGCTTTAAGGGATCTGAGTGATCTCATAGAAACTCTTAGACATTTTTGCTGATAATCCTTTTCGATCCTTTGAGGAATCTAGAACAGCCACAAAGTATCTTCCTCCCCCGGCTCCTAGTAATTTTTTCTTCGGTTTGTTTGATTCATTAATCAAGTTTTTCCGGCTAAGCAGTTTGTTATTGTTATTAGTATTGGATTGTTGCATCTTTTGTCTCCAAAATTAGAGCAACATGGTGTTATGAACATTGGCATAGCAGTAGGTAGTGTATGTCTACAGCAAAATTTCACAGTTAGGCAGAGGAAGACAAAACTTCGTCTCTTGGAAAATATGCTACGACTTGTCTGCTGTCTCCAATGTTAATTTCAGTCCATTGTCACAAACTTTGTAAGACCAAAATAGTTAATACCTTCCCTTATATAGGCTCAGGTTAATGTATGCCTGTTATCACATGTTAACATTCCGCTGTTAGTTAGGATTCATGAATCAGCAGCACTATGCTCAGATTAAATTTAAAAAATTTCTTTGGCATCAGTCACCGTAGTCTAGTAGGTAGTCTCCAACAAAGCAATATAAAGAAAATATTTCCTCGGTAAAAGATTTTTGGCAAAAGATCTGAGGGTAAGAAAAAATTGGCTTGAAAAGTTTCTCTAAACAAAAATAAAAAATCGGTAGTTCGGAGTCTAACTACGACTACAGTTTAAACTGTAGGTCCCGCCACTCATGCATAAAATTAATACACACAACATAAGTGGTGTAAGAAACTAAGTTGTAATGCTGACTGAAGGGTTGTATTGATCAATTATGTATCTCTTTGCCATTAGTGCCGATACATTTTTTGCGTAATGGACTTGGACCTGAATAGTTCGTTGACTTACCAACAATGAATGAAGGGGTAGAGCCTGCGTTTGATGATTAGTTCTTACTATACATAGCTGATGAAGGGTAAAGAAAATTGCTGCAAAAGAATGAATTGCGAGATAAATTATTTTAAAACAAATTGAAAGTTTAACTGCTTAGTTTTCCGTTATCCTTCAAACATGTTGGCAACTTATTAATGAGTTGTTATTTTTTATAATCTATTGATAGTGTTAATGATAAAATATATGTATATAGTATGTATGCACGTATCAATAGATTGGAAATGTATTTACTTTAGGTAAAGGTCACTTAATTTCCGGCCTAACCCATTTTTATTTTCTTAAGGCACTTGTACCAAATTTGTTTTTTAAACAATTTTTTAACAACTGGCATGATTTGCAATTAAAATGTTATGCCAATAAAACGAAACTATAAAAAAGTGACGTTAAATCAACAGACAATTAAAACACGTGTTAGCTTAGGGTATCAAAAGCTTAAGACAAACAAATATTTCGGCTCGTTGCTTAAAAAATAAAATGAACATTAAAATAACCACACAGAAACATACACATAAAATTTCAAATTTTTTGTTTTTATTTAAACTTCCTGTCGGGCGTAAATAAAAATTGAACAAATAAATTTTTTTTTTTTTTATTAAAAATTGTTTGTGATTTATTTATTTGCATTTCAAGTTCATTGTTTTAAGCCGTAGCCAAAAGTTGTCAATGGCGTTAAAAACTGAAGCAAATTTGTAAAAAAAAATTAAAGGAACACACAATTTAATTGCGATTTTTATAAAAAAAAAAAAAATAATTTTGAAAAAGTTTAACAAAATCAGTGCCGTATTTAAGCAACCAATTTACACTGAATTCTTTGGAATATTTGTATCTAAGCAGGTTTAGATTACACAAATTCCTCTGAAAAATAAATGTCGATGCAACGAGAACCTTGGTAGCTGAGTAACTTATACCATATGCTCGGTGTAGTGTAACAGACCAGAGTCTCTGGTGTGAATCGACCCCACGATCCTCACGCTAACTGTCTAGCCCACTACTCACTAGACTGTCAGGGCACTCAGTCAAACCAATTGTAGGACGTATACCTCTAGACAGTAAAGTCTGAGCTGTCATAGTTGAGCTTACTTAAAAAGTTATACTTTATGGTTTGACGAGTTTTTAGTTTGTTAAAGTCCCACAGAAAATCTAAAGATTTTTGCTGTTAAAAAAGAGACACAAATTACGTATTATGTTAAATAATAGTCGTTAGGGAATCAATAAAGTAGAAGTACAATGTTCCCAAGTAACCGCCATAGCTCTCTGCAAGTTTGAAATCTCCATTAACATGTTGCCTCAGAACAATATTTAAACTAAACTCATCTAATGGGTTCCTATCTCATCTGTGAGTTGTCTCTTTCTCCCGTTCGTAGAGAATGAAAGCTGGTCAGAGTATCAAGGTTAAAAGCCTCATGCTTTTAAGGCACAATTTTGGAAAGATTCTCAGCAGATTTCTGGCAAAAACTCTGAGAGTAAATAAAATTGCCATGAAAAGCTTCTCAAAAATCTGTCGTTCGGAGTCGACTTTAAACTGTAGGTCCCGTCACTTACGCATAAAATTAACGCACACCACATAAGTGCAACAAAGTAAACAAATAATTAAAGATAGGCGTGGGCATTGTAACCTTAAACAATACTCTACTTTTCCTAATACAAATTAAGTAAATTTTTTTGCAGTTGTCGTTGTAATAGATTCAAAATAACATGAACATTTCTTTGTTAATCTATTACAATAATTCCGACAATTGATATAACCTATACATTAAGGTCGTTTGTATTTTTGTTTAAAGAAACAATTTTTTCTGTTATTTAATCATGATTATTAAAATTTTTTTTTATCTAATATTAATAGTTTTACACGTTTTTAATCCAACACTTTTTTTTAATTTTTTTTTTATTTTTTTTAAATTTATTTTTCATTTTTTTTAACGAAGTTTAAATATAGAAAAATCTTTTCCCACATAATTTATGTTGTCTTGTCATTAAACATTAGCGTTAACAAAATTTTAAAATTTTTGCATTTAAACAGGAAAAAAAGAAAAAAATAATTTTAGGCCTGAACAAATTGATTTTCCATACAAAATATTTAAACGTTTAAAACTTTATACAATTTTTTTTTTGCCTTCAAATTCTTGGCCAAATTATGCAAAATTTAAACGCCTATTATTGATTACAAAAAATTAAGAAAAAAAGAAATACTTAAAATATGAAAACATTTTACAAAAACCTTATGATGTTTACCGTGTTAAAATAACAAAATAATATAAAAAAATATTAATAAAAATAATAATAAAAGTGATTAATGGTAGACCACCGTTTTTTTTTTTTTATAAAACAAAAACATTTTATTTGTTTTGTCGGAATTTTTTTATATTTTTTTTTTTATAAAACCTTAAAGCGGTATTTAAAAAATTTCTTAAATAAAATAAACTTGAGAAAAAGTTCTTTTTAACACAGTAATCTGACCCATATTTTCTTCTTTTTGGTTGGCGTTTTGTTTAGAATTATTTGCTTAAAAAAATGTTAAAAATCTCCTAAAAAAACTCTAAAAATATATTCCATTGTTTTAGTTTTCAAAAACATTTTTTTTCTTACATTTGCGTGCCTCACGCTAATAATTCATTTTGCTTTCGGTTACAAAAAAAAGAAACTAAATATGTGTGCTTTCAAAGCATATAATTTTTTGAATTTTATGCTTTACAGCAACACACATGCTTTTTGGAAACTTTTTTCCTTCTTTGTCGCATTGTTAACGGTCAAGTTTTTAGAGATTTAATCTTTACAGTCAGAGAGAGAGAGAGAGGGAGAAAGAAAAGACCTTCAACTTAAGCAAGTTTTTTTCTTGGAGGTATTTGTGATATTAAGAAAAAAATTTAGCTTAGTATTCCAAAATGTTTTTCGTTTGATGCAAATGATTAGTTTCAAAGGTTAAAATAATGTTGGATTGTTGTATACAACTGTCCTAAATGTCTATGAAATTTGTTTCTACCTTGTTCAAGTGAATTTCAGCAATTTAAAGGTGATCATAAAGATCGAATAAAACAAAGTTAATCTCAATGTATGGACTGCGGAGGCAATATTATGTTCTATTGCGACGTCATAGTCTAGTATTTAGTGTGTTGGCTTATTAGACGTGAGGCCACGATTCAAACTCCACGTCAACATCTTCAACAAAACAAAATATGAATAATATTTCTCCGGCGACTTCCTCTCAACAGATTTCTTGCAAAAATCCTGACAGTAAATAAAAACTTACATGAATAAGTTTATAAAAAATCGGTTGTTCGGAATCGACTTTAAACTATAAGTCCTGCCACTCATATATAAAAATGAACGAACACAACATAACTAGTGTGAGAAATTAGGTCGTAATCCTGACTGAAGGGTTGTAATGTGGTAATATTTATGCACGAGTGGTGCATATAGGCTGCCTTCCAAAATGTTAGTTGCTTTGTGTTTGAACAAAGTATCGTGTTTCATAATGCCGCTGTACAAAATAAATACAATGTATTCTATTTTAAAACGTCGTCAATGTGTATTTTTAACGCAGTCAAAAAGCAATCTGGCATCGGATTTACAGTTGATGCATTGTTTGGTTACTTTGTATATCTACATAGTTTATATACAGTAGTAGAACTGCATACAAACTTTGTATTGATACATTTTGGAAGGCAGCCATACTATAGTTTAAAGTTGATTTTGGACGAATTTTGAGAAACTTTTAATGACAATTTTATTTCACCATCAGAGTTTTTGCCAGAAGACTGCTGAGAGGATGCCACAGAAATAAATATGGGGTTTGAATCACGGCCACACGTCACCTACTAGACGTCACCATAGTCAAGCACATGCTTCAAGTGAGACAAATAACCTTTTCCTAGTTATAGACGCCATCAGCGATGGTCTCGTAATCATTATTACTTCTATAAATCTCATTCTGCGAAGGTTTGTGAACTTTGAATACTGACCTGTGCAGAGATTCTTATAAGATCACGCTATCTTTCTAATCCCTGCTTTAAGTGAGAGAAAAAGATACGCCAATCATATCCCTGGTGGCAGAGTGGTTTATTGAGTAGATTATACTTAAGCTAATGCCAGAGTGCTCGCTAGAACCTTATCTTCTTATGTGATCCTTCAAAAGTTTCCACAAAAAAAGGGGAAGCTATAAACAACTATGTGCTGCAAAATCTTTAGTCTGTTTTTTTTTTCTAGATTCAAAGACCTTTTCCAGTTATTAATACATAATCTTTGCGTGCAAATGCTTTTCGCAGTTCATCTAAAAGTACAAACAACCACCAAGACCAACTTTGTAGTTGGATCCCCTGCAATATTTTGTTGTAAGGTAAACTAAACCACAAGATATCTTATTGTGGGTTTGGGAGGTAAACTATGCTCAGCATATCCTTTCGATAACAGTGCAATAAAAATGATTCTTATGGATGTCAGCTTAGGATCTACTTTCTGTATAAAATACTGGCGCTCTCATAAAGTAACTCCTTTTTTACAGAGCCGGCGAATAGATTTTCTATATGAGAATCTCGCTTTTTTAAAATAATAAATAAATTTGTTTTTATTTTTCTAGTTTTAGCCTGCTGATTAACGTCAAATATCCAATTTACCATTTAGTTCTAACGTCATTTCTAAGAAAAAAACGACCAAAAAGTCTTTAACAAACACTCGCCAAAGTCACATTTGGCACGCTTCACCGTTAATAAATGCAAGTCTCGATGTAAGTTTTAAACCGAAAAATAAAAATTAAATGAAAATTAATTTTAAACTAGAAACGCGTCTGTTTTAAAAACTAGAAAAATAAAAAAAAACACTGACGTAGTTCTTATACACACGCTCACTTGGGGGTATTCACATGTTTTTAAATCTTTTAACGTTGCATTCTATTGCATTGGGAAGTATGCCAATGAATGGTACATGGTAACCGTAATTTTGGCAGCTGTTCAATACATTTTTCTTGCAATTATTTTTAACACATTCGAAGTCAAGTGATTGATTACAAAGGATTTGTATTGTACTCGACTGCGTCGTCAGCAGAATACACATTTAGGAGTAATTTTTATCGTAGCTTAAGGAGTAAAACAAAAAATGGAAATTGGCAAACAGCGGCACTGAAGATAAGAATTGGCTTACGTAATGTTAAAGCTGGCATATGATACTCATGAGTAGGCAAAGTACCCCATTTAGGGTAAAAGCCGCTTCTCAATGCTTAACTCTGAAACTCGTGGCGAACTTCACTTATTGAGTTCTACTGTTTCTCAAGATTTGCCTGGTTCTGTTACGATTTTTGTTGATTATGATAGGGTGTGAATTAACACACACAACATAAGTGGTGTGAGATGCTAGGTCGTAATCCTAACTGAAGGGTTTTAATGACCAGTTATGTATGTATGAAGTTGTAGCGTTCCACTCAATATGTTTCCACTCATCTCTGCTTTTCGCAAATTACCTCAAATCAAATACTCAAATACTTTTCTGGTCCCAACATTCCCCTGATGAAACTATTGCAGCGAATTCTTGATGGAATTAATTAAAAAACGAAGACTTTTTAGATTTGTAACCAATTTTCCCTTTTTTTTTTTTTTGTTACAATTGTACTTACTTTCGCTTGGGAGCAAACCATCTCCTACGCAAATTTTTATATAACTGCATTGCATTGGCATATACACACACGCACTTACATACAAACGGTCTATCGAGTAATCAACACTCTGTTATCGTTTGTAAGCTCACGTTGTAAGCTTTCAATACAAAACGTGTCGATTAACTTTGTTTTTACTAGTGTTGGTGGTAGTAAATACAAGCCATTAATAAAGACTAGATTGTTTATGTACACACACATAGTATTAAATAAAGTGCATGTGTATGTATGTATGTGGTTTTTGTATAGCAACAAAATATCGAATCAAAGAAATGATAGAAACCAAGAAAAATAAAAATAATAGAATAAGAATAAGAAGTATTGAATAAGAGAATAATAATAGAGACAAACAAAACTTTATATTCTTATAAGCCAAACTGCCACTCACTCTTCTCTTGCATTAACAATGCATAGAAATTGTATTCAAGTATTCAAGTATGTGAGCGCATAAGAGAATAGAGGTTGTGGCTCTGTATGCCAAACTTGAAAATAGCAATGTTCAGTAAAGATTGAAATCAAGATTCAGGATGAATTTTTTTAAGCAAATTCTTTTACAGTATGGACCCGTAATTGGGTGACTATCCTACAAATTGGTGTTCGATGTTAATTTTATTCATTCTGAATGACAAGAAATTCGTAGATTTATAATTCATTTTATACTTCAAAGCAGATTCAACATTTATTTACATTTAAGATATGATTCATTACTTAGCAACTTAAACAAATTAAAATTAAATAAATGTAAAATAATATAAAATAATACACGAACGAACCTACCTAATATTGTCTATACATTACACATAAAATGCTAATTTATGAATTTTATCTCTAAAGAACGACTAAAAAACATGATTTTGTTATTATGAATGGCCTACGCATTTTGTGAGCCAAGCTTAAATGCCTTAATTTATAGCAATAACAATGAAAGGAACTTAAGTCAAAGTGCGCGTGTCTTTAATTGAGTATTCTTGTTAAAGAGCTTAACATTTAGGGGATTTCCATCAAAAAAAAGTTAAACTTTTTTTTTTATTTAATATTGACACATACATACATACATACATAATTGGTCATAACAACCCTTCAAGTCAGGATTACGTCCTATCTTCACACACCACTTATATTGTGTGTGTGTTAATTTTATACATGAGTGGCGGGACCTACAGTTTAAAGTCGACTCCGAACGACAGATTTCTTGAGAAACTTTTCATGGCAATTTTATTTACCTTCAGAGTTTTTGCCACAAACTGCTGAGCGGAAGTCGCCTAAGAAATATTTTCTCTTATTTTGCTTTGTTGCAGATGTCTGACCTGGGGTTTGCAAAGTGGCCAGTAGACTACAGCGTACCATGATTCCCACACTAGGCCTTCTACTATCTCAAATGTTTTTCATCAGTCTTAATTTGCCATTCGTATAACGCTCATAATATTTGAGAATTACTATCAGGTCCCCTCATTAGAAATGGTAACAATAGAGCGATTCTCAATTTCAATTGTTCATGCCTATACATGCATATTTTTTTGTAACAAAACCAGCAATTAATGATATAATGACACATCAAAGTCCTTTCAGACAAAGCATTTCCCCTAACTTCTTATTATTTCTATGCTTTGTTTCGTTTGATTAGCTTAGCAAGTTAATTGGTTTACTGTGGCAGATTTTAGAATAATAAAGTTGCCAGCTATGGTTTTGCAATAAACATCGCTTTCGAAGAAAAGATATTGAAATTATTATATTGGATGTATGTAGTGGTGAGGAATTTTCACAAAAGTTTTTAGATCTCTGAAAATATTCTGAATTTAAAGAGGAGGCATAAATTTGAAAATTTCAACAAAAATAAAAATGAATTCTTTAAAAATTTTAAGAAAATGAGAAAAACATTTAAAAAAGTTGTATTTATTTGTTGTTTACAAAACATTTTTTTTTCTTTTAATGCCGTGTATGAATGTGTTTTTTTATTACAAAGCTCTGTTTCTAATCACTAAAAAAATATTTCAGTTTTAAAAAAATCTGCTCAATGTCATGTTTAATAAATAAAAAACCGTAGAAAAAAATAAAATTTTGTTGGCATTCTAATGACTGCAATTTATTTCAACAACAGAATTATTTTTAGATTTTATTTTTGTTTCTTAAACTATTTATTAAATTTGCTAAAATAACACAAATATATTTTAAAATTATTATGTATTAGAAAAGTTGTTTTCGAAAGGTGAAAAATGATTTCATACTGTTAACAATGTAATTACAGTGTTTGCCGTTGTTCTTTTAACAACCAAGCGATAATATGGGCATGGTTAGAAGACATTTTAACTTTATCGTTATAAATTAAGCATCAATATACATACATGCATACCTACATACATACATAATTGATCAGGATTACGACCTAGCTCCTTATATCACTTAGGTTAGGTTTAGATTAGGTTAGAGGTTGTGACAAGTACAGTACCCGGAGGTCGAATTGACCCATTGTTCAACGCCCTAGCTTCTCACACCACTCGTGTAGTGTGTGTTAATTTTATACATGAGTGGCGGGACCTACAGTTTAAAGTCGACTCCGAACGACAGATTTTTGAGAAGCTCTTCATGGCAATTTTTACTCTCAGAGTTTTTGCCAGAAACCTGCTGAGAGGAAGTCGCCGAAGAAATATTTTCATATTTTCGTTTTGATGTCTGACCTGGGATTTGATCTCGGGCCTTTCGTCTAATAAGCAAACACACTACTTACTAGACTACTTCGACTCTATACCACTTATGTTGTGTGCGTTAATTTTATAGAGTAGAGGGACCGCAGTTTCAAGTCGGCTCTGAACGACTGATTTTTTGAGAAACTTTTCATGGCAATTTTTATTTACTATCAGAGTTTTTGCCAGAAATCTGCTGAGAGGGTTTTGAACCGGGATGTAAACCATGGCCTCACGTCTAATAAGTCACACACTACATACTAGATTACGGCGACTTATCAGCATATACAAAATTTGATTTGATTCAGGTTTTTCTCGGCGGATGCACTTGGCAGTCTCTTGGTTCATCACAGCAGCAGACGTCATCCAAATACGGCAGTTAAGCCCCGGTTAGTCAATCGTCCACGAAACGTAATGGAACGTACGTTCGCTTTTAGCATATGGAGAGCAATTACCGAAATTATATTACGGTTCGGTAATCGCTTTTATTGCTTTTCGTATTCTAAAAACTAACGTACGTTCTGTGGACGTTTGGCTAACCGGGACTTAATTGTCGTATTTACAAGACGTCAGCTACTGTGATGCACCAAGTGACTGCCATATATGTACGTACGGCATCCGCCGAAGCAGAAGCTGATGCCATATACACGGCCGTCATTTATTTGTTTATGGTTCAATTGCGTTGTTGCGAAAGATGACACAGTATGATCTGTAGCACCATCGTGAAAAGTTGCAAAGTGTGGTATAGGTGGGTTAACAAGTTTAGACTGTTGTTCTACAGTCTATAGTAATTTTGTAGCGGACATTCTTTCAATATTTCGCTACAATCTCACAGGATTTTTCACAGGACATAGAGGAAATGTATAAAACGTTGACATGGTGGTGCGCGTAGAAGCCGAAAACATTTTTGTCATGGTTTTCTACATCACATATAAAGCGCTATAAACTTATAGAGAGTGCTTTAAAAAATGCTTCTTTGGCAATTCTGCAAGAATCTATAATTGAGTTGCACCTTAAAATTTAATTGCTTTGCTTTCTGCATTAGAAATAATAAAATAACACACACACTCACCACTTGTTTTTTTTTTTTATTGTAAGAGGTATTAAACAATTAGTTAAAAATAAATTTATTATTCAATTCTTAGTTTATTTAGCAATAACACAAAACAAAAAGAACAAACAATGCCAGGTAGATGGCTAAAGCATGCTTCGAATGCCATTAAAATGTCAAAAAAAAAAGAAAAATAAGTGTTAAACATACGAGTATATGTATACGAGCATTAAAGCTCTTTTTAAGTTAAAAGAAGAGTAATAAACACATATGTACATACATAAAAAAGAGAATTAATGAAAGCTATACAATATAAAAAACAAACATATGTAAACACGGCCAAGAAACCAACGCGTGCTAAAATGCAGTTTACAATACAAAAAGAAAAAAATTCAGAAATAAAAATTAAAATAAAAAATAACGTCATGTCATAAAATTTTTTTTAACAAAATGTTGTAATATTTGCATATGGAAAGAGGTAAACAAACGAAAATAATACCAACAAAAACAACAATAATTTTTAATAACAAAATTAAACACAATTTGTTATAAAAGAGAGAGTCTAACAAGAATTAGCTTTGTTAGTAAAGAGAAAACAAACGATTAACAGCGTGGCAACATAATGTAAAAACCTTGTTTTGTTTTGATTTAAATGTGAAACAGTGTTACCCCAAACCTTGAACATGTTTGTATACAGATTTTCACAGAACCATACATATGTATGCAAGATGTTACTAATTTTAGGGTCGATTGAAATACAAACATTTTTATAAAAATAGTTTTCTCTTGAATTATATCGTGCTATCCAGATTGTGGTTTCAATAACTTCTATCTGGCAAGGCTGTGTAATCTTTTAAATATTTTGCATGTAAAGTTTAACAATCAATACAATGAAGTCGCCGTAGTCTAGTAGGTAGTGTGTTGGCTTATTAGACGTAAGGTTAAAACCCCACGTTAGACATCAAAACGAAATTTGAAAAAAAAATATTTCTTCGGCGACTTGCTCTCAGCAGATTCTGGCAAAAACCTTGAGAGTAAATCAAATTGCCATGAAAAGTTTCTAAAAAATTTGTCGTTCGGAATTGACTTTAAACTGAAGGTCCCACCACTCATGTATGAAATTAACGCATACAACATAAGTGGTGTGAGAAGCTACGTCGTAATCCTGACTGAAGGGTTGTAATGACTAATTACTTATGTTATGTATATTTAACAATCAAAGAACGCTTTGAAGTACTTAAAAATTATTTTAAACAAAATGGTGATTCAAACATGGCCACTTTTCGAGCATTACGGGTAATTTTGGATGTCATAATAGATCTGATATACAAGTAATTGGAAAAATTATAATTATGAAGAGGCTGGAAACGTTACTGATGTCTCACGTCCGAAAATATCGCTTCTATTAGAAAAAGTGTGACTCATAATCGAAATGAATAATATCTTACGGATCATTATGACATATTTTGCATTTGAACTTACATTACCATCCATATAAAATCTTTTTCACACTACAATTAAAGCCAGATAATCTTTGGAAGTGTGTTGACTTATTAGATGTGAGGCCTACGGTTCAAACCCATCATCACCAACAAATATGACGGCGAATTCCTCTCAGCAGATTTCTAGCAAAAACTCGTGAGTGAAAATAAAATAGTCACGAAAAATTTCGTAAAAATCTGTCTTTCGTAGTCGACTTTTAACTGTAGGTCCCCTTCACTCATGTATAAAATTAACCCACACAACATATGTAAGTGGTGTGAGAAGCGTGGTTGTAATCCTAACTGAATGATTGTAATGACCAATTATGTATGTATGAACAGACAGCAACATTGTTGAAAGCAGCTAACCAGATGGTGACACCGCGAAATGGAATGTGTCCACTTAAGATAAAGTAGGGAAAAGAATAGGTGCTGGTTTTAATCGGTTTTATAACTGATCAGACAATTACCATCTCCTACGTTATCTTTCGAATATTAGGTCTTGATTATTTCTAATGGTTTCTGGTGGTTTGTAGATTTTGTTTATATCTATTTAGACTTTAAATAACATTCAGCTATTCGAGTGGAGTCGCCGTAGTGTGTTGACTTATTAGAAGTGAGCCCATTGTTCAAACTCTAGGTTAAATTTCTGGCAAAAACTCTAAGAGTAAATAAAAATTGCCATGAAAAGTTTTACAAAAAAAAAAAAAAAAAAAAAAAAAACTGTCGTTCGGAGCCGACTTTTAAAACTGTGGGTGGTATGGATCAAAGTAACACACACAACATAAAATGTGTGAGAAGCCAGGTCGTAATCCTGGCTGAAGGGTTGTAATGTAATGTATGTATCCGAGTGAAATACAACCCTGTCTAAACAGGGTTAATTTTAAATATTAAATTAAATAAAATTTTATCATTATTCAGCTTTTCAATTGAAAGAGGTCTTCATTTAACCAATTTTAGTCAAAAAATAATCAGTTTCCCTTATAAATAAACAAAATGGCAACACTTTCCTAATATTGCTGTGGTTTTTGTGATTCACAGAGTGAGAGACTTTATTTTACTTACAATTGTTGTTGTTGTTTTTTTTTGTGGATAACAATTTGTCAAACATAAACAAACATGTTTATTACAATGGTTATGTATAAATTAATTATATGGCATTATTGTATTTGTTGTTGTTAACCTTAATGATGACATTAACCTTTAAAAGGCTATATACTCTCTCTTAAAAAATTTCGGAAGAGAAAGAGAAAGAGGCAAAAGCATAATTGTTGCTTAACTGTTATTTACTGAGAGACACATACAAGTAATAATTACGAGTCAATCAAATTTAGTAAAAATTTGCATTTTATTTTAACGTTAATTTAACAATAATTTTAATTACTTCCCCATATTTGCGTATTTTTTTGTTTTGTTTGTTTATTTGTGTCTTTGCTGGTGACGCTGCTGGCACTCCTTGTTTTGTAAATGAATAACCTTTAAAATGTTTGAAATAAAAACAAAATTAATAAATATTTTAAACAAATTAAATACACCAAAATTATAATTTATACCGCCTGTTTGATTAATTAAAAATAAATTCACATTTTTAAATAATTCCGGTTTTTAAAAAATAAAAAAAAAAATGCGCCATGAATGTGAAACAATAACAGTAATACGTAGACAGTTGTGTCTTAAATTTATTGTCAATATTTTTTTTAAATTTAAAAAAAAAATTATGAAGAAAAAGAAAAAAAATTATGAATAAATGTATCATTGATTAACTGACCTTCATAACTGATCAGCTGGTTGTTTGACTACAGCAACGCAACGCAATCAATTTTATTTTAACACCAGTTTTTATTTGATGTTTTTTTTCTTCTCTCTTAAATTTAAGCTTAAACATTTTTTTGGTGGCCAAATTTTTAATTCATATTGTTTGTTTATGTCTTCCTTTTGTTTTGTAATAATAAATTAATATTAATTGCCCTCTTAAATTAATTAATTTTTATTGGAGTTTTATTGTTCCCTAAATACAAATTGAATCGAAATATTTTTAAACATAAAATTAATTTTATAACCTCAAAAAATTTCTAAGAATTATAAACAACAATTCTTAAATCTTAAAGCTTTCGAAAGAGGCACAGAGATTGGTAAAGTTGTATACATACTTTGGTATGTCCAAGGCTAGCAAAGTGATTGTCAGGGTTGTTTTTTAAGAACTTGAGGTATTAAAATGATAATACAAGACAGTAATCTTCTTTATTTATTTATGAATTACAAATTATACGAGTATTCGAACTATAATGTAGTTGTGTAACAGGACAGAGTGGTGGGAATCGAATCAACAACCCTCACACTGACTGAATATTATATAACCCACTAGTGTAGAAGAGATCCTCCCAATATTTTTTCTTTCAGATCAACAAGTAGATGACTCCTATTCATGCTGTACATTGTGTTGCAATACAGAGAATGTAGTTATAGGAGAAAGGAAAGAGGAATAGTTTGTGACAATATTTTATTTTGCCTGCAGCATTTATGAGTTACATTGTGCTTTCCATCAGTCGCCGTAGTCTAGTAGATTATGTGTTGGCTTATTAGACGTGAGGCCAGGGCTCAAACCCCAGGTCAGGCATCTCCAGCAAAACAAAATATGAAAAAATATTTTGTCGGCGACTTCCTCTCAACAGATATCTGCCAAAAACTCTGGGAGTAAATAAAATTGCCATGAAGAGTTTTTCCAAAAATCTGGCTTTCGGAGTCGATATTAAACTGTAGGCAACTTAAGCACAAAATTAAGCTAGGTCGTAATCCTGACTGAAGAGTTGTACTGACCAATTATGTATGTATGCATATTTTCTATCAGTCGAATTTTTGAGGACTTTTTATGATGCATCAAGACATTCTAATTCCTTCTCAATGATTATTCTTGTCCCATAAGTACTAATCCAGAGACGTTAAATTGCACGAACACAAAGGGGGCCAGTAAAAAGAACCATTTCTGGAAAGAAAAGTTATCGCCAAATTCATTTTGCAGTGGTTGTGCTGGAACCAAATGAAACCTTTGGTACCTGCTGCTTAATTTTCTATTCTATTCTACAGGTATCGTGTAGGCACCAGGAGTAAACAGTTCTTCTGTTACATTGAGGGTTCCAATCAATTCTCATTTTGAATATATCATCCTGACGTTGACTTAACACATGCCGAACCATTCAGTATGCCTACAGTAACAAAAGGTTCTTGATCATTTTGGCAGAAAAAGAAAACCGATAATGCTTCCAGCGCGTGCCATACATAATTGGCTGTCACAACCCTGCAGCAAGGATTACGACCTAGTTACTCAAAACATTTATATTGTGTGTGTTAATTTTATACATGAGTGGCGGGACCTATAGTTTAAAGTCGTCTCCGAACGACAGATTTTTGAGAAACTTTTCATAGTTTTTGTTTTTGTTTTCGTTTTTGTTGGAGATGACTGACCTGGGATTTGAACCGAGGCCTTATGTTTAATAAGCCAACATACTACCTACTAGACTACGGCTCGAACACAGGGCGACCAGTAAACAAGACTATTTCGGGAAAGAAAATTGTCACAGAAATTAATTTCGCAATGGATTGCAAGGTACGTTGTATCGCAAGTTTCACCGTCGCATTAGATCCAAGTGCCGTTGGTGGTTAGCCTGTTAATTTCACATAGTCGTACGACAAAGGCATTGAGACATTGTTTTTGATCGGAAAGAGTAAAAGTAACTTAAATTAAAATTAAGTTAAACGAAGTGTTCTGATTTATTTTTTCAAAGTGAATTTCCACAATTTGAAAATGTTTGTCTGGCATTAAGCTAGTCGTGATGACTTGTCAAACCTTACTGAATAGAAACAGTGATAAAGTTTGACATACTCAGTATTCAAACAATCAATATACGTAGTTAACATACAGCTAACGTCCGATATAAAACAATTTCAATTTGTCATATAAAAATTGAAAATCATTATTCCTTTACAAATAAAAATTACGATGTGCCTACTAAACACCAGATACATCTATAAGGTTGTATTAAAAATAAAATAAGAAATCTTTAGCTAAAGTCGTATACGACATACTTAGGCACTTGCCATTAGAAACGTTTACTGTGTGTAGGATATACACTTGTAAAGAAGGTAACATAACAATTTCACGTAGTAATTGCGTTAGTGTTGCTTTTTTTTCCAGTTTAAACATGACAAATCATACATATGGCTACGGTTGTAGCTTTAGTAAATGAATTTCTATCATGACTAAAATCAACGTAAACCACCTCAAATCGATTCAGATAAAGTCCATAAAATTTGCTACCGCTCTTCGCTTATATTTGTCTAATCAGCATGTATTATGGTTTTATTTTAATCTTCCTCTTCATCTTAATGCGCTGTCCCTGTAATTTACATGCTTGTAGCCATTAATTTTACCTCATCATTTTTCCCCATTCCTTTCACTACCTTAATACCCTTAATACCATTAATACATGGTGTTACATTGACTTTAAACAGGTTGTATTGGCCATGGCTATAAAATTATATTGTTCTTACAATTTTATTTCCATGTTCATGGCCTTCTTTTTTCTACTCATTTTTTTTACTTCCCTTTCATCTGCCTTTAGGGATAATTAGCAGTTGTTGACATGGCAAAGTCAATTTTATTAAATGTTGGAACGCAAAGACCGTTTATAATGGCTTTTTAGGTGTTTAAATAAATTAAAATTTTAGTTTAATACACGTACTTTAATTACTTTTCTTAAATGTGTGCACACTGTGTAATGATTTTTATTTTTATTTTCTTTTCAGGTACGTATTAAGCTTAAAGAGTTTTTCTGAAGTACTGTAAAAGAACGATTAGTTTGGTAAGAAATGTACAGATTTTTATAACTTATATTACCCGTAACATGGATTAAAGCATTGAATAATTATTTAAACGGTTAACAGTTTAACGACGACGGCTGTGTAAAAATAATCGATTACATATAAATAAAGACTTTATTAGGCATTAATGTGAATACTTGCTAGAGCTAACATGGAATGCCTTAAGTCTCGTTGTCATACCAATAGTGCCTATTCTGTTATTTGAATATAACTCCTGTCTGGCATCTCTTAGGAATACCGTAATCTTATTAAGGTGGGGATTCTGTCCTTTGCCTAGATTCTACAGTTCTGTCAATAACCTCAGAATCTCCAAGCATCCTTCGTTTCAGGTTCTCATGTACGAGGCAATGATGTTCTATGGAAGAAGAAAAGGTTCTTCCTTATTATCCGAAAGAGCTTTCCAGAGCCGGTACGAAGCTTGCAATCCCCGGCATGTTACAATTCACAAGTATTTCGATTGCCTCTCTTAATTTGACATTATTCACGCGTTTTACAGGGAAAATCAAACTCGTTGTCTGCATGAGAATACGAGCAATATTGTTAGAGTGGACACTTTGCATTCTGGCAAATAACTTCTGCCGGAGCTGTGGGTCTAAGGAGAAAGAGAAAAACTTCTTTCAGCTCATGTGTCAGTACCCTTCTCTTATCATAAGGAGGCGGAGGTTTTTGATTCCCCACTCTCTTGAACGAGCTCTCTAATATAAATATTGCAGCAATTCTAAACTTTTTTTTGTGTTTGGGTTAGTTTCCTCTAGGGAATGTTTGATCCCCTGATTGCTTATTGATTGTGATATCACAATGCGCCTAACTGCTGACCTATGTAAGTGTGATCTTTCTTTAAGGGTAGTCCGCCACCTTACTTCAACTAGCCTAACCTTCGCCCTTATTACAAAATCTACAGAAGTTTTTGTAAGGCACCAAGAGACCACTCTCCTGTTATAAGCGCAATGAGATTGCTAAGGTATACACTTGCCAGGTTTGCATATTTTAGGCCAGTCCTGCCTGGTCTCTCTCATTATTACAGCTTTCTTCTGCAAATAAGTTAAGTTTGTACGTCCGTTTGATTACCCTTTCTAAAGGAATGCCAATCTCACATACGAATTCATTTGAAGTAATTGTGGTTCCAGTTTTCACGTGGGCGTTATTTGCAACTCACTATCTTCTAGAGGTATCGTGCAGGCACCAGGAGTAAACAGTTCTTCTGTTACATTGAGGGTTCCAATCAATTCCCATTTTGAATATATCATCCTGACGTTGACTTAACACATGCCGAACCAGCTAAATTTTCTTTTTTAGATTTTCACAAACAATTTTTACGGTGAACACATATTATTTGCAGCATTATTTCAAGATTCTCTCTGGTATGGGAGCATATTGCAGAAGAAAAACTAGAGCTTTGGGTTTCAAATTTGAAACAGATTGACAGCGATGGGTATACTCCAATAAGGATAATTTTTATGGAAATTTCATGCCAGTTCCAATGTTACCATTGTTCTGAATATGACCTGTAACGGATCAAACCTAATCTAAGTTTTTATAACACTGAAACGAATTGTTTAGAGTCCACAGTTACAGAGTTATCCTCTCAATTCTCTCTATTATCTCCTTGTCAATGTTAAAACAAAAGTATGCATCTTTTTGCACTACAAATGTTTTTACTACATTCTGCGCTGGTTGAAAAATTCTAATTAATTGGGTCTCCACAATGAGCATCAGGGATCTTAGAAGCACTGAAGCACATTTCCTTAGAAGCACTGAAAAATAGACTGAAAGTTTATCGCCAGAGTGGACACTGGCAAATACAGAGGACAACTCCATCTCCCTTTCTCCCAATTAATTTGCTTAGTAATTTTGATGCTAAAATTGTGGAAAAAGTCTTTTTAAAAATAAAGAAACGATCGTGTTCAAACTGATTCCATCTAACCAAACTCTAAATTCGTATTTGTATTCTGTTAAAAAGAGGATCATCTGCAGAAAGGAATTAGAAGTATTATGAAGTCCGCTTACCAATGTCTGTATGTGTGATACTTTCTTTAGTGAAAATTAAGGTATACTTTGGTTGAGTTAAATAACAGCCAAATTTTATTTGACTTACTTGCTTTCCTTCAGAGTTTATTCCTTAAGTAACAAAATTCGATTTTAATTTTAAAAGTTTATTTTATATTTTCAAAATTTATTTCCTCTCCTAAAATTTATTTCCAACTAGCAAACCCGGGCAAACGTTGTTTTGCCTTCGAATTTTATTTTCACTGTAAGTCTGGTTTCCATGCAAAGTCATGGCTGATTGATATTTAGAAGAAGAATGAAAGGTGCACTAAATCGACATAGCAATTATTGTTCAAATGGAATTATATATTTTTGATAGCTGGGACCGATCCGCGTTGCTGGCCCCAAAATTTTCTTTTATTTTGAACTGCCTCTCGAAGAAAATCAAAATCAGTGTTTTCAGTTTAGTGTTTTCAACGAAACACAGCATAGTGCAGTAGTTCTTGAGTTACGGTGCAAAAAAACTAAATATTGCGCCATCTGTCGGACGAACTTCAAACTACACAGAAACACTCCTCATGCCCCATAGAACATATATATTTAGTTTGGTCAAAATCGGTCCAGTAGTTTTTGAGTTTAGCGATCACGAGATACACGCCATTTTTATATATTTCCAATTTCCAATAAAAACAAATAAATCTTAATAATACTGGCATTACAACAATAGCAAAAAAATTAGAAAAAAAATTTACATCAATTTAAAGGCTATTAATGAATATTTGTTAACAAATAACAGTGAACGACAGCTTCAGCACCGCATTACCGCATGCAATACACGGCATAATTGTCTATAATTTATTAGAGAAAAACACCCAAAACGCCAACAACAACAACAATAACAACAGCAGCCAACTGCAATAACGAATTGTTTAAATAATTGTCAACAACTTTAAAAAATTAATAAAATTTTTATAAATTTTCTCATATTTTTGTAGTTTTTGTAGTTTTTGTTGTTGTTGTTTTTTTTTTTTTAATCACGAACAAATATCGACGTATTTTTCGTTTTTGTTTTAAAATTTTTTTTTCTATTTCTTTTGTTTAAATAGCTGTAATAAATATAATAGTTTGTTCTTTGTTGTAGCAACGAGGGTTGTCACTGAAGGTGGTTTCGAAATGATGTGTTGTTGTAACCAGGGTTAATTGCTGCAACATAGGCCTGAGGTTAGCCTAACCATATCCTAATAGAACATAATTTATCTTATATTGGTGCAAGCCAGGTCAATCGATTATCGCAACGCTGAATATATAACAAAATCAAACGCCCTAGACGTTTACGTTATACTATGTTCAGATATGCCTCTTATTGAGTCAATATTCGGTTAATTGAGTACAATATTTTAAGTGTTCAGGTATAATAATATACGCAATTCAGCTTACTCAATATTCATTTGACAGCTGTGGTAAACAACAACATTGTTTTTATTTTGGTAGCGAAAATTAGTGTCGTTTGTTAGTTTATTAGTGTTTGTTTGAGTTGTCAAATATCAACAGAAAAGTGTTCGATTAATTGTAATATGCTCACTAAACACACTTATGACAGTGCTGCATTTTAAGTTTAACTCAATATTATAACAATTTGCGTATTGCAATTCTTAATAGAAACTTTATATGAAATATTGAGCGTTTATTGCGATTTACGCAATAAAGGTGCATATCTGAACACCGTATTATGGTTGAAACAAGTTGTATGTATATTAACAACCTGTATTAATATCATATTCTCCTAACGTCTGTTCTGTTGCCATAGATGGTCATTTCGTTTTAGTATTCATACGGTCCACTTATTGGCAGTAAACACCAGAATTCGGGGTTTGAATATCCTAAAGAATACGACTTCCCCACTAATGATAGAGCAAACGTTCTGGGCAGTTAATCCTGATATAAATATCGTTTGTCTTGTCGCCTGTGATCTAGTTTTTCTCAATCACCATTAATGGGAATCACCAAGTACTGAACTTTGGTGTGTATATATTTAAACGTCTTAATCAAGTTTATGTAGTCTTAGTCTAGGTTTAGGTGTGTAGTATGTTGGCCTGATGAAAAGTCAAGTGATTTTCTGCTAATACTTCAAACATTAATCAAAATCTTTATGGCCGTCAATCAAGGTTCAATCGATCAGCTTTCGTTTAACTTTGTCTTCAGTGAGTTAGTTCAGTTCACGTTCTGTGGTAAACACCAAGTCTGTATTGTAAGGTTTATGATGGGAAGTCATTATCAGTGAGTGTAGTCTTGCGTTGTGCTGGTGGAGCGCATATCCTCTCCTATTGTCGAGAGGTGTCTGGTTGTTTCTAATTCCTTTCTACAGATGATACTATTTTTAACAGAATAGAGATCAGTTTGAAGCCGACCCTTTCTTTACTTTTAAAGACTTTTTCCACAATAGATAGTACAGGTTATGGTTTGTTTTTAGCATACAAATTACTAAAGGAAGTCTAGGTTGCGTCTGATTGAAAGAAAGGTAGAGGGAGCTGTTATTATTATTTATCGATAATCTGCTAAACTTTCACTCTATTGTTCAGCTCTTCTTAGGAAATTATGCCTTAAAGGAGATCCCTGATGCTGATTGTTAAGACCGATTAATTAGAATTTCTCATTCAGCTGTGTGCTTTGATTTCAATGAAGCTTCTACTACCTCCTATACAAATCTATCCTGTAAGGAGCGTAGATCTCTGCAGAGTAGTAAATATATACGATATTAATTTCGCTCCAGATTTCTTCCATTTTGATAACTTCTTTATTGACCTGCATCCTTTAGGTGTGTATAGTTAATCCTTCTCGGAGCGCAGCTTGTGTGAGCTTTTGATTTACTTTTACGTAAAATTAAAGGAAATCCTTAAAATGTGACACGTGATGATATTTCTCTTTGCTTATACTCGTATAAATTGTTTACACGTTGTAACAGTATCAGGGCCTGGTTGTTACTGTATCACGGCCTGTACGACGTTCTGATCTGCTTTTTAAGCTTTATCGAGGAAAATCTGTAAAATATGATCATGGCCGGCGACATATTTTCTCTTTACTGGTTCGCAATTTTTTTTTTTTGCCTTCTGTAGTCTGTTAGCGTATTAGAAAAATGTCATGATCAGATATCTCGAACAAAACGAAGCATGAAAAAAATATTTCTTTCGGCACCTTTCTGGCTGCCTTCCAAAATGTTAGTTGCTTTGTGTTTGAACGAAGTATTGTGTTTCATAAAGCCGCTGTACAAAATATATACGAAGTATTCTATTTCAAAATGTCGTTAATGTGTATTTTTAACGCAGTCAAAAAGCAATCAGGCATCGAATTTATAGTTGATGCTTTGACATTCGTTTGTTTGCGCGCACAATTAAAACACAAAAAATAGGAGAATGGCCGACTCACAGATGTAATATGACGCGTTGCAGTGCGTACGTTTTGTATTGTAAATGTAAATAAAGCACATAGTTGCATTGTTTGGTAACTTTGCATATGTACATAATTTAAATACCGCAGTAGAGCTGCATACAAACTTTGTATTGATACATTTTGGAAGGCAGCCTCTCTCTGCAGTCTTTTGGTAAAACTCTGAGAGCACATAAAATTGCCATGAAAATCTCAAAATCTGTTGTTCGGAGTCGTCATTAAAACTGTAGGTCATGCCATTCATGTAAAAAAAATTACCAAACTCAACATGTGAGTCATGTGAGAAACAAGGTTGTAATCCTGATTAAAAGGTTGTAATTATCAATAAAGTGATTAATTTTTGACACGCAAAACTTTCAAACGACAAAAAACATTTTCCTTTCGGAATACATTTTCGGAGCTTAGTAATAAAACTCTTAAAAAAGTTTTATCTTTTTGACGTAGGGTGATATCGATTACTTAGCAATTTCCTTTCTCAAAAATTTATTTGAATTTCTTGCCTGAATTGTCTTGACAGTTTCTACCCTCGTGTTTTTTGTGTGTATGTTGTTTTATAACAACTATTGCTGCTAACAATTTATAATAAATAATTAATAAATAAATAATTCATTGTAAAAAATAACCCAAAAACTATAAATACATCATTTAATTTTGTTTTTAAACCATAAATCAGTTTGTTTAAACACCATTTTGGCTAAAATTGTTAGAAAACTTATGACGTTTTAAACCATTTTTATAATTTCCAACAAAAGTGGGTGGGTGGGACTGTGGGTAATTTTTAGGGAAATTATAACATTAGACGTTAAAGTAAAAATCAAATTGCCCATTTAGCATAACTTTTGTGGAAAATAATGTTTCCAGAATGTCGTTGCATGGTATACGCTACAGAGCTGTTAATGAGTGAATTGATGGAAATCTGCTAAGCAGCCATTAAGTACTAAATTTTAAATTTTTTTCTTTTACTTTTTTCACACTTTTACAGTTCCACTCACTCTCGTATACATTTGCCACATTTTTCAATTTTATGCAAATGTTTTTTCAAAAACAAAATGTGGCGAGAAGTCGAAAGAAAGAATGATAAAGTGTTTGTAAAAATACAAGCAAATCATAATATTTTAAACTGCATTATTGTTGTTATTGTTTTTTTTTCCTTTTTTTTTTTATTACTTTTTTCTTTATTTATGATTATTTTCCTTAATTTGAATTTCCTGTTTGAAATATGTGTATGGAAATAAAACAAAACAAAAAGTTTTTTACTTTTCTTGTTTGTTTTGTTTTGTTTAGTTTACATTCAGACATTTGGTCACGTTTTTTGCCAAGCTGATTATAATTTCATTTTTTCTTTCTTTTTCTTTATTTCTTTGGTTTTGTTGTTTATAGTTTTTCTTTAGAAATGTTGTTTCTTATTTAAAGATTTTTCAGTTTGAAAGGAAATCATTGGCGATAATGTGTAGAAAAGTTTAAGTTAATCAAACTGATGCAATAAGTAGACAAAATATGAACGAGTTTTCCATAGCATTTATTCACAAATTTTTATTTTAAAATTTCCAATGGGGAAATTGTCAGGGAAATTTCACATAAATCAAACGTAATTGGGATCCAGGACAAACGGGGGATATTATTGGAATTTGCAATGTTGATAAACTGGTCCGGATCAGTACGGAGCTTACAATATCTGACAGATTACAGTCAATATATGTTTCGCTTGCCTAAGCTTAACTAGATATTCTCTGCGTATTTTTTACAAGGGCTCTGCTTTCAATATTGCTGAACTCTGCTGGCCTTGGATGGATATGTAGGTTGGTAGCAGAGATCAGCAATGAATCGTATTTTCGCTACTCATAGGTACTTATGAAATTTTGAGTATGAGTGAGTCAAGAGTATTAAAATTCAACTACTCTGATTCATTCGTACTCGCTACAACATTGATTGATAAGTATAGGTTGCAATGAGTATGAGTACAACGTTGACATCAAACTCACAACATTCGATTCATTGTTTGATTCATACGCCCAGGTCAGACATCAAAACGAAAATATTTCTTCGGCGACTTCCTCTCAGCAGATTTCTGGCAAAAACTCTGAGAGTAAATAAAAATTGCCATGAAAAGCTTCTCAATGAAATTTGTCGTTCGGAGTCGAATTTAAACTGTAGGTCCCGCCACTCATGTGTAAAATTAACACACACAACATGAGTAGTGTGAGAAGCTAGGACTGAAGGGTGCGGGCTTCTTGAGGACGATTGCTGCAGACTGTCTAATGGTGAAGGTATAGCACTGGCCAGTTTATAGTCACCTAGCAGCAACTTGTTTCCTTGCCGTTAGCATCTTGAGATGTCCACAAACACTACTCCCTCTCTTCCACCTTCCTATAACCCATTTTCCTAAAACCTGCACAATGCACTGCATGAATAAGGGCATCCCCTGAGTGCTGGTTTCACCAAAAAAAATAAAAAAAATAAAAAAAAAAATTGCACTACTTATTCTGTGACTCAAAGTGAACCAGACTATCCAGAAATAATCTAAGATTAGTAATCAAACACTATAAACTCAAAGAACTCTTGTTCAAAAGAAAAAAAAATTCGTCCCATACTCAAAATGTATGTCAATTCTGTGATTATGATAATGAACCATTAGAACACATGGAGGTTTTAGTGCATTTCAGAATATCACTAAATATTTGAATATCAGATGCTGGGTAAGGAATTGTCCTTGTTGATGCCGAGCATCATTTTTAAGCTTTTCAGGTCAATAGATTCGAAGGAGACATTTTAAGGGTGCCCCATTTAGATTGAGGACAGACAGTACATTAGATCGTATGGTCGTAGTACTATAGCACTTCGGCAATAAAAATAAAGCGAAGAGTAACAATTCTCCTGTTTACATCTATGAGCTGAATCACAGGGTGGGTGAGTCGAATATAGTTGCCATTGGTGATATACTGATCTAAATGCTGACAAAAGTATGTAAAAATAGGAGGCTACCGATAAATCTCCTAAGACTTAGTCGAGGATAAGATCTACATGAAGTAATGAAAAGTTCTTGTCGAAATTGTTTATCGCCCCAAATACTAAACCTTTTTTTCTTCTTACTTTACGTAACCCTTGTAAGTGATGCCATTTTTTAATTTTATCGCCTCCATGTAACGGCGCATTTTTCTTTTAAACATTTCCGATATGATAAAGTGTTGGTTTCCGCATCTTTACAAAATAAATACAAAAAACAAAAAACATAAATTAGCGGACTAAAAATAAATTTTTAACAAATTTTCACTTCCTTTCAATAATTTCTGTAATTTGAAAATTGTCTTGCCGGATAGTGCCGGCATTTGTAATTTTCTTGTCATGTTTGGCCACTATTTAAATCAAAACATACTCAACATCATATTTTTATTGATTTTTTTCTTCTATTTTTGACTTGTTTTCATACTTACTGGCGTTAAAATTATATTTTCTTGTTATCTTTGAACGGAATAACATTTAAAGCCACACAAGTCAAATGTATGCCAATTTTTTTTTTGTTGCACATTCAGTCTCAACATACTGTCATAATTTTGTAGACAACTTGCTGCTATATTTTGAACTCTTTTAACAATCTATTGTTTTCTTTCACCAATATTTCTAACAAGTAATTATCGACGGTGTGCTGTGCTTTTCCTTAAGACCCATTCAGTTGAAAGTGTGAACACTGAGCAGTGCAAGGTTGAGAGTGAAAGGGAATTGAAATGAGAATGAAATGCTGACAATTGTTGGACCGTAATTTCCGTTTCGTTTTGATAGATATTTACAGACTGGGTCAAGCTAACTCTTTAGCATGTTGGTTTACATGGTAATAAACTCTTTTAAATGTTGTTCAAAAATATTCTCCAGCTCGCAGTTGCTTAATGTACCTTTTTTTCTAAAAGAGGAATTCTTTCTGATTTCCAAATCTGTTAACAACCCTTAAGTCAGGATTACGACATAGATTTTTACACCACTTATGTTGTGTGTTTTGATTATATATATGAGTACCAGGACCTATAGTTTAATGTCAACTCCGAACTACGAATCTTTTTGAGAACCCTTTCATGGCATTTTTTTTTATTTGCTCTCAGAGTTTTTGCCAGAAATTTGCTGAAAAACAGTCGCTGAAGATATATTTTCTATATATTTCATTTTGTTGGACCTGGGGTTGGAACCGTGACCACTCTTCTAATAATCCAATACACTACCCTACCAACTAGAATATCTAAACTGAGTTAAAAAGCACCACAATAGGTTTTTCTACTTTTCCATCCTATCAATTATCCTTTCATTTCACTCCAATACATGATAGTGAGCCAATAAATACCAAACTTGATTCGACAAGTTGGTTTGTCCGGGGTAATCAAAACAGATTTATCTGTGAGATAATTCCATTCTTCGAAACAAATCACTTTCTATGGACACATTTCTTTAGGTTTTGTAAACTTGAAATAGTAACTCTGACCTAAATCCAGGGGACATTGTGTATGAGAGATTGTATGAATTATTTTTCGGGCTGGCTGCCTGACCACTGAATTGTTTCCTAGGCGAAGATCATGGCTATTTTGAAAGCGGCACAATGCCTGTTGGATGGGTAGATTTTACCTGAAGATTTCTTAATTTACTCGGAATGCTAGGCTGCGATTAAGTGTCTAAAGAACGTCATCTCTATGTCTACCCTCGTCCTTAAATTGCGAGAATTTCACAAGGAACTTTCGGAAGGCAACTCGTGTCTAATATGGAGCTCACAATCTCCGGCATGTTACATGGCGGAAATATTCCTCTTGCATTAGGTAAACAAGGCATTCTTCGTTCATTTCAAACAGAAGTTTAACTTCATAAGCGTTCACTGAGTTGGTTGCCTTCGGTTCTTAAGTCTCATAGCCATAGCCACTGTTAGTAAAAATTCCAGTAGAGTCAGCATTCCCTCAAATGGCTTTTGCTGGAAGTGTGGGTCTGCCCTTACCATGAAGAGGAGGATGTACTTAATCTTATTGTGCTTGAACTCTGCTTTATAAAGATTCGTGCATTAGTAAGAAAGGTTTGCTATCCCCAAAAATGCTTGATCTCCAAGACATACATACATAACATACATAAGTGGCCATTAAAACCCTTCAGTCAGGATCACGACCTAGCTTCTCACACCACTTCTCCAATATGGATATCATAATGGGCCTAAATTCTACTTTAAGTGATACCTTTCTTTTCAGTGTCCACCACCTTATCTAAATTAGTTTGAAATATTGACTCTTAAAGTTCGCATGCATGCATTAATAAAAGAAACCTACAGACCAAAATATAATTTTCTGGTTTCATTCGTTTAGGCTGTGCATTATCGAATAACACAGATAAGCAATCGGTACACGACTTTATGTTTTAATGTTTTGTTTTTTAATCATTTGTAAAATTTTTAGACATTTGTAAACATTTTGTGTTGGCCCCTGCTTTTTTCGAATGCTTGCCTAACCAGCAAAATTTCCGAACATGTGTAGGTTTTTTTGCTTTTACTTTAAAAGTAATACTCTTTGTAAATAGAAAACATTTAAAAAGTTGAAGCATACTTTTAGGCTGCTGCCAATATTAAGTTTGAAATGCTTTGCTGCCATAAACACTATCTTTTTTTAATTTTAAATTGTTTTATGTTTTAAGCTTAAAAATAAGCTTTTCTTTTAAATATTTTTGTTTTTGTAAATTTTCTTAAGCTTTTCTTATGTTTTATCTCCATCATTTGTTTATTACTCCACTTTTTATGAAATATTTCATCCATAACAAATTTGTTATTATTGTTGTTACATGTGTGTATATACATTTAAATATGTGTGTGTGTGTGTATTGTATTATATTTTTTTTAACGTCTTCAGTTGCTACTGCCGCCTCTTCTTTAAAGTTTTTTTATGCTGCCCTCCTACAACTCTTTTTCGTGTTGTAGAGACGTTCTAATGCTTCAGTCTGAATTTGTTCGTTTGCCGTGGCAAGACGTTGGTGTTGTTTCTTAGAAAAAAAAAGCAACTGACATCAGAACTGTCATATAATTTAATTTTTTTTATATTGTTTTTCTACTCTCAACAAGTTTATGGTGTAAATTTGGCTTGAAGAAATTTTTTTTCTTTTCTTTTTTGTTCGTTACGTTACGTTATTAACGTAATAAAGAAAACACAAACACAAATGAAAATTAATTGTGTTAATTTGTTATGAAATTTTCCTTCATCATCATTCTGTATCATTTTCATCGTTAATTAAATTTTCCTCTTTTTTTGTTGTTGTTTTTGTTTTCTCTCCTTTTCTTTTGTGGAAATTGTGTGATTTTGAGTGTAATTTTTCTTTACAAGTATAATTTTTTTTATATTTTTTCTTTTGTAAAACATAATAAAAGTGTTTTGATGTGATAGTGTTTGTGTGTATGTGTATGTGTTTTTTGTCTTGAGCCTATTTGCCAATTTGGCCAATGTTTTGTGTGGTTTCCATTCATTAAATTTTGTTTTTGTAAAACTTATTTTGTTGTATTTAAAATTTTTTTATTTTGTGGTTGTTGCGCAACGTATTATTGTGTTCAGTTTTTTTTCTAAACAGGCCTAAAACAAGGCAATTAATTAAATAAATTAAATAATCATAATAATAATAACAATATACTGTATTGTATTGAATTATGAAAAATATTTACAAATAATCGATTGTGACCTGCATAAAATTTTTCATTCAACAATTATTAATAAAGGTATGTTATCGATATTAATTAATAATAATTAAAATTGTATTATTATTAAAAAAAAAAAAAAAATGTTTATTAAAACCAAACTATTCTCCGTTAAAGGCAACCAAGTTATGTGTATATGGCTCAATAGTTAAAAACCTATAGGCATGAATTAAACCTGCATAGAAACCCATTTCGAATAGAGATTGCTTAAAAACATGTGGACCCAGTGTTAATTCTTTACCTTATTATTGTTAAAAATAGGGTTTTAATTCAAATAATAGGGAAAATAAAGCATAATAAAAAAAAAAATTTTAGAACACAATTCTGTCATTTGGATGGTCGAGTGGGAGGTTAACTAACCCGTTATCCCTTACAAAAATGAAGAGACTGTCCTTTTATATAAAAATGAGTGTTTACTTTAATGATCTTTTATGTACCCCTATTCTTAAAAGACTGACTCTGCCAAATCAATAACAACATTGTCGTTACCAATTAAAAATTAATAACCATGTGAATCCCCATGTTCCATTCTGTCTAGCAACCAGAAGGGTTACCAGATGTATCAATTAATAATATTCAATTATAAGGGGTGATTTTTTAAGAGCTATAGGAAAATTTTTCAAAAAAAAAAAAAAATTCAGAAAAATGCATGAAATCTTTATTTGAATCGATAGTACGGTCCATATAATTTAATGTTTGAAGATTATTTGTAAATGTTGACCGCGACTGCGCCTCAAATGGTCCATCCGCTTAGTCCAATTTTGGCATACTCTTTCCAACATTTCGGCCGGTATCTCACGAATAAATGCTTCAATGTTGTCTTCCAATGCGTCAATTGAAACAAGCTTGTCTGTATAGACATGAGCTTTAACATAGCCCCACAAAAAATAGTCTAAAGGCGTTAAATCGCACGATCTAGGCGGCCAATTGACCGGTCCCGAACGTGAAATAAAATGTTCACCGAACTCGCCTCTCAATAAGTCCATTGTTACGCGTGCTGTCTGGCATGTGGCACCGTCTTGTTGAAACCACATGTCAAGTCAAGCTCTTGCATTTTGGGCAAAAAAGAGTTGGATATCATCTCACGGTAGCGCTCATCATTCACAGTTACGTTACGATTCGCAGCATCTTTGAAGAAGTACGGTCCAATGATGCCAAATTCAATGATTTGCAAGCGTTGTTCGTTTGTAAGACGATTCATGGTTAAATTATAGACCAAATTGAAGATGTTTGACAGTGAAACAAAACACGAAACGTGCGTGAGCTGTTTAAACCAGTGTTGCCAAAAAGATAATAGCTAAAAAAATCACCCTTTATAAAAAAAAATAGAAAATGTTACGTTGAGTGACAATTCGTACATTATATTTTCAGGAAAATCTCACTTATGTATATTTACTATTTTGTTAAAACTTTTTTTGGTAGTGATACTTAGCGAAAAGTATAGGGGTTCCTTTTGATTTGAAAATATCGAATTAGGATGGATCTATTTGATCCTATACCAATTTATATACAGTGAGCGTCAAAAGAAACTGTACATTAAAAAAATAAATAATAAATAATAATAATAAATTACCTTTATTTGTATTTTAAAATAATTTCATTGCCAGTTTTTAATTTTAAATAAAAAAAAAATTACAAAAATTTTCTAAATATTGTTAAATTTTTTCGGGCACTCTCCTTAAATGGTAAAAGTTGAGTTTGGTGATTGTCAGAATTTTATCCTTAGTGTACAGTTTCTTTTGACGCTCACTGTATATATTATAACATCTACCGAATAACTGATTCATTAGTGCACAGCATAAAGTCGAACTTGGCCATTGAGTCGGGATTGCAAACTGGCTTCTCACACCACCTATGTTGTACGCGTTAATTTTTGTGCATGAGTGGCAGGACCTACGGCTTAATATCGACTCCGATAAACAGATTTTTGAGATTTTTTGATTTTACTCTCAAAGTTTCTGCCAGAATACTGCTGCGAGGTAATCTTCGAAGAAATATTTGTTTCTATTTCATTTTCTTGGACATGTCTAACCTGAGTTTTAAACCGTGGCCTCATGTTCAATAAGCCATCACACTATGTATTAGACTACGGCGACTTTTCAGAATTCAGTTTTAGGGAATTCACTATCGATTTATATTGTCTGCCAATATTGTGATAATAGTTGCTTTCAAAAAGTGACAACAACCATCGTGTGGGATCCACTGACACAATACATATAAAAAGTCTAATCTTGTCAGGAAGTAGATTCTCATACAGATAATTAGTTTATATCAGCAAAAAAAGGCATAATAAATCCATCAAACACACCTTAATCTATAACAGTTTTTCCTCTTTTTTTCCTTCCTCCAGGTAATTGATATTTATTAAATAAAAATTCATTTGAATATTGTTTTCATTAATTATTTCACTCATACATACTCTTCTTATATCTTTAATAACAATTTCAATTAATTTCATAGAAAAATTTTGTTGCCACTTTTATCGATAACTTCTTATACATGCCTTTACAACATATTCTTCTTGTGCTATGCTTTTGGTCATTCATATGCAAACGATGATTTCAATTCTGGAAAATAAAACGAAAAGAAAAACAACCGACCCTTCGTACGTATGTAAATTATTCACGTTCTATTGGTTTTTTATTTTTTACATGAGCACCGGAGGTTGTTGCACAGATATTATGGTAGCGGTGGCAATATGGTGGTTACGTCTAAAGAGTTGATGGTTCTATAGATTTATTTCCTTTTCAATTATACAACGTCCGTCATGGCACTCTTCTTAGGTTCTTGTTTTTTTTTTTTGTTTTTGTTTTTAGTTTAGAATTTAATTTTCTACAATATGTTGATGCAATTCATGTTTTTACTTGGCATTGTTGTCAGTTGGTTATGTTATTCGCTAGATAGTACATGTTAATGTTATTGTTATTACACTTTATATAAGTAACAACAACGACAACAACTGCAACAACAAAACTTATTTATTAAAACATACTTAGACAAGACAAGTTATACAAATCTATTATTGCATTTTCTCTATCTCTCCTCTCTCTTGCCTATTTTCCGCCTTTTTCTTGTATTTTTTACCCGTTGTATTCCTCTGTCAATTTTTCATTTTCTATAAAGAAAAGTTTTCCAGCAGCTTTAATATTTCTTCAGCCTCATACACTAGCCAGCCACATAGCAGCCGCCTTCCAAATGAAGTATGTTTTACCTATCAAGCACCTCTATCAAACCATCAAAATGTTGTGTTCAGTCAGCCAGTCAGTCAGTTACTCAGACAGCCAGTCATTTATATGACTGAGTCTGAAATACAATGTTTTTTTTTTTGTTTTTATTTCTTCACTCTCTTCTACACTGAGTTAGTGACTTGTATTTGCTTGTGTTTTGCTGTGGTAGGGCTTTAAACATTGGTTTGTGTTGTTGTAGCTACAGCTACAACCACACAATATAGTAAGAGAACAACAACAACAGCAAAACTCATATTTACCATTAAACTGTTACAACTAATACTACAACTACTACTATAACGACTTACCATTTGCAAAACTAAACCAAAACCAACTTTAGACAAACAGAAATTGAATATCATACAGTTGTGTTCAGCTAAATAGTACAACTTTTAATAACAGTAAGTTTTAACCACTAGTAGTAGATTTGCCTAAAAAATTTAACGACTCAATTCTATTCTATCGTCATATCCCATTCATTTAATTGAATTTTGACGCTTTTCGGCCTGCTTTAATACTTCCTTCCTGGTGTTTGTTCTCGCTGTTGATCGCATCAATCGATGACAGGGCTTTCTAAATTTGGCCTATCCAAAGCTAGTAAGGTTATCTTCTACTCGTACGTCTGCTGATCCAAACATCCTATCTATTCTATTCGGTCGGACCAGCATATATAGATGGTGGATATTAAAGCACTGAATATCATCTATATCGATGAAGAGCTCAAACAGTCCATTTTTGATTCGGACGAAGAAATCAACGCTAAATCGAACTGTTGCGAAGATCTTGCGTGGAACTTTACTCCCGCATACTCCCGAGCGTTCATGCCTTCGTTCCATAGAGAATCACTAGGCGAATGAGCGACTTGTGGAGCATCAGTTTCGTCGCACGACGAGATGTAACTGCTACTCAATTAAACATTGGGACCATAATAGTACCAGTAGCCAAGATAAATAAATTCATTAACAGCGTCGAAGGTGTAGAGTCGGCGAAAGGCTTAATATGAATGAGACTCTCACAGCCAGTCTACAATCAATCTCGGAATGGGGCTGCAATGCTGTTTATTGATACACAACCGCAGCCATAATAATGCCTCATCTATAGTTATGGGTAGTGTAAATATTAGTCAGTCAGGAGCTCTTGATGTTCTGGACATGAAAATCCAATGTGATGTTCGCTGAAACTAACAAATTTTTCAAGTGTCGAAAGAAGCATTCAAATGTCTCGGTTTCTTAAGACGGTGCCAGGAATACTTCGCGTCATCTGATCTCCTTACTATTACGGCATTTATATTCAATTCTCATGTAGGGTCCTCAAATTCTATTTGAACCAAAATCTATTTTAACGCCTCTTGACAGTGTACAGAAGAGGGTATCCAACTCTATTGATTCATTGAAGCATCGTCGTAATGTGGCTTGTGTTCAGTCGCTACTATAACGGATTATGCTCCGTCGAGGTAAAGGGAAAATCGTATATTAGTATGTACGTAACACTTGCCTTTCTCGCAGGAACATCCGTTTGTGGTCGATTGGACAGTGGTTCGCATACTGTATTATAGGCAGAATTCGGATTATATATGTGTGTGAAAATAACTTACAATATAAAGACATTAAAATCTATAATCAGCTTACAGCTATAAACACTATATTCCCTCTTTTTTCACCTATCCTATCTCTGCCTTTGTCTTCAGGCTTCATTACAGACAAAATACGTTCTTTAGTCGAACTGTCCGTATATGGAACAACCTGCAGAGGTCTTTATTGTCGCTTATAATTTAAAAAGATTCTAATGTTCACAAACACTACTCTCACTTCCCATAACCTATTTTCCTAATTCCAACACAATGCACTGCATGAGTAGCAACCATTTCCTGAGTCGTAGTCGTAAAAAAGACTGATAAATCTGCCTTTGATTTCTGTCTTCATTACAGTTACAATTCGTTCTACCAGCAGATGTCTCTTCTGCTACTTATAATACAGGGTGGGGCAAAAGTCACGAAGGGGTTTAATCGTTTAATCGTTCTTGGGAATCTCGTGGCTTTAGTTCTTGCACTAACTGCAACTTGTATGGGAAAAGATGTAAATTTCCCTTTAATATTCTGCGTAAAGACGGCCGAGACATTTGCAGCTCAGCAGAGCGCCTTCGAGTTGATGTTTCAGGATTCTCCTCAACACTCTCCAGAACGCGTTGAATATTTGCTTCATTAATTACAGAATGTGGTCTTCCGCTTCGTGGAAGATCCCTTACTGAGCCTTGTTCCTGAAAACGTGTCACTAATTGATTCGGATGGTGAATTCCGCACATTAAAATGACGACGATAGGCTCGTTGAATTTGAATTATTGATCGATGATGTTCAAAATAAAGTTCTATGATTTTGTTTCGCTGGATAACGTTGTAACCTTCCATAATTAATCTCCCAAATTTATTTTACAAGTCCTAAAAAGAAAAATAAAAAAAAATTAAATTAGAAAAGTTATTAATTTTTCAAATTCCTTCGCGACTTTTGCCCCACCCTGTATAACCAATACTACTCCCTCTGTCCCCCTTCCCATAATCTATTTTCTTAACTGCATAATCTTAACACAATGCACTGCATGAGTAGGGACCATTCTATAATATACATATGCAACCAAAGTAAGGTTTGTGATTGTAGTCAGAATGGCAGACTCCATAACGAATCTTGTCCTGCTGTATTCAAGTTGACACGCATAGTCCACTTATTCTCTCAAGGATGGCATACTAGCACTCGCTGGATTGTCAACTAATGCATGCAGCGCAATCCAATCCCTGAACTGAAATTCCAAATTCTCATTTTGGTTAACATAATCTATGCTATTTTTCTCTTCTTTACTGCTTTTACTGCATCGTTTACTTATACCGTATCGTTGGAAATAAACTTTTTTCTTCTTTTATTGCCATTATCTCGAGGCTATGAAATGAAAGACGAAGAAAAAAAGATATCATGAAAAACTTAATTTTTGTTGTTTTCTTTTCTTTGCATTTTATTATTTTTTATTGTATTATATTGTTATTATTATTATTGTTATACTCATTTTCCCTCTCTCTCTCTCTATTACTTTATTTTGTTGTCTTTACTTTGGTTTTTCTACTTTAATTTTGCATACTTTTTTTCAATTTATTTGTGTTTTTCTTCTTCTATTTAATAAAGTTTAGTTTTCATTCGTTTCCTTTTCTCTCTCTTTTATTTCGCCTGAAACAAGTGCACCACCACTGCACTGCTCCAGAGGAGGTTTTATTTTCTACTTGGCATGCCAGTGCATAATAGGAAAAACAGAAATTTATTTTTCTTTTATTTCCCGTTTATTTTTTAGCACTGTTTTGAAATCTACTGGGTGTTTTTTTACTTTTTCAATTATTAAAATTGTAATCTAATTGGAAAGAAGTAACAAATAAATAATGCAGAAATAAATCTGTTATTTACAGTAAAATTGGAATTGAAATCATTCTAATTGGAAAAATAATAAAATAAAATAATGGACAATTTTACGCCAAAAGAGGAAGAAATTGGAAAACTATGTCAGTTGATTTAGGGACAGTAATAAATAAAATTTAAAAGATACAATATATGTTCCTACCTCTCGCTTTCTCTCTCTCTCTCTCTCTCCCTCTGTCTTCTATTAACAGGATGATGACAAAAATATTATTAAAAAAAAAAATAATTTGATCTTAACACCTTACCTGGAGTCTATTCGAAATGATATCGTTGTAAAAAATGGGTTTAAAATCATTCCCAGGAAGACTTTTTCATTTTAACCCTTAAATTCTATTTTAAAAACAAATTTCGAAATATATTATTGGTGCTACGTACATACATACATTGGCCATTACAACTCTTCTATCAAGATTACGACGTAACTTCTCACAGCAGTTAGGTTGTGTTTGTTAATTTTATACATGAGTGGCGTGACCTACAGTTTAAAGTCGACTCCGAATGACAGATTTTTTTTGAGAAACTTTTCATAACAATTTTATTTACTCACAGAGTTTTTGCCAGAAATCTGCTGAGAGAAAGTCGCCGAAAGAAATAGTTTTTCGTATTTCATGTTGATGGAGATGTCCTGAGTTGGGATTTGAACCGTGACAACGACTGTTTTCCACCATGTCAAATAATTCATTTGTGTTTATTACTGTGAGAAATTGCAGTCTCTGAGAAGCATGTCCATCTCACTGTCCTACACTTTGGGTAACCTCGATTTTTAGCGCCATCCTTGTAATACCAACGGGCTTCCTCTTGTTGGGTACGTTAGTGAATGCTTGTCTTGTCTACATTCCAGAGGTCAGTATTGCTTGGTGGTGTTGAGTCAGAATAACCTTATTATGGATTCGAGACAATTTTACAGTTTTTGCTGTAGAATCCATACCTATAATTGGTCCTTGCAACCTTTTAATCAGGATTACGTTCTAGCTTCTCATCATAGAAGGTGTAGTTATTCGTTTTAATCTCCTGATGCCTCAATACCCCATTGGCAACGTTATGGTCATTCTTTCAAATATATTTTCAAATTTTTTGACTTTGTTCACTAATTTTACTACTTTATCTAGCTTAAGTTAAATAAATTAAATTTTTTGTATAAAAGATACTTTAAATGCTTTTTGAAATTGAATTCTTAATAATTACTTATTTTCGTTTTTCTTTTTCTTACAGGTACGTATTGTAAAATTAAATTGATTTTTGAAAACCATTCCAAGAAGTAATCGGTAAGAATTACTATAAAAATTTCTATAGCGTTCCGCACCATAAAAATTGGTTGCGAGAACTTGAACATTAATTTTGTTTCAAAATCAAATTTCTATTTATCTTTCGTATGTATAAAGAAAAAGTCATACCAAAGGCAGCTATTTAGTAGAATATAATGAATCTTATCTATCAGGTTCTTCAGCAATTCTTGCATCGTTTCGTTCGATAACATATTCGTATTTGAAAAGGGATTCTATTATGTTCCATTCGTAGAAACATTAACATCTAATAGGAAAAAAAAAGTCAGAACATGACAGCCAAGCTCACTGTCAGAGGTCTTTCCTGCCACTTGTAATGTAAAAAGGTTCAAACTTATGTCTATAAACACTACTCCCTCTGCCCTCGTTCCCATTACCTTTTTTTTTCTAATTTCAATGCAATGCACTGTATTTGTAGGGACGAACTCCTGAGTGTTGGTCTTAAAAAAAGAAATCGGGAATATATGCGACCAAGTAGTTTAGCATCGATACATATTTGGAGTCAAGTGTTGCCCTGATAAAACACAATACCATCTTCCTTAGTCCTTCACATAAACCAACTGTTGATTGTATAGGTCCGCATTAGGAGTTTAGGTTAGGTTAGGTTAGAGGACGTGTACTTGTCAACTGTGACAAGTACAGTACCCGGAGGTCGAATTGACCCATTGTACAACGTCCTAGCTTCTCACACCACACGTGTTGTGTGCGTTAGTTTTATACATGAGTGGCGAGACCTACAGTTTAAAGTCGACTCCGAACGACAGATTTTTGAGAAGCTTTCCATGGCAATTTTTACTCTCAGAGTTTTTGCCAGAAATCTGCTGAGAGGAAGTCGCCGAATAAATATTTTCTTATTATCGTTTTGATGTCTGACCTGGGATTTGAACTCGGGCCTTTCGTCTAATAAGCCAACACACTACCTACTAGACTACGGCGACTTCAAGGAGTTTAATTGTAATATAATTTCCTGACAACCATATTAAGCACACGTCAAACTGTTTGCGCCAGTTCTACGATATTCGATCACTACCCTTTTCACTTGAAATTGGTCTACTCTTCTTACGGATCACCAATCGATTCTGAAGTGGAAACAGCCATTTGGTAATGGTAATTCGGTTCACCATGTCGTTTTATTTTGTATGCTGGCAAGGAGGAGGTCCGTAAATTATAGAATTGAAATTTATCGCTGCTTACTAGGTATAATAGAAATGAACATTGCACTCTTTACTAAGATCTGAAGCTATCTGACCTTCCTGTGATATTCGTTGTTGGTTTTTGGGGGTCAAATTTAAATTTTTAACAACCAAGATGCTAAAAAAACACTTTAACTACATTACCACGCCACTAGTAACGCAATAATTTCCTCATATAAATTAAATTTCCCTGTTTGTAAGAACATTGGCTTTTATAGTGATAGGATTCTTCAAAAGTATCCAAAAATTAGCAAAGAACGCAGCACGACATTCATATTCTCTTTAAGGACTTGTAGTTTTAGAATTAATTATCGGTTGAATATAATGCAAAGCAGTTCCCAACTATTTTTATGACCACATAGCTCCTGATGATATGATTAAAATCATTTTTTTTTAATTGAAAACAAATATTTGCTAATTTTTTAAGTTGTAAAAATTCTAAGTATTAAAACTCTTTTGGCCAACTTTAACCCACCATACTCGTGTAGTGTTAAGATGTTTCATGTTTTTTCTTTTATTTTTAAAGAAACACTTTCTCAGTTTTGCTTGGCTGATTATTTTTATTATCGTTTCTTTTTGATCATTTTCTTTCTTATTTTTTTCCTCTTCTACTTCATTTCGAAAAATTTTTTATATCTGGTTTTACTTGATTTCATTTTGGCCAAATGTGTATCTAATTTAACTTAAAGTTGTATAATACCTTACAGTGGCTACATTTTAGACGGGATGAGCTCAAAGAGCTAAAGAATATTTTTTTAATTTAAAATTTGTATGCTTTTAAGTTGTTAATTTAAATAATTTGAATTTTTTTAACCAATGGCTCTCTTTTACGCTTTACGACATACACATTTCTATTGCTGTACGTTAAGTAATATTATGAGAGAATTTATTGCAACTTTTTTATTTATTTATTTATTTTCATTTATACAGCACAGTGTGCTTAAGGCAATTTGTTTGTCAATTTAATTTTTTAATAAATTTAATTAAATTTAATTTAAATATTACACACACAATTGATCATTACAACCCTTCGGTCAGGATTACAACCTAGCTTCTCACACCACTTATATTGTGTGTGTTAATTTTATCCAGGAGTGACGGGACCTACAATTCAAAGTCGTCTCCGATCGACAGATTTTTGAGAAACTTTTTCATGGCTCTTTTAATTAATTACTCTCACAGTTTTTTCCAGAAAACTGTTGAGAGCAAGTCGCCAAAGAAATAGTTTTTTAATATTCCGTTTCGTTCCAGATGTCTGCCATGGGGGCTTGAACCGTGGCCTCACGTCTAATATGCCAACACTTCCTACTAGACTACGGCGACTTCAATCGTCAAAGCAATTCAGTTAAGCACGTTTTGGTTTTTTGGTTTTGGGCTCCCAAAAGTATTTCATGTTACAGAAAAAAATTATTTTTTCCTCTGTGTAGTTTTCCCAGCCACGATTGCCACGTCTGTTATTGTAATCGCGGTCTATATTCTAAATGTAGTCATCAAGCACACTTTTTTTGTTGGACTGATCCTGTGTACAGATTTCTGATCTTCAAATTTCCGAACAGGACCACCGTTCAAACCCCAGGTCGGACATCACCACACAACGAAACATGAAAAAATATTTCTTCGGCGACTACCTCTCAGCTGATTAGTGGCAAAAACTCTGCGAGTAAATTAAATTACCAAAAAACATCTGGAAGTCGCCATAGTCTAGTAGGTAGTGTGTTGGCTTATTAGACTGAAGGCCCGAGTTCGAATCCCAGGTCAGACATCAAAACGAAAATATGAAAATATTTCTACGGCGACTTCCTCTCAACAGATTTCTGGCAAAAACTCTGAGAGTAAATAAAATAGCCATGAAAAGCTTCTCAAAAAACTGTCGTTCGGAGTCGACTTTAAACTGTAGGTCCTGCCACTCATGTATAAAATTAACGCACACAACATAAGTGGTGTGAGAAGCTAGGTCGTAATCCTGACTGAAGGGTTGTAATGACGCAATTATGTATGTAAAAACATCCGTCGTTCTCACTTATGTATAAAATTAACTAACACAACATGGCTGCCTTCCAAAATGTATCAATACAAAGTTTGTATGCAGTTCTACTACTGTATATAAACTATGTAGATATGTAAAGTAACCAAACAATGCATCAACTATAAATCCGATACCTGATTGCTTTTTAAGTGCGTTAAAAATACACATTGACGAAGTTTTGAAATAGAATACATTGTATATATTTTGTACAGCGGCATTATGAAGCACGATAATTTGTTCAAACACAAAGCAACTAACATTTTGGAAGGCAGCCCATAAGTGGCGCGAGCAACTCGGTCGTAATCTAGACTGAATAGTTGTAATGATCAATTATGTATGCATGTATGTTTGTATGTATGTAAGATCGTGTACTACGAGTTCTTCACGAGCTCGGACTCGTTGAAAATCTGCCACTCAATATTTTATCGTGATAAATCAAAACCCAAACTGAGTCCAGTATTTACATACAAAGTGCATATATGGCGGTCTTCTTTTACAGCAAGTCTTACAGAGCTTTATATTAAATTCGTATCAATCTGCTATGTAAACGGCAATAGACTTTAGAGTAGCATAAACATTTTTCATATTTTCGGCCACATAACATTAGTTTTCGTTTGTTTCAGTTTTCTTAACCAAGTTATTCCACTTATTTAGATGATTGGTTTATTGTTGCACGACCTAAGATAGTAGGGTTGCAACCTTTCGTTGGCTAGTGATAACGCCCATTGTTAACACTTCATATTGTATATTGGCGTTTAGTAGAACGTGTCTGCAATGTTTAAATTTCCCTGTTCTTCCTATGATGTTGTTATTATCCTTTCTGGAATGGCTCAATGAGGTTTTGGACGATTTTCTACAAAGAAATATTATAGTTGCTGCATATATTTTTCTGCTCAGTTTCTTTCTTAGTAGCCCACTGTACGTAAGTGTATTTCTTATGCGTATGTATTATGCTTTAAGCACTCTCTTTAACATACTATGTATGCCATAAATGAAGAGAGAAAGAGTATAACAAAAGGAAAAAAAAATTGAATTTGATAGAAACACTTGTTGTTTTTAAAAGAAATAAATCTTTTACACAGTTATTGTTGTTGCCTATTATTATTGTTATTATTATGTGTTGTTATTGTTTGGCTAGCTATGAGAAATTGTTAAATGTTTGTATTAGTATTGCTGTTATGGTTGCTATTGTTGTTCTTAACAAATCTGTGCAAGTGTAAGCGTAGTTGTATTTATGGTTTGTTTTTATTTTTATATTCTCTCTCCTTTAAGTCTTTAAGCCCGTATTTTTTTTTATTTTTTGAACATTTTCTGCTTTTTGTTGTTTGGTACACACTTTAAAACAGTTGAGTTTTAAACATTTAATGCAATACAACAGAACGCGGCGTGTATTTCTTTAAAAATAAATATATTATCGTATACAATATATATTTAATATTAATAAAATAAAAACAACAACAACAGAAAGCAATAAATAAATAATTAATAACTAAATATTAATAAGAGTTACCTTTTCTTTTTGTAAATGAATGAAATAAAAAGTGAAACGATTATTTTTGTTAATTTAAAAAATAAAAATGAAACTGTTATTGAAGACTTCAAATTAAAATAAAAAAGCAAAACAAAGCAAAACTTGTAGGTTTATGTGATTAAAAAAAAAAAATAATAAAAAATTATTGTAATTAAAGAAAATGTTAAATATAAGCTGCAAAGAACAGTTTACAGTTATTTTAAATTGAATTTTATTAAAACAGCATTTGTTTCCAAATTTCAAATTTAGGTATTCTACAGACACCCACTTATTTTAATCATTTTTTTTTTAAATATTTACAATCGAAATTAAAACATTTTGTACGACAAATTTTTAAGGTTACAATATATAGGTTTATTTATAAAACAGAAAATTAATTCAAAAATACAAACAAAAACTCTGAAAATGTATTAATTTACGTAAAATGTTAAAAAAAAACTGTTGTATCTATTAACGACGACTATTGACGTCACCAAATTCTACGCACTATCGAGCATTATTTCCTTTCAAAGTCGATCAAGTGCTGTTTTAAGACATTCCTAAGTCGTTATGTCAAACTTCTGCAACAATTTTTCCAAAACATTCAAAAAATGTTCGCTTGTATTAAGGTTCGGTGTTGAAAAAGAGCGCATAATAAAGGGTTATCCGATTTTTGCTTTTAAAAGTAAAGCTAAATCACGAATAAAGCTATGATTTCGATGAAAACTTTATTATCTTCTTAAAAGCTTAGACCTGGGCATTATGTATGAAACATAATATAATTGAAATCATTGGTTGTAGCAATCTATTCTTTAGAGGTAGATTCACATTTTCGTCGATTTTCGAATGCTTCTACGTACGTTACGGTATCATCCACATGGACATTTTCTTTGACGCAGCATACCAAAAAAGACTGACGCCCTCAAATCATACATAACATAACATAATTGGTCATTACAATCCTTCAGACAGGATTACTACCTAGCTTCTCACACCACCCATGTTGTGTATGTTAATTTTATACAAAAGCGTCGGATATGTTGAAGATGTCTGACCTGACGTTTCATATTACTCCTAACAATAACCAGATAACCCTGGTCAAACTGTCCTAAACTACAATGTTTTTTAAGTAAAGTCTTGTAGTTGATGTTCTCCCTAAGTTAGTTCGATCATTCTTTCCGAATTCCTTGAGCATATTCTCATTAGAAAATAAAACAATTTTTCACAAATCAATTCAATTCTTATTCAAGACAGTTTTTAGGACAAATTTAATTAATTTTATTGAAAAAAAAAATTTTTTTTTTTTGGTATCTGTTCAGCACTTAGAGGCATTGCTTAGGGGTTTGTCTAGTGAGTAGTGAAAAAAAAAGAAATCATTCTGTGGCTCCCATACAGCAATCTACTAGCAAAAGCTCAGAGTAAACTAACGGCCATGGAAATGATTGTCAAACGCGTCGTTTAAATTCGACGTTAAATTGTAAAGTGGAGGGTCACTAATGAATAAAAAAAATTCACCATAGTCTAGTAGGTAGCATGTTGGCTTATTAGACTTGAGGCCACCGTTCAAACGCCAGATCAGACATTGCCAACAAAACGAAATATGAAAAAATATTTCTAAAATATTAAAAATATTAATAAAATTTCCATGAAAAGCTTCTCAAAAATCTGTTGTTCGGAGTGGAGTCATCATTAAACTGTAGGTCCAGCAACACAACATAAATGGTGTGAGAAGCTAAGTCGTAATCCTGACTGAACGTTTATGTATGTAATGGTCAATAATGTATACTGTATATTATGCATCTTGACGTCATTGTAATCCTGGAACACTTTAGCCTGTTTAGGTGCACTTGATTTCGGATCTTAGTTGACCTCTTTCAGAATACCACTCACATTTGGCGTTTACAGTTGCTTAGATCTTCCAGATCGGGGCTTGTTTCCAATATCGCTGTTACGTAAGATCTGTTTTCATTTTAGAATTTGACCACCACAATATTTCAAACGGAATTCCCCTTTTGTTGCAAGATTAAAATTGAAAAACTAACAGTTTTTTTTGGTTGAAAACAATCATGCTGCTTGAAAAAAAATTATATTAGAAAACTGACGATTTTTCTACTCAATTTTCTATTTTATTTAAGAGCTGAAAATAATTTCTAAGCAATTAATATCTGCAGGTTCAGGTTTTTTGATATCAAAATTTTTTTTAATATCATCACCATTTTTATTAGACCATGTGCTGCATGCAGCGTTTTTTACTTGACTATAAATGAAATTAATTTTTATTTTTTTTTTTGTTTTTGTCATTTGTACAATGTCTTGTTTTTCTTAATTTTGCAACGGTTTTTATATGGTTTTTCTTTTGTTTGTATTTTATTTTTAATTTTTTGTTTTTGTTTCTTGTTTTTTTTTTATTGCCTCAAAAGAAGCCACAAACTTTAACTTTCAAAGTAGTTCATTGACTATATCTTCAGTTGTTTTTTCGTATATTTTTTTCGTTTTTCAAGTTGCATTTGTTTGTAATATTTTTTTTTTTTTTTTGTTTGTTTAATTTAAAACAATTGTTCACTATCCATGACCTAAAGAGAGGAAGGAGGCTTAAGTAGTACCGTACGGTTGTATGACTAAAAGTTTAAATGTTAAAAACTCATGATTTCTATTGAAGTTCCTTGAAATAAAAAAAAAAAATTAATAAAAATAAAAGAATTAAAAAGATTTCCTTGAACATTGATTTCAATTATTATTATACCGTTAATAATTTTGAAATATTGATTTTAACAGTTAATTCAAGTTTCTTCTTCTTCTTGAGTTGAATGTCCATAGTGGACGTCATAGAAGACATGAATTAATTAGAAATTTAATAGAAAACTTTTATGAGATTTATTTTATTTCACGCATTATAATCCCTCCTTAATTACTTTACAGATGTAAGGTCGATATTCTATACAGCTCTGTCTGGACATTGAATTTCTTTATTATCAAAGATTAAACACAAATTTTAAATGAAAATTGATCATGTTTGTAAATTGAGGAAGATCTCAGATTTAATAATGTTTGCCTTTGTTTCAGTTTCATTACGCAGTTTTCTTCACCCAAATGGTTAATTGTGTGTTACTCCAACGAGTTCTGTAAAAATGCATTGATTATTGGGGTGAGGACCATTGAATTCTACTCTTTTTGATTAGGTGATGCTGCCTGATCTGTTACAATGTTCGTTCCATTCTGTGAGGTCAAGGTATCTTCTAGATGGATTATTTGGAAGTGAATTACATACAGACTTATTTAATTGGTCATTATAATCCATTAGTCAGGAATACGACCTAGCCTATCTTACACCACTTATGTTGAGTTTGTTAATTTTAGTCAACTACGAATTACAGATTTTTTTGAGAGATTTCTCATGGCAATTTCAGAGTTTTTTTTTGCCAGAAGTCGCTGAAAAGTTATTTTTTTCATATTTTGTTTTGCTCGAGATGTCTGCGCCTCAAATCCCAGCCGCTGCCTCACGTCTAATAAGCCAACGCATTACCTACAACGCTACTTCAAAATTAATGCCTTCTTGGGCTTGTCCAGGATATGAACCTGAGACCACCCGCACGCTAAGAGGAAAAGAAAGAGCCGGAAAGTGAATGGGTGTCTCTTAACTTGTAAAGTTCGAAAGTCACATAAAAGACTTTTTATCTCCCCCGGATTCTATACTGGCTTTCTAGCCTGTGCTTACATCTTACAGATGTGGCTTAAAATAGCAGATTTCAAATGATTATATGAGAATATAAAGTTTCATGAAATTATTCTTTCCAGGAATTTCTTTTGCAAAAAATTTAATGTTTTTGTGTGGCACATAGGCCATGTTAAAATCAATTATGAAAAGCAAACAGTAAAATGTAGAGCACCAAGCTCTTAAATTACTTTCACTCCAAAGTAGAATGTAAAACACGAATATCTGCATTAAAAAATAAGGGATTTATCAATGCACAAAGGACATTTAAATGTTTTCTGGAATAGACGGTTTGCCTCACATAGGATACCCATTATTTCGATAGAGTAATTTACTACTGACTGTTGTGACTGCAACATGTAATCTCTGGTTTATATTAGTTTGATTATTTTTAAATTAGTAATTTATTACTGACTGTTGTGACTGCAACATGTAATCTCTGGTTTATATGAGTATGAGTTTGATTATTTTTAAATATATGGTAAGACTTAGGCAGTACAAAAATTCTGTTAAAATTCCAAGCCGTACCCATTCTTTAAATTAAACGTCTATCTAGTATTGTCTTAAAGATTTCTTTAAAAAAAATAACTGAAATAACTCAATGCTTGAATACGTATATTTCATCGGTTATAAATGATAATTTAATTAACTTCTGGTCATAAAATTAAAAAATCTGTTTTGTTTATTCATTAACTTTTATTTCAAATGCGCAGAAGTAGAATTCGTTCTACATTTAGTTTTCAATTATTTTTACGATTCTTTTTCTGAAAAAACAAAAAAAAAAAGTCGTAAATAATAAGTCACAAATTTTTATAACATCAGAACGATTTCAATTATTTTTTTTTTTAAATAAAGATTTATTTTTAGTGATAAATGCAAATAACTTAAGAAGTTTCAATTTTGTTTTCGTAAACAAAATTGTGTCATCGACGTATTGTTAATGAAAGTAATCACTGTTGGATAAGAATAACCATTGTGTAAACATATCAATACCTTTGAACAGTGTTTCCTTCTAATATTGTATAAGCAAGCTTACTGGGCCAAGTGATGTACTTAGTCCTGGCATTGTAATCCTGTTCTTTCACACTTGTTGTTGAGAGTCTTATACTTATTGCTAATGTAATATCTATTCCTCCAAGCGATATGCATAATTTTATGAAATTTTAATGGCAATAGCCATAATTAATCCAGATGTCGTAAGAGATCTTTAATGAAAGAAATATTTCAGTTTTTCTCAAAATTTTTTTTCTTTTATTGCTTAAGGGGTTGCTGCAAAGAATCTCCATTTTATTCGGATTCGGATTTTTTTTACCGTTGTCTTGTTACAATTCTATTAGTCAAGATTTTTGGGTTTAGCAGGTGATTGCTGTTCTAACGAAATGCACTCTAACGAAATAAATAGATTTTTTCCTGAAAATAGCATACTAAACACCTTTCTTATGGAGCAAATCCATTTCCACTCGATTACCTATTTTATTTTCTTTTCATTTTTATCCTTTTCTCATTTAGTATGCAATGGAAATGCATTTATACATACATACGGAATTGGTCATTATAACGCTTCAGTCAGTATAACGACCTAGTTTCACACCACTTATGTTGTGTGTATTAATTTTATACATGAGCGTTTACAGTTTAAAGACGATTCTGAATGACAGATTTTTGAGAAATTTTTCATGGCAATTTTTATTTACTCTCAGAGTTTTTTCCAGAAAACTGCTGAGAGGAAGTTACCGAAAAAATGTTTTTTTAATTTCGTTTTGTTGGAGATGTCTGACTTGGGGTTTGAACCGTGGCCTCACGCCTAATTTGCCAATACCCTACCTACTAGACTACGGCGACTTCAAATGCACTTATATTTTCATTAAAACCCTACTGAAATATTTTTTTTTTTTGAAGTAACGCTTATGATTTCTATTCTTGCACTATTTTAACTCTGTAGCCATAACCTTTTGAGACCCTAGGTATACATACATGTATGTATGTGCACTTCATGTTCAACGAGTACTGTCAACTTCGAGACAATAGTGGGTTTTTTTTGTCTCATATTTAGTTTCCGTAAATACCAATGGACGATATAAAAATATATTTAAAGAATGATCGGATTCTAAGAAGTTAAGATTAAACTTCTTTCAATTAAGTCGGAAAGAGAGTTTGCAATTAGATCCTGTTACTATAAACGCTGCTATTCAAATAGTTTTTTGTCTTTTGTAATGCTTTTCCTTACAACGGTGATATTTTCAATGGCATGACGTAAATTAATAAGTACAGGTGTTTTAAAATAAAAATAAAACTATAAAATAGGCCTTGCCTGTATATACAAATTTTTACGGTTTGATTTATTAAAACAAATGCTGTTTCTATTTAAAATTTAATTTCTATGGAATAGTTTTTAAATCTTTTTATTTATTTTTTAATCTAATCTAAGAAAAAAGAAAAACAGGTTGCAATAATAACTAAAAAAATAGAGTCAATAGACAGAAATAAATATGTATATTGAAAACAAAATTTCTTATTAATTTTATTAATTTAACTGTAATTTGACAACAATTTGTTAGAAACAAGTTTTCTGAGTTTTCTGAGGAATATAAAAAATAATATAGATTTTAAGAAAAATAATAAAAAAAAAATACAACAAATTCTAATGCTCATAATATAGATCGGTTTTTGTTATTCACAAAAACAAAAAAATTGTTTCACATTTTTTGTTTTTTTTTTTTATTTATTTTTTCTTCTTACGTCAAGACAATAAATTTTTAAAGGTCATATAACGCTCATTGTTGAAATAAACGAAAAATCACAAGATTTTGTTTCTGGTGCGGATTGTGCTGTATTAATCATCATCAATAGTAAATAGAAACAAAGTGTTATTTTAAATAAAATTAAAAAAAACTTTAAAAAAAGACTAAAAATCAAGCGTCTATTTAAGCGTGCTTTAAATTCGGAAAATATAAACGAAATAAACTGACGATGAAATGAAACGCTTGAAAGTGACATAAAAAATGCAGTTTTTATTGAAACATTAAAAGGAAGCAAGTAAATTTAAAGCGAAAAAAAAGAAATAATAAAATAAACAAAACACAACAACAAAAATGAATACAAGTTAAAAAAAATTTTTTTTCTATAAAAAATAATTAAAATTTTTCAACATTTTGTTATTCGATCATAAATCACAATCACTAAATATTAATAAATAAATAAAGAAAATCAATCAATTTAATTAATAAATCATCACCATAAACTGCAAATAACTCCTGTGTATTTTTATTACAAAAATCTTTTAAAAAATATCGCAAAAAATACGTTCAAAATACGTCAAAACATACTCTTCATATTTTTTTAGTTTGTGAAATAAATCATTAAATTTGTGTGTTTCAACATCCAATACAGTCACCAGCGTCACTATAACAACTGCATTCAATCGAGTGAAAGTTTATCAATTTTTACAACGCTCTCTATCTAGAAAACGTCAATAATAGTAGCCAGACTTTGTAACAACAAGTTTAAAAGTTAACAAAAGCTAACGTTTAATTCCTTTATTGTTTTTGTTTGCTACAAGTGGCATTTATTTCATTGTAATTGTTGTTGCAGTACAACATTTATTTGACAGTTGGCAATAAATCGATAAAAAAAAACAAAACCTTTTTAAATATGATGCTGTTATCTGCTTTGAAGCTGGGTATGTTGTTTGTTTGATTTCTTTTTATTGTTTTATTTTATTTTATTTTAATGAATTTTTAATTAAGTTTTTAAAACACTTTATTACATTAATATCAATGGAAAACTTTTATAAAAACATAATAAAATGACTTTTAAAAGCTAACTATGTATCATAAAAAATGTACCAATAAAAGGTACATCAAAATAGTACTAAGGTACTAATATTCCTTTGTTTAGGTATATAATTTTACTAAAAATCAATAACAAAAGTAAAAGGTGGGTTATTTAAAAGTTTAGATTTAAACATGCAATAAAACAAAAACGGTTTGAAATTTTGCCAAAATTATTATTTTGTTGTGAAGTACAATTACTCCGTTTAGAAATGGAATATTATTTCATACATACGGCTGACGCGACTGTCCTCACAGTACCTCATTTGATCCGACCAATTTTCGTGCACTTTTACGAGTGTATGGCATCACGAATGTTGGCATTCAAATGCTCAATTCCCTCTGGTCTCTCGGTATAACACTTTTCTTTAACGGCCTCCCACAGAAAATAGTCCAACGGAGTCAAATCACTGCTTCTTAGCGGCTAATTGACATCACCATTTCGGCTAATTAAACGGCCATTAAACGTTTGATGCCATAAATCGATTGCATAAAAGTTGCATCATCCTGTTGAAACCAAACATTGTTCATATCAATACCATGAAAAGCGGGTACAAAAAAAAAACGGTTATCACGGTGCGTTAGGTGTCTCCATTAAACGTAATGGTTGCGCTGTCCTCATTTTCAAAGAAATATGGGCCAATGACGCCTCCGCTTCTCAATTAGCATCAAACAGTCACTCGTAATGGGTGCGTTGGCTTCTGTAAGACCATGTGTAGATTTTCTGATTAAATGCGGCATTTTTGCTTATTAACGCACCGACCAAAATGAAAATGAGCTTCATCCGAAAACATGATTTTTATTTTATTTTTTTTGGCAAATTAACCATCATTGTGCTGCTTCCCGTTGGACCCTCTATTCCAGTAAATACCAATGTTGCTCAAGCGTAAATCGATTCATTATGTTCAGTGGATATATGAATTTTATGACAGAATAGAATGACATAAGTATTGCCATATTCGAAATAACCCATGGTTCAAATTTAAGCCGACAGATGGCCCACCCGATACAAATAAATTTATAACAGAATGCTACTGATCGCTTCTAAACTACTTTATATTTCATGGGTAAATGTTGTACTAACCCATTAGGAAATTAAATTGTTTTTCTATATATATTTTAATTTCATTTGTTTATATTTCCTTGGCAAGTGCACATTTTTAAAATACAATTTTTTTTTGAAACAAAAGTGAATGTAAACAGGCCTGAAAATGCTAATTTGAAATAAAATGAATAAAAAGCATTAAAACTATATATTTAAACAATAATAAAATCATTTTATTAATGACTTTTCAAATACTTTTTTTTTAATTGCTTGTTAATAAACATTAGACAAAATGTATATTTTGAAATTGTATTTTTCCCATAAAACTTTACACACTTTTTGCAACAAAAAAGTGAAAGAAAAACCTGACAATTGATACATTATTAATAAGGTAGAAAACATATTCTTTTTTTAGCGTGTATAGTTTATTGAAAAAGTTATATTGTATGATACTCTTTGACTTTTTATTGAAACCTAAAAATTAATTTTTATTTACGCCAGCCAACACAGCTTTACACGTTTTTTTTTTCTTTTTTCAAAAGTTGTCAACTCTTTTAATAGTTTTTTTCTCCTTCTTTTTGCAATTTATTGAATTTTTATTTTCATTTCTTTAAATATTTATTGTTACACGTTTTTTTTTCTGTTTTTTAACTTTTGTTATTTTTTAATTTTTTTTAACTACCATAAGTCAAGGCCGTTTAAAGAAACACAAGAAAAAATATACGCTGCTGCTAATTATTATTATTTGTATATGTTAATTTAAAGAGACACAAAAAAACAAAAGATATTGTTTATACATATGTACGTTATCACATTTAAATTATTTGCAAGTAGGCTGCCGCTGTACATCAAAATTATTTTTAATTGTAGGTTTTTTTTTTATATATATAAACGCTTCTTAGTACAGAATACAATAGCAATACTTTATTAAATAAATCATAAATATTATGCAAATATGGTAAAATTATAAGTGAAATAAACTTAAACAATTTAACCTCCAAATGCACACGCACACACCAGCTTTAACAAAAAAATAAAAACACACACTTATAGTCAGGAAGTTTCAAAAATAAAACAACTGTTACAACAATTCTTATTTAACAGAATTAAGTATTGTTTGGATTTTTTAAGTAGTTTTTTATGTTTTTGTTTCTTTATTTTTGATTTTAAAAACAACGTCAAAAAATTAAATTAAAAAAATAAATAATTCTGATTGAAGTATGTGTCTTAAGTCTTTAATATTAATCATATGCTTTATACATGTATACCCGCATACACCCTCATGGCTTAGTGGTATTTATTTTACTTTGCAGAGAGCATAATTTGTTTCACACTCTCTCTCACTCTCACTGTGGTGGTATGTGGTGAAATATTTAAAATATTTGTCAAATCGGTTGTCTCCGTAATCTTAAAATAATATACGCGCATATTTCTTAAGTCTTTAATGTGATTAAAGTATACAATGCAACCAATAATGTTGGCTATTGCTTTATGCGGTCTACATTTAGCATTTTTTTTGCTGTTTGTAACTTACATTTTTTTTTTTAAATCAACACTAAACACTACATACATTTAGAATATGTTCATTCATACTCACCTTGTGCACTGTTTTTCTATTATTAACCGTTTCTACTGAATATTGCTCAGCAATTAGTTGACTCCATCTTTTTCAACGTGCTTAGCTCTCTAGTATCCTTGAATATCTTATCTAGGCTGCTCGATGACAAACTTACTCCTTCAAGAAGTAATTTCCTATTTCTTCAGTAAGTTTACAAATAATATGATCGACTTGCTGAAATTTATTCTAAGTATTTCGATATATGTATGTACATATATATCGAGAAACACTGGTTTTTACCTAAAGTTTTTCATTCCTTGTGGCACGAGGCAAAAACCAGGGCTCTTTTGTTACAGTTCACAAATATTTATAGCTCTTAGGGTGTTTATTTGGTCGGCTCCTGAAATTCACTTGTCGCGGTCTTGTTATCGATATGTTTTATCATTCTTTGAAATACTATCATAACAATACATAATATTTACATAACATAACGCTTTGTAAACCGTAGAATTGATATTATAGAACATAATATTGCCTTCCTTAAATGTCTGAAGAGAAAGATAGTGGTCCATAATAGGAAATAAAAAATCAAACTAATAAATTACATCCTGCGAAATTTCTGCGCATTGAGGCTTTCATATGACGATTTTCAATAACATAGTTTCACGCCAAATGTTATCTTCCAAAGCTTTAAATATTTCTGTTGCGTTTAAATGAATTCCTCAATTCCTAATACAATTTTAGTACGTATGTAGGTTCACAGAAAATAGTTTATAGCTGTAGAGATTCTGCAAAAAAAATTATTCTTTATTCAAACAAAATATTTCTTTCTTTCTTTGGAATAAAATCTTTATATAATGAGTTGTATAGTACATCGAAATGCATCCATTTTCACATCCATTTCAATAACAATTGAGCAAACTAGAGATGAGTTACGTGTATTTATACCGTAAACTATTGCCAATACACGCATTTACAGCTGAAATTTGGAAGAAAAACATGCCAAAAATCCGAAAACGATAGTGAAGTAAAGACTATAAGTGCTTTGTGACTTTGTGTGGTCATTCAAATGGGATTGTATTCCTTCTTCTTCAAGGCCGCTTCTGCATATGACAAAATCCGCAAATATGTAAGTCAGATCATACAAAGTATATATTTATATAAAATATATATTCCGAATGGTGCAAATAGGCCCACACTAGTGCTTGTCGGCTCATAAATGCGAGTTGAAAATGTAATAAATGTAGTTGAACAATTTTTCAATTAATAATTTTATAGAATGAGGTGGGCAAACCCAATTTATTAAAATATTTTTGTATGTTTTATCTCGTCTAGCCTATCAATTATTCTTTAAATGCATATTTTTATCATATTTAATATTTGCAAATATTTTCGAGTGTTTTCTTAATCCCAAAAGACAGCATCACTCGTTGGCATGATAATAACACCAATACAGCATGTGTCTTAAGTCTTTTTGTGATTTGTTTTGGCATGAGATTCTTGTGAAATAACGCATGTGTCTTAAGTCTTTGTGTTTGTTTGTTAATTATGCGAAACTATTTTAAAGTGTGAACAAATTTTTGCATTATTTTTATGTTTCATTGTGGAAATTTTTGATAAATATTTTTTATGTCAGTCACAAAAAAAGGTTTTTTTTTTCTTTATTTATGCTGTGAAAAAAAAGAAAGAAAGCAAAAAATCTAGTGATTAGATTTGTAGATTTTTGGGTTTTACATTCACTTGGTTTTTCTATTCAATTTACATTATTTAGTTGGGTTGTTTTTGTTTTTAATAATATAAAATACGGTTTTTTTTAGAAAAAAAAAAAGAAAAACAGAAATAAAAACAATTTTTGTAACGTAACGTAACCACTTTTTGTGGCAAATTATTTTCTGTTTTTTTTTCTTTCCTTTCGTTATTGTTACTGTTTCGCAAAAATATGCAATCAAGTCTCTCTATCAGTTGGATACAAACACATTTTTCTTTTTGAAAATGGTAAGAAAGAGTGGTTTTTAGAAAGTAAATTTTCCTTTTGTTTGAAGTGAATAAAAATAAACTGAGAAACATTTTTCTTTTCAATTATTTTTGTTTTTGCGTTTTTACGTATTTTTTTTAATTGCAATCTGTAGAAAAAAGAAAAATGAAAAGCAACATAAGTAATGCATTATTAACATACTTTTTTGTTTTTAATTTTTTAATAAATATTCTTCTTATTTCTTTTAATCTAAGAAAGATTTCATTTTTTTTTTATTATCGAATTTACAAGTATTTCATAAAAATCAATCAATTTTTGTTTTATGTGTTGAAAATAATTTTCCGTTTAATCAAATTTAATCTCCTCCTAATATTTGTAACTTATTATGATTGAAATACTTTATAACAGCAATATGAACAAAACAAAAACTAGCACAAATACGTGATTATACATTTCCTTAATTTATTTAATTTTTTCTTTTTGTTTTTTTTCCTAACTTTTGTTATTATTTAGTTAAACTATTGTGTTAATACTAATGCTAGCAATAGAGAAATTATTTTATTATTCAATAAAGAAATGTGTCGAAAGATTTATGGCAGGAAAACACACACAACATTTCGTTTTGCGTCTCTTTATTTCGTATGGGGTTCCATTTTGTTTAGAGAAGTAGTGTGCATAAATGCTTATATGCATGCATTTATAAATATACATATACATAGATATGTATAATAAATATACTGTATTATGCATATGCACAATCTAGGGAAGTGTTAATAGTTTATGGTAATGCCAACTTAAGGGTTTGGTTTTGTTATAGGAATACTTATGTACATATTTGCCAGATAAATTTTGTTTTTAATATTCGTTCTATACTGTCAGCAGTGGTTTCATTTGTCATTGCTTTTGAAGATGAAAATATTATATTTTCTTATATAAATCATTCTTTTTTTTTTTTGTTTTCTTTAGTATCAATAAAGGATTTGAGTTATATAAATATAATTGTCAATACAATTAATAACAACTATAATAGACGATTTCCTTCCGCTCTAAACTCAGTGAAAAAAAAAAAAAAAGAAATTTATTTTATTTAAATTTTGTACATCGTACTTGTCATAGAGCCTTAGATTAACTATGAACAAATATTCACTGTATTAAGGTTTCAAAGAAGTTAAAAATTTTATTCATGCCTAGAATAGAAGGCATGCCTAGAAGCAAATAAGTCGTCTTAGTCTAGTAAGTAGTGTGTGTTGGCTTATCAGCAAAACGAAATGGGAAAAAATTATTTCTTCGCGACTCAAACCTAGGTTTAATTAAATTGGCAGCTACCGCAGAAATCAAAGGTCATTTGAGGCGTATTAGATCCCGTTGTAATACAGATTTTACTTACTACACCCCCTTTTTGCGAAAGAAGGTGTATGTAAATGCAATCCCAATCGCCTTTGGCTACCCAAACTAAACTCCTACTGGCCAGTAGGCCAGTATAGCTGGCTAGCAGGCTAGTATAGCTGGCTAGCAGGCTAGTATAGCTGGCCAGCATGCTAGTATAGCTGGCCAGCAGGCTAGTATAGCTGGCTAGGGAGTAGTATAGCTGGCTAGTATAGCTGGCTAGCAAGCTAGTATAGCTGGCTAGCAGGCTAGTATAGCTGGCCAGCAGGCTAGTATAGCTAGCCAGCAGGCTAGTATAGCTGGCTAGCAGGCCAGTATAGCTGGCTAGCAGGCTAGTATTTTTTTTTTTTTTTTTTTTTTTTTTTTTTTTTTTTTTTTGCGGGAAGGAGGGAAAATGCTTTATGCATTCATGAAGGTCGTCACCATACATGGTATGTCGGACTCTCCCACTAGGTATACCGACTAAAAACACGCCTTGTCTCCTCACCGGGGTATCATTCCACCTCGGAACCACGGTTGCATTACTTGGAGGTGGACCCCTTTTGGCACCTGTGCCAGTTCCATCATTGTCAGCCTGCGTCCAGGTTCCGCTCTTCTGTTATTCTACTGCGTCTAGATCATATTTTTTCTTTCGCAGGACATAGTGCACACATTGTTTAACTGCGTTCCAGTTTTCTCTGCTGTTTATCATTTTCAGCACGACGTTTGTGGCATTAATAATGCCGATTTCAGCCTCGAGAACCTGACGTCTTTCGGCCCAGCGTCTGCAGCCGAAGAAAGTGTGTTCGGCATCGTCTAAGATTTCCTCTTCCTCGTAGATGCAGAATGGCGAGCGACATTTCCCCATGCGATGCAGGTATTCTCTGAAGTATCCATGACCGGTTAGCATCTGGGTTATGTAGTAGTCTACTTCGTCGTTTTTTCTGCTTCAGGCTAGTATAGCTGGCTAGCAGGCTAGAATAGCTGGCCAGCTAGCCTGCTACCCAGCCGTAGTAGCCTGCTATATGGCTAGCTAGCAGGCTGGCAGACTAATATAGCTGGCTAGCAGGCTAGTACACCTGGCTAGCTGGTTAGTACAGCTGGCTAGCTGCTTAGTATAACTGGCTATCTGGTTAGTATAGCAGACTAGCTGGTTAGTATAGATTGTATAGCTGGTTAGTATAGCTGGCTAGCTGGTTAATAAAGCTGGATAGCTGGTTAGCTGTTTAGTACAGCTAGTATAGTCGGCTAGATGCTAGCTGGCTAGTGTAGTTAGTTAGTATAGCTGTCTAGCAGGTTAGTATAGCTGTCTAGCAGGTTAGTATAGCTGGCTAGTGTAGTTTGTTAGTATAGCTGTCTAGCGGGTTAGTATAGCTGGTTAGTATAGCTAGTATAGTTGGTTAGTATAGCTAGTTAGCAGGTTAGTATAGCTAACTAGATGCTAACTGGCTAGTATAGTTGGCAAAAACGCTGAGAGTAAATAAAATTGCCATGAAAACGATTCTCAAAATTTTTGGTGTGAATTAGTGTGCCTTTAGAATAAATTTTGTATCGCTTTAATTTAAATTTGATTAAATGCGCTCTTTTTCTTTAAAAGCGATGACCTAGTTATGCCATAAAAGAGCAATTGTAGGGAAGCAATCTATAATTACTTATACAACATGGTTTTGACAGATAAAGAGCTGTTTCATGCAATGATTTGGTGTTAACAACACAAATGTTGTATTTTAATTGGGATTGGAATTATTTCGTTTTAAGTGTTTATTAACAATCATCCACATACACTATAATAAAGTGATTAACAAAATGTTTGGGTTTTAAGTCTTTTGTTTTCATGATGATGCGAACATAAAAACGCTTATTTTAAGTTTTTTGTTTTGTTTTTAAATTCAAAAATTTTTTCTAAAACATTATTTATCCTTAACTGTAAGAAAATAGGTATTTAATAAGGCGCTTACACTATACAACGTATACTGCCGTTGTTTATGCAATTTGTGAATAAGTTTAGTTTCAGTTTGGCTCTGTGATGGAAGGAAAAATATTGAATTTTTATATTGTCCTCGAAAATTTTGAAGAAAACTTGAATCGTATGGAAGCTGTTTGAGTTTTGTTTTATGAAAAATATGGTTTGATTTCTTTTATGAATTTTTATCATTAAATTAAAAGATGGAATTAAACTAAATGACGTTTTTTCGTTGTCTGCTTTATGCTCATACACGCTAACGATTTCTCACTATAAACCAGACTTCTTTTAAATGTTTCAGTAAATGGCCTTGTTATTAACAACTTTTGAAAGTTTGAATGTTAAAGAACTTTTTTGTTTTAAATGTATATTTAAAGGTGTTTAAAAGTTTTTTTTTTTTTTTTTGTAAATTTATATGTAAAAACGTGATTTTCTTGCACGTCGTATAGGCCTAAACTAGACCTGCGTATTTTAATTTATAAACAAAAAACATGGTTATTATTTGAACACGATCTAGTTTTTATTTATTATCCCATAAACAATCTACTGCTTACTATTCAATAATGTTGCTATTGACGGTTTTTTTGTACTATGATTTACTAAATTGCTGTTGTTCTTTATTTTTTCACAATTAAAACAGGTGTCGATAGATTTGTTTTATTAGTAAAATTGTTATTTACTGTAGTGTAGTATTTTATTTAAACTAGGTAGACAGACCTAGTAATTGATACAAGACAACAAAAAAAAAAAAAAAACATAAAAAAGAGATTAAAATAAATTTCAAATAAATTTATAATTAAACTTTAATTAGGGTTATAAAGGAAAAAAATTTTAATGTTTTTACTTTTAATTGCTGGACATGTTCTAATTTGCCTTGCAAATTTCTTTATATTTCAACTTTATTTGAAACAAAATAGAAAAAGAAAAAATAATTTAAAAAATTAGCGGATATTAAAGCGGATGATGTTTGGTTTATAGAATGTAAATAATGTGGTATGGTGTGGTGGTTTAATTAATTAATTAAAATCTTTCAAAATGACTCACTGCTAAGCTTAAATATTTATTTAAAAAAAGTATGTATACTTTTTATTTAAATTTTATTAAACTAAGAATGAAAAGTTGTTAGTACAACTATACATAGTTAGGAAAACATTTTAATACTATACTTTAAGCTTTTTTATTGCACCAAACTCCTATAAAAATTTCAAATATTCTTTACCCACCCATTCTTTTTTTTTTTTACTAGTTTTACATTGTTTGTACTGGCATTTAAAATGTGGGCTCATCTTTATCATGTGCATTATGCAATGAACACTATAAAAAAACACTAGCCCAATTCACGATCTAGTGTAAATGGTCTTGCATCATTGCATTTGCAAAATGGTTTAGTATATTTTTACACTACAATAACAAAATATACAGAAATACTCTTGCTACAGTTTATAAAATAAACAATACTCAAAACCATAGTTTATGTTTACTCAACATTTTGCAACACTTAAGTAAACTGACAGCTGACAATTTATTTATTAAAAATAATAAATTTCGTTGGCGAATGGAGACCCAAAATATAAAAAAAAAAGAATAAAAAGGGATAAACCCAACAAAAAATGGTCCGAAGAGGAACATAATCTCTTCGGCAGCCTCGTCTATTAAAGAGTCCAATATTTGTTCCTTCAAACTTCCATTAGACATTTTTATAAATTGTTAACAAATATCATAAAATTAAAATCAAATATTTATTTTTTTTATTTTTGACAATCAGCTGTGTATTTGTGTTTTACAATTAGTGTTGCAAATGCAACCAGTAAAATTTGTTCACAATTAATAGAAAATATTTACAATTGCATAAATACAATTGCAAAAATACACGAGATTGTGAATTGGGCTACTATTATTTTCAGTTTCAGCATTTTTTATATACATTTTTTATATTTAATGGCCAAATCAGTATATAACTTAGTCATCATTTCAACTAAAAACACACCGTTTATTTTAAATTGCAATGTTTTACTTCACGAAGGTGATTGCAAACTCCTGGAATTAAATTTTAATATTTTTTTTTTAGAATGCAAAATCATTATGATTTTCGAATTTTCAAAATTAAGATTCTTCAATAATAAATAATTCATTAAAAAAAACGCTCTAAAATCAGGCAGCGCCACCTCTTTAAATTCTCCAATAGAACAATAGATTTTCTTAGAGAGCATCGTTTGTAGGAAACGAAGAATAGCAACCGTATCACAGTACAGTAGACCAACCACCTGCTTCGCTGGAAAATTTGATTAATGAAACTGAATCTCAAGATTATATCAGCCAAATCCCTAAGAGGACTCCGTAATGGCTCCCTAGCACCACCATTTGTCTATAGTGGCATACAGGAGCATTTTCATAATTTTGAGAAATGGCCCTTGATTCCCTAGAGAAATTTAATAAAAAATTTAAATTTTCGAAGTCAATTTTCTAAAATCCTATAATTATTTCAGCCTAACCACTAATAAAGTTTATTATTGGACCGAAGTCGTCGTAGTCCAGTAGGTAGTGTGTTGGCTTATTAGACGTAAGGCCCGGGTTCAAACCCCAGGTCAGACATCAAAGACGAAAATATGAAAAAAATATTTCTTCGTCGACTTCCTCTTAGTAGATTTCTGGCAAAAACTCTGAGAGTAAATGAAACTGCCATCTTGCTAAAAGATTCTCAAAAATCTGTCGTTCAGAATCGACTTTAAACTGTAGGTCCCGCCCCTCATGTATAAAATTAACACACACGACATGAGTGGTGTGAGAAATTAGGTTGTAATCTTGACTGAAGAGTTGTAATGACCAATTATGTATGTATGTATGTCTTGGACCGATATAGGAGTATTCCATATTTATTTCCTGATCCCTTAGAGAAATTTCATAAAATGGATTGTTTTAAAAACAATTTTCTAGAATTCTAAGAATCTTTCAGCCAAACCACTAATGCGGTACCTTAAGGAAGAGCACTGTCATTTGCCTATAGTGGCATACTGAAGCATTGTCATGTTTTTCAGATTTGACCCATGATCCTCTAGAGAAATGTAAAAAATAATTGAAATTTTTAAAGTCGTTTTTCTGGAATTTTCAACTAAACCTCTAATAAGGTTTATTAGTGGTCTCCTTAGACTTCCATTTGCAAATAGTGGCATGATGCTAAAAATTATTTTTCTCTAATCGTATTATTTTCCATGTAACTAGTTTTCCAATGTTCTGTACTTCAGGTAATAGTTTATATAATATGAGCTCATAAATAAGTTGGCTTTTTCAGATGCGTACTGTTAAATCGTACTGTTTTGTTAATGTAAAATTTTACTCTGCTAACGTCATAAATGTGTCGGTGCTAAAAATTTGGTATGTTATGTGTCTTGATTTTACAAATTTGAATTTATCTTCACATTCATTCATACTTTTCTTAACTTTAATAGGATTGCATACATAATTGGTCATTACAACCCTTCAGTCAGGATTACGAATTAATTTCTCACACCACTCATGTCGTGTGTGTTAATTTTATACATGAGCGCCGAGATTCCGAACGACAAATTTTTGAGAAACTTTTCGTGGCAGTTTCATTTACTCTCAGAGTTTTTGCCAGTTAACTGATGAGAGGAAGTTGGCGAAGAAATAATTTTTCATGTTTTCGTTGGAGATGTCTGACCTGGGGATTGAACCCGGGCCTTATGTCCAATAAGCCAACACACTACCTACTAGACTACGGCGACCACTAGACTACTATGCAATATATAACATTAGCTTCCTAGTAAAATATGATTTGATAAATGGATAGAGCAATAGGTTGCAACCTGCTGCACCTATATGACCGTCTGTGTTTTTCTTCCTCGTTCCAAAATGCGAATCATTCACTTGTTTTTGATTATTTTTGTTTTTCTAAACTTTGTCTAAAGAATTAAAGTTTGGTGTTCAATTTTACTGCGCAGTGTATATGTTCAAATGTGTATATCTATGTTTACAAAAGTTATTATTAACAATATTGTGTTTGTAACTTAACATTTATTTAAAGAAATTAAAATTCAAAGTTTATTTCATGTTTCATGATTTCTTTAAAACCCATAACAGACTTCACCCATATTAGCCTTAGAAACACTGGTTTTAACAATAGTTGTTAACACATGCACGAAAAACACCTGAAGGTGTATATTCCTCTTATGTCTGTAATATTTTTGGTTTTTTACAAACAATTTATGAAAATATTACAAACAATTGGTGACACTATCAAGATGGCATTTATGAACTTATGAACAAATAATAATAATAATGACACCAAAAATAAATATTAAATTTAATAAATCCCTGCTGTCTGATTTATGTAAAATACGATGTAAAATTTTATTTAATTTTTAACCTTCCACTCCATTAATTTATGTCTTAACAAATCAAGAGAAGTCATAGAAGACACAAATTGAGTATGAAATTCCTGTTTAAAGTGTTTAAAATGTTTGTGTCAATTGTGACCTTTTCGTTAAACAGAAGCGTTTTATGGATAGAGAGCTTGTCATGTGTTTGTCCAAATTCTGTCAGCTCAGAAAAATGAGTCAAAAATATTTGACGAGGCAAAAAAATGGTTTTCGAAATAATCAAACAAACGCCCACTACAAAATGTTTTTGTCCCTCTAAGGTAAACACAAGCTGCACGAAAAACTTATTATACAATAATGTGTTACTTAATATCAGAAATTATTGGATTTGAAATTTGACTTTTATTGAAAGCAAAAAAAGAGAAAAAAAAAGAATTGATTTAAAATTACGGTAATAATACAGAAATCAGAAATCAAAAATCCAAATAAATCAATATTTTTTAAAAATAATTTTTTATAAAAAATTAAAAAAAAAAAAAACAATTAAATTTTGATATTCACTGTTTTTTAATCCCCTTTGAAAGTACATCTTTTATTTAAGCAAAGCAATTATAAAAGTATTCTTAACAAAATATTATGAAATCTTGTGGAGATCAAGTTTGTTGCTTAAATCTTTGGTTTATCTAGAGAAAAGAGAAAAAAATCGTATATTCTTTATGAAATTTATTTAATTTTTTTTACTCTGAACTATCAAAACAAATTATGTTTCTGAAATTCGTTGGTCAATTTCAATGTCTATGGTACAATTACTAAAACCCGATTGAGTTTAAAAAAGAATACATAGCTGAACGACATTCAATTAAGAAAAACATGGATCCCATGAAGTCGACGTAATCTAAAAGATAGTGTGTTGGCTAATTAGACGTGAGACCACAATCAGACCTCTTCATCAAAACGAAATATGAAAAGATATTTCTTCGGTTACTGCCTCTCAGCAGATTACTGGTGAAAACTCTGAAACTAAATAAAAAAAAGATGTCTGGAAAAGTTTCTCAAAAATTCTGTCATTCGGAGTTGACTTTAAACTGTAGCTTCCGCTATGCGTGCATGAAATTAACACACATAACATAAGTGATGTGAGAAGCTAGGTCGTAATCCTAACTGAAGGGTTGTAATGACAATCACATCATTTTCGTCTAAAGTTTCTATTACAATGTGGCCATGCTTACAGGTCACATTGCGTCATTGGAAGACACGCGGAAAGATTGCAGTTGCACATCAAACGACTTTTGCCAAGGTTGAGAGTCTGCTGAAGAGGAGGCAACTTTTATCATCTACTTTCTTTATCACTGCCCATCTCCTGCAACTAGTAGATTTAGGTTATTTGCCTCTTCTGTTAGCTTTACGGAGTTAACATCCATCGTTACCAAGGATAAAGCTTCGTTTATTAAATTTTAGTATCAAAGCTACCATTCCAACCAACCTATAGGTAGGTAGGTACCTTCTATTACAATTGCAAAACAGACTAAACAACTTTCGTTGTAAAAATTTTAATATGTCTCATCCAAGTGACTATTTTTTGTTTTTGCCATCATTTCTTAAAAGCAGTTAACTTCCATAGAAGGTGACAACACAAAACAAAAATTATTATCCCCATCCCCATATATAGGTATGTAATTGGGCTTGGCCTTTATAAAACTTTTCTATTGCTTTAATTTACGACAGTTTATGTAATACACTTTTACGCACATTTCCAAAATTAAAAACTTTTGGTTGTTGTCGTTCCAAAAAACAATTTCCTTTAAACCATTTTAACGGTTAAGTATTGTAAAACCATCAATTTAGGTGAACGGAAAATTGTAATAAAAATTTTCCAAAATTTTACATTAAAAAACTCACTCAAACCACTTATGGATTTAAGAAACGAATTTAATTACATTTTTTATGCTTCATTTTTTCTTTTTTCTTACCCTGAGGTAATAATTTTCTAACAGACTTGCAGGCAGGCAGTCAGGTTGAATGCACTACCTTTAACATTTGATATGCATGGTGCGTAGATTCACAACATTTTGTATATAAAATATGGCTGCATATGCATTCCATATGTACGTACAAAATGCATTTGTTTTAGACGCATAACAAGCATAGGTTGTTGTGTTTTTGTTTTATAAAATGAAACAAAAAGTTTCCACTTAACCTCGTCTATAATATTAAAGCTTTAAGCAACAATTTGTTTCTCTCTCTTAGCGACTTTAGTCAAGTGTTTTTAGTGGATTTTATTTATAAAAAATTTTACGATTGCTTTTGTTTATGTTGTTGTTATTTTCACTTTTTTATTTTATTTGAATACAAATAAAAACAAAATTTTTGTTTTGATTTTTATTCAGAGCTGCAGCTAGACGTGAACATAATTTTATAGCGACTGCAATCAGAGATTTATTTTTTTATTTAGTCAGAGACAATGGTTAAATAATTTAATTAAGCATACATCTGTTGTGGTATATATTGTTTATATTGTGTGATGAATTTAAAATATTTTAAATAGAAATTAATAAAGTTCATTCACTTTACAAACATAAATTTTGGGAATAGTTTGTGAAAAAAAAAAAAAATTTTTTTTGTAAACAAACAATACAAATCAATAAGTTTTCTATCAGGGACAACTTTTAAAACACAAAGTATGGATATAAATATTACAAAAAAAGTAAATCAGATCGTACATATGACAAAACTATGCTCTGTACTTAAATGCAAAATTTTTCTTTTTATATGCTTGCGAGACGTGGAACAAAACACCCATAGAAATGCAGGAGGCATACCTGTATGCATATGAATGCCTTCACACTACTTTTTCACATAATAGTCTAAGAAAGCTTTTCAATCGATAGCCAATAGTCAGCAAAATTAAAAAAATTTTAATCTTAGTGAATTTTGGTCACGACTTCAAGGTTCACGTTCACATCATGACAACGAACTGAGCTAGCACAGGACAATTAAAGAATATGCTTTTTAGTCTAAATGTAGAAAATACAGATTTTACGCAGAAATCATTCATAATTGGTGTGGCATAGAGATGTAGTTATGCTTGAGTTCAAGCTCAAGCATTCAAGTTTTAAATATATTAGGAGATACATACATCACTTTTCATGGTTGTTTGTAATTAAAAATGGAAATTTAAAGGAAATTTCCCTGCAAATTTACGCTAACAAAGAACATCGTATGATGTTCTTACACAGCTCCAATCCATGATGTATAAGAGGACAAACCAATTCAACAGTCATAATTCATTTTCACAAGAGTCATCGTTTCTAGGTTTCTAGACTGTTAAGCCACTTTACAGTAGACACAACACATGCTTACCTGGAAAAAACCTTGACTAATGACACAAAAGTCGCCGTGATCTACTAGGTAGTGAGTGTGCTGGCTTATTAAACGTGAGGCCACGGTTCAAACCTATGGTCAGACATCTCCAACAGAACGAAATATGAAAAAATATTTCTCTGATGACTTACTCAGAGTGCAGATTTCTGCCAAAAGCTCTGAGAAAAAATAAAATTAACACAAACAACATAAGTGGTACGACAAAATAGGTGTTTGGTAATGCTGAATGAAGGGCTGTCATGAGAAATTATGCATGTGGAATGACACTGAAACAAAGCAAATAAAAATAAAAAGAAGGAGATGCTTTGTAACAGCTATGCTGTGTGCCTTACAGGAATCAAAACAGATAAAATTTAGTGTGTCATGTACTTTTAATAACATTTAATTTCATGCTCATAATGGAGTGTTAGACAGAAAGGAGACAAAATCATAAGCAATGTAAACAAACAGTGTAATAAGATACTGCATAAAATTGCATATGTGGAAAAGACTGTGAAGAGCCGTGTGTATATATCTGGCTCTGATACTGTACAAATTGATTGCTTGGTCTTGGCCATCAATGAAATGCTTTTTTTTAAGAAGAACCCCTATGAGTGTCTTTTCTTCGAAGTATAACAATGCGCCTAATAAACTCAGCTAATGGCAGACTATCAATTTAACTTGACCTATGGTTTCAATTTCATACTTCAACGAAAAGTAGTCAAAATCCAAACCAATACAAAAAAAAAATGTTTGTTTTTAAAATTTCGGTGTAGTTTTCTTGCATATTTATATTATTTTATAATTTATGGTTATAAAAATTATTGAAATGATGTCTGATAAAAGCTTAATCGATTATTACTAAACAAAAAATATTTCTTTGATTCAATGATTAATTATGAAATAAATTTTAATACGATTAAAAGAAACCCCCACTTGATTTTATTTGTCTTTAAAAAAAAATTAAATTCATATCTAATGATTCATTAACTCATTTTAATGATTGTTAAACTTCCTAAATCTCCAGCCTAGCCTAGACAAACTATTGCTTTAAATATTAATTTTTTTTTTTTTGTTCTTTGTTGTGTTGCCGTTTCAAACTCATCTTATTTAATACAAATAAATCAATTTCAATATATGTATGTATTTACTACGGTTCCTATAAATTAAATTCAAATACAAGGTTGCGTATAAATCGACAACATCATCATTAACGCTCTGCTTTAAAGTTGTTGAAATCTAATTGCGTTAATAATAGATTTTATTTTCATTAGAAAAAAAAAAAAAAAAACAACAAAGAATATGTGTGATAATTATAGTTTTTATACAAAGTATTATTATAAATGAGATATGTTTCTAATGTTGCGCTATTGTTGTTAAGGTGTTGTACCAAAAAAAGGAAAATAAAATTTGAAATAAAAGACTTAAGACACAAACTCCAAGTTAAGAGATATACTTCTGATCTGAAGTATGCAGTATGTTTCGTAATTTAATTTAATTTCCTTAAGACTTGTTTAATCTATTTTCAAGGCTACTAAGCATTTGTTACAATATCTGGGGGAAAAAAAATATCTTTTTTATGTGATGCAGTAATCGTGATTAATACTCGGAACTTAAAGTGTTGTAACACACAAAAGTATCCTCCCTTATTTGTCACTAGATTTTGATGGTGATGAAAAAAATACTCGAAAAAATAAGTTTTACTTTAAAAAGGAAGAATAGAGCTGCATAAACATGAGGAAAATTTGTTAAGTGTTCAGTGTTTCTATATCAAATATGTATCTGGTAAGGTAGTCAATTAAAAGGTGAATGAAATTATAAGTATGATCGGCATGTACGATGAATGGAAATATCAATGGACATGTAAAAAATCTTTAATAGAAAAAATTTGAAACACACAACTGTCTCCATCGATGGTCATCTAAGAAAGGAACAAGTCAGTTTGCATTCAAATAGATCGCTTAGATAGTATAGCAGTACACTGACTTTAACTTATCTTTTTATGTAAACTTTCATTTACTTGAAGAAGACATTTATCGGATGCAATCTGTCACAAAAACTATCCACAAAACTTAATCAATCTCATTAGAATCCGGTATACCATGTACACGAAAAGCGAAGTTAAACAATGATGTCTGCCAACTAATATCCTTTTGTTTTTATCGTAACTATTAATGCTATAGTATCCTTCATAGCAATAAAACGCAAAGGCATCCAATAGGTAATCTACGAACATCTCTCTTATTTCTCTCGAAATCATTATCTGTAATAACTTCTGACATGAACATCTGTATTGGCACCCACATGGGCCTAGAAGCCATGGAAGACTTAGCAATTGACAGAGATAATAGGAAATGTATCTGCAGGTAATTGCTGATTAATATAGTATAAGACAGTTTGGAATTATCTAAAGAACGCCGACTCAAACATGGAGTGCCTCTTCAATCAGCCCAAATAAACCATATGCACCACTAATATACAAAGTAATCGAACTTTTTTAATGCAGATCATAAGGATAAACAAGGATTCAACTTTATAAACGATGTCCATGCCTGGGTGAACGTGAAATAAGTTCATGCCAAGAGATATTGGAAAGTAGCTCCAAACTTAAGTAATCAAAAATAAATAATTCGAATTGAGCGGAAGCAAAGCATATCCTTCTTGACCTACCAAAAATTGACTGTAATTGGCTAGAAAGTCCTCAGAAATTTACCGTAAATTTTCCAACTAACCTCGTGAAATTCTTTTAGTACAAAAAAGGTTTACATTTCTCTACTAACAGGCTAGCAAACGCTTTGCTCAGTGATGAAACTCATTTTTGCTGAAAACATAAAACAAGGTACCCAGTGATAGTTATTGTTTTTTTTTCCCCAACATAGAAAAATTAGATCCGGTCAAAACTTGGTGACCGCCAAGATTGTGCACTTTAAAAGCATGTGGGGATACATAAAGTCTTACATATACAGTGGCAAACCAGCAGTTCCAATTTCAATCCTTGAACATGATAATCTTACAACTCAAATTCATAAGATACCAGGCGAAATAGTTAAAAAAGTTTGTTTTAATTAGAACTCACTGATGGACCGCCCACGACGTACGGGCAACATTGGAGAGGACAACATGGAATAAACTTTAAAAATTAAATAAAAGACCTGACATACACTTATTTCCCCAAATGAATATGTCATGCACTTTTCGAAATGATTAAAAAATTATTGATTATAACCATGAAGTTATGAATCTGAATGAAACACAAGTTGATTGATAAAAAAAAATTTATGTCAAATAAAGAAAATTTTCGTTAATAATATTATTATTAACTTCAATTTTATTAATAGACTTAAGTTCATTAAAACTCTCCCATGGCGCTTAACTAAAAATTGCAAAATAGTTTGTTTTTCAATAAACCACTTTTATTGGATGGAATACTTTGCATTGAATTATAAATGACGATATGTATGCCATTAAATGCACACTGCCTTGTGACTGAGTATGGCTTTTGTTATGGTAATTGAAAAATGAAATTTTTGTTTGAATTTGCTTTCAATTCATTGTTGAAATCAATTAACCACAAAATAGAAATCATTTTATTCCGCTATAAATACATAAATGCAGACTTTTTGTTATACACACACAGTTTTCATACATATGTTAATTTAATTAAACAAACAAAAGACTTAAACAACAAACCTGAGTTTGATTGTAATGCAAATTACTTTTTTTTCTCCCAAATGCAACAATTGATGAATCAACAATCAATTTGTATGAAATACAACACAATAGATAAGACTTTATCTAATTGAGAGATAACATTAGTATTAGTTTTGTTTGGAATGGAATTTTTTCTTTTGTTACATGTAAACAAAGAAAGTGTGAAATTGAAAAAATTTTGTAACGCGAGGTTGGAGGAGAATTTTTAAAAGTTATTTTAAACGTATTTTTTTATTACTATATTAAGGAGAACTTTAATTAGTAACAAAACGTTTAGAAACATTGAAAAACTTTTTAATTGCTGTATTGCTGATTAAGGGCCATTATTACAACTTGCCGTTAAAATTGGGTTTAGTTAAAGGTACCTTTAGCTAAAGGGAACTGTAAAGTTACCTTTAACCTATTTTCATTATTACAACTTAGAGATAATATAAAATTAACTGTTTTCAAAAATATGGCAGTGCCGGAGCAATGTCGATAACACTGCTCAATTAAACGCAGTGGCAAAGACAGGCTTCGTTATTTTGTTGTATATGCTCATTTTGTTTACAGTATTCCCTCGATTTACGTCGTAGAATGTTCCGGAAAAAGGCGACGTAAATCGAAACGACGTAAATCGAAACGACGTAAATCGAATTTCAAATAACTCATACTATCAGATGCATTTATTTATGCACATTTTCCAAAAAAAAAACTAAAATAATTCAATTTTTATTCTGTATAAGTAACTAAGTACATACATAAATATAGATGGATTTTTGATTTGTTATAAAAATTTATTTCATATGTTGTTCACAAAAAGTTTAATAAAAAACAAAAAATTATCCATTAGCACTTAAATATTTATTTTTTTTTTCAAAACTCTATTTATATTTTATTCAAATAGTTACACAGAAATATTGAATTTTTTTTAAAGAAGGAATTCCCCTGATTTTGTTTATAAACAACAGAGGCGACGTAAATCGAATGACGACGCAAATCGAAGTTGAAGGGAACAAAATTTTTGACGACGTTAATCGAAACAACGTAAATCGAGACGACGTAAATCGAGGGAATACTGTATATTTGAAGTTGCCATATCGAAAATAATATATAATATGGCAAGTAAAAACATAAACTTAACTTTAAAAGTTAAAGGTAGGATGATCCTCCCTTTAGCTTAATGCTCACTTCAATAATAAAAACAATAATAATAACAACAATTTATCTGCCCGTTAAAATCCTCCCTTTAGTTAACGGCAAGTTGTAATATTGGCCCTAAGTCATTTAAATTTAATTTGAAAAATAAACTTAAAATAGCTAACCTAACCTTAATTTGTTTTTAAATATCCCTAGCGATTTAATTATTAAATGGTTTGGCGTAATATACATATGTACATATTAAACATCTGCAACGAATAACTTTTTTGCTTCATATGTGCAACTCGTTGTCGGATAAATAGAGTACTTACTCTCTCTCTCTAACAGCGCAAGCAGTGAAGAGAAGAGAATGTGTGCAAGACAAATACGAGTAAGAATTTATCCGAAGCTGCTTATGTTCCGTAAAAAGAGTACTCATTGAAAAATATATCCGCAAAAACAAGTACTCCTAAAATTATGTTCACTTCAAATACTCGCAGCATAGAACACCACATAACTGCTGTTTTTTTTTTTATATATATATAAATAGTAGGATGTGGAATCAAAGGCTCTATAGTGATATTTTCGCCATATTGTGCGCCAACAGAGATCAAAAAAGATATAAATTTTTTTAAACCTGAGTCCTCCACTATGTATTTTAAAGGAGCGACAGTTTTCAACAGCCCATTCCGTGATGATACAAGTACTTCTCTTTTTCGTTTCTTGGTCTAATTCTGCCGGTGGGTAACAAATTTTTTTTGAAGCAAAGAGAGTATAGCATTTATGCTTAAGTAAATTTGAAGTACTTTTTCTATTAAGTTTAAATATATTTTTGCATTTTTTAGAAGTTACAATGTCTTGTATTTCTACACCGTTGTCATCATAAATTCCAGCGAATATCTCCCAAACCTTACTTTTTCCACTTTTATTAAAAGTTTTAAATTCGCCACTTAAAATTATGGCCTTAAGATTTGCACTTGATGTCTTAATAATTAAAGAAAAAAATTATATAATTTTATAAGAAAACCAATTTTAATTAATTTTCAAGTAAGTAAACTTACCTCCATATTCTACGTTTTTCTATTTTTTTATTTGTAAACAAAAGAACACATTTAAAACAGCAAAGCGACATAGGTCTGTTTGGTTCAAAATCTGCCAAAACACTATATGGAATTGTTGGTTGTAGATTTTTTCTTTGCCAAACTTCTTTGTGGTATTTGCAGTACTCATTGGTATTTGTAGTACTACGTGCCGGTATTTTCGAGTAAGAAAGAAAGTTGAACATGTATTTGTATGAAGCGAACGCAGTCAAATAACAACAAGAAGTTATTCGATAATTTTGTTGTTCTCAAAAAAAAAGTACTTTTCTTCTTCGGATACTTCGGATAAGTGTGCGTGTATGCTAGATCTTATGTACTTTTTGAAGTCAAATACATTTGTGCAGACCTTTAATACATACATACTATGTATGTCAAACAAAACAAAAGACTTAAGCAACAAACTTGTTAACACCGCACCATCAAATTTGACTCGAAATTGAGATGGCATTATTGAAACTTTTGAAGCCATTACGTTAATTTATTAGAAAAAATAAATTTCTTTTATTGGAAAATACCTAAATTCTTAAATACGAAATGGCTTTAATAGATCGCTTGCTTAATGGCTTAAAACAAAAGAATTAAATGAAGCAATGGTAATTAAAATGATTTTTATGTTCAAAAACATAAATTAAATCGAAGTCATCATAACAATATTTTACCATGAAAAGTTTAAAACAAAAGATTCTAATGATTTTAATAATTTCAATTAATTGCCTAATAATAAGAATAATAAGAATAAATTTTTTATAAACAATAATTTGATTAAATTGTTTTTTTTTTCTCTTTTATTTATAGGCACTGGCAGTTCACCCGCCCAGATTTCACAGCGCAGCATTAGTCCAAATAATTCCACCTCAACCAGTCAATTTAGTTTGCATCACAATAGTTCTGGCAGTTTAGGTAGTTCAACTCCTACATCACTGCACCCACAGGTTATTAATTATTTCATTGTCTTTAACAAAATTCTATCGAAATTACAAAAAAAAAAAAAAAAATTGCTTTGTTTTGTATATTTTTTAGTCATCGGTATCCACATTTAAACAGTCACCAAGTTTATTAAACGGTAACGGTTCATTATTGGATAGCACAATGCCAGGTGGTATACCAACTCCAGGTACACCAAATTCAAAAGCTAAGGTAACCAAATCGTTTTTATATCAATTATCGCATGTGATTTAATTTTGTTTTTTTTTCTGTTTCCTTTTAGGACAATTCACATTTTGTTAAAATTGTCGTAGCTTTATATCCCTTCAAGGCTATTGAAGGTGGTGATTTATCCTTGGAAAAGGTTTGTCTGTTTACAACTGTTTTCTTTTCTTTACTAATTTTAATTCCTTTTTATTTCTTTTTGTTTTCCAGAATGCTGAATATGAAGTCATTGATGATTCTCAAGAGCATTGGTGGAAAGTTAAAGATGCCATGGGCAATGTGGGTTACATACCCAGTAATTATGTTAAACCTAAAGCCTTGCTCGGCTTGGAAAGATACGAGTGAGTATAATACAGATATTTCTTAGTAACAATCTCTGTTTAAAAATTGTTTGAGTTTCATGCCATGCTTTGGAAAGCTAATTGCCGAAAATCTCGTTAAAATGTTAAAAATCGTAAAATTCTACAATCTTTCAAGTTTTTCTTTCGATCGTTTATAATCACTGGGGGCTAATTACGTAAAACGTTATCGCAATAACTTCGTATCTAAATTAATTTGGTTGGTATGAGTTTTTTTTGTTAAGGGGACTCGCTACTTTTTGTATTGAGTTGTTTTTATATAGCGTTGTTGTGAAAAAATGAAATTCTAGAAATACCTACTCCCTAACGAGTGACAAAAACCCAAAAGTAAAAAAACAAAAATCTCAACTTCATGTAAATCTCGCTTGAGATCGACTGCGGGTTCCCTGGATACAAAAAGAAGTTTGCTGCCCAGGTCCCATCGGAATTAACCAGATTTTCGTCTGTGAATCGAAATGTTGACGACATATATGTAGGTTGTAACCTACACTGAAGGTTGAGTGTTATAATGGCCAATGTATGTATGTCAGAACCTATAGTTTAAGGTCAAATCCTAACGACTGATTTGAGAAGCTTTTTAATGCCCCAATTAGTTTACTCCCAGAGATTTTGTCAAAACTCTCCTGAGAGGGAGTCGTGAAGAGAAATATTTCTTTACATTTTGTTTTGTTCGATATGTCTCTTCGCACAGCACACTAGATTACTAGATTATGGCGAGAACTGTGTGTTTGATAAGCCAAATTGCCTAATTGCGAACCTTCAATTCCTTTTCACTAGAACAATGCTAGGCTTCACACGTTGACAATGATTCGTTCGAATCTTCGTGAGCCTAACCTATAGTGAAAAAGTCATCGCACAGGAGAATTCATGAGACGATCATAATTTCTTTTATGTTTAAAATGGAAACCTATACAGGAAAACGATATTATGTTATTCATACTAAATATATATGTATGTATGTACATACGTATATGTCTTGTTCATCATCTTTCAAGTATAGAGTCCATTTAAGAGATTCATATCTTTAAATTTAAATAAACAATTTAAACAATGTTGTCGAAATTTTTTTTGGCTTTAAAGTTCGCCGTAGTTTTGAGTTACTCTCGCATACACCTGCGACTTAAGAAAACTCCACGTGAAGCTTTTTATTCGTTTGACCGATTGCATGGGTTATGTTGGTTTTCAAGTTCGCTGTGGTTTCAGCTTACTCGCATATACCTGCAATTAAAGGTATCCCCACATGATAAAGTCAAATGGAACGATTTTGGTGACAAGTATCACCTCCAAGTAAGATGATCATGCCCTCAAATCGGGTAGAAAATTCAGTGGATTTAAGCTACATGGCACAGAGCGTCGTTCTATTCAAACCAGATGTCGTTGTTGTTCAGCATCTAGTTGGAGATCTGGCCAACGTCGTTTTCAAAGAAATATAGACCAGCCCAAAACTGTTTAGTTAATGGACTCTACGATGACCTAACTTTACATTGTTTTAAGCCAACACTTTGGATTTGAATTTAATCGCAATCTCCTCTCTAATATAGCGAGAAGGCATAATAATTTGTTGTTCGATAACTAATTACCAACATAATCAAACAGGAACCTAGCGCTGTTACGACCTTTGTGAGTTACAACGGCATTCAGTATTGTTTCAATCTGGTCTAAATTGCAACGATATCACGACCTACTTTTCAAGTGATATTCTTGAACAGCAAACTATTCAGTTAGAAAATTTGAATTCAACATCAGAATTAATTTACTGCCTAATATAACGAGCAGGCAACAAAAATGTTTTATAGGAGAGAAGTCGGCACTGGTATGTTCTTTGTGGATTAAAATATTTAAAGTTCTTTCAGTTTTTAATTACCAATCCATGAGGGCTTAAGAGTCTCTACAAATTTTTCAAATATTTATTTGTTGTACTTCTATATTCTATTTTTTTTTTAAATAATATTTAAACAATTATATTTTATCTTTTATCAGATGGTACGTTGGTGATATGTCACGCCAACGGGCTGAATCCTTATTAAAACAGGGCGATAAAGAAGGCTGTTTTGTGGTGCGTAAATCATCAACAAAAGGTTTATACACACTATCGTTGCATACCAAAGTGTAAGTATTTTGTAATTAAATTTACTACTACCACACAGTTACAATCTAACCAAGCAACCTCTTATAAATCAATTTTCCTTTTTGACTTCCCACTTACAGTCCCCAATCACACGTCAAACACTATCACATTAAGCAGAATGCTCGTGGTGAATATTATCTGAGTGAAAAACATTGCTGCGAAACTATACCGGATCTAATCAATTATCATCGACACAATTCAGGCGGTTTGGCATGTCGTCTAAAATCATCACCTTGCGATCGTCCAGTACCGCCTACAGCCGGTCTATCTCATGGTAAGCTGCTCAACAAACATTTTTCAATTCAAAATTTTTTTATTTTTATAATAAAATACCTCTTTTACTCACAGATAAATGGGAAATTCATCCTATGGAATTAATGCTTATGGAAGAACTTGGCTCGGGACAATTTGGTGTAGTGCGCCGCGGCAAATGGCGTGGCTCGATCGATACCGCTGTTAAAATGATGAAAGAGGGCACCATGTCCGAGGATGATTTTATAGAGGAGGCCAAAGTTATGACCAAATTGCAACATCCAAATTTGGTGCAATTATATGGTGTTTGTTCCAAGCATCGTCCTATTTACATAGTCACTGAATACATGAAACATGGTTCGTTGCTTAACTATCTCAGACGCCACGAGACAACATTGATTGGCAATATGGGTTTATTGCTTGATATGTGCATACAGGTAAATTGAAAACGATTGCTAAAGTATTATTTGTCTGCATGAAATTCTAAAAATGAAATTTCTATTTGAAGGTCTCCAAAGGCATGGCCTATTTGGAACGTCACAATTACATACATCGCGATTTGGCTGCTCGTAATTGTTTAGTTGGTTCTGAAAATGTTGTCAAGGTGGCTGATTTTGGTTTAGCTCGTTATGTTTTAGATGATCAATATACCAGTTCTGGCGGTACCAAATTTCCTATTAAGTGGGCACCACCAGAAGTCTTGAATTATACACGTTTCTCCTCGAAAAGTGATGTATGGGCATATGGTGAGTACATTTGCTTTGTTTTTGTATTATATTTTAATAAAGAATTTCTTTTGTTTTTAAATGCTTAGGTGTTCTTATGTGGGAGGTATTCACATGCGGTAAAATGCCTTATGGCCGCCTAAAGAATACTGAAGTTGTTGAACGTGTCCAACGTGGTATTATTTTAGAAAAACCAAAGTCATGCGCTAAAGAAATTTACGATGTAAGTACAGATAATTGTATTAAAAGATCAAATAATTTGAAATTAAATTAGAAGTCTAGAGCCTTGTGACACATTTCATGCCTAGACCGTTCTGTCAGTTTTCTTAAAAAGATATTCGTTTAATGTTGTACATTAGAAAACCTACATATAAAAGAAAGTGTGTTCAAGAAATCATGGCAAATCTTATAGCAAATGCCTTTAAGTAGAAACAATTTGTTTTTTAAGAAAATCCTAGAAGAAAAATTCTAACGGAGTCAAATCACTCTATCTCGGTGGATAGTTTGCAACACCCCTCGTGAGATGACTATGCCCTTATATCACTCGTGCAAACTATCTATTGTGGCATGAACTGTGTAATATATGTATAGCATTGTCCTGTTAATACCAGGCCAAAAAAAAATTGATAATCATCAATCAGAATCAGAATTTGTTGTTTCATAACTCTCTACCAAGATGATCGTCCAATGACGTAACACTGCTACGTTTTTTTCAGATTGTAATGTCAATATCAGCAAAATCAATCACAGAATTAGTGTTTTCTCTAATGTTGCAGACAACATTAAGAATTTGTTGGCACTTAATTTATAACCAAATAAGATGTTTCACTCTTTACCGTGGCTAACACTGAGTCACACAACGGACTATATAGGCCACCGAGTGACCTTGCCTACGAACGGTAAGCTATACGCTAATCTAATCTAACCTACCGTGATTAGGACCTTTTCCTAAAAGTGAGGATAATTTCGAATCTGACCCACAAATTTTGGTGTTTTTAATTTTCAATTATTTGGTACATTTGCACAATGATCTTGAAAGGATATCTTCTTAAAAAGCCTTGGGTTTAATTGTTGAATGGAAGTCATATTTTAAGGGCCTTAAGGTTACTAACTTTTTAAAGTCTAAAACAATACTGAATTTTTTAATCTTCTCCGATATTTGAACTTGACAGCCTGACTGAAGGGTTGTAAGTACCAATTATGTATGTATGTAAGGTTTAGTTATTTGGTTAGAATCTAATTTATAGTTTGTATTGAAAAAAAAAATATTTTATTTTGCTATTCATGTATTAATTATGTTTTGTAGTAAAAAAAAAATATTTCAAACAATTCTTTCCTTTTAGGTTATGAAGAAATGCTGGTCCCATAGTCCCGAAGATCGTCCATCATTCCGTGTGCTTAAAGAGCAATTGGCTTTAGTGGCACAAACACTCACCGATTAAATTTTTTTTTATTTTACTTTAACAAGTACATTAAAATCTACTTCTTCTTCAACATTTTCATGGAACTCACCACTACAACTACATGCATAAATATATGAAACAAATGAAAATAATATAAGAGAAATGAAGAATTGAATTACAAGAGGTAATTTCGTTGAAAAAAAGATGATAAAAATTTAAAGAAATAATAATTTAAAAAACAAATTATATTTATATATATGAAATGCCAAGATACAAGCACTGATGAAGTTAAATAGTAGTTATTAAATAAATATTATATTATTAATTATAATAATAAATAATAATGATAAAGAACAAGAAAATTAGGAAAAATATATAGATATATGTATATTATATAACAGTATATATATATACTAAATCATAATATTATAATAATATGATGAAGTGTAAGAAACCAACAACTTTGATAACTAAAAACATAAAAGAATGATAAAATAATGACTTAGCAAAAGAAAATATTATATAGGAAACACCCCCCTTCCCCCAGCCAAGTCGTTATACTGTAATAAATAAAAAAAATATTCGAATATTTGTATTAAACCATGTTAAACGAACATTGAGAAGAAAAATGTTTATAAAAGTTTAACAATTCGATTTAATAAGACCTATAATACAAAATCAAAATATCATTATTATCATACTTAAATTATAATTAAACAAATAAAATATATTTAAGCATATAAAAAAAAACAACTATGATAAATGATTAAAATAAATCAGTATGTAAATAGTGTTTAAGCTTAACTTAAAACTGATAAACTCATGATCAACACTATAACTATACACATTACAAAAAAAAAATAGAATTTTTTTTATACTTTTATATAAATAATATTTAATAATTAAAAATAATAATTAAAGATACAAAAACTAAAACTATCTTTATAAGTAATTTTGTAGTTAAAAAGAAATTTTGATATGAAAAAAGTAACAAAAAAAAAGATAAATTTTTTATAATAATTTGCATCCGGTTTTTTATATACAATTTAAATACAATTTTGTATGTGTAATTATAATAATAAGGCAACACAATATTTGAATATATTTTGCGCTAAGAGACAGAGAAATGTGCTTTTAAACAAAAAAAAAAGAGTAATAAACATAAAAATAAAACAAAACAAAGAAAAAAACTTACTTTAGCTTGTAAGCAACCTAAACTTCTTCAATATCAAAGGCAGAAGTCATAAAGTCTAGTTTATAAACTTAAAAACAAAAGAAATAATTCTTATTATTCTACCACAAAACAAAGACTTGTCAATGTCAAAGAGCATGCGTTTAAAACTTTCTCAAGTTTTATATTTTATACAACATAAGCTCTTTTTAAAACTGCCCAGTCTTTGCATAGTTCGTCTATATTTTATTTTTTATTTTTGCTTACATAAAATATTTAAGGTTTGAAAACCTTTTCTTAAACCCTTTTTTATAATAATTTTTGTGATTTATGTTTAGTTATTAATAATAATATTTTATAAATTAGAATTTTAAGCAAATATCTCAAAACGCAAGAAAAGTGTACGCAAATTAAGAATTTAATTATAATTTCATTTTTTTATATACATATATGTATGTATACATACATACAGTATAAATTTTTTATCCTATTAAATGTGAATTCTTAATTAATAATTTAATTAATTATTGTTTGTTTTTCTTTTTATTTTTTATATCTCTACTTGTCTAAAGTTTTTTTTATGTATTTAGAAAAAAAAAAGAATATTTTTTTATAATCAATGTATTATGTTAATTGAAAATTAAAATTAATTATTATATTAAAATTAAAAACAGAAACTTTAGTTTTTATATAAACATTTTTTATAAGACAAGAAACAAACAAAAGAATATTTTAATTTTTCTTTGATTACAACTTCTGATTGAATTTTTTATTATTATTTCGTACATTTTAAGCTATTTTAAAATTAATTTTTTATAAAAATAATTATTATTTAATAAAAACAACTTTAAAAATTTTATAAATTTTGTTTTATGCTTTATTTTCTTTTTTTATTTTAATTTCCACTGAACTGACTGAAAGTTTACTTAGGGCATAATATACGTAAAGGCTTCTAACATTACTTTTGTATAGTTTTGGATTTAAAACTAAAGGCTTTCGGTTAATAAATTATTTTTCTTATTCGTTTATTTCTTTAGTTTTTTTTTGTAATTTTTATTCAAAAGAGTATCGAAAATATTCACTGAAAATATTTATTAAAAGTCAGTTAACAAGCAAGATATTACTTTATATTATAATAATTAGATATTATAATTGGCTACCCTTACCATTATTAATTCATACAGCACGCACTTTTGTTTGATGTACCAATATTTAAACCCCCATTTTTTTTTATAATAATAATGCAACGCATTGAGTTAACAGTGGTCAGAACCAATGAAATTTTGCTTTAGTTTGTATTTTCAATAAATTCATCCAAATATGTAAAAGTTATTTAATATAGAATTAAAGATTATAAAACTACTTTTCAGAAAATGTAACTTCAAAATATGGAACTTTAAATATTGGTATATCAAATAAAAATACGTGGTGTATGAATTAGAAGTGGTCAGGGTAGTATATTCTTTCAACCGAATTAAGATCGAATTCCAAGCACTTCGATTAATTTAAAAAAATTTAAAACTACTTTTTAATACTGCAATAGCATCTGTTAATTCTAATATTATCGAGATGAGGTGCTACCATACGATCTATTGTACGGTCCTCAATCTATATAACGCATCCCTATAATGTCTAATCCTTTTATCGTCATAAGCTTCGGGATGGTATTTGGTGTAAGCAAACCTGATCTGCGGTCAAATGCTTCATCCTGGTATGTTTTAAAGCCATACAGTTGCCATGTATGTATTCTGATGATTCAAGCTTTTCACCGGTACTATCAAAGGACTATAACCTCATGTTGCTTCTGAATGGTCTGATACATGACTCAAATTTCATTCTATTATAATTACATAATTGGTCATTACAACCCTTCGGTCAGGATTACGACCTAGCTTCCCACACTACTTATGTTGAGTGTGTTAATTTTATACATGAGTGGCGTGACCTACAGTTTAAAATCGACTCCAAACGACAGATTTTTGAGAAAAATTTTAATGGCCAATTTATTTACTCTCAGAGTTTTTGGGGTTTGAACCGTGGGCTGACGTATAATAAGCCAGCACACTACCTAATAGACTACGGCGACTTCTATTGTAATTATCCAATAAAAATTTAGATTGCTTCCAATTGATTTGGTTTGAAAAGGGTCTCTGTCTCTCTCTATCTTCCTCTTCGCGAAGTATAAGCTGCTTAACATCTTTCCCCATTCCACAGAAAAGAAGCTCTCCCCACCTACCTGCCAATTGCCGTAAATTCCTGCATGACCTGAGACCCGGCAGAATTATATCGTTTTGTCCCTGTCTATCTGTTTCAATTCCTCCAGTCAGTCCCATGCTGTTTTTTGAGTTAAGAACCGAGTTATCCGCTGTATTGCAGGACAACCTTGCTGTTAGATAACATTGCTATGTCTCATCCTTCGTATTCTCTGTTCCAGTTGAATTAAGCACATCTTTATACGGCATAGGCTTTCTCTTGGCAGATACACGCAATTACGGCATGAGCTCGGATTGTTTTATTCAATGATCAAAAACTCCTGCTTCTGCCACAATAACTGCTCTCGAAATATGCTCTCTTTCAGGAGTATTTAGCCTTCAGGTTACTCCATTTAGTTAGGAGCGAGCTGTCGTAACGTAATTGGTCATTACAACCCTTCAGTCAGGATTGCGATCAAGCTTCTCACATGAAACTTCTCCTGATGAAACTTGTACTAGACTTGTATCCTAAATAGAACATATTAGCAAACATGATCCCCCTGATAATAAAAGTTGCTCAAAAATGTGCTTCAAAATGCTCCCACAATTTAAGAGTTCTACAGTTGAAAAATTTTTACACATGCATATTGCAGGTTAATTCCAAATAATAATAGCCTCAATTGTGTATTAATGAACATATTAGGCGAAGTCTTGATCCCAAATATACACTCTAGAAATAAAACGTGATGATGTCGCTAATATGAATACAATCGATTCCCTGCATACCATTTCTACTCTCCACGTTAAACTTTTACACTTAAAAGCCCTGCCTAAATCCGAATCAATCATGCGAATATAATACAGTTTGGATATGGAAGTTTCCTTTTTATGTTTCTAACTTGCAATCTGAAAGTCATCCTTGGCAGACTGTAAAGATAGCTTCTGAATGTTAGAGGGTTTTTTCCATCATGTTGGAACCTAAGCCCAGAAACGGTTTTTTACAAAAAAAAAAAAAAAATGTAGGACATGCTTTGGAAATGCTCTTAAAAATAATACATCTATTTTGTACCAGTACCAGTGGACATATCGACCATGGATAACAACAATAAAGAAAATCTAAAATTATAAGATACACTGACACCACTTAGAAACTTGACTTCAAACCTATTTAGCAAACCTATAAACCTTCAAACTGTAGTTACAATTTCAAAAGACAAAAAAAAAGAATTTTAATATGTAGCAAAATCGAAATAATAGGGGTATTCATTTAATTGTACGCACAGAAAATATATCAAAAATACCTAACTTATGTATATAGGCACATACAAATGAATACCCATAATAAAAATCTTGTAACAAATTGTGAATAAATTTACATGCAATAACGTATTGAAGGTTTCAAAAAAAGATCACAAAAGGCAAATGAAAATGGAAAAACATTTTAAAATTAAAACTCAAGCAAAAAAAAAACCGTCAGAATTAAAAATGATTATAAAAGAAAGACCAATTTTTGTAAAATAAAAAAAAAGAAAAATAAAATTAAAATTAAAAGTTTATAGCGAAATATTAGATAAGACCTTAAGGAAACAACAGCCAACAAAATTTATTACGAAAATAAGAAAAACAAATTCATTCCAAAAAAAAAAAAAGAAAAGAAATTAAAAACTTAGAACATAACGAATGCAAGAATAGTTATAACAAATATAAAAAAACAAATAATTAAAATAATATTAATTATACTAAAAGCGTAAATATTTGCAAAAAAAAAAAAAAAAATAATCAGCTTAATTCATATTTGCAAAAACATTAATCATTGATAAAACAAAAATGTTTATAAAAAAAATACAAAAAAAAAAAAAAATGCAAAAAATAAATAAAATTTAACTGAAATTTAATGGTGATATTCTATAAATTACAAACAAAAAAATAAAATAAAAAAATACTTACAAAAATCAACAACAACAAGGAAAATGTTAAAAAGAAAAAGTAAAATAAATACACAAAAAGAAAGAAAAAAAGGAAAACAACATACATATATGAAAATAATAATTAAAATAATTAATTATAAGGTAAACAATTTAATAAGATTTATTAAAATTGCATACGTTTATAAATAATTTATATATAAAAACAAACAAAAAAGAAAAAAACAATTCAAAATGCTGTTTTCATTAAATAACTACTATGGGATAGGTATTGATATATATTTGAAAAAAAAAAATGTATCATTAGATACAGTAGGACCTTGATTATACGTGATTCGATTATCCGGGAACATCAATTATCCGGGATGGAAAAAGAAAATTTATTGCATCGACTTAATTTTATTTTGGATCGACTTAAATTTTTCTGCACCGTTTAACTGTGATTACCTCTATTATCCGTGATTATAAGCAAAAATTTTTTTCTATTATTTTGGACAAACAAGCGAAAAAGGAGAATTCTCTCTTTAGTAAAACATACAGCTACTCACACACAAAATGGATCACATATTAACAATCTAATATTTCTATGTTTATAAGTTAAAATAAAAACTCCAATTTACTGTTTAGAATTTTTATTTATTATATTTTATTTATTAAGGGAATATAAAAAGAAAATTCTTGTCTTGAAATTCAGCACGAGGATTGCGCCAAGCGAAACTTTTACCATCTGTCCAAAGAGGTTTATTTTTGTTTCATCGGTAAAAGGAACCTATACAAATGAAAAATTTTATAAAATTTTAATAATTCCTATTACCTTGGACCAAATGGTAAAAGTTTCGCTTGGCGCAAACCTCGTGCTGAATTCCAAGACAAGACTATTAAAAAAACAGTCAAATGCGGTGGTGGTTCTCTTATGATATGGGACTGTATGTCGGCAGCTGGAGTAGGTAAAATACATTTTGTGAACGGAATTTTGGATTCGAAGTATTACATTGACATTCTTAAAGAAAACGTGTTAGAAAGTGCAGAAAGTCTTGGCATAAAAGACGACTTCGTATTCTACCAGGACAACGACCCCAAGCACAAGTCTTGGACTGCACGGAATTGGCCCATTTTTAATTGCCCAACAGTGATGGAAACTCCTCCCCAGTCTCCAGATTTGAATGTAATAGAGCATTTATGGGCAAAGTTAAAGAAAAGAGTAGCCAAAAGGAAGCCCAAAAGTATTGCCACATTAAAGGAGGTCGTAACCGAAGAGTGGTACAATATTGAACCCGAATTTTGCAAAAAAAAAATTGGTTGAAAGTATTCCACGGCGTTTAGAAGCTGTGATTACAAACAAGGGCAAGTCAACCAAGTATTAAAATTGTTTACCAATTCAAATATAAATATGATATTTATATTGTCCCACTTTGAGTGTGAGCTTAGTTTTAAGTCAATGAATCATGAAGTGGCTAATTTAAGAGTTATTTTGTTGAATTAATTGAATTTTTTTTTAGTTTTCTTTTTATATTTCCTTAATAAATAAAATATAATAAATAAAAACTCTAAACAGTACATTGGAGTTTTTATTTTAACTTATAAACATAGAAATATAAGATTGTTAATATGTGTCCCACTTTGTGTGTGAGTAGCTGTATGTACATAATTGGACATGACCCAGTTTCTCACACCACTTATGTTGTGTGTGTTAATTTTATACATAAGTGGCGGGACCTACAGTTTAAAGTCGACTCCGAACGACAGATTTTTTGAGAAACTTTTCATGGCAATTTTATTTACTCTCAGGGTTTTTGCCAGAAATTTGCTGAGAGGAAATCGCCGAAGAAATACTTTTTGTATTTTGTTTTGATGTCTGGCCTGGGGCTCGAACCCTGGCTTTACGTCTAATAAGCCAACACACTACCTACTAGACTACGGCGACTTCTAGTCGTTAATTTTACACATGAGTGGCGGGACCTACAGTTTAAAGTCGACTCCGAACGACAGATTTTTGAGAAGCTTTTCATGGCAATTTTTACTCTCAGAATTTTTGCCATAAATCTGCTGAGAGGACGTCGCCGAAGAAATAAAGGGTGATTTTTTAGCTATTATCGTTTTGGCAACACTGGTTTAAACAGCTCACGCACGTTTCGTGTTTTGTTTCACTGTCAAACATCTTAAGTTTGGTCTATAATTTAACCATGAATCGTCTTACAAACGAACAACGCTTGCAAATCATTGAATTTGGGTCATTGGACCGTACTTCTTCAAAGATGCTGCGAATCGTAACGTAACTGTGAATGGTGAGCGCTACCGTGAGATGATATCCAACTTTTTTTGCCCAAAATGCAAGAACTTGACTTGCATGACATGTGGTTTCAACAAGACGGTGCCACATGCCACACAGAACGCGTAACAATGGACTTATTGAGGGGCGAGTTCGGTGAACATTTTATTTCGGGTTCGGGACCGGTCAATTGGCCGCCTAGATCGTGCGATTTAACGCCTTTAGACTATTTTTTGTGGGGCTATGTTAAAGCTCATGTCTATACAGACAAGTTCGCTTCAATTGACGCATTGGAAGACAACATTGAAGCATTTATTCGTGAGATACCGGCCGAAATGTTGGAAAGAGTATGCCAAAAATTGGACTAAACGGATGGACCATTTGAGGCGCAGTCGCGGTCAACATTTGCATGAAATAATCTTCAAACATTAAATTATATGGACGGTACTATCGATTCAAATAAAGATTTCATGCATTTTTCTGAATTTTATGTGCTTTTTTTTTGAAAATTTTTCCTATATCTCTTAAAAAATCACCCCTTATTTTCATGTTTTCGTTTTGATGTCTGACCTGGGATTTGAACTCGGGCCTTTCGTCTAATGAGCCAACACACTACCTACTAGACTACGGCGACTTCTATATATCGGTAAAAATCGTATAAAAAAAGAAAGAAAGAAATGGATTCCAAAACAGTTTTTGTTACGGTCGGATGTTATTTAGAACCGGAGATATCGGTGACGAAGCTAATATAGGCGCTGAAGCTAATATCTTTATCATCGACGAAAAAATGCAAGTCATTGGCCCAAACAATGGAAGTCGTATATCAAAAAAATGCAAATCGTCGACCAAAAAATGCAAGTCTTCTACCAAAGAAATGGAGATCAACGCCCAAAAAAATACAAGCCAACGACCAAAAAATGCAAGTCATCAGCCAAATAATATTCAAGTCATTGACCAAAATAGTGCATGTCATCTACCAAAGAAAATGTGAGCCATTCAAAAAAATGCAAGTCATCGCCCAAACAAGCACAAGCAAAAAAGTGCAAGACATCGACCAAAACAACGCAAGACTCCGACAATTTTGCTCGATTTATATAGAAAAATTTTTGTTGCTCATTTAAAGAAAACACTTAGCTTCGTCGCCTAGATCTCCGGTCCGCCCGACCATAAGGAAATCGGTTTTGGAATCGTTATACCGGGTACAAAATAAAATTTTTGTTCATCATATAGGCTATTCAGTAGAAAAAATTTCGATATTCGTTCAAAGCGATGTTGTACGCGTAGCTGCCTAATCCTTTAACGACTTTAAACGATTTTTTTAAGTTTCCGAGAATGTTACATCAAGTTTTTGGGTATAATCGTATTGTTATTAGTTCGACCTATTATATGGTATGTTGGAGGCAGACATCCCTCCATTTTTGTTACCTATAAATTGGTTACAAATGTAAATAATAATTTATAAGCTTAACGAAGGTGAGTGCTTTAAAATATATTCGAAAACAAGTGTTTTTTTGTGTTAAAAATCTCATAAGAACATAAGCTATACGCCAATAAGAATTGTATGCCTCTTTAAGGTGGCAGTGAAATGTGCTCTTTAGAAGCAAACTTTTTCTTATTCATATCACAGCCAGCTTTGAGGAGCGATACGATTTTTACAAAATTCATCAAGCATGAAACCATAATAAAATTTCAAAGAAAACCAATAAAAAAATGAAAAACAAAACAAAAGTTTATTAAACTTTTCAAGGAGATTGATTGACACTAAAAAGAAAAATATTTCTTTTTTTATATTTAAAAAGTGAAAAAAAAATTGCAGTTTCATGTTGATTTCGTTTTTAAATCAGAAAATTCACATCAAACACATGAATTGGAAAAAAAAACCTCAAAATAGTGCGATATACATATGAATCAATGAGCCATAAACTTGAGTTCATAATAAGTGGTTAACGCCCGCGATAGGTTTATAAATGGGAATCTGAATGTGATTAAACAACAAAAAAAAAATATACTGTAATATTCGTAGAAAAAATCATTAATATTTACAATTATTTGTATTTTTTCTCCTGATTGTAATAAATTTAAATTATTCTTAAATAGGAAACAAATAAAAAATAATATTTTGCGTTGTTTTCATTATTTTAATGAATATTTAACAAAAATATTTATTGAGAAATTTCTAAAGTAAACAGCCCACATAAAATACTTTTAATTAATTTGTGCCAATTTTAATGAGAAAAATTTCTTTTGCCAAGTCTGGAACGCTGTGACCGAGTGAAAATAGTGAAACAACTAAGAAAGTTACAATTAAGCAAGTTTCACTAGATATTTAGATACCTTTTTTTTCAAACTCCTAACTCCTACGCAACAACTGTTGGAAGAAGAAGAGGATATTAGAGTTTACCAAACTTAAATCTAATTTAAATTTGTTTACGTAAGCATGCAGTCAATTCATCGCAGTATATACTGGCCTTTCATCAAATATAATACAGGCATTAAGTATATCAACAATGTATTTGGATGCGTGGATTTTTAAAAGGCCGATCTATTCTTCCATCTTGATCTATATAGCTTGCTCTACCAACCTCAAATTCCATAAATCTTTCCCAAGTGTTGGTTTTCCTTTCCTTCTGCTATTTTTAAGGTTCCATCTTGAATGTTATCATCCTGGGGTCGTCTCAAAACACCTTAATTATTTTGTTGCCTTGTTTGAAGATGTTAGGCTGTGGTTTTCATAATTGCAAACTCGAACAATGTGGTCAAAGCCGAAAGAATTAAAATTTTTTAAAAATTATGCGACGTTAACTCTCCTGCAAATAATCAATTAATGCAACCCCTAGAAAAGACATCATCATAGCAAAGAAAGGCTGTTTAAAAAGAGCAGGATTCAATATACTGAGTCACACTGACACTGTCCGGTAAATTAAATCGACTTGCCAAAGTATTATAAAAAACAGAGTTGAAAATCAAAACAGGAAGAAAGTGAAGTGAATTAATTAAGTTTTCCGATGTCTTCTGGCAATATTACTTGTTATATAAGCCCATAAATTTTCAACTGGGTTCAGATCTGGACTCTCAGATAAATATATCTCAACAAAAGTGTACGATAAAATTTCAGTTTTGCAATTAATATGTGCACTTTTGACTAAATGCCCCTTCAATATACTGCGGTTCTGCGTCACATACACAGTGTCTCTATAAAACAGATATCCAACACCTTCGCTGTATATACAGTCCCAAACGATGTTAATGTGTTGTGACTTTCCAAGCTTTTCTCCATACTTTATATTTGAAGCAATTTTTTAATTGATTTCAATGTATCATCCATCATTATATAGGGTCCTTCAATTGGATTTCGAGCTATGGCAGTTGGTGATGAATATCTTGTTGAAGCTGCATCTGTCCAATAAGTCTGTTTTGCTGAATCACCGTGGTTAACCATAGACAATACACGTGATGGCGACGACGATAGACAACGATGTCGACTCAAAAACGACGACGATGACGACGACGACAACCAGAATAAGGGTGAATAACATGGGCTCTAGAGCAGTAGCGCTAACTTTTATCAAAAAATCATGTTCAGCTAAGACGTACCTTTTTGAATGAATGGGTAGTGAATAAACAAAATTTACGAATTTGGAATGACACCAACTCATCCTGAAAAAGACACTCTATCATTTGAATTTAGAGCTGGCGGCATCATCGATCCATTTCATTGAGAAAAACGAAGGACAGTACACTGAAAACGGCTTACCACCATAGGCTGATAATTTCCAATTACTTGTCGCCTGAGTTGTATGATCTGGACACCAAATACATGTGGTTTTAGCTAGACAAATCCTGTCAAATTGTACATCTGCACGCACGATTTGAGAGAATGATCATCTTAAGTGGAGCTGATAAGCACTGACCACCGATATAAGAGGATTTGACAACGTCAGAATTTTTCCTGGGGGGTTTTATTAAGTCGAAAGTGCATGTGAATAAGCCATAAACAAAGGCGGTTCTCAAAACTAATAATATCCATGCCAGAGGTCAGATTCAGCCTGATTTATGCGCCAGATTCATGAAAAAATTTATGTTTCGGATGTACTTCATCCATCCACCTACAAAAATTGGACGAACTTTAAAAAAGAGCCTATAAACTAACCATAAATAATGCCTGAAATTGTTCTATTATATCTGTTTCCTCCTGAAATAAAGACTGCTGAAGAATAGGTTTAAAGTCCACAAACTTCTTAAACAAATTAAGACACCATTTTGCGAAGATACTCTACGGCGTTACACTACTTACACAAAATTTTTAAACAAAAGCGACAAAATTGACAAAAAATGTAAAAAAATGTGTGTTCAATAAACTGTCAAGTTCACCCTCTCAGCCAAATAATGCATTTTGCCTTAATGCATTTTTTAATGTATTTTTTAATTTTAATTATTTAAATGCGTATAAGAAACAACCTTAAAAATTTAAAATTTTTAAATTTCTTTTCTTATCAAAATCTTTAAAGTATTAGAAACTTTGACTTTGATAAACATAATCAAATTGGTTGAATTGTGTGTTCATAACCATATTTTTTCACGCTCCACTTATTAACAGGGTCGAAATAAAATAAGAGGCTGTGCCTAATCAATTGTTTAAATATTTTAAAATAATTTTTAATATTTTTTCAAAACTGTTCAATAAAGTTGAATTTAATTTTTAAAGGACTTAAATTGCATTTTCGTAGAATTTGATTTCTCATTGCTTCTATAAAACAGTATTCAGTTTTATATCTTTGTAGGTTAATACACTTTTCAATGCGCTTCATCTTTGAAACCCTAGTTTGTAGTAAGAACGGTCTATAATCTCCAAATAGATTTCAAATATCTTACCACCGCATCAATTGAGTTTAGAAATAGAAAATAATTCAAGATACTATCGACCAAAAAATGCAAGTCATTGTCCAAAAAAAAGGGAAGTCATCGACCAAAAAAATGCAAGTCATCGATCAAAAAGTGCAAGTCTTCGACCAAAAGAAATTCAAGTCATCGACCAAAAAAATGCAAGTATCGACCATACAAAATGCAAGTCATCGATCAGGAAAATGCCAGTCATCAACGAAAAAGGCCAGTCATCACCCAAAAATATTCAAGAAATACCATCGACAAAAAGTGCAAGTCATCGACGAACACACGCAAGACACTGACAATTTAGCGTCTTTTATATAGAGAATTTTTTGTTGCTCATGTGAAGAAAATAATTAGCTTCGTTGCCTATATCTCTGGTCTTAAGTAAAGCCCGACCGTAAGGAAATAATATCGACAAAAAGTGCAAGTCATCGACGAACACACGCAAGACACTGACAATTTAGCGTCTTTTATATAGAGAATTTTTTGTTGCTCATGTGAGGAAAATAATTAGCTTCGTTGCCTATATCTCTGGTCTTAAGTAAAGCCCTACCGTAAGGAAAACTGTTTTGGAATCCTTGGTCCAATAGCTATCCAGACTGCTACGTCCGAAAACCACATCATTTTAATTTTTATCGAATTTTGCTCGATTTATGAAAGATATAAAAATACATTGTTTTTCAAGTTTATTATATCCAATAAGAAAATTGTTATTTTTACATTCTAAAGTATGTCAGTCAGGAGAATATTATTGGGGGAGATGCCCCAAACAGATTGATTATAATGCAATAGATCGTATGATCAAAGTAATATGGCATCTCTACACGACTATTATAATAATGCTGTCCTTTGTGGAGATTGGAGAACTGGAGTTTAAACGATCACAAATTAATTAATTTTATTACTCAATTTTGTGAATATTTTTAAATAAATTTGATGAGTAAGAGAAACAATCACAAATTCGTCTGGTTACCATATGGCCAAATAAAGAATAGGTATGCAATGATGTCATGAAAGTACTTCCTCCATACAGAACTGAAGATGAATTTGTATTGTCTGGTATTGTATTAAAGGATCTTTCATCAGCAAAGGAATTAATGTTTTATCATCATGATGTCATGTGGTAATTTTCGATTTTGTTTACGAACTGTAGTTCAATAAACAAGCGATGACTTTTAAAGGTCATTTCGTTTTAAAAGAACCTGTACGTTGGTGTTATTTTTGATTGGTTTATTGATATTTTTGTTTTTGTAACAATTTTCTTGATTGTTTTTCTACTTGTTTTGTATGATTTGATGTTTAAATGATTTTATATTGAGTGTACAATTACTCAAAGTATGTTTTTGATTTTTGGTTTATTTTCTTTCATTTGTTTTTTATTGTTTTCGAACTATTTTGGCAATCATCATCATATCATCAAATCTGACCATTTTTGGTTATATTTCGTTACGTGTTTAATGATAAAAACAATTAAATGTGACATGATCTTCCGTTTCCGTTGTTTAAAAGCACGTTAAATAGAATTTCATAATTTTTATAATTTTTTTGCTAAAGTATTGTTTATGTTTTTATTTTATTGCATACACCCTCGCAATGTTTTGCAAAGTTTAATTGAAAAAAACAAAAAATAATTAATAATAAAAATTACGTTATTTGATAAAAAAAAATTGAAAGTCTGCCTGTTAAAAATTGTTTCAAAATAAAATTTAAGTTTTCTTTAAGCTATTAATGAAGATAAGTTTTGTAAGCTTCCCAGAAAAATTAGAGAACGTGTTAAACGCTTGTGTTTTCAAAGAATACTCCAAACGACGTAATGCGTAGCTCATTAGTTACTTAAATTTTATCCTAACTTATGCAGAACGATTGCCGAACACATCTGCAAGTTCTTAGGGGAGTGAACAGCGGTTGTACTATCCCCAATGACAGAGTCCTAAACTCATTCCTCTCTGGAGAAAAAATATAGAACAGAACGACTTGTCAAACACTGAAATTCATACATATATAACATACATACATAATTGGTCATAACAATCCTTCAGTCAGGATTACTAGCTTCCCTTACCACTTATCTTGTGTGTTGTGTTAATTTTATATAAGAGCGGCGGGACCTACAGTTTAAAGTCGACTCCAAACAACAGATTTTTGAGAAACTTTTTCATGGCAATTTTTTATGTTCTCTCTGAGTTTTTGCCAGAAATCTGCTGAGAGGCAGTTGCCGAAGAAATCTTTTTCCATATTTGGTTTTGATGTCTGGCCTGTTATATGAACCGCGGCCAAACGTTTAATAAGCCAACACACTACCTACTAGACTACGGCAACAGAAAAATTATAGAACGTGTTAAACGGTTATGTTTTCACTGAATACTTAAAACGACGTAAGGTGTAGCTTGTTAGATACTTAGTATTTATCCTAATTTAAATAGAATGATTTTTTAACTTGCCGTGCACAGCAAGTTTTTAGTAAAGCTAACAGCGAACATGCTCTCCTCAATGACACAGTCCTAAACTCATTCCTCACTGGAGAAAAAATCTAGACTGAACGGCTAGACAAAGATCAAAATTCACAGAAGGTAAATTGTTAGCCCGGGTTTACTACTTTAGTTTAGCAATCCTTATAAACAACAACTTACTCACCCCTCTAAGTAATTGAGACTTTCTAACTTAGACAGTTAATAACGGCCATTTTGTTAATGCTATATCTGTCAAGTTAGTTGTAATTTCACCATGATCGACCATAGACAACGATGTGTGATCGTCGGTAACTGATCGTAATTTTCATATAAAAATGGGAATGGGAATGTGGACAAACAAAATTATCCAATTTGGGAAGACACAAATCCACATGACATATGTATGTATCAATTCAATTGAACACTAACGCACAGATTTTGACACACTTTTTTTTTATATTATATTAATCTTCCATTCATCAATGCAAACCCTTTATTAATAGAAATATAAATATAATAAGAAACTAAAACTACATGGACTAACCTCTTTCTTTTTTCTTTCTTTATACCGTATGCATTACGGTACTCACCTTTTGTTGTTGTTGCTGCTGTTGATTTATAGTAGATCTGGAGATGCAGATCTTCAAAGCGGGATAGTGATTTCAACAATTCAATTTGATTTTACACACTCTCACTTCACTTACTTACATACTTATTTACTTTTTCTAACCGTACAATTTCATTTTTTTTTTTGCTTTTTTCTCGTATTTCGCAAACACATCATCCGTGGAGATGTAAAACTTTATTACAATTTTCACACACATTTTATATACAATTTTGATAGAAATTTTAGTAAATTTTTAAAATATTATGTTTTGGGAACACTTTTCACTGATTTTATTCGGAAATTTTCTTAAACTTTTGTGTTTTTTTATCAAAAATATATTGCTTAGGATTTCTATGTGACCGGCACTTTTTCTTTGCGATCAAACCATGAACTAACACGTAAATAATCAGTGATGTCAATAAGATGCAAAATAATACGCGAAAAAGAATAAAAGAATATATGTATGAAGAAATTATAAATATTAGCGAAAGTAATTAAAAAAAAGCGTTTAACGTGTATTACTTTACTGAGTAATGTACTCCTCGGTATACAATTTGTTGAAATAAAATTTTGGTGTTGCTATTCTGCATTAGATTTACAATATTCACAAGTTCATAGATACAATGGCTAAGACTGATTGCATAAATGGCGACCTTCTACGAGGAATACCTGATGTTAACATACTATATGGGTCATGTAAAAACCATTGTTTGGTGCGGATTTTGGGTTGGTGGCGTCATTGGCGAATTTTCTTTGAGGACAACGTCGACTAGGTCATCACAGTCAACGGCGAGTCAACTATATGTCAACGATTAGCAATTTCTTTTGGCTTGATTTGTAGTCTCAAGAAGGGGCTATTATGTGCTACACAGCTTACGCTGTATTAGATATCCTGCACGGGCGATTTGAGGGCATACACATTGCACGTGCTGTGCTACATCTTTATGGGATTTATTAGCCTGTCTGGAATTTTTTGGAGCCACATGTTTCTTGAATGGCCTATTCTCAAGCCTCTCTACTGATGGCGTTAGTCTTTTTTGTAGGTATTGTCATATGGAACCCCAATTTCTTTTTTTTTATTTGATTGTTTAATAGTTGTTCATTTCTTAATGGATGTTCTTGTGAGGGAATAATGGGTCACTAATTGCCAGGTCGAAAGTTGGACGAAGTTATTTTGAAATCTCCAATTAAGAGAAGCATGCCGGGGTGTGATACTTTGCTTATGGGAGCCGTTAAAATATCATACAAATCGATTTTCGCATTTGACAGAATATATCACGGGCACGGAATATGGTGTTTAATTCCATAATATTTCAGTCGTATAGAAAACAGTCGAAAACATTACTTCATTACTTCTAGTGAAGTTGGACGTTTGCGGAACGTAACGGAACGTACGTTCGTTTATAGTATACGAAAATAATGCAAATGCTTGCCGAAATTACATTACGGTTGGGAAATCGTTCTATTTGCCTTTAACATGTTAGAAAGGAACGTACGTTGCGTTACGTTATGCGGACGTTCGACTAATTCTGGCGTAAGGACTGAATTTAAATAAATTATGAGCACTGATTTGATTGTAAAGTTGGTATGTATTTAGTAGGCTATCATTAAAGTATTTGCCTGATAATAAATATAAGATCGTTACAAGCAATAGCAACAATAAATAATAATAAATAATAAAATAAAAATAATTTTCATTATTTTATTCAAGGTTTATTAAATTCCATTGAGATTTATTTTTCAAATTTATAAATTTCTTAATGCAACGAAATTATTTTTAATTTTATTTTTTATTAGTTTACATGTTTATCTTTATTCACAATAGTATTCACAATAAATAAGAACAACAACAATATACGTGTTTGAATAAAACGGTGTAACAATAAATTGTCAATTCAAATCTCCCCCCATTTGAAATAATTTTTAAACATTTTTTTTAATTAAACGAAATTGATTTCATGTGCGTAATGTTGTTGGGGTTTCAATTTTAAAATTTAAACAAATTTATGACCAAACTTGATATCATAACTCTGTTGAATCAGATCTCGTTTAACATAATCAAGCAAAAATTGTTGACAGTGGGCAATATTTAGAAATTCATTGAATATATTGAACGGTCAACAGTGTATTACAGTCAAAGTTTGTAATGTTTATTGCTTAAAACAATGCAAAAAACTTACTTAAATGGAAATTCATACATTAATGGTTATTGTAGACCTTTTAATCAAGCTTACGACCTAGCTTCTGATCACATAATCCATGTCGATTGAATGTTAATTTTATGCACGAGTTACGGAAGCTACACACTGCAGAAAACGTTGCTTCTATCAGGAATTGGGCCTACTGTTTTGGTGTATTTTACATTTTTATTTATACTTCACGTAATTGGTCAGTCAGGATTACAACCCAGCTTCTCACACCACTTATGTTGTGTGTGTTAATTTTATAAATGAATGGCGGGACCTACAGTTTAACGTCGACTTCTAACAATATATTTTTGGGAAATATTTTACAACAATTTTATCTATTCTCAGAGTTTTTGAAAGAAATCTGCTGAAAGTCCTCGAAGAAATATTTCTTCATATTTCGTTTTTGTTGGAGATGCCTGGGCTGAGGTTTGAACCGTGCCCTTACGTCTAATTTTTATATCTTACCCAACAATTAAAGCCGGCTTAACATTTAACACGCCGTAGAAATACTGATTGAATGCTAAAGCAACAGATTTTAAATATTTTTCTTCAGCAATGACGATTATTTCTCACACGGTAGTTACGTCAACATCTGCGGTTCGAAGTACCCTCAGGTGATTCTGGATTTTTAAAAAAGTGTGTCGTTAGTGCACACTCCAGAGCAGTCATTGTTCATATGACTTTAAAAGAAACATTATCGTTAATTCAGAGCGCTAAGCCTATAAGGTAACCGACTTTTTTGGACCTACAAATTAAGACTATGAACTGGACGGTATGTGGTTTCAATAACACGTTGCCACGAGCCACATTGAACAACGGATTTTAGCTTTATTGCTTGAGCACTATCCAGAATAGTACATTCACGTTTTGAAAACCTAAATTTTTCACCAAGATCATGCGATTTGACGCCATTGGATTGTTTTAAAGTGGACTTGCAGCAAAGGTCTAGTCTACACCTATAATCCTTTAACGTTGGATTATTTAGAAACATACAGAGGTCAAGTTATTGCTCAGATAATGCTTGAAATGTGTGAAAAACTGGTTGCTGCTACAAATCCAGAGACAAGATCTAAACATTATAGTACCCAAAAGGTTTATAGAAATCACAGCGTTATGTGGGTTCAACTTAACTCTACTTTAAGTAGGTAGGTAGAAGTGGCTCAAGGAGTAAGAGCGGATATACTTAGGGCACACTTAGTGCAAATTGTAATGAAACACTTTAGAAGAGGTAAGAAAAATTCTAAATTCCTTTTCTTATAAAAATCAGTTCACTTGTTTTTGACGCAAAGATGCAGGTGGGTTTGATCTACAAGATTTGACATCAATTCATGTCCGGTATTATATTCACTCGAGGGTATGCTTTCCATACTGAACATTTATGTATGAGCAGTTGTTTACACAGAGTAAAGATCAATCAGCATCAACATATTATTTTCCCAATTTTCAATTGCAGCCCACTGTACTCTGTTAACTTCTGAACATCTACAGAAAACTGTTAAGCAACACGAGTAAAGCTTTCGGTTGAAATAGAATGAAAGAAAAAGCTTTTCTCTGTTGTGTTAACAAATTAACAGACGAACGAAATGTCTGACAAAACGTAATTGAAACGAAAACAGAATTTATTTACAAACAGTTGCAATCTAACAGCGCTTTCGAACGGTACACTTACACTCTTCTAATAGAATTAAATAAAATAACAACAATTATTAACGAATTAAATTATAAAAAAAAAATATAAAAAAATTCCAAATGTTTCGCTCTGTTTAAAAGAAAAAGAAATCAAATATTTTTTTTTTATGTTGAATAATTTAAAAACAAACAAAACCGTTTATCTTTATCTTTTTTTCCTTTCCAAATTTCTTTTAAAAAAATTACAATTAAATAAATAAAATAATAAAAAACAACAAAACGAGAAAAAATAAAGTAAAGTGTAGTGCACAACGACTAATTTTTAATTTATAATTTAGAATATAATTTAAAACTCCAATAACATAACAAGTAAACGAATTCTATAATTAACGAACATTAAAAATTCTAATTTTTTTTAATTAAATTATTAAAATAATAAAGAAAAGTAACAAATATTTTAAGAAAAAAAAATTAAAGAATATTTAAAAAAATATTCACGTGTTTCAGTTAAAACCTTTGTTTGGTTAACAAAGGACTCTAAAGGACTGTGAATCATTTCAATAAAGGAGAGTGAGAAAATTACAAAAAAAAAAGCTAAAAGTTGTTTAAAGGATTCTTTTCCAATAAGCTTTTAAAATGTAAGTAAAAAAATTTTTAAATTTTATTTTTGCTTATGTATGTATGTGTGAAGGACGGAGAGAGTGGGGAGAGCATAACAATGCTTGCTGTTTAACATAAAATTTATTGTTTTTGTCTAGCTTTTAAAACCTTTCTCTTCCTTTCCGTTCCTGTAACAAAGGAGGAAAATTCCTGTTTATAAAATTTATTTGCTTTTTTTTCTTACTTACTTTCTATGTGTACATACGTACGTAGCGTGCTTATCCTGCGGTTTGTTTATTCTTATTTGTTTTGTTTGTCATTTTTTTGTTGTTGTTGTGCGCTTATTAGGTTTTCTTATATTTTTGTTGTTGTTTTTCTAGCATTGTTAAGTTCATTGACTTAAATTTTTGATTATTTTTTTCTTTTTCATTTAAATTTGTTTTTATTTTCTAGATACTTGACAAAGACCCCAAAAAGTATGGCATTTTCCTGAAAGTATGCCAGTTATTTGAGAACATTTAAGGACAAATTAATTGTTTATTCTTCTAATTTTTATTCTTTTAATTTATTACGCACGATATTAAGGAAATATTGTTAAGGAATTTATTATCGATTCGACATCAATTGTGACAAGTTTCATGAAAGGTAAAGTTCGTAAAATGTATGTATACGTATCAAATTTTCATTACGTTTTAAGAATTATTGAATATCATTAGAATTATAATAATTTTTTCATTAAATTTCAATTCATTTCTATTACGGTCTATACAACTTGACTCACTATTGACTGTTTCAATAACGTTGGACACCAGGTTGCATTAGATTTGAAAAACTTTCATTCATGATCCAATGCGATATGTTGACGTCTCATAGAGTAATGACTTCATACCTCATATGAGGAGTGGTGCTAGATCATTGAAAGTTGGCACGCTCATTGCCCAACATCCATACAACAAATCGATTTTTTCAATCAATTTTTTTTTTCTAGACAAAATATTTATTTTTGTTGAAACATTATATTATGGCCTTATGTACGTAAAACACTGCTCTTTAGATCTTTAAAAAGTTTCTGTCAAAAAGAATTTTGTTTCGCCATAATATTTCTTTCCCGCTATTCCAATTCCAGTTTTGGAACTTGATTTTCTCTTGGCTCGTGACATGCCACAGACGTTTGTTGCTAATCATTAAAGTTGAAGGAATGCTGTGTAATAAAACTCTTTCATATTGATCTGTCTTGCTGGAATTACAGAAACGTTCTCCAAACACACTCAGATCTTACAATTCCTATAACTCTTACTGCCGTGGGCGCTTTATTCATTTTAAACATATTGTTCTGTGGTCTTTTTAAAAATGGCGTTTTATTTGCACAGTTATGCTGCAAATTGATTTTCGATATGCTCTCTGCCAGATAATTCAAATAATTCTTATAATGTTTGCCATATAATACCAGGACTCATAATACTAGGCTAGAAACATTTGAAAAGAAAAAGCGGATGACCGTAAAGGAGGAGCATATTATATGAAGAGCAATAAGTAATCGCTCTCATTGCCTTTCTATTCTAAAATCGAACGTACATACGTTCCTTTACGTTCCGTGGAATTTTGGCTAACCGGGGCTTAAGACAACAGATATTTAGTTTGTTTAAGGTTTCACAACTGTATAATAAAGCGGACTTAACGTATTCGTTGAATATTTTGATAGCCTGATGCAAATTATTGTTTCTCCTGATACGAACGGAAAATTAAAAATCTGTTAATATCTTTAAGCGTTCCCCAGTTTGCTCAATGCTTATACTCAACATTGACGACAACCAGAGGAGACCTACCTTTCTGTAGTAAGAATTGAATTGTATGCTTTGGTGAGAGAAAGGATTTCGATTTGGGTCAATTTAGATTATTATCGTATCATTTATCAGAAAGGTGTGTACCACACATACATATGTACATATGTGATCGATGCATTTTCGGTACATTAGTCTAAACGTAGTACACCTACGAAATAAAAATGGGCCTTTTTTAGTTATGACACAATATGGTTGTTGGTGTTTATTTTTATCACACGCTCAAACAGTATCAAGCAATCACAATATTATTAAAGAAATTATGTTTTTTCACAATTGCGATTTTCTAATGCCCCGCCTAATTTGATACAATCGCTCCTTATACAAACCGAAACTTACATTTGTAAAATGGAATTTTTGGATAAAAAGGAGCAAAAGGTATCATGAGGACAGTCAGCCAAATTTTTGATTTCAAACTCAAAATCTTATATACATACATACATAAATGGTCATTACAAGCCGTCAGTCGGGATTACGACCAAGCTTCTCACACCACATTTTAGACATGAGTTCAAACGACAGATTCTTGAGAAAGTTTTCACGGCAAATTTATTTTCTCTCAGAGTTTGTGCCAGAAATCTGCTGACAGTCACCGAAGAAATAATCAAATTTCATTCTGTTCGAGATGTCTGACCTGGGGTTTGAATCGTGGCCTCACGTCTAATAAGCCAACACACTAGTTACTAGACAATGTCGAATCAGAATCTTACATTTTTGGAAAATTATGTTCACTATAATGCTAATTTATTGGGATTAATTTTTTTTATAAATTCAGAGCTTTAAAATTTTTTTTCTGATTTTTATTACAACTTAATATAATTGTATGCAGATGTAAAGTGTTTTGCTGATTTTATATTTTAATTTGTTATGTTAAAAGTCTGTGGCAAATGAAAACTTTAAATAAAATGTTGCGGAAAAACCCTTAAAACGCCTTTAAGGAAGTGGCAATTAAATTAAATGCCACTTATTTTATAATTCTCAACATACAATGAAATTAAATAGAAATAAATTTCAAATAAATCTGGCATGAAAACCACCAAGTAAGTACTTTAAGTACGTTAAGATGAAAATGAAGCAAAATTAAATCAGTGATTCTCAAACATTACTCAAGAAATTGTAATTTTTTTACTGATTTTTCAAGTTTTAGTGAATCTCTGCAATTGTTTGCTTTCTTTTTTTTTTTTTTTTGGTTTGGGCTATAAAATGCTTCAAATGTAGAAAGTAACATGCAATATGCAAATAAATCTTATGATGCCAGTTTAACACCAAAACTTAAATGAGAGTGCAAAAAATAAAACAAAATTCATTGAATGGCTTAAATGGCTTTTCCATTTAATTATTTCGTTAAAGAAATTAAGAGAATACACTTGACTTGTCTAATTATGCATTAAAATTGGAATTTTTTTAAGTTATAAAAAGAAAATACAAGAAATTATTAAAGCTTTAAAGTAAAAGCAATAAAAATTGAGTGTGAGTAACATTTTGACCAAAATATCCTTAGCAAATGGTGTTTGCGTGTCAATCAGACAGACGTCAATGCTTTAGACACAATTTCCTTAAATTTTTTTTCTTTTATTTCGATTTTTTTATGTTTGGTTGTTGTTGTTTAAGAGTATATACATACAATATTTTTAAAATTTATTTTTTAGTTTTTCTTTCTCTTACCATTGGTTCTGCTCCATTTTTTCTTTCTTTTTTTTTTTGTTGCAACCTTGAAGAAAATGTATGTAGCCATTGTAACCATTTTGCCAAAGAAATGGTGTACAATTGTTTGTTGTACTTGTTTAACCTTCTTTCTTAATGGGCTAATTTTCACACCAAACTTGAATCTGGAAAGAAAAAACAGAACAGAAAAGAAAACTGGTAATAATCATTATTATTTTTGTAATGAGAAGTACCGCTAATGGTAATACAATCCACTTGCCAGTCCGCTTCTTGCTCATTTCCTTACACAGTGCAATATAAAAAATTATTTTCACATTTACACTAAAAAAAAAAGAAAAAAAAGGCCAAAAACAGAAATTCATGATTTAATAGATATAACCTGACCCTGATATATATGTATGTATATGGCTCTCATTAAATAATATTATCGATAACATTGTATTGCAATTTATTTTATTGAGAAAAGCCCATTTTAGGTGCAAATGTATTTATTGTGGGTGTGTAGAAAAAAGTCTTATCAATTATTAAAGCCTTACATTCCAAAATAAATTTGCTAGAAATCAATCATTTTTTTTTTTTAATTTAAAATCCAACCTTATCTTTAAACAAATATTTTTGTATTTGAAATGTATACAGCTGTTCTAATATGAATTGATTTCCATAAATTTTTTATATTTCAAGTTTCGCGTAAACGTTTAAATAAGAGACACAAATAAAATAATTATTTTTACAGAGAGTGATATTAGTTTGTCTCCTTGATGAAAATTATTTAAATTTAGCAAATTTGTTTGGTTTATTCCAATAGATTAATGATTTTAAAAGGTGCTAATGACAGCTGGCGACAGAGTCAGGTGTAAAATCTTTTCAGAATAGTTGAACCTTAAATTGCGCCCTTCTCTACCCGGTTACTGTAGTGTTATTCAGGCTGAAATAATGGTTATAAGAGCTGTAACTGCGCCAATCAGTTATCAGAGTATATCGTGTAGAGGTGTACGCAAATTTACATACACATAATAGGTCATTACAATTTACAACCCTTCAGTCAGGATAACCTCGTAGCTTCTCACCACCACTTCTGTTGTGTGTGTTAATTTTATCCAAAAGTGGCGGGATCTACAGTTTAAAGACGACCACAGAATTTTTTGAGAAACTTTTCATGGGAATTTTATTTCCACTCAGAGTTTTTGCCAGAAATCTGCTGAGAGGAAGACGACGAAGAAATATATTTTCATATTTCGTTTTGTTCGAAATGTCTGGGCTAGGGTTTGAACCATGGCCTCATGTCTAATAAGCCAACACACTACGTATTAGACTACGTCTACGGCTTCGCAAATTTACTGACAATAAAGCGTCCATTAGAACCCTAAAGAATATGTAGCGAGATATCGATTGATACCGTCATATGGATTCCTAGATACTGAGATATTAACTTTAACAATAAATTTGACACACTACTAAAGCGCCCATAAGAACCCTAAAGACTCCTATGTGTCGAGAAATTGAATTTAACAACAAATTTCATACGATTGTATAGACGGGAGTAACAGAAGACTAGGTTAGGTTAGGTTAGCGGATAAATTGCCGTTCACAGACAAGTTCATTCGATAGCCCATTGTATTACCCAGTGTAAAATAAGTCCCCTGGTGATGATCCGTTAGTAGTTGTTTTGCACCACTCCGAGCTTCGAAGTAACAAAAAATTTAAATTAATTCATACACAAGATTGTCAAACAATTGAGATCAAAAATGACAAACCTTACTCATTTGCAAAGAAAATATGGGATAATGAAACCACTTCTACAGAGACCATAAAGATACGCGTACGATACGCAGAAGAAAATTTGCATTAAACCTGACTAAAGTCCATCTTAAAAACCTTATGTCTATTATAACGTAGCAATGGTTCCTGGCCATACACGTCCGAAAGCTGAGAATTCCTTATAGGACCCAAGTAAGCTATGCTCATTGATGCTCAATTGAGCTGACAATTTAATCTAACGTAGAACTATAAGTCGCCGTAGTCTAGTATGTAATGTGTTGGCTTATTAGATGCGAACCCGAGGTTTAACCTCTGGCTCAGTCACCATAAACAAAAATGCATTATTAAAACATACATATTTCTACGGCGACTTCCTCTTAACAGAAAGAAACTTGGTCAGTACAGGTACTGCGTTCACATGTGGCATTGCAACGGGCTCAAGTGAGCTTTTGGTATCAAAGCTACCAGTCCAACCTACCTACCTTCGTTCAACAGATTTCTAGCAAAAACTCTGAAAGTAAATAAAAATGTCATGAAAAGTTTCTCAAAAATCTGACGTTGGGAGTCGACATTAAAATGTAGGTCCCGCCACTCATGTATAAAATTAACACACACAACATAAGTGATGTGAGAAGCTAAATCGTAATCCTGACTGAAGGGTTGTAATGACCAATTATGTACGTATGTATGTATATAGCTGACTTCTATTGTATAAATATTTGCTAACCCTCTTAAGAAGCAGTCACTGCAGTATGTGTAATTAATACGGGGAGTACTTTTATTTCCTTAAATTTTATTTACTTTAGAATTAAAGAAAGTAATGATGTGACACAGTTTTTAATTTGTTTTTTTTTTTTTTTTTTTGGTTTGTTTTTTGTTTCTGTAATTATTTTCTCTGTTGTTCATTGAAGAATATTAAATAACCAAACGAAGTAAATGAAATTCAATAGGAAAGCAATTTCTTATATTCAGTGGAAACATGTTTTTGAAACCATTCAAGTGACTAGTAGAAGTGAATACTTCTATAAATTGTTTTTGTGAATGCGATGGCATGGATTAATTCCAAGTGGTAGAAAAGTAATTTTTTATATAAACAATGACGTCAGTTTTTTTTATTTTATACATGTTTTAATGACAAAAGAGAAGAAAAAATTCTTTATTTTGGCGATAAACAACTTAATTTTTGTTTCCATTTCTTGTGATTTTTTTTTTTTTTTGGCTTTAAAAAAAGATTTCTTTTGTTTTGTTTTATTGTGGTTTTAAAATTTATCTGGCTTTGTTTGTTTGTGGTGAACACATATTCAAATTCTAAGAGGGTTGTAAGAAAAGTTTTCGTATATTTTAGCATATTCAGCAAAAAATTAAAATATTTTTAAGTCTTGAATGCGAAGTTTATTTAAATTTTCAACATTAAATTATTTTAAATGCTTGTTTGTATTCCCAGTTAATTAGCATTTAGAAAATATTTTAAATATAAATTTTGATAATCAGCAGACAATATTAAAATTTAAAAAACATTATGATGAAGAAACAAATAAAACAAAAACAAATCAAAATTTATATTTTTTTTATACATCGTATGGCATAAAGGAAACAATAATATGACACGCTAATGCCAACACAAAAAAAAAAAATATGGAATTATCAACAACTTATTCGAATGACATCACATTATAATTTCGTATATAAAAAATACACAAAAATTAAATAAAAAATAAATCTAAAAAGGTAATTTAGTATCTGTTCGGCTTTGGTACTCTTAAATAATAAAGCACTCACACACACAGAATAACAGAAAGCCACAGAAAATCTAATTTAACCGAATCAGACAGAGATTCAGAGAGAGAGGGAAATTTTTATTGAGGAAAACTTTGAATGACACAATTATTAAAACACTAAACAATCAAAATCGCAAAAAAAGCTCAACATTTTTTTATGACAAATAATTGAGGAAGTTTTTTTCATTATGTTGTACGGTGAAGACATTCACACACAGGCGTAGGTGGTAATAGTTTTAAGGAGGGAGAATTATAAAAGAATACAAACAAATCATAAAATTATCGGGCGGGCCATCTATCGGTTTAAAATTGAACCATCTGTTATTTCGAATCTGGCAATACTTATGTAATTCTATTCTGTCACAAAATTTAGTATATTATCTCCACTGAATATAATGAATCGAATTACGCTTCAGCAACGTTGGGAATTATTGGAAATTTATTTTCAAAACAAAGACAATTAATTGGTCGGTAATTGCACAAAAATTTTATACAAAATTTGGTCACAGATAAAGACCAACAGTGCCCAGTATACGCAAGTTTATTGCTAAAGTTCGTAAAACTGGTTTCATTGTACATGCGCCAAGGCGTGAATGTGCTCGTACAGTGCGTACAACCGAAAATATCGAAGCTGTGGCTGAGAGTGTGCGTGAGAATCCACCAACATCAACTAGTCATCATTCTCAAGAATTGAATATTTCACGCACCAGTTTGCAACAAATTTTGCGAAAAGATCTCGGTATGACAAAGTTCAATTGGTTCAAGAGTTGAAACTGCATGACCATCAGCTTCATTTTTGCTTCTCTAGATAGACCAATGAGAAATTGTACGATGATGTTGATTTTGCCAAAAAAATAATCATCTTTTCGGATGAAGCTCATTTTCATCTTGATGGGTACGTTAATAAGCAAAATTGCCATATTTGAGGGCTCAGAAAACCCCCACATGGTCTTACAGAAGCCAATGCACCCATTACGAGTGACTGTTGTGAAGCGGAGGCATCATTGGCCCATATTTCTTTGAAAATGAGAATGACGGCGTAATCATTACGGTCAATGGAGATACCTATCGCACCATGATAACCGATTTTTTTGTACTCGCTCTTCATGGTATTGATGTGAACGATGTTTGGTTTCTACAGGATAATACACATTTCATGCCACAATCGATTTATTGCGCCAAACGTTTAATGGCCGTTTAATTAGCCAAAATGTTGATGTCAATTGGCCGCCAGGAAGCAGTGAATTGACTCCGTTGGACTATTTTCTATGGGACGCCGTTAAAGAATAGTGTTATACCGAGAGACCAGAGACAATTGAGCATTTGAAGGCCAACACTCGTGTTGCTATTGCCGAGAAACGACCTCATACAGATAAAAGCGCAGGAAAATTGGTTTGATCGAATGAGGTACTGTGGGGATAATCGCGGCAACCATATGAATGAAATAATATTCCATTTCTAAAAGGAACAATTGTACTTTACAACAAAAAAAAAATTTCCAAAATTTCAAAACGTTTTTGTTCTATTGGATTTTTAAATTTAAACTTTTATATGGCCCACCCTATATATATGCTTTTATAAGATGTGTATCAATTCATAAGAACTATATTATACAATATTTAACCCTGAAATTGTACAAGGATTTCATAAGAATCTCATACTGCCAACCCTGTCTGATGTTACGCTCTTGTGGTAGCGTGTATTTGATAACACGACTGACAGATGGCAATGATGCGTTTGTTATTTCGCTTTTAAACAAATAAAAAAAAAATTCACAAATAAAAGGCTTGAGAATTTGTTATTAATTTTAAGTGTTTATTTATGATTTTTTTTTTATTAAAATTAATCAGTCACAATGTTAATGTTTTTTTTTATTTGAATTTTTGAATATTTGAGGTGTTTGTCTACACATCTTCGAAATTCGAATAATGAATGAGAATGTTCTTGTATGGGTGCCTGATTTATGTTTGTAACTGATATTGTTCTTGATTGAAGCTGCTGATTGCTGATTTTATTGAAGGTGATCTCATTCTTTTCTTAGTTCTTTTGTTGTATTTAAAATATTAATTTTAATTTATTAATTTTATTGTGATGTTAAAAGCAAATGAATGATTTTATTGCATGAGAAATTGTTATGCTCAAAAAAATAATCTCGAATTTCTACTTCTTGAGTTATATAGTTCAAGAAAGTTTTGTATGTCAGTAACTATTAAATGAAACAAATTTTTCATTAAAAACAATATGTCTGACATTTTATTTTCTCTGACATTAAAACAGAATTTCAATGAATTGTAATATGATCTTTGACTTAAGATTTATCTAAACTTTGCTTTTTATTTTCTTAATAAAAAAAATTAAGTCTCTGTAATAAAACACAGCGACGTTGTTTAAGAGAAAAGCAAATTAAGCTTAAAATATGTCAGCATAGATTTTTAGGGGGGATCAAATATTATTATCCGATCCAATTTTACTGTAAATTCCCAATCAAAATAACATAAGATCTTATAGTTTCGCAGGTAATGAAGACTATTTTCCATTATCTTATCTTACTTGAAGCATAAGATCTTATTTAGACTAGCATTAAGGCCCATTATGAACCCGGAGTTTAAAATATTTCCTTAAGAAAACCAATCTGTCTCCAGAATAAATCTTGTTATTGCAGCAATTTGTACATTGTGCAAAGTTCGGTCAAATATGATAGAAAATAAGACGTTAAGAACATCCTCCTCTTCATGCCAAGATTAGGCCTCTAACATATGAGATGATTCTTCTTCCTTCTCAGCACTACAGCGGCAGCAGAAGTAATTTGATGGTATGCCATGCCTGCCAACATGCCTTCTAATAGGACAGTGGCCTGTGAGAATTGAAATTGTGCGATGGATGATCCTGTTAGTTAAGGACAGAAATTGATCAGTCCTCTTCTTGCTTAACAAAATCGTCGTAGCATAGTAGGTAGTGTGTTGGCTTATTAGACAACAAAACGAAATTTGAATATTTCTTCTGCGACTACGTCTCAGCAGATATCTGGCAAAAACTTTGAGAGTAAATAAAATTGTCATGAAAATATACGCAAAATCTGTCGTTCGGAGTCAACTTTAAAAACTGTGTCTCGCCACTCACACATAAGTGGTGTGAGAAGCTAGGTGGTAATCCTGTCTGAAGGATTGCAATGACTAATATGTATGTATGTTTTTACTATGTTTCTCCCAATTTATTTAAGAACAGTGGGAAAACATGTTTGAAGTGTTTTTTTTTTGTTTGCAACCAATAAACATCTGCTCTACTCATGTAGTGCGTAGCAAGACTACAGTGAAATACATTGCTGGAGTGATTTAATGAATTACTATCTGGTACAACAGGGTTTTAAACCTTTAGTAAGAAAAATTCCTCAAAGTCTTAACCAGAAACGATTATTGGCTTAGTAAACCTGTAGACAAAGAGTACGTCCACTTGTTCTTTGAACGTACAGTAAAATTACATTTTATTTAGAGACATTTTAATTTTTCATATGATTACATTTTTTATTAAATTATAGTAAATAAAAAACAATTTTTTAAGCTGCATATACAACTATAGTAAAACAACTAGTTTTATTTTCCTCAATTAAAATTTGCAGTTCCTTTCGTTTGCATTTCTCTATCTCCTCCATTTTTATGGTATTTTAAAAAATTAGCACAAAAATAAATTATAATTAAATTAAAAAAATGAAATGCTATAAATTATGATAGTGAAATGAAATGAAAATAAAGCTCTATCTTTATTTGTAGTAAAAAATAAAATCAAATTTGACACGATTTTTACATAAAAATAAATGCTTTATTTATTCGAATTAAAATAATGTCATTCAGGTTATATATGCGCCGTTAGTTAAATAATTAAATTAATTAAAACAGTTTACAAAGTAAAAAATATTTGTTAATGGCTTAGCCAACCTCAAAGGAATGAAGCAAGTCTTAGAAAATCTTCTGTTTTTGAATAATAATTCTTAATAAACGTTTGTCAAGGTTAGAGAGCAAGTTAAACTCTTTTTTGTAACAAAAATTGAGTAGGATAACTGTATTAGCGTAAAAATTAATATAAAAGTTTCCTTTTACATAAAGTGTGCCTCCATAAGCATTTTTTAATATCAAATAAAAACGCGTTGCGATTTCTTCAAAGACGACCTGTTCCGATTAAGTATGGAATAAAATATGCGTCAAATGGTCGCCACATCTTTGATGCACACATCCATTATGTTTTCATGGAATTTTTCATGATTTTTCGTATAGACGAGACTTTATCTCAATCGACGGCACGTTGGATCTCTGATTTGAGCTCAGCAATTGTTTCTAGCTTATTTGCATAAACCCGTAATTTCCCAAAATCAAATCTAGTTCAGGTCGCAAGTGTTCCGTTATCATATTCGTCTAACAAATGACGTTAACAGTCATTGCAACTTCGAGCAACAGTTATTCGCTGTTGGTGCAATTATTCCTTACGGATTGGATGAGGCTTTTCTGACCCACAAATTCGATAATTTTGTATGTTCACTAAGCCATTCGGATGGCAAAGTAGACAAGATGACTTTTTAAGAAAAACTGGTCACTTTGTTCCACTACCCATTAAACGAATTGCCTATGCTTTCAATAATCTCTTGTTTTAAAGACCTAAGTAAGACCTAATTTACGAAGGCGGAGGCCTTCTGTCAAAAGTTGTTGAGAGTAATGCTGAATTAGTGTTTGTAGGTTTACGGCGACCCTCTCGTTTACATCAAAGATATCTTCCAGAGAGAAAGCGGTACGTTAACGCATGGTAAGTATACTGTCCATAACTGCCACAATTTCTTAAAATTTCTTTTAATCACTTTTCGAACGGTTGATACATTAGGTGTACTTTCTTGACTGAAAATTCTTCGGAATTTGCGAACGGTCTCAGGAGTTTTAATACAACATACATAATTGCTCATTACAAACCTTCAGTCAGGATTAGGACCTAGCTTCTTATATCACTTATGGAATGTGCGTTAATTTTTGTACATGAATAGCGGGACCTACAGTTTAAAGTCGACACCGAACGAGAAACTTTTCATGGCAATTTTATTTATTCTCAGAATTTTTGCCAGAAATCTGCGGAGGGGAAGTCGTCGAAAATTTTTTTTTATTTATTTTCTTTTATTGGAGGTGTTGGACCTGGAGTCAGAGTAGCCAATTACTGGAAATTTAAGTGTACATTACACTCTCGCCGTGGTCTAATAGGTAGTGTGTTGGCTTATTAGACGTGAGGCCTCGGTTCAAACCCCAAGTCAGGCATTTCTAACTAAACGAAATATGACAAAATTTTTCTTCGGCGACTTCCGCTCAGCAGATTTCTGACAAAAACTCTCAGAGTAAATAAAATTGCCATGAAAAGTTTCTCAAAAATCCGTCGTTCGGATTCGGCTTTAAACTGTAGGTCTCACCACTCATGCATAAAAATTAACGCACACGACATAAGTGGTGTGAGAAACTAGGTCGTAATCCTGATTAAAGGTTTGTAATGACCAATTATGTATGGATTACACTCTCATTGAGACCCTCTTTACAAGTTACCTACAATTTTAATTCTAAACAAATAAATTTTCAAGTTAACATTACTAAAATCAAGAGAATTTTAGATTTTCATAGCAGACTTACACATCCGCTGGCATTTATAACATCAATCACTGAAATATGGTTGTAAAATTGTACAATAAATTCATATTTTATTATACAATTAACACTTTTTTGTTGTGAAACTAGAGAAAAAAATGAAAAATAAATTTCAAAACAATTTTTTTTTTGTTTCGTTCTTTTCTAACTTTAGCAACTTTACGTCATATAGCGTTGGTTTTTCTAGAATTGAAAAATTAATTAAAATTTTATTAAAAGTAGTGACAACATGCTTTTTTGCAAACAAGAATTGCTTGCGTTTTTTTATTTCATTTTTTAATTCTATTTCGAGTTATTTTTTGTTGTTTGGCTTCACTTTAACATTGTAGGTGTCTTTAAATTGGGAACGAACGAACAAAATATTAATTTTTATTAAATAATTAATGGCAAGCAACCAACAACTACTGAAAACTAAACATATGTTACGAAAATGGTAAGATTTAATTTAGAAAATTAATTTGATGTCAGAGTTTGAAGGCGTTTCTTTAAATGATAACCGCTTTGCTTATGGGCCAACAATGGGAAACTGAAAAATTAGTTGGTACTTATGCTAGTTGGTGCTATTTTTTTTAAACAACAAATAAACTAACGACTGTAATTGATATGTTTATTAAAAATTTGTTGAATTTGTTAAATAGGCTGAGATCATTTCCAAGCCATGCGAACTAATTCAACTACGTCATCCAGTGATTAATGGCATCTTAAATACAAAGAAATATTCAAAAACGAAAACTACCATCAAACAATACGTATAAAAAATCACTAATTTTTGTTTTTTTTTCCATGTGTCTTATGGTATTATTGGTAGAAAAATAATAAAAAAAAAGGCAGAACTCAGTAATAATAAATGGCCAAAAATAGGAAGAAGAAATATCAATTTTATGATTTTTTAAGCCAAGGTTTTAAATAAAACAACACGTAAACAGTGTAAGATATTATCAGAATAAAATCTAAGCAAAAAAATAAAAAGTCACCAAAATAATGAATGTTTTAAAACGTTTTTACGTAGATCGTCATTACAATCCTTCAGTCAGGATTACGACCTAGTTTCTCTCACGACTTAAGATTGTGTGCGTTAATTTTATACATGAGTGACGCAACATACAGTTTAAAGTCGATTCCGAACGACAGATTGTTTGAGAAACTTATCATGACAATTTCATTTTAGAGGAAGCCGTCGGAGAAATATTTTTTTCATATTTCATTCTGTTGGAGATGTCTGACCAGGGGTGTGAACCGCGGCCTCACGTCTAATCACCCAACATACTACCTACTAGACTATGGCGACATCGAAAAATAAACTCTTATGCCAATACACTAGAGCCCCGACTTGCGTCGTTAATGGGGACGGGAGAATTGCGAGGCAAATCGAAACGACGCAAATCGAATCAAATTTTTCTATACAAATGCATTGAAATTCATCAAAATGAAGCAAAAAAACTTAATATTTCGGGTAAAACATTTTTCATTATTTTATTAAGTTCAGTAAAGTTTTCTCTAATTGTTATAAAGAAATAGCAAAAATATAAATTAACAAAAAAATAATAAAAACCAATAAAATTCATTTATAAAAAAATAAATTTTAAAGAAGAAATTGTGCTTTGTTTAGTTTATGTGGTGCTTTCTTCAGATAATAAATTCAAATCAACAACACTCCATTTGATTACGTGATCTTACAGGTTTGTTAACAAAAAGATTTGTTGTTTTGTTGAATTTTTAGAGATTTTTTTGCTGATATGTTTCCTTGTAACAACTAATGGCTTGGTCAGCAGATGCTGCTACGCCCTCGCTACGATTTTCGTCAGGATCGTTTTCAGAAAATATATCCAATGCATGGGAAATTAATTGCATAGCTTTCGAAATATTGGAGATTGTTATTTTTTTTTTTTTCCTCTAATGTATTATCAATTATCATAACATCATCTTCTAAAGCATGCTGAATATTAATGGATAATAAATTTTTATTATCAAGCTCCTCATCGTGAGACAGTAAAAGTTCATTAATGTCATCCTCTTCCATTCCTTCAAATTCGGCTAAATTTAATCGACGCAAGTTGAAATTGCAACAACGCAAGCTGAGTTTTGTCAATTATTAAAAAGCGACGCAAATCGAAACGACGCATATCGGATCGACGCAAGTCGGGGCTCTAGTGTAATTGTTTAATATTGCTTTTCTTTTAATTATAAGACCAACACTCAGGAGATGACTTCTACTCTTGCAGTACATTGTGTTAAAATAACAAAATTATAATTTATAGGATCAAGGAAAGAGATATAGTGTACGACAGAAGTGTGCGACGCGAGAATTACTTTATAATTCTCACTTTCTGTTTCTATTGCGGTTAATCATATATAATTAATGTCAACAATCAGACAATCACCAAAGATCTAGGGTCCCTGGTGGGAATCGAATTCACAGCCTTGGCACTTGAAGTTTAGCGCACTACCTACTAGGCCACCGGGGCACCCTTTTGACCCTTTGTTATTAGTTTCCATAATTCGAGCAAGCAATACCTCCATTTTCCTGATCGTCAGTTGCAAATTGTCGTATGAATCCCTTTGGTTCTCCTAGTATTTACGACTACAATAGAAACTGTCTTCGCCGAAATTTCCATGATGACGTAAGTTTTTGTCAGTCATGGGAATTATGGTTCCACGAGGAAGAAGAATTGTTGAAATGAAGTGAAGTGGTGAGAAACTGTATTCTATCATAGAAGGAAGCTCTACGAAAGAGATCTATAATTAATATTCGTTGTTAATGTTATCTTTTATAAAGAATTGCAGTTCAGTCGACTCCATGGATGAATTATTATGGGGGTAGGAATTGAAATCCCATAATTTATTCCAACTAGAATACCATGATAAACATTTATTTTCATTTTCGTTCTCTTAAAGTAAAGTCGGAATTGATCAAATTACTTAATTGGTCATTAGAGCACCTTTAGTCAAGATTACAATCTAACTTCTCACACTACTCCTATGGTGAGTGTTAATTTTATCTATGAGTGACGGGACCTACGGTTTAACGTCAACTCCGAACGACAGATAACGGTTTGCAAGTTTTGCATGAGAGTACAAATCTCACTCTGCTACTATCTACTGTTTAATGTCGACTCTGAACGACAGATTTGAGAAACTTCACATGGAAGTTTTAATTTAATCTTAGAGCTTTTGCCAGATGATTACTGGGAGAATGTCGCTGAAAGAAATATTTTTTCATATTTCGTTTTGTTCAAGATGTCTGAACCAGTGGTTAGACCACAAACTTTTGCCTAATAAGCCAACACGCTACCTACTAGACAGCGGGAACTTCAAATACCAATTGAACTTCATCGAATTCCACTCCTGTAACCCTTAAATTTATTGAGTATTAAAAGGTTTTGGCAGACTTAGTGTCGTAATTTAATTGTTAAAATTTACTGTGAAGGAGTTATAACGGTTCAAATAATTGTCCTAACCTTCTTCATATGAAAGTATTTTAACAAGCCAAGGTAGTAAAATCGCATTGCTTGGAAATAAAATGAATACGAGTATTTAGTGCCCTCTTTCCCAGATAAAAATTCAAACTTTACCATTATTATACACATGTATTGTACTGTAATTCAATACTGTAGTTCTAGCACCTTCAGTATTGCGTAGGGTAACGAAATATTGGCAAATCATTTCGAAAAAGACATGACATCAGCTCTGATATAAAGAAAAACCGGTTATTTGGCAAAATACGAAATAAATGACGTTCAAACAGAACCTACTTTAAATGGCTTAAGAAACACTTAAAATACGAGTTAAATTCAAACTAATGAACTCTTCTTACAAAAAAGAGCTAGAAAAAAGGAGAAAAACAAAATAAAGAAAGATGTTGTAAGAAAATTAAAATAACAATAGAAACCAAAAACAAAAAAATTAAAAAAAAAACAGTCACAAGTAAAGAAAAAGTACAAACTAATTAGAAAACGGGCAAAAAAAAAAAAAAAAGAAACAAAAAGCTATTCTCAGAACAATATAAATAAAATGCGTGAGAGAAACTCAAATCATAAATTATAATACAATACATACATACATACATATACAATAATATTTAACAATAAAAATATTTACTAAATATCAGCAACAATAATGTACATTCTGAAATAGATTGTAAGTGAAAAAAATGAATGTTTTTGTCTAAAAATGTATAGAAAAATAATAACAATAATTAATAATAAAACTTTTCCGTTGGGTAAAGTAATTATTTTTAAACTAAAAAAGTACGCAATAATTTAAACTCCATTCACAAGTTTTTCTTAAACTAAACAATTTTTGTGTTTTGCCATCAATTTATAAAACATTTTCATTTTAAATGTTACTCTGGCCATTTCTGTCACTCTGACCATTTGCTCACGATTTAAAAATATTTTGTTCTACAAACATTTAAGCGATAAAAAAAAACCAAGAAAAAAAAAATAATAAATTACCTGTTGTACGTTTAGCATTTATTTAGAGTGTAAATTGGCAGCAAATTTAAAGTTTTTATTGCTAAAAATAATTCATTCTATAGCCTACGCAACTTGTTTTGATAATTGAATGAATGACCGATCAAAATCAAAAGAAGAAACATTTACAGCCAAGTAGGAAATGTCTTGTTCTGAATTAGCCATTGCATAGCATAGCCACGTATGTATATTTGACATTTTGTAAAAGTTGTAGTTTGTTATTCGGAAAATGTTTCTAAAAAACCCATGTTTTTCTTTTTAAAATTGTTTCTAATTGAATCATAAATTTTTTTGAAGTGAATCAAAAATAAAAGGAGTTTCTTATAAACAGCAGAATATGTATCAAAACATTGGTTATAATTTATTTTTTTCTATAAAACTACCACACCCAAAGAGATGTCAATCAAAACACCGTTTCAAATGTGGCTGTCAATGTTACTGATCATTAAGGATCACTAAATAGAAAATTTTTCCATGTGATATAGCCCATTGACTGTTTAACCGTAGCATCTTCAAGTCATCGACCAAAAGTATGCAAGTCATCAACCAAAAAAATTCAAGTCAGTAACCAAACAATGCAAGTCATCGGTCAAAAAAGTCCAAGTCATCGGCCAAAATCCATTGACTAATAAAATGCCTGTTATCGGTCAAAAAAAAAATGCAATTCATCGACCAAAAAATGCAAATCATACATACATACATACAAAATTCGTAATTGCAACCCTTCAGTCAGGATTTCGACCTAGATTCTCACACCACTTATATTGTGTGCGTTAATTTTATACATGTGTGGTGGGACTTACAGTTTAAAGTCGACTCCAAACGACAGATTTTTGAAAAGCTCTTCATGGCAATTTTAATTAATTACTCTCAGAGTTTTTGCCAGAAATCTGTTCATATTTCGTTTTGATGCCTGACCTTAGACGAACCCGGGCTTAACGTCTAATAAGCCAACATACTACATACTAGACTACAGCGAATCAATTGCAAATCATTGAGACAGGAAATGGAAGCTATCCATAAAAAAGCAAGACATCGACAAAAAACCGTAAGCGACCGTAAGGAAATCTGTTTTGGAATCCTTGATACTAAAGATATATCGAGCCATAACCGCAAAAATATCTCTAGCGACATATTTTTCATATATCGTTTTTTGTAATAAATAAATTCATTGGCATCATTTGCATCATCTATAAAAATTTCAGGGTCACACTCTGTACCGTTATGAATTTATAACAAAAAAAAGTTAACTTTCTAACTTAATTTGCACAAGAAATAAATAATAAAAACCTTCCCCTGTAAAATTTCGTTTTTGTCGCTTGAGATATTTTTGCGGTTATGGCTCGATATAGTGGGATACGTGCAGCAAGTCCCATTTTTCCAAAATGTCGATCATCATCCCTTGACTATGTTAACATAGTAAATATTTCTATCCAGATTTCTCAAATTCTGAAATTATTTGGGATATATGTACCACTAACATCCCAACCTAAATTACGGCGTAAAGCGCAACGTAATTTAGCGCCCAGCTTTTACGCTGTAATGAGCAACCTAAATAAAAGCGTCATCGTTGTGCCAAGAACAGTAATGTTAACTTACCATGTTAAATAAAAATCGCCAAATGAAAATAAAAAATAATTGGAAAATTGGACTGAAAGCAGCTAACATGTCATTACTTACTTTTGTAAACACAAATATAAAAGTAAACAAATAAAAAATCACATGTTTTACAACAAACTTCACTTCTTTACGCTCTGTCAAAATTGGATTTTCCAATTGCAAAGCTTTAACGCCGCGCAATTATGGTTGGTCTCATACATTTTATATGGGCATGAGAAATTTTGACATTTATATTGCGCTTTACGCCGTAATATAGGTTGGGCTGTAATTGAGTTTTACTTGGGACACCTTAGGCTACAATTTGTATATAGTGGGTTACCTGCAGCAAGTCCCATTTTATCACAATATCGATCATGCTCCCCACACATTTTCAAAACAAATAATTTTTTTTTTTGTTTAAAATTTTTCAATTTTCAAAACAATTTTCGAATTACCAGAGAAGGTGTTCCACTCAGAAACCTTTGGGGTATAGATAATTTTTAAGGAATGGAATTGATATTCCATTCTCCGATATTCTATATTTGAATGATATCTTCTGCTAAACTCTTAACATTGAGTAGTTCAGTGAGCTTATCAACCTCCAGGATTTCCGAATTTTAATAACATGACCGGGTAATATTATATCGTTAGTATAATTCGCAAAGACGCTAAGTCCACTTTTTTCCAAAATTGAGATTTTAGTGCAAAACGGTAACATTATACATAATACATATTTTACAACAACAAAACATGTCATTATATAGTTTAAAGTTGTTGTAATTTTGTGGTTTGTAAAAGCGCTAAGTCCACAAAACTACGAAAAATATTAATATTAATATTATTAATTAATTAGTAATAATAATAATAGTTAACACTATTAGTTATTAATATTAATATTATTTTGTAAAAATAATTGCGTTTAACAAGTTTACAAATTTTAAAAATTGTGAAAGCTACAATGTTTTTTGTGTCTGCTGTAAAATTTGAATAAAGGGACTTAACACATTTGCGAATTATACTAACGATATATAAAACACCGAGTTGGGAGGTATGGTAATGGGGTCACAATAATAATTCTTATGATTTGTTTTTCGTATTCGAAATTTTCGTAATTGCAAATAATACACAACAATTGTGGAAGGCATTAGAACGTATATTGCAACATGAATTGTGCTGTGTGAAACAGGAATGAAGAATAGAATTTTTTGCTAATATTGCTTAATATTCTTGATTTAATCCAATTATGAATTTTATATTTCACACATATTTTAACACGCTATTAGATTAGAACCGATATATAGAAATGAATGCACATTTTCAATTTGCACAATATGCTGCACAAGAAAAACTACAATTTTTAAGACACAGTCAAGGCGTGCAACGTTATTATGATTTAAAATATACGGGTATATTGAAAAACCAGAAAAAATTTATTTTAAATTCCATAAGATAACATAGTTAGACAATAGACAGTCAGGCACATTTAAAAAAAAATAAAAAAAAAAAAAAATAATAATACCAGCATGAAAAAAATTGGAAAAAAGACAGAAATTGAAATGAAAAATCAACAGAAGTGTCAAGAATTGCAACGGCACACTAACTTGTGCTGTGCTGTGCTGATGACAATTATCACCACAATCATACGCTCAATTCCCTGTGAATTCATTTGTATTTCGAAACTTTGCAATAACGGCAGAAAAAAAAATTTTTAAAGTGTTGGCGTCGTTACTTGTTTGCAAATTTAAACCCAGCGTTGAGAATTACAGCAATGCCAAAAGCAGGAGCAGAAAGCAGAGCGATGGATGTCGAAACTCGTCTTGTCTAAATTTAGTAAAAACTTAATAAGAAACAAAACAGTGATTAAATACTGCTGTTGCGGCTGTTGCTGCTGATTCAACGGCTGTTGCCTATAACCAACGTTGTTAGTTTTTTTTTGGTAAAATCGTAATAAAGCAATAATAATACGGTCTTAAAAATATTTATTGCAGTGACAACTTTTATGTTGAACTCAAAAATATTAAGAAATCACTTGATACACAACAGCAAACGAGGGTAGTCTTATAAATTTCATTTTAGGCTTACAAAAGAAAATTGTTTCTTAAACTGAGCATTTCTTGTGCAACTTGTATTCAAAGACACGTTGTAGACATGCTGTGTGCAATAGTCACATGAAAGTGAATGTAAATCTAAAAGAAGAACAAAATTGCGAAATGCTTTTTAAAAATAATTGTTGTGGCTAATATTTATTGGCTTTTTGCCATAAAAATGCGTCAAACAAACGATAAATATTAGCAAATAAGCAGACAGACAATACTCATACAGTTGTCTAAACGTACATAGATTGTCATCATTTCCATCATCATTATCGTAATCATTATTATCATCATTAAATAAATGGAATTTAAATCGTAAAAAAATAAAGGAAAACTCAAAAGAAAATCGTAAATATTTTATAATGAAAGAATAGGAAACTAACCAGAAAGAAAACCGCAACAAATGAAGAGAAAAGTTTTTCTTCATTTTAGTTTTAAACAGAAATACGTTTTTTTTCTTTCTTTTTCTCCTGTAATGAATGATGAATTAAAGAAAAATTTCAAAATTTCCCTCCCCATAGAATTGAAAAGACTCACACCAGACGTGTTGGTAGTATTATTAAACAATCCAAGGGGCAGGAAATGAAATAATAAAACCACAATCTAAGTATCTATGGTTGAGACGACGACGTATTATATTATTTTACAAGAAATTATTGTGAAAGTTATTCAAACAAGCAAATTATTCATCCATTCATAAGTATAAATACGAATAAGAAAAATAAAATTGTATTAAGTACAGTACGAGTATTCCCTCGATTTACGTCGTAGAATGTTCCGGAAAAAGACGACGTAAATCGAAACGACGTAAATCGAATTTCAAATAACTCATACTATCAGATGCATTTATTTATGCGCATTTTCAAAAAAAAAAACTAAAATAATAAAATTTTTATTCTGTATAACTAAAGCTGGAGGTCCACACCACGCGTTCTTTGCGTTCTCGCATTCTACGCGGCTGTCAAAAAAGTAGAATTAATGTATTTATATGGTGCAAGGTACACGCACAAACGCGTAGGATGCCTTGACGCATAGAACGCGAAAAGTAAATCTACTTTCTACATTTGTAAGCATCACAAGCGGCGCGCGTACAAAACAGCCTGATTTTGACAAGTTGTTTTGTTGAAATTTGTTTAAACATTGGCGCGTAAAAAGCGTTGCATGTAACTTGAAGCCTAGAATGCGAAGAAGGTATGAAATGCACGCAACGCTTTGACGCGAAAACGCGTGGTGTGGACCTCCAGCTTAAGTACATACATAAATATAGATGGATTTTTGATTTGTTATAAAAATTTATTTCATATGTTGTTCACAAAAAGTTGAATAAAAAACAAAAAATTATCCATTAGCACTTAAATATTTATTTTTTTCAAAACTCTATTTATATTTTATTCAAATAGTTACACACAAATATTGAATTTTTTTTTTAAGAGGGAATTCCCCTGATTTTGTTTATAAACAACAGAGGCGATTCGAATGACGACGCAAATCGAAGTTGAAGGGAACAAAATTTTTGACGACGTTAATCGAAACAACGTAAATCGAGGGAATACTGTAGATGTTTTAAACGAATGATTTGTTTATTGGAAACATTTTAAAGAATTCGATTACAAATTCTCAGTAGATGGCGCTGAAATAAAATATCTCTGGTAGTTTTAGTTGCTTCAATGAGTGGTGTGAGTTTAAGAATTAAAAAATGCTTCTTTATATAGAGACCGAGGATGTCTGTTTACAACTATCTGTATACCTTTAACAGGGAAATAAGGATGTCTTATCAGGTAAAGAAGTCGCCGTAGTCTACTTGGTAGTGTGTTGGCTTATTAGACGAGAGGCCACGGTTCAAACTCCAGGCCAGACATCTCCAGCAAAACGAAATTTGAATATTTCTTCGGCGCCTACCTCTCAGCAGATTTCTGGCAAAAACTCTGAGAGTAAATCAACCTGCCATGAAAAAGTTTTTCAAAAATCAGTCGTTCAGAATCGACATTAAACTGTAGGTCCCACCACTCATGTATAAAATTAACACACATAACATAAAGTGGTGTGAGAAATTAGGTAGTAAACCTGATGTTAGGGTTGTAATGACCAATTATGTGTTATGTATGTAATCAGGTAAAATATTTGGATATTATTGTGGCTATAAAATTAAAATGGAGGCAATATTTAGAAAATATGTCAGTAAAAATCTTCGTATGCTAGTTCAAATGAAGGATAGCCATAGGTACGACGTGGGGCCTTACTCCAAGTATGATAAACTAGCTCTACAGCAGCATAATTAAACCTTTATTATCTTATGCTTCAGTAGTGTAGTGAACATCGATGGACATGAAAAGTTGCATTAGAATAATTTAAAAGGTTACAAAAAATGTTGTTTAGGGACAAGTAACGCTATGAGGACATCACTGAAAACAATTATTCTTGTTCAACTGGTTGAGATGCAGGTTCAATATGAGACGCCACTTACGTATCGTCTCCTGATCATGGCAAATAAACCAACTAGATCCACAAATATTTTTCCATGCCAACAAAGTTGGAATTTGAGCTAAAATTGCTACAATTAAAAATGGTTGTTTCTTTATTATTTTTTTTTTTTAGAATCTTATCGGCTATTATAGTTAGGACTGGTTAATGTTTTTATTTGATCATATAATAGGAGGGCGAAAACTCTATTAGAATTTAATTAGGCAATCAATCACGCTTTTCTTCCAGCTATTTCGAAAATTTGGAATACTCTAGCATTGACCTATAAAGGTCTAATTTCTTCCTGGAATTTATCTTAGCAGCTGAAAAAAATTTCTATATTGTATACATTATTTACAAAGCCTTCTTAGAACTTCATTTTATATCAATTAAGAATGTTTGTATGGGATTAAGTAGTGCATTCTCCTCACACGGCTGCAGTTAATTTAGAGAGAGGGTTTTTTCACATTAGCAGCGTCTACATATGTATGTACAGTGCACTCGCGATAATATGAACACTCTAAAATTTGAACACCCCAAAATATGAACACTTTTTCTTAACCATTGACTACTCCAAAATATGAACTATGTATAAAGGCTCTAAAATATGAACAGATTTTTTATTTTTAAAGCATACAAATTTCAGTTACAAAGCATTAGAAATTGGGGAAATCCCGAGTTATTTATGTTTATTTTAATACCAAATCTTAAAAAAAACCGCACATACATATGTACATCTGTATATGCATGGTCAATAATTAAAGTGCTATTTAAACGTAAATAATTTGTGAAATATGCATACAAAAAAGCACAAATTTTTACCTTTAAAAGAAAAATATGAAATTTCGGAAAAAATTTACAAAAAGGTGCAAGTGTTACTAATTTAGTAAATAAATATGGAGTAATGAAGTCTACAATATGTGGAATAAAAAAAAGTAAGAATTATATTTCAAAACGTGTCAACAATATATTTATTGGACCTGGAAAAAGAAAAATATTGCGACTGTCGGAGTACCCAAAAATGGAAAAACCTTTGTGTCGGTGGTTTTTGCGTATGAGGGATAAAAAGATTCCGATTAGTGGATTGATTTTAAAAGAAAAAGCCAAAAAAAAACAGCAAAAAAAGATAACCGACTTTTTTGAAGATTAGTTTTTGTATAACTATTTGAACACATTTACAAATTTAGTGAAGGAAGTTCCTTTTTTTATGTAAAACAAAAAATAAAATTATTTAATGAAAAAAAAAACCTTTATTTAAGAAGGAAAAGTGTTTACCTTGCAAGAAAACAACATTTTTTCAACAATTTAAGCCATTTGTAAATATGAACTATTTCGAAAATATGAACAGGCTTTGTTTTAATTGGTTCATATTATCGCGAGTGCACTGTATATTTATAATTGTAGCAACAGAAACTAAAGATTACTAAGCGTATAGCTATTTGACGAAGAAAAGGGTTTTTCGTGAAAATCCAGTGAATTATATCTGTCAGAAACCTAATAAACAATGTGTCCTGTGAACATATTGGCAGCGCTTTTAGACTGCGAATAAAATTAAATCGAAATGTGATAAAATCAATTTTAATAGAAATTTATTTAATTCTGGAATCTATTATCAAATTCGCACTAATGAGAAAAGATAAACGATTATAGCTGTTTATAAAACAACTTATAAGGCATCATTCATAACAGTATATGTATATGGCTGTAAATTTAAATAAAGTTTTTCCAAAACAATCGTCATCATCATTAATTTAATCTCAGCCACTTGTATTTTTCATTTCTGATGTCTAATTATTCGCTATCCACACAACTTGGTAGCTTTACCTCAGATGAATGGAAATGACAACTAGAAAACCAATGATAAAGTTTTTCGAACATTCTGATGAATCATCATTAAAAGCGTTATTTTTTTTTTTAGTTTTGGTTTTAAAACAAATAAATCAAGTCAGCATTGAATACAATAACCACAACAACAATAAAAAAAAACACAAAAATTAAAAATATTGTAGGTTGTTTTATTTAGTTTTTGGTGTTGGTTTCTAATTCAACTTCAATTCGTTTTAGACACAGATGAGACACATCATTGGTAAACCAATTTTAAATTCATTCTTTTTTTTTTTTTGTACACTGTATGTGGATTTCTATGTTTCTAGTTTCTAATCTAATTGAGAATCTCTTTTTTGTTTCATTTCAAAGTATTTTTTGTTTTTATAGAATTTGCTTGCTACCACCAAATATGGTTAAATGTTACAGTTGTTGATATTTTTCCTTTCAAGAGTTTTTAATTTCTTAAGAGCGTGTTACTAATAAAAGGTGGGTGTTTGAATTGTATTTTTTTTTTTAATTTTTATAGAATTTTTTAAATTTGATATGCCGATTTATAAAAAAAGCATTAAAACAGTCATTGCATGCAGTAAATAAGTAAATAATTGCGAGTTTCATGAGAGTACGTTTGTAAAGCTTTATTAATGATGACATAATTGAAAATTATAAATAATTTATTGAAATTTATTTTTAATTTTTTTGTTTTTCTAATTTGCACGTAAATATTTATTTATAAAATTAGAGTTCAAGTAGAGGTGTTTACAAAAGAATTTCCGTTACATCAGGAAGAGTTGAAGTGAATATGTCATACGTTCAGTATTTAAAAGTTGAGGCATTATTGGGAGCCTATTAGAAAACGTGTTCAAATAGTAACACTTATACTAAAGAAGTATACCGCAGGTATTCATCATCTATCAACTTTATGGCTCCCGAGGCCATGGACTACTAAAACAGTGGGGAACGTTTGCTAGTAGCAAGCAGATTCAGAAAGTCTAATTTCCGTATTCGAAATAATACTTCTAATAATAATACTACTTACCTAATTGCTTAATTAGGTAAGCAATCTATTGCAATCGCAATAGATTTTAGATGTCATCGACCAGATCTCGCATCCATATGTGATGCTGGTCTGACAATACTTTTTGGTAGACTTAGGGCCATTATTACAACTTGCCGTTAAAGTTGGGTTTAGTTAAAGCAAAGAATATAGATATAAAGAATGCGCATTATGTAGAAGTAAAATTTCTTATGGCGGGTTGTATCATTGCTACCCGCTCTCACCAAATTCTTTTCAACATTACGACCTCCAGATTTCATTGCACAATTGTGCAGAGAGAACTCACACGCATTATTGTATTCTTTGATTTAGTTGTCGATCAGACTGCGACAAGAATACTCATGTAGTGGATGCGTTATCATTTTATTTCAGAATAACACTCAAAAAAATATAAAATGTTAAAAATGTTCTATGTCATTAGCTGGCCGTATTTAATTTTTTTATTTTGTCGCATAGTAAAATTTTTTTTAAATGATTTGGAACGCTCACTTTTTTCTTCTAATAAAAAATGAGTTTTTTTTATCTTTTTTATTTTTGTTTATCTAAAAAACTAGGTATAATTTTTAATTTTTATTTATCTAAAATTATTAAGCCAAAGATAGATAGCTTTATATATGTATGTATGTTGATGAAATGAAAATCAAAATATCGTATATTAATGACACTTTTCTATGGCAGTAAATAAATAAATTCTCTCAACTTATTTTCTCTCTCTTACTCACTAATCACAACCAGTGTTGCCGTTTAGCTATTTTTAAATAAAATTTCCGGATTTGGTTATTTATTTTTCTTATAAAAAGAGCTTTTGTTTTGTTTGTAGAAATGAATTAATTAGTAAGACTAAAATTTTATTTTGTTATCTTTTGTTTCTTTTCTTACTTTATTGTATTAATTGTAATTTAAATTTGAAAAAAAAAAAAATAAAATAAAAAAACTGTGAATTTAATTTTGGTTATATTTTTTCTTATTTGGTGATTTTTTTACAAATGTTGGTTACAATGTTTTTTTTGTGGCAACACTGACCAGAATAAGTGATTTGAGAAAAATTAATGAAAAAGTGGTCAAACAACAAAAATGCACGATGAGAACAACGCATTTTTACGCTCTTGGTTTCTGTTTCCTTCCCTTCTATCTTTCCCCCCGCGTCTTGAAATATTTTTGAAAAATATTCCAAAATATGTTAAAATGCACATTCTTTATATTTTATTTTCTTTGGTTAAAGGTAACTTTAGCTAAAGTGAACTTTAAAGTCACCTTTAACCTCTTTTCGTTATTACAACCTACAGACAAAATAATGCTAACTTTTGCAAAAATATAACAGTTCCGAAACAATGTCGATAACATTACCTAAATAAAACAAATTTTTTTAAAACGTTGTGATTCCTTATTTTGTTTATATTTAAAGTTGCCATATTGAAAATAATATGGCAAATTCAGACATAAACTTAACTTTAAATGTTACTAGTAGGATGATCTTCCCTTTAGCTTAACGCTCACTTCTACCTTATTGTCCACTTATAATAATGAAAAACAATTTATCTGCCGGTTAAAATTCTCCCTTTAGTTAACGCCAAGTTGTAATAATGGCCCTTAAACTTTTCATTATAATTAGGTTGCTGCAATTTATTTCAATTGTTATAAATACTTTTCAAATAGAGTTGTTTCTTTTTGTTTTTTTTTTTTGTCTTTTTATCTTCATCTTTTTATTTAAAGTAAAAAAATAACGTAAGTTTTGTGTAGGTGAAGGGTCCTAATATTTTATATCCTATTGATCATCATATTTTATCAGATCATATTGGGAAACTGTTTCATCGAAATAATGAAAGAAATGAACAAACAAACATGTACTAGGCGTATAAAAAAAGGTTTATGTGCGCACTATTGTGATCTGTCAATCAAACCACCAAATAGGCTCCTGAAGCTTTACATGATTCCCTATTAATATGTGTGGAAACTGGCCTGTTGTGATACAATTTTTCTTCTGCTGTTAAAAATATAAGTCGCCATAGTCTAGTAGGTGGTGTATTGGCTTATAAGACATGAGGTCACGGTTCAAACAAAACGAAATATGAAAACAATATTTCTTCGGCGACTGCCTCAAAAAATCTGTCGTTCGCAGTCGTCTTTAACCTGTAGGTTCGATCACTCATGTATAAAATTAACATACACAACACAAGTGGTGTGAGAAGCTAGGTCGTAATCTTGACTGAAGGGTAAGTATGTATGTATGTTTGTAAGAAAAGCCTTGCCTTCAACCTTGCCTACTTTCGTTAGAATGCTTTTTTTTTCAAATTAAAATCTTTAGTTTTTTTTCTTTAAGAAATATTATTCCTAAAAAAATCCTTATATCACCAACATATCATAACATACGTACATAATGGATCTGAATACGCATTTGAGTGAAAAAAAATGAAATAAAAATTACTTTCGTCATCAATCAATACAATTGAAATATTTTCCCTTCCCTCAGATCATGGATTATGAAATCCAGTACATATCGCAGAGTTGAAGCCAGAGAATACCCACCTGCGTTCAATAATTTATTTTGTTATGAACTTGTTTAAAAAGGAAAAATAAAACTGAAACATGTTTTATTTTTGTTCTACTATACTAGTTACACAAGGGAAAATATGTACGTACATACATATGTATGTACATATATTTGAATGCATGTATTTTATTACAAAATCTAAAGAAAATATTACAATTGTTTGTAATGTATTGTATTTAATTGTAATTTACATATGACGTAAATTACATTTAAGTTACTCAAGTATTTAGTGATTATAAGAGAATACAAGTTCGGTACTTTTATGGTAATCGCCTACGGTCTCTAACAAAGCATTGTTTTTAAATTTTTTATTATTTTTTTTTTGCAAGTCGAGTATAAAAAGATCTGTAGTTTATTGTTAATAAGAGTTTTAAGTAAATTGAATTAAATAACGGGTGCTTATAAGAATTTAAAATCAAGAAATTTATAATCAAGAAATTTTTGTTACGTAAACCAATTCAAACTGTAAATATACAACAATTTTGCCGTTGTATTATGTAAAATAATTGTGTTACGTAAATTGAAAATAAATCTTTGGATATTTGCTCTAATTAGTGGTTTATTTAAGAAGTAAATAAATTATATTACATCAACAATGAAATAATTTAAAGGGAAAAATACCATTAGAAAAAACCGCTATAGTATCACAAGGACGGGAGTAAAATCTACAAGGCTTAAGAAGCCCAAAAAAAACCCCTGGAGACTAACGATACACAATCACGAAAGATGTGAGATGAGGACACCTTCTTGGCCTTAATGGAGTAGTTATAAAAGGAAGGCTTGTAGGGAGATACCAATCAAGTAACATTTATAGGAAGTCTTTATTGTTTACCTCTTTAATTTCTTTTAATTTCCTTCTCTCAATTGATTTATTGATAAGTTACTGATTTACCAGATATTACTGTAAATCTCGGTCATAAAATATTGGAATTTAACCCGGACTCCTATCTAATATCTGAGTAACTTCATCAACCCACTTCTTGAAAGCGATTTTAGTGAGCCTCGAATTCAAAGCTTTTTTTCTTCTAGTCTATCTTATGTTTGGTATGTTAGTGAGATTTTTCTGCTCTGTATACCCGAATCACACGTTTCCTGATCGCACGGACATCCACTTAGAAAACCTTGTTATAAATGGATAGACGAAAGCGTACACTGATCTGTGGTTCCATAATGTAGGCATCCACTCCAATTCTATCAGAAAAATGTTTATTCTGAACTCAATACCACAAGGTCATCAAGAGATATAAAAAAATGCATTACATTTGTATAAAATTCAATTTATTGAGTGTATTAAGAATAATTATTTCATGCAAAAGTTGCCGGAGTCTGGTAGGTAGGTGTGTTGGCTTATTAGACGTCCGGCCACGGTTCAGACCCTAGGTCAGACATCTCCAACATAACGATATATGAAAAAAATATTTCTTCGGCGACTGCCTCTCAGCAGATTTCTTGGAAAAACTCTGTGAGTAAATTAAATTGACATGAAAAGTTTCTCAAAAAAAATCTGTCGTTCAGAATCGACTTTAAACTGTAGGCCTCGGCACTCATGTATAAAATTAACGCACACAACATAAGTGGTGTGAGAAACTAGGTCGATAATCCTGACTGAAGGGTCGTAATGACCAATTATGCATGTGTGTAAGTGGTCTACTGTTTAAAATCGACTCCGAACGACTTGTTTTTGAGAAACTTCTCATGGCAATTTTTATTTACTCTCAGAGTTTTTGCCAGAAGATTGCTGGGTGGAAATCGTCGAAGTAATTTTTTTCCTATTTCATTGTGCTTGAGATATCTGGTCCTGGGGTTGAACTGGGACCTAACGGGTTTTATTTCTTCTATTAAAATCACATTAAAAACGTTCAACTTTTTATTTATCTCGCAGCAGTTAATTGTGAATTTTTATTTTAAAACAAGATAATGTTTGTTTAAATGTTGTGTTATTGTGCTGTAATTCGTAAATATTTAATAATCGCCTGCAGCCGTAGCCTGCTATTAAAATATGATTAAAAACAATTAAAATATTAAATAACCTGACATGATCACCTTAACGTTTATCACCCACAATAACAATCAGAATGAAATTAATGACTTCAAATTCAATCCTCAAGGATAAATATTAATGTAAGATATTGAAATAATTATTCAGTGTATGGTAGCATTTAAATGGGTTAACTGCTATGAAAACAGAAAAAGCGCTACTTTTTTTGTAAAAATAAAAAATGGAAATGAGCCGTAGCCTGCTATTAAAATATGATTAAAAACAATTAAAATATTAAATAACCTGACATGATCACCTTAACGTTTATCACCCACAATAACAATCAGAATGAAATTAATGACTTCAAATTCAATCCTCAAGGATAAATATTAATGTAAGATATTGAAATAATTATTCAGTGTATGGTAGCATTTAAATGGGTTAACTGCTATGAAAACAGAAAAAGCGCTACTTTTTTTGTAAAAATAAAAAATGGAAATGAGTAGGAAGTCCTAACCTCCAATATTCAGATGAAAATGATGTCAAGTGTATGACTGAAATAAAAAAAAAAAAAAAAAAAAATAATTAAGGCGTACTCTTTTCATTTGCAATCAAACACCAAAGAAAGAAAAAAACAAGTAAATATTTTTGAACAAACTGGAGAGGCAATTGAAATGGAAAACCAAAGTCTAGACGCCAGCCACTCTCGCCCAAACACTAAAAACGTTAATACGCACGTCATCTATACTGTATGACACATTAAAGCCAAATGATTAATTACATTAAGAATATCTTTAATTTGGCTTCATATAATAATTTATTAACGAAAGTATTATTTCGTGTTATTAGAAAAACAAAAACAAAAAAATATGACCATAAAGCCATAAAAACTAATTGATTGATATCCAACATTTTATTTATTAAGTAGTTCACTTCAAGTCAATTAAAAATCAAAATAAAAATAAAATAACATCGTTTGACTTTTAGAGTTCAAATCTATTTTAATAACCACTAACAACGACGTCTACAATTCGTGCCAGGCAATGGCAATTTATACCTGCCACCAATTCAATTCACTTCCAATATGCTACTATGTTTGCTACGCTTTCATTTAGTTTTACTTTAATTGGAACTTATTTTGCATGCGGCCTCCTCCCTCCCAAAGCTATGTTAAATATTTGTCTTTCTTAGCAACCCCAAGACGTTCGATACAATGTTTTAAAGGCACATTCCTTTACATTGCCTTACCGTTGTCTAACCTGTGTTACCGTGTTTGCCTTAGTATTGGTGTTTTGTTTATTATGTTTTCATATAAAAGGGGGAGGGGATTGGATTTCGTGTTTGATTTTCATTTTTCCCTTTTCTTTTACAACAAAAGAGAATATTTAATATGGATACACGGGTGTAAGTATGTATGCATGCTCTCCCCTGCCAAAAACTTTTGTTACTCTAGTCTAGAAATGTAACGAAAAAAAGAAAAGAAGGTCAACTAAAAAAGAAAACGTCTATCACTTATTTTCTGTTCTAATTGGTATGTTTTCGAAATAATAAAAAACAACACCATATGCATGAGAACGGCAAAACCGCCCAAATAAAATCTAGAACTAGAACTTTGTTTTGTTCTTAAGTAAAGAAAAAGAGAGAGAGAGAGAGAAGAAAGAACACATACCTAAGAGAATAGAAAAGTTATCGAGGTAGGCTTAACACAAAAATTATATTCAATAATTAACCCCCTAACAAAAATAAGTTCCAAGTACTAAAATACAATGAATGTAAAGGAATTAAATCATTACCAATAACTAAAATAGGGTCAGTTTAACTTCAGAAGCAAGAAAACTGTTGTGGATCTACTTTTCCCAGATTTTGCAAAAATTTTTAATTTTGGTTTTTTTTTGTAAATGTCGTACAGAAATGGGAAAAAGAAAATTAATCGGTTTTAAGGTTCTGTATAAAACATAAAAAGGCCACAGCATATAAGTTTAGTTTTTTTTTATTATGTTTGTCAAGGAATTTTTATGTTATCGCGATTATTTTTTATTCAATTGTCCAAGAATTAAACATTGATGCATTTCGGTCAGAATTCATAATCGGTTCATAATCGGAGAGGTTTGGTAGTCCATGGATTGGCTGTTTATATATCGATTATGAGATACTTTTCATCCATTCGATTAATGCTTGAACTCATAACGAGTTAACAATTTTGGTGCTGGCGAGGTTAAAAAGTGGATCCTTTAACAATTGTCCGCATGGAGTGGACTCTTTGAAAGTAGCAATTACCTTCAAGAACACACAATTAACTGTCGACGTCGCCGTAGTCTAATAGGTAGTGTGTTGGCTTAATAGACGTAAGCCACGGTTCAAACCACAAGTCAGATATCTTCAGCAAAACGAAATATGAAAAAAATATACCTTCCGTGACATCTCCAACAAAAGAAAACACGAAAAAATATTTCTTCAGCGACTTTTTTCCGCAGATTTCTGGCTAAAACTCTGAGGGTAAATAAAATTTTTATGAAAATTTTCACAAAATATCTGTCTTTCGGAGTTGACATTAAAATGTAGGTCCCGTCGCTCATGTAAAAAATTGACACATACAATGTAAGTGGCGTGAGAAATTAGGTTCTAATCGTAACTGAAGGGTTGTAATGACCAATTACATATGTATGAAGCTGTTGATTCAGAAAGCGGCAGTGATTTCCACGTGGCTTGAAAAGCTTTCTTATATGGGAATATCTTGTGACTGTACGCTGTAGTTTGAGCCTGATACCTAATACTATCAGAAAATCAAAAGTTCTAGTTTTTTTCCGATTGCCAATAAAAGCCTTCAAAAGTCAAGGATTAAAAGAATCCATTATTTAAAGGAGCAGTTCCTTTTTAATAACTGGCACTTTAATACTCTTATTCACTAAACTTTACCTTTTATTTTAACCTTATTTATCACTCAGCTTTAATATTAGATTTTTACCTTATTTTTTTTCTATTTTTTTCTTTTGTCTTGGCAAACAAATACGCCTCTGCAGACAATGCAAAACCTACTTGCTATGATGCATTGGCATGTGCTGGCATTCTACTCTAGAAAATATTTTATTTGGAATTTTCTTTCAATTCTCTAGAAATTGGCCAAACAAGTTGCTACAACAACCGTTCTAAACAATTGGAAAAAAATCAAAAAAAAAAAAAAAAATGGGGAATAAATTTAAAAAATGTTAATACTTGAATTCATATTTTAATGCACGAAAGAGTTTAAATGAAATTCCTGTGATTCTTATTTGTTTAGTTTCATTTTGTTTTTTTTTATTCTTAACTTATGGTATTTGTTTGTTGAACTTTTACACCCAAAGAAAAGTGTTAGTAGAACCCAAATAATGAAGCGATTTGGAATTTTATTAATGCCAACCAACATACATACATAGTTGCGGCAATTAAATTCATTACAATTTTTTATTTCTTATGGGTGTAGTCAGTTTAAATTTTTGGCTTTGCCTTTCAAACTGCTTTCGAAAGAATTTTCGATAAGATTTTTATTAAAAATTCTAAGTTTGATAAAAAAAAATAAAGGTAAAGCAAAAGTGAATATTTATTAAATTATTTATGGGCACAAAGACAGTAAAATCTTCATATAATAGAAGTTCCTAAAGTAATCAATTAAAAACTTACTTGAAATATTCATCAATCGTGTAATATAAAATCGACCACATGCAAAAGTTTCATGCAACTGAAAGAAAGTAATTATTAATCAACTTTAAACAATTTTGAAGCAGGTATTAAAGAAAAAATTTCATTCTAATCAAAATGCTTTAAGACACAACAATTCAAAATGAATTGAAGTTATCTGACTACTTACACATAGCCAGGAAATGTGCTATTGAAGTCGAACAATTTTTTCAATAATTGTTATCTAACTCACTTAATTTGCCATAATAACCGTTTAGTAAGGATTACAACCTCACTCCTCACACCACCCATTTCATAAGTTTTTCAAATTTTATCCATTAGTGCTGTGATCTACAGTTTAATGTCAACTCCAAACGATAGATTTGACAATTTTTTTATGGCAATTTTATTTATTCTGAGAGAGAAGACGGCTGGGAGGAAGTCGTCAAAGGAAACATATTTCTTTTTTATATTTTTTTAGAGATCTCTAAGCTGGGGTTGGAACCACAAGCTTTCGTCTAAAAATCAACCTCAATTCTTGTCAAATTGTTGTAAATATTAGTCCCTATGATCACGCAATAATTAGAATTGGATTTATAATCGAATTTTATTTCAAATAAGTAGAGGAAGTCTCAGTATTGAAAATATTTCCCCAGTGAACGTTTTGAGAAAAGCACCACAAAGTATTCGGATTCTAAATTCAGTGTAATTTCTGTTTTAAAAATTCTATTGAGAAGAGAGTTTAATTACGCATTACTACTCTAAGCTAAAAATCCTTTCATCTATAAAGGACAAGGATGAAACACTTGTTTGAGTGCTATCAGACTTTTCCACTAGCTGCGGATTATGAAGCATTATCTGCTCGTAAAATAAGTAGTCACGTATAATTCAGAGGAGTTGGGGCTGCCCAGCATTAACCAATTAATATATTAAACTTTTCGACATTTTTTCGATCCATATGATTGGACTTGTCAGTTCGTTAAAGATTCAAAATCATAAATTTAAACGTGAGTGGCGAGACCTGCAATTGAAAGTCGTCTCCAAACTCCCAGCATTTTTACTCCCAAAGTTTTTGTCACAAAAGTTTCTCAAAAATCTGTCGTTCGGAGTCGACTTTAAACTATAGGTCCCAGAAACTAGGTCGTAATCCTGACTAAAGGGTTGTACTGACCAATTATGTATGTATGTATGTATGTTTTTGCCAGACGACCAACACACTACCTATTACACTACGAAGACTAATAAATTAACCACAGGACATCTTCTCTGTCATTGTCTGGCATTTGCGAAATTCAGATGAAAGATGCTCAAGTGAAAGGTGATTTAAATCTTCCATCTTCATAAAACTATCTGTATGGCGATGTGTTATTATTGTATGACGACACCCAATAGTACCCAAGTAAGCTATTCTCTTCGAGGCGCCTGCCATTTGAATCAAACCTTGGCTAACCTTAATGAATTTTATTGCGAATCTGAGATTGCATTAGTTTTTTATTCGAATGTCTGAGAAATCTAAAGTCGTGTAAATCTAAGCACACCAACGATACGATACTTGATTGTAGAACTTATAACATCGTAGCCATCGTAGGTAGTGTTTTGGCTCATTAGACGTGAGGCCATGGTTCAAACCCCTGCTCAGACATCTCCAACAAAGCGAAATATGAAAAAATATTTCTTCGGCTATTTCCTCTCAGCAAATTTCTGGCAAAAACTCTGAGAGTGAATAAAATTGCAATGAAAAGTTTCTCAAACATCTGTTGTTCAGAATCGACTTGAAACTGTAGGTCCTGCCACTCATGTATAAAATTAACACAAGCAACATAACTGGTATGAGAAACTAGGTCGTAACCCGCTGACTGAGGGGTTGTAATGACCAACTATATATGTATGTAAATATTTCAGAAAGTACATTTGTGCTGTAAACAATCCGTCAAATGTTTTAATTTTTCTTCTTTCGACTTGAAATAAAATTCGGATGTCAGATGTCTTCTTAAACGCGAATTAAATATGCCTCCACCAACCGAATAGTGATGAAAAGTACAATAAAATCCATCTATTCACACTTAAAAGTAATGCAACATAACTCTTAAATCTAAATTTCCGAAGTCATAGGTAACCTATCAAAGTGTAATAATATGTTAGGTTAGAGGACGTGTACTTGTCAACTGTGACAAGTACAGTACCCGGAGGTCGAACTGACCCATTGTACAAAAAAGTGTAATAATATTCTCCCCCAAAATTGTTCTGCGAAAAAATTGTTTATTTTCCCCTTCAAATACAAATCATTTTCAATTATACGTATGCCACTGTATTACCTTTACAAAGTTTATGATGATGTACAAAATGCACTTGTATGTACGTAATCATGTGGATGTATGTAATCGTGTCTAAAATATTTTTCTTAACTTATGAAGTGTAGTTGTTTTCCATTTACAATGAATATGTGACCCAATTCTTCAAGTTTAACTTTTAGAACTGAGCTGCTACTGATGTAGAGGGTTTTAGTTTTTGATTTCGAAAAGTATTTTTGTTACATAAATTCTTGGTAAATATTTTATAAGTATTTCTCTATACAAAGTACGAGAGAAAATGTATTTATGAAAACTTGGTGACATAAAAACACCAAAAAAAAAACAAAAAATGGAATAAAAAATACGGAATAAAAAATTTGATAAAACATTAGTTGGTAAATGGTTTGTGAAAGACAGAGATTTACTTAAAGTTTAAAACAAAAGAAAAACAAATTACGCGGTGTTGACACCCAAGTTGAATGGAAGAGATCTTTTTTCTTTTTAAATTTCTGTAAAAGAAAGTAAATAAGAAAAGTAATGTGAAGAATTATTTTCCAATGAGAATAAGAAAATAAAAGTACTTTTGATAGTTAAAGCAAACTTGTTTAAACACACATACATACATTGAACTGTAAAGTAACGATCTGTTGTAAAACGGTGTCCATAGTTGTTGTTAATGGGTTCAAGGTTTGACTTAAAAATTCTTGAGTTTTGTTAACTTTATATGAGTCTCACTGCTACATTAGCGGGTTTATAATAACTAAAAGGAATTATCTAGGTTAGAAGACATACCCTCCTTAAAATATATGATCTATTTAGGCCAGCGTTTAGGCACATTTTTATATCACAATTAATAATCAAATATTCTCTACAAGAAAAAAAATCCGACTACAGAATAAATCTTACTATTGCAGCAATATTTTTATTGAAGAGTACAACTAGAAAATGGAAATAGAATAGAAAACAAGAAGTTAGGAACGTACGACTCACCATGGCGAGAGCAGGGCACTCATAAAAGAAGTAAAAGTTAATCTCTTTTTATTCCTCAGACACACGGCTTCTACGTCTATCGGTATGCTTTTCAACAGGACACTGGTTGGCCATGCTATTTAAGGATAGAAGACAACTAGTCTTCTTCTTATCACAAGTCTAATAGAGCTGCTACTGAAGTGAATTCAAATTCCAAAAAATAAGTGAAGAATACTTAGTTAACGACGATATTCCCACGTTACAAAACCCATATAAAAGATACCTTTCAAATAATCTGAAATTACTCAGAGTAATGCCCGGGCGTAGTATTTTCCTTGTAGCCGTCGTAGTCTAGCAGGTAGTGTGTTAGCTGATTAGAAAAATCTATTGTTCGGAGTCGACTTTAAACTGTAGGTCCCGCTACTCATGTATAAAATTAACACACACAACATAAGTGACTGAACACAACATAAACATGACTGAAGAGTTGTAATGACCAGTTATGTATATATCTAATGGGAATAACTATACCCCGAAGATTGTGTATACCGTTTACAATTCTGATAAAAAAAATAAGTTTACTCGACAAATACGTGGGATTCGTGGATGAGGATGTATGTCGTTCGTTAAGGGTTTATTAGCATACCGGCTGATCAAGAAAATTTAGAGATTTTATGGGAAAATAACACAATCCATCAAGTATTACGCTGCTTTCAATATGGTCATGATCTACGCCTACAGAGTACAGCAGTCCTAAGGCAGTCCATATGAAAGTTAAGTATCAGCTTAGCAGCCTACTCTGTTAGTAATTTGCAGCCATCACTATAAACCTCAAGGCTCCCACTGGGAATCTCCCGATAAATTGGAATACTAAAATCAAAATTTGAGAAATTGGGCGTTTTCAGAAAATTCTGAAGACTCATATAATGGACCTGGTTATGTCAGTGTCTTTGCAGAATCTTCCATAGTTTAGGTTAGGCCAGAATTTAATTGCATTGAGCCTTACTCTTATTACCTTTGCTGAAGTTGTCTCTAAATTTTTATAAATTCTTAAGGATGATGCCATGATAGTCCAACAATAACTTTCTTGTAGGTTCATAGGATTACGCTGTGCCTACTCCTACCAACCATTTTGTGTTTGTTAATTTCATTCATTAATAGCGGTAACTACAGGCAAAGGATTTGAAAGCTTTTACGTGGCAACCGGTGACTATCAGAGATTTTTCTAGAAGAATACTAACAGCAGGTCGCCGAAGGAAACATTTTCAAATATATGTGACGGGGATGCCAATAAACTGCGGTTATTGTTGTAATTTCTCTGTTTACTTATAGATTTGATTCAGTCTTAAAATTATCTCCCTTATTAGATTCTTCTTGATTATTTACAATAACAGGAACTTAAAACGCAATTACCGATGTAAAGTTTAAAATTCTTAAGAATTTCTTATTTTTTTGCTGTGAATACTTTATCTTATGAATTATTTAAATCCTTTACTTTCAGACTTTCCTTACAACATAAAATCTCACACACACACATACACCACATTTTTTGCAATAAACAAAAATGGTGGCCGGTTTCGAACAACGTCCTTGGACACCCACTGTTAGACGGGGACAAATAGCTGCAGAAACATCCACACCAGGACCAGCAGCAGTAACGCTACCCAGTTTAATAGGTTAGTACTTAGCAATCTTTATAAAAGAAAAAATTAATTTATAAACCTTTCTTTGGCTTTACGTAGGCACTAAAGTAACAGATTCTCGCAAAAGTGCTGCTCCCTCTTTTACGTTCGGACAAAAACATCGCCAAACCGAACAATCTTTGGGTGAGGGCCCTGCCAAATACAATGTTACCGGTCTCGGCAATAAAGGTAAAGATACACCACCCGCTGCTACGCTACAAAGTCGTCACAAAGAAATGTCAAGATTTTCTACACCAGCTCCCGGAGAGTATGATATACAGAAGGCGGTCAAGGCCATAAATCAATCGACTCCCAAGTATACTTTCGGTCAAAAGTTGGCCACCGAAAAATGTGATACAACACCAGGTAAGTTTGCAAATGTTTTTTTTTGGTTTCTTAATGGAAAGAATTCCTATTTAATTTCTAAGTGGCAATTGGTGTATGGTGACTGTGGTTAAATATAGAAAAATATATTTCTTTAAATAGTAAATGTCCTGTTGTATGAATGGGTGTTTGGGTTAGTGTGTAATGATGCTACTGTTAAAATTTATTCATGAAAAACATATTTCATCATACTTTCATGAATTTTGAATTTATTTGCAGGCTTTTTGAAGAGAAATTTGCTTACAACTGTCAAAAAAAAAACAAAAAAATATATTAAATTTTGTTTTAAATGGTCATTCATTACATCTGTGTGCTTTTCTTACTTTTCTCTCTCTTCCAGTGTAAATACAAACATTTTTATTCATTAAAATATTTTTATACTTTAGTTTCATTAGTTTGTTTTGTATTTTTTTATAGTTTTTCAATATTTAGAAACAATTATTCATTTGAGTGAAAAATTTCGCATTTTTGCCTCGCACTGTATAATATGGGTATTTTTCACATGTATAATGTAGTTGTAAAAATAAAGCAAGAGTTGGATATCATTTTTTTAAAAGTGAATCCAGCCTTTATCAAATGGTTAATGATTGTTTTGTGATGGTGTTTGTCATTGTCTCAGTAAACTTTATGAATATTCTCAGCAGCCTGCCAGATGTTCTTATATTTTATACGATATAATTAAAAATCAAAGTATTACGACATAGTTCCGAGTCAACATTCATTTTTAAACGTATCTAACTTATCATAGAATAATGTGATGTTGACTGATGAAATTAATGTTAAATTACCAGGAACATATTTTACAGCAATCTACCGACAACTGGTTACTGAACGTTTTCGAACACCCACCATATAAAGTTATTCTAATGAGGCAAAATATTAAGGTTGCGGTATCAAGGCCCAAGTGTGTTGTAACTTAAAAGTTACTCCACCGATATTAACACGTTGACTGCCACGGCAATTATAAGAAAACTGACCATTTGATTTAGTTTAGGTTTAGTGAATACGAGATAACTCGTAGCTGGCACCCTGGAAGGGAACGCAATGTACGAGTTATCTCGTAGTTGGCAGTCAACATGTTAAATCACAATTCCGAAGTTACAACGCTGTGACGAAAAAATTTATCTTTGCTTGGGGTAAACACTCGCTTTGCTCCTCTTATTTTAGGAGATTAGTTTGCTTAAACTCTTTGCTTTGAAGTCGCCGTTGACTAGTGGATAGTATGCTGGCTTATTAGACGTAAGGCAACAGTTTAAGTCCCAAGTCAGACATCTCCAACAAAACGAAATTTGAATAGTTCTTCGGTGATCTTCCTCTCAGCAGGTTTGTGGCAAAAACTCTGAGAGCAAATAAAATTGCCATGTAAAGTATCTCCAAAAATCTGTCGTTCGGAGTCAATTTTAAACTGTAGATCCCGCCACTTATGGATAAAACTAACACACACAATATAAATGGTGTGAGAAACTAGGTCGTAATCCTAGCTGAAGGTTTGTAATGACCAATTGAGAAAATTAACTATTAAGTAACTTTTCATAGAATAATGTGATTTTAATCATTTCAAACCAGCAATAGCGTTGGCTGAAGAAATTAATTTTAAATTATCAGAGAAATTAAATTTTAAAGCAGCCTATCGACCTACCTTGTTACCGACCTTTTTCGAAAACCCGACATACATATAATAATGAGGCTAAAAAGACAAAATGTTAAGGTCGCACATCAATGCCTATAACTTAAAAGGTTACTTCACTGATATTCATGCACAATTTCGAAGTTACAACCCTGACACGAAAATATTTATCTTCGCTTTGAGGATTTGTTTATTCATCAATCTCCACCCGTTTTTTTGCGCCTTCGGGAATAATCCATTTATGTCAACAGTTTTTAGTATAATGGTTAGCTGAAGCAGATAAATATGTTCTCTGATCATGATTACGCTTTATTTTTGGCCAACAATCACTTTCAAGCAAAGTCAGGTATTATGGCAATGCATGAATTGGTCAGTTGATTTTTGCACGAATGCAAACCCAAGTCAAGATGCAAAATTCGCCATGTGTGAGGTGGTCTGCGATGTTGCCAGATGTCATTCTCAACTGACATTTGGATGTTCCTTTTGGAGACTTTTCAAAATCAACTTTTTTTTTAATGTATACAGCTTTTCTGTATAAATTAAACACATGGGCGAAGTAAAATAAGTGTTAAATTATTTTGATTGCGTTTTTCGTTCTCCATTAACCCTTTGACAGCAAACCATCGATAAATCTAGTCTCTATAAATGCGTCTAAATTGCGGAAGTTTGGAATATCAACTAGTAAGCAGTTTTATTTTAAGTATCGAACGTTTTTTTTCGAAAATCTTTTCGCAATTTATGCAAAATATATGATTAAATTCCTGAAATTCCATGCCTAGCTTACATCACCTGCAATAGTAGTCACTAGACTATCCATCGCTACTACAACGGATTCTGCTCGAGCGAAATAAGAGGACTTGTTCCCGAGAATCATGTAAGCCTACGTAACACATTGCTTTTCTCGGCAAGCACATACGTTTATGGTCGATTGGCCAGTGGATCGCAAACTGAATTACAGGCAAAATTCATTATTTAGCCGGACTATTTGTATGTGGAACATCCTTTCTGAAGATATTTTTCCTCTCACTTATAATATTAAAAGATTCAAATCTAGTGTTCATACACACTCCGCCCTCTTTCTTAATTCCCGGAACATATTTTTTTAGTTTCAGCGCAATGCAATGCGAGAGTAGAGGCCATCCCCTATCCTCCATTGTACAAAAAAGAAAGATTAATTGACTTAACCTCTCATCGAATTACTAGACTATTCTCTCGTTCATTCGCTACTACTTTATAGTAATAGACACTTTACATATTAAGCGGTAATCGTTAATCCCTCGCTTGCAAAGCATTCTTTTATTGCTTGGACTTGTGGCTTGTGTTAAAATAGATTTCGTTTTCAGGACAAAATAAATATCTCCACAAAATCTTCTGCAAGTATTGCTGAATTTTCTGGTAATAGATAGATAGAAAACTATAGTCGAATACTATATTGAGTGTAGTTTGTAGAGAGTGCACTTCAGGTTTGTTGAAACATTGGCAATATTGTTCAGGAGGCCCATTATATGGATAGATGCACATACTTGCATGCATTGACATAACAGGAGCAATGAGAAGATAACTTCATTTCAAATATCATGTGCTTATCAGTTTTCTTTTTGATTTTCTTGGACTTTAGAAAATGCTTTGAAAGGGAATTGCTAAGGGATGGACCATTGTGTGCTATAAGAGTAGGTCAAACACCGGTAGTTACATACAGAAAACCTTTGAAAAAACGTGAGGGTTTTTTCCAAGCGGAAAAAGGTTCTTAATTTACCTGGGACAGAAAGTACAGAGCTGAGGATATAGGATGCCAGTCTATCGCCAAAACTACGTCTGAGAATTTAGCTTCTAAGAGATTGACTCAAAATTAGGATTGATCTAGCTAAGCAGGGACAATGTCATTCAGAGAAATCTATAGGCATCAGAGACTGATGAGGCCAAAACTTTTCTATGGAATGTGAAGAGAAGTTTAGAAGCATATGCTTAGCAGAAGAGGAGATGAAAAGAAGAAGGAACTCAAGCCAGATGGGACTAATAGAAAAATATTTTCGTCTTGCTTGGCCTTTGGTATTTCAGGAATATCTTTAAAGTAGTAGCTGGAAGTGTCTATTACCACTTCATGGTTGAATACTTTATATATCAAGTTATCAATTATGGATTTAGTTTCGAAGAATTATACGCAATAAAAAATCGTTTACCAATGCAAACTAAAGATTCATGTTTTGACAGAATAGATCTATTCGGTACAAAATTCCACTCTTCACCATCATTATAGCTAAGGGTTTAGAATTTCACATTTTCAAAGAAGTTGTTTGCATTAAAAAATCAAAGTTCTGCATAAAAAAAAATCAGTTCTGTAGTTTGCAATAATCATTCTGGTTAAAGAATTTAAGAACATAAAGGCGTAAATATTTCATTTTACATTTCAAACACTTTATCACCCACCTCCACACATAACGCCTCTAGTGAATACCCCTACTACCGCAATTGCTATTATACTTGTAGTTACTGTATCTCTGTATCAGTGTTTATTTAGAAATGCTTTACGTTGGTAGTTTGTTGTTGAATTTTTGTATATTTTATTTATATCTCTATGTGTGTCTTATATCTGTAAGTATAGTTTTATGTGCAATATTCTTATTTTTTGTTTTTTTTTTTTTCTGCTAAAAAAAAAATTTTTTTTTTTGGAGATCTTCTTTTGTGTTACTTTATCAAAATTATTAATCTTGTTTTCGTTTTCTTTTGTTTTGTTTTTCTTTTTATCCAACCTTAAATCCTTTAAATGAATACCCCAACCAACCCAACTACACTGTATCCCAACTGTGATTGTGTGCAACTCTATTTCTGTATCTCTGTCTTACCACCCATTCTCTCTCTCTCTCTCTCTGTTTAATTTAGGTCCAAATCATTATCGAGTTGTACCACTCGATGTTATAAAACCTCGTGCCCCCCAATACACGTTTCGTATTAAATTAAAAGTATTTTTAATTGATACACCAGGTAAAATATTTGTTTGTTGTTTTTCTTTATATTCCCAAAACTTTAAACATTTTGTTTGTGCCATTAAATAATATATGTATGTATACTCGTATTATAAATTCTAAACAAATTATTCATAATTGTAAATGTTTAAATATAGTATGTGTGTGTTAATGTATATTGTTATTGCATAATGGAATAGAAATGTACCGTATATCGTATATTTTAGTCATTGTATATAAATTATCCAAAATTTGTTAATAATTTTAAACACACACATTCACGCACAATAGGTTATATTTTCCATGTACTGTATAAAAATGGGTTTCAAGGATATATTTTGAGAAATTGCTATGCTTCGTTGACCTTTGGGGCTTGAAAAACATTTCTTCGTCTGCTGAGTATTGCCATTTCTTATTTGCTTGTGCTCTATTTAAGGTTTAGGTAAATACATATATTATGTATTCATTATGGTCTTATGTAAATTTTTGCTATGTATGTGTGTCGTAAATGCTGTAAAAGCCATTATTATCCATTTTAATAATTTATTTTCATTTTAAATCAGCAATGTTATGCTGTAGAATAAATGGTAATAAATTTGTCAATGAACATTGCATTTGGTATTCTTTAAATTTCCTTAATTACATATTATATACCATCGCAATTTAGATTAATTTTTAATTTATCCCATCGTAAAGTAGTTCAACCTTGAAAACCTAATAATGCCTTGAGAGTTATTAAGGCAGCTTTGTTTAAAAGTTGCACGACAGCGACAACTGTACATAAACAACGTACAACGTAACAACATCGTTTAGGACAACAGAATTGATTTTAACGCAAATTGCATCAAAACAGTGCTGTTTATTCCGTACATTGGCGTTAATTTGAACATTGAACTCTTCACAGACGAATCTCTAGCCAGATTCAGGCCCTTACTTTTTTGCGATTCTTTAACAATATCAGAAGAACGTCATACTGCATGGGCTTCTCATGTAGCACTTAAAAAACTCTAATAAATGTTTCCTAAAGTAAACAAAAATCCAAACTTCTACAGAAGTCTTTACCTGCGAATTTCATGCACTTAGAAAGTCCTCATATCATATATACCAAGTAACGAAAAGGACTTGATCCTGAACTGCGGGCTATACACTACAAGAATTGCGAAATGATGACAATGCTTGTTCGATATCCCTTCAATTTTACAATTCATCTGTCGGAAGCCATCTAAGCCATTCAAAGTTGATCTGGTTTACACTCTCATTTCTAGGAATGTCTAAATATTATGGTTCGTTAATTAATTTTGCGCTCAAGTGAGATTTTCCATCTGAATGTAGATTTTTTATTTAAATTAAAAAAATATTCAAATGTTTTGAATACCTCCAGATTAACAATTAATTTTCTATGCGCGATTGTGTATATCGAAAGTCAAATACGGTTAAGAAAATCACTTAAGAATACTTTATTGAGAGCACATGAATAAACTCGTTAGGACCTTTACAGCACTTCCCTAGATTTCTAAAACTACCAAGGCAGCAATAGAATCATAGTAAACCCTGTAAAGTTATATAATATTCAAGTTTCCTCAATTTTGATCCTAGCTTGTGATATCAAATTAGGTATAATATCTAGCCTACTCTTCAAGTTTATATTGTATCCTTAGTAGACTTCTCCAGGGAACATACATTTATAGATTCCTACTCATTCTAATTAGGAACAAAAGGAGCATTACAAAATTCTTCTATTTGGCTTCATGAGTTTTATTTAAAGTCCTCGTTTTCTGTTACTTTAAGGCTTCCATATATTTGCCTTCTTGCATATATTTTTGTTCGGTCTATCCTTTCTATATTTGTGATCTATAATCTTCAAATGTTATCTTGAGCAAATGCCTCAAAAATCGCTAGAAAAACTTTTGTTGCATATTTTCAGCAAAATGTGAAAAGAAAGCTCTTACGATTGTTGAATAAATTAACATGGGTTTGATATCAGTGTCTTATAGAAGACATGATATCCCTGGTGTTAGTTCAGTTCAGGTGCCTGAAATCAATTTGAGTCCGAGGCAATTCAATCTGACTCAATTCTAGATATATGTATATCCCTTACACTTGATAAGATTACTTAAGATAGTAAATGGCTTCTTACAAAGAAGAAAAGTGCCACATCATCTGTATATGTATATTTGTACCATTATTTGCTCTTTTCATTCTTTCAATATCATTTCCTACACACGTTCACCGCGGTATGAGTTACATGGTCCCTTCGATGGTCACTTAAATTTTTGACTATTTTTCAGATGGTGACATTCAAAGCTCCAAGAATTGCTGGTTTTTCGGCATAAACGAATGACTTAACACAGCCCTATGAAAAGTAATCAAGAGGAATTAAATCACATGAACAGGGCTACTTTTGGAAAGAAAGTCTTGTTGGAACCAAGAAGTCGTTGATGTTTAGCTAACTGAATTTTTGTTTCCACATTACCTCATTATGCTCACCATTCACCGCAATGACGGCTCCTTCCTCATTTCGTAAGAAATAAGAACCGATAAAGCTCTTAATCGCATCAAAAAGTCAATTTTACTTCAAACAAATGTAGTTCATTAACAGATTGTGGATTTTCTTCGCTCCTAATACGGCAATTTTGCGTATTGACGTAATGAGTTAACTAGAAGTCAGCTCCAACACTACATATTATTCTTTGATAAAAATATTCATCTTCGGGCAATTTCAAATGATCTTTATCAATAAAAATTAGACAAAAATGGTTGTAGTTTGACTATTCTATTCTTGTACGAGTTATATTTTATCATCACTTAAGCCAACGTTCTTATGTAAAATTTTCCACGTGATCGAAGGACAATGGCCGACAACTTGAGAAGTTTAAAAATAGGCTTTGCGGTGTTTTCTTCAAGACTTTGCAATATTCCTTTCGGCACGTAGATTCCTACATAGTGTTTTGTTAAAGGTTTTGAATCGAGAAGAATAAAATTGATATGATAACGATCTATAATTGCTCGATCACTAGGCGAAGTGCTCTATAAACTTTGCGTACAAATACATTTTTTAAAATTAAATTTCTCCAATTTGGAGGCGTTATTTTGGCGTTCAACGATTCATAATGACTTGCCAACCCTTAATGAACAGAAATGTCAACGCAATTTGACATTCTCAGCTGTCAATCCATAGTTATCGATATTGACAGTTCTCTTGCATCTAACAAAATGCTCCCGTTATAAATAATATGAGTAAATAGGATGACTATCTTAAAGTCCTTTTAATTTTGTTATTTCACATGTGAACCCAAAATCTTTTGGAATACAAATTCGTTTTAATTGATTTCAATTTTTAAAACAAAAACTAAGAAATAGGAATTAGTCCATTTAAGGCAATTGCTCTACAAAGTCTGAACTTTTTTATATATTTTACTATATTCTATTCATTTTTTAAATTTTGGATTCGGGTTTCGTTTAGCTCATCATGAATAAATCTTTTCAAAAATGTTTCTAACATTTTCTACAAACTTTTGTTTCGTTTAATTTCGAGCATTATTAAAATTTTTTTTTTATTTTTTACACATTTACTTGTATATTTGGTTTAATTTGTGTTTATATTTTCTTTTCAATTCTTTATAAATTAAATATTTTCATTTATTACACATATTTGTTGTAATTTTATTTCTCCCATTCAAAAATCACTTCTTATTTACCTGTCGTTTCTCACTGAGTAACTCACTGTCAAAACTGCTGTAAATACAATCAATCACTGTACAATCACTTTCACTCACTCTGTGTACACCTAATTATATAGAAAAAGCTTTTATCATATTAAAGCTTTAAAGCTATTCTATTATATATTATGAATAAAACTTTACGAATATATTTTAATTAAAAAAAAAAACAAAAACCCAAAGAATTTCTAAATATTTTGATAAAAAAATTTTCTTTAATTTATGAACGACTTGTAAACTAACAAAAACTCAAATAAAACACATGATTTTAATAAACACAGCGCCAAATTGTTATCGTCCCGAGAGGGTAACGTTATCGAAAAAGAACTCACCACGCTACTCATTTGGTAGACGTACTAAATTAAACTTCGATAAGGGAACACCAGGTAAACTAATTCTCTCTTCTTTTTTTATTCACTAAAAAAAAAATCGTAGAAAAATGTTCAATTATTTGTTGTTTTTGAATGTGTTTGGCACATGAGCTTTTTCTAAGCTTTTATTAAATGTCCGTAGATCATAACCGCATAACCAAAGCTAAGGTTAAGCTTATTATTTTCCACACGATTTGATTTCCTTTTTTTATATTGCGTTTACAAGCTTTATAGTTTATTTTTATGTTTTAATATACACGCCTTATTTTTTGCTTTCATTATTTTCCATCAGCACCCGGTGCCTATAATCCCGAAAAAGCTGAAAAAGTTTTGCACTCCACTCCCGCTTTTTCTTTAACTGGCAAAAGCTCTCATGATGTTGTCGATTATACACCTGGTAAGTTGTCCTCTATCTTCCATGGTCTTTATGAGAGCTTTTCATGTAAAAAAAAAAAATTATTTTCCTAAAACTAAAGTTCTCTGGTTCGAAAAGCTCTTCAAGTATTTCTAAAAAAAAAAAAGCTTTTGTTGTATGTTGTATTTGTTTTTTCGTTCTGTTGTTGTTGTTGTTTAATTTCTTTTTTGTTTTGAAATAATTATTTTTAACACAATCTTACAGCTCCAGGTGCTTATGAGCCGGAAAAATGCAAATTGGATAAAACTCCAGCATTTACAATTTCTGGCCGCCATACAGTGCAGAAAACCAGTGACACACCTGCTCCTGGTGCTTATGCACCGGAAAGATATCGTCTTGATCATGCACCAGCCTTTAGTATTAAGGGTAAACACAACACGCTTAAAGTTGACAATACACCTGCTCCCGGTGCATATTCCCCCGAAAAATCTAAAATCGATCACACACCTGCCTATACAATGAGCGGACGTCATGAGGTACACAAAGCAAGTGATACGCCTGCACCGGGCGCTTATTGCCCCGAAAAAGTAAGATTAGATCATACGCCCGCATACACAATGGCTGGTAAGCATGAAAGTAAAGTGAAAAATGATACACCAGCACCTGGCGCTTACGCTCCAGAAAAATGTAGATTAGATCATACACCCGCTTATACCATGACAAGCCGTCATGATTTGCAAAAACCTTGTGACACACCAGCACCGGGTGCCTATTGTCCAGAAAAGGTAAGACTTGATCATACACCTGCTTTTAGTATTGCCGGCAAACATGAACGCAAGATTACAAGTGAAACTCCAGCTCCAGGTGCCTATGCTCCCGAAAAATATAAACTAGATCACACGCCAGCCTATTCCATTGCTGGACGTCATGACTTACAAAAACCCAGTGAAACTCCAGCGCCAGGTGCCTATAGTCCGGAAAAAGTACGTCTAGATCATACTCCAGCCTATAGCATGGGTGGCAGATATGATCCTAAACATCATAACGAAACACCAGCTCCAGGTGATTACGCTCCCGAAAAATGTAGATTGGATGGCACACCGTCTTACTCGATTGCTGGCCGCCATAACATGCAAAAGCCCAGCGAGACACCGGCACCAGGTGCTTATGCCCCTGAGAAATATAAATTAGATGGCACACCTGCCTATACAATTACAGGACGTCATAACTTGCAAAAACCTAGTGACACGCCAGCTCCAGGAGCGTATGCTCCAGAAAAGTGTAGATTAGATGGTACACCTGCCTACACGATCACCGGTCGCCATGACTTGTCGAAACACAGCGAAACTCCTGCTCCTGGAGCCTATGCTCCTGAAAAGCATCGCTTGGATCATACACCAGCATTTACAATGGCAGGTAAACATCAACCGAAAATAAATAATGATACACCTGCTCCCGGTGATTATGCCCCCGAAAAATGTAGACTTGATGGCACACCGGCCTACTCTATAGCTGGACGTCACGATTTACAGAAGCCAAATGAAACGCCTGCTCCAGGCGCTTATGCTCCAGAAAAACATCGTTTGGATCACACACCTGCCTACTCTATGGCTGGCCGTCATGATTTACAGAAGCCAAATGAAACTCCTGCTCCTGGCGCATATGCTCCCGAAAAACATCGTTTGGATCATACACCTGCCTTTACAATGGCAGGCAAACATCAGCCGAAAATTAAAAACGATACACCAGCTCCCGGTGAATATGCACCCGAAAAGTGTAAACTGGATCATACACCCGCATATACTATTACTGGCCGCCATGACTTGACGAAACCCAGTGATACCCCGGCTCCTGGGGCTTATGCTCCAGAAAAACATCGTTTAGATCATACACCTGCCTTTACAATGGCAGGCAAACATCAGCCCAAAATCAACAATGAAACTCCTGCTCCCGGTGATTATGCTCCCGAAAAACATCGTTTAGATCATACGCCTGCATTTACCATTGTTGGCAAACATGACAGCAAAATTGTTAGCGAAACTCCAGCACCCGGTGCCTATAGCCCTGAAAAGGTACGCTTAGATCATATGCCAGCTTTTACAATTGTTGGTCGTAAAGTAGATAAAGTCACTAGTGACTCACCAGCACCTGGTGCTTATAGTCCAGAAAAGGTTAGACTTGATCACATACCAGGCTATACTATTACAGGACGCAATACAGTGCAGCTTGTGGAGAATACACCTGCACCAGGTGATTATAAACCAGAGACGTGCGTTATGAAAGGACAGGCTACACCGGCCTATACTTTTGGCTTAAAATTGAAACAAGAACGTGTCAGTGATACACCTGGTAAGTATAACATACATCTGGAAGTGTGGTAAAGTCTGGGTTGTAATCCCAACTACAATTAGTTTAGTTTAGTCTCTTTAATTCTAAAGCACTTTTTCTTACTGACACTGAAATTCACTTTCCAAACTCAACTTTAGCACCCACTGCCTATGAACCTGAAAAGCACTCTCTTGAACACAAGATTTCTTATACGTTTGGCACAAGAACGGAAACCAAAACGGTAACCGATGCACCAGGTAGGCTATCTCTGCCATCTCTTTCTCTCCTTATATGTGCAGCTTTATTTCGAATTTTATTTCCTTTCATCCATTTGTACGTTCTTAAATGTTTTCTTTTTATTTTGCATGTGTAGCTCCCGGTCATTATCATCCCGAAAATTACAAGCCTGATCATTCTCCATCATATACATTCGGCACCAAGACTCTTGTAATGCCTGGTAAGTAGAGACACCTACTATTGCAATACGTCTCATGTACACCATTTCCAATGGAAAATGATTTTTGTTTTTTTTTTGTTTTTATTATCTTGTATACCTTTTCATGTGTACATACCATACATATTATGTATGTTTTCATTTTATTTTCTGTTTATATTCTTATTTTTTTTTATATTATCGCTCATTTTGCGTGCGTGTTTTTTTAAACGTTGTTATGTGTATAGCTTTGCCTAGGGGCAGATATGTTGAAGATCGTATTTTGCAAAGACGCGAGAGACGTTTGGCAAGTCCCGGTAAGCACTTCATTTCCAATGTAGACAATTTAGTTACTAACACCCTCACTTATTTTCACTTCTTAAATACTAATCGTTCTGGGTGTATGAGATTTAAGGGGTTTTTCTAACATTTTTATTTAGCAAGTTAGCTAGTAATTGTTTAGCTGAAACTAGCTTAAGGACTACGTTAAAATTTTGATTCATATTTATGGCATACGGATCAGTTCCTACTTTACTTTACTTTTCTGTGATTCCCTCCAACATTGAAGTTATATTGCTACAAAGATAGGTTTTGAAATTAAATAGCTAAAGTTCAATGACTTTTCAGAACGTTTGAATTTACAAAGGATGAGTAACGCACCTGATCTTAGGTGATTATGTTCTAAAAAAGTTAGAGTTAGGGAATTTCACATTATCTAAAATCAAATAATGTTACACCTGGCAGCTATAGGCTAAAAAAAAATTCACGAAATTGAATTATATAGCAGGCGGCCTATCACAGGATTTCATGACTTATAATACAAAGTGGGCCATCTATCGCTTTAAATTTGAACCATTGGTTATTTCTAATCCGGCAATACTTATGTCATTCTATTCTGTCACAAAATTCAGTATATTATCTCCACTGAACGTAATGAATCGATTTACGTTTAGGCAACGGTGGGACTTGTGCCAACAAGAAACTTTTCGGATGAAGCTCATTTTCACCTTGGTGGGTACGTTAGCAAGCAAAATTGCCGCATTTGGGGCTCAGAAAACCCACATGTGGTCTTACAGGAGTCAATGCACCTATTTCAAGTGACTATTTGGTGCGTCTTGTGCAGCGGAGGCATCACTGGCCCATTGACCATTACGATCAATAGAGACACCTATCGCATCATGATAACCGATTTTTCTATACCCGCTCTTCATGGTATTGATGTGAACGGTGTTTGGCTTCAACAGGAGAGTGCAACTTGCCACACATCTCATGCCACAATCGATTTATTGTGTCAAACGTTTGATGGCCGTTTAATTAGCCGAAATGGTGATGTCAATTGGCCGCCAAAAAAGCTGCGTTGCACTATTTTTTGTGGGACGCCGTTAAAGAAAAGTGTAATGCCGACAAACCAGAGACAATGGAGCATTTGAAAGCCTACATTCGTGATGCCATTGCCAAGATACGACCCCATACACTCGAAAAAGTGCACGAAAATTGGTCCGATCGAATAAGGTACTGTGAGGCCAGTCGCAGCAGCCACATGAATGAAATAATATTCCACTTCTAACCGGAACAATTGTACTTCACAAAAAAAAAAAAAAACTAAATTTGATATGTAGATTCAATAAGACGGCGGTTTATGCCACTCGGCTCATGCCATTTTAGATATCCTGCTTGAGCGCTTTGAAGGCATGTTTATCTTACGTGGAGGTAAAGTGGGCTGTCCACCGAGATCGTGCAATTTGACCCCGTTTTTCTTGTGGTTTTCTTAACGCGTACGTGTAGCAAATAACTTAAAAACGACAGCAATCTTCAAAGCCAGTATAACCCATGCCAACGGTCGGATTCAGCCTGATTTATGCACCAGAAATTTTTTAGAAATTTTTACATTTCGATTGCGTCCGACCGAGAGAAGCTATGGCGGGCATTTGAATGATGTTATATTTCAAAGACAATGGCATAAATTTTAGGACCTTATTTCGAAGGCAATAATGTTTCATGTGATTCACTTGCTGACGTTGAGTGAAGGCTCAAAGTCTGTGCTTATCAGATTTACACTAATTGGTGACATATTGGATAAATTTTAATCACAACTGAGTAGTGCCCTTGTCATTTCGAAGAATAGATGTTCTCATAATCTGCTGTAACAGAAACTTAAGTCGCTGTAGTCTAGTAGTTACTGTGTTGGCTTATTAGATGTGCGGGCACTGTTCAAACAACAGGTCAGAATGTACGATAAAACGAAATATGAAAAAAAATTTCTTCGGCGACTTCCTCTCAGCAGATTACTGGCAAAAACTCTGAGAGTAAATTACAAATTGTTTCTTAAACAAATCTATAGTTCGAGGTCAACTTTAAACTGTAGGTTCCGCCGGTCATGTATAAAATTAACATACACAACTTAAGTCGTCTTGAGAAGCTAGGTCGTAACCCCTTGACTGAGGAACTGTAATGACCAATTATGTATGTAATCTCCTGTACTTTTTATCTAATTGCCACAGGGAATATGTTTCACAATAACCGGTATCAGCTAATAGCTTAAGGTTTCAAGTTGTCAATGGGTAGGCAAATTCTGACCTCTTATGGAGCGGAATTTTCAATTTAACTGTATTCAATGCTATCATTTGACACCTAATGAAATATTTCGATTAGGCAAGGTAACTCTAGTATATTAAGTCTATGTTTATCGCGGAATAATAATAACGGTAACTTCCAGAAAAAACAACATTTTGTACTAATTTTTATAATCATTCCAACAAGTTTTGTCAAAATATTTTGCTAATGGGAGCAGGTAAATTTAGCATGTGCTTTTTTTTATCAAAATAATTTAACTTTTTAATTTAATTTTTAAAAGTATTTTCACTAATACCAACAGCTTGAAAAGCCAATAACACTATGCGACAAAATAAAAAAAAATTAAATACACCCGGCTAATGACATAGACATGTAGGTTGTGAGCTTTGTTGAGTAGATCTCAAAAATATTTTTTTATATTTCTCGAACCCTCCAAACTTGTTTTATTTGACAAAAAATGTTTTTTTTTTTACTTTACGTAAAAATTTCTGGATTACTCAAACATTTCCGATCCGATTTCTAAAATTTAAATCTTGTTAGAAAGGGGAGAGATGGACCTTTAAAACGGTATACATATATATGTATATTATTCGACTTAATATGCTATGAGATTTGATAAGGTAAACTTGGAACATTCAAATTTCGCTCAAACGTGAAATTGACACATTTTGTGATAAACAATCAAGATCCATCAAAAATTCTGAAAATTTTTAAACTAAAAGTACATTTGATGAGATGAAATATATAAAAAATATCACTCGACTGTTAGTCTCTTTAAATAATAACTTCGGTAATTTTTGTCCTATTTGATTAAATGATGACTCAATCTCTTCACAAGAGAACAGACTTTAAGATTATTATCACTTATCCTATATTTTTTTATTAAAGTTTGCTACTATGAATGGACAAACTTGAAAAAATATGATAAAAATTTGAATGTTCCAAGTTTACCTTATCAAATCTCATAGCATATTAAGTCGAAAAATATATATGTGTATACCGTTTTAAAGGTCCATCTCTCCCCTTTCTAACAAAATTTAAATTTTAGAAATCGGGTCGGAAATGTTTGAGTAATCCAGAAATTTGTACGTAAAGTAAAAAAAACAGTTTTTGTCAAATAAAACAAGTTTGGAGGGTTCGAGAAATATAAAAAAGGTATTTTTGAGTTCTTCTCAACTAACTGAACAACGTAGACTATGTAGTTACTCGGGTGTATTTTCACTGTCGCTCCGTGTAATTTGAATCCATCCACAGAAATTTTTAAACAATTTTATTTTAATTTCAAATTTTTTTTTTTGTTTTTCTCACCATAAAACAATTTGAAAACTCACCACCTTTAGTACGTAATGTTGTTATATTAGAAAATGGCACCGTGAAACAGCAGCAACAACAAGAAATCTTACAAAAACATCAAAAAGAACAACAGCAAAGCACAACTACCACAACCACTGTAACAGAAATGCACAACATTAATGGCCATGAAGAGCCAGCCAACCGTAGGCAACAAAAACTGATCAATGGTCATGATTTAGTAGTAGATACAACAACTAATACTCAAGACAATAAGAAATTGGCAAAACTTATTAAAAACCCAGATACTTCAATAGGAACTACCGGTTCCAATACCCAGGTGACACAAAATATCGAAAACATAAATGGTGTAAATGGTGAGACTGGTCAAAAGGTCACCACCACAATGCATACAGTTACCAATGGCTATAGGGAAGAGGGTAATAAAAAAATACAGGCTAAAGGTAGTGCCAATGTTGAACAAACTAATGCTGCCTCGAGTGGCAGCAATACTGTAGTAGCAGCTGATGGCAGTACAGTGACGACAGTTAAGTCAGCGAAAAGTTCGAGTGTTAAATATGCCGTTGAAGCCAGTACCATTCAAGAAGAAATAATCAGGTAAAAAGTAAAGATAAGCCATGGCTTAAATGCAGCATCATACACTAACCCATAACCCATTACCATTACAATTAATAATTTTCATGATGAAACGAAAGTGTAACGTATAATTAATAATGATGTAAAGAATATAAGAAATCCTAAATAATAACTTGTATACATTATTATTATTGTTGTTATTTCTTTTTTTTTTCAAACAGCTCCTAATGTCTATAAAATTCCAACCGTTTTGGGTGTCAGCAAAGAGGGTACCATTAGATCAGCACCAGCCTTCTCTATGGCTGGTCGCGAAAAGCCTAGACCCTTGCCCAGTTTACTATTTCCTGGTCCAGGTTTTTATGATGCCGAATATACAGCCATTAAACGCAAATCACCCATGTATTCGATGGGTGGTAAACATAAAATCCCTAATGATGATCATATGAAACCTGGTCCTGGTGCCCATTGTCCAGAAAAGGTAACATACGCATATTTTATATTCTTTTATGGCACATTTTATTGAACATTTTTTTTTTCTTTTTTTGTATTACAGGTGAATCTCTCTAATGTACCAGCGTATAGTTTTGGCATTAAACATTCTCCCTACTTGGGTTATATACGGGAACAACCACATGATCTTGGCTTTTCGGGCATTTGTTAAAATCTTTACATTCCTTGCCATTTAAATTTGCTTTAATTTTTTTGGTTTCTGGCATATCTTTAGTTTACCTATAGTTTTAGTTGACGTAGTTTTCTTTGCTGGCATCTTATTTACGTGTTTCCTTGCTCTCTTCTTTTTTTAATTGATTTCCTATCCTTAAATTCCTTTATTGACACAGGATTCAATTGTTACTTTTCCTTTAAGTGTTTCTAATATACTTTTTTTTGTTTTTGTCTTCTTTTTATTAATCCTACTACAAGTATTGTATTTTCTCATTTTATTTTTAATAATCATTTTATATCGTGTTTATTTTTTATATTGTTTTTCAATATTATTTTAATCTCCCCAAAAAGAAAATGTACATTTTGTAAAATACTAACACAGATTTTTTTGTAATTGGAAAAAATTGTGTTCTACTAATTTTAATGTGAAAGAAAAAAAAAACAAAAAATACAATTAATTATTATATTAATAAGACACAATTCGAAATACAATAAATAAATCAAATAATAATAAATTTATTAACAATAAAAAAAAATCGAACAATTTTACCGTGTTTTTTTTTTTGTATTTAAGAGAATGGCATTTGGAAATGATAAGAGGGTTATACCTTATTTCCATGAGAAAAAAGCGGACAAAAATATCAAATTGAAAAACAAAAAAAAACCATTATTATAATTATATTTTATATAAAGATTTTTAAAATACAGACATAAATAGGTACAAATAATATACACAAACTTAAATTTATACATATATGTACATATGGATATACTTATGTGTATAAATTTACTTCTGATATTTCTCTACAGAGTGTATTTTTTTTAAGTATTGGGCCTGTTAGATAAAAATGTTTTAAATTCCGAACAGTCTATTTCAAAATTGTATTTTATGGTCAAAAGAGATTCTAAAGTTTCTAGTCCCATTTGGGATTTTTCGGAAAACCAAATATTTTTTGATATAGAAAAAACTCTTTCTGTTGGTGCGTTGGACGCTGGCAAAGCAAATGCGAAATCTAGTAATTTCAGGATGATTTTATAAGGAATATTTTTCGCTTCGAAAAATTTGAATGCTGATTTAATGCTGATTGTTTCCATATTTCTAATTGTTAAGCATTTGCATAATTTTTTACATAAGTGAATTCATCAAAAATTTCGTTATTATTTATATTCAAATCATTTGTGATTTCTGTTACTTTTATTAACGACTTTTCCACTGAAGACTAAGTTGGAATTGCATCTACAACATACATATGTATGTAGACAAAATATAGAGTTTCCAACTCAATTTCATATGTAATTACAGCTAATATAAGCATTTTTACCGAATTAGTGAAAAAAGTGGACAATAGTGGACGGATGGTCACCGTAGTTATACCCTGTCTGCAATCCTTCTGTTAGGATTACGACATAGCTTTTCACATGTAATAGGTTTTTTATTTTTATTTATTTATTAATTATAATACAATTACAAATTATATTTAATTATATACGAGCTGAGTAAATTCGACTATTGCTCGGTGTAGTGCCACAGGCCAGAGTCTCCCAATTTATGGGGGAATCGCAATGGTGGTGGGAATCGAACCCACGACCCTCATGCTAATAGCCTAGCACACTACCTACTAGACTACCAGGGCACTCAATAGGTTTAACTAAAGTATCTGCCGAGGTTTTTTGAATAAGAAGGTTTTGAACCTACGGTCAGAGACTAGGCCCACAGTGATACCACACACCAGTTACTGTTCAATTTATAGAAAACTGTCTTGCTTAAAACTATCCCTTAAGCTTCAAAAACCTCCCAGGTTGCGGTTGTAAATTTTATCCATGAGTGACGGAATTCCGAATGACAGATGTTTTGAGAAACATATCATGGCTATTTTATTTACTCTCAAAGTTTTTGCCAGAACACTGCTGAGAGGTGTTGTGTTGGAGGAAATATTTTTTCATATTTCGTTCTGTTCGAGACGTCTGAGATGTGGTTTGAACCACGGTCTCTCGTCTAATAAGCATACACACTACCTAATACCTACAGCAACATCTACCTGACATGTGTTAATTTAACACACAAGTGGCGAGCCCTATAAATTAACATTGACGCCAAACGACAGCTTTGAGAAGCTTTCTCATAGCAATTATTTACTCTCAGAGCTGTTGCTAGAAAACTAATGAAAGAAGATAGCCGAAAGATATATTTTTTCATATATTTTTTTATGTCAAAGCTGAGATTTGTAATCACAACGTCAAAACATTACTTACAAGACTTAAATGAAGTTAATCTCACTATTGCGTTAAAATTGAAAAGTTCAGTCAAAGATGGCAAAAAATTAATGTCAAAAAACATCGGCCTCTTCATAGCAAGAACTAAGTTCTGACATTTGAGGTAAAAGATAATCACCTCAGATCATCAGATCTTGCAAAAGTAATACGAGATAATGTCGACTCTATCGATAAAACTTCAAATTGAGCCTTTTGAACTATAGTTGTGCAATGAATGGCTATAAGATTAAAGGAAAAAAAGACAATCTCCTCCCTCCTCTTCTGGGCTGAGCCTAATCATAATATTGCATTTGTTTCTAAAATGCCAATAAAGTTGAGCCTACTTTTGCATCGATAAGGAGAATACCCCGCTTAACTTAGGCAATGGAAACACCTATGCCCGGAAACTTGTTGAATATTGTGACAAGCCGCCTGGCTACTTTATCAGTAGCCGTGGACACTAAATTAGTTTTAAATAAACCGAAATGAACAGATTTTTTTTTTTTTTTAGATATCATTAAGATTATGTTCTTAGATAACTTGACTGTAGTCTGGCAGTCCCGGAAAATCATGTGATTTACGGAGAAGATCCGATTAAACAATAAGCATTATGCAGCATTCAATGTGGTTACGATCTCCACCTCGAATAAATTACGATTTCCGGCCTGCCTAATGGCAGAATCCATAATATATATAATAGAGCCTATTTTGTTCTTAATTTTTAAGCTGTCGACATTGCAGGAAACTCTCGCTTTTTAAGACAAAACTTCTTCTTAGTTTGAATCTTAAAATCAAAACTTCATTTGAGAAAATTAAAAAGAACCATGTAGTTTACCCGAATATATCAATGGCTTCTTAGTAGTGCAGAATGTCCATAGTCCAGGTTAAGTTAGGAGTCAACTGCACCATTCCAGTCCTCTGCTTCTAAACAAGCCTTAAAAAGAGTCAGCTGATTACCGAGGCCGAGAACTGAGGATTTATGTCCAATAAGCCAACAGACTACCTACTAGACTACGGTGTCTTTAAGTTCTCACATAGGTTAGAGGACGTGTACTTGTCAACTGTGACAAGTACAGTACCCGGAGGTCGAATTGACCCATTGTACAACAAGTTCTCACATACTTAACTGAAAATTTTAGAAAAGATTTAAGCTTGAAAACAAGTTTCAGTTAAAAACCAGAACAAATATCGGCCATCACTAGATCAAAATTGGTAGGCTCGGCTGGCGTATGGTGGTACGGGTAATTACAGGACACTTCCTAATAAGTGCTCACGGGACCAGATTAGATCTTTCGAATCACGTAGGGACTTCAAAAAGGTGGAGAAGGATGAGCATATCATTCGTTTTCCCTCCAGCGTTGTCATGTGAGCCTGCTAAATAGTTAAACTAATAAGTGTGAGTTGAATTCCTGCTATTATACTATACTATAGGACATCAGCATTTTGTTTATTTATTTTGGTTGCAGTAAGAGAGCCACCTATCCACACATTTACTGGTCAATACAATCATGCTGTTAAGCAGGGTATAATTGCGTACCCCGGTATTCTAATGGCAACAAGTATTGCCACACAATTTTCAATTTCAATTTTCAATTTTTCTTTTATTAAGACTTAATAGTCAGATTACAAAATAACTAAAAAACGATAACATTTAATTTGTATAAACTTAAAACTATACGTATTATTTTAATAATACATAATTCAAATGTTTACATGAAAGTAAACTTTTAAAATACAATACAAAAATAAATATTAAAGTACACTCTGTCTTTTAGAACTTGGTTTTTTATTTTCTTAAAAAAAATTAAATTAAAATTTCATAGAATCCAACTAGAAAAATAAAATTAAAAATAAAAATGGTAAGTAAAGGAAAAAATAAAACAAAGAAATTCAAAAGTTTTATGAAATTTCCACAGGTTTATAAACCACCTGAACGTTTGAAATCGCCAATTAAAGCGGCATGTGAATTGGTGCCACAAAAAAAGCGACCAATCAGTGTTGGAGCTAACATAGAACAGAGGCCATGGAAGCCAATGGTGCGTAAGAAGCGCATAGCTAGCGAACCTATTTATGGAAAACCAGCCTACAAAACTATACCCCCGTATTTGGGTCCAAATGTAGTTGATTCCAAGAAAAAATCAGCACCAGCTTACTCTCTCAAAGGCAGAATTGTTCAAAAGCGTACTTTTGCAGAAGATGGTCCGGCTAAATTTGATATTTCTGGACTAACTAATAGGGGTATAGCTGGTGCACCGGCATATACTTTAAAAAGTCGCAGGCAAGCTGGTAAAACATTTCAACCGCCGGCAGCCAATAGGTATGATATTGACGTGGCTGTTAAGGCCACAACAAAAACAATACCATCATACTCACTGGGCAAAAGACCAGCACATATAAAGACTATACCAACGCCAGGTAAATTTGTGTTGCATTGTATTCCATGTCTTCATTGCTGTTATTCTTTTTCTCTCAAAAGCACCAAATGTCTACAATTTGCCACCCGTAGTTGGTACTGCCAAAGAGGGTAAAATTAGGGCTGCCCCGGCTTTTTCAATGTTAGGACGTGAGAAACCGCGACAAATACCTGCTTGGATTTTTCCAGGACCTGGAGATTATGAGGATAATTATCGCCATATACAAAAGCTGTCACCACGTTTCACCATGGGCATAAAGCATAAAGTCATAAGTGATGAGCACATGAAGCCAGGACCAGGTGCTCATTGTCCGGAAAAGGTAAATTAAAATCGTTCAGATCGTTGCGACGTCTAATCGGAAATAATATGCTTTTTGTTTTCGTTAGTATTTTAAGCACAAGTCGGTACCAGCTCCCTCGTTTTCCATACATCACTCACCGTATGTGACTGTTCGAAAAGCGTTTTTAATACAAGAAAAGAACTGTCCAAAGGCAAATTGGATTTTATAAATATTTTTTAAATGCGAATTCATATCTATTTTCTAGAATTTTATTAAATAAAAATTTAGATCCTTTAAATCTTTTATTCTGGGGTCATATTATGTAATTCATTCATAGCGTGCGCTGTAAAGCGACAGTGCCAATGAAATAGTAAGAATAATAGAACTATCTGCAGTAGTCAGTTGGTAATTACAACCCTTTAGTCAGAATTACGGCCTAGCTTCTCATACTCGCAGAGTTTTTGCCAGAAATCTGCTGTGACCTGGGCTTTGAACTGTAGCCTCTCGTCTAATAAACCAACACAGCTAGGCTTAACAGCTAATGCCTGTAAGCAACTTTGGGCAATTGACAGTGGCACGGAACTGGAAACTTTCGAGAAAACTGCTTAACTAATACAACACTATTGCTCCTTTAGAATGTCCTATATGAACATTCCGTATTGAAGAGAATGGGAATGGGATTGGTGTGATAATTTCGAAACTATTTTCGGGCTTGTTTCTCTCTGTGTATTTTAGTTAGTTGTGGTTTAGATTTGAATTTGCGTTTAAACGATGGGGTAGCATTTACAAAAAAGGCGATAGATCTCTTAGTAATTAGAAGATCAAGTTATTTTCTTATTTCTTGACATGATAAACGATTCTTACTGATGTCATGTCGAATGTATACAATCTAGTCACTTTTTTCTTTCAGAATAGCCTTTTGTTGGGCCTTTCTTTCCATAGGTTTAGTCAAGTTTTTGGTAATTTCTTATCTCTCATTCAAATATTTATTTTCCTTAGCAAATTTACAAAGAAATTTGTAACAAATTTTTTTTACAATTTTTAATTTAAACAAACAAGTTAGCAAAGCATTAAGAATGGCAGAAATTAATAAAGTATTTGACTACTGCGGTCGAACGAATGTGTTACTAAAATTAGCAAGTAAACAAATCAACTGCTGATTACTATAAGAAGGCTAACGGCTTAATAACATATGTAAATGAAGTCGCCGTAGTCTAGTAGGTAGCAGAGATAAGCAATGAATCGTTTTTTCGCTACTCATAAGCACTCATGAAATTTTGAATATAAGTGAGTCAACAATATTGAAATTTAACTGCTCTGATTCATTCATACTCACTACAACGTTGATTTATAAGTACAGGTTGCAATGAGTATGAGTATAACGTTGACATCAAACTCATCACATTTGAAATATGTTTGATTGATAAGCCTACTCATTTAGATTCATAACTTTAGAAAAATACTTATAATACTTATAAATGATTCGGGTGACTCGTATGAGTATGATTCGATTCTACTCATCTTTTTGAATACTCATTGCTGATCTCTGGTAGGTAGAGTGTTGGCTAATTAGACACGAGGCAAAACGAAATATGAATAAATATTTTTTTGGCGACAGACGCAATGCGTATATCTGAGAGAGGCTATTTGCAACGTTTAAAGTCTTTTCAAGGTCCCAGTATATAAAGATTTAAGCAAGACTGCTCTGTGTGTTGCTCTGAAAGTAGCAACAGCAAAAAAAAAATGTGAATTTTCCCTGTGTTAGTTCGATTCAAACTTTGGTGTGAAACCATCTCCTTGAAATGCTGTGAGTTGAAGTATCGTAAAGAACCGGAGGTTATCAGTGGCTTGGATCACCGATACAGTCAGACAAAGTCCTATACAACCACTCCAGATTTTAATTTGACTATTTATTGACTAAGCAGATTTCTGGCAAAAATTCTGAGAGTAAATTAAATTACCAAAAAATGTCTTTTAAAACTCTGCCACTTATGTATAAAATTAACACAGTCAACATAAATGTTGTGAGAAGCCTGATTGAGGGGTTACAATGACCAATTATGTATGTATGTGCGGTCAAACGATTAACCATGACAGTAGTTTGGTATTGAAACAAATCCCAACCACACTTAATTGTCTTTTTAAACGAATTTATTTATACGTATTGATGTATAAATAGATGTTAAAATCTATTTTAAGAAAATAAAAATTCTTCTACACGAACATTATCTATCTATCGTGTAAAACGAGAATTAAGTGTATGCTTATTATATTCCAATAGGGTCTCAAACTGGTCAAAGTTTATGCCACTTGATAAAATTTTTTTAAAACAATTCAAGAATCTTATCTTAAACGTGTATTACACTTATAAAATCGCGATAATATCGAATTTATTTCACAACATTGTTGAAAGGCCCCCAAAGGGCTTATGCAAAATTTGCAAGCGTCACAACTACACTAAATATTTCGGATATGTTATCCAGATAAGGCAAACAAGAGATATGGTTTTTCTTTATCATAACAATTTAAAACAGAGAAAAATAATAATCTTTTCTCTATAAAAACCTTAAAATTTTGCAAAACCAAAAGTCATTTAAGAAAAACCAACTGTTTAGAGAACAACCAGGCATGGAAAAATATTTGTGGATTTCTTTAATACTGGCTGTCGCAGGTGTTGTGGCTGCTGGTCCGGGTTTAGTGCGTTACGATGATTTTAAAGTGTTTAGAATTTCGATTAAAAATGATATACAATTGAATTATTTAAAGAAATTAAACAATAATTTACCGGTAAGAATTTGTTAACACGTCTGAAAATAATTTAATCAATAAACTTTTTATTCAGGTTCGTTATTTGAATGAAATAACATCGGCTGGGAAAAGTTATGATGTGCTCGTAGATCCTGCCAATCAGCAGAAGCTAGAAGATCAATTGAATTATTTGGAAATGGATTTCGAGATGACAATACCGAATTTACAAAAGTAAGTATTGATGTCAGATATATCCAACAAAACGAAATATGAAGGAAAATATTTCTTCGGCGACTATCTCTCAGCAGATTTCTGCCAAAAACTCTGAGAGTAAATAAAATTGCCATGAAAATTTTTTACAAAAAACTGTCATATGGAGTCGACTTATAACAGGTCACTCGTGTATAAAATTAACACCATAACATAAGTGGTGTGAGAATCTAGGTCGTAATTCTGAAATAAGGTAGTGGACTCCACGATTTTGGGAAAGGGAAAGCGAATTTAGCAAACTGGAGGCTACGCACTCTTCTAAAAGAGTGGTCGTTCTGTGATAAAGGGATGGGTCGAGGAAATATAAATATGGAACAGGAATGGAGATTTCCATTTCCAGACTGAAATATATTGAGCCCATTGGTAAACTTGCAGCTATTTTCCAAAATATGCCATTAAAAGATATTTTCAATTCATCTTGGACAGAGAGTATAAAATACGAGATATAGCATTACTATGTGACAGTCGGCCCGCCATCCGAACACTTGGCGGTTATGGAGATAACTCGTAGATAATGTTTAACTATCTGCATTAGCCGACTCGGTAAAGTAGGAACCCTCTGCTGAGTGTCAGTTAATGTGAAAATTCACTAGAATGCACAGACATATGAGTTTGATGGGAGGGGATGTAGCCCCTTCTACATAAAGGGAAGATATGTTTGGAAGGGTAAAAGGGAAGATAGAAAACGGCGTAAGGGAAGATAAAAAGGTGGAGACTCTACTCAAATGAAGCAGTATAATAGCAGTATGAGTCATGCATCAGATAATTTAGTGCGCAACCAGAAGTTAGTAACCGAACAGCCAAATCACACTTGTCCTGAATGGGCATTGTTTTGATGAGATTGAATCATCAGGCCATATATTTGGAACCAGAAAAGGAAACATCGCGGTGCATATTAGATGCTAGACAGAGAATTAGCCTTGTTGACACCGAACAGTAACCTAACGTTTGTCAGGGTAAAAGTGCTAGAAGAGACATTATAGGTATACCCTACACTGACTGACGCTAGTCACCTCTACTCGACGATAAGAAGTAAATAGAAGTAAGAAATTAATAAATAGAAGTTCTGCAGTGTTTGATTGAATGTTTTTGTAAATATTTTGAGTACAAAATGGCAGCTATGAGTTGAATGGCGTCAAGCAACTTTTTAGAGTACAAAATTGCAGCCATGAGTTGAATGGCGTCAAGTAACTTTTTAAAGTACAAAATGGCAGCCATGCGTTGAATGGTGTAAAATAGTAACGTAGTCGTGTGGGACAGTTGAAAAAATTGATATTTTGAAAAGAAAAGCCAACAATTTATAGGGCTTAGAGTAAAACAATCGTAATTAATTAATATGAACAGTACCTATGTTTGATTTTCTTCCAGACTCCTCGATGATAGTTTACCCAAACTTCGTAGCTCGGGTATGGAATGGACACAATTCCATAAATTGCAAGATATTTACGATTGGGTAGATAATCTAAGTATGACATATACAAGCACTATAACACCATACACCATAGGCTACTCATACGAGAACAGGCCGATTAAGGCCATAAAAATCTCTCATAAGCCCAACAATACACAGGCCATATTCATTGAAAGTCAAATGCATGCCATCGAATGGATATCTTCTGCTGCTAGTACCTGTTTCTTTAATAATCTCTTGCATTCACAAAATGCCGAATTGAGTCGCATGTTAGTGGAGTATGATTGGATTTATGTGCCTATAGCCAATCCAGATGGTTTTGTTTATACACACGATGTTGATCGTTTATGGCGTAAGAATCGTAGGCCCACGGGTTTTTCTAATTCTTCGGGGCCATGTTATGGCACCGATCTAAATCGTAATTTTGGTTATGAATGGGGTGCTCTATCGGCTTGGAATTTTGATGTGCCCTGTGATCATTGGTATGGTGGGGCCAAAGCAGATTCCGAACCCGAGGTTAAAGCATTGCAAAACTTTATTAATTCCTTTCCCGACGGCTACATTCGTTTGTATATGCCATTCCATTCGTATGGAAATTTAATTTTGTTACCCTATGGCCATACCAGTACAATACTACCACCGAACTACGAACAAATGATGAGAGTAGCCAAGGGATTTGCTGATGCTGCTCGCGTTAAATATGGCACACAGTTTGTGTATGGTTCGACGGGTACGATAAATTGTAAGTATTTTTGTAATCGTTTTCAAATTATAAGGAATTTTATTTTAATTTAATTTCCTTTTATTTTGCTTGCAGTATCGGGTTATGTTTCAGGTGCTTCTAAGGACTGGGTTTATGGCGTTAAGAATGTTCCCTATACTGGCACATTTGAGTTGCGCGACAACGGCACATATGGCTTCTTTCTGCCGGCCAATCAAATTGTTGAAGTTTGTGCTGAAGTTACGGACGGTTTAATCGGTTTGATTAAAACAGCCGAAAAAGAGGAAATTTTGATGCGTAGTTCTGCTCATTTATTTGTTGGTTCATTAGTCAATATTTTCATAGCGTCAGTCATTGTGATACTATTTTCAAGATATCTGTAGTAAATATTATAAATTTCACTGTTATGAATGAATTCGATTGTTTTAATTTAAGAAAACCAATTTAAGGCCTGTAAATTTGTAATGAAGTAATGTAAACTAATGTAAGTAAGATGACTCTACGACTTTGTAATCAAACCAACTCCTACTCATTTTGGAATTGATTGAAGCATATTATGAGAACGGTGGCGATCATTATAACAGTTGCTCTTAGGACTATATCATCTAAGGCGTTGCTTACTTTATTTAACTGGTTGCAACCAGACATACAAAATTGGCGATTGCAACTCTTCAGTCAGGATTACAAACTAGCTTCTCACACCAACCATGTTGTGTATATTAATTTTATACATGAGTGGTGGGACCAACAGTTTAAAGTCGAATCCGAACGACAGATTTTTTAAAAACTTTCCATGGCAATTTTATTTACTCTCAGAGTTTTTGCTAGAAATCTGCTGAGAGGAAGTCGCCGAAGAAATATTTTGTCATATTTCATTTAGTTGGAGTTGCATGACCGAGTCATCACGTCTACTAAGCCAACACACTACCAACTAGACCACGGCGACTCCAAGAATGCTACAATTGAAAATTCAAACGATTTCTGACGTGAAATTGGCATTCTTCTGCAGAGGGATAAATGGATGATGTCATACAAACTTTACTCATTTGTAACGGAAAGAGAGGACAAAGTAGGGAGGACTTATAGAGAGACCGGATAGATATGGCCCGTTATACGCAGGATAAAATTTACGTTACACCTAATCACAGTTCATTTTAGGCAGCTCATAGCAATTATAACGGGACACTGACAGGGAATAACGCACAAAGAGTTCTGGAAAAGCTGTAATGATCTCTCTCATCATCTCAGAGGAGACTACAAAGCATCATTTCTGTCATCGTTCAACTCTTGGGAATCTTATAGGACTCAAATACTATATGCTATCTAAAGCGGCTGGAGTTGGGTTACACAATGTCTATTAAAATCTGAAGCGATTTTTTGCCTTCGAGCATTACTGTTACGTGAAATTAAAATAAGGCAGGGAATTGACGCTACACATGAGTGTTCACTTTTTATTCTGGATTTCGAAACCTATTTTTTAAATAAATATTTCAATAGTTAATAGGAAAGCACAAAATGTATATGTTAGCACTAGATTGTAACAAGTTGAACGCTATCAAACAAATTAATAATCGCATACGACTTGTCTAATGTGTTCAATAAAAAACAATTAGACGGTATCCGTAAGCCTAAAAGTCTGTTATAGAAATAAAACTTTATTGTTGCCAGACCATGTTGAAAACGGAAAATAGAAAATATAGGGTCTTCTAACGTGGACTTTCCAATTTTCGATAACGGTCACCTTGTTGAAGCTACATATGCCAAATTAGTTGTAATTTATTCAGTCTGTTTTGCCAAATTACCATTGATGACCATCGACAATGAAGTCGCTGTACGGTGTAGATTTAAAGCTAGTGGTGTCATCGGTTGATTTTATTAATTTCTGGAAAGATTATCTGGAAACCAACGACATGTGGATTCAACAGGACGGCGCTACGTGCCACACACGCGTTTTCAAAGCATGGTCATCTCACGTTAAAACGATGTGAACTAGCAACCCATATTGTACGAATGAACCTCGTTAGACTTCCTCTTGTGGGGTTTTCTTAACCCCTAGTGCTTGTGAATAAACCCCGAACCACATGGGTCCTTAAAGTCCATGCATTCAGCCTTATTTATGCGGCAGAGTCATGGAAAAATGGGTATTGGTGATGCGCACTACCCAGAAAAGCCATGGAGAACATTTAACCAATGTTGTATACCAGACATAATTGCTTCAATAGCAATAAACGAATGAAAAACTTCTAAGGTATCTCATACACATTTTATTTGAATTAATTTAAAGACAAGAAGCGCTTAATGAGAGACTCAATATTTTAGGCCTGGATAGGTAATTTGTATGACCCATTCAGTGCTAGCTTATCGGAATTGACCTCACATCTAGTTCCCAGATCTAGTTCCATTTTTAAGCCATCAGTGAAGATAGTTGTATTATTGTCACCGATAACAGCTTCAGTCACCCATTTTTCCCGTGTGGGGGTGTGAGTTTTGCATAATCGTCCGAATATAGTCTGCGGTACCATGTAGTCGCACCTAAAACCCGAGTGATTTGGTATAACTTCAAGCAAACATATCTGCAAACATAAGCCTTAGTACAGTTTTAGCAGCCATGTTTTGTATGAAGATTTCCAATGGTTGTAGAGGCAAGATGACCGCGAGGCCAGCCTGCGGCGAAGACTTCATAGCACACGTGATGCTCTAGAGCATTAGGTGTACACAAAATGTTACAAGAAAATGAGATTGGTTGGATAAGTCTACAACTTTCGAAAGAGCAAGTCGACTTCTGATGTTACTTTGATTAGAATGTCGAGCGCAATTTACAGCGCCTTATAGAAAACACAACATCTTTGGTTTACCATTATCAAATTAAGTTTGAAGAAACCCTTGTGACTTGCTGACATTGCCATAATATGACATAATTGTTTGCATTCTATGGTTGGAGAGAGATTACAGCATCATGCAGCACCAATGCAGACTCCAAGCCTTAAAAGTTTTGCAGGTATTGCTTTGAAAATTTCACAGAAGTAAGGATGGATTTCGACGTTGACGTTTGATGTAAAGAACCAAACCTTAAAATTATTGTCTAGCCATTATATTAAAAGATCTTTGTATTTTAATTGCGTATCAGATGACTTGCATATTCATTTGGTGTCTAATAAAATTCAGTGACTAATTTTCTATTTGCTATCGCAGTTATAATTGCTTCAAAAAATTTTTATTTAATATCAGCAGCAAAAGCAGATGTTTGGCTACGTAGTACCGTAATACTTTCAAAGTCCAAAATTCACAATAGCAATGGAAAATAATGTTGCCTAATAATTATACTAAAAATACTTTGAGACGACGAATTAATATTCTTTTAAATACATATACTACGAGAATTCCCAAGTTTTAAATACAAAGTTCTAAAGAGTCTTTAAATTAAAGTCAAAGATATTATGAAAAATTTAGGCTCTCAATCAATATCAAAAGCGATTACTGTAGTCAATGTCATTATTGGGTCAATTGTCATATTTGGGATTACACCCTACAGCAACATCACCTCTAATTTCATTGAGTTAATGCTTAAGACAAATCTGTTCCGATAAACTAGCAGAGTTTAATCTACTATATATTACTGAAAACAATACTTATACGGATCCCTTTCGAAGGCCGAATGTCCAAGAATATTTGTATACATATGTACATACATACATAATTGGTCATTACAACCCTTCAGTCAGAATTACGACCTAGCTTCTCACTCCACTTATGTTGTGTGTGTCATTTTATACATGATTGGTGGGAAATACAGTTTAAAATCAACAGATTTTTGAGAAACTTTTTCGTGACAATTTTATTTACTCTCAGAGTTTTAGCCAGATATCTGCTGAGAGGCAGTCGCCGAAGAAATTTTTTTTCGTATATCATTTTGTTGGAAATGTCTGACCTGGGGTTTGAACCGTGGCCTCAGGTCTAACCACTTCTAGCTTCTCGCACCACCTATGTTGTGTGTGTGTTAATTTTATCTATGAGTGGGCAGGAACTATAGTTGAAAGTCTACTCCGAACAACTGATTTCTGAGAAACTTTGCAAGGAAATTTTATTTACTCTCAGTATTTTTGCCAGATGATGCTCTAGATGTCTGGAGCTGAGGTTTAAACCATTGGGTCGCGTCTAATAATCCAACACACTAACTACTTGACTAAGGTGACCTCATTAAGTAAATAGAGGTGCATAATGGTATAGGGTTAACATGCTTTGCTTTATCTTCTTTATTTTTATTGAATATAAACGAAATAATACTTCAAAAATTACACCTACGCCACAAGACGCAGTATTACAAAATGTAATTAATTTTATTGTTTAATAATTATTATTATTATTGGCTACATTTAAAGGCCTAAATTAAGTGAGATAACAAAACTTGTTAATTGTGATTAAAAGTAGTAAACGATAAGTGTTTGCAACCGGAAACCGCTCGGCCAATCGACTATTAATTACACGATAACAACTACTGTTTCCGACAAGGATAATTACACTCTCTTAAGAGACATCGTCAACATGCTTTAAGTTCAGGTGTGTTTAATCACATGGATAACAGTTTTACATGGTTTGTTATTTAGATAACGCATTCGTTAGTCGTCAGTGCCATGTGATATTTAACAAGTACGCTATGTTTAGCATTGCCATAGTCATTCTCTGATACAGTGTTAGTATGCATAGCTATTGCATTTTTATTTCCAAATGGCCTAGTGTCACCTTTTTGCTCCAATAATTGAACGCAATTGTGTTAAAGCATTATTATTGTAGTAACAGTATTAAATACCTAGATCGCACTCCGGGTATAGGCAAGATACACTATTGGTTTATACTCAATCATGCTTTAACGCCATCTTATAGATTCAGATTTTTAGAATAACGAATCCCTATCTATTATCCAGTATAGGTCCACACGTGACTTAAAATTTTGGCATACTTAATCCAAAATATTGGCCGATATTATACCAATAGCAATTCTGACCCTAAATCGCTTGATCTTGGTCGCCAGTGAACTGTTCCGAAATGTGCGATTAATTTCTTACCAAACACACCTAACAATGGGCTAAGTGTACCACGTGGCACATGCCATGTCAACCAAGACCCAAGATTATTTACAAGGGATTGAGGACACTTTTGTTATTCGAAAAACATGTGCGATAATTAGACTTTCCATAGTTCTAACCTGGGGTTTGCAGACGAGCTCTTCAAATATTTCAAGGTTTCTAAGCATTATTGCAGTCGCCGTCGTCTAGTAGGTAGTGTGTCGTCTTATTAGACTTGAGGCCTAGGTTCAAACCCAACTCTCATCTCCAACTAAACGAAATATGAAAAAATATTTCATTGGCGACTACGTCTCAGCAAATTTCTGTCAAAAACTCTGAGAGTAAATAAATATTGCCATGAAAGATTTTTCAAAGAAATCGGTCGCTCCGAGTCGACTTGAAACTGTATGTCCCGCGACTTATGAATAAAATTAACACACACAACATAAGTGGTGTGAGAAGATAGGTTGTAATCCTGACTAAAGTTTTATAATGACCAATTATGTATGCAAAAATGTATGGAATAAGGCTTTAATTTTATAATTGAGTTCAATTTACCTTACAATACCAATTAATAAATTACGCAACTCTTACTAACGTAAACTTGTGTGAAGTATATTCAATCTGAAAAGCAATGACAACAGAATTAGTGAACAGAAGTGAGAGGTAATGGTTTAATAAATAGATTTAATAATTCAGTTTAAAATTATGCAGACTCAATTAAAATTTATGTGTGAACAGGCTCTTACATAGCTAACGATAACAACGGACATGGAGTTCAATTTTCAACAAAATAAAGGCTGTTAACGAACTACCTTTAGAATATTTGGTCAGTAAATACTGAATGGCCTTGGATAAGGACAGTTGCTGGTTACCTTCATACCAAAGATCGTAGAAGAAATTTGGTTAAGTCCCAATCTTAAGAGCAATAAATACAATATAATTACATATATAAATAGATGGAGAAATGAGAACCGGTTGCCAACATTATTAACACTAAAAGATGTCACACCATTTCTGATCTATGAGTGCAGGATAAGTATTAAAAGAGTTTTATCAAAACATATCATAATTATTGTTTTATCATAAATGGACGGTTATTAACTATGGCCCGATATCGATACATTATTAATTAATTTATGTCTAATTGTAAAATTTTTATTGAGAGAAACTTTATTGATTTTTATGAGTTTACTTGCACAAAGGCACTGGTACTATTTAAAACACATGTTTTACACTTCCAAATCACTGTAGAAGGGGGGAGTGCATTTAATTGGTACTAAAAAAAACAACATGCAGACACGTCCAAAATTAAACATTTCGTCAATACAAAATTCTGTACTTTTATCGGATCATGGGATATAAAGATTATTTCAATGAACTGGCACGTTTACTTCTTTGTTGTATTAATTGGACTACTTTGTTGAATTTATTGGACTACCACCTCTGTACTTCCATATTTCGAAAACGATAAATGGTAAAAATTTGGAATAAAGAGATCTGAAAAACCCTTCACTATATGAACCGAACTTTGTTGATTCTAGATCTCTGGACAATGCATTTTATACTCAGCAGATTTCTGGCAAAAACCCTGAGAGTAAATAAAATTGCCTTGAAAAATTTCTCAAAAATCTGTCGTTCGGAGTCTCTCTCGCCACTAATGTATACATACATAATTGGTCATTACAACCCTTCAGTCAGGATTTCGACCTATCTTCTCAAAAATTAATGCACACAACATAAGTGGTGTGAGAAGCTAGGTTGTAATCCTCACTAAAGTATTGTAATAACCAATTATGTATGCATGTATGTATGTATAGAATAAGACTTTAATTTTATAATTGAGTTCAATTTACTTTATAAAACTCAATTAATAAATTACGCAACTCTTACTAATGTAACCTCGTGTGAAGTATATTCAACGTGAACAGCAATGACCACAAAATTAGTGGGCAGAAGTGGGAGGTAATGGGTTAATAAACAGATTTAATAATTCAGTTTAAAAATATGCAATTAAAATGTATGTGTGAACAGGCTCTTACATAGCTAACGATAACAACGAACATGGAGATCGGTTTTCAACCAAACAAAAGCTGTCAACGATGTATTGTTAGAATATTTGGTCAGTAAATATTGAATGCTCTTGGATAAGGACAGTTGTTGGCTACCTTCACACCAAAGCTCGTAGAAGAAACTTGGTTAAGTCCCAATGTTAAGAGCAATAGGTCTTAATCCGGACTGAAGGATTGTAACGACCAATTGGGTCATCTAAAGTAAGTGATATTTACACTCCTTCAATATGTTAGGAAATAATGTCAGAAAGACAATGTAAAATACTTGAACATTTTTATGACACCTGTTAGCGTGACAGGACTTAACATACCCTTTCCAACTGTGCTATTTTCCAACAGGAACTTACGAACTTTGAGAAGTGATAACTTCAAATTAGTTATCATTCATACAATCTGTTTCGTCCATTCACTATGGACAAACATAAACAACGATGTGTTTGTTAAACGGGTTCTGCAGCAGTTGACAATTGAACGTAATTTTTTGAAATTTCGAAAGGTCGTTGTTTAATTTGCGATGATACTAATCCACAGGAGATTCAAGAGCATCTAATGTATCCTGTAAAACCTACTTTTTGGTATTGATTTGAAGCTGGCGGCATCATTAGCCCATATTTCTTCGATAACGGCTCATCACTGTCAATGGCGAGTACTGTAGTTCGATGATTACCGATTTATTGTGGCTTTAATTGAATGATATGGACTCCATTGGATATTTGGCACAAGCGATTTGAGGGGTGTGGTCATCATCTCTTGTCTAAGTAATGTAAACTAGCCACTAAGATCATGCGTTTTAACCCTACAGATGTATGGTATACGCATAGCTCACAAACCACAGTGGTCTTTAAAATCAATATAACTTAAGACTTCGGTCAAAAGTAGTCTGATTTAAACGCCAGAGTTATGGAAAATTGGACACACACAGAAGATCCGCTTGATGTTATTTTGTGATCATAATTGGAATCATGGAATCTTTCAAACTAATAAAACGATATCTCCCACGCACTTTGTTTTATTTACAGTTAAAGATAGGAAGCATTTGGAATCCGTCGTAGTCTAGTAGGTAGTGTGTTGGTTTATTAGACGTAAAGCCCGGGTTCGTATCCCAGGTCAGGCATCAAAACGAAATATGGAAAAAAAATATTTCTTCGGCGATTTCCTCTCAACAGATTTCTGGCAAAAACTCTGAGAGTAAATAAACCTGCCATGAAAAAGTTTCTCAAAAATCTGTCGTTCGGAGTCGACGTTAAACTGTAGGGCCCGCCACTCACGTATAAAATTAACGCACACAATATAAGTGGTGTCAGAAGCTAGGCCGTAATCCTGACTGAAGGGTTGTAATTGCCAATTATGTATGTACATATGTATGTATGGATATGAAGCATTTAAACAAGACCTTATATTACATAACACAGGCCCACAAGGTTTTAATCCCGACTATACTTTTTCAAAAGTGAGGCATTTCCAACAAGACGAACTTCCTCTCAACTCTAAGAGAAAATGAAATTGCCATGAATAGTCTCCCAAAAATATGTCGTTCGGAGTCGACTTTAAACTGCCACTCATGTATAAAATTAACACACACAACAGAAGTAGTGTGAGAAACTAGGTCGTAATCCTGACTGAAGGATTGCAATGATCAATTGTGTATGTACATATGTATGTATGCATAGTTTTTTAAAGGCTTTTGATGCACTAAATCTGAATTCAATTTTGGAATTACTCCATGAATTACTCGGAATTGAAAAGGTGCAAAAATAGGTTTCATGCTATATTCGAGTAGTTCACTTGCCGACAAGATTTTTAGGCCAGAAACCAGGCCATTGTTTTCTATTGCTTTTCGATGTGTTGCATCTTAATTCAACATCAGAATTAATTCATCACGATAGGTTCACGAGATATCCAAACCTAAAGCCTTTCATAATTCGCAAATACTTTTTAGCGTCATAAGAAAACAATGTACACGATATGGGCGTATCGCTTGCTGAATGGAATTGTTATGATTTTGAAGTTTAAATTTCTAATGAAAAATAAATGAGAAAAAAATTCCCTCTCTATAAAAAAAAAAGAAAACAAATTAATAAAAATCAATTATGCTTTCGTTTATGACTGATTATTGATTTCTGATTGCGATCGGCTTTTATAGTATCTTGACAAATACTTAATTGGCTATTAATCGCTACGCTTTGCCTTCTGCCCCATCAATGTTTAATTTTAACCATTCGTTAGACATCCAAAATTCGATTAAACAATTTGAAAAAAGTTCAACAAATTTTTTTCCCAAAAACCATACATTTTTTATCTTCAAATAAAAAAATAAATTGATAAGGCAAGGCTGTATAGGAAGGAAGGCAAGAGGTGCATCGACTACAATTGTTTTTTTTTTTTTGTTTTTAATTGTTTTATGAAACAAATTTAAAAACAAAACAAATAATCACCGCAAAATAAACGAATGGAAACGACAACAGACAGAATAGAAAATCGTTTTTCTTCTCAATTATTTAAATTCCTATAAAAGATTAAACGCTCCAGGGTTGTAAGACCACAAGCAAATTAGTTTGCAAACATTGAATACAAAATGAATCGCTGGTTATTACTAGTTGGCTGTCTAGCTCTGTTAAGTGTGGGAAAGGCAAATCCATTTGGAGAACAATTTGCTGCCCGCTACGATGACTTTAAGGTCTATCGGGTCAACATTAAAACGGAAGAGCAATTTAAGGAATTCAGAACCTTGGGCAATCATTTACCGGTAAGAGGCACTACTTTTACACTCATTTAAGCAATAAAAATTATTTTTACGTTTATTCACTATGATCCGCAATAGTTGCGCTATTTAACTGAACTTAAGGGCGCTGGTTTCAAACATGATATCGTTATCGATCCAGCCCATCAAGTTCAATTGGAAAATCAAATGAAATTTTTTGAATTGGACTCTGAATGCATAATTGAGGATTTACAAAGGTGGGTTAAAACCGTCCTCTCCATTTCCTATTACAAACATATTAATAACACCCGTTTCACATTTTAGTGTCATTGAAATGTCTCAGATTAATGCCTTCGGACGTTCGAAACCAGAAATGAATTGGGAGCAGTATCAGCATTTAGACACTATTTACGATTGGTTAGATGGTATCACCAAAGCAAATTCTAAAATTGTTACTCCCTACACTATTGGTTATTCATACGAGGGACGTCCCATTAAAGCCGTAAAAATTTCCTTTAAGCCTGGAAATAAAGCCATTTTTATTGAATCCAATATTCATGCCATTGAATGGATTTCCTCAGCCACCTCCACTTGTTTCTTTAATAGTTTACTCACCTCTAAGGATAAGCAAATTAGAAATCTTTTGAAGCATTACGATTGGATTTTTGTGCCCGTTTTGAATCCCGATGGCTTTGAATATTCCCATACGGTAGAGCGTTTATGGCGTAAGAATCGTAAACCCACTGGTTTCAGTAATTCCTCGGGAATCTGTTATGGTGTCGATATGAATCGTAATTTCGGTTTCGAATGGGGTGGTAAGTTGTTTCTATTCTGTTCCATTTTGTATACAAATTACCCAGAATATTATATTTTTACCGATAGCGGTTGGCTATAATTTTGATGTGCCTTGTGATCATTGGTATGGTGGCGCCGAAAGTGATTCAGAACCGGAAGTTATCGCTTTGCAAGAGTTCGTCAATAGTTTTGATTCGGATTATATACGCGTGTATTTGGCTGTGCATTGTTTTGGCAATTGGGTGTTGCTACCATATGGTCATAGTACCGTTGAATTCCCACCAAATTACGAGCAAATGATGAGAATTTCTGAAAAGTTTGCTGAAGCTGCTCGCGTCAAATACGGTACAGAGTTTTTAAGCGGCGCTAGTGGTGTATTAAACTGTGAGTTTTAAAAGAGTTCACTTGCAGTCGAACGGTTTTTTTAATTTATTTATTTTTTCTTTTGTATTTAAAGATCCTGTATCGGGATCGTCTAAAGATTGGGCCTATGGTGCTAAGAATATACCCTACACAGCCACAATAGAATTACGTGATAATGGTAAATATGGCTTCTTCCTGCCAGCTGCCCAGATTAAGGAAGTATGTGCTGAATTTACTGATGGTCTAATCGCTCTAGTACAACAAGCTCAAGCAGAGGGTTTATTCGATAAGTCTACTCAATCGAAAAAATGTTTAAAATTTTAAAATTTGTAAACCTGTAATGAAAGGCGATCGATTCAATCTAGATCGTGTATAAAATAAAATCTATTTTTTGTTCATACTAAGTTTTCTTGTTTTATGAATTATTGGGGCTTGTTTAGAACTTCTTTACTGCGTAGTATTTTTCTATTGTTTTTTGTAACCAATCGTGTGATTTGAACAAAATCTATTTGATATCTAAGGACTGTGATTGCAGGAGGTCTTCACACTGTGTATCGTATATATTTTTTTAATCTTTATTATAAGAAGTGTGTTAAGTTTATTAATTTATTTTAACGATATCTTATGATAAAACTTGCTATTGCAATGTTATCTTTACTAATTTCTCTAAATAGCAATTGAGGAACTAAGAAACAAGAATACCAATAAATTTATTTGGTGTAGGTCGTTATCTGAATTCGTGTGTGAGGCAATAACTATCATAAATGAAAACTTGATCTTCAAACCAGAATGGAAAGTTTCAAAAGAATGTTACAAACATGTCACCGACTACATGTGGTTCCAACAGAATGGCGCTACTTGCCATACAACACAAGCGATTTGAGGACATGCTCATCTAACGTGGAATTGATGTAAACTGACCACCAAGTTCATACGTTTTGACTCCGTTTCCTTTTTCTTGTGGGGTTTTTTTAATAACTGGTGTATGCCACAAACCAATGGTGGTTCTTAATGCCAACGGTCAAATTCTCTCTGATTTATGCGCTAAATTTATGGAAAGTTCGATATTCCAGATGCTCTCTGCCGAGACACAAGATGGCATCAATAGGTCCTTCAAACGAACAAAAAATTTCGACGATTTCTCACCCACACTTTTTTATTTCAATTTTAATATTGGAAACTCCTCTATTTCCAATTAAAATCGCCATGGTCTGATAGGTAGAGCGTTGGCTTATTAAACGAGACCCTGCGCAAACAATTCTTTTCGGTGACTTCGATCTTTTGGCCTAATCCGTATTTCGAGTTAAAATTTGTGCACACTAGGTGGTGTTACAATCGTGAGATTTTGATTCATAGTTGTTGAGAACGCGTTTCAATAATTGATACTAGCAGAGACCATATTTTTACAGATAAAAATGCATGTCAGAAGGCAAAAATGACAGTGTAACAGCCAATAATATTTAAATTATTTTTTTTGATGAAAAATAAATACCACGCTCTGTAAGGCCATTATAAAAAGTTTTTAGTAAATTGCTGCGATTGAAGCACACCTTCGATGTTTCAGGAGTTAAAGATTCTTATAAATGCACAGTATACTTTATACATATATATTTTTAAATAAAACGGGAGACTGGTGACGAAAAATAGGTCCTCATAGCAACGTGAACTGTTGAAAACGTTGGATAAAGGTTAGATAGGTTTTATTGTGCGACTGGCAGCTATGTCAGGAATTACCAGGAATAAGTTGCTTCGCTTGCTTAAACTAATACCTATTCTATCTATAATTTAACAGAATGAAGTCTTTGATCAATAGAAGAGGGACAAATAGCGTTTCAATTGAGACCAACTCCAGACCACGTACATATACTTTACAGTCAGTAGTTGATGCCAAGTGTGCAATATAAATTTTTTCATAATAAAAATAAGAGAATCTTCTTTTAAAAAAGCACCAAATGAAATAACAAAGTGACGCGTATTATGATAAACTATTAATCTTTAGTGTCATGAGAAAGTTAATAATTTTTATTACGACATTTAATATTACAAACTACAGATACAAAGTATTTTATTTTTGTTGAATTAATACACAACAAAACTAAGAACATTTGTTCGAAAAATGCAGGCTTCCTATATAAAGTATATACTATTTACAGTATATAAAGTATGGTTGAGGTGTATGGCGATAGGTAAGAAATCATGGACCTCCTCTTCAATCTATCTACCTACCAAAGACCACGAAACAGTCCGAAATCCGACTGTAACTTTCGATTAAGAATGATGAACTCTCCTTATCTCTGATAAGATATTGAACAGCCATGTAATAAAAAGGGACAATAAAAATAGTACCAGCTGTCCTAAGAATAGATAACCTGAGAACTTTACTATCAGATCGAAACAGTTTTTATGAGAAATGAACAGAGGATATTGATAGTAAGACAGCTACCTGTATAATCACATTCATATGGTATCCTCAATATCCTGTAATATATAAACAGAGATTACTCCAAGTTTTCAATTCAAATAATCTTCCCTACTTAACTGATCATTTCAGGCCTAGGACCTAGTTTCTAACACCACCCATGTTGTATGTGGCGGGACCTACAGTTTAAAGTCGACTCTGAACGACTGATTTTTGATGAACTTTTCATGGCAATTTTATTTACTCTTGTGCTGCTGAAGAAGCACTGGATCTTGATTGAACTTTCTTGATATCTTGGGTTAAATCTAAAATAAAATAAATAAATAATCCACATACTCCTCACGTGCTGAAAATTTTTTAACTTTAAAATAATCGTCAACAAAAGGTCGATATTACTAAGTAAACATTATAAACTCTGTCTACATAAATGACTGCCCTTTGGAGTGAATAGGCGTCAACAACCCACACGTGCCTATAAAATGATTAACTGACCAATTAATTGTTTACGATTGAAAACATTATGAAAACAAAACATAAAATAAATAAAGATACCGACCATAACAACAAATAATTAATAAAATTTTCTTTTATTAGTTGCTATTAAGAAATAAAAACATAATTTGCTAACTAATATGGTACGTACTTTATTCAAAGGTACCTATCTATCTAATGCTATACGGAAAAGTTTCGTTTAATGACATAAAAACTTAATGACTTAACTCTCTTGATATCCAAAAATTGGTCAAACAATCAAACCGATTCAGACAAAACATAAAATTCTAAAATAAGAAATGAGTGATAAGACTGATTAGAAAATAAAGCGAATGAAACGAATGTCGACGAATTTCTATAAAATACTCAATGCGAAAGGGTTTTAGCAACATTAGCAAGCTGCTTGCCAAACACTGAATACAAAATGAATCGCTGGTTATTACTGATTGGGTGTTTGGCACTGTTGAGTGTGGGAGAGGCAAATCCATTTGGAGAACAATTTGCTGCCCGATACGATGACTTCAAAGTCTACCGCGTTAACATTAAAACCGAAGAGCAATTTAAGGAATTCAGAACCTTGGGCAATCATTTACCGGTAAGTGTCAATACTTTCAGACTTATTTAAGCAAAAAAAAAATTATTTTTACGTTTATTCACTATGATCCGCAATAGTTGAGCTATTTAACTGAACTTAAGGGCCCTGGTTTCAAACATGATATCGTTATCGATCCAGCCCATCAAGTTCAATTGGAAAATCAAATGAAATTTTTAGAATTGGACTCTGAATGTGTCATTGATGATTTACAAAGGTGGGTGAGATTTATCCTCTCCATTTCCTATTACAAACATATTACTGATATTAATTTAACATTTCAGTGTTATTGAAATGTCTCAGACCAATGTCTTGGGGCGTTCGAAGCCAGAAATGAATTGGGAGCAGTATCAGCATTTAGACACCATTTACGATTGGTTAGATGGTATCACCGAAGCAAATTCCGAAATTATTACTCCCTACACTATTGGTTATTCATACGAGGGACGTCCCATTAAAGCCGTGAAAATTTCTGCTAAAGCTGGAAATAAAGCCATTTTTATCGAATCCAATATTCACGCCATTGAATGGATTTCTTCAGCCACCTCTACTTGTTTCTTCAATACTTTACTCACGTCTCAGGATGAGCAAATTAAAAATCTTTTGGAGAATTACGACTGGATTTTTGTGCCCATTTTGAATCCTGATGGCTTTGAATATTCCCACAAAGTAAATCGTTTATGGCGTAAGAATCGTAAACCCACTGGTTTCAGTAATTCCTCAGGAATCTGTTATGGTGTCGATATGAATCGCAATTTCGGTTATGAATGGGGTGGTAAGTTGTTTCTATTATGTTCTGCTTTGTATACATTTGTCCTAAATATTATATTTTTATACGTAGAATCCGGCTATAATATCGATGTACCTTGTGATCATTGGTATGGTGGCGCTGAAAGTGATTCAGAACCAGAAATTATCGCTTTGCAAGAGTTTGTCAATAGTTTTGATTCGGAGTACATACGCACCTATTTGGCTGTGCATTGTTTTGGCAATTACCTTCTGTTGCCATATGGTCATACCAGCGTTGAATTCCCACCAAATTATGACCAAATGATGAGAATTTCTGAAAAGTTTGCGGAAGCAGCTCGCGTCAAATACGGCACAGAGTTTTTAAGCGGTGCTAGTGGTTTATTAAACTGTGAGTTTTAAAGAGTTCACTTGAAGTTGAATGTTGTTAATATTTAAATTTTCGATTTAGATCCTGTATCGGGTTCAGCTAAGGATTGGGCCTATGGTGTTAAGAATATACCCTATACAGCCACAGTTGAGTTACGAGATGATGGTAAATATGGCTTCTTCCTGCCAGCTGCCCAGATTAAGGAAGTCTGTGCTGAATTTACTGATGGTCTGATCGCTCTAGTAGCCCAAGCCCAAGAAGAGGGTTTATTCGATTAGTCTAATCAAATGGAAAATATTTAAGATGTTTGGGAACTTTCAGTTGAAAGCGATCGATTCATAAAATAAACGAATTTTTTCCAAAACTTTAAATGAAAATTCTTTCCATTAACAAAATCTGTTCAGAATTAAATGTTAAAAATATGAAATTTCAGGAAAATATGGTCAGTTAATTCGGAAACTCTGATAATCTAATTAAGAGTCTAAGAGAGAAGGCTTCTAGCGACCATTACGTTGTTTTCCAATTTCACTGCGAACCAAACCCCAAAAGCGAGATATCATCTCAATTGGTTTCTTCTCTTAAATGAGACGGAGTGCAGGCTCCGTTTGGAGAAGGGTTAAAGCACATGCTGCATTTTGTGTAATTGTGTTGCGTTGATTAGCACTGCTTGAACGTTTTCAATCGTTGTCAAATGAATCCGAGGGATCTATTTGGAGATTGAACGGACATTAGTCGAATTGAGGTTTATTGGATCCTATTGAATGAATTGTATTGCTAATTATGCAAGTGATCATGTGGACAGCAATGATCTTTTGCACCAAAATAATCAAGGTAATCGCAATGTCTTCTTGACAGTCTTTGATTGCTTTGTCGCCTTCACAATACTGTTTGTGTTCGATATTCATATGAGAAATAATACCACAATTGTAGGCGAATGTATCAAATTAACGATGTTAGACAATGTAAAATTTGTACAAAGAAGAAGATAGAAGTACTTTCTTTCATAAAAAAGGTATGATTATATTTTGAATCTGAAAAGAAAGTACCTTAGGCAGAAAGTACCTTACGGAGGAAGTATGTATGGCCTGAAACAGAATGAAGTAGTTGTAGTAGAAGCTGAAGCTAACGACGTAGGGTGCAACGTAGCACGAAAAAATGTGAACAGAATAGTGAAACTTCTTTATAACGTTGCCAAATAACCTTTTCAAAAACTTACGCAATAATTCAAGAAAATTATGTCTATTTTCTAGCAAAATGCATGAATATTATAGAAAAAATTAGATACAGTGTAGTTAAAAAAAATTATGATTTCTTCAGTGACTTTAATGTGCGCCTGAAAATATTTTGAATCAAATATGAATCAGTATTTAATAAGAATATTTTAATATTTCAAGTTTGTGAACATAAGCATAAAAAATAATTCATTTTAAAGTGGTACTTTTTTCTTTTAATACTTTTTACTACCGGAAAAAGGCGATAAGTATCAAGGGGAATAAAACGCCTTCCAAGTAAACTTTAAATTGGAACGCCGTGTTCTTATAAGTTTGTTAGCCTATGAAATACTAGATGACGTTAGTCACTTTTTATGAACAGTATTGCCAGATTTAACAATTTTAACTTAAATTTTCTATTAATTATTTACCAACAAACTTTTCTATTTAATACTCGTTTCCAAAAGGTGTAGCATGCATACATATGTACATAAATAATTGGCCATTACAACCCTTTCGTCAGGATTATGACCTAGTTTCTCAAAAAAAAAAGATTTAGCAGTAGTGGAATATCTGTTATTTCCCTAAAAAATTTTGTCATTATTTTATTCTGTACAGTAGTTTTCCGATTTAACGAACAATCGATACAGTGAACATCGTATTTAACGAACACCGAAATTTTTTTTATTGAGTAGCTCACATGACGAACAGTAATTTTATTTTCAGGAGCCAAAAATAATACACAACGATGTCATTAAACATTTCGAAATTTCTATTAAATGGCCTCAACAAAACAAAATTAATAGATCAAAATAATTGTTTGTAAAGTTAGCTCCGAAAGTAATACTCCTTTTCTTTTACAGTGAATGTTAGGTTAACAGAGACTGTTATTTTCACAGAGACTTTTAAGTTAACATAATTGATAATTTTGGAAAAGTGAAGAAAGAAAATCGATTAAAAATCACAAAAAATAGTGGTAAATTGGAGAAAAATTAAAGGAAGACGAAGATAAATTTTCGAATTTTAGAAAAAAAAAAAAGAAGAAAAAATATGAAAATAACTATTTGCCTATTGGAGGTAATTGAGTTGTGTAATATAAGTATGTTTACCAAATATGCCTTCCATAAACAGGGCAGCATTCGTTAAAATTAAATAAGGTAGGTTGGATAGCTATTATATCAAGGATTCCAAAACAAATTCCGCCCTTATAGGTGTTACTTATGACCGGAAATATAGGCGATGAAGCTCAGCAAATTAGAAAAAAAAAAACCAAAGTGCTCTATATAAACCGGGAAAAATCGGCTACAAATGGACACAGATAGAAATGGGCCTAGTAGGCTGGATAGCCATAGTTCTAAGATTTCCAAAACGGGTTTCCTTAGGGTCGGGCGTTACTTGGGACTAGAAATAAAGGCGTCGAAGTTAATTGTTTTCTTCAAATGAGCAAGGGAAAGTTCTTTGCACTCTTTGTCGATGGCTTTAATTTTTTGTGAGATGACTTGCAGTTTTTGGTTGATGTCTTGCACTTTTTTGGTTGATGACTTGCATTTTTTGGTCGTTGACTTTTTTGTCATCGTTCGTCGTTTTTTTTTTTTTGGTCGATGGCTTGCATTTTTTTGGTCTTGCAATCTTTGTTGATGATAAAAATATTAGCTTCAGTGCCTATATTAGCTTCATCACTGATACCTCCGGTGAATCAAAAACAATATTTCGAAAGCATCCAGCAAAGTAGGTCCATATCCCCAAAAATTTCAATTTTAATCCGATTTTGACCGATTTATATACAGAACACGTTCTAAATTTAGTTAAAATTTGGCAAAAACTATGGAATTGAAGTCCTAACGAAAGAAAATTTCAAAAGAAGAAATCAATAGAAAGGTCGTATTCAACATTCGTTTGTAAAGTCGAGAAATAAAAAAAAATTATCTTTCTACTCCTCGATAAGGTAGAAAAATATGAAGTCTATGATACGATATGAAGTCTATAGCATGAAAAAATTACAAATATATTGTAGTTTTTCTTTTTTAATCTGAAAAAAAGTTTAGTATCTCTGGCTAAGGCATCTGTTAACTTGTTTTGAATGAAGAACAAGAAGCATGTTGTGCAGAATGTTAAGTGGCCGTTTAACATTTTTTCACTGTGATAGAAATGTGACTGCATATTGAGTAAATAGGGGAATAAATACTTAAAACATAAATAATTGTTTCTAATCTAAATTACCGCTAGAATACGGGCACTTGAGTTAAACACTTTTTTTGTGTGTATTATCAGTGATATTGGGTCGCAAGTATCTTTTCCATTTGCAAAATATAATAAAAAAAAGTACACCCAAACCTTTTTTTACACGGTAGATACGTTCCAGTGAATACCGTGTAAAAAAAACGCGTAAAAAAAGACAAAGATTATGTATGTATGTAAGTGTATAAACAAACTGAAAAGATATACATAGGATTGATGCAGCAGCCTATATATGCCTATAAAATTGAATAACTTTATAAATACGCACAGATTTAGTTCAATAGTATACACAGAGTTTTTATTTTATTTCATTTTATGATTATACAAAAATAAAGAAAAAACTTAAAAATTCTCTTGCATTTATAAAAATAAAATTAGTTATCAAACTCTTAAGACAATTAGGAACGGAATTATTTTCAATAAAAATTTTTTTTATTTCATTCGGAGTCAGTTTCTGATAGCAAGCGCATTCTCTTTTGCTGGGGTGGTTCAATATCAGTCTCGTCAGAAGAAATACTTATTACTTCTACATCTTCAGAAGCTGCTTCTGGCACTGATTTATTTTTTTTAACAGCAAATTCTGTTATAGTGCGTTGTGATCCAACTTGGGAAAGCTCTTTATAGAGCTCTCTGTGTCTAGCCATACATGTTTGTAGGTCTGATTGTAATTTCACAGCTCTTTCAATTATGTTATCACATGTCAAAAAGTGTTCTGCCAACTTATTTGCCATTTGAAGGCCGTCAAGTATCAACTTAGCAGTTATTGGAATTTGAATTTCACTCTCATCAGTTTCGACATTTTGATCTTCATTTCCCATCGCAACATTCCAATATCTCTTCATTTAGAGCTTTATCAACAATTATTTCGTTTATATCTTCAATGTTAAGATTATCAAACCCTTCACCTCCAACTTTTCGCGCTAAATTAATTATATCTGCATACACTTCACCACCTGAATTATCATTCGCACAAGTGTCTTTGCCTTTGACACATTCTGGCCAAATGCTCTTCCAACAGGCATTTAAAGTTGATGGTTTTATTTCTGAAAAGGCTAAAGCAGCATGCTTTATGCAATCCATAATCGAAAATTTCTTCCATGCGTCAATAACTGTAGTGTTAGCATCACTTTCTATTTCATTTAAAATGTACTGAAAAGATCTCTTAATATAAAAAAAAAGATGGTAAATTTGTTAAAAAAAAATACCGTGTTTTTTCAAATTCGCGTAAAAAAAAAAACGTGTAAAAACAGGTTTGGGTGTATATAAACTGGGTGTACTGGGTGTTTGTATAAAATAGTTAAAAAGATAGCCGATTATAAAGTTAAGAATCGGAGAAATTCCACAGTTAAATTCAGTAGCAATTTAGGGATTAAGGTGACAAGTATACTTTCATTTTAAACGGCGATAATGTTAACGAATAATTGAAATTAATTTGCTATACTCTATCACATAAAGTCGCTGGTGCCTCTTCGGATCCCTGTTCGGAAACTTATGCTGGCCCTTATGCGGAATCTGATCCAGAAATTAAGCAAATGGTGTAATACATCAATAATAGCATACCAGAGGATACCATCAAAATTTATATTTCTTTACACTCTTATGGCCAATACGTACTATCACCTTGGCGCCACACCGATACTGAATTCCCCGAACATTATGAACAAATGATGCATGTTGCCAAGGGTTATGCCGATGCTTTGCGTCGTCGCTATAATACTGTATTCACTTATGGCTCTAGTGCCACTACTTTATGTAAGTACAAGCGTTTAATTGATTACCGTTACCGTACCATTTTATGATTTTATTCCATATTTGTTTAGATAAAGTATCTGGTTCCGGTAAAGAGTAGGCCCATGGTGTTAAGGGTATTCCTATCCCATATACGAATTACGTGATAAGGGTGAATATGGTTTCATTTTGCCACCAGAAATGATTCTAGCGGTAGCCAAAGAAGTCTTGGATGGTTTCGTTGACATGATTAATGCTGCCAAAGAAATAGACATTGTTTAGTTATGTTGCCAGATTGGTTCAGTTTTTAATTTAAGCTTGAAAACATTAACTGATAATAAAGGGCTATCCATTTCGTGGTTTCAAAAGTATGGGACTGGAATTCGACTTCTGTCAAACTAAGTTGTGAAACCAATTTTTTTCTTTTCAGTTGAAAGTCTGACATTGACGAAAATGGATCGCTTAACTATCACACAATGCATAAAAATTATCAAAACCTACTACAAAAATGGTGATTCTGCCACAGCACATTTCACACTCGGTGGGTATGTTAATAAACAAAATTGTTGTATTTGGGGTTCTGAGAATCCTCAAGTAATTGAAGAGAATTGAGATAATTCGAAAACGACGATAGAACGACTGTCACCGTCAATTCGGAGCGTTATGGTCATATGATAACCGACCTTTTTTTGCCTGCTATTGAAATTCTTCAAGATGTGGTTTCAACAAGATGGTGCCACATGCCACACAACTCGAGCGAATATGGCTTTATTGCAAGAAACATTTCCTGGCCGCGTAATTTCTCGTCGTGGCGATATCAACTGGCCACCAAGATCATGCGATTTGACACCATTAGACTTTTTATTGTGGGGCTACGCGAAAGACCGTATTTATGCAGATAAACCTTCAACTCTTGAGCACTTAAAAACCAACATTCGTCAAGTTATGGCTGAGATACCGCCCAGTATGTGTCAAAAAGTAGTCGAAAATTACCTCAAAAGAATCAATGCTTGCAACACTTCGCGTGGAGGTCATTTAAATGACGTAGTGTTTCACACATAATGTCGACGTTCAAACTTTACAATAAAAAAGAAATATCATGAAAAAAATATTTTATATGTGTTTTATTTACGTTTACTTTTGAAACCACGAAATGGATAACCGGATACAAGGCAGATATGTGTATTGTTTTAATGAAACTTTTTTTTATTCTAAGTCTGTTTTTAATTATGATTTGTGTCATATGTTCGTACGCAGGTACAAGTTATATGATATACTCCAGCCGTAAAATTTTTAAATATTTTTTCCAATAAGTCTGGCCATAATGCACGAATTTTTAATTGAAGGTTGACTTTCAACGCTTCAAAAGTTGATAGTTTGTCGGCATAAACCAATGACTTACCATAGTCCCATAAAAATTAATTCGGAAGCGTTAAATGTATTCTTAATAATACTTCAGGAAAGAATGATGCAGAGTCTGCAATAAGTCGATTGCTAAGCATCTTTTATGTTTAGTTTGGCCACCTTGTTGGAACTAAATATTCTCGATGCTTAACCAATTAATTTTTCACATAAATACATACACAATTGATCATTACAACCCTTCAATCAGGATTACGACTTAGCTTCGCACACCACTTCTGTTGTGGTGTGTAAAATTAATGAGTGCTGGGACCTACAGTTTAATGTCGACTCCGAACAACAGATTTTTGAGAAACTTTTCATGGCAATTTTAATTAATAACCCTCAGAGTTTTTGCCAGAAACCTGCTGAGAGAATGTCACGGAAGAAATATTTTTCTTTTATTTCATTTCGTTGGAGATGTCTGACCTAGGGTTTGAACCGTGGCCTCATGTCTAATAAGCCAACAACACTCTACCTACTAGACTTTTTGGAAACAAAAATTCAATCAGCATGACTCGAAAGCGTTCGGTATTTCAAGTAACGGCAGTTCCATGCTCATTTCGAAAGAAATATGTAAGTATGCATGATGTTGCCAGCATATATGTAAATCAATTTTAAAGAATAAGAAGTAATCTCTTAAACGCTTGAGGGTTGTCCTTGGTCCAAATATGTCAATTTTGCTTATTAACATGGCCATGTGGCCAGAAATGAGCATCATTATTAAACTCAATTCTTTGCTAAAAATCCGCCTCATTTTGCTAGTTTCAAATGGGCTTAATCAACTAAAATACCTCGCTAACGTTGATCAATTAGCTTCAATACTTCTACGATCTGTATTTCATTGACATGTATGCCAAGATCACCATCATCCTCTACAAAAAATAGTAATCTGTACTGGAAAAGGGTCTGGCTCTTGGTGGAAAAACTAACCTCGTATTAAAGCAGCTGCTCTTGAGAGGGAGTAGCGCTTAATCAAGAAATTTCCACGCTACTACATCCAATAATATTAAGCGCTGTTTAACTGTGACGATCTCTGATCGTTCAGGTCTATTATCCACGGTCCAAGTAATATTTAAAAAAATTATAATTTTTTTCTTTTTTTGTTTTTCTCCTAATTTTTAATGCATCATTGTTTTAAATAATATTGCACGAGCTTGAATATATTATTTTGCATCTGTTCTAAAAAACAATAACTTTCTATTTGAAATGACAGCCAAAACCGATTTTGGAGTTTGGAAGTTTTATAAGTACATATTGGGTGAATTCATTTTTGTTAACCCCTTAAGGAATATGATTCATTTTAGCTTTTTATGATACAAAAAATTGCCATAGTCTAGTAGGTAGTGTGTGAGCTTAATAGACCCGAACCCGTGGTTTAAACCTCAGGTAAGACATCTTGAACGAAACGAAATGTAAAAATTTTTGCAGCAGTCTTCTGGCAAAATCTTTGAGAATAAATAAAATTGCCATGAAAAGTATTACAAAAATCTGTCGTTTAGAGTCGACTTTAAACTGTAGGTCTTGCTACTCATGTATAAAAGTAACACACACAATATGGGTGGTGTGAGAAGCTCCGTTGTAATCCTGGCTAAAGAGTTGTAATGACCAATTTAGTAAGAAACATAAGTAAAATATAAAAAATAGCACAAGGAACCGTTTAATGTTCAAGGTTTCTTAGAAAGGCAATATTTTTCTGATTGATCGATTGCTTCGGGCTCATACTCCATTTGAGGCAGTGCATATACATCAGGATGATTCAAATAATTATGACCTATGGGCTGACTGTCTGTGCAGGCAGAATGAATGGCATGCGTTGTTAGGATACATAACATACATAATTGGTCATTACAATCCTTCAGTTAGGATTACGACCTAGCTTCTCACACCGTATGTTGTGGATGAAATATAACTGGCAGGACTTATAGCTTAAAGTGGACGCCTTCTTTTTGCTGAAGAAATATTTTTTTGATATTTCGTTTTTGATCGATGTGACTGACCTGGGGATTGAACCGTGGCCTCACGTCTAATAAGCTAACACACTATCTACTAGGCTACGGCTACTTCAATGCGTTGTTGGAATGTCTTGGGTGAAAAAAAGCCCATACTACGGTGGCGCCAGAGGTTCTGGGGAATTAAGCCCATTGCCGACAAGATTTTTAACCCAAAAACCAGGCCATTGTTTTCTATTGCTTTTCGATGTGTTGCATCTTAATTCAACATCAGAATTATTTCATCAGGATAGGTTCACGAGATATCCAAACCTAAAGTCTTTCATAATTCGCAAATACTTTTTAGCGTCATAAGAAAACAATGTACACGATATGGGCGTATCGCTTGCCGACTGGATTATTTTAAAGCTTAAATTTTTAATGAGAAAAAAATTCCCTCTCTATAAAAAAAAAAAGAAAACAAATTAATAAAAATCAATTATGCTTTCGTTTATGACTGATTATTGATTTCTGATTGCGATACGGCTTTTATAGTATCTTGACAAATACTTAATTGGCTATTAATCGCTACGCTTTGCCTTCTGCCCCATCAATGTTTAATTTTAGCCATTCGTGAGACATCCAAAATTCGATTAAACAATTTGAAAAAAGTTCAAAAATGTTCCCAAATACCATAAATTTTTTTTTATCTTCAAATAAAAAAATAAATTTATAAGGCAAGGCTGTATAGGAAGGAAGGCAAGAGGTGCATCGACTACAATTTTTTTTTTTTTTAGTTTTTAATTGTTTTATGAAACAAATTTAAAAACAAAACAAATAATCACCGCAAAATAAACGAATGGAAACGACAACAGACAGAATAGAAAATCGTTTTTCTTCTCAATTATTTAAATTCCTATAAAAGATTAAACGCTCCAGGGTTGTAAGACCACAAGCAAATTAGTTTGCAAACATTGAATACAAAATGAATCGCTGGTTATTACTAGTTGGCTGTCTAGCTCTGTTAAGTGTGGGAAAGGCAAATCCATTTGGAGAACAATTTGCTGCCCGCTACGATGACTTTAAGGTCTATCGGGTCAACATTAAAACGGAAGAGCAATTTAAGGAATTCAGAACCTTGGGCAATCATTTACCGGTAAGAGGCACTACTTTTACACTCATTTAAGCAATAAAAATTATTTTTACGTTTATTCACTATGATCCGCAATAGTTGCGCTATTTAACTGAACTTAAGGGCGCTGGTTTCAAACATGATATCGTTATCGATCCAGCCCATCAAGTTCAATTGGAAAATCAAATGAAATTTTTTGAATTGGACTCTGAATGCATAATTGAGGATTTACAAAGGTGGGTTAAAACCGTCCTCTCCATTTCCTATTACAAACATATTAATAACACCCGTTTCACATTTTAGTGTCATTGAAATGTCTCAGATTAATGCCTTCGGACGTTCGAAACCAGAAATGAATTGGGAGCAGTATCAGCATTTAGACACTATTTACGATTGGTTAGATGGTATCACCAAAGCAAATTCTAAAATTGTTACTCCCTACACTATTGGTTATTCATACGAGGGACGTCCCATTAAAGCCGTAAAAATTTCCTTTAAGCCTGGAAATAAAGCCATTTTTATTGAATCCAATATTCATGCCATTGAATGGATTTCCTCAGCCACCTCCACTTGTTTCTTTAATAGTTTACTTACCTCTAAGGATAAGCAAATTAGAAATCTTTTGAAGCATTACGATTGGATTTTTGTGCCCGTTTTGAATCCCGATGGCTTTGAATATTCCCATACGGTAGAGCGTTTATGGCGTAAGAATCGTAAACCCACTGGTTTCAGTAATTCCTCGGGAATCTGTTATGGTGTCGATATGAATCGTAATTTCGGTTTCGAATGGGGTGGTAAGTTGTTTCTATTCTGTTCCATTTTGTATACAAATTACCCAGAATATTATATTTTTACCGATAGCGGTTGGCTATAATTTTGATGTGCCTTGTGATCATTGGTATGGTGGTGCCGAAAGTGATTCAGAACCGGAAGTTATCGCTTTGCAAGAGTTCGTCAATAGTTTTGATTCGGATTATATACGCGTTTATTTGGCTGTGCATTGTTTTGGCAATTGGGTGTTGCTACCATATGGTCATAGCACCGTTGAATTCCCACCAAATTACGAGCAAATGATGAGAATTTCTGAAAAGTTTGCTGAAGCTGCTCGAGTCAAATACGGTACGGAGTTTTTAAGCGGCGCTAGTGGTGTATTAAACTGTGAGTTTTAAAAGAGTTCACTTGCAGTCGAACGGTTTTTTTAATTTATTTATTTTTTCTTTTGTATTTAAAGATCCTGTATCGGGATCGTCTAAAGATTGGGCCTATGGTGCTAAGAATATACCCTACACAGCCACAATAGAATTACGTGATAATGGTAAATATGGCTTCTTCCTGCCAGCTGCCCAGATTAAGGAAGTTTGTGCTGAATTTACTGATGGTCTGATCGCTCTAGTACAACAAGCTCAAGCAGAAGGTTTATTCGATAAGTCTACTCAATCGAAAAAATTTTTAAAATTTTAAAATTTGTAAACCTGTAATGAAATGCGATCGATTCAATCGAGATCGTGTATAAAATAAAATCTATTTTTTGTTCATACTAAGTTTTCTTGTTTTATGAATTATTGGGGTTTGTTTAGAACTGCTTTACTGCGTAGTATTTTTCTATGGTTTTTTGTAACCAATCGTGTGATTTGAACAAAATCTGTTTGATATCTAAGGACTGTGATTGCAGGAGGTCTTCACACTGTGTATCGTATATATTTTTTAATCTTTATTATAAGAAGTGTGTTAAGTTTATTAATTTATTTTAACGATATCTTATGATAAAACTTGCTATTGCGATGTTATCGTTACTAATTTCTCTAAATAGCAATTGAGGAACTAAGAAACAAGAATACCAATAAATTTATTTGGTGTAGGTCGTTATTAATATCAATAATCAATAACTATTATAAATGAAAACTTGATCTTCAAACCAGAATGGAAAGTTTCAAAAGAATGTTTCAAACATGTCACCGACAACATACAACACGAGCGATTTGAGGACATGGTCATCTAACGTGGAAGTGCTGTAAGCTGGCCCCTGAGTTCGTACGATTTGACTCCGTTTTCTTTTTCCTGTGGGTGTATTTTAGTTCCTGGTGTATGCCACAAACCAATGGTGGTTCTTAATGTCAACATAGCCCATGCCAACGGTCAAATTCTCTCTGATTTATGCGCTAAAGTTATGGAAAGTTCGATATTCCAGATGCTCTCCGCCCAGACACAATATGACATCAATAGGTCCTTCAAACGAACAAAAAATTTCGACGATTTCTCACCCACACTTTTTTATTTCAATTTTAATATTGGAAACGCCTCTATTTCCAATTAAAATCGCCATGGTCTGATAGGTAGAGCGTTGGCTTATTAAACGAGACCCTGCGAAAACAATTCTTTTCGGTGACTTCCAAAAGATGCCTAATCCGTATTTCGAGTTAAAATTTGTGCACACTAGGTGGCGTTAGAATTGTGAGATTTTGATTCATAGTTATTGAGCACGCGTTTCAATAATTGATACTAGCAGAGGCCATATTTTTACAGATAAAAATGAATGTCAGAAGGCAAAAAATGACAATGTAACAGCCAATAATATTGACATTCTTTTTTATGAAAAATAAGTACCACGCTCTGTAAGGCCATTATCAATCATTTTTAGTAAATTGCTGCCATTTAAGCAAACCTTCGATATTTCAGGAGTTAAAGATTCTTATAAATGGAGAGTATTTTATATTTGTAAATAAAATGGGAGACTGCTGACGAAAAATAGGTCCTATAGCAACGTGAACTGTTGAAAACGTTGGGTAAAGTTAGATAGGTTTTATTGTGCGACAGGCAGCTATGGCAGGAATTACCAGGAATAAGTTGCTTCGCTTGCTTAAACTAATACCTATTCTATCTACAATTTGACAGAATGAAGGATACAATCGCTTACAATCTCTTTGATCAATAGAAGAGGGACAAATAGCGTTTCAATTGAGACCAACACCAGACAACGTACATATACTTCACAGTTAGTAGTTGATACCAATTTCTGAACTATGAGTGCAGGATAAGCATTAAAAGAGTTTTATCAAAACATATCATAATTATTGTTTTATCATAAATGGACGGTTATTAACTATGGCCCGATATCGATACATTATTAATTAATTTATGTCCAATTGTAAAATTTTTATTGAGCGAAACTTTATTGATTTTTATGAGTTTACTTGCACAAAGGCACTAGTACTATTTAAAACACATGTTTTACACTTCCAATCACTGTAGAAGGGGGAGTGCATTTAATTGGTACTAAAAAAACAACATGCAGACACGTCCAAAATTAAACATTTCGTCAATACAAAATTCTGTACTTTTATCGGATCATGAGATATAAAGATTATTTCAACGAACTGGCACGTTTACTTCTTTGTTCTATTAATTGGACTACTTTGTTGAATTAAATGGACTACAACCTGTACTTACATATTTCGAAAATGATAAATTGTGAAAATTTGGAATAAAGAGATCTGAAAAACCCTTCACTATATGAACCGAACTTTGTTGATTCTAGATCTCTGGACAATGCATTTTATACTCAGCAGATTTCTGGCAAAAACCCTGAGTAAATAAAATTGCCCTGAAAAGTTTCTCAAAAATCTGTCGTTCGGAGTCGACTTTAATCTGTAGGTCTCGCCGCTCATGTATACAAAAATTAATAAACACAACATAAGCGGTATGAGAAGCTAGGTTGTAATCCTGACTAAAGTATTGTAATAACCAATTATGTATGCATGTATGTATGTATAGAATAAGACTTTAATTTTATAATTGAGTTCAATTTACTTTATAAAACTCAATTAATAAATTACGCAACTCTTACTAATGTAACCTCGTGTGAAGTATATTCAACGTGAACAGCAATGACCACAAAATTAGTGGGCAGAAGTGGGAGGTAATGGGTTAATAAACAGATTTAATAATTCAGTTTAAAAATATGCAATTAAAATGTATGTGTGAACAGGCTCTTACATAGCTAACGATAACAACGAACATGGAGATCGGTTTTCAACCAAACAAAAGCTGTCAACGATGTATTGTTAGAATATTTGGTCAGTAAATATTGAATGCTCTTGGATAAGGACAGTTGTTGGCTACCTTCACACCAAAGCTCGTAGAAGAAACTTGGTTAAGTCCCAATGTTAAGAGCAATAGGTCTTAATCCGGACTGAAGGATTGTAACGACCAATTGGGTCATCTAAAGTAAGTGATATTTACACTCCTTCAATATGTTAGGAAATAATGTCAGAAAGACAATGTAAAATACTTGAACATTTTTATGACACCTGTTAGCGTGACAGGACTTAACATACCCTTTCCAACTGTGCTATTTTCCAACAGGAACTTACGAACTTTGAGAAGTGATAACTTCAAATTAGTTATCATTCATACAATCTGTTTCGTCCATTCACTATGGACAAACATAAACAACGATGTGTTTGTTAAACGGGTTCTGCAGCAGTTGACAATTGAACGTAATTTTCTTCGAAAGGTCGTTTTCCAACAATATTGTTTAATTTGCGACGATACTAATCCACAGGAGATTCAAGAGCATCTAATGTATCCTGTAAAACCTACTTTTTGGTATTGATTTGAAGCTGGCGGCATCATTAGCCCATATTTCTTCGATAACGGCTCATCACTGTCAATGGCGAGTACTGTAGTTCGATGATTACCAATTTATTGTGGCTTAAATTGAATGACATGGACTCCATTGGATATTTGGCACAAGCGATTTGAGGGGTGTGGTCATCATCTCTTGTCTAAGTAATGTAAACTAGCCACTAAGATCATGCGTTTTAACCCTGCAGATGTATGGTATACGCATAGCTCACAAACCACAGTGGTCTTTAAAATCAATATAACTTAAGACTACGGTCAAAAGCAGTCTGATTTAAACGCCAGAGTTATGGAAAATTGGACACACACAGAAGATCCGCTTGATGTTATTTTGTAATCATAATTGGAATCATGGAATCTTTCAAACTAATAAAATGATATCTCCCACGCACTTTGTTTTTTTTTTTTTTTTTTTTTTTTTATGAAACCAGCACTCAGGGGATGGCCCCTACTCATGCAGTGCATTGTGCAGGTTTTTTAGGAAAGGTGGAAAGGGGGAAGATGCGAACGGCAAGGAAACGAGTTGCTGCTAGGTGACTATAAAATGGCCAGTGCTATACCTTCACCATTAGACAGTCTACAGGCAATCGTCCCCAAGAAGCCCGCAGTTTCTCACACCACTTATGTCGTGTGTGTTAATTTTATACATAATTGGCGGGACCTACAGTTTAAAGTCGACTCCGAACGACAGATTTTTTGAGAAACTGAGAAGAAATCGCCGAAAAAATACTTTTCGTATTATTTTATTTACATTTAAAGATAGGAAGCATTTGGAATCCGTCGTAGTCTAGTAGGTAGTGTGTTGGCTTATTAGACGTAAAGCCCGGGTTCGTATCCCAGGTCAGGCATCAAAACGAAATATGGCGAAAAAAAATATTTCTTCGGCGATTTCCTCTCAGCAGATTTCTGGCAAAAACTCTGAGTGTAAATAAACCTGCCATGAAAAAGTTTCTCAAAAATCTGTCGTTCGGAGTCGATGTTAAACTGTAGGTCCCGCCACTCACGTATAAAATTAACGCACACAATATACGTGGTTTCAGAAGCTAGGCCGTAATCCTGACTGAAGGGTTGTAATGGCCAATTATGTATGTATGTATGTATGGATATGAAGCATTTAAACAAGACCTTATATTACATAACACAGGCCGACATGATTTTAATCCCGACTATACTTTTTCAAAAGTATTTCCAACAAGACGAACTTCCTCTCAGCAGATTTCTGGCAAAAACTCTGAGTGTAAATAAACCTGCCATGAATAGTCTCCCAAAAATATGTCGTTCGGAGTCGACTTTAAACCGCCACTCATGTATAAAATTAACACACACAACAGAAGTGGTGTGAGAAACTAGGTCGTAATCCTGACTGAAGGATTGCAATGATCAATTGTATAGGTATGTATGTAAAAAACTCTTGAAAAAATATTTTTTAAGTTCGCAATGAATTAATAAAATTATGTAATATATTAGAAAAAATTAGTTCTCTTTTCCTGCTGACAAGCCAATGGCTTAGCGGGTTATTTTAACTTTTTGTATTATATTAATGATAAATAAAAATAAAAATAAATAAATAATAAATAAAATAAAAAATAAAAAATAAAAAAAAAAAAATGTATGTATGCATAGTTTTTTAAAGGCTTTTGATGCACTAAATCTGAATTCAATTTTAGAATTACTCCATGAATTACTCGGAACTGAAAAGAGCAAAAATAGGTTGTATACTATATTCGAGTAGTTCACTTGCCGACATGATTTTTAGGTCAGAAACAAGGCCATTGTTTTCTATTGCTTTTCGATGTGTTGCATCTTAATTCAACATCATAATTATCTCATCACGATAGGTTCACGAGATATCCAAACCTAAAGTCTTTCATAATTCGCAAATACTTTTTAGCGTCATAAGAAAACAATATACACGATATAGGCGTATCGCTTGCCGACTGGATTATTTTAAAGTTTAAATTTTTAATGAGAAAAAAAATCCCTCTCTATAAAAAAGCAAACAAATTAATAAAAATCAATTATGCTTTCGTTTATAGCATCTTGACAAATACTTAATTGGCTATTAATCGCTACGCTTTACCTTCTGCCCCATCAATGTTTAATTTTAGCCATCCAAAATTCGATTAAACAATTTGAAAAAAGTTCAAAAAAAAAACATACATTTTTTTTATCTTCAAATAAAAAAATAAATTGATAAGGCTATACAGCCTTACAAAAGGTGCATCGACTACAATTGTTTTTATTTTTTTAATTGTTTTTAATTGTTTTATGAAACAAATTTAAAAACAAAACAAATAATCACCGCAAAATAAACGAATGGAAACGACAACCGACAAAATAGAAAATCGGTTTTCTTCTCAATTATTTAAATTCCTATAAAAGATTAAACGCTCCAGGGTTGTAAGACCACAAGCAAATTAGTTTGCAAACATTGAATACAAAATGAATCGCTGGTTATTACTAGTTGGCTGTCTAGCCCTGTTAAGTGTGGGAAAGGCAAATCCATTTGGAGAACAATTTGCTGCCCGCTACGATGACTTTAAGGTCTATCGGGTCAACATTAAAACCGAAGAGCAATTTAAGGAATTCAGAACCTTGGGCAATCATTTACCGGTAAGAGGCACTACTTTTACACTCATTTAAGCAAGAAAAATAATTTTTACGTTTATTCACTATGATCCGCAATAGTTGCGCTATTTAACTGAACTTAAGGGCGCTGGTTTCAAACATGATATCGTTATCGATCCAGTGCATCAAGTCCAATTGGAAAATCAAATGAAATTTTTAGAATTGGACTCTGAATGCATCATTGATGATTTACAAAGGTGGGTTAAAACCGTCCTCTCCATTTCCTATTACAAACATATTAATAACACTCGTTTCACATTTTAGTGTCATTGAAATGTCTCAGATTAATACCTTCGGACGTTCGAAACCAGAAATGAATTGGGAGCAGTATCAGCATTTAGACACTATTTACGATTGGTTAGATGGTATCACCAAAGCAAATTCTAAAATTGTTACTCCCTACACTATTGGTTATTCATACGAGGGACGTCCCATTAAAGCCGTAAAAATTTCCTTTAAGCCTGGAAATAAAGCCATTTTTATTGAATCCAATATTCATGCCATTGAATGGATTTCTTCAGCCACCTCCACTTGTTTCTTTAATAGTTTACTCACCTCTAAGGATAAGCAAATTAGAAATCTTTTGAAGCATTACGATTGGATTTTTGTGCCCGTTTTGAATCCCGATGGCTTTGAATATTCCCATACGGTAGAGCGTTTATGGCGTAAGAATCGTAAACCCACTGGTTTTAGTAATTCCTCGGGAATCTGTTATGGTGTCGATATGAATCGTAATTTCGGTTTCGAATGGGGTGGTAAGTTGTTTCTATTCTGTTCCATTTTGTATACAAATTACCCAGAATATTATATTTTTACCGATAGCGGTTGGCTATAATTTTGATGTGCCTTGTGATCATTGGTATGGTGGCGCCGAAAGTGATTCAGAACCGGAAGTTATCGCTTTGCAAGAGTTCGTCAATAGTTTTGATTCGGATTATATACGCGTGTATTTGGCTGTGCATTGTTTTGGCAATTGGGTGTTGCTACCATATGGTCATAGCACCGTTGAATTCCCACCAAATTACGAGCAAATGATGAGAATTTCTGAAAAGTTTGCTGAAGCTGCTCGCGTCAAATACGGTACCGAATTTTTAAGCGGCGCTAGTGGTGTATTAAACTGTGAGTTTTAAAAGAGTTCACTTGCAGTCGAACGGTTTTTTTAATTTATTTATTTTTTCTTTTGTATTTAAAGATCCTGTATCGGGATCGTCTAAAGATTGGGCCTATGGTGCTAAGAATATACCCTATACAGCCACAATAGAATTACGTGATAATGGTAAATATGGCTTCTTCCTGCCAGCTGCCCAGATTAAGGAAGTCTGTGCTGAATTTACTGATGGTCTAATCGCCCTAGTAAAACAAGCTCAAGCAGAAGGTTTATTCGATAAGTCTACTCAATCGAAAAAATGTTTAAAATTTTAAAATTTGTAAACCTGTAATGAAAGGCGATCGATTCAATCGAGATCGTGTATAAAATAAAATCTATTTCTTGTTCATACTAAGTTTTCTTGTTTTATGAATTATTGGGGCTTGTTTAGAACTTCTTTGCTGCGTAGTATTTTTCTATTTTTTTTGTAATCAATCGTGTGATTTGAACAAAATCTATTTGATATCTAAGGACTGTGATTGCAGGAGGTCTTCACACTGTGTATCGTATATATTTTTTTAATCTTTATTATAAGAAGTGTGTTAAGTTTATTAATTTATTTTAACGATATCTTATGATAAAACTTGCTATTGCAATGTTATCGTTACTAATTTCTCTAAATAGCAATTGAGGAACTAAGAAACAAGAATACCAATAAATTTAATTGGTGTAGGTCGTTATCTGAATTCGTGTGTGCGGCAATAACTGTTATAAATGAAAACTTGATCTTCAAACCAGAATGGAAAGTTTCAAAAGAATGTTACAAACATGTCACCGACGACATGTGGTTCCAACAGAATGGCGCTACTTGCCATACAATACGAGCGGTTTGAGGACATGCTCATCTAACGTGGAAGTGATGTAAACTGACCACCAAGTTCATACGATTTGACTCCGTTTCCTTTTTCTTGTGGGGCGTTTTTTAGTTACTAGTGTATGCCACAAACCAATGGTGGTTCTCAATGCCAACATAACCCATACCAGCGTTCAAATTCTCTCTGATTTATGCGCTAAAGTTATGGAAAGTTCGATATTCCAGATGCTCTCCGCCCAGACACAATATGGCATCAATAGGTCCTTCAAACGAACAAAAAATTTTGACGATTTCTCACCCACATTTTTTTATTTCAATTTTAATATTGGAAACGCCTCTATTTCCAATTAAAATCGCCATGGTCTGATAGGTAGAGCGTTGGCTTATTAAACGAGACCCTGCGCAAACAATTCTTTTCGGTGACTCGGTGAAAATTTGTGCACACTAGGTGGCGTTAGAATCGTGAGATTTTGATTCATAGTTACTGAGCACGCGTTTCAATAATTGATACTAGCATAGACCATATTTTTACAGATAAAAATGCATGTCAGAAGGCAAAAAATGACAATGTTACAGCCAATAATATTAAAATTTTTTTTATGAAAAATAAGTACCACGCTCTGTAAGGCCATTATCAAACATTTTTAGTAAATTGCTGCCATTTAAGCACACCTTCGATATTTCAGGAGTTAAAGATTCTTATAAATGGACAGTATTTTATATTTGTAAATAAAATGGGAGACCGCTGACGAAAAATAGGTCCTTATAGCAACCTGAACTGTTGAAAACGTTGGGTAAGGTTAGATAGGTTTTATTGTGCGACCGGCAGCTATGTCAGGAATTACCAGGAATAAGTTGCATCGTTTGCTTAAACTAATACCTATTCTATCTACAATTTTACAGACTTAAAGATACAATCGCTTGCAATCTCTTTGATCAATAGAAGAGGGACAAATAGCGTTTCAATTGAGACCAACACCAGACAACGTACATATACTTCACAGTCAGTAGTTGATACCAAGAACCAATATAATTCTTTTCATAATAAAAATAAGAGAATCTTCTTTTAAAAAAGCACCAAATGAAATAACAACAAAGTCACGCGTATTATGATAAACTATTAATCTTTAGTCTCATGAGAAGGTTAATAATTTTTATTACGACCTTTAATATTACAAACTACAAATACAAAGTATTTTGTTTTTGTTGAATTAATGCACAACAAAACTAAGAACATTTGTCCGAAAAATGCAGGCTTCCTATATAAAGTATATACTATTTATAGTATATAAAGTATGGTTGAGGGGTATGGCGATAGGTATGAAATCATGGACCTCCTCTTCAATCTATCTACCTACCAAAGACCAGGAAACAGTCCGAAATCCGACTGTAACTTTCGATGAAGAATGATGAACTCTCCTTATCTCTGATAAGATATTGAACAGCCATGTAATGTAAAGGGACAATAAAAATAGTACCAGCTGTCCTAAGAATAGATAACCTGAGAACTTTAATATCAGATCGAAACAGTCTTTATGAGAAATGAACAGAGGATATTGATAGTAAGACAGCTACCTGTATAATTACATTCATATGGTATCCTGAATATCCTGTAATATATAAACAGAGATTACTCCAAGTTTTCTTACCTACTTAACTGATCATTACAGGCTTAGGATCTAGTTTCTAACACCACCCATGTTGTATGTGTTAATTTTATACATGAGTGGCGGGACCTACAGTTTAAAGTCGACTCTGAACGACTGATTTTTGATGAACTTTTTATGGCAATTTTATTTACTTCCGTGCTCCTGAAGAAGTACTGGATCTTGATTGAACTTTTTTGATATCTTGGGTTAAATCTAAAATAAAATAAATAAATAATCCACATACTCCTCACGTGCTGAAAATTTTTTAACTTTAAAATAATCGTCAACAAAAGGTCGATATTACTAAGTAAACATTGTAAACTCTGTCTACATAAATGACTGCCCTTTGGAGTGAATAGGCGTCAACAACCCACACGTGCCTATAAAATGATTAACTGACCAATTAATTGTTTACGATTGAAAACATTATGAAAACAAAACATAAAATAAATAAAGATACCGACCATAACAACAAATAATTAATAAAATTTTCTTTTATTAGTTGCTATTAAGAAATAAAAACATAATTTGCTAACTAATATGGTACGTACTTTATTCAAAGGTACCTATCTATCTAATGCTATACGGAAAAGTTTCGTTTAATGACATAAAAACTTAATGACTTAACTCTCTTGATATCCAAAAATTGGTCAAACAATCAAACCGATTCAGACAAAACATAAAATTCTAAAATAAGAAATGAGTGATAAGACTGATTAGAAAATAAAGCGAATGAAACGAATGTCGACGAATTTCTATAAAATACTCAATGCGAAAGGGTTTTAGCAACATTAGCAAGCTGCTTGGCAAACACTGAATACAAAATGAATCGCTGGTTATTACTGATTGGGTGTTTGGCACTGTTGAGTGTGGGAGAGGCAAATCCATTTGGAGAACAATTTGCTGCCCGATACGATGACTTCAAAGTCTACCGCGTTAATATTAAAACCGAAGAGCAATTTAAGGAATTCAGAACTTTGGGCAATCATTTACCGGTAAGTGTCATTACTTTCAGACTTATTTAAGCAAAAAAAAAAAAAAATATTTTTACGTTTATTCACTATGATCCGCAATAGTTGAGCTATTTAACTGAACTTAAGGGCCCTGGTTTCAAACATGATATCGTTATCGATCCAGCCCATCAAGTTCAATTGGAAAATCAAATGAAATTTTTAGAATTGGACTCTGAATGTGTCATTGATGATTTACAAAGGTGGGTGAGACTTATCCTCTCCATTTCCTATTACAAACATACTACTGACATTAATTTAACATTTCAGTGTTATTGAAATGTCTCAGACCAATGCCTTGGGACGTTCGAAACCAGAAATGAATTGGGAGCAGTATCAGCATTTAGACACCATTTACGATTGGTTGGATGGTATCACCGAAGCAAATTCCGAAATTATTACTCCCTACACTATTGGTTATTCATACGAGGGACGTCCCATTAAAGCCGTGAAAATTTCTGCTAAAGCTGGAAATAAAGCCATTTTTATCGAATCCAATATTCACGCCATTGAATGGATTTCTTCAGCCACCTCTACTTGTTTCTTCAATACTTTACTCACGTCTCAGGATAAGCAAATTAAAAATCTTTTGGAGAATTACGACTGGATTTTTGTGCCCATTTTGAATCCTGATGGCTTTGAATATTCCCACAAAGTAAATCGTTTATGGCGTAAGAATCGTAAACCCACTGGTTTCAGTAATTCCTCAGGAATCTGTTATGGTGTCGATATGAATCGCAATTTCGGTTATGAATGGGGTGGTAAGTTGTTTCTATTGTGTTCTGCTTTGTATACATTTGTCCTGAATATTATATTTTTATACGTAGAATCCGGCTATAATATCGATGTGCCTTGTGATCATTGGTATGGTGGCGCTGAAAGTGATTCAGAACCAGAAATTATCGCTTTGCAAGAGTTTGTCAATAGTTTTGATTCGGAGTACATACGCACCTATTTGGCTGTACATTGTTTTGGCAATTACCTTCTGTTGCCATATGGTCATACCAGCGTTGAATTCCCACCAAATTATGACCAAATGATGAGAATTTCTGAAAAGTTTGCGGAAGCAGCTCGCGTCAAATACGGCACAGAGTTTTTAAGCGGTGCTAGTGGTTTATTAAACTGTGAGTTTTAAAGAGTTCACTTGAAGTTGAATGTTGTTAATATTTAAATTTTCGATTTAGATCCTGTATCGGGTTCAGCTAAGGATTGGGCCTATGGTGTTAAGAATATACCCTATACAGCCACAGTTGAGTTACGAGATGATGGTAAATATGGCTTCTTCCTGCCAGCTGCCCAAATTAAGGAAGTCTGTGCTGAATTTACTGATGGTCTGATCGCTCTAGTAGCCCAAGCCCAAGAAGAGGGCTTATTCGATTAGTCTAATCAAATGGAAAATATTTAAGATGTTTGGGAACTTTCAGTTGAAAGCGATCGATTCATAAAATAAACGAATTTTTTCCAAAACTTTAAATGAAAATTCTTTCCATTAACAAAATCTGTTCAGAATTAAATGTTAAAAATATGAAATTTCAGGAAAATATGGTCAGTTAATTCGGAAACTCTGATAATCTAATTAAGAGTCTAAGAGAGAAGGCTTCTAGCGATCATTGCGTTGTTTTCCAATTTCACTGCGAACCAAACCCCAAAAGCGAGATATCATCTCAATTGGTTTCCTCTCTTAAATGAGACGGAGTGCAGGCTCCGTTTGGAGAAGGATTAAAGCACATGCCGCATTTTGTGTAATTGTGTTGCATTGGTTAGCACTGCTTGAACGTTTTCAATTGTTGTCAAATGAATCCGAGGGATCTATTTGGAGATTGAACGGACATTAATCGAATTGAGGTTTATTGGATCCTATTGAATGAATTGTATTGCTAATTATGCAATTGATCGTGTGGACAGCAATGATCTTTTGATCTTTTTGGCCTTTAAAACGATATACATACATATGTATATATATTATTTGACTTAATATGCTATGAGGTTTAATGAGGTAAACTTGACAAATGCGAATTTTTTTTAATATTTTTGAAGTTTGTCCGTTCATAGTAACAAACTTTAATTAAAATTATCTAATAAGTGATGACATTCTGAAAGTACATTATTTTGTGAAGAGATTGACACTTCGTTTGATCATATCGGACAAAAGTTACCGTAGTTATTACTTAAATAGTCTAACAGTCGAGTTATATTTTTCATATATATATTTTTTCAAATGAACTTTTAGTTGAAAAACTTTCAATCTGTTATTTTCTTTTTAATTATTATTTTATTCTGTACAGTAGCTTTCCGATTTAACGAACAATAGATAAAGTGAACATCGTATTTAACGAACACCGAAAATTTTTATATTGAGTACCTCACATGATGAACAGTAATTTTATTTATTTTATTCAGGAGCTTAAAATAATACACAACGATGTCATTAACCATTTGGAAATTTCTATTAAATGGCCTCAACAAAACAAAATTAGTAGATCAAATTAATTGTTTGTAAAGTTAGCTCCGAAAGTAATACTCCTTTTCTTTTACAGTGAATGTTAGGTTTAGAGAGACTGTTATGTTCACAGAGACTGTTAAGTTAACAAAATTGAAAATTTTGGAAAAGTGAAGAAAGAAAATCAATTAAAAACCACAAGAAATAGTGGTAAATTGGAGAAAAATTAAAGGAAGACGAAAATAACTATAGAAAAATATGAAAATAACTATTTGCCTATTGAAGGTAATAGAGTTGTATAATATAAGTTTGTTTACCAAATATGCCTTCCATAAATCGGGCAGAATACGTTAAGATTTAATCAAGGATTCCAAAACAAATTCCTATACGGTCGGGTGTTACTTAGGACCGGAGATATAGGCGATGAAGCTCAGCAAATTAGCAAAAAAAAACCAAAGTGCTCTATATAAACCGGGCAAAATCGGATACAAATGGACACAGATAGAAATGGGCCTAGTAGGCTGGATAGCCATAGTCTCAAGATTTCCAAAACCGGTTTCCCTACGGTCGGGCATTACTTGGGACCGGAAATATAGGCTTCGAAGTTAATTGTTTTCTTCAAATGAGCAAAGGAAAGTTCTTTGCACTCTTTGTCGATGGCTTTAATTTTTTGTGAGATGACTTGCAGTTTTTGGTTGATGTCTTGCACTTTTTTGGTTGATGACTTTCATTTTTTGGTCGATGACTTGCATTTTTTGTTGATGATAAAGATGTTAGCTTCAGTGCCTATATTACTTCGTCACTGATACCTCCTAAACAATGCCCCACCGTAACAAAAACCATCTTTCGAAAGCATTAACACCAGAGCCATCCAGTCAACTAGGTCCATATCCCCAAAAATTTAAATTTTAACCCGATTTTGACCGATTTATATACAGAAGGCGTTCTAAATTTAGTTAAAACTTGGCAAATACTATGGAATTAAGGTCCTAAAGAAAGAAACTTTCAAAAGAAGAAATCAATAGAAAGGTCATATTCAACATTCGTTTGTAAAGTCGAGAAATAAAAAAATGATCTTTCAGTTAATATGAGATCAAACGGGCTTGTTTCAATTTATTAATTTTTCTTTTGTATTTAAAGATCCTGTATTGGGATCGTCTAGAGATTGGGCCTATGGTGCTCAGAATATACCCTATATAGCCACAATAGAATTACGTGATAATGGTAAATATGGCTTCTTCCTGCCTGCTGCCCAGATTAAGGAAGTCTGTGCTGAATTTACTGATGGTCTGATCGCTCTAGTACAACAAGCTCAAGCAGAGGGTTTATTCGATAAGTCTACTGAAACGGAAAATGTTTAAAATTTGAAAATTTTAATTTTTTTAAACCTGTAATGAAAGATCTTGTATAAAATAAAATCTATTTTTTGTTCATACTAAGTTTTCTTGTTTTATGAATTATTGGGGCTTGTTTAGAACTGCTTTACTGCGTAGTATTTCTCTATGGTTTTTTGTAATCAATCGTGTGATTTGAACAAAATCTATTTGATATCTAAGGACTGTGATTGCAGGTGGTCTTCACACTGTGTATCGTATATATTTTTTTAATCTTTATTATAAGAAGTGTGTTAAGTTTATTTATTTATTTTAACGATATCTTATGATAAAACATGCTATTGAAATATTATCGTTACTAATTTCTCTAAATAGCAATTGAGGAACTAAGAAACAAGAATACAGGTAGGCCTTGTTGAACACGGGGGTTACGTTCCATGAAAATACCGTGTTAAGCAAAATCGTGTTAAGCGATACAAGATACCAATACAAAAAGAGGGGTTACGTTCCATGGTTTTCAAAAAAGCAAATTTTATTAATTTTATTTTTTTTTAATAATATATACATACATGTTAATCCATATCTACGCATAAAAACAAAAATATTACATTCAATTAACTTAATAATTCTCGACATAAAAAAAAAAAATATTTCACGACAGTAATATTAAAAAAAATAAAAATACATAACCATAAAATTTAATCTTCATCACCGGATAGATCTATCCGACGTGGACGCTTTTGTAGTGATTCAATGTTGTTACTTTTTTCTTTAAAAAAATCTGTTATCTTTGTCTGATCATTAGAAAGATTTTTGTAAACCGTGCACAACCGAGGCTTTTTAGTGTTAACCGAAAATGTGAACCAAAATGTGAATCGCGTTAGATCGAGGCCGTGTTAAAAAGAGTACGTGCTAAGCGAGGCCTACCTGTACCAATAAATTTAATTGGTGTAGGTCGTTATCTGAGTCCGGCAATAACAGTTATAAAAGAAAAATTGATCTTCAAACCAGAATGGAAAGTTTCAAAAGTATGTTTCAAACATGTCACCGACAATATACAACACGAGCGATTTGAGGACATGCTCATCTAACGTGAAAGTGATGTAAACTGACCACCAAGCTCATACGATTTGGCTCCGTTACCTTTTTCTTGTAGGGTGTTTTTTAGTTACTGGTGTATGCCACAAACCATGTTGATTCTCAATGCCAACATAACCCATACCAGCGGTCAAATTCTCTCTGATTTATGCGCTAAAATTATGGGAAGTTGGATATTCCAGATGGATTTTATATTCGACACAAAATGACATCAATAGGTCCTTCAAACGAATAATAAATTTCGATGATATCTCACCCACACTTTTTTTATTTCAATTTGAATATTGGAAACGCCTCTATTTCCAACTAAAATCGCCATGGTCTGATAGGTAGAGTGTTGGCTTATTAAACGAGACCCCGTGTAAACAATTCTTTTCGGCGACTTTGATCTTTTGGCTAAAGCTCTAAGAGTAAAATAAAATTGAAATGTAAAGTTCTGTCATTCGGTGTCCCATAAATCACTTCACTCCTAGCCCGTATTTAGTTAGAGTTTTATCACACTAGGTGGTGCTAGAATCGTGAGATTTTCAATCATAGTTTTTGAGTACGCGTTTCGATATTTGATACTAGCAGAGGCCATATTTTTACAGATAAAAATGCATGTCAGAAGGCGAAAAATGGCAATGAAACAGCCAATAATATTTACATTTTTTTTTTATGAAAAATAAGTACCACGCTCTGTAAGGCCATTATCAATCATTTTTAGTAAATTGCTGCCATTTAAGCAAACCTTCGATATTTCAGGAGTTAAAGATTCTTATAAATGGAGAGTATTTTATATTTGTAAATAAAATGGGAGACTGCTGACGAAAAATAGGTCCTTATAGCAACGTGAACTGTTGAAAACGTTGGATAAAGGTTAGATAGGTTTTATTGTGCGACAAGCAGCTATGGCAGGAATTACCAGGAATAAATTGATCCGCTTGCTTACACTAATACCAATTCTATCTACAATTTTACAGACTTAAAGATATAATCGCTTGCAATCTCTTTGATCAATAGAAGAGGGACCAATAGCGTTTCAATGGAGACCAACACCAGACAACGTACATATACTTCACAGTCAGTAGTTGATGCCAAGTGTGCAATATAAATTTTTTCATAATAAAAATAAGAGAATCTTCTTTTAAAAAAAGCACCAAATGAAATAACAAAGTGACGCGTATTATGATAAACTGTTAATCTTTAGTCTCATGAGAAAGTTAATAATTTTTATTACGACATTTAATATTACAAACTACAGATACAAAATATTTTATTTTTGTTGAATTTATCCACATGTGCAAACATATTATTAATAATAGTAATAGTGCATACTATTAATAATAGTATGCAATAAATGGGCCCTTTCCTCCGATAACAGTGTAAATCCATTTTGTAAATTTTCTTAATATTAAAAATTATTACAATTTTCTATGAACTTCTTTCATTTCAATTCAAATAATCTTCCCTACTTAACTGATCATTACAGGCTTAGGATCTAGTTTCTAACACCACCCATGTTGTATGTGGCGGGACCTACAGTTTAAAGTCGACTCTGAATGACTGATTTTTGATGAACTTTTCATGGCAATTTTATTTACTCTTGTGCTGCTGAAGAAGCACTGGATCTTGATTGAGCTTTCTTGATATCTTGGGTTAAATCTAAAATAAAATAAATAAATAATCCACAGACTCCTCACGTGCTGAAAATTTTTTAACTTTAAAATAATCGTCAACAAAAAGTGGATATTACTAAGCAAACATTGTAAACTCTGTCTACATTAACGATTGCCCTTTGGACTATGGGCACGTCCACTGATTAACTGACCAATTAATTGTTTACGATTGAAAACATTATGAAAACAAAACATAAAATAAATAAAGATACCGACCATAACAACAAATAATTAATAAAATTTTCTTTTATTAGTTGTTATTAAGAAATAAAAACATAATTTGCTAACTAATATGGTACGTACTTTATTCAAAGGTACCTATCTATCTAATGCTATACGGAAAAGTTTCGTTTAATGACATAAAAACTTAATGACTTAACTCTCTTGATATCCAAAAATTGGTCAAACAATCAAACCGATTCAGACAAAACATAAAATTCTAAAATAAGAAATGGGTGATAAGACTGATTAGAAAATAAAGCGAATGAAACGAATGTCGACGAATTTCTATAAAATACTCAATGCGAAAGGGTTTTAGCAACATTAGCAAGCTGCTTGGCAAACACTGAATACAAAATGAATTGCTGGTTATTACTGATTGGGTGTTTGGCACTGTTGAGTGTGGGAGAGGCAAATCCATTTGGAGAACAATTTGCTGCCCGCTACGATGACTTCAAAGTCTACCGCGTTAACATTAAAACCGAAGAGCAATTTAAGGAATTCAGAACCTTGGGCAATCATTTACCGGTAAGTGTCATTACTTTCAGACTTATTTAAGCAAAAAAAAAATTATTTTTACGTTTATTCACTATGATCCGCAATAGTTGAGCTATTTAACTGAACTTAAGGGCCCTGGTTTCAAACATGATATCGTTATCGATCCAGCCCATCAAGTTCAATTGGAAAATCAAATGAAATTTTTAGAATTGGAATCTGAATGTGTCATTGAGGATTTACAAAGGTAGGTTAGAATCATCATCTCCATTTTCTATTACAAACATATTAACTCATATATACTCATTTGATATTTTAGTGTTATTGAAATGTCTCAGACCAATGCCTTGGGACGTTCGAAACCAGAAATGAATTGGGAGCAGTATCAGCATTTAGACACCATTTACGATTGGTTAGATGGTATCACCGAAGCAAATTCCGAAATTGTTACTCCCTACACTATTGGTTATTCATACGAGGGACGTCCCATTAAAGCCGTGAAAATTTCTGCTAAAGCTGGAAATAAAGCCATTTTTATCGAATCCAATATTCACGCCATTGAATGGATTTCTTCAGCCACCTCTACTTGTTTCTTCAATACTTTACTCACGTCTCAGGATGAGCAAATTAAAAATCTTTTGGAGAATTACGACTGGATTTTTGTGCCTATTTTGAATCCTGATGGCTTTGAATATTCCCACAAAGTAAATCGTTTATGGCGTAAGAATCGTAAACCCACTGGTTTCAGTAATTCCTCAGGAATCTGTTATGGTGTCGATATGAATCGCAATTTCGGTTATGAATGGGGTGGTAAGTTGTTTCTATTGTGTTCTGCTTTGTATACATTTGTCCTGAATATTATATTTTTATACGTAGAATCCGGCTATAATATCGATGTGCCTTGTGATCATTGGTATGGTGGCGCTGAAAGTGATTCAGAACCAGAAATTATCGCTTTGCAAGAGTTTGTCAATAGTTTTGATTCGGAGTACATACGCACCTATTTGGCTGTGCATTGTTTTGGCAATTACCTTCTGTTGCCATATGGTCATACCAGCGTTGAATTCCCACCAAATTATGACCAAATGATGAGAATTTCTGAAAAGTTTGCGGAAGCAGCTCGCGTCAAATACGGCACAGAGTTTTTAAGCGGTGCTAGTGGTTTATTAAACTGTGAGTTTTAAAGAGTTTACTTGAAGTTGAATGTTGTTAATATTTAAATTTTCGATTTAGATCCTGTATCGGGTTCAGCTAAGGATTGGGCCTATGGTGTTAAGAATATACCCTATACAGCCACAGTTGAGTTACGAGATGATGGTAAATATGGCTTCTTCCTGCCAGCTGCCCAGATTAAGGAAGTCTGTGCTGAATTTACTGATGGTCTGATCGCTCTAGTAGCCCAAGCCCAAGAAGAAGGTTTATTCGATTAGTCTAATCAAATGGAAAATATTTAACATGTTTGGGAACTTTCAGTTGAAAGCGATCGATTCATAAAATAAACGAATTTTTTCCAAAACTTTAAATAAAAATTCTTTCCATTAACAAAATCTGTTCAGAATTAAATGTTAAAAATATGAAATTTCAGGAAAATATGGTCAGTTAATTCGGAAACTCTGATAATCTAATTAAGAGTCTAAGAGAGAAGGCTTCTAGCGACCATTGCGTTGTTTTCCAATTTCACTGCGAACCAAACCCCAAAAGCGAGATATCATCTCAATTGGTTTCCTCTCTTAAATGAGACGGAGTGCAGGCTCCGTTTGGAGAAGGATTAAAGCACATGCTGCATTTTGTGTAATTGTGTTGCGTTGATTAGCACTGCTTGAACGTTTTCAATCGTTGTCAAATGAATCCGAGGGATCTATTTGGAGATTGAACGGACATTAGTCGAATTGAGGTTTATTGGATCCTATTGAATGAATTGTATTGCTAATTATGCAAGTGATCATGTGGACAGCAACGATCTTTTGCACCAAAATAATCAAGGTAATCGCAATGTCTTCTTGACAGTCTTTGATTGCTTTGTCGCCTTCACAATGCTGTTTGTATTCGATATTCATATGAGAAATAAGGAGGAAGTAAGTATGGTCTGAAACAGAATGAAGTAGTTGTAGTAGAAGCTGAAGCTAACGACGTATGGTGCAAAGTAGCACGAAAAAATGTGAACAGAATAGTGAAACTTCTTTGTAACGTTACCAAATAACCTTTTCAAAAACTTACGCAATAATTCAAGAAAATTATGTCTATTTTCTAGCAAAATGCATCTATAATATTATAGAAAAAATTAGATACAGTGTAGTTAAAAAAAAATTATGATTGCTTCAGTGCCTTTAATGTGCGCCTGAAAATATTTTCAATCAAATATGAATCAGTATTTAATAAGAATATTTTAATATTTCAAGTTTGTGAACATAAGCATAAAAAATAATTCATTTTAAAGTGGTACTTTTTTCTTTTAATACTTTTTACTACCGGAAAGAGGCGATAAGTATCAAGGGGAATAAAACGCCGTCCAAGTAAACTTTAAATTGGAACGCCGTGTTCTTATAAGTTTGTTAGCCTATGAAACACTAGATGGCGTTAGTCACTTTTTATGAACAGTGTTGCCAGATTTAATAGATTAAACTCAAATTTTCTATTAATTACACTATGCGATAAAATAAAAAAAAATTAAATGCGCCCAGCTATGTTATTAGTGTAATAAAATATATTTTATATTCTTGTTTTATTTGACAAAAACTGTGTTTCTGGACTATATGCACAAATTTATTGATTACACAAACATTTCTGAACCGATGTCCTAAAAATAAAACCTTATTAGAAAGGAGAGAGATGGGCCTTTAAAACGATATATGGGGTTTGATGAGGTAAACTTAACAAATGCGAATTCATAGTTCATAGTAGCAAACTTTAATTAAAAAATATGTAATAAGTGATGACATTCTGAAAGTGCATTATCTTGCGAAGAGATTGACACTTCGTTGGATCATATCGGACAAAAACTACCGTAGTTATTATTTAAAGAGTCTAACAGTCGAGTTATATTTTTATATACTCGTATATATTTTTTTAAATGAACTTTTAGTTGTAAAACTTTCATTCTGTTATTTCCTTAAAAAAATTTATTATTATTTTATTCTGTACAGTAGCTTTCCGATTTAACGAACAATCGATACAGTGAACATTGTATTTAACGAACACCGAATCAAATTAATTGTTTGTAAAGTTAGCTCCGAAAGTCATACTCCTTTTCTTTTACAGTGAATGTTAGGTTAACAGAGACTGTTATTTTCACAGAGACTTTTAAGTTAACAAAATTGAAAATTTTGGAAAAGTGAAGAAGGAAATCTATTAAAAATCACAAAAAATGGTGGTAAATTGGAGAAAAATTAAAGCAAGACGAAGCTAAATTTTCGAATTTAAGGAAAAAAAAAAAGAAAAAATATGAAAATAACAATTTGCCTATTGTAGGTAATAGAGTTGTGTAATATAAGTATGTTTACTAAATATGCCTTCCATAAACAGGGCAGCATTCTTAAAATTTAATAAGGTAGGTTGGATAGCTATTATATCAAGGATTCCAAAACAAATTCCGCCCTTATAGGTGTTACTTATGACCGGAAATATAGGCGATGAAACTCAGCAAATTAGAAAAAAAAAACCAAAGTGCTCTATATAAACCGGGCAAAATCGGCTACAAATGGACACAGATAGAAATGGGCCTAGTAGGCTGGATAGCCATAGTTTTAAGATTTCCTTACGGTCGGGCGTTACTTGGGACCAGAAATATAGGCGTCGAAGTTAATTGTTTTCTTCAAATGAGCAAAGGAAAGTTCTTTGCACTCTTTGTCGATGGCTTTAATTTTTTGTGAGATGACTTGCAGTTTTTGGTTGATGACTTGCATTTTTTGGTCGATGACTTGCATTTTTTGTTGATGATAAAGATATTAGCTTCAGTGCCTATATTACTTCGTCACTGATACCTCCGGTCCTAAACAATGCCCCACCGTAACAAAAACCATCTTTCGAAAGCATTAATACCAGGGCCATCCAGTCAACTAGGTCCATATCCCCTAATATTTCAATTTTAATCCGATTTTGACCGATTTATATACAGAACGCGTCCTAAATTTAGTTAAAACTTGGCAAAAACTATGGAATTAAGGTCCTAAAGAAAGAAAATTTCAAAAGAAGAAATCAATAGAAAGGATGAATTCAACATTCGTTTATCAAGTCGAAAAAATGATCTTTCACTTAATATGAGATCAAACGGGCTTGTTTCAATTGCCACCTCCTCGATAAGGTAAAAGATATCTATGATACGATATGAAGTCTATGGCATGAAAAAAATTACAAATATATTGTAGTTTTTCTTTTTTAATCTGAAAAAAAGTTTAGTATCTCTGGCTAAGGCATCTGTCAACTTGTTTTGAATGAAAAATTAGAAGCATGTTGTGCAGAATGTTAAGTGGCCGTTTAACATTTTTTCACTGTGATAGAAATGTGACTGCATATTGAGTAAATAGGGGAAAAAGTACTTAAAACATAAATAATTGTTTCTAATCTAAATTACCGCTAGAATACGGGCACTTGAAGTCAATTGAGTTAAACACTTTTTTTGTGTGTTTTATCAGTGATATTGGGTCGCAAGTACCTTTTCCATTTGCAAAATATAATAAAAAAAGTATATAAACTGGGTGTACTGGATGTTTGTATAAAATAGTTAAAAAGATAGCCGATTATAAAGTTAAGAATCGAAGAAATTCCACAGTTAAATTCAGTAGCAATTTAGGGATTAAGGTGACAAGTATACTTTCATTTTAAAAGGCGATAATGTTAACGAACGGTTTAATGAAATCGTTTATTTTGTTGGCCTTTCTCGGCCATTTAGTAACGGGTGCGATTTTACCAGCAGCAGAGCAACAACAACCAATACGTTACGATAATTATAAAGTTTATAAGGTAACGGTTAATAATTTGGAACAATATGATCGATTAAGGGGTCTAGAAAGTGAATTGAAGGTAATGCAGCACTACAAAAAATATTACAAAATTAGTGGAATAATATAAGGTACCCCATTTCATAAATTTTAGTTGGATTTTTGGAGTGAAGTGCACAATTATGGAGAAACTTGTGACGTTATGGTTAAGCCTGAATACCAAACAAGATTCGAACAGATTTTGCAGAAATTTAATATAAAAAATGAAATTAAAATCAAAAATGTTCAAAGGTATGTATGGCTTGCACTCGTATGTGTAATAATTTATATTAGTATTGATATTTTGAAAGTGATAAATTCAGTCATATATTATAAGTATATTTATTTATTATATTTATGTGTTAGCGTTAGAATTTAATCGATCAGAATTTAATGTACTTTCTCGATCATTTAATTGGTCATTTTACTTACCTTTTCGCTTCTGAATTTTCCTTTTCTTACGAAAGTTCACAATTATTTACGACAAACTTCACTGATGTAACTCTCAAGCCAAAGGTGAGGTTAGATTAGATTTAAGGACGGGTGCTGCAATGATGGCAGGTACAATTTCACTTTTATATTATTACACCCATTGTGATCATACTAAAAAAAGAAGAGAAAGAAAACCGAAAATTAAGAAAAATAAAGTAAAAGATATACAGATTAAGAGAAAGAGATTTAATAACGCAACATAAAGACTACAAAGACCAAGAGAATGGATCAGTTTGCGAATCTTCATCTGAATGTTCATCCTTCAACCAGCCCAATTATATTATAAATCTCAGAAGAGCAAGAATATCCGCTCCCGAGATAAAACAAACCCTAGAATACCGATAATACACGTGTGAACAACTTTTCTCAACCCTAACTCTGCCTTCCAATATCCCTAACAAGTATAATAACAATAACATCTCCAGCAACATACACACATTCATCAACATCCTCACCCTATAACCCGTATAAACAACCCCCAGCTCAAGTGATTCAACCTCTTCCTATCAAGCCATTTGCAAAGGAGGTACTCTTACTCCTTCTCATCACAAAATATCATACAATAGCCCAAGAGGGATTCATTTCAGTTCCTTTCCCTGACCCATAAGGAACCCAGCCACCAGTCTCGTGCTAGATTTATGCAACTCCGCAGCAAACTGGTTCTATTATCATTGATGTATCTCCCAACGCTTCTGCTCTTTCTTCCTGACCTATTTCTAGGTAATCCCTTAGAGGTAGCAAATTGGGATATTATGACAAAGCCGCATATACCTTTTCAGGTATACCACTAAGTCCCGGTACCCCACAAAGATATATGCGATCTGGTTTAATTACACTTATGAAGTCCTTATAATCACGAATCAATTGTAACTTAGTCTAGACCGATCCAATTGATCTTATGGCAGGCAGACAGCCAACGAAGATCCTATCCTATCCTTCCTTCTAACCTATCCAATCTTATCCTAGTTCACATGACTCTTGAAGTTAAGGCAGTCGTTGTTAATAATAACGAGATTATTCGTGCTTTGTGAACCCAGTAGTTGAGAAAGACACTAACATTCTATACATTTTAGTCTTATCGATGCCGAAAAGTCCAAAAAGAGATCTTCAACGGGCATGGATTGGAATGATTTCCATACACTTGATGAAATCAACACATGGTTGGATGAAATTGCTACTCGTTATCCAGATATTGTGACACCTTTCACTATTGGTTACTCATATGAGGGACGCTTAATTAAAGGCATTAAAATCTCCTATAAGCCCGGTAATAAAGCGGTATTCATTGAATCGAATATACATGCCAGAGAATGGATAACATCCGCTACCATCACATATATCATAGACGAACTGTTGGTGCCACGTAACCCGGGCGTCAGGAAAATTGCCGAACTTGTAGACTTTATTATAATTCCAGTGCTAAATGTTGATGGTTTTGTACACTCGCATGAACACGTAAGTGTGGACCTAAGCTTTTTTAAAGGACTTTTAACTCAAATGTATTACTTCTTGGATTATCTAGAATCGTATGTGGCGTAAATCCCGATTGCCTTCTGATCCAACAGGCAAATGCATTGGCACGGATATGAATCGTAATTTCGATTTCTTATGGATGGGTAAGTTCTCCACAGCATATCACATATTTCTAACAAAATAATTGAAATTAATTTGCCATACTCTATCATATAAAGTCGCTGGGGCCTCTTCGGATCCCTGTTCGGAAACTTATGCTGGCCCTTATGCGGAATCTGATCCAGAAATTAAGCAAATGGTGCAATACATCAATAATAGCATACCAGAGGATACCATCAAAATTTATATTTCCTTACACTCGTATGGCCAATACGTACTATCACCTTGGGGCCATACCGATACTGAATTTCCCGAACATTATGAACAAATGATGCATGTTGCCAAGGGTTATGCCGATGCTTTGCGTCGTCGCTATAATACTGTATTCACTTATGGCTCAAGTGCCACTACTTTATGTAAGTAAAAGCGTTTAATTGATTATAGTCTTGATGATTTTATTCCATATTTGTTTAGATAAAGTATCTGGTTCCGGTAAAGAGTGGGCCTATGGTGTTAAGGGTATTCCTATCCCATATACTATTGAATTACGTGATAAGGGTGAATATGGTTTCATTTTGCCCCCAGAAATGATTCTACCGGTAGCCAAAGAAGTCTTGGATGGTTTCGTTGGCATGATTAATGCTGCCAAAGAAATAGACATTGTTTAGTTATGTTGCCAGATTGGTTCAGTTTTTAAATTAATTTATGCTTGAAAACATTAACTGTAAATACAAGCCAAATATGTCTATTGTTTTAATGAAACTTTTTTTTTATTTTAAGTCTGGTTTTAATTATGATTTGCGTCATATGTTCGTACGCAGGTACAAGTTATATGATATACTCCAGCTGTACAATTTTTGACTATTTTTTCCAATAAGGCTGCCCATAATGCACGAATTTTAATTGAAGATTGACTTTCAATGCTTCAAAACTTTATTGTCTGTTGGCATAAACCAATGTCGTACCATAATTCGATAAAAAGTAATTTAGTGGCGTTAAATGTAACGAATGGGGGACCAATCATCAATAATACTTCAGCTAAACTTCTTTTATGTTTAGTTTGCCACCTTGTTGGAACTAAATATCCTACATGCTCAGCCAATTAATTTTTCATATACATAGCCTCTCACACCACTTCTGTTGCGTGTGTTAATTATATTATGTTAATTATACATGAGTGCTAGGACCTACAGTTTAATGTTGACTTCAAACGACAGATTTTTGAGAAACTTTTCATGGCAATTTTAATTAATTACTCTCAGAGTTTTTGCCAGAAATCTGCTGAGAGAAAGTCACCGAAGAAATATTTTTCTTTTATTTCGTTTCGTTGCAGATGTCTGACCTAGGGTTTGAGCCGTGGCATCATGTCTTATAAGCCAACACACTACCTACTAGACAATTGGGACCTTTTTTAATTTTTGGAATCAAAAATTCGATCAGCATGACTCGAAAGCGTTCGATATTTCGCGTAACAACAGTTCCATGCTCATTTCGAAAGAAATATGTAAGTATGCATGACGTTGCCAGCATATAAATCAATTTTAAAGAATGAGAAGTAATCCCTTAAATGCTTGAGGGTTGTCCTTGGTCCAAATATGTCAATTTTGCTTATTAACATGCCAAGTGGCCAGAAATCAGCGTCATGATTAAACTCAACTCTTTGCTAAAAATCAACCTCATTGGGCTAGGCTTAATCAACAAAAGTACCTCGCTAATGTTGATAATTAGCTTCAATAGTCTTACGAACTGTATTTTTTTGACATGTATGTCAAGATCACCATCATTTCTATCCTCTACAAAAAAAAAGTAATCTGCACTGAAAAGCAGTCAGGCTCTTGCCTGCTCTAGAAAAACTAACCTCGTATTACACAGCTGCTCTTGAGAGGGTGTAGGGCTTAATCAATAAATTTCCACGCTACTACATCCAATAAATGTTTATATTTTTTAGGTAGTAAAACGATCACCTTCGAACTTGCTACAATAGATCAAACTCCTTGTGTAGCTGGGAAAATTTGTTTTTGAAGCCAATTTAGCCACGACCAAGGAATTTAAATATGAACCTGATTAAGACCGAAATATGTCAGTTTACAAGACAGACGGATATTGCATATTACGATAGTCCTCAGTTCTTTCATAAAGAGTGTCGTATATCCAACTAAGATAAATTTTTGAGTGATATATTGGATCGAAAATTTAAATGGTGGCAACATCTGATGTCTAGAACTGCAAAAGTCCTCAGATGCAGGCCATTGATTCGAAATGGACATCACACCGAGAATGCCACACTTGCTTTGCAGAAATATAATTTGACCCATATTAACTTCTGCTTCAGTAGTGAAGTAAAAATCTATGGATAGGACGTGCTACATTTCATATCATGTAGTTATGATACTTTATGAATCACTTGCGACCGATTGCATGACTTTGATACTAGATTGAGGTTGACTACAATAGTCTTGGAGTTTGTTACTACACGGCTGTAAATATGGAGATAGAAAGGTACTGGCTCTCTACCATATATAGAAGAACCTGAAGACAAACTCTAACTCCGGTTACCAAACCATAACACATTCGTTCCGGTACGGTAGTCAAATGTCAAATGGGAGGACAGCATCCAGAGAAACGAAATCAAGAACCGACCTGGAAGGTAAGAAGGTATGGTACGCGTTGTAAGGGCATCTAGTCATCAGGGACTGATCGAAAATAAAAAAATCTGACTAATAGAGCCAGAATGTTATGTGAAATGAATTTGTTATTAAAATTTGCTAGTGCTAATCGCCGTGGTAGTAGACGTGAGGCCTCGGTTCAAAACTCCAGGTCAGATATCAAAACGATATCAGAAGCTCTGAGAGTAAATAATATTGCCATGAGAACTTTCTCAAAATAAATCCGTCGTTCTCATGAATAAAATTAACACACACACACACACAACATAAGTGGTGTGAGAAACTAGGCCGTAATCCTGACTGAAGGGTTGTAATGACCAATTGCATATTTATCTCTGTAACACAATGCTTTGAAAACAAGAGGCTACTGTGAACCAATGAAAGAATTGCGAAGTTCCTTCTTATGCAGGGAATGGAGACTGAAATAATTTGAGACTTGGCTACACTATTGAGCCTACAAGCGGGACACTCCATTTTACATGTACACCTGAATTGAGGACGTTACCGAATATAACGTTAATACTGAGAATACTACCTACTAGCCTATGGCCATCTAAAAAATTTACACAAAACTTCAAAGCCTAATAAATGAAATAAAAAACTATTTTTGTAACCAATTTTTATTGATATATTCTGCACAGTTCTGAATGATTTTTAACATTTTACATACATTTACATTAAAATTAAATTTGAAGTTATCGTTAAAGGGTTGAAATTCAATTTTCCAATAGTTTAGCCTTTGGTTATTTCCAATTCAACATGGAAGCACGATTTGCCCTAAGTAATAATAATAAAAAATTCAATTAAAATTTTAGAAACAATTTTTTTGTGTTGTTAAGACATGCAATTTCAAACTTACAGTGTCATGTTCAATATTTGAATCGATAACGACATTACCACGTGCCATGCTGAGTAGAGACTTGTATTTGGATAGATCCACGGTATGATCATTGCCACATACTTTGCCCTAGAAAAATTTACATTTATAACCTAATTTCTTATATTCAACAACCAAGCGTTTAAACTTACATCCGCAACTGGACAAGAAGCGGGTGCGCCAAATAATTTTAAATAATCCTTAACCTCACCGGGTGCATGATCAGCAATAGAGCACATATCGATTGTACCCTCCTTTATTACCATGCCATCCTTGGCGATCTTGTATTTAGAAACGGCAGTGTTAAAAGGCTTATTGACCACACAGCCTGAAGGAACAATTTCGCATTTTTTATTCAATTTCACCGAGAAATTCTCGTCCATCGTGACAATAGCATCAGGGCCGGCACAATTTTCCGCTTTAACAATGCGAGCCTTATAGCCATTCTATGAAATAATATTTTTTCAGTTTAATTTCTTTTAATTTTTTTTTTTTTTTAAGAGCCTTTATTCCCAAAATAAAGCAAAAAACTTACACAAGCTAAGGCCACATTCAAAACCACAGCGACAATTAAAAGACTCAAAATTATTTTAAACATTATTTTCACGTTTTTATCACCAACACTTGACAGACAATATTGATTTGTTTCGTAAACGCGTGTTAGTTTTTATAGCCTATATTTGCTGATGACTTTTGGACCCCCTTTTTAATTTTTGGCCACAAAAGGTTTCTAATTTCTGGTACAATTATTTTAATATTAAGCGCTGTTTAACTGTGACGATCTCTGATCGTTCAGGTCTATTATCCACGGTCCAAGTAATATTTAAAAAATTTATAATTTTAATTTATATTTTTTTTTCTTTTTTGTTTTTCTCTTAATTTTTAATGCATCATTGTTTTAAATAATATTGCACGAGCTTAAATATATGTATGTATTGTTTTGCATCTGTTCTAGAAAACAATAACTTTCTATTTGAAATGACATCCAATACCGATTTTAGAGTTTGGAAGTTTTGGGTGAATTCATTTTTATTAACCCGTTAAGGAATATGGAATAAGGAAAAAATCGCCATTGTCTAGTAGGTAGTATGAGAGCTTAATAGACCCGAACCCGTAGTTTAAATCTCAGATCAGACATCTTGAACGAAACGAAATGTAAACATTTTTAGCGACTTGCTCTTAACAGTCTTCTGGCAAAATCTCTGAGAATAAATAAAATTGCCATGAAAAGTATTACAAAAATTTGTCGTTTAGAGTCGACTGTAAACTGTAGGTCTTGCCACTCATGTATAAAAACACAAACAACATGGGTGGTGTGAGAAGCTCGGTTGTAATCCTGACTAAAGAGTTGTAATGACCAATTTAGTAAGAAACATAAGTAAAATATAAAAAATAGCACAAGGAACCTTTTAATGTTCAAGGTCTCTTAGAAAGGCAATATTTTTCTGATTGATAGATTGTTTCGGGCTCAAACTCCATTTGATGCAGTGCATGTACACCAGGATGACTGTCTGTGCAGGCAGAATGAATTTACACATTCTGGTATGCGTTGTTAGGATACATAACATACATAATTAGTCATTACAATCCTTCAGTTAGGACTACTCTCACCGTATGTTGTGTGTGTTAATTTTATCCATAACTGGCGGGACTTATAGCATAAAGTGGACACCTTCTTTTTGCTGAAGAAATATTTTTCTGATATTTCGTTTTTGAACGATATGACTGACCTGGGGTTTGAACCGTGGCCTCACGTCTAATAAGCTAACACACTATCTACTAGGCTACGGCTACTTCAATGCGTTGTTGGAATGTTTTAGGTGAAATAAAGCCCATACTACGGTGGCGCCAGAGGCTGTGTGGAATTTAAGCCCATCGATTATGGTATTAAAGGCTGTTTAGGATAATCAAAGACAGTCCTACTCTCGAGCCTATGGATCTGTATATCCTACTCATGTAAAGGGCTTGACTCACGTACCTATCAAATATAACCCGCACCTGGAAACTACCATCATGATAGCCAAAGATTTGAATTGTTATCAAAAAATTGTTTCTGGTTATGAAGCTCATTTCCAATTAATTGGCTACGAAAATATGTAAAATTGCCGCAATTGAAGCGAATATAATCCTCAAGTCGTTGACGAATCACGATCATCTATAAATCGGAGTAAGGAATGAGCAACGCTATCGAGTGGTATGGAAGAATTTCAGTTTTCATCGACATCTTTTGGTACCAACAAGACAGTGGAACATAATAGTATTGAGCACTTAGCAACCGATTTATTTATAAAACCATTTGAATACAATTTTTTTTGTAGTCGCCGTAGTCTAATATTGGAGCCTCGGATCAAAACCCAGGCCAGACATCTCCAAATAAACGAAATATGATCAACCACTGTCTGGCTACTGTATAATGTTTTAGGCTGAAGTAGTAGCAGTTAATCGAACAGTTAATTGCGGTCTAGTAGGTAGTGTGTTGGGTTATTAAATGTAGGGTCTCGTCTGAAACTCATGTCAGACATCTCTAACAAAACGATAAACAAAAAAATATTTCTCGGCGACTTCCTTTCAGCAGATTTCTGGTAAAAACTCTGGATTACTAATTATAGGGCTTTGGTTTCGAAATTGATTGGAAGAAGTGGTGAAAAATTGGACTGATCGACCATCACTGACAGACCATGTAACACGTAGCCGGGGCGCATATAACCCGGAAAAATGTATGACAATATTTCTGTCATATAACGAGTTAAACGCTCGTTTATTATAATTATTAAATGACATGATAGTCCTCTAGCTTCTGTTTGTTTTCATTATTAAAAACATTATTAAAATGTTTTTTTTTTTATTAAAAACAAAAAAAAAAGTATTTTATCAGACTGAGATCCAAATACTCGATAAATGTTTTTAATTTTTACTTTTATATTATTTTTATATTATTTTACATTATATTGAGCTTAAAATTATTTTCAAATAATAATTATACATTTAAAACTAATTTGCCATTAACGAAAAATAATAAAAGAAAAGAAAAAAACCATAAAATGAAAATTTAATTTTCTTTTTTTTTTAAATTATAATGCTTTCATAATTATTGCATAATTCCTATTAAATTTCTACTTAAAATTTCCTTTACAATTTCATTGCTATCAAACTAACCATAACTGTTCATAATCTTCAATTCAAATCTTTTTTACATTTATAAGCGAATTTTGGTGTTCAAATTTATTATTCAAAATAAAAAACAAAAAATACATGAAGTGATAAAAACCAAAATTTGAAAAATAGTTTTTAATTTTTCATTTTCTTGCGGTGAACGTGTTAAAGTGTCACTGATATGGCCCCCATGTTAGCAAAATGTTTAACTTAAAATTTAATAACGTGCTTATCACAAAACCTCTACATTGTAGAGTCTACAATGAGCTCGGGGTACATCAATAGTAAAATTACAATAAAAAAATAATAAAAATTCGTTGTTCGTTTTCCAAATTAAATAAAATAATTTTAATTTGTAACAATATTTTTTAATTAACGATTCGAATTATGTATATACTATATGTATGTACATGACCACGGTACAGTGTTTTAATTAGTAATTAATTTAGAACATGACATTGTGGTCTAGGACTACATAGCTTTTTGAAAACAAATCAGTTACGAATGTGAGAGTCCCTGTGAGCGCTGTAATCATAGTCACATGCCGTAAACAACGAATTAAATTAAACAGGATTCAGTTTGTTCTTATGGTTCAAGGATAAACTTTTTATTAATTAGAATTGCTTCCTCATTCTGACCACTTTCATACAGGGTAAAAACTCTTTACGACTAAAGCAAGACTATATGTTTCATTTAACATCATTAGAAATCTATATTAGAAACATTAATGCCCCGGTTAGCCAAATTTTCATGGAACGTAACGCAATCAACGTTCGTTTTTAGAATGCGAAGATAAATGAGAGCGTTGAAGCTAAAAACGAACACCATTTCCGTTACGTTCCATGAATGCTTGGCTAACCATCGCTTTAGCTGCTGCACTATCGGACGGAATAGTGAGCCGCAGTCAGATGGTATTCAAGTACTAACCCTTTGATATGATAACCACTTTTTAAAGTTATGGAAAGGATAATCAGCGATAGTCAATACGGTTTCTGTCAGGCTTATTCTACTGGTGACCTGTTGGTAAGGCGGAACAGGTCTGTCAGGTTGATTTAGCGTTTTGCTTGGAAATAGAACTAACTTTGCCTTAGTTGGATTAAATCCCAGCGAGCGCACTTTGAATGAATTATAACAAGTTTATTTAAGTGAAATTGAAGCCACATCAGTCAAACTACTTGTCATTTATTCAGTCTGTTTTGCCACGTCTCCATAGACGAATATAGTATACACAACACGTGCAAATAATAAAATTGTTTTATCAAAATGAGTATTAGCAACTGACGCTAATTTCAACGAGAAATCATCTTCAACGATGACGATTATTTTTAGATGAACAAACAAAATTCTTGAATTTGGGACGACAATAATCTACCTGAAATCCATATCACTGTTTGATACAGATGTTGGGTTAGTGACCTCATAGATTCATATTTCTTTAAGGCCGACGTTGGACATGCAAGCAGTACTGGCCAATGATGATCACCTTTTCTTTGGCATGAAATGAATAATCTGGACACGAACGACATGTGATTTAACGGTTTAATGGCGCTACGTGCCAAACAGCTCTTTCCACAATGGATATTACGCACAAGCGATTGGAGAACATGGTCATATCACGTGGAGCTGATATGAACTGATCATCTAGATCGTACGATTTGGCAAAATTTTGATGCAAAATTTAACATTTTGAATGCGATCCATTCAGAGAAGACATGGCAGACATTTAAATGAAATTATATTCCACACATAATGACATCAATAGGTCTTCAAACGAGTAAAAAATGTCGATGATATCTCACAAACACACTTTGTTCCGAAGCGATTACAGAAAGACGCTATATATCCCCGTATTTTTGTAGGTAGTGTGTTGGCTTATTGTGTTGGCTAGGTCAGACTACTCCAACAAAATTAAATACGAAAAAATATATCTTTCGGCGATTTCTTACCCTTAATATTCCTGTAAAAACTCTGACAGTTAATAAAAAATTATCATGAAAAGTTTCCCAGAGATCTGTCATTCGGAGTCGACTTTAAACCGTAGGACCCGCCGATCGTATATAAAATTAACATATACAACAGAAGTGGTGTGAGAAACTAGGTCGTAAACCTGACTAAAGGGTTGTAATGACCAACGTCAGGAGAGATAAAAGATTTGAAAAATGTTTAATACAAATATAAAGTGCGGCATTATTTTGAAACGGTGGAATAAATAAATTTTCCAAATTTCCCTTTTTAAGGTGTAAAATTAAGGAATCGAAGATTGACAAGCTATTAATCATTGCTTAAACAAAAATCTGTACCATGCTAATAATTATTACAATTTTTTGTGGGTTTAGCTAAGCCCCAAACCCAGTCATTCACAATAGACTGTTTATAAACCACTTATCAAAAACATGCACCAATTAGAATTCAAACTAACGAGTAGCGTATGTTTAAAATGAAACTGTAAATTTTAAAAATATTTTTTAACGGAACTGTTAATTAGCATAGTGGCTGTTAACTATTAACATGTATCCATAAGATACATTTCATATTACTCTACTCTACTCTTTAATAGAAATCCATTCATAATAAACAATTTTTAGCTCTGACACTAACATTGCGCCAAAGCAAACAGCAGTTGAGCACAAGAAGTCGTGACGAAAAGAACTGAAAACGTATTCATATCGGTATTTTTTTGTTTATTTTTTTGTGATTAAATAGCGGATACAACGAAAGCGTTTAAATAAGAATTTTTACTACCAACACGGAGTGAGTGAGTGAAAACAAAAGAACACTTAAATACGAAAACCGGGCTTAAATAATACAAAAAAAATTTTTAATTCGAATTTAAAGCAATAAAAAAACGTATTTTAATAACAAAATCGAAACAAAAGGTAAAAATTTGAAACCCGCTAAGAAGGCGAAATAAAAGAACATGAAACGGAATTTTTAGTTTTTATTTTTTGGTTGATGGTGTTGTTTTTTTTCGGTTATTAGCATGGCTTAAAGAGAAATATATGATAAATATAAGAAAAGCTGATGATGGTCATTGACGTTAAAGTTTAAATACTCCCCAGAAAAAAGTGCTGGTCAAATTGTTCTTTGTGCTGAATTTAATGGAAAAAAAGAGTGAAAAAGTGCAAGAAATTAAAACAAAAAAAAAAAATTCAATAACGAAAATATGGTTTAAACACCTACAACAGGTGGTTTTTTTTTTCTTACAATTAAAGAGAAAAATAAAATTCTTATCGATTGAAAAATATTTAAAAAATTTAAAAAAAATTGTTTATAAAAAATTTAATAAAACGCAACGAAATGTAATGCTAAGTGATATGATAAGTTTTATTGTTAATAAAAAAAAATGTTGTTGTTATAAGTGTTGTTGTTGTTGTTAAATTCAATGTAAATATCTAAACAAAAACAACAAATGGAAAAATATAAAATTACGCTATTGGCGGTGACGTTATTTAAACCAACTTTTTGTTTTTTTTTTGCTGATCACTGTTGTTGTTGTTATTGTTGCTGTAGTCTCTCAGTTGTATTGCTGTTGTTTAAAGCCAAGAAAGTTTGTTTTTTTTTCATATTGAAACGGATGAATCATCATACGCTGTTTGTTATTCAATATTATTTTTCAATAATTATTTAGTGATTTAATTTTTTTTATTTGTTTTTATAATAAACAAGAGAAATAGCTGAACAAAAAAATTTATCTATAAAATACTTTTTCAAAAAAAAAAAAAATTATATATATACATATTTGTATATAAAAAATAACCACATGCAATTATTAGCAATAATAAGAATCATTTTAAATGTAACATTTTAAAAATAAATTAACAAAAATTACCATAAATAAATAAAATAAAGCAAAAAATATCTGTAAGATACTTTTCTGTAAAAAAAAATCTTAAAATCTAACACAACTTTATAATAACTAAAAACATAGTTTTATATCCCTAAAAAAATTTTAACACGCATAATTTTATAAATCAAATTATATAGCTCTAAAATACTAATTTTATACTAAGACTATCTATAAGATACTCTTTGAAAACATTTGCATTTGAAAAATATGTAAATTTCGCAATAAAATCAAAATTTTATTATTTCAAGTTAAAACTTTATTAATCATCATAACCGCAATACGTTTTTCTTATTGCTATCGAATATCTTAATAAATACTACATATTATTATGAACATTGTAGCCACTCCAAATCGAATACATTTACCAGATTCAATTAAAATAAGAAAAACGATCATTTGAAACTTCAATAGAGCAATTAAAATAAACTAGAAAAAATTGCATTTCAAAGTTTGGAACTAATTGTTGATTTTTATCACGACATGATAACAGTGAAGGGCGAAATTGATAGCATTTAAAACTTTTATAAACGTTTTTTTTTTCTAACAAAAAAAATGTATGTATATTCAAAACAAAGTACATATTAAAATGATTAAAATTCATTCTTCTATATTCTTCCTTTAACCAAGTTTATTATTTATTACTAGCAGATTGTACCCGGCGTTGCGCGGGTTATGTAGTTTGGATTAGTTTAAAAAATTAAAAAAAAAAATTATTATTGGATCATTTTTGCATTAAAAATAACAATAAATAAAAAACCGGTTTATATGTTTCGAAACCGGTTTTGAAACCGGTTTCTTAAAAAAATGCAATTTTTCAAATTATTCGGAAACCGGTTTAACAAACAACACAGTTTTTTGAATACTCTAAGTCCTAAATATAAATGCACTCAATTTGACCGTTTTTCGCCCCTTTCCCCTTTTTGGACCCCTTTTGGTCCAACTTTTTAAACGGAACACCTCCAGTAGATATTTGGGAAACTTAACCAAGCTAAATCGTAAAAAAATACCTTTAAAACAGATAAAATACAGTATTTATGCATAAAAGTCCTAATTTTTGCCCATTTTTTCCCTTTGTCGCATTTTTTCTCCCCTATAACCGACTATTTCGCCTAAAACCTGCACAAACAAAAGCTCGATCTATATCCCAAATTTCAAGAAAATCGGTCCAGGCGTTCAGGCGTGATTGGCTAACAAACAAACCAACAAACAAACTGACTTACAGAAAGATTTATAATATATATTAGGATTATACCGAAACTGTGGTATTATATTCGTCCTTGTATGTACTAGGAATTGAACCCACAATCCCTTTACATGCTGCTACATTAGCTACGAATAGCTTAAACTAGGTTTTCGCAAATAAAGCTCAGAACCAGGTGTATTAGGCTTAATGCCACCCTAACATATAGTAGTTTGGAAACCATTTTAATTATTAAATTTTAAAACTTTTAAAATTTCTATATTTCGACTATAAAAAGTTACCGTAGTCTAGAGAGTTATTAGACGAGAGCCCGTTGTTCAACCACCAGCTCAGACATTTCAAAAAAGAAAACGAAATCTGAAAAATGATATTTCTTTCGATAACTTTCTCTCAGCAGTTTTCTGACAAAAACCTTGAGAGTTAAATAAAATTGCCATGAAAAGCTTCTCAGATCTGTCGTTTGTAGTCGATATTAAATTGTAGGTCCCGCCACTCATATATAAAATTAACACACACAACATAAGTGGTGTGGAAGGCTAGGTCGTAATCCTGATTATAGTAATGAATAGCTTGACGAGCTTTAGTCTCTTGCGTGCACTCCGTTTGCTAAGAAAAGGTTACCTTCGAGGTCTCCAACCAAAAACACTAATTTTAAGCGCCATGTGATAATGTGAGTAGTAGCCGTAGTCTAGTAGATAGTGTCTTGTCTTGATAGACGTGAGGCCACGGTTCAAACCTTAGGTCAGACATCTCCAAACGAAATATGAAAAAATATTTCTTCGGCGACTGACTCTCACAGCAGATTTCTGGTAGTGATGTGAAGTAATTAGCCTTTTAAAGTTTCTCAAAACTGTCAGATGAGCTATATTGACTTCCTCCAATGTCTACAGTTTTCTGTAAGTAAACCGCACTTTAGCTTTGAGCACTTCTCATTTGCCTTGAATTTTATATTTTTAAGCGTTTCCCAAAAATTCGATTTAATCAGAGTATCAAAGTCTGGAATCTTTAAATATATTGTGTAGAAAAGTTGGTTTAATTCTTCATTTAAAACACATTTAAGGACAGTGTTCCTATTATTTCTTACAAATAAAATTATGTACCTATTTATTTGTCTTTTTTTTTTTGAAAATTTATTTTAATTTATAGCAATCGATGTAAACATTAAAAATTAAATGTGATTACAGTTATAAATAATAATAACTTATCCCTATTATTTCCTTCAACAGTGTATATAGCTCACAACGTAAGCATATGTTCAATAGAAGTGTACCTCCATAATCCAAGAAAACAGAATATTACTTGCAGTCATGTATCTCAAGCATAGATGGGCACTTTGTAGTACAGTATAATCTCGATAATCCGGACAATTAAAAACCATGTGGTGTCCGAAATATCGAAATGTCCGAATTTCCGAAATAAAACAAAAATTTAGAAAATACATGTTAACTTATATTTATTTACAAGACATTCACTTAAAAATGAAATGTTTACATTCCAATTAATATACCAGTAGATTAAAATCATTTTTATAAAATATTTTCATTATTTGCTGCACAGATAGTCAGACATTTTCATCTGACGAAGTTTGGTTTCATTTTGTTTTTTGTACGCAATATCTTTGAGGCTTAAAAGTTTTAAAATATCCCCAGCAGGAAGTTCCTGTTCTTCGCAATATTTTATACAAATATTAAGGGCAGATATGACTTGTGAATGCTGTATTTTTGGAACATTATTGGAACATTCTTCATTAAATGATTCAACCTCATCATTTTCATCAGTCTCATCGTCAGTGGTTTCAATTTCATCATTCAACCATTCGGTAACCTCATTAGAATTATAAATATCAGGTGCTAAGTTGACAAGTAAATCAACTAGTTCTGTGGAATCGCTGCGTCTTAGCCTTGACAGTGGTATTTCATCATCTGAGTCCCATTCTTCATCATACAAAATTTTATTAAAACATTTTTTAAGGATATTTGCATCAATTCTATCCCAAGCATTGGCAATTAAAAAGGCGACGTTTTTCAATGAAAAAGTTTTAAGAGCATCCATTAGATTTTCTGAACTTGATAAAATATCGACCAAAAAACTAAAAACTATCGTAAAAGTTTAATTTTAAAATTCGAATGGCATTTTGATCCATTGGCTGCATGAGTGCTGTACAGTTAGGTGGAAAAAACATAACGCATATTTCGTTATTTGAATCTACTAACGATTTTGGATGACATGTTGCGTTATCTACTAGTAAAAGCGCTCTATTTGACAAATTATGTTCTTTGAGATATCTTTTTACTTGCTTAACAAAAGAGTTTTCAAACCAGCTTTTAAAAATTATTTCGGTCATCCACGCATTTTTGCTGCTCGCATATTCGACAGGTAAGTTTGCGTTTTTAAAAACTCTAGGATTTTTGGCTTTTCCAATCATCAATAACTTGATTTTATGTTCACCAGTTGCATTGCAGCATACTAGAAGTGTTACTCTTTCTTTCCCTATTTTACGCCCCGGTGCAGACTTTTCTCTATGTAGCGCAAGTGTTTTATCCGGTAGCTTCCTCCAAAAAAGTGCAGTCTCATCAGCATTGTAAACTTGGGAGAATGTTATTTTCATCTCCGCCATCTTTGCATGGAGAACTTCAATAAAGGGTTGAACTACGGAATGATCGTTGGAAAGCATTTCCCCGGAAATTTTTAAAAATTTGATTCCATATCGAGATCGAAGATTGTTAAACCAGCCATTACTTGCTTTAAATTCTACATTTGGTCCATAAATTTCTGTAGATAAAAGTTTAGCTTTTTCTTGAATGATTTCTGACGTAATTGTTGCATTATGATGCCTTTTGTTAATAAACCAATTATACAAGCGTTCCTCCATCACCTGATATTCGGCACTTCGCATGGTTTTGCGTTTTCCTAGACCACTCTCAGATTTTGAAAAATAACTACAGAACCACTTACTTTATTTATTGTAAAAAAAAAAAAAATTGTTAACTTACCTATCGATTTTTAATCCATTTGACTTTATGTCTGATATGGTAGATTTTCCCACGTTGTATTCTGTTGCTAATTGGCGCAAAGACTTCCCTTGTGCTAATTTCATCAAAATTTCTTTTTTGCGATCAATGGTTAAAAAATTATGTTTCTTTTTATTAATTGGTGCCATGTTGAAAATTAATCAGCGCACATACGAAGAAACTCACACAAAAAATTTTAAATGAAGAAGTAAACCCTTCTTTCTTTTCACAAATAAAAAAGTGACTGCATGTATCATTTGTAAATGTTTAATACAAGAAAAAACTAACGGTACAAATTCTTAAGAAACAAAACTAAAAATAGACAGTGAAGTTTTTGAGCAAAAGCAATAGGAATAAGTACTGTCCGAATTATTGAGGTAGAAAAAATTTATGGTGTCCGGATTACAGAGTCTACTGTTGTAATAAAATAAGTGTCCGCATTACCGCGTTGTCCGGATTTGCAGGTGTCCGGAATATCGAGATTATACTGTACCAGTAAAATTTCAGTAAAAATTGATTTTTACTGATTACTGAAAAAAATTACAGTTACAAAAATGAAATCTAAATTTCATTACCAGTAAACATTTACTGAATACTGAAAAGCTTAATGCATTAGAATTATAATGCAGTATGCCCATGTATGATCTCAAGGAATTTAAGAAGTCAGAAACTCTATTAGAATCTGAATAAAGACATCAAAATTTTATTTATTTCTTGCAAATTCGAAACCTATTAATCAAATTATATATTTGAATTGATTGAAATTTTAATTCAATGTTTCTGTGCCTGCTGTTTTTGCTTTTCACTGTTATAACCGTGAAGAGAAAACGTCATCAATTTTGTAAGTTTGATGTTACATCGTTGTCGTGTATCTCCCTCTTTTTTTTTTTTTTCTTTGCTCTTATTGCCGTTTTTTTCTTTTTTATTTTTAATTTCGTTTCATTAAAAACTCCCATAAATTGAATTGAATTTTTCGCTTCGTTTTTCTTAATTTTTGTGTATTTTTTTCGAATGTGCGTGAATTCGAATTTCGAATTAAACTCGAGCAACGAATATTCTGAAAAAATTAACAACAACAACAGTGAGCTGTTAAAAAACAAAAAAACTTGTTTTTGTTTGTGAAACGTTTGGCTGGCTGGCTAGCTGGGGATCAGATCATCATTTCAAATCAACCGTGATCACGTAAGTACGAGTATTTCATTTCTTGTTGATTGAAATTGTTTCAGTCTCTACTTCTTTTGGAAGGAAATTTTAAAACAAAAGAATATAAAGAAATTATTTTTATAAGCATTTGCAAATAAAATTCTTAAGGTTAATTGGTTTTCTGTTTTCTGTTTTTGTTTTTATTTTTCTTATTTTCTTCAACTAAAATATGATTTTTATTGTATATTGTCACCTTGGTAGTCGTATTAATACTGTTACTCTTACGTGTGTTTCATTGAGGATGTGTAGTATTGATCCAGCAAAATTGAACAATCGAATCGATTACACAGTTTGCTGTTTTGCAAATATTCTATTTGTTGCTGCTGCTGCTTTTGCTATTCGAGAATGAGAGAATGTTGTTGATAATGATGATCTCATCTTTATTTCATTTACAATAAATATTTTATATTCAGCTGTTTAGCACTTAATAAATGTTGCTGTTGTTGTTCTTGTTCTCTACTGTTAATTTGTTTAAAAAAATTTTCTTGCATTTTGTAAAAATTTGTTTTCTTATATTTTCTACTTTTAATTTCTTTTTATTTTTCTATTTTTGTTTTGTTGCATATTCTTTAAAGTATTTATTATTCATAAATTTTATTCATAATATTTTTTTGTAGGTGTTATGTTTTTTTTGGACCACAGCTACTTGTTGAAAACATTGCTTTTTTTGTGGTCCATAATTTGACTACTTGCTGGTGTGGATTGCTTAAAAATTCTTTTGCTTTTTAGTTTTGTTGTTGACTACAAATTGTTAAGTGTTGCAGTTAACAAATTGCTGAACTTTTAAATAAGTTTTTAACCTGCAGGGAAACATTTGGTTTTAAATAAAGAGCAAAATTTAAAAAGAATAAATTATCTGCAGTCGAGATAAAAAAAATTTTGGAAACATGAAAGTTATGAAAAATAATTCAAGCAGAGCTTAAGCTATAATAGCTGGAGTATAGTCGCCGTAGTCAAGTAGGTAGTGTATAGGCTTATTAGACTTAAGGCCACGGTTCAAATCCCAGGTCAGACATCAAACGAAAATATGAAAAAGTATTTCTTCGGCGACTTCCTCTCAGCAGATTTCTGGCAAAAACTCTGAGAGTAAATAAAATTGCCATGAAAAGTTTCTCAAAAATTTACTTTAAACTGTAGGTCCGCCACTCATGTAAAAAATTAACACACACAACATAAGTGTTATGAGCAGACGTCGGCACAAAGAGAACATGATAAAAATGTGAGTGTATTTGTGAGAAGCATGTGTATAACCCAGAGGAAAATTGTTACTAATTTTTGTTTCAAACAGTGTTCGAACAAATATTATGCTTTTTAATGCCATTGGTATTTTTCGTACAAGTTTTTATGGATTTGCAGCAAGAGCCATCATTACATATTTCAGGTACCTGAAATTCAATATATTTAAAGCAAAAAAATTATGTTTCCCAGTTTTTCTTCACATTTTAAATGAATTTTTCTTTGGGTGTACAATTGATACATAAAAAAATTTCAAAAAGAAGCGACGAGAACCTGCTTCACTGAATGCTGACAAGCAACTGAATGCATTTTTACGCTCATTTTAACGAATATTGTTGATGTTCATGTCCTATATGTGTAAAAAGCCGAACTTGTTCGGCTCCCGGGAGACATTGGTGCCGACGACTGGTTATGAGAAACTAGGTCATAATCCTGACTGAAAGGTTGTAATGACCAATTATGTATGTTATGTATACAGTCGATGAAAAAAGTCTACACACAGCAGTGTATGCTACAATTTTACAAAAATTAAAAAACGTGTTACAGCGTTCTTTAAGGCAGTCACAATTATGAATGTTTGAAGAAAAAATCGAATATAAAAAATATAACCTAGAAATAATTAGATAAAAATAAAAAAATTATCAGGAAAAAGTCTACATACACCATTTTTTCTGCGATTGTATATTTTTTCCTTAAATTTTTAGGTTTCTAAGAGAAAAATTAAAAAAATGTGAATTTAATTTACCGGTAGGCAAGTAAATCAAAGTCGTCGTAGTCTAGTAAGTAGTGTGTTGGCTTATTAAACCTGAGACCAAGACTCAAACCCCAGGTCAAACATCTCCAACAAAACGGGATACGAAAGAAAATATTTCTTTGTCAACTTTCTCTCAGCAGATTTCTATAAAAAACTCTGAGAGTAAATAAATATTGCCATGAAAAGTTTCTCTAAATACCTGTCATTCAGAGTCGACTTCAAACTGTAGGTCCCTCAACTTACGGATACAATTAACACACACAACATAAGTGGTGTAAGAATCCTGATCGAATGCTTGTAATCACCAATTATGTATGTATGTATGTAAGTGGATTCGATTTATAGCAGGGATTTGGACTGAAAAAAACCTCCAAATACGCTTTTTTTTAGTAGACTGTTCGTGATTTTTCCCTGTTCAAGATAATCGATTTATATTACACCATGTCCATCCCAAATACAATTTCAAAAAATTTAATTTAACTTTTAAACCAATTTGAATCTGCGAAAAAGTAATGAATCTGCTAAAAGCTCTTTTTGTTGGTACTTTTTTATTTTTATACTCATTCCACTGAGAATGAAATAAGAAAGTTAATAAAAAAAAAATTTTAATTATTTTGTTCGCAACCATCATCACATGGCGAATTTTGTGTAAAAATGTCACTTTTAACCGGATTGTTTTGCTAAAAAATTTATTTTCACAGACGAAGCTAATATCCATTGGACATTTGCCAGATATCATCCAGATATTATCATGCATAAATTGTATACCATTTAATACGTACATACATACATAGTTATACAGATCGCATTAATAAATATTTTTTTTGAAAAAATGTGTTATATGTATTTGTATTTTTAAAAAAGAAACTCGTTGTTAAGAGACCCTATACTGTACAACAAGATGCTTTTTTCCTTTTTTTTACTATCTTTAGTAAGATTTCTTAAGTTATGCTTCAGTTATACGATGATTTTTGATATCAATTTAACATTCAATTGATTCCACTCTTGGATTCCGACTGAGCATTACCTTGGCCTTATGACTTTGTGGATGGTTGTTTAAAAGATAAGACTTATTACGCCTTTAATTGTCGTATTAAAATCAATTTTGTGCTGTTCGAATATTCCTACGCAGCAGCTACTTCATTTTATTGTATGGACAATAGTTTGAGAGACACTTAATTTTTTCTTCTTGAATAAGTATTTAAGCTTTTACAAGATCAATCAATTGCTTAAGTTGATAGTATGTTGGCCATGGTTCAAACCCCAGGTCAGACTTCTCCAACAAAATGAAATATTGGGAAAAATATCTCTCGGTGACTGCCTTTCAGCATATTTCTGTCATAAACTCTGAGAGTAAATAAATTTGCCATGAAAAGTTTCTGTAATATCTGTTGTTGGTATCAACTTTAAACTGTAGGTCCCGCCACTCATGATAAAATTAACACACACAACATAAGTGGTGTAAGAAGCAGGTCGAAATCCTGACGGAAGGGTTGTAATGACCACTTATGTACATATGTATGTATGTAATGAATCAAGGAAAAAACGAGAGCCTATGCAATTTCTGAAAGCTGGCGAAAGCAGAAAAAATGAGACAAGAGTGTTCTACTGCTTCGTTGTCCACCTGTAATCCGCGTATAAAGTTTCGTAATGTATACAAAAGTCCAAATTACCAGGAAGAAACGATGCACACGAGAGCTTAATAACTGATGCTTCACTTTGCTGCAATGTTCTTCATGCGGAACTCAAGTCCTCGATATTATCTAGACAAGCTTATGGTACAGGTTTAATCTATCCGTCACAGACAGGCTAATCTTTTTTTTTTCTGTGGTCTGCACAAACCAGTGTGGCCTACAAAAAATGCCGTATATATTTAATGCACAATGTCAAGCTAAAAAGTTTTGCAAATCCTATTATCACTGCTGATGTAGATGGCTTGGCGTTATCCAGATGAAACATAAATCCTTACGGGCAATAGCAATCAACAAAAATTAAATTTAAAAAGATTAACCGAAACTAAAGAATACGATGTCCTGTCAATCTTATTAAACAAAAAACAGTAACAACTTTCTGACATCAATTCTGGTGGCCAATTGCTTGTGTCAACTTTAATCGATTCGAACACAATCGTATTGCTTGATGCTGTCAATGTCGATACAAACATGACTGAATTTCATGAATAGGATTTTTTGGAAGTTTGAATTGGTGACTGCAACGGTTTCAATTTAGGTGATTTTCATTTTTATTGAGCTCTACAACATTTGGCTTTCCACAGAATAGAATTAGAACGGAATGTTTCATAATGCATGACATAAAATGCTATTTAGCTTTTCAGTCTACTAGACTGTCTTCAACGTTGTAGCCGTAGTCTAGTAGATTGTGTGTTATCTTACTAGACACGCGGCATCGGTTAAAACCCTAGATCAGACATTTCCAACAAAACGAAATATGAAGGAAAATATTTCTTCGGCGAATGATTAAAATTGCAATGAAAAGATTCTCAAAAATCTGTAATTCGGAATAAGTGGTGTAAGAAGATGGGACGTAATCCTAACGAAAGAATTGTAATGGCCAATTATTTAGGCCATTTTATTTGTAGTCGCCGTAGTCTAGTAGGTAGTGTGTTGGCTTATTAGACGTAAAGCCAGGGTTCGAGCCCCAGGCCAGACATCAAAACAAAAATACAAAAAGTATTTCTTCGGCGACTTCCTCTCAGCAGATTTCTGGCAAAAACTCTGAGAGTAAATAAATTGCCATGAAAAGTTTCTCAAAAAATCTGTCGTTCGGAGTCGACTTTAAACTGTAGGTCCCGCCACTTATGTATAAAATTAACACACACAACATAAATGGTGTGAGAAACTAGGTCAATAATCCTGACTGAATGACCAATTATGTATGTAATTATTTATGTACATATGTATGTGTAGATAGCCTTCAAAGTGGAATGTCTGGTCTCTTTTCTGATTTTTGAAACGGCGTCGAACGCTTTTATCTCTAAATCCCTCTTATACAACACTATGTGCAGATTACTTAAGCTGCCTATTAAATTTATCCTTTAAGTACATTTACTTTGACCCACTTTCTGCACAAACTCTAACTAAGGAATCTAAAAACTTAGTGTGTAGAGAACCAATTCAATTTTAGTTCATTACAACTTGCGTTAACTAAAGAGAGGATTTTAACGGGCAGATAAATTGTTTTTCATTATTATAAGTGGACAATAAGCTAGAAGTGAGCGTTAAGCTAAAAGGAACTTTTAAAGTGAAGTTTGTGTTTGAACTTACCATATTATATATTATTTTCAATATGGCAACTTCAAATATAAATAGAATGAGCAAATACCACAAAAAATCAGAAGGCCGTCGTTGCCAACTGTGTTTAAAAAACTTATTCCATTGAGCAATGTTATCGACATTGTTCCGACACTGCCAGAATTTTGATAAAGTTAACTTTATTTTATCATTAGGCTGTAATAACGAAAATAAGTTAAAGGTGACTTTAAAGTTCACTTTTGCTAAAGTTATCTTTAACTAAACCCAACTAAAAAAATATTTGTTACTTTTTTATTTATCGAAAAGTACTAAAAAAAAAATTGTTGCTTTTTTGATTTTGTTCACATGATAGAGATATTTAATGACAAAAATAAAACAAATATGCAAGCAAAATAAATTTTTTTTCCTTGTTCTGCAAACAACATGAACATGAATTTTATGGCAAATATTCTGGAAAAATCTGCTGTTTTTGTCTGACTTTTTGAAATTTGCACAATAAAATAAACAATTAAATAATATGATATAAATAAAGGCAAATACACAATGTATCTATGAACATACTACACACACTACACTGTAATTGAATTGTTTTAAAAAAGATAATTTAATTGAAATGATTTAAAAAGATTTAAAAGAAAATTTAATTAAAAAATACTTCGAATCCTTAAACATAAAAAAATGGAAAGAAAAATATGTTAATAAATTTAAATATTTATGGATTCAATTGTATTTAATTTGTTCAAAAATGTAGTGATGGACACTATTTAATGGCGAATAATGCCAATTATAGCATGCAAGTTCATAGTGGTATTCTTATTTGGCTTTTGTCCAATATTATAAAATATTATTAATATGTTTTAAATTTTGTATTTAATTTATTTATTATTTATTTTTATTTGTTGTTTTCTGCTTCGTATTTAGAATATAGTCTTTAAACAATTATTTATTTATTATTTTGTATTAGTTTTAATTGTATTTAGGTTTGCGTTAAAACTTTTTGTTGCGTCTATATTATTTCAACTAAAGAGGTCTCCTAATAATTAATATTTTTTTGATCTGTTCTGTCTGTTTCACTTTCAAAGCCGTAATAATAAACAAATAAATAAAAAATCTTTATTTTAAATTTTTGTATGAATATTTCTCATTTTGTTGTGGCACTAAATGGTATAAAAAAGTGCATCAAGTACGTTTAAGATGGACGCAGCCATGTTTTTGATACAAAGTTAAATTGATTTGCCCATATAATCATCTCCGACAAAACGAAATATGGAAACACATTTCAGCGGGTTTCTGGGAGTAAATAAAATTGTCATGAAAAAGTTTCCCAAAAATCTGTCGATCGGAGTCGACTTTAAACTGTTGGCCCCGCTACTCATGAATAAAATTAACTCACACAACTTAAGTGGTGTGAGAAGCTAGGTCGTAATGCTGACTGAAGGGTTGTAATGACCAATTATATATGCGTGTATGTATGTATATATCTAACGTACTAGCAACCGAAAACCGATTACGTCTGTCTTGAAATGCAGGGCGCTAACATAAAAGGTGTTGTAACGATTCCGTTTCTTCTACTTCCTGGCAGCTTCTGCGGTAATCCTGGTGGGGCAGACTGAGCTTGTCAACAAAACTGGCAATAACACAGTGTTCCATTAGAATTTCTATTAGAGTGCGAATCGTTCTCTTGTCGAACTCAAGTAGTCCTTTAGTTCCTGCTGTCCACTGCTGGTAACAGCTGGTTTCTAATTCGGCAATAAGGTATGTTGGACCACCTACGGTTTGTTAAATTCTATCTTGCTTTTTCCAATTTAAAAAAGTATGCATATATGTATATATGTATATCTCCTCTATCGTCTCTTCCTCAGACATCTCCGATCCCTTCCGCGCCTGTTTTGCCTCACTGGCGCGAATCCCAATAGAGGCGGGTGTTGTGTCGACGTACATAGTGTAGAGGGTCTATGCAACTCCTGACTCCCTTTAATTTGACGAGGCAGGATTCCGGCGGTTTGATTCGTACTTTATTAAGTCCGAAGGAGATAGATTCTTGTTGTCAATCATACGTGTAGCTTGTTCAATAGCAAAAATTTCCGCCTGAAATACGCTGGCCTGGATAAGCAATTTGTATGATCTGTTCAGTGCCAGCTTATCGGAATATCCACCAGATCGAGTTCTACATTCCATTTTCGAGCCATCGGTGAAGATCGTTAGATATTTTCACAATTAAATCATTTGCACTTTAGTGAAGCCCTGGCTTTTATTGATTGCACCTTAGTAACATCCTACAGTAAGTTCTAAACATTACATAATTTATCCTTACAATTCTTTTGTACAGGATTACGCCTATTATACCGGGATTCCCATTAAGCATTTTCTATCTTTAAATTTAAATAAAATTTTTTTTTAACTTTAAAATTTATTTGATATTCGATTTCTATTTGCCTCTGTCAATTGAAATTATTTTTCCCACTGTTTGATTGGAATTTGTGTTTATTTTTGTAAGCGAATTCAAATTTGTTTACTTATAATTAAGTAAATAATGTAATGTTTTGGTCGATACCATTCAATTTTTATAGGCCATAAATATTCATTATACAAGAAACAAGAAACAATTTTCGATTATAAGCAAAACAAAATATTTGTTTAAAATAAATCCGAAAATAATTAAAAAGTTAACAAAAATAATGTCGAGGTTAAATTTCCACAAGAATATTTCAAAATAAAATTTTCTTTTACGAGTACCAATTGGTTTACAAAAAAAAAATCAGTTTTTATGTGTTTTCGAAAGCCAATGGGCAATAGATGTCTGGATTTAGGCAATAACAGGGTTTCGATAAGTAAGTCACATTAAAGCAACACGTTGGATTTAGATTTCAGGCTTGCCTGTATGTGATAAAAATCAACCGTGAATGATGAACCATTATATCTATAAGTTACATCATTGTCGTCTTAGTTTAGTAGGTAGTGTGTTGACTTATTAGACGTGAGGCTACAATTCAAATCCCAATTCAGACATCCCCAACGAAATATGAAAAAATATTTCTTCAGCGACTGACTCTCAGCAGATTTCTAGCAAAAACTCTGAGTGTAAATAAAATTGCAATGAAAAACTTTCTCAAAAATTTGTCGTTCGTAGTCGACTTAAATTTCTAGGTCCCGCCATTCATGTTTAAAATAAACACATGCAACTTAAGTGACGTGAGAAGTTAGGTCGTAATCCTGACTGAAGGCTCGAATAATAAGAAAATGTGGAAAATGCTTTGTGGCAGTGTTACGAACACAAAGCAACACAAAATAAATTTTAATCTTAATAGATGGCCCAAATTCGCTTAAGAGAATCATGGACTACCATAACTACCTATGATTAGGGTACCCTAACACACTTGCAGGATATCTATCGCCTTCTGAAAATACTTACTTTTTAACAATAAGTTAAGCATTTAATATTAATTTTTCACAGGTATATAGGAAGCGATAGGTTAGGTTAGGTTAGGGAGTAGCTTGCCATTCACAGTCAGGTTCACTCGTTGATTCATATGGTCCATTGTGTTACCCAGTGTGAGGTAAGCCCTCTTGTTATAATCCGTTCATGGGTTTAAACCACCACGAGCTCTGGATAAAACCGACCAGTGGCGCGTTCGCCACCATGCCTAGATCTTCAAACGTTCTGTCCTCTAAAAATCGATGACTTCTATTCTAAACTGCAAGGCATTCACATAAAGATGTTGTACCGATTCCGTTGATTTCACATCCTGACATTTTCTGCAGTAATCCCGGTGGGACTGATCGAGCCTGTGAGCGAAACTGCAAATAGCGCAGTGTCCTGTTAGAATTCCTGTTAGGGTGCGAACTGTTCTCTTGTCGAATAAGGTCATTAGAGTGTTAATAGCCATGAAAAAGTTTCTCAAAAATCTATCGTTCGGGAGTTGACTTTAAACTGTAGAACCTGACACAGATAAAATTAACACACACATCATAACTGGTGTGAAAATTTAGGTTGTAATCCTGACTGAAAGGTTGTAATGACCAATTATGTATGTATGTATGTATTTAAGTGTTAATAAAATATGTTGTAAATCAGAAATTTGTATGAATTTGAGGTGTTCCAAACAACGTATTGATGTCAACGATATAAATCGATTAACAACGAAATTTAGGGTCTTAATATTGGGGAGCGAAATTAAAAAAGTTAAAAAGACAACAAGATGGTGAAAGAGGAAGATGAGAAAGAGTCTCCTTAAGGAATTATCATAGAAGAATATCTTAATTTCTTATCCCCTTGCTCTCCCTTATTGATTTCAGGTGTAATATGCATCATCTCATGTGGTAATAAAACGTATACAAATTAATTTTGCTCCATAAATTCGCTTTTTTTTTCAACCAATATTGCCAATGTAACCCTCACGGTAACCTTTAAAACATGAAAACAAATGAAATCAGTAGCGACTGTTTTATGTTTCTCTTACTGGAAATTTAAATGCAAGCTGCTATCTTTTTTGTTAATAAATTTTTTGCTTCATTTTGTTTTTCTCTTAATAAAAATTTTATTGTTTTAAATTTCCATTTGCATTCACGTCTTTTGTCCAAAAGAGAAAAGAAAATAAAATTTTTTTTTTTACTTGAACATCATTTCATCCATTTTTGGCCAGGGGAAACATCTGTTTATTATTTAAGCATTTCAATCTTTTTTGTGCTGCAAATTCACTTGGTTTCATTTCAGACCAGAGCAGTGGAATTGCACAGCTTTTTACAATCGGTACGTGCGGTAATTTTTATTACGAATCATTTACAAATTTCATGCGTTTCAGTTTTAATTTTTTTAAATTTTTCAATGCACATCATTGTAGTCTATCTGCACCATCATTGCCAACATGATATAGTCTCCTTAGCCATAAAAAGATGTTTTTATGCGAATCCCCTTCATATTTTTTTTGTAGGAGACAATTTATTGCCTGCCATAAACAGAAGCTGAACTCCAGGGATTAACTTGTAATAGATGTAGAGTAAAGGCTTTAAGCATAAACAGCGTCCATCTTCGTAATGATTGCTAAGAAAGATGGCCCATAAAATATACGGAGAGAAAATGAATTTTTTTTTAAACATTTCTTAGATAAAAGTGTTTTAGATAAACGTGGTCTTTTAGATAAACGTGTTTAAGTTTAAAAGTGTCTTCGTTCGCATAGAAAGTTGATAATTTTATTTTCAAAATCAACCAAAATCTGTTACGAATTAAAATTAAATTGCAATTATTGTAGCTAAGATTAGTGATTAGAACAGGGTAACCCAAAGAAAGGTGTAAGATTTTTAATGCTTATGAGAATCTATACTATTAACGGTTATATTCAACTGTTTCTTTAAGTCTACAAAAATCATACAGTGTTGATGGAAATAATTTGAGCAATTTCATGCCTCTCATTAACGTATCAAAAAGTACAGAGATGTGCTTCAGTTGATATTACAAGTGTCAGTAGAACCACCACTCAAACGGTTTTGGATGTTAACAATCAATTTCTGCTGATTGAGAGAGGTCCATAAACTTCTTCATACTGGATGAGTTGGTCTAAGTGAGTTCCTGTAGGCTAGACCACACAGTATGGCTGAGGGAGCTATACTGGCAAGGACAAATAATTTCAACTGTCGCCATGACGTATTACATAGTCCCAAATGTTTACATCCGCGATACACTGAATAATTGTACCTATTAGAGAACTCTGAATAGATTTGGATAAACTCTTCAATGTCTGAAATTTCCTCACATGGCGAGCATAGCAGCAATTGTCTACGATTTAAGCCTCTTTCAATTGTCTGTGATAGAAAAGCCTTCTGTAGGAAGAACCTTCCATTTCATATTGAAGGAAAGCAAACGTAGAAAATTGAGGTTATCTACCATACACTACAATCCTTTGGAAGGCTATACATTCCCATCTATTCTCATTTTAATATATTTTGCATCTCTTACAAATACACCCTTTAAATTACACTTCCACTGAAGGTCATGCATTATTAAAAATAGATTTGGAGTAACGCCTGTACATTAATTTAGAAAACATGTTCAATTATTTCATAATTTATGCCAAAAAAGTAAAAGTTGAATAAGATTTCTATGAAATCGTAAAAAGGAAAGAAAAAAAAACTATTTGGCAGAGTTACAAATGGAAATTACAAAGGAAAGTGAAAAGTTAAGTAGACGTGTACAAAGTTCATGGTGACTAATTCTTTGCAAGTGAATTCAAACGAATTGTTCAAAATAAATACACTCCACTATGTTTTCGCTAGGGTATAATCGTCCGAGGATCAATCACATATATAGTATGGCTGAAAATATTTGATGAATGAAACCAAAACAAAATAAATAAATAATAAAAAAAAATCGAGGAGACGTTATGTGGCACTTCAATGGTCTTTAAAGTTACGAACTGATCTAAAAAACTAAACTTTTCTGTTGCAGCTGTTAAATATTATTGCAAATCCTTTTTCTGGAAACAATCACAAAACATTAGAGATGAAATTATAACAACAAAACTACATAGAAAACCCCTATGAAATAGAGAAAAAACAAAATTACAATTACAAACCAACATTGAGATTCTAGAAGTTGCAAAACAAAAATATTTGAAGTATAAATAAAGCGATAAGTAAAGCAGAAGTCGTCATAGTCTAATATATAATGTGCTGGCTTATTAGGCGTAAGGCCGCGCTTCAAGTTCTAATGTTTCAGTTCAAATGAAATAAGAAGGAAACATTTCTTCGGCAACAGCCTTTTAACCGATTTCTGGCAAAATCTCTAATTGTAAATAAAATTGTCTGAAAAAGTCTCTCAAAAATCTATCGCTCGGGGCCTTCATTAACACTAAGCCATCAACGAAGTTATTAGCTTCTGTGGTGAACAAGATAAGTTCCATCTTTAATTTCAAAGCATTAACAGTAATCCAGATGTCAACACTGTATCTGATAACACACTTTCTAATTCAGCGGACTTTCTGAGTCTTGATTAGGCGTCAATGCTTCTCTAGGTTAGGTTAGAGGACGTGTACTTGTCAATGGACAAGTACAGTACCCGGAGGTCGAATTGACCCATTGTACAATGCTTCTCTAACAGTTGCTGTAGTCTAGCAGGTAGTGTGTTGGTTTATTAAACAGGAGCCTGTGGTTCAAGTTTTTTCGGAAAATTGCTCTCAGCAATCTTCTGCGGAAAACTCTTAGAATAAATAAAATTGCCATGAGAGATTTCTCAAAGATCTGTAGTTTGAGTCAACTTTATACTATGGGTTCCGCCACTCATGTATAAGATTAACACACAACACATACTCGTATGTAAGTTGTGTGAGAAGTTAGGTTGTAATACTGACTAAAGGGTTGTAGTGACCAATTACGTATGAATGTATGTACAGAGTATGTTCTGTATGTTGGCATCCGTACAGCAATATTTAGGAGATCATTACAAAAGCAGAAATAGAGTATGCTTATCTCTTCTAACGGTAGAGCATTGTACGCAATCAGCCTTATATCTAGCTATCTAGCTCTTAATTACCTATATTAAGAGAAAGATCTCTACAATATATTTTGTGTTCTCTAATTTATATCCATTTTATTATGACACTATTTGCAGCAATGATTTAATGATTGCAGGTACATACTAGTTTTCCAAAGATTTCAACTTTAGTATTATGAAATTTGCAAATTTTATTTTCTTCTCTTTTTTTGCAGACAAAAAAAAAAAGAAAAAAACAAAGATAAAAGTTAGTTTGTGAATTTTCATAAGTTTTAATTTTTGTTGCAACTCTGGTTGTTAAAAGTTGAAATTTTGGCAATTAACGTGAATATCTTAAACAATGAAAAAAGGGTTGCAAAGCAACGAAAAACTTTTTAATTAAAAATGGTACCAAATAATTATAACGTGCGTTATAACAATATTACTTAAGAAAATTATTTTTCAAATGACTTGATGCAGTGGAACGAAAGTAAATTGATTAACCATTGCACCATAATGAATAACCCACTTTTGTGCCCTGAATGCCGCTTCAATGCAGACAACTATTCTAAAAAAGAAGTCTTTGCAATTGACATACATACATAATTGGCCATTACAACCCTTCCGTCAGAATTACGACACCACTCATGTTCTCACACCACTCATGTTGTGTGTGTTAATTTTATACATGAGTGGCGGGACCTACAGTTTAAAGTCGACTCCGAACGACAGATTTTTGAGAAACTCTTCACGGCAATTTTAGTTACTCTCAGTAAGTTTTTGCCAGAAATCTGCTGAGAGGAAGCCGTCGAAGAAATATTTTTTCATATTTCGTTTTGATGTCTGACCTGGGGTTTAAACCGTGGCCTTACGTCTAGTAAGCCAACACACTACCTACTAGACCACGACGACTTTATTTGCTATTGAAGTCCCTATAATTCACACAAATCTGCAGTGCCCGGTGATAATACTCAGCATAAGTACAATGTCGTATATACCAAGGTACATTGATCTGTGAAAATCCATTAAATGCTGTTGAGTTGTGGCATGAAGTGTAGTGGTGTGAAAAACTTTACTCATTGACATTCATTGTCATTCCTAGGGAGCTGGGAAGATTTTTAGATGTATTGATCGCTCACGCCTATGACCAGAACAATGTTGAAGAGTAATCACAACCTCGTTTAACAGCTGAATACAAGCATGCTCTACCCTTCCACAGATTGTCCGAGAGTCACCCTAACACTGTATACGTAATATGTGCACTATTTTCGAGATCGATAATCTATTTCCTTCACCCTCAACTCTTGTGAAATAGAGTAAATGTTTGGCTACTCATTTAAAACAAGACGCTAAACTGCTGGCTAGGTTATCCTACTGGAATCAATTTCTGTTAAAATTGAAATTTGGCGGAAAATCGGTATATAATTTCGTTTAGCTGCCGTAACCGAAGCCGTTTTAACTTATATTCATAAGCAGAATGCCATATTAACGAACCTAAGCGTCTGTAATTTTTTTTTATTTATTTTAAATTGAAATCTGTTTTCATTTACAGATATTTGCTTACAAACAATTCTTTATAATCAAAATTATTTTATATTGTTGATCGTTAATAATAATAAAAAAATAATATACATCCATATGTACATATGATATGTATGTATGTATGTAAGCACATACAACAATACAATAAAAAAAAGTATAATATGTATACAAAATTTTAATTATTGATAAGAACTTTATTATTATTTTTTTTTTTTCCTTCCTTTAATCTCATACACGAAAACTTTTTAATCAGAGAAAAAGTAAGACAATGGTACCGAAAAGTTATTGATAAGATTTTTCTATATGAGAGAGGGTAATGGCAGAGATTAAATTCTGATGAAACGCAATATAGGATGCCAAAAAGAAAAAGAAATTGCTGTTAATTGTATACACAATAGAATTTCGAATGAGTAATAAATTACAAGAAAAAATGAAAAGAAGAAATAAAATTTTTAAAAAATAAAATTATTTTAAAAAAAGATTGCCACACGTTATTTACTGGAGGTTGGTCAATTACCTGAACAGCTGGAAAAATATTGATTAATTAAGCTGAAACGATACAAAAAATGAAAGATGCTTTTTGACAGTAACAGAACCCTTGGCTTGAAACACACTGTTATCGTTGTGTTACAGTCAGATGATCGCTATAAGTAATGCATGATTTATTTTCAAGTTTTCAGTGTAATTATTTTTAGTATAAAAAAGAGATTCATGACAGGTGATAATGCTAAAAACGCCCAGTAATGCTCTAAACGCAATAGACGGAACTCTGGAAATACAGCAATCTCTCAAAAATAGAATACATGGGTGTATAAGGAAACAATTATTTTAAAGGCAACGCTTACTGTGTATGCTGCGTTGCGTTTATTGCGTTTATAGCATGTATGTGCTGTTTCCTTCTAGACTACGGAGACTTAACTGTTATGCCTGATACAAAATCTGTTCGAAAACCCCTGATAACCATAAGTGCTGCTTAATCGAAATAAAGATTTCATAGCCCAACGTAAATTATATTACCCAACGCTGATCTGCTTACATATTCTGGAGTCAGAAACCTTTTCTTATAAAAACCTTCTGTTTGATTTAATAATGCTATGTTAACCATAATGTACATTCTGTTTTTCATAAGCATTAGTTTTACAATTCAACCTTACATCTATCCTACCTATCCAAGCGATGCTAAGATGAAATAGCTTCGGTTTTCTGTCCAGATAGCCGAAGATTTGCAGCTGTAAGTCAGTGTTTTATTTCGAATAACGCCGTCAAACGAATAGCCTCAAGTAGATATAATTCCTTCGCCACTATTGTCACTGCTATATCATCAATGTAACTCTGCTTGGTACCAGCGTTTAGAATATTACCATGGGAGTGAGACCAGTACAGAGCCTTGAGTAACTCCATTAGTCATTCCGTATCTCATAACTCCTTCCACCGTGTCATAGAATAATAATCTTTCAGAAAGATGGCTTCTGATAAAACGCATACGGTCCGCTGGTGTCAGAAAAATACTTTATGTTTGCGTCTAGCAAGCGGAGTTAAAAGCACTTTTTGTATCAAGTGTTATGACTATAATTGCCTACTATCGTCTCCAATTTTTTAATTACATATATAGTTGAATGTTGCTTACGAAATCTACATTGATGGTCAGGTAGACCATCATCTTTCGGTCAGACTAATGGTTCTGATATTTTTCCTACCCTATTATTTAATTAGTCATTACAGGATTATGACGTAGTTTCTCACACCATTTATGTTGTATATGAATGGTGGGACTTACAGTTTAAAGTCAACTATGAACTGCAAATTTTTGAGAAACGTTTCATGGCAATTTTTTTTCTTCCATTCTTTACCTGATGGGTGAAATATCGCAAATTTAGCATTTAACGTTAACGAATAACGAGAATTTCGCAAATTCTTTTAATTAGCCTCAGAGTAAATATTCAAATTCAAAACACATTGGCCAGCCTTGAGCTACTTCCATGTTCATATATTCAGAGTACGTAAACACAATAGAGTGGTAAAGGAAATAAAGCAAGTCATATGGTTATTATGACAGTGGTATTCCCATGTAGAATATGTCGTTGTTGTTATTAAAGTGTTAAAGATATTTTCAAACAGCAGCTCAGTTCAGTTTATAAGATAAGAGTGCTCATCTACTAAAACAACAAACACATAAAAAAACTTCTCTAAATTACACATACTAAAACAAACAATAAAGACACGCCGGCCATAAGTTGGCATGTGTGGCAGTGGCAGTGGCAGAATCTGTAGCATCTGTAGCACAACAAAATGAAAACAATTGCAAAACACTTGAATACACGTAATAGGGAGAGTGAGACTATAAGAGTCAGTATTCTTGTGAGTATTTAAAAGATACATATTCAAAGATGTTCTATGGTATATACCGTATTTCTATATTTTCCTTAATTATTTATTCATTATTGTACATCTTTTTTTGCGTTTTCTTCCTATCTTTTGTTTATTTAACGTTATCAGCTGTGTGACTCTAATAAAACAGCAACAATTTATTGTTTAAACTATTGCCGGAATATCAACAGTTCTCTCATATACTCTCTTGTTGTCCGGATCTTTATCTGTGTGTGTGTGTCTAACCTTTCTTACTTCGAAAGTCGCTGTAGTAATAAATATTTTTCGTAGATAAACAGCAACAAAAAAAAAAACTGATGATTAATTAATTAGTATCTGTAACAAGTAATTGTAGTTGTAGTTGCATAAACAATTCCATGAATGAATGAATGACTGACTGAGTAAGTGTATGCCTTAAATCGATAAATAAGCGAAATGGCATAAACGGTTTGCTTTTAGTACCTCTTACTTAAAAATGCTTCACTTTCTAAATAGTTGGCCTATTCGGTTTTGTTTGTATGTCATAGTAATTGTTTTTGTTTGCCTCTGTTAAACATGCTAATTAAGTTAAAATTTTTAATTAAGTTTTATATAAAATTTGTTACCCTTTTTTATGCTATTGTTTTACTTTCACTTTCACTCCGTACATATTACGTTGCATGTGTTTTTTTATTGTTTAATTAAAAATCCAAATAAGAAAGCCCTTCTTTAAGACAATGCCAAAAAGTGTGTTTGTTTTTCTGAAAGACTAAAGTCAACAGGTGACAGCAACAATTGCAAAGACACTTAAAGTTTAAGTTTATTAGCCCTTTGGCATACAAATTAAAAAGTTAAACGTCTGCTGTTATGACAGTCTTTTTCAACAATTTCCAAAAATTATTGTAGGTTCCAAAGTGCAAAAATTGATTTAAAAATTCCAAGATGCACTGGAAATAGTTTTAAAAATTTTTTTAAATAAAGCATACATAAATTACATATATACATACATACATACATACCTAAATAATTGGCCATTACAACCATTTCGTCAGGATTATGAACTAGTTTCTGACACTACTTTATGTTGAGTGTGTTAATTTTATTTGTGACTGGCGGGGCCTATAGCTTAAAGTCAATTCCGAACGACAGATTTTTTTGAGAACGTTTTCATGGCAATTTTATTTACACTCAGAATATCTGCTAGAAATCTGCTTAGAGGAAATCGCCGAAGAAAATTTTTTTCGTGTTTGGTTTTGTTAGAAATGTCTGACCTAGGGTTGGATCCAAAACCTTCCATCTAATAAGTCAACACACTATCTACTATACATACTACTGCGACTTCATATATACATAGGAAATATAAATAAAAGGCAATGACTCTTCTCAAAACCAAGTGGGTTTATGGTAATCAAAGTTTTGTTTGGAAATAACGATAAGAGGAGATCTGAGTTACGCATCAAACTATCAAGACATAACCTTTGTTAATAATCGGTTTTTTAACAGGGCACTATATGCTCACTTATTTAGAAGGTGGTTATCTCGAGCCCAATATCGTAACGACGAGAATGAATCATCGAATCGCATTCTTGGAACCTAGGAGCCATTAATGTATCCCAGAAGAAAAAACCCGCGTGCATACCAAATGCTGGACATAGAAATGTTATTGTTGACATCGAGCAGCATTCTAAAGTTTGTCGGGTAGGCTTATAGGACACATTTGGGGATATCCTATAAAGTACGAGGGAAGTACAATGGGTCCTAGGGTCGAAGTATAAAACATGCATATACTATTCTCCATTGTAACCTTTTACTCAGGATTATGGCCTAGATTCTCACACCATTCATGTTGAGTGCGTTAATTTTATACATGAGTAGCAATAACTTCCCACGCTCTCTTCAGTAACCCAATATCTACCACAGTCATAGGGAATATAGAGGATATATCTGTCATTGACTTGAAACATAAACCAGTGTGAACATGTTTAGATTGTTGTATTGGCTAAGGTTGGAAGAAACTTTATATACCCAATGACAGTCATTGAGGCATTTTAATTTTTGAAATTCGGTCACAAATTCGATGATGGCTTGAACATGCCATTTAACCCTTAAATCATGCCAACTGACTATTAAGACGAGACCTTATAGGACCCAAATGAGCTATGCTCGTCGTGGCTATTGTCTATGTATTCAGCGTCTCTTTAAATCTCACTTATTTTATAGTTTCCCTAAGCTTTGAAGCAAAATGAGATCTGTGGCGCCTTAACACATAAATCAGGAGGTGCAAAGGACACATTAACCCAGATAAACTGAAATCTTGTAATTCTACTAGGCTCTGCTAGATTTGTATGACTAAGAAGGTAACAGATAGTCTTTTGTTCTTAAATCGCATGGCTATCCATTGCACAATTGTGATCTGCTCGGGCCACTTACTTATTTTCCTACTTAATAGGTCATTACAACTCTTTAGTCAGGATAACAACTCAGCTTCTCACACCACCCAAGTTGTGTATGTTAACTAAAACCATGAGTGATGAGACCTACAGTCTCGATTCCGATCACCAGATTTGTGAGAAGCAATTTTATGAGCAATTTTATTTATTATCAAGGTTCTTGCCAGAAGACTGCGGAGAAGTCGCCGGAGGAATTTTTTCTTTCATAATTCGTTTTGTTCGAAATGTCTGAACTGAAAGTAAGATTTATTTCTGTGTCGGGTTGGTTTTCTTCTCAACTGGAGGGCGAATCTGGCTGCTAGGGCTCGCAAGGCGGCGTGTGCTGCTTACTCCTGCAGTAGAGCGGTCGGAACCAGATGGGGTCTTCGCCCAAGGATCATGCGTTGGATATATTCTACGGTCATCGAACCCAACCTCTTATACGGCGTTGCTTTCTGGTGGACTGCTCTGGACAGACAACACAACGTCAGACTCCTTGACAAGGTCAGAAGGTCTGCCGCCATTTATATAACTGGTGCTCTACGCACCACCACCACGAAAGCCTTGTTCGCGATGCTCAACTGGCTTCCTACTGTGCTTCTCGCTAAGCAGGCGGCCAAGTTTACTGCGACTAGACTTAATGCTTTGTCTCGCTGGCACATTATACCTTCTGGTCACTCCACTATTCTGGAGGTTGATCCGGTGGCCCCTGTGTACATGGACTATACCACTGCTGAATATTGTCTTGACAGATATTTCCACTCTCTGATTCCGAGCAGGGATGACTGGAATCCTAATACGGTCGTAAGCGGTATCTACTCTGGGAAACTGAACCTGAATATTTCTCTCCGTCTGCCGGACTACTGCAGCGTGTTTCAGGCGGAGGTGATGGCGATTTACCGGGCCGCTCAATGGATCCTCGTCAACGATGCTCCTTTCACTCGCGTCTCGGTCTTCTCTGATAGTCAGGCCGCAATAAGATCTCTATCGGGTTTCGTGAATAACTCTAGGATCGTTAGGGAATGTCGCCGCTGTCTCGAACTTCTTTCGGGGCGCTTCACCAGTGTCTCTCTGGTGTGGGTCCCCGGGCACTGTGAAATTCCGGGAAACTGTAGGGCCGACGAGCTCGCCAGAGCTGGTGCGCTCCTTCCGGAATCCTCTTCTGTTGAAGTGGGTATACCACTTGAATCGGTCAAGTTGACCATTGCGCGGAAATTCTTTCGGGACGCCAACCTATCCTGGGTCAATGAGGAGTCCTGCTCCACCGCTAGGGTCACCTGGCCCTTGATGGATAAAAGGCGTACCAACTAATTATTTGGTCTTGGTCGTGACGTCATCTCGACTACAGTGGCCGTGCTTACGGGTCATTGCGTCATGGGTAGACACGCGGAAAGAATGAGGCTCCCTTTTAACGACTTCTGCCGTGGATGCTGGTCCTCTGAGGAAGAGGATACTGTCATTCACTCTCTTTGTCAGTGCCCGTCTCTTGCTAGGTGTAGATATAGGTTATTTGGCTCCCCATTCCTTGTTAGCTTAACAGAGCTATCATCCATTGTAATCAAGGATATAGCTTCGTTCATCAAACTTTCTGGCTGGTTTTCCAATGCGGGGTAGTCGTGCTTCCGTTGTGCAGCCCTTGCGCTGACCAACTTCTTCCTTTTCCCTCATTGTGGTGGAACTTGGTCAGTACAGGGACTGCGTTCACCCGTGGCATCACAACGGGCCGCTATGCGTGCTCAAGTGAGCTTTGTGACATCACCTAACCTGGTTTTCTTCAGGGAATCCCCGCATTAGATATTTATTATGATATCACAGTGGACCTAAACGCTGATCTAAGTGGGAACTAGAGCTCTCAGAAGGGGAAGCCGCCTAACCTATAAAATTTCTGTAGATTTTTCTTAAATTGTTTTTCATCAGTTCAGCGTTTTCCTGCTTAAGTCCAATATTTTATAAACGTAAACGTTTGACTCTCCGATCAATTTTTACTAAAACATATTTTTTAAGATTATATATTGTACTGCAAGCATTATATCGCTTAAGAAACCCAAAACAAATACCAAAAAAAAACTAATCTTTTTCTAACGTTGAATACATTACCACCCCTGCTTTCAACAACTACTTACTGATAAGACTGAAACACAATAATTTTTGTGTGAAACATAAAGTTTTTTCAAACAAAAAGGAGTAGAAAGAAACCAACCCATTTTAAAAATAATTATTGACCATTAAAGTGACTAATCACTCACTGACCCCCATAAATAAACGATTGTTTTCATTTTTTTCCCCATTTTTCCCCATATTTTTGTTTTTATGTTAAACCACTATATGGGCTAGCCGTTCAATAATGGTTAAAAATAAAGAAATGTTTTTATCAGTTTCTGTTTTTTTTTTTTTAATTTTTGTCGCCGTTATTTTATTTTAAAATTATTATACAATAAAACATATGTAGTTCTCGTAAATGCCCAAAAATAAAAACGAAAATAAAAAAAAATTTTATTATTTTTTTCGTAGATAAAAAAGTCAAAAAAAAAAAATAAACAAATTCTTGATACAATACTTAAATGTTTAAAAAAAAAGTTTTGCGTCGAAATAAACATCCACATCGAGTTTAATAAACGCTGGTTTAACATACGAGATTTTAAGAAATAAACGAGTAAAAAAAAAATTAAGAAGAAAATATTTCATATCATGGCGTAGAATTTTTGTATAATTTTCGCCGATTAATGGGTTTTTTTTCTCAAATTGGTTTATATGATTAAAGAGTTGACGAAATGTAATTAAAAATGTTACGTTAGTTTTGTTATTTATTCGAGGAAATAAATCACAGCCTTAGGAGTCTGTAAACAGTAACATTTACTTTGGAAAAGTTGACAAATAAGGTGTTGGAAACATCGAAAAAAATTATTTTCTTATTGATTCCTATTAAATCAAAGATCCTCTGTTTTGTTTATGAACGGTTAACTGTTTTTTGTAACCTTGACACAGTTTTTAAAACTAAATTATTTGCCAAAAGCATAACCAAGAGGTTATCCATTGTCTCGCATCATAAAATAAAGAATTCAGTATCTCCTAATCCCACTTCTGGTGCCATAAAACAGTCTGTGTTGATGTATATGGCCTTGCGCTGATCTGATAAAACACTACTTTTCCCTTCTTCACTCAGGCGAACCCATTATAGACAGTATAGCGCCTAAATCCTGCAGGGAGACTACGTTCATTGTTGATTTGTCGTTGTGATCATATTACTTTTTAATGCATTCATAGCTGACTGCAATTAAACTGGTAGCTAATACACAAATTCTAACTTATTGGGAATATATGTGATGGTTGTGGTCCATACTCAATGTACAGGGATAGAGTACGTTCAATATGGAACTTCTACTCCCTTAACGGTATAGCAAAACCTATGGAAGGGTGAAGCTTAAATGGTCCCGCTTTCTAATCAAGGGTAATATCAAAAACTTACATACAATTGATCATTACAACCGTTTAGTCAGGATCACAACCTAGCTTCAACCACCACTCAAGTTGCGTGTGTTAATTATTTCCATGAGACACGTGTGTTAATTATTTCCACTCATGTATAAAATTAACACACACAACATGAGTAGTGTGAGCAGCTAGGACTGAAGGGTGCGGGCTTCTTGGGGACGATTGCTGTAGACTGTCTAATGGTGAAGATATAGCACTGGCCATTTTATAGTCACCTAGCAGCAACTCGTTTCCTTGCCGTTCGCATCTTGAGATGTCCACAAAAACTTCCACCTTCCTATAACCCATTTTCCTAAAAACCTGCACAATGCACTGCATGAGTAGGGGCCACCCCTGAGTGCTGGTTTCACAAAAAAAAAAAAAAAAAAAAAAAAAAAATAAGACAGTTTGGAGAAACTGCTCATATAAATTCTATTTTACTCTCAGAGTGAAAGCCTGAAGACTGTTAAAAGGATGTCACCGAAAGAAATATTTTTTCAGATTTAATTTTGTTCGAAATGTCTGAACTAGGGGTTAAACCACAGCTTCTAGTCTAATAAACCAACACACTACCCACTAGATTACAGAGACTACACGTTCATTGGTGAACTTTTATGAAACGAGTATGATAGGCTTACGTCATCAGGTATGGTGTCCATGATAGACGCATAGAATTTATTCATACCTAGAACAGTTCCATGCCACCGAGACAATATCCCCACAATATTTTTACTTTCAGTTGTTTTCGTTCCTTTAAGGCACACATAAAGCTGTTACAAATAATCTCTGATTTCTGAAATTTCTCTCAGATTCATCACTCAAGCTTTGCCATTGAAGTAGCACTTATTGATTGGTGATTGAGGCCTACTTCCACAAGAAATGGAACTATCTGATCTTTTTATGATGTTCATACCGTTCATATCGAGAAGAAGGGTCAGCGGACTTATTGTTTGAATAATTTGGAGAAAATTGTTAAAAAATTTGATAAACATGATGAAAATTTATTTTCAGTTCTATTGCGTTTGAACCTGGATTGCATGTGGAAATTCTTCTCCAGTACATAATTAAGTGTTAAGCTGTAGAAAAGCAACCCAGAAGAGAACATGTCATTAAATCCTTCCGCAAAATATTTCTGATTGAAGAATCTTGTTTGATCCATTGTTTCCATTACAATTTGAATACGACTGTCACTATTTTACTGATGTTTGCCAGCATATTTTAGCGTCTCCTCACAGTCACACATGATAAATCTTTCGCACCATCAGTTTTAAACACACGATAATGACAAATGTAATCCGACGCTTCTGTGATAATGAAATTCAAACTCAAATATCAGAATATGAACGTATGTATGTATTATTTATCTTGGATTTAAACATCATTTGTACGGGAGCATTTGAAAGTCTTAACAACAATGGCAATAAATTTATTTACTAAAGAGATTGAAGGTGTTAAAGCAACAACAACAACTGAATGTGTAAAACGCCTTTAAGATTTGAAACTGAAGACGATGTAAAAACGATAAACGAAAAACAAAAGAAAACTGTTTAGACGCTAAACAAAGAGAGTAACTATGCCTGGCATATGGAGGGTGGAGGTATTTTCTTCACTTCCTACTCAAACCATAATAGGAACAATTGTGCAACACACTCGTGCGACATGCTCGTACATACTAGGTATTGTTCCAATCTAACTCTACTCGTGCTATAAGTGTTAAAGCAGACACATGGTATTGAATGGCAATTCAAAGACTGAATGAAACTGTTTGTGTGTCTGTTTGTTTACAGTATGAAGTGTTGGAATTGTATAAATAAACAGCTATAAGGACATCAGGGAAAGAAAGAAAACGAAAAGTACAACGACAACAACAACAACAGTTTCAATTAGATTTTTTTCAATACAGAGCTGGAAAATATCAATTGTTTGGTTTATTGTGGATGTCGAAGATTTTCTTCCATGTTCTTTGAAATCCATTTCAGTCTCTTGTTTCAGTCGTCAGCAGCCGTTGTATTATTGTACACCTCTGGTGAGTTCTACACTATAATATTAAGGAAATTGAAATAATAAACAATTGAAATAGAAAATCAATTGAAACTGAAATAAGAAATGTTCGTAATTAAATTTTATTTTTTCCGTAGTAGACAAAGAGAATTCTCTTTGAATGTGAATAGTTTGCAAAAAAAGAAGTAGTGCCCAGACAATAATTGCATTTAAAAGTGTTTTTTTTTCTATTAAAAATAAAATTACTTTTTGCAGCATAACATTAAATATGAAATAAATTGATAAAATTTAATACTAGAAATTGAGATGTACACAGACGTCTACAGCAATAATACCTAAAACAATAAGACAAAGGTTGTGCAAGATCTGAACACATACTATCTTACGGAAGGGTGAGCTGAATATGGACTTTTCCATTGTTTTAAACAGGCATCGAGTTGTCTTTTTCTCTATAACATGTGAGAAATATTTTGCATTTTATTTCAAACAATACCTAAAACAATTCAAACTGACAGTCATAGAGGGCAAAATTAATGTGAACGCAAAACAGTCTTGAAGGTCTTGAATAAAATAGCTTTAATTGGATCAACGAAAGCATTTCTTTTCATAAGATATTTGATAAGAAATTTAAAATTTTTTGAGCATCTTTAAATGAATTTTGATGATGAGAAGTTTTCAGTAAGTTCTTGGCTCTACTGAATACAGTGCATGTGGAACAGTGCCCTCTACTGTTGCTTTGGACAATTTATTTTGTTACTTGTGTTGTAAAAACTCATTTCAGCTGGCAGGAATCGGATACTATAGGTCTGGCTGGGAATTTTAGAAGCACGATAAATTAAAAAAGTTCAAAGGAAATATTAACAGCTCTTATGATAGTGGGGCAAACGAGGCAATTTGACGCGCTTAGACCTCCAGGTTCTCTGTAATTCAAGAAGGCCTCGAGTAAACAGAGTTTTTACCGAAAATCTTACCTGTGCACCATCCCCGTTTTAAATCTGAGATACAAATTAGATTCTTGAAAATAGTCCAAGACATTTACAAAATTTTTGCCTACCAGCTATAGCAGGACAATCATACAGGAGGTGTTCTTCCTCACTATCTTCATCTCTTCTACGCACTTACGTGTTTTCCTATGAGACAGTTTCTTCTGATAATCTGAGACTAAAGTAACTCCACATGTCCACGAATATTAGACTGTTAGAGAATTTTCTTAAGGATAAAGTGGCAAGCGAGTTCTTTTTACCTCGTCAGAAAAATGGATATCAAAGTTTTCGTAGTAAATGCAGCCTATCTCTTGTCTCGTAAACGTTTTAATGATCCTGAAGCCTCCTTTACATGCTTAGTATAAAGTAAAACCGACACCCCCTACAAGGAAAGGGAAGGAAAAAGCCAGGAATGTGGAATCCTGATACTGTTGATTAGGAAAAAACGTATTATAAAAGCAATGAATACAGTTGCATATTTCACTTTCCACTCGGAAATCATGTTTCACATAGTTCCACGATTGATCATTTCAAGCCTTCAGTCAGGATTACGACCTAGCTTCTCACACCAATTATGTTGTGTGTGTTAATTTTATACATGAGTGCCGATTTCGAACGACAGATTTTTGAGAATATTTTCATGGCAATTTTATTTACTCTCAGAGTTTTTGCCATTTTTTCATATTTCGTTTTGCAGAAGATGTGAACACTACGTCGACTTCACAATGACCGTAATTATTCATATTCCCTTCCGAATGAGCTATTTCATTACTATATCCTCAGCTACTAAATCCAGATGACAAGGAAATAAATTAAACAAAAACTTGACAAAGATCACAATGACTAATCCGAACCATGAAAGGCTCTTATGCCTAATTTGAATGAAACGCGACAAGAGATCAGTGTACAAAGATTCCATTCTCTTAGAATGCAACAATGGCGGTTAGCTTGATTTTGCAAAATGGAATTGAATTCTCTGTGCTTTCCAGAGAAAAATACATGCCATGGATGAGAATTCTACCCTGCCTTAAAAGTCTTATTTGCCCATGGATCGAATCGTCCGTAACAAGGTAATAGCTAAACCAGAATTTCTAAAACTGTTAACTAGAGTAAAATATGTATAGCGATAGATAGATTGTTCGATAACTAACTCCAAATGAAATATAGGCATTGAACCTGATATACGACAATCCTTTTGGGAAAATCGAAAACCAAGTTTGCTTAAGAACCTAGAAAAAGAAGGATTAACAAATTGGTAGAGTGTCCTTTGGACTTTTGGTGAATATAATAACATTCTGTATTATTTCATTCACTTCAATGGAATTTACTTGAAGAAACTGAAGAAATATTTAAAGGAGATGGACTATTGTAGGCTCAACACTACCTCCTTAACCAACCTTAAAAGACCTAAAGAAAAAGAAGAGCTGTTGAGATAAATCTAGATCACTTAGTAATATTGTTTCTGAAATTGTTTCTCCAAAATTGATTGATTACAGCAACATTTTAATTGACACAATGTATGGTAATTGGCTAAATGCGTTACAATGTTGTAATTAATGTATGAATGCATGTGTTACATTGTTAACTAATTTACGAAAATATTTATCTTTGCATGTTTGCAATCAAAACAATTTTCATATTTTCCCAAATTGAAATTTTCCAAATAAATCTTCATCCCAATGCGATGTTATTGCGCTGCGTTGTATTTGTTTTCAAATTTTGCTTGATTTCTTCCAACGATTAACAGTCTTGCTTTAGCCAGACACTTTGTTTATGTTAATGCCGATGTTACGTCATACAATTGACACCAATATGTTATGCCAAAACAACAACATGTAAACGCCAAAATAAATAATAAATCAATGGTAACGAGCCAAGCTAGTCAACCCATTTTATACTGCGTTGTTGTTCATACGCACACATTATTTGGATAGAGTTTTTTTGGTTTTTGATTTTGTTTTCGTATCGTTTTATTTTGAATTATTTTTTCAATGTTTGTTTGTTATTGGATTGTCATTCTCATTCTCATCATCATTATCATAATCATTAACAATTTTGATTTTCTTCTTATTTGAACACATGCATTAGGAGTTGCGATTCTAATGGCACTGAATTCGTATTATTTTCAGTTTTTTTTCGTGTCTTTTGTATGATTCGCAAATATTTGCAATCAATTTGCGCAAACCATATGGAATTTGTTAGTTTAACTTATTCTAGATATATAAACCAGGGTAGTAGTAACAAACAGAAAATAATAACCACAAAGATAAAAGACGAAAATAATTCTACCATAAATGAAAAACTATTGCGTAATATTGTGGCTTAAATTATAATCAAAAATAATTTAAAAATAAAAATTAAAAAATAAAACGAAACCGAAACATAGAATACTTAAAGCCGATGAAATTAATTAAGTAAACCAAACTTATCACCCATTTTGTGGTATAAAACATTATCAAAATTTATCGCATTAAACACATTTAAGACAATAAGCTACCGACTACAACCTGTCAAAAGTTTTAATACATGCGAGCATAGGAAAATGATTATTTTCGCCGCAACCCTACTACTAACTGACATCACGAGCACCGTTGTGGTCATCGTGGTCTAATCTTTATTTATCATCATAATCTTTATTTATATTAACTGATCAGTATTGTCAATATGCTTATAAAATGCAATGCATTACAGAAAAATGTTAACAACAAAACCTAATCTAATTGCCCTTTACACACCTCTACGGTATTTAGAGGGCCCTGTAGTCTATTTGGATAAGCTGACACTAAACGGGTCATTCATATTACCTAACCAGGCCAGCATATTTCAGGCGGAGATTTTTGCTATTGAGCAAGTTCCACATATGATTCAAACCAGGAACCGACTTCTTTCGAACTTGATCATATGTTGAGATAAATCCAGATGGCTTAGAAAGTATTTTTTTGTAAATTGTTTCTTTCAAATTGATTGATTACAGCAACATTTTAATTGAACAAGTTGCACGCATGATTGAAACTTCGAACTTAATAATATATGTGGACAGTCAAGCAGCAACCAAAGCGTCAAATCAAAAGGCGTCAGCAGTTGTATAGACTCTCTAGATCATATACGTCGACACAATACACGACTCTGCTGGGTTCCGGGGCACTGTTACATAGAAGGAAAAAATTGCCAAGAAAAGTTTCCCAAAAAAAATCTGTCGTTCAGAGTCGACTTTACACTGTATGTGCCCCTGCCCCTGCCCCTTTTCAAATTAGAAACATCAGCATGAAACTCAACAAACCGTAGGTAGTTCCGCGTACTTGGTTGCCGAATTTCAAAACTGCTGTGTCCAGCCTTGGATAGCAGGAAAACTAAGGCACAACTTGAGTTCAACAAGAGAACGGTTCACACTCTAAAGAGAATACTAATGGGACACTGCGCTATTGGCAATTTCACTGAAAAGCTCGGTCTGTCCCACTAGGATTACTGACGAAACTGTTATGAGGAGGAACAAACGACATCATTACAACACCTTTTATTCGAGTGACCTGCTTTTCAGGATAGACATCAACGGATTTTGTGTGACAGAATGTTTGAAGATCTGAATATGGTGGCAAACGTGCATCTAAGGAAACTGGACAATTTCATCCGGAACTCAGTGTGATTCAAACCCATCACTAACAGATCATGACCATGGGGTTATCTTACTCTGAGTAACACAATGGGCCATGTGGGCCACCGAGTGAACTTACCTGTGAACGGCAAGCTACTTGTTAACCCAACCTAACCTTCAAGTCCCTATAGTGATCAAAACAAATGATAATCTGAGTGTAAAAAGGCCAGGGTATATGTATTCTTAGCCAAGCTCACTCAGTTTCCGTTAAAGAATTCCATCCTTCGCTTAATTTCATTATTTTTTTAAAATTGAAATCAAAATCAATTGTTTGGTCAGGTGAATAATGAATAATTCCCTTCCAATCTCATCCATACCTTTCTTGGGCTCAACTGCAAAGTATCGCCTTTTTTCGCCCGTGATCTTTTTCGCCCATTATTATCCCAAGCAAGGCACTTTTTATCGTTTGTAATCAAACGCTTCGATTTCGTTCCATTTCATAACTGAATTGCTCAGGACATAGAGCTTCTTGGTGATAAACGCCTGGCACCATTCACATTGCTTTTGTGATGGTCTTGCTTATTTTTTTTTAATAATTTTATCAACATTTTAACGAAGTTATCAAATCAAAAGCAAACAAGTTAAGGTATCTGTAAAAACTTCAAATTTAGACGGAATAAATTGATTTTAGTTTGTAATCATAACAGTTGAAGGAATTTCTTGAGGTGTTTTTGTGCAAAAATCTTCATAGCATTTACAGCACAAGGGTCAGTTTTCTGTCATTCAACCGAATGGTGATACAGATCTAGTGTTAGATGTCAGAAATCTGAGAAATTTGAGAGAGTCGCCAAATATATATTTTTCAGATTTCGTTTTGTTCGAGATATCTAACCTGGGATTTGAACTTTGGCCACACGTGCTATTAGCAATTCGGCTGATATCTCATCAGTGGCTGAGGAAATGTTGCCATTTCAGAGGTGGAATTATTGCCGTCTTGTCTCTGTACAAGAAATGCTTCAGGTGTCTCGTTATGGCATCAAACATCATGATACTCATGAATCGGCCAAAGGACTTTTCCCACAACGTGAAATTAAAATCGATCTCAATAGACGCCTTTAAAAAATGATATCGAGCGAGCCAACGAACTTTTCGACCCACATAAATACATAATTGGTCATTACAACCCTTCATACATACATACATACATAATTGGTCATTACAACCCTTCAGTCAGGATTATTGACCTAGTTTCTCACACCACTTATGTTGTGTGTGTTAATTTTATACATAAGTGGCGGGACCTACAGTTTAAAGTCGACTCCGAACGACAGATTTTTTGAGAAACTTTTCATGGCAATTTATTTACTCTCAGAGTTTTTGCCAGAAATCTGCTGAGAGGAAATCGCCGAAGAAATACTTTTTGTATTTTTGTTTTGATATCTGGCCTGGGACTCGAACCCTGGCTTTACGTCTAATAAGCCAACACACTACCTACTAGACTACGGCGACTTCAACGACATTACGAATTAATATTTCTTCAGATTACGGAAACAACGAATTACATTACAACCCTTCAGTCAGGATTATTAAACTAGTTTCTCAAACCACTTATATTGTGTGTGTTAATTTTATACATAAGTGGCGGGACCTACAGTTTAAAGTCGACTCCGAACGACAGATTTTTGAGAAACTTTTCATGGCAATTTTATTTACTCTCAGAGTTTTTGCCAGAAAACTGCTGAGAGGAAATCGCCGAAGAAATACTTTTTGTATTTTGTTTTGATGTCTGGCCTGGGGCTCGAACCCTGGCTTAACGTCTAATAAGCCAACACACTACCTACTAGACTACGCCGACTTCATTCGACCCGCAAATGCTATATTTATTTATTTAGTTATCTGTCATACTGACTGACCACAAACTGTTCGTAGCCCCAAAAACTTCTGACTGCATCTCTTAGAATAAAAAATATTAGATATTTATGGCTTTTCTACTGTAGTAAAATCTAACAATTTAGCTATCATACATGATAAGCAATCAAAAAAATCTGGTGTATATTTCTTTTAAATCAACTGATTTCTTTCCATGAAAAACTCTATAGTAAAGTTCCAATAGATTTCTTCATTACTTATGCAGACTAACTACATTGAAATTACGAATTATAATTAATAAACATTTAAGAATTCTTGGAATTCGTATGTGACAATACGAAATAAACCACTAAAGCTCCCAGCCCTAAAATCACTTTGCCAAAGTCAAACAAGAAAATCCCATTTCCATAATAAAGAAGTCAAAATAAAGAAATTGAAAGAGGGGGAGAAAGAAGAAAAGTTTACCAGTAGTAAAATACAAGAAGGTCTTATTGCATTTTACCTTTTAACGGTACGGTTTTATTACGTTTTTTACAATCCATTCTTCTTTTTTTCATTTTTTTTAACGAAAAAAATTACGTGGAAATATTACAAGAAAATAATGTTGTTTTGTTGTTATTGTTAAAAACAAAATTTCTAAGAATTTAATAAATTTAAATGCATTTTATTGCATAGGAAATAAATAGATTACCTGGCAAATGGCAAATTACAATAACAAAACAGAAATTACCTTCTCACAATTACAACTCCCAACTCTGGTTAACTAATAAAACTTAATTTACCCATCAAAAACAATAACAAAGAAAAAAAATATTTCAATTGCTTACTATAAAAACATATTCATTTATTATTAGAAAGAAAAGAAAGAAAAAAATTATAAAAAAATCAATAAAATACTCACGATTTTCGTTCGCCCCATACTTTATTAAACATTTTGTATTAACAACTGGTCGTCATAACGATATATTATTAAACGCGTTTATAATTTTTCATTCATAAAATCTAAAATCGTATTTTTCTTTATTATAACACTCTATACAATAAAACCTTTCTCTTCTATTGACCACATTGCGTTTGTTTTACCACAATGGTGGTCGTCAGCCTGTGGTCTGTTCGTGAAGGTGATTTGAAAATGCATTTCATTTTTCAAATTTCAAATCTCATAAGTGTAAGTGCATTTGTACTTGCATTTGTATGGGTAAATAGGTAAATCCTTTTTTGTAAATCCTTTACAATTTACAATAGAGACTGCAGTGTTTGCAGTTTAGAGTGGCAATGCTCAAACCATAAATCATAGAGTTTATAAGGCCAATGTAAGCCCAAGTGCTAAGAGCAGAAATACATGGAGAAAAATACTATACAACGGAAAAACAAGCAGCCATAGCAGGCTGTTTCTTAATATTATAACTCGGCTTTTTGGTATGTTTTAATATTTCCAGTACACGAATTTGTTTGCCTCCTCGGTGAAATCCAAATAATGCTCGAACCTCAACCTTGTTGAGGTTGTGCAAAATTCATTTCAGACCTAAATACGTAAGTAATGATCTTAACGATCTTATGTATGAGAAAAAAAACTAACATTGTATTCTTTCTGAAAGTGAGTGGGCTCGCGAGCCCTATGAATTTATAAAAAAAAAGCGCGAAGACACTTAGAAGAGTAAATTGTTTTCCAGGCGGAGGTCGTAGGCATTTTGAAAATTCCCCAATGCTTGTTGAGTGTTTGAATTTTCCACGAAATTCTCTTAATTTACTCGGACAGCCATCGCACATGAATGCAGGGGTCCAAGACATAGAGATTTCTTTGGCCAGCGCCTAAACGGATTATACTAATTCGACATGCTGCAGAGGTTTTCCGAATGTCTCAATTAAACTAGATATTTTCCGGGAGACTAAAATTACGTACAATATTGTTAGACTGTGCTGCACTTGTATAGATAAGAGCAGAACTGGTTGTCTTCTGTCCCTAAATCGCATTTATCACACAATTGTGATTCTAGCGGGCTGTTATCTGATTTGCAAGCATGCCGATAGGGTCAGCGTTCTTTCAAATAAGCTGAGAGTCTGAGGAGGAGAAAAACTATATTTCACCTTCTGTGTCAGTGCCCTGCTCTTGGCATGAAGAGGCAGACATTCTTAACATCTCATTTAGCATCATCCTTAAATGAACTCATCATTACAAAGATTGCTGAAAGTAATATTCACATCAGCAATATTCATATAAGGAATGTTTATTCACTAGTTAGGATATTGATTGTGATATCACAATGGGCTTCAACTCTGGCTCGAATAAGATGTTGCCCTTCAAGGAGGGTTTGCTGGCTAACTTAAACTTATATACCTGCCATAAAGCATCTCTTCCGTCTTTATATTATTTGCGTGCTTTGTTTCAGTATTTCAAGCTAGACAAGTGATTGATCTACTTGAGTAGACCCTGGCTAGAAGCATTCACCCAATGAAATGGTAAAGAAGTTCCTCCTCGGGTTCTACTCTTTCTTAAGTGGTGGCGTCCCTTTGGGAGGTCGGGTATTATTAGGAGTATTGTGTCCTCATAATTTGAAATTCGATAACTACAATGTCCCTCTTTTTTCGGTAGTACTTGGCTTGCTTATCTTATCATCTGCTAGACTAGTATTTACAGTTCTGCTTATGACATGCTATGTCATCTACCAAACCTACTATGTGCTAAGAAATTCTACTAAACAGGTTATCTTTATTATTCATACAAATTTTTTTAAGTGTATTAAGACTTCTGTATAAAATTTACTTTTTCCATTTCCATTATAAACATATCAGATAATTTTCTAATGCGAAAACATAACACATGGATACAAACAGTTCCTAAAGATACTAAAATGTTTTTTTTAAGTAATAAGTTTAATTAAACTTGATCAAGAAAAGTTTCAAAATTTCTAAAACAAAATTATAATAAATAAGTAATGAGACTGCACTTAAACCATAGGTGCATGGGAGTACAAACATACAGGGTGATAAAAAATTATTTTTTAATGTAATTCAAAAGAGGAAAAGAGGATTATTCTGAGAATTTAAAACTGAGATTTGTATATCAAAGGTATTGAACTTTAATTCTGGAGTTCAAAAGATTTTAAAACGAAAAGTTTATTCTTACTCCTTCTCTAATCTTATGCTTTAGCAAACCTATTGGGAGAACATAGTCGCCGTCGTTTAGTAGGAAGTCTGTTGGCTTATTAGACGTAAGGCCACGGTTCAAAACCCAGGTCAAAAATCTCGAATAAAACGAAATATGAAAAAATATTTCTGCGGCGAATGAATCTCAGCAGATTTCTGGCAAAAAGTCTAAGTGTAAATTGAATTAACATGAAAAAGTTTCTCAAAAATCTGTCGTTCGGAGTCGACGTTATATAAAATGTATAAAATTAACGCTCAAAACATAAGTGGTGTAAGAAGCCTGGTCGTAACCTCCTGACTGAAGGGTTCTAATAAACAATTATTTATGTACGTATGTAACTAGTGGACGATAATAACTAGAGTCTCGACCATAAAGCTAAAAATTTATGTAATGTTTACCGGCAAATCGCACTGCTAGTTTAAGAGTCCAATACAGTGAAAGTTAACTACTGATTTTATTTTGTTCTATTATGATATCTCGTAGCACGTTTCACCCTACAACTGGATAGTTTAGGTTCTTTTTTAATAACCACGGAGGAAGATAAAGTAGCTTTTGATGTTCATTATGATATGCTATTTATAGAGAGTGTTTGGATAACGACTTTGGAGAGAGTATTCTCAACATATTTTTTAAAAAAATATGTCACGAATGCTAATTAAGATGACATTAATCCCAGACTAGATAAAGTGCCATATACTAATGAGAAACTCATTGCCTGCTGTTTACCTTGGCTGACATCTGATTGTCTCTTCCAAATATAAATCACATGGATGCTATTCAAATTACTTCACTTAGGGCCATTATTACAACTTCCCGTTAAAGTTGGGGTTAGTTAAAGGTACCTTTAGCTAAAGTGAACGGCAAAGTTACCTTTAACTTATTTTCGTTATTACAACTTACAGATAAAATAAAATTAAAATATGGCAGTGCCGGAGCAAAGTCGATAAAACTGCTCAATTAAACAAGTTTTTTTTAACGCAGTGGCAACAGCGGACTTCGTTTTTTTGTTGTATACGCTCATTTTGTTTAAATTTGAAGCTGCCATATCGAAAATAGTATATGATATGGCAAGTTCAAACATAAAGTGACCTTTAAATGTTAAAGGTAGGATGATCTTCCCTTTAGCTTAACGATCACTTCTATCTTATTGGGTACTCATAATAATGAAAAACAATTTATCTGCCCGTTAAAATCCTCCCTTAATTTAAGGCCAAGTTAAGTTGTAATAATGGCCCTTAGAGGTAAGATTGGTTGTTTGCAACAGGGCAAGTAATCGATAATTATCATCTTTGTTTAGCATTTAGAAAAACTACATTCGCGTGGTGTGTGTTTAGGATGATTTTTAATCATAGCTTAAGAAGAATTTTTGGCTAAAGAGTAGGCTTGTTTGTCACGATATCTGTGTTATATGAATCGAGATATCGGGGGCTAAATCACCGCTTAGATCTTCATGTATTATACAGCAATAGTACAATCCATAATATGAAGGATTGATCTAAAATAATTTGGCACTAGATGAGTCCCGCTCTACAAATTTACCATATTGCCTCATATGGTCGTCACAGTTTGATGATTTCTTAGACCCAAGTGAAGAAGTACAATATTTTTGGCATCTTTCTGCCTACAGTACACAACATTGTCATAACGTCATAAAAATTTTGTTATATTTTTGGAAAATGGAAAATCCTTTTTCGAAATTTATAAAAGTATTGTTCAAAAAAAATTTCCACAGCAAATTGTCTCCACAAATAACAATTTAAATTCCATTCCAATGAATTATAGACCGCAATGGTTTAAACAAAAAAAAAATTGCGTTAAACTTTCAACAAAAAAATCTGTTTAAACCAATACAATTAAAAAGTTAAAGTGGTAAACAGGGACACACATTTATTTTATATCCTGCGGTAAAAGTACAGTTTCCTTGTATTTGTTTCTTGTTGTTTTAAATTTTGGTTATAAAAATATACGGCAGAGTGCGTATAAGTGTTAGGTAGGATGGTGTACTCTTTCCGGTATTTTAAGGGATACAGAAAACATGATAAGCATTTTACTGTTGCTGGTTTTATTTTTCTGCTTATGTTTTATAGAAATGTATGTGTGTAATGAAAAATAAATAAATTCAACCCTGATTATATCTTTTGAAGAAGAAACTGTAGAAAATTTTTATTTGTCTCAAGGTCAAATGGGGTGACAATAAAATATTAAGAAAGTATTAGAAAATGGGAATATTTTCAAGTTGTTTATGGTTTTTAAATAAATTAAATACTTTGGGGATAAAATTATTATTTAAGCCACAATAAGCTTGAAACATTTTATGCGAATTTTATACCATCAACTGCAATGATAGAAAATTGATTTACTAACGTTGATTGTGGCCGTAAAAGTTTAGAGAATGCCGAACATTCTGAATACTCATCACCCCAAAAAAATTTAAATATACGAGTAATGCGAGAGATTATGGAAACCATAGTTACCTCTCAAGACTCTGTGGTTGGAATTATGAATCAGCACTTGAGTATGACTACGCCGTAGTCTAGTAGGTAGTTTGTTGGCTTATTAGACTGAAGGCCCGAGTTCGAATCCCAGGTCAGACATCAAAACGAAAATATTAAAATATTTCTTCGGCGACTTCCTCTCAGCAGATTTCTGGCAAAAACTCTGAGAGTAAATAAAATTGCCATGAAGAGCTTCTCAAAAAAACTGTCGTTCGGAGTCGACTTTAAGCTGTAGGTCCCGCCACTCATATATAAAATTAACGCACACAACATAAGTGGTGTGAGAAGCTAGGTCGTAATCCTGACTGAAGGGTTGTAATGACCAAAGCCCAAAAAACAGTCGACGAAGACCTATCTTTTCATGCCACTTATATTGTGCGCGTTAATTTTATACATGAGTGGAGCGACCTAGAGTTTAAAGTCGGCTCCGAACGACAGATGCTTAAGAAACTTTTTCGTGGCAATTTTTTACTTATTTTCAGAACTTTTAGAAGAAATTTGCTGAGAGGCAGTCGCCGAAGAAATATATATGTTTCATATTTCGTTTTCTTAGAGATGGCTAACCTGGGTTTTGAACCGTGGCCTCACGTCTAATAAGCCAACACATTACCTACTAGGCTACGGCGATTACCACAATGAGCGCAAAAGATAATGGGCGAACAAGATTAGAAAAGCCGGCGGTAAGAAAGACAGGATTGACACTAAGAAGAATAATATTATGTGTCAGATATTTATTACGAGCTTCTACAGAACTTTTTCAAACGATTAATTCTGATCTCGATTGTTAACAATTAGCAATCAATCAATTCAATTGAAAATAAACAAAAAACTGCTCAAGAAAAAGGTTTTGGTCCCATCATACAAACGCTCAACCGCGCACATCTTTGATGACCTAGTGGGAAGAGAGCTTCCCTGGAAAGTTTTATTGCATCCACCATATAAACCGGACCTTGCACCTTCAGATTATCATTTGTTCTCTGCAGAAGTCTTTTAATGGAGTAAAATCAAATTCCGTAGAGGTCTTTAAAACACAATTGAAACAGTTCTCTGCTAAAGAAGTGCCAAAATACTCTCCATCAACACTGCATATATAGGGTGGACCATTTAAAAGTTTAAATTTAAGAATGCAATAAAACAAACACCGTTTGAAACTTTGCCAAATTTATTTTTTTTTGTTGTGAAGTACAATTGTTTCGTTTAGAAATGGAATATTATTTCGTTCATATGGCTGCCGCGGCTGACCTGACAGTACCTCATTTGATCGGACCAATTATGGTGCACTTTTTCGAGTATATGGAGTCGTATCTCGGCAATGGCATAATGAATGCTGGCTTTCAAAAGCTCAATTGTCTCTGGTTTGTCGACATAACACTTTTCTTTAACGGCGCCACAAAGAAAATAGTCCAACGCTGTCAAAATGCAGCTTCTTGTCGGCCAATTGACATCACCATTTCGGCTAATTAAATGGCCATCGAACGTTTAACGCAGTAAATCGATTGTGGCATGAGATGTGTGTCAAGTTGCATCATACTGTTGAAACCAAACATCGTTGCTTATTAACGTACCCACCAAGATGAAAATGTGCCTCATCCGAAAAGATGATCTTTTTTTTTTTTTAATTCCAATAAATCCTAAAGTTGCTCAAGCGTAAATCGATTCATTATGTTCAGTGGAGATAATATACTGTATTTTGTACAATACTGAAGTATTGCCAGATTAGAAATAACCGATGTTTCAAATTTAAACCGATAGAGAGTTCAATAAAACTTGTTTCGAATATAAAAAAAATGTGTCTTAGTTTAGCCAAATTTCTAACTGAACTTTCATAAAAGTCTTGAAATATGAAACTGCTGATATAAACACGACTTCTTAATATAAAAAGTTTTTGTAAACGAATTTAAATTTTTTTACTTTCAATATTTCCCTACTTCACCATGTATCAACTACAGGAAGATTATGAAAATGCATTTCCAAGAAGATAACACCCAAGAGATAAAAGAAAAAATGAATTTTAAAGCATATTTCCTGCAGAAAAAAATTCTTAAGATGCTAAAAAATCAATCCAGGAAAGCTTAGCATTGCAAATAAAAGAAATTAAATTTTAAACATAAAATAAAAACCAAAATATTACTTAGGTTTTATTTTCCAAACCTATATGGTAATACAAAATCAAATTAAAAGCCAGTGTCACCAGATAATTACTTCACATTACTTCCTTATGTTGCACAATAAAACGTTCATATTAAATTTTAAACATACAACAATAATGTATGCAAAGTTTTAATCAAAGAGAAAGAATTTCTTTCATAAATTTAATACATTAAAGCGTCATAACTGTCAGCAAGAATGTCAAGACTGTGAAAATGTTGCGGCAACAAATATAGAAACGAATCAAATAGAAAAACCAGCGAAAAAAAGTGCTTAAAACTTTAATTATTTAATGTCCGCCAATGTGACATGGAATTAAAAAACAAACAAACAAACAAACAAAAAAACTTTTTTGTTTTCGTTCTGTTTTAAAGAGTGCGGATGAAAAGACATTAAAGAAATTGTCAAGAATATTTAGTAGGGTACAACACAATGAAACGGATTACAGCGAACTAAAATATTCCACGATAAAATAGCGATTTCGATAAGCAAACCATTAAATATTTTTACAAACTGCCTGCATAGGATTTAATTATAACAAAACGCAGTTAGTTTGTAAGGAGAAAAAAACTGCCTGAATGAAATTTTTTTAACTCTAAAAATTTAAGATTAAAAAAAAACAACCAGAAACAGCTTGCTATGCGAACAGATGGAACAAATACAATGAAAGCAAGCCAGTATCAACGAGAAGCCATCAACGCACTTATTAGTTTCTGTGGTGAACAAGATAAGTTCCATCTTTAATTTCAGAGCTTTAATAATAACCCAGATGTCAACACTGTATCTGATAAGACTTGTTCGAATTCAACGGACTTTCTGAGTCTTGATTAGACGTCAATATTTAGAGAAACAATCGCCGTAGTCTATTACCTAGTGTCTTGGCTTATTAGACAATAACTATTGGTTCAAATCCTGGCTTAGACATCTCGAAAAAATTAAATACGAAAAAAAATTTTAATGACTTCCTCTCCAGCTGTTTTCTGGCAAAACCTCTGAGAGTAAACACAATTGCCATGAAATATTTCTCAAAGATCCGTCATTCGAAGTCATTCAAACTGTAGATCAAGACACTTATGGTAAAAATTACCATACAAACATGAGTGGTGTGAGAGGCTAGGTTGTAACCCTTACTAAAGGCTTGTAATGACCAATTAAGTAAATTAGTTTAACATATTGTGGGAGGAGACAAGTGCAACATGAACTACTTACAAGTATTTGATTCATTATTTCAATACACATTTCCTAAGATTAAGATACATTGCCGTCGCTTGGAAACTTAGTTCGCAGTTGTACTTATAGTTTAAAACTTAAAACAATGCGATGCCAGGTTGTCTAATCAAGGCGAGGTAATTCCAATTTTGTTATGTCCCAATCTTAGTTAACTTATTGCCACACTTCACAATTCTGCCAGTAGTATTATCTATCTCTTTTCTACCTATTGTTATTTAGTCGTAAGCCATTTTATACATGTTTTAGTTGAATAAATACCTTTGAATAGAAAAGACGTGTGCCTTCAATTATTCAGCTCAAGATATAAAAAATTTATCCTGATTTATAAATTAGTTTGCGGTGTAGATTTAATTACTCCTGTTGTAGCAATAGAGAACACCTTCGCTTTGCAAAGAGCATGTAGCCACGAACTTTCGGGTCCAAACACAACTATTTATTGTTTTACATAAAGACTCCCAGACAGCAGTATTGCCTTTGGTTCATTAACTTTCGAGATTTTCGACGTGATAATACCCAAACCAGTTACGATGTATGATGTCTCGCTGATCGCATAAATCTACTCAATACTGATGAAGATTAATACTCCCATTAATCGGATAATCCAAAAAGAATATTGTTTTTCAAATGTTCTACAACAGTGGGCTTGTACGGAACTCCACTCTATAAAATTACTGGTTTTGTAGTATGCTTTATCACATCATCTTCCACACTTTAATGGCCTATCCACAGGTCAATATATATTCAGATAGAAAGGCTTTTTATCTGGTGAACTGTTCCCTAAAACATCAAACATTTCGTTCTTCTTTGTACTTGTAAGCTCACCAGGAGTCGTCTAAAAAAAAACAATTTAAAAAACACTTACAACAAAATTGTTTTTTTATGTTATGTATTCTGATTGATAGTCCCAGGCTTGATGTTCACACGCTGCATTAGATTCTAACCCCATTCATGAAAGGGGCTACATTGCATTTGTATGTTCACCAGGACTCTTCCAAAAAAAATAACAATTCAAAAACAGTTACAACCAAATTGTTTTTTCAATACTATTCTGATTGATAGTCCCAGGCTTGATGTTCACACGCTTGATTAGATTCTAACCTCAATCATCAAAGGGAGTTTTTTAAAATTCACTTGCTTATGAAAATTACATGATATTAAGCAGTTTACTTAATGAAAGCTTAAAATTTTTATAAATTCTACTGGCATTACATACATACATAATTCTACATACTACATACCTTTTGAAACAAAAAACAAAACAAAAACCGTGTCATAAATCATTACACGTCTAATAAATATTATGTTGCGTGTTTTGGACAACTAAACTGAATGAATTGAAATGAAAATGTGAAATTGTCCGCATAAATTTTTTGGTTGTCTATTTGGTCTGTTAACAAGCCTTAAATAAAATTAGAACAACAAAAAATACGGCATATTTTGTTAAATAAACGATTTTTTTTTGTTTTTGTAGTTTGTGTTTTTGCACAAAAGAAATGCAAAAATTCCTACAAATGACAGGAGAGTGAATGAGTGTTGAAAATGCTGCTTCACATGAAATTAATGTTAAAAAAATCATTAATTAAAAGCATTTTTTTTTGTTTGTTTGTTTTCTCTCTCTACAATTATCCTCTTTTTTTTTCTTGTTGTTTTATTCATTTAATTTCATGCTTCGCATTTTATTTGGCTGGCCAGTTTTTTGTTATTCGCTGTGGAACGTCATTGTTTTCGGAAAGAACTTATTTGTTCAGTGGATTGCTTTTTAGTTTTTTTGTTTGTCTCAAACTAATTTTCTATCTGGCGTTTATTTGTTTTGTTGTTGTTGTCAAAATACTTCGTGACATTTTTATAATCGTCAAGTGACTTGAATTTTTTTTTGTTTGTTTTTTTTTTTTCATTATTTGAGAAAAGTTCTATTCATGTAATGAGTATGCCAAATAGGGAAAGTATTTTGATTTCATAATGATTTCTAAGCAATTAAAAAAAATAAAATGAAAAATATTTCCTGAAATATGTCATAAGCCATGAATATTGAAGTATACCCAAAATAGGGAGCCTATTACCGGGTAGATAGTCAAGGTCAGAAACCAAGTACAGAGGCTTTTGGAACCTGCAAAAGGATGGTAACCAAAAGAAATTTAAACCTGTACTCTTCCTCTTTATCACAATGTAATCTTCAGAGAGAAGAAGTCGCCGTAGTCTAGTAGGTAGTGTGTTGGCCCGAGTTCGAATCCCAGGTCAGACATCAAAACGAAAATATGAAAATATTTCTTCGGCGACTTCCTCTCAGCAGATTTCTGGCAAAAACTCTGAAAGTAAATAAAATTGCCATGAAAAGCTTCTCAAAAATCTGTCGTTCGGAGTCGACTTTAAACTGTAGGTCCCGCCACTCATGTATTAAATTAACGCACACAACACGAGTGGTGTGAGAAGCTAGGTCGTAATCCTGACTGAAGGGTTGTAATGACCAATTATGTATGTAATCTTCAGAGAGAAAACTGGTTAATTCTGGAATTTGGGAGCCTAACAGTCGTATAGTGTGAAGATTGTGAATACGTGACAGTGTGAAGATTGTAAATACGAATACCACTAGGGTTCTGCTCTGTGACATTACGCCTTAAATAAGGCATTAGCTATTCTGGTCGTAATATGAGTACTTAGCAAAATAATTTGGAATTGTATTGTATTTTGCAGACGTCGTAGTCTAGTAGGTATTGTGTTGGCTTATCAGACGTGAGGCCACTGTTCAAACCTGAAGTTAGACATCGCCAACAGAACGAACCAACAACTTTTTCCCAGCAGATTTCTGACAAAAACTCTGAGAGTAAATAAAAAAGAAATGTCATTCGGAGTCGACTTTAAACTGTAGGTCTCGCCAGTCATGTATAAAATTAATACACTTATGTTGTGGTTAGAGAAGCTAGGTTGTAATCCTGACTGAAGGGTTGAAATGACCAATTATAGACATACAACCTAGTGTCTCACGCCACCCATGTTGAGTGTGTTAATTTTACACATGAGAACCTACAGTTTAAAGCAGACTCCAAACGACAGATTATTGTGTAATCTTTAGTGTCAATTTTATTTACATTCAAGAGGAGAGGATGTCACCGATAGAAATATTTTTTCATATTACGGTTTTTTAGGATGTCTAAGCCAGCATTTGAACCACGGGCTATTGTCTAATAAGCCAAGACACTATGTACTCGATTACGGCGACTATTAGAAAAGCATAGACGGCTAATCAAGACTCAGAAAGTTCGTTGAATTAGAATATGTCTCATCAGATACAGTGTTCACATTTGGGTTATTGCTTTGAAAGCTATGAAATTGAAGATGGAAGAACTTATCTTGTTCACCAGAGAAACTAATAACTTCGTTGATGGCTTAGGGTTAATGAAGGCATTTGGCTGGAACTGAATGTAGCGAAATATGAAGCATAAAGAGGAAATAAATTACGGCGGCCTAGACCTAGTTCTATAATATTTGTTCATACTTAATTTGTTCAAGAGTTTGTCGCAGCCAGGGCTTAAACCACCGGTTCTCGACTAATAAGTCAACACAGGATACGGGGACTTCATCGCGTATAGCTATTTTTGTTTGCTATCAATAAAAATATAAAATCGCTTAAAGATTAACCCTCTGATATCATGCACTTCCTTTATTTAGTCATACTTTATAAGTGCAGTAGTTTTTTTTTTTTTTAAACAATATTTTAGTTTATCTGCTCAGTTGTATCTGTATCACAATGTTTTATTTTTTTTTTTCTTATTTTGCTGCAAATGTATTTGTATCTCGATACATGTTTGCAATCGTTTGCTGTTTATAATCCTCCTACGCTATATTAAAGAAGAAAAATTGTTTTTCTTTTTTCTAACAAGTAAGAGTAACGTTTCTTTTTCTCGTAACCTCTATAAAAGCTCATTAATCATAGCGTTGATACCGTTGCATTTTATTTAATTTTTTTTTTTCGTTTGTTTGTATCTCGTAGTGTAGTCGTGTATTTTTAAGATTCTTGTTAGATTTTATTTTGTTTTTTTATTTAAGATACAGAAAAATACAAGATTTTGAAAATGTACTTTTTTCCATAAGCGTTTTACATATACCGATTGGAGCTTTATAAAGTATTTGTTAATGGTATTGAGTACTACTTTAAATTTTATGCCATAATTTATTACAAAAATTTGTAAGTTTTTCTGGCGCAAAAGCCACAGCATACATGTGTGCTGCCTGTATCATGTGTCTTTAAAAATTCTGTTTTGGTTTCGCTATCGTTATCTGAATCAAAATATCAATAAATTATTGTAAATCCTGGTAATATTTAAGGTATTTATTGATTTTGTAAAGATTTTCGATAAATTATGGCAATTTATACATTAGCATGCAAATGCTATTTATTTAGTAAACCTAATACGCGAATATTTCATGTGTTTTGGGGTGAAGGCGTTGAAATCTATATGAGTCAATGATTTAGTCAAAGTGGCTTAGAAAAAATATTGATAGAATTCAATTTAGAAGTTATTATTATTACTTTAAAGCTTTTATGAAAAATAAGCGAGATATTGTCTAGATTACAACAAACAAAAAATTTCAGGCATTTACTATAACAAGAGTATATTAAGAGATTAGTTTTTGAAAATTAAAAAGAACACACAAATATTTGTAAACATATATGAAATATTTTATTTGAAGCCATAAATGTATACATTACAACAGGATCTAAACAGCCACTAACCGCTGTTGTGCACTTACTTACTTAGTTGGTAATTTAAACCCTTTAGTCAGAATTGCAACCTAGCTTTTCACACCACCCATGTTGTGTGTGTGTGTTAATTATAGCAACGAGTGACGGTACCTACAGTTAAAAGTCGACGCTGTACAATGGATTCTTGAGAAGATTTTTTCAGGGCATTTACATACACACATACACAATTGGTCATTACAACCTTTAAGTAAGGATTACTACCTAGCTTCTCATAACACCTATGTTGAGTGCGTTAATTTTATACACGAGTGGCGGTGCCTACAGTTTAAAGCCAACTTCGAACGACAGATTTTTGAGAAACTTTTCGAGTTTTTGCTCGAAATCTGCTGAGCGGAAGTCGCCGAAGAAATATTTTTTCGTATTTCATTTTGTTAGAGATGAACCGTGATTTGAACCGTGGCCTCAGTGCATTTACTTTTAGAGTTTTTGCCAGAAGACTGCTGAAAGGAAGTCGCCAAAGGAATATTTTGTTTATATTTCATTTTTATCCGAAATTTTGGAGCTGAGGTGTTTGCACTACAGGCTCACGTCTAATAAGCCAATATGCCACCTACTACCTTAACCAGAAAATAATTTAAATCATCAGAAATGTGTACGAGAACGTAGAACTTTCAGTTTTTCTCAATGAGAATATCAGGCAACTATTTCAGACAAATGCTGGAGCAATCACCCAAGCAATTAACGAAGTTTAATAATAGAGATGAGGTATTACCTCCAGTCTTTCACTTCAACTCTAGGCTTTGGGTTACACGATATATTTGAACAGATAGCTTCTGTAAACTATCCACTACAATGACAATCCAGACGTAAATGACATGTTCAATAAAATAAGAGCGACATTCGAACGACTACAATTAGTATGAAGAAACTTTCCAAATGAACCAAGATTAGAATGTTCAATCACTATCACAAAAACTAGATCTCTAGAGGTTTACCAAAGAGGAACCCACCATAATAATTAAAATAAAATGGAGGAAATAAAGAAGAATCGGTTACACTATCAGGGTGCTTTAGAAAGAAGGTGCAACTTGGTGCTTTATAACGTGGAACCTACAATAATAAAAATCTTATGTTTGAACAAAAAAAGGTTCGTAATATTCTCGTAGTACTTTGACTGTAACGTTGCGATTTTCATCATTCTTAAAAAAATTATTCTGCAGACCTAGAAAACGCACTGAATTCTACAATGCGTTCTCAGCTCTTGAACTGCCACTGGCTGCTCTCTACATTAAATTCAAAAATTCTTTCGCTTAGCCGCTGAAGATAATTTAGAATAATAGGTAGAAAAATAGAGTACCCCTGTTGGTATCTTATCTACAACTGTTTAATATTAAATGCTACTTTTTGGGTTTATTAAACCTTGCTTATGATTCGAGTAATTGAAGTAGCGATGAGAAGCTAACTTACCAATTACTGCTGTTATAGCCAGCTATTTTTGTTAAGAATTGAATTACGTACCTAAAAAGACAAGGTCAAAAATCCAATAAGTATTTAGAATTCAATAAGAGCGTGTTAAAGATTTAAATAAAAAGTGATTTTATAGCATTAATTAAATTCACTTAAATACCGTATAATTACTGCCACTACTTAAGAATACACTTGAGGCTTTTTTTTTTTAGTATACTTATAGGCTGCATTAATAATCATTTAAATGGCATAGTTTAAGGCGCTTAAATATGTAATAAAATTTTATGACTTAACTCTTAAGGGCCTTTGTGATTTATTAACAAATATTTTCTTATTATGACTGTTTAGAAAACCAATTTAAAACGTATACGATGAGGCATACCATAAATAATACACTGAATACAGAAATATATGCAAAATACGATTAAAAGAAAAATGTAACATTCTGAAGCATATTTTTCTTTTTTTCCCACAAAACACTACAACTACAACAATAAAAATTTGCACACCATAAAAATAAATTGTAACCAGTCTATGCTTTTCTTATTTTTTTTATTGTATTTTTAGAAAAACGAAACAAAACAAAAGGACGAGCTCGAAAGGAAACGGAAATTGTAGTTTCAAACATGCCGTACCGGAGTACAGTGAGTGCTTGTCACTGCCAGTCATACAAATAGTGCCGTTTGCGTAGAAGTGCAGAGAGTAAGGAAAACAAATAACGGGAAAAAGCAAAAAACAAAAAGAAAAATAAAGAATATTAATTTGTTAACCGTTACACTGACAACTACAACAATAAAAAATCGCCATAAAAAGGTAAATAAAAGATGAAAAAAATTATAAAAAAACTTTCTAACTTTAGCCATTTACACGGCTCAAGCTGTTTATACCTTCAGGGGCAAAAAGGGAAGAGTTGGCAGAAGGACAAATTAATTTACGAAACATTGGAGACAATCAACAGAATTTCTTTCCAAGTATTTTCTCTGTTTTTCTTCCCCTTTCAAAACTAAATATTTTTTATTAAAGCACAACAAAGTTACGTTATTAATAATTTATGAAACCATAACGAAACAAAAACAAAAATTTCTAAGAAATTGTATCCTTTATGTTCTCATGTGGCATGGGAGCAACATAAAATAATTTGTTAAATGAGAAGAACACAATATAGATTCCATTACGAGGCTAACAAGTGTGTAAAGTGTTTCACTTTATCTAACTTCTACACGTGTCTTGCTGCATGCAATCATTAGGTGGGTACTTAGAAGCGCATCAGTAGTACTGCAAAGCCAATAATAAAGTTGTTTCAACTGTATTCTTGTAAAATTTTTACTCATTTCAGTTTCTCCCAGTTTCGTTTCGTTTTCCTCAAAGTTTCATTACGGTAACTGAATCTAAAACGATGGTGTTGCCCATAACCCTTGCTCTCTGTTAAAATGCTGTTCTGGTCTAGAAACAAGTGCAGTGACAAGCAACATTCCTGTTGAGTCATACTCAACCAGATTGGAAATGAAAACAAAGATCGAAAAGTCTTAAAACGAACAGAATATGAATTTTCCTTGAATTAGATGTTTGAGTCAAAAATGATTGTGTTTTTATTGGGGAGTTACAACGTCTGTCCTTGTCTCCGAATGCCGAGGATTTCTCGGAGAAATTTCTTATCATTCAAAGGTATCTCTTATATAGGTTCCAGAACACAGGGATATCGTTGGAAATTGCATTGCTGATGAGCTGGCCAGGGCCGGTAAGAATCTGGCAACCTCCAACATATTGCAGGGCATAGGTATTCTCATTGCTTCCGTTCATTTGGATATGGACCACTCGTTTTACGGGGAGGTTCAATCTCGTTGGCAATAAAAATATACGAGCAATATCGCCAGACTCTGCTGAACACATATGGACAGGAAGAGGGCTGACTCAATTCTGTCCTTAAATCGCATGGCCATCCATCGCACAATGCCGATTTTTACGGGCGACTAACCTTTGGTAGACATGCCAAAAGATCCGGCATTCCAATCAATATCTTCTGAAGCAGCTGTCAAACTGAGGAGGAGGAAGCGACTGCCTTTCATCTCCAGTGTTAGTGCCCTGCTCTTGTCATGAAGAGACAGAAGTTTCTGAGCTTTCATCTTCGGCATGGTTGACCCCCGGGTAGAATTAATTGTAGTATCACAATATGCCTAAATGCTGGCCTAAGTGCGACTTCTTGATTCAAGGGTGTCCGCCACCTATCATAACCTAACCTAAGCTAACCTAGCACAGCTAGTAACTTAAAATACTAGACTATCCGAATGCACATAATGACGATTATAGAGAAGACAGTACATTCATGTCAAACTGATTGTGCGTTGTCACTTCAATCACAATCGGAATATGAAAAAAGTTTACTAATCGACACACAACATTAAAAGCCAAACTCATTTGCGATGCTACTAGTCAGTAAACTGCTAACAATTATGCGAAGATGGCCTTCGTGAATACGAAACTTTTATGATTTTAGTTCGTCTGTGTTGTATCTCATACCGAAACCCTCGCCCTAAGCACACAGTCTCACTTTAAGTCAAAATAATGTGGTCAACATTCTAACATCGTAATCTAGTCTCTGCCGATGCTGTAGTATCAGTAACTACATAGTTAGTAACGTACTTTAAGTCTTGCAAGACCAAAGAAATCTCATCTAACAGAATCAATTCTTTATTCCCTAAACCATGTGGTAATATTTGTGGCGCTATGTAGTCTTAGTGATGTCGCCTAGTAGATATCCCAGGTCAAACGTCTCGAACAAAATGAAATATGAAAAAATGTTTCTTCGGCGACTTCCTCTCAGCAGATTTCTGCCAAAAACTCTGAGAGTAAATAAAATTGCCATGTAAAGTTTCTCAAAAAAATCTATCGTTCGACATCGACTTTAAGCTATAGGTCCCGATAATCACACAACATATCGACGCCTCCGTTCTATAACATTCTAAGTCGAAAAAGTGTGTTTTGAGTTATGAGCTCTAAAAGTTTTCACACGCCATATGACTATATGTGTATTCTAAGTAGATTTTTCCCCATAACTTCGGAACGGATCGGCGCATCTTAACCAAATTTTGACAGTATTTAAGTTAGAGAACGTAGAATTTATAAATGCAAGAACATTAAAAATGTTCTAAGTACACTTAGAACGTTATAGAATGGAGGCGTCGATATGTAAGTGGTCTAGGTCGTAATCCTGACTAAGGGGTTACAATGACCTATTATGTATGTCTGTATGTAGTATTATTGCCTACACAACTGGATGTGTGATTATGTGTGATATGTGATATGTCTCAATGTTAATCACATCGTTACTTTCCAAAGTTCAACGAAAATTTGTTCAGGATGGATGATAATAGTAGATGACAAATAGTATTATTATTACGACCGTAGGGAAGTGTCATAGCAATCCGATCATACGCTCCATTGTATTGCTGGCCATTGCGTATTCTATTAATTGACAAACTTCACAAATAATATGTTAGTGTTAAGACACTTTCTTAAATTCTGTCGTTAACTGAAAGCCAGCTAATGTTTACTACATATAATACAACTGCAATCCCAACCAATCATAATGTATTTTGGCTGCTATAGAGTGGACATAATGATATAAATTTAACGATAAACCTACTGTCGAAGCATTCAATATCCTTCCTGCAACAATAGGTATATGAATAGGCATTTCAATAGAAAGTAAGTCCAATGAAACTTACATTTCATATACAAATATAAACTCAGTTTCCATCTGTGTGCGTCCCTAATATTTTATTATCCTTCACATAAGTAACAACCTACATATGGCGAGTTTAGCACACATTAAAGGTTAAATGTTATAATAAAAGATACTGTTCCATAACCTTTGGTTTCTTATTCTTAAGATTTCGATACTTAATGGCTTAATAAGATAGCATAGACACGTGAAAAGAAATTTCATTTATGGCTTCTATATTATCTAAGTTATTTTGTATAACAATACATGGCATACAATTGTATTTATATCGTATTAATAAAGAAAATAGCTACTAAACCAAATTTTAATCACATATTAAAAAAACCTATTTAATGAAAAAATACTCACACAATACAAAATACTTCTATTATATGTGACTGTCATTATTGGAATGTAGAATATGGCAATGACGACACACCTTTTTCCGCTTGTATTGTTGTTTAGTACTACACAGAGAGAGAGAGGAGTAAATGATCATTATCTGTGACAAGTATCAAGAGTGACGTTTTACGGTAATACACTGTGTTATTTAATAACAAAAAAATTTAAAAAGACAAAATTAATTCAACAAACAACGCAGTAAAAAAGTTTTAAATTATTTCACTTATTAAACGAATACATACAACTGAATGAAACCCTGTTTCCGGGGGACTTTTAAAATATGTCCCATTATTATACGTGAGTGCAGATGGTATGTATGCATGTGTATACAACTATACGTTATGAGCTATAAGTTTAAGCTCAATTAAACTTAAAAACAATTCTGAAAAGCTAAATAATTATTTACGAAAAAAAAATTACTTTTAATGCTATAATTTAGCTGTTTTTGGTCATAATTTTAAAAGTGAAATAAACGATAATGTTTTACAACTTTTATCTGTTTTTTTTTACAAAAATGGTTAAAAATTACAAACTTTTGTTCACATAATGCTTTATAGAGTTCGTCCAATGATGAGATACACGAGGTTCGCCCGCATAAATGAAATAATTATTAGGGAGGTTTGTTGACATACTAGACGAAAGCATCGAATTTAAACCCTCAAAAAACCCTTACATTTTGAGAAAAAAAAAAACGCTTTCTCAACTGTCTTCTAGAAAAAGCTCTGAGAATAATTAATTGTCGTAAAAAACATACTAAGATCTGACGTTCCGAGACGACTTTAAACTGTAAGTCCCGCCCGCTTATGCATAAAGTCACGTGGATTTCAAACGACATATTTAAGAGGCTTTTTATGTCAATTTATTTTTAATATCAAAGGTTTTGCAGAAAACTACTGAGTGGAGGTTGTCGAAAGATGTGTTGAAAATATAAGTATGTTTCCAGGATGCCAGAGTGGAGATTTAAATACACGAGCTCTCATCTAGCAAACCAACAAATCATGTACCTACTAGACTAGAGCCACCAGAATACACAGTAGAAGGGTTGTTAAGGCCAATATTGCTTGCACACATGTGTAATTATAATTCTATTCATCTAAGCAGTTACCTTTTCCAATGATACAGCCTTTTCATACCTAATCACAACAATTACTCTGCTTCTTTCTACTTCGGACAGCATGAGAACTAAGAATCATTTTTGAGAAACTTTTCACTGCAATTTTATTTTACTCTCAGAGGTTTTACCAGAAATCTGCTGAGAGGAAGTCGCCGATGAAATATTTTGCCTGGGGTTTGAACCACCAACACACTACCTACTAGACTACGGTAACTTCTCTCTCTCTCTCTGACTGCTCTCAGAGTTTTTGCCTGAAGACTACTGACAAGAAGTCGCCGTAGAAATATATTTTCATTTTTCTTTTATATTGCAGATATCTGAACTGGCCTCACGCTCAATAAACCAACACACTACCTACTAGACTACGCCAATATTTCCACTTAGAAAAAATATCAGGGTAGGCGAATTAATTTAGCAATCCATACGTTTTTCGAAAAGACAACAACACCTTTTTAACATAAATTGAGAAGTTGCGTGAAGGGAGTTAGCATTATAACTTATGGTAACGCCCAGAATATAATTTTCTCTTGAATGCATCGAAAAGTGTATGAAAGTCCTTTATGGAGATATAAACAAATTTTGGGAGTAAAAACATCTCCAAACTTGGCAGTAGAGTAGATTTCAGCGTTAGCGCTATACGAATAAGCTAGTTTTTGAACTTTAATTTTGAACTTTACTTAACAGTTTGAGGTTAATGTATCCAGTGTTTTGGCCGCATTTGTTTCTAGTCTGGACTTTCAAGGCACGCTAGTTTTTATTATTCACATTTCTCCACTGAGTCTCATAGAACTGGTTTTAAATCGGTGAAATGAGAACCTAAATGTCCTATTGTTTTCACAATTTCTCCCCATTATGAACCCAATATGAGCTCAGGGCGAAATTTTTGCCAATATTTAAACGACTTTATATGAATGTAAGAACGTACCACGTAGAGAAACTAAATAAATTTTTGGTTGCTATTAACGTAACGTAAGCAGTATTTTAGTCACGTTTCCTACTCCATGATTCTTTATAGGACAGAAATGCTTTTACTTCGTTTTACATTCCTTCATTAGCTAAGGTGCTAGAAAGGTATTGTTATGGCATGCAAAAAGAAAAACAAGTCCACGATATTTTAAAATATTAAACAATTACTTTTGCAGCGAAATGTTAAGGGTTAAATTAGTTGTTGTAAATTTAAAATATGAAAATTGTGAAGCAACATAAGTGAATTAAAAAAATTTTTTTTTATCGTGATGCACAAACAATTTAATTTTTAAATTATGATTCCACTTATAAAAGCGCCATGTAGTTATAAAGAAAAGTTCTATTACTTTCACAAACGTTTAAACCTCTTGGTTTTAGGTATTCGTTCGGTTAACAGGCTCTATGCTTTTTAAAATATTCATGTGTTCGATAGCAAGGTTGGTTGCTGTTTCTGTACGGAAAATTATACCATACCCTAGGGAATTAGGAAACTTTGCCTTGCACATATATTTTATGAATTTATAATGCATCGTTTACGAACAGTTGAAATTTTTCTTCAAAAACGTGTTCGGTATACTAAATTAACTTGTTCGGCAAGATATAACATCAGTCAGTCATAAATCAATAAAAATTTAAAAGAATGTACATGGAATTCAACAAAAAAACAAATATTTTTTTTTAATATTAAATTATTGTTTACAAATTAATAAATATAATCCCTGTGATAACTTTTACTACAACTTTCAAAAATATGCTAGAAATTCGAATATGTATACAAATATGCCAAAGCATATCTGGCTGCCCACAATTTAAAATTACAAGATATTGGAAATTAAACCACTTGAGCATAGTTAAGGGATTTTCTTATTAAGCTTTCTTTAATATGAATAACACTCAGGGCATGGCCCCTACTTATTCTGAATATTCGTGTTCAAACTAGCAAACTAGGTTGGGGAAAGGTAGAAAGTGAGTAGAGTCGGCGAATATTAGATTTGAATCTTTTTATAAATGACACGAAGAACTACTTTAGAAAGTCCAGTCTAAAGAACGAATTCTCTTTTTAATATTGTGGTCTAATGATTTAAAAATTGAACGCTCTACTGTTTCTAATAACCACCTGCGCCCTCTCCTTTATGTGGTCGAAAAAAACTTCATACAGTCTTCGCTGCCCTGACCCATTCATAAGAGTAGCATCCGATTTTTAGTGGGATATTAGTGGTGTAAGTGGTCAGAAGTTTGGATGAATAATAAGCAACCATAGCCAAAAGCGATATTGATTTACTTACTCAATTGGTTATAACAACACTTTAGTTAGGATTTAGACCTAGCTTCTCACACCACGTATATTGTATGTGTTAATTTTATACATGAACCTGTTTAAGGCGACTCCAAACTACAGACTTTTTTTAAGGGACACTTTTCATGGCAATTTTATTTACTCTCAGAATTTTTATCAGAAGACTGCATACAGGAAGTCGCCGAAGAAATATTTTTTTATATTTCGTTTTATTCTAGATGTCTAAGATGGGGTTTGAATCACGGCTTCGCATCTAATAAGCCAACACAATATCTAATAGACTAAGGCAAGTTTATTTGATTTTTATAACGTTGCGATTATGAATATGAATAGACAACATGGTAGATTGTATTATCGGATACGAGTAAATCATTCTCAACTTTGCGCCTTAATATACCAAGTTAGATGTGCAATCGAAGGTATGTAAATGACAAATATTACTTTGATACGCAAAAGAGTAGATATGGTTGGATGTTAAATAGAGACCACTAAGGTTAATATAAAATATGGCGGGAGAAAGAACAGAAATTCAAAATATCCATGAATTAAGCATAAACGAATCTAAACGTCATAAACGAATCATAAACGAGTCCAACCATAATAATCCAAATTGTGCGCTACCAGAGAAATTTCGCTATAAATCGAAAGAACTGGCTAACGATCCCTAAAACAATAAATTTCGAAAATTTTCATTACCCCTTACTACATCAAATTACTCTCACTAAATCGGTGAATGAACTAGTCATCAGTAAATCATCAGGCTTATGGAATCCCTACTACATGTCACTTATTTGATTTCAGGCTCTAGGTATTTCACAATTACACTTTTCATAACCCTAACAAATGCGGAACAGTGGGTAGTAGTTTTCAGGCTTATGAGCCTCAACATTTTTGGGTATTGATGTTACATTAACATCCTTTCAACAAGATGAAAAAATATCAGGCAGACAGGCACTGAAAATATTAGCTTATGGCCGAGCGAGCATCAAAGAACACTAACATCTAGTGCTAGGATATTACCGGAATCAAAAGCCTTGTTTATATCTAATCCGTAACAACTCACTTAACCGCGCGAGCACGAAAGAATATTCTAAGCATAGTTGCAAATATCCTTTCGAGTTAGGGTTAGTTGCTTTCCAAGCAGGTTAGAATTATTCGTAAATTTATTAATCGGGCTAATATGAGACGAGAGGATAGCCTTAAAGTCATAAATTTTCTCTGTTCGCATCAGTGTTCTCGACAAATTTTGCTTTGGATCTTATCTTTTCAAAATAAAACTAAATTAGGCATTCACCCCAAAAGCATTGTGATTCCGGTTCTGAAGCTTTAGAAAAATAGGCTTGATTTGACAGTCAATATGTCTGTTCACCAGAAAAAATAGTTGCAGTAAAATGAAGTTATTTCTGGTTGACGAACTTGATAAAGTATTGAAGAAAAAGTAGAGTATATTAATAAAATTGGTTTATAAACATAGTAAAAACAACAATTAAAAAATTAATTACAGATAATAATTTTTTATTATAAAATATCCACTAAAAACCACAATCAAACCACACCAAGTTTCAATGCCAAACATTTTTTAGTTTAAGAATCTCTGCTTCTGTCTTTTATTATAAACAGTTTAGCGGTGTAAAACAAATATTAAAAACGGAAAAAAAATAAAAAATTCTGAACACATTTAAGCCAGACCATACAAATAAAAGGAACCACCGACCAGGCTGTTCTTTTCTATGATGAGTTGTGTATGAGAAGTACACAAAACAAAAGGTGAAATGTCACTTAAATAAAAATAGCAACAAATACAAACTCAAATACAAACACATTAGTTTAAAAAACATATTTACACGGCAAACAATGAGAATAAATGAGAAATATTTTCTAATTCTATCGACTCTAATGCCCTTTTATACAGCTAAACAGATATTTAATTAAATGGAGGATACATTAACAAGGCCTTAATATAAAAGGCCTTTCTTGAAAGTGCATTATGTAGTATCCACAACTTTGGGAATGGACTTATAGCATAGCAACATAGTTTTTACAAGGGAACAGTATCCCTCACTATGAATCAGAAAATAAAATTGAGTCCTTGATTATTAGGGCATTAGTTTCTCGATATCCTGTCGTGGAAGTACTATTGTGCACGACATTAAGATGGATATACAAAAGAGCCCATTTGGGCTGGTGGCTGTACGCAGGATAGCAACTACCGTTACTTCTTTCACGGACTATGCTTACAAGTTATAAACACGTTAACCAATTCGTTCTTTAACCAGACTATGAGTGTGTGGAACTCCCTACATGCAGAGGTCTTTACTGCAACTTGTAATATAAAAAGATACAAATCAAATGTCCACAAAAACTATTCCCTCTGTCCTTCTTCCCATAACCTGTTTTTCTAATTCAAATACAATGCACTGCATAACTAGGGCCCATCCCCTGAGTATTGGTCTTATAGAAAACATATTTATTTTAAATCCACTTCACGTTTTGCTTTAAGCCTCTTTACTTAAATGATGTAACAAAAACCAGTGGCCTAATAACGAATTCTATTACCGATAAGAGTTACAAAACATTTTTAATTGAAAGAGAATTAAAAGGAATTTAACCTGCCTACAGCATCTTCGTGATATAATTCCCTAAAAAAATAATTTCATTTCATTTTCAATCCTATAAAAGAGTACACGAAAGGAAGAAAACCAATGTTTTTCTTAAAACAAAATTCAGCTGTCATTCACATCATTGCGACAGACAATTAATTGCCTTCAACAAAATTTAAAATTCCAGAAGCATCTTTAATTTTGGTAGTCGATCTCTTAAAAAAAAAAACAAAAAAAAAACTGAATCGCATGCATAGAACAAAAAATTTTTCTGTTCAATTGTCTGTTCCTCATTGTTTATCTTTCTCGGCCACGGTTTTTATCTGTCAACGCCTGATTTTAATGAAATTCATTTAAATCGATTGTTACCTGTTGCCTGTCTGTCATGTCTGTTTTGTACACGTATTCCCAAGTTATACTCGTATTGTATAATATGCAGCATATACCACATTTACGTTTCCCGGTCACATTTTTGTTGTTGTTGTTGTTGTATTGTAAATAATGTCTTCTCGGAAAGTTGCTATTTGTGTTTTATTTTATTGATATTGTAAATAGTATCCATTGAGTTTTAAATAAATAAATTTCTGTTGTTGTTTTTGTATAAATTTTAATTTAAAAACACACACACAAACACATTTTTTTAAACAATTTACAAGGATTGTATTACGTGAACCCTGATTGTATCTGTCATGCGGCAAAACGAGTGATGAAATGGAAATGAGGTTTATATAAACATACATACATATGTACATATATACTTATATCTTCTAAAATATATATGCATATGTATGTACGAGTATATTTTAATTATTATTTAAAACCTACTGTTATGTAACTTAAATGGTTACTTCTTGTTATTTAGAATCATAATTATTGTGGTATTTTGAGGTGTAAAATGCCTTGCAAAGAGCCTTGTTTGTTTAAGAAATATACTGCGGAGTTAAGCATATCAAAAAGGAGACTCACTATCCTGTTTATTTGTAACATTATTACATCCACAAGGGGTTATTTCTGTTCTTCACTGGCTCATATTTACAACTCATTTTGAACAGAACTCGTCATTACTTGTACTAAGGCTTTGGATATTCTCAACGAACGGCGTTCTGAATAGTAGTATTCCTGATCATTGACTGTTTACTAGGCATTAAACCGGTCAAAACCGGTTTAGAACTGCTTACTACACGTACCGAATTTCTGGTTCATAGAAGAGTATTCGAATAACAGCGAGTTAATACTGTTTACTAGGCGAATTAACACTCCGAATTTCTGGCTCTTACCAATATGTTGCCACGAATTTCAAGGGAGGTGTGAGGAGCTAGATGGAAAAGTTAAAGTCCCACCAGTTATTGATTCCGGTCTATAAATCAATTCAGACTATTCAAGTAGAATGCCACTACTCATTAGCAAGTTTTTTTGTTGCAGTATTAGTTATAGAGCCAGCAAAAAAGATAATTTCATTGTATAGCTCTTGATTTCTTCTTGACTTATTGCCGTAAACGGTGTCAAATCACATGATCTTGGCTACCAATTAAAATCGCCACGACAAGAGATAACACGACCATTGAAATTTTCGTGCAAAAGAGCCACTGCTTCGTTAACTGTGCAGTAACTGGCACCATACTGTTGGTACCATATATCGTCCAGGTCCATATCCTCAACTTCAATTTTACAAGAAATTCCTTATCATCCCGGGATAGCGAACGCCTTTCACTGTAACTACTTGGCCAATCTCATTTTCGATGACGCTCATAATAGTCAATCTTTGTAGATGTATGGGCTGTTCCAACAATAACTCGTGAATTCTCATTTGCCCACATGCGGCAATTCTCCTTGTAACGAATCCACTGAAGTGAAATCTGTGGTTCGTACTCACTTTTGCTTGTTCAACCAACTATTCGGCATATTGACAACGCTTGAAGGATTCAGTTGGCTTCAGCTCTTGAATCAATTGATCCTTGTAAACATGTAAATTCAAATCTTTATTCAAATTTCGCATCTGTAATGTTCGTCAGATATTCAATTGTTGGACAACACAACGAAGTCGAATTTTACAGCACTGCTACTGCCTATTGCGAATAACAGCATTGTTTTCCGTAGAACAAACTGGGCGAGCATTTACGCACAATTTTGACAAATTATGTCGACTGTAAACAAATTAGGTCGATAATGCTGTCCAAAAAATTTTCGAAGTGCCCGAAATGCATTTCAGTTTGAATCCCTATTTTCGTCAAATACTGCAATAATTTTAATGCGCTGCTCAATTGTGTACCTCTCCTTGGTGGAATTTGTCAAACAACGAAATGTCAAATTAAGTTGAGTTAAGACCTTAAATTTATATTCTTGCTAATCTATTCAGATTCTTAAAAACCGTTACGTGACCAATTTTGTGCGTGAAAGGGTTAACTGACAGTTAACACTCTGTAATATTTATTGTCTGAGATTTCAGACAGCTTGGGAATTAACCCGTTATTTTCATTATTTTAATATTTAAATTAAATTATTTATTAGTGACTGTGTATTATAAAACCACACCTTCACAGATATGAAGAAATGCTTGACATTCGAAATAAATTGACCTTGTATGCATTAATTGCCTGGAAAGGTAAACACTTTTTAATAAATATTTACATTTTCCTGGAAATTATTCATATACTCGTGCATCTAATTAATGAAAACGAAAGAAAATATATGACATTTTCATCAAAGTGAGCGGACCGACATTCAAAAATATTTCACAAAAATTCTTTTTAATAATATTACGAGTATTTAAGAAAGGATATTGGCTATTAAGGAGTAGCTGAACAAATATTTATGAACCCATTTCTAAGAATTTTCAAGCAAAATTAGAAAAATTATACAAAATTTTTGTTTTCTTATTAAGACAAAATATAAAAAAAATTTAAGAGCCAAAAAGAAACAGAAAACATTACCGGCTGGCATGAGAATAATTGTTGTTATTAGGCTGTAGACTTGACTTGAAATTAGACGAAAACAAAAGAAAAAAATTATAAAAATAATAATATTAGACAACAAATACAGACAAATTCGTTGATATATATACTTTGAAAACCATTAATTTTTTTATTTCTGATCAGACAAATTACAAAAAAAAAAATAATAAAAATTGTTTAACTTGTCTTTAACATTTTATGGTTGACGTAAACAACAATATGTTTTAGACGTATAAGTATATATGATAGAATAAGGAGATAAATAGCTAAACATTACAGATGCTTGCCATTTTAATCTAAAGGATTTAAAGAATCATTTATTCTCTTCAAAAGTTTTTTAAAGCAATAACAACGTTAATCAGAAATAATCAAAAAAGAGCCCAAAACAAGTTTGAAGATCTTTACGGCAGAAATGACAAAAATCTGTATCACGGTGACAAGTCAAAACAAGTATTTTAACGGTGTCACACATCATATCAAAAGAAAAGTTAAAAAGAAATTCATTGTCTGAAAATAATCTAATTTTGGAATCAAAAATAACCTTGTGAAGGCAACACAAATTTTTTGGATAAAAGTTATGTTTGGTTAGTGGGTAGCTTGCCGTTCATAGGCAAATTCATTTGGTGGCCCATATGTCCCATTGTATTACCCAGTGTGGCCTAAGCCCCCTTGTCGTGATTGGTTAGCGCTACTTTAGCGGAAAGTATTTAAGTGAAGTAATGGCCTTGACACAGATTACAGCTTATATGGGTGGTACGGAATAAATTAATGAATTGGGCTATGAATTAGTTCCACCCACGACTACTTTTTTGTTTCTAAACTTGAACAACAAAAAAATCTTAACTTGCCTTAAAGGCACAAAAAATGATTAAATGCTAGGCAAAGTGTGTAGTGCTCTAAGGATTCTACATACGTACGTAATTGGTCATTACAGCCCATTAAAAAAGGATTACGACCTAGCTTTCTACACCACTTATGTTGTATTTGTTAATTTTATACATGAGTGGCGGGACCTACAGTTTTAATTCGACTCCGAACGACATATTTTTGAGAAACTTTTTATGGCACTTTTATTTACTCTCAGAGTTTTTGCCAGAAATCTGCTGAGAGGACGTCGCCGAAGAAATATTTTTTCATATTTCGATATAATGTTTGAACCGTGGCCTCACATTTAATAAGCCGATGACATATGTATATGATGTAATTCTAAGAGCAACTGTTATCGGGATCGCCTTAAAATACGATCAATAATAGATTTTAGTGCAGCTCGATGAATTTATTCTTTTAAATCGGTGAATATCTTATACAAAATTTATCCAGACAATATAAACTCTTGTCCAGCTCAATAACTAAGTGAGTACAACCACAACGAATGATAGAAAAGTAGAAATTTTTTGAGCAGCAGGGAGTGTCTTCAGTTTCATGTCGCTGCTGTCGGTATTATATTGTTGCCAACCACTTGATACGAAATTATTCTTATTATAATAGTATTATGTATGATTGTTATTCTTTTATTTCTTAATACTTCCGCAGTTGGAAAGTTGGAATTAAATACTACTTATAAGCAACACGTTTGTTGTTGTTTTTGTAGTCTTTTGCTTTTGTTTTTCCCTCCTTCCTTTGAATTTTTTAGTTTTTTTTTTTTGGCTAAAGTGAGTTAAACTTGAAATATATTTCATCTGTCATGCTGGCAACTCGTGCCATTTCAGTGTAGTATGCCATAAGTGTGTTGCAAGTGATGTAAGAAGTAGAGTAGCAGTGTGTTGCAGACAAATATTTATATCCTGCCAGCACAATCAAATGGTGATAAAATTTAATCGCTAACAACGTTGTTTCTTTATGAATTGTAAGACTCATTTTTAATTGCTCATATTATTGCACACTCACAATCGTTTCGTTTCGTATTTAAGAGTTTATGGGCAATGCCATTTATTTGGTGGACTCTCGTATGGCTTAGCTGGCCATGAGAGATGTGGGATGGGATCAGCCAGCGACTATAATGAATAGCATTGAGACATTAACATTGCTACAGTACAGTAGAAATGTAATGATGATCGTAAAAAGTGCATAAAATTATTATTTTTTTTTTTTTTCGTATATACATAGTTTTTTCTTTTTTTTGTGAAAAATGTAAAATAGAACATGACATAATTAAAACTGAATTCGCTTTAAATGGGTGATAAAGATAAATTTGTTTATAGAGAGCTCTTCAGAAATCATTCATCATATTGTTGATGTTTAAAATTTGTGTAAATAAGTCCAGAACACCACGTAATGATGTGACTTCAGATTGGTAAGTAGGCAGAGGTAACTGCCCCCTCCAAAGAAATTCGTATGGAACCACTTAGGTCACATGGGGACTATTGTAATACCACAGTTTTCATCTATTATCCCCTAGTCTTTGGAACCACATAGAACTTCCAACGAAGCGACTCAAACTACCGATGTTAACGTTCGAGATACACCAAGATCATCAATGTAGTAGACACCAAAACACCACGTTAGACATAGTGCCGGGCATGTTCCCAGTAAGTGAAGAACAGTTTCCTCCTCTTCCTCATATCTTCAGCTTCTACAGAAATCATTTAGTAAGTGTCCCAGACCAATTCGCCTCGCGACCGTACCTTTAATGCAATGCCCCGTTACGACCCCGACATCTACACTAAGCATGCTTCTTTGGAGTTTAAGCAGCTTTGTAATGCGCCCTCCATCCAGCCATGGTTAGATTTTCTGCACCGTTTTGCCCATATCCGAAGCCACTCACCTGCGGTTGACGGAATCCGTGACCGCTTTGTCAATCATGAGATTACAGGTCCGCCCAGAGGCACTCCAATAGTCAAGAATTCGTCGGAGAGTTTGATGGTTGTGCGGTGCCCGGCCAGTTCATCCGATCTGCAGTTACTCTTAAATTCTACTGCAAATTTTTACGCGGTTTCCAATGATCTTTTTGAGGAATTTTATACACGTATGAGCGGACCGATCTTGTCTGCGGTAGTCCTTCGAGTGATTCTTTCTTGATTTCTGGCAAAAACTCTGGGAGTAAATAAAAAATTTTCATGAAAAGTTTCTCAAAAATCTGTCGTTCAGAGTCGACTTTAAATTGTAGGTCTCGCCTCTCATGTATAAAATAAACACACACACAACATAAGTAGTGTGAGAAGCTAGGTTGTAATACTGACTGAAGGATTCTAATGACCAATTATGTATGAATGTATGTATGTTATGAAAAAGATTTTTCCTAAAGCATTACGCACCTAAACTTCATTTAATAGACATAAATTATAATGTAACATTCACATGATTCGAACTAACACTGCTGAAAGCAGATCTTCTTTAAAAAGCAATGCACTTCCTGCTGCTACTCTCTTATTCTGACTTAAAAACTATCGTTTAGCGAAATGTAGCTTTAGATTTAGTATTACTTTTGTCAATTTATACAAGTTTTTATAACAAAATTCCTAAAACGTATTTAGTTTATTTAATATGTGGTTTGGCAAATAACTAAATTATCCAGTTGCCTTGAATAGTTCATTTTTTATTCTTTAAGTATGCAGATAAATTACTTTATAGCCTCAATACCAATAAATTTTGGGAGTTTAAAAACCGGACCAAATGGTTAGTATTTTTGTTTTTAATAGCCCAATGGCAAAATAAAGTCAGCACAATATTTCGCGAGTAATTAACATGATTTACAAGCAGGCGTTCTTAGCACTAATGCCTCTAGTCCGCATTTTTTTAATTTTAAAACTCAAATGCTGCTGCTGCTCCTACATCCTCAGAAGCTCTTTATATAACAAACACCAACTCAAAAAAAAGTGCAAAAAAATTAAATTACGGCACCACATACATGTATAGGTAGTAGTGAGTGTATGTAAGTAAACCAAAAGTGTAGGCTCGATTACATTTATTTGCTAATTATTCATACATTTATTCAACTATTCAGTTGGTCATTCATGCAATTCATTAATGTATCAATGAATAAGTGTGTGAGAGTGTGTGTGTGTAAGCGTGTGTTGCCACTGGCACATTATTATTAATGTCATCGAGGACAGTGGGTTGGTTTGCATTGAACATGTTTTATGCATTGAGGCCCCCGAAAATCAAAATGCTTTCAATGCATTACGTTTTTGTCCATGTGTCAAATACTCATTCGAAATTGTGTTTAATGGTTCATACAATAAATATACAAACAACAACAACAAAACAGAAAAAAACTCAATGCACAATATTTTATATGAATTAATTGAATAATTTATTGATTTTCATTACCTTCTTTTCCTCTTCACACTACAAAAACGTTTTGTTTTTGAGTCATGCAATCGTTTAAAAAAAAACTACCGAAGATAATTTAAATTTCATTTTAAATAAGAAAAACTTTGTATAATTTGTTAAAATTTTATGCTTTAAATGGTTATTCAAATCGATTTTTTTATCGTAATTGAGTTGTCAGACAAATACGGTCACTTGAAATACGTATGAGAGGATAGTGTTAAAAATAGGCGCCAGTATTGTTAGTTTTTTTTGTTGCCGTCTTCGAGAAATAATGTCAGAATTAATGAACGCAAATGGAGAGAATGAATTTTTAACGTTACTTGTAAATATCGAAAATTAATAAATTAAAATCAAACATCGAAATAAATTAAAATAAAATCCCATAAAAATAAAATTTATTTAAGTGCCGGTTTCCGTTAAGAGGATTTTGAAAAAGAAAAATATTTTTAATGAATAAAGTCTTTTAAGTTATAAATCAAGGTAAATTCCTTTTCCGGAACTCGTATAAAAGAAGCTCCCTGCTATCATGCACAGGCCGCAAGGATTTTGATGGACCTCCTACGTGCACTGTCTTCCTCATGGTCGGACTATGTAATTACGATAAAAGTGAGTCACTGTACTTTTGTAGTTAGAGTGTCGGTTTATTAGACATCAGACCGTGGTTCAAACTCCAGCTTAAACATCTCGAACAAAACGGAAACTTCCCCTCAGCAGTCTTCTGGCAAAAACTCTAAGAGTAAAATAAAATTGCAATGAAAAACTTCTCAAATATCTATCATTCGGAGTCGACTTTAAACTGTAGGTTCTGCCACTCATGAATAAAATTAACACATTGAACATGGGTTGTGTGAGAAGCTAGGTTGTAATCCTAACTAAAGACTTGTAGTAAACAAATTAGGTAAATAACTAAGAGTGAGAATAAAATGTTAGGTTAGGTTAGGTTACGAGTTAATACAAATTGAAAGAGGAACATATAATCCAAATAACGGGTGATATTTAATGCCATTTTGGTTTTGAAAATTGAGAAAGAAAAACAGAAAAGTTACAAATTTGAATTAAATATTCATTTGAGACGATAAATGAATGCTTCTCAAAGATTGTAAAGTAAATCTTGCCCGTGACTATGTTTTTTTTTTCAATATTTCGGCCGGTTTATATTCAATGGCAGCTGTGATGTTGTCTTCTAGGGCGGGAATCCACACAAAACCTAGACTAGTGGGTTTAAATCCCATGACCTTGTGAGTTTACCAACAATTCCAAAACGTGCATGTTATTAATTGCTAATCAAACTAGCCTCGCGATAGATCCATGATATCACATGCCGAGAACCATACATATGTCAACCAAGTCCATTTCTTAAATTATAACCACAAAAAGCAGTAATTATAGCACGGTAACTTACTTAATTGACTGTAACACTACGATTTTTATAATTTATACCGTAGGCCCTCAAACCGCACTTAATGGTCCATTCTGCACAATGCATTTGTCATTTCTGAATTGAAGAATTCCCATACTTTTTGCTGACATACCCACTGAAGCAGAAAGGCAGAAGACCTACAATAGTAATTCAAGCTCTAATGCGTTTCGGCATACGCTTGAGTCATCGTCATCGGGTTTTTTTATGAGATGAGTTACGTCCGGTAGAGTAAGGATGAGCTTTGGTTACCTTACTCAACATACATCTGTCCAGCTTCTAGACGCTGTTATAGAATTATACGATGTGTTATAGAATTATATAATGTTCCTTGCCACCTAACACCGTCATTCCACTTCCACATTAGGGTTAGTTTTTCGTAAACCTTATATTAACAGTTGGATTTACGTCACTGAAATAACTTATTGGCATCAATTTGTAACAGTAATGAGTAATGTAGTCGCCGAAGTCTAGTAGGTAATGTGTTGGTTTATTAGACGTGTGGTCACAGTACAAACAGACATCTTCAACAAAACGAAATATGAAAAATATTTCTTCGACGATTCCCTCTCAGCAGATTTCTGGCAAAAACTCAGAAAGCAAAAAAAAAATTGCCAAGAAAAGTTTCTCAAAAATCAGTCGTTCGGAATCGACTTTAAACTGTTGGTACAGCCACTCATGTATAAAATTAACACACACAACATAAGTGAATTATTATTTTGTACCACTTTAACCTTTCTCTTTTGTCCATTATATCATAGCGCATGTGAATATTTTTAAAAATATTTTTTTGAAAATTGTTTACGTTTCAACTCCTGTATTCAAGATATAAATCAAAACTGCTGAAGGTTATATTTCTGGTTAGTATTGTCAATATTTAATAAACCAATCAGACCATTTGCTCATACCGTTCCATTCATCCATCTATCCTCAAATCGGATTCACCTGCCAAACACAATGATTGACATTTCGATTTTGTTAAAAAATCAACTCAGACAGCAAAACAAAAACGGAGAAAGACTAGCAAAACTTTTGCCAAACTAAACCAAAAAGCATAAACCAACAACAAATTTCCTGCATCCCACAATAGTGTTTTCAATATTTTACTGACTACAACGAGACAAAAAAGAAAAACCACAAACAAATACTGGGTAATAAAACACCTTCGTATTGTAAAAGTATGGCAAAAGACGACTACTTTGGTTTATGCTCCCAGAGCCACAGACAGTATTTTGCTGTACTTGATATTGCTTGTTGCAAAGCCATTAAAATGGAATTCATTTTATGTGTTCAAACAACCAACTCATCTCGTTATCGTTTTGTTTTGAAAGCAATTGTACGATTTTATTACATTTTTCTGTTTCTAGTTAAGTCCACCCAGTTTTGAATTTCAATGCCAATGTGAAGATGAAATTTTCAACAGTAAATCGATTAAAACACGTTTGATTGAATGTTGATGTTCGGCATTGCAGCTCCCATTGGATGGGGTTATGTTTTAAAATTAAAAGCCCAGTAGTAGAAAATGTATCAGCAAATAAGTTGTTGCAATAAATAAATTAATTGGGGAATGCAAACAAAAAACACGATCCAAAAACATACAAATGTACCTACAGACAGACGGCTACAATAGCATAATAACACCGATACCGGTTGTTATTTAAACACAGATAATGTTAATGAAACGATTGTGTAGTCGAATGTAAGTTTTGAAAAGCGATAAGAGTTATAACGACCGTGCAACATGTTGTGGCATGTGGTATTACCAAAAGAAAAAACACTATTTTCAGATATTAAAAGTACATGTAGCAATTATACCAGGTTGCCATGTTATAAGAATAAACAAATAATGTAAGATTATTTTGATATCGATCGGATCGAAATCTCAAAGAAAGTCTTAAAATATTGATTAAATATCAGTTCGAAGATACTATCCTGTCCGAAGGGAGGATGTTTGATTGTTAAAAAAGTATCAAGACAATGCAAAGCTCCCAATCCTGAAATGAGTATTTGACAAAATATTGTTGCGAAGACAGAATAAATACTGAAATAAAAAACCGCATTTGTGCTGAAACTCTATGCTTCTTTTAGAACTGATAGAAAAAAAATATATGTATATATGCATACATAAATACATATGTAAGTATATTCATATGGTTGAAATTGCAGAATGTGATCACCATGTCTTGTTTATGCCAAGAATATCAATGCTAAGATCTTTTATTCCTGTAGCCATATTTAAAACGTTATCCAATCGAGGTTGAAGATGAAGATGTTTATATCTTTCAAGTTTTTCAAAATATAAAGACTTTAATTCTCCCCCCAAAATGTCTGACTGAAAAAAAGCCGCAGGAGTAGAACTCTATACGGAATACGATTCCTCAATGAGATTCAGAACATCCATTCTGGATAAAGAAGTCTGCATTAAAGGTACTCACAAATAATTTCGTGCAAATCTTTACCGACGTATCCAAATTAAAAGAAACCGTTGTTGGCAAAATTTTTCGGGATCGATCGAAATAGCCCAGTTCATAGGGCTGGCGAATCACTGGAGCGTCTATCAGGCGGAAGTGTCTGTTATACAGGCTGCGAATTATCAGGGACCCAAATATTTCCAAACAACATATTACCACAAGATACATATAGACAAGTGGCTATCAGGGCACTGAGTTCCAACGTGATGAACTTCAGAACCGTGTATACTTATCACAGATATCTAGATGATGTAGCAGAACGATTTGATGTCAATATCACATGGGTACCAGGACACAATGATATTCCAGTTAATTATAGAGCGGATGGAGTGGCCAGGCTTGGCACAAATACCAAACTCTCCGAAGAATTATTGACTTTGAGGATCCCTCCAAGGACCTGTAAGATTATAATTGACAATGCGGTCATCGATTTAGTCAAACGCAGATATGCGGCTTCGGACACGGGTCAAAACTTGTTGGAGGACGCACGATGATGCTGCTTAAACTTCAAAGAAGCACTCTAAGTATGGTTGTCGAGGTCATAACGAGGCATTGCATTATGAACACTTATGCCAGGCGAATTGGTTTAGGGCACATAGCAAATGATTTCTGTAGGAGCTGTAGAGATGTGGAAAAGGATGACACTATCGTTAAAGTCGTAAACGGCATCTTAGTGCCCTCTCCATGTCAAGCATTGGCATTAGCAGTCTAAGCCACTCTGAGCTTCATCAGAAGCTTCGAGTGGTTCCAGGACTAGGGGATAATGGATAAACTGTGGTATTACAATGGACCTTATGTAGTCTCAGTGTGTCCATCCGACTTGATTGGATAGACAGCCACCTCTACCTCCCTAACTCTACATGCGGTTCTTCACCACTATAATCCATATAAAAACTCAAAACAGATTCACAGAAGATTTTGTTTTTAGACAATGTTAGATGGCAACCCCTTCACTCTAGAACCCTCGCCAGCTTAGCTGAAAGAATTAAGAAAAGAAACAGAAAAAAGAATAAAAATAATGAGAATACGAAGGACATGCTTTGATCCAAAGGAACGAAAAGGAATATCAAAGAAAGAAATTGAAATCGTAACGCTATGGCACAAAAACAATTAAGGAATACAGAGGCAATACTATTCGAAATTCGAGTAGGAATTTTTCAATCTTAAAAGTACTCCAAAATTTGACATAATTTGGTAACTCTTTAAATTTTTTCTAGCCAAACTATCTTAAATTTTTATCATAGGCATTAAAACCAACAACTATGTATTAATTGACCAATGTTGATGTTTTCTTTTAATTTTTATGAAAACAAGTTAAAGAATTTGCAAAAAGTTGAAAATCATTGGAAAGGATTTTTTCATGTTTTTTTCCTTTATATTTAATAAAAAATTTATTTACTTTTTATGGCATTTTTCTATGGTATTGGTATTTGTATTCGTAGTTGTTTTTGTTTTTACATTTCAACAGATTTGTTGTGGCTTCTTGACATGTTTGCAACAATTAGTGGTTGCCATGGCTAATATTAGCCAGTGGTTTTGGGTGCGAGTAAGTTTTAGTGATTGTGGTCTGCTGATTGGTTGGAAAGTTGCATGTTGTTTGTGTTTTAAGTCATTAATGGCGGGGATATTGCCAAGGTCAAGTTCACTATTTGCTGTTGCTTGATTTCCTGCTCTACGCGTGTGTGTGTGTGTGTTTTTTTAATATTTTATTTGTATTGTATTGGTTTTTTTTTTTTGTAATGCATTGCGTTTTCAATGCAATTTTAATGCTATTTTTAGATTTTATGGTGGCACTCGGAGCACGTGAAGATATTTAGGGTGGTGGCAGGAGGGGGGAAACATATGTTAAGTTCATTGTTTGTGATGATTTGCTATTTATTTATTCTTCTGATTTTTTCCTTTTTTCAAGTGAGTTGCAGAATAAATTCCATTATAGCAGACGAGGTAAACAATTCAATGAAGATACATTGTAAAAACAGTTCCTAAGAACTCGAGACTTATTTACCCTACACTAGCAAGGGATTATGTTGAACTTGTAGACTTGATTATCATTTTAAAGTATAATATCTAACACGCCGTATTATTAAACTCGTCACCTTGGGACAAGCACCAGGTCAGACATTTCCAACAAATTAAAATACGAAAAAATTTTTCTTCGGCGATTTACTCTCAGCAGATTTCAGACAAAAAATCTGAGAGTAAATTCCCAGATATTCTGCTTTTATTTGAACCAGATTCATTTTGGCTTATTCTAGATCTAGAATTTGTAGGATCACGTAAGCGGACAACTGTCTTCAAAAGACCTAAATAGAGCATCAGTAATCAATTGCACTCTATCATCAATGTCCTGTATCGCCCAAGATTAATTTTCACTACTCTTCCGAATTTTGTTTTTTTTTTTTTATTTTATTTCGAAATCCTATGGAATCGGTCAGTGACTTGGAATAAAAAATTTTCTTTCTAGTAACCTAAGTCTTTACTTTAAATCGATTTCGATCCAATCAGACAAATCTTGATCTTGACAATACTTTCGATTAGTAACCGGTTGGTTGAAGTCCCCGTAGTCTAGTAGGCAGTGTATTGACTTATTAGATGTGAGGTCGCAGTTCAAACCCCAAGTCACACATCTCCAACAAAATAAAATCTGAAAAAATATTCCTACGTCGACTTCCTCTCAGCAGATTTCTAGCAAAAACTCCGAGTGTAAAGAAAATTGCTATGAAAAATTTCTCAAAATTCTGTCGTTCGGAGGTGACTTTGAACTGTAGGTCTCGCCACTCATGGATAAAATTAACACACACACAACATAAGCGGTGTGAGAATCTAGATCATAATCCTGACTGAAGGGTTGCAATCAGAGATCAGCAATGAATCGTATTTTCGCTACTCATAGGTACTCATGAAATTTTGAGTATGAGTGAGTCAAGAGTATTAAAGTTCAACTACTCTGATTTATTCGTACTCGCTACAACATTGATTTATAAGTATAGGTTGCAATGAGTATGAGTACAACGTTGACATCAAACTCACAACATTCGATTCATTGTTTAGTTCATACGCCTACTCATTCAGATTCATAAATTTAGAAAAATACTTATAATACTTACGAATGATTCGAGTCCCTCGAATCATTCATCAAAATTTACAGTAGTAGTTATTGTTGCATTTACAAAAGAAGAGAAAAGAAAAGACAAAGACAAAGACAGCAAGCAAAGCACACGCACAACCTTCTAGCGAGTATTGTGGTGTTCGTACTCGAATCATACTATTTTGTGGTTCGTGTATATGTTGAATCATGGAGAGTCGAAATCAACAACATCGGGCGTATTGTTAAGTATGAGTACGATGAGTATTTCTAACTTTGAATATGAGTAGTATGAGTATGATATTAAAATAAGTATGAATGCGTATAAGTAGCTGAAATTATAAGTATGACTCGAATCTACTCATCGTTTTGAATACTCGTTGCTGATCTCTGGTTGCAATGACCAATTATGTATGTATGTATATACATATGTAAGCGGTTGGCATCATCGATTAAATACTAAACCATGCTAGAGATGTACAAAATTTTGGGATAACTAGTTACACAACTAGATTAAATTATGGAAAATGTATTCAGTTGGAGAGATATTGCTCTGGAATTTATCTTAAGCTTTGTAAATGAACATTTTATACACAGTCATGCTTTATTTTTCATTTACTGCTCACAGTCTTTTCTATGACATACAAGTGTCGATCGTTTTGAATTTGACTATGAAACATTAGATCACAGAATTTAAATGACCACCTCGTATGCGGTAATTCTCATAATATTGCTATGATAGAATATGTATTTTTTATTACAATGAAATAAGCATCTTTGTATGTTAATTTGGGTTCAGTGACTGAATTGCACATTTAATATACACTACCAAGGCCATGTTTGGTACTTCATGAAAAATATTTTACATTCTTAAAGACAAAATAAATCCTCAGGTCACACCCTGTATACCATATACTTGAAGCATGTCTATATCAATCTTAATGACTGACAGACACAAATTATAGTGTTTAATAGTTTGTTCTGTTGTAAAATTGTTTTACATGCATGTGATGTGATGATATTTGAGGGAAATTACATAAAAATTGTTGCGAAATGCAAAACAAAAATTCTTCATAATGGCATAGGAAAAGCTGTATGTTTTTTAGAGTTAAAACTTATTGCAGGCGTTTGGATGAAACAGTGTACATACAAATATACTCTTTAAATTGTATTCAAAGTAACAATTTTTTATTAACAGTTAAATTTTTATTATTTCTTTTTAGATTCGAAAATTCTGACGTTAAATTTGTGAGTAAATAAAAATAAAAATTAAAAAAAATATTAAACAAAAAACCGATGTGCTTCGCCATTAATTACATCACTAAAGAAATGTATCTTCCGGCGCACAATAAGTAATTCAACATTTATTTTGAAATTTATTTCGTGCAGAATCTTAGTGCAATAGTAATCCAACATGTTTCAGGTCGAGGTTTCAAAATATATTATAATATAAACAATAATTCAATATAGGCTGTAACTAACACATACACTTGTGGACATACAATTAAGTCACTTTGCAACATTTTCCATTCTTCTTACGGTCCTTGACGATATTTTAACAGCGTGTTCCAACTCAATGCACGATCTAATCTGAGAAGATGTGAGGAATGGGTCAGCTTTACTCATCCTGGCTGAAAAAATATGGGTTCTTGATTCGCCAGCTCAAAGTCTCGATCTGAACCCTATTGAAAATCTTTGTGGGGTCGTAAAACGAGCAGTTGCAGTCAAAAAACCTAGCAGCAAAAAAGCACTTTGGCACCTTATCCAGGCAGAATGGAATAATATTAGTCCTGAGCAGTGTCGCAATTTAATCAACTCAATGCCACAAAGATGTACTGAAATAATACGCCAAAAACGGTACCCCACAAAATATTAAAAATTCAAAATAGTTTGGGTGAAAAATAAAGCAATTAAATTAAATTTTCATATTTTTTTTTTTTTTTTCAGATAACTTAATTATGTGTCCACTTAAATTTTAAGTCTGATATCAACTCCGTACTAAAACATTTTTTATAATGAATAACAATTTAAGTTTTTGTTGTTAATTAATTATTAAGCATATGAAATTAATAAATATTAGTTGTTTTTGTTTCCATTTTTCTTAAATCTTTTTAATTTTTACAAAAATGAAAAATGTAGCAAAGTGACTTAATTGTATGTCCACAAGTGTATATAGAAACAATTCTGTTTGTTTTCGTAGTTAAATTACATACGCAAAGTTTCAATATCCTGCTTAACGCAGTAGAAACAAAATTCTGATCAGCCAATATTTCTGAATGCCTTCAGTTTTGTTTTAAACTATGTCACAGAGTAGCAAATTTACAAACACAAAATTCTGAAAAGATTCTGCACATACATAATTAAATAAAGCACAATGCAATCGCTTGGAACATATTACTCTCACAATTCAATTCGAATTGAATTACACTTTTTATACATGATTAGCTAAGCGGGAAAGAATGAATTCTGGTTTGGTTATGAGACACTAAGTCTGATCTTGATCTTATCGCATGGCTGACATCCTTTTTTGTATCCAAAAAGTGTACGGGTATATAGAGTACGAAACTAATACTTTGCAGGAGAAGTTAAGAAGTTGAAGTCTTCAGTTAGTGTGGGACTTCCAACCATTAACATCACTTCAATGTCAAGATAAGTAAGATCCTCGGTGAACCACTAATTAAGTATACATCAGGAGGTCGCGACATGTCGTCATATTCTACTGTCTCTATGCGATTACCGCCTCCCTAAAACGTTGAAATTCTTATTTCTGGAGCGGCCTATATTCTCTCTCTGCAACTTGTCTGGCAAACAATTAAAAATCTTATCTAATGTAGTAAATGATTTAGCGAACTTTTTGCACTCGAAAGTTACGCGTTTCGAGTTCAAACAGAATGTTTGCACATGTAGGACTGATTATCCAATAACGGAAGTCAGTACAAGTATTATCAGACGAATCAATGACCAAACAAGATCTAAGTAAGATAATAACCCAATGTAAAGTGTGCTCTTGGGATCCCGATTTTTGCACAGTGTATCAAAGCATTAATCCATTTACAATTGTGATGTGTTTAACACCTTTATTACCCTTCCCTAAAAGATTATGAATACTCATTTGATTTTCTTTCTGACAACGGTGATGCAAGTTATACCAAAATAAGGCCGACTAAGCTCGTCTACATCGATTTCTGTAGACATATTTCCACGTATTATAGAAATTGCCTATACGAACACTGTACTACTTGTACTAGCTATCAGAAACAGCAGATTTTTGCATAGTGCATAAAATGCGACCGGATCCACTAAGCTGTACATCAAAAAACCATTGAACTATTGAAACGAAAGGGCTTAAAATGTTAGCCTCTCTCAAATGTGATCTGCTGGCAAAGGGATTACGCAAACAGGATCAATTTTAGCGCATGGCGAAGTTATCTTTAAAGACTAGTCCATTGATTTACTATTTAGTGGATAATACAACACTATGTATTCTAATGAATTTTGTTTCCAAAGATTGCATATTTTTAAAACAGTAACAGTTTGTTCACGTTTGCTGTCAATAAAACAATGCATAACAAAGAAAAGTTGTTCTGTGCCAGTACTTTTAGTACGTGTTGGATTCTTTCGCGCATAATAGGAACAAATAGAAAAAGAGGCCACATAAGTTGCTACCATCTCTATACGATTACCGTTGATTGATATCGCGTACAAGAATATCCACTAAATTGTGGCATACTTTTATATAAAATTCAATGATGTTTTGATCTGACATTAGCTAGTTTGATTCAATCGTTCTAAATAGCGAGATATGCCTGGATTACTTAATACATTTATTAAAAAAAGTTTCCTTTCTTTACATTTAACTGTCAATTCGAAAAGAGACCCAATGTATTAGCATTGATGAATTTACAGACGCAGACAAATTTCATAGAAATTTCATCAAATCAGTTGAACTTCCTTATTGACGCGATCAACCACTTCCTGTAACTTCACTTTAAGTTGTACATAATCCCTCTTCCGGCTTCTCTATAATATTCTATTGAGTGACACACAAACTATTTACAAAGAACATCTTTCATTATTGTGGTTTTCTATTTTGCAAATAAAATTAGAAAAAAAAAAAAACGAAAAAATTCTTTTTTTTTTTTAGAAAAATAATTTCAAATAAAAATTAGTCACTTATGAATTGCGTACAACAAACAATTCTTAAGAGCTAACAAATGGCAACATGTTTTCCCATATTCTTAATAAATTTCAAGCAACAATAGCAAATTGCTTTGTATTTAATTAATGACGTCAAAGATAACGTAAATATTTACTTTTTTTGTATGATTGATATGATTAAATAGAAGCAAAACATTTTATTAAAGAATATATAAAAACAAAATAAAAATAATAAAATATTGTTTTCTCATACGTTCGATGCTTTAAAAGAGGATTAAAATTTAATACTCTTTTGAATTTAAGTGCACATGTTGTTCATAGGATAGGAGAATATCAAGTAGATGAGATAGTGAATGATAGCATTGCTGACGACGTATTTTACATTCCAACTCTATTTATAAACTACAATTTAGGACCTATAAATTAAAGAACCTGTAACCAAGGTTTTTTTTGTTCAAATTAAATACGATCTTCATACCTTAAACCACAGATATTTTATGATATATTTATGATAGTGATGTTTGTAAGAGTTTTACTTAAACAAAGTGATAGAAATGCAAGGCCGTAATGTAAATTTGCCAGAATTCTGGTGCTAACGAACAAATACACTGTATGAGCTAAGCATCTTGCGGATAATTAAGACCATTACCAGGTGTACCGCTATGAAATGAACGTTTTTGTGTGAAAATAAAATCCCAATTTTTCCATGGAAAAGTAAAAAACATTTTCTTTAAAGTATTGGCCTCTGCTGGCTAACCATTTTTACCATGTTTCAGGCAATTTGTGGATTTCACGCCAATAAAACTGTTTGGCTTTTGAAGCAATCCAATTAGTCACCGAATTTCCGACTACTTCGTAGAAATCAAAGTGCTGTTCAGTCAATGCGTTTTTCATCATTAGCGGAAGAAACCAAGTCCGGTGAATACCGCAGGTGGGGTATCATCTCCGAGACCAATGCTTTGATTACATTTTGAACGTGCTTCGTATGCCATTTGCGTATCCATTCTGGTCGTGTATCGATTAATGCATGGTTGATTATGAATTGATTATTTTTTGTCGGTAGTTATCTATATAACGGTTTCACCAGGTTTTAGAAGCACGAGGTACAGCACAGCTTTCTGGCCTCACCAGACACACAGCATTGTTTTCCTACGGAATCGATTTGGTTTTGCAGACGAAGTTGATAGTTGTCCCGTATTAACTCCTCATTTTTTCCATTTAGGATCCTAAAAATAAATCCATTTTTCAACGCCCGTAACAATTTCTATCGGGCCTTTGAAGATTGCAGATAACACCAATCCATTATTCTTTGCAATTCGGCATCTTTAAATATTTTTGGTAAGCTTCCACGTGCTTCATTTCGTACAACAAAATCGCTATATCTGAACCGTCGAAATTAACTTCTACATGCTGCTGAGAAAGCATGGTCACCAAAAACCTCGACAAGCATTTGAAACCACTCTTCAGAACTTTTCTTCAAATTCAAACAATTTTTAACACCAATTCACCATCTTTAACACACCATTGGGGCTTCTGCCGATAGCCTCAAATTTATGGACAGATTAGGTTGAGGTAGATATATTAAGAGTCTTGATATTAAATTTTCGTAGAGGCTGCTCGACCTCTAAATTTTTTTTCCACAACACGTGTCACTGTTCAATTGAAAGGTTTGTCGATGGACTTGGCATTACCTCAAATAGCTTCTGTATGAGCTGTGGATTTGAGGAGATGGAAGAGATTATCTTTTACTTCAAGCGCTAGTACTCGGCTCTTGCCATTAAGACACGGAAGATCTTAACTTTTCATTACTTCTCAACCTTGACTGATATCTCAAAATAAAAGATTCCTGCAATAGTAGGACTTATTTTGTAGTTTGGTTGATTTCCACCACAATAAACTCCGGGTTGTTTGGTATTGTGTTATAACAATGGGTCTAAACACTGGTGTAAGTGGGTTTATTATTCTTCAAAGACGGTCCTAACCCAACTTTAGTCATGTAATCTAATAAATACTAAAGGTTTTCATTTTATATGTGAATAATTTTAAAACCTAAATTCCTAACAAAACTGTCGGCTTTAGAACATTGCATGTGAGACTTTTAATTCAGGGTAAAACACAGACCAAAATTTTGTACCACTAGATCAGTGGTCATGAATATGTTGTCTGGATACACTAGGGGTCGTTAAACTTTTTATGGGATTTTACTAAAAACGTTCGGAATTGGAGTTGTGTTATGCCTACGTAACGTGTGCACGTACATACATATATCATGTTTAGGTGGAAATTAAGACTATTATGAATTATTATTATGACTATACAAGGTTTTTTTAGACTAATTGACATCAATTTAACAGATTAATTCAAACATAATGAAATTCTATAACAGTTTATTAAATATTATATGCTCTAATGGAGGCAGAACACAAGCATTTGATCATTTTTATATAACACTCTCATTGGCTTAAGTATTTATTCCAAGTTAAATTGAATAGACAGAGCGTTAAATGACCAAAAACTCTTAATAGTTTGTCTAAAATACACGAATAGATTTTATTAATTCAGAGCTGGTTATTAAAAAGAATTCTCCTTCTAATAGAATCAATGAAACGTTCACTTCAGTATAGTATGGATATGACGTATGTATAAATAATTTCTTGCTACTTTATTTTCAATAATAAACCCAATTCTATTCCAAAAGTTTTAGCAATTTAACTTATCCATCTCTGTATATTACATTAAAACAGACAGGGAACAGTTACTAATTTCTATACCAAACAGCAATTTTTATACAACAGTCATCTTACATTGGAACTGTTTATTTCCTTTCTAATAACAAAGTTGTAGTTGTTGCTTTTTGTTTGCTGTTTCTTTAGTTGCTAGTCACTCTCTCTCTATCTATCTTCCTTTTTTTTTAATTCTAAAACCTATAATTCATCTATTTCTGTTACAAAAACAAAATAAAATAAATCTAGTGAGTTTGCATTTGTGTTTTCACTCACTCTATAATTAATAAATGGCAGTAATATTAGTTTTTCCAACAGTGCCCTGGGGAAAATATTTGTAAATGGCTAGTGACGTTTGTAATACAAAGTTGCAAGATTTTAAGACAATTTTACAATTTTACTGTAGAGTATATAATTTGTCAACTGTCATTGCATTTATAAATTATAGCTCGCTTAGCATCAGATTCAAATACAAAATCTATGTAAAGGGTTAGCCATTTTTAGGTTTCAAAAGGAAGGTTAAAGAAACAGTACATAAAACTATGATTTCATTATGAAATTTGTATATCATGATAATGCTTCGACCTGGACATTATGTTCGAAATATAATATCAATAAAAAAAACCACCTCTGATCAATTTGAGGTAGTTTTCGAAAACTTTTTCTCACATTTATGGCGGTATTTCAAGAATACGTGAAATGCTATAGTGTTAGAGGATTATCCTCATAAACACAATTTTGACATAGCCTAACAAGAGAATCTGACAGGGTCTTGATTTTGGTGGCTAATCAACATCATCAAAGGATAAAATGAAGTTACCGAAGTCTAGTAGGTAGTGTGTTGGCTTATTAGACATGAGGCCTCAGTGCAAACCCCAGTACAGGCAACTCCAACAAAACGAAATATGATATTTCTTCGGCGACTGAGAGTAAAAGAAATTGCCACGAAAAAATTTCTAAAAAATCTGTCTTTCGGAATCGACTTTAAAACTGTAGGTCCCGCCACTCATGTATAAAATTAACACACATACAATAGAAGTGGTGTGAGAAGCTAGGTTGTAATCCAGACTGAAGGGTTGTAATGATCAATTATGTATGTATGCATGTATGTTATTTTTAAACCGTCGCAGTGCTTGTAGGGAGGTTGTATTTTTCTTGAAAATATCTTAATTTACAATCAAGTACCTAACAAATGTCACCTTGACGTATATTCTCGTCTATTAATGCCAGTGGTTTCTCAGGGCAATGTATGATCATCCAGAAATCTGCTGAGAGGAAGTCGCCGAAGAAATATTTTTTATATTTCACTATGTTAGAGATGTCTGACCTAGCGCTTAAGCCGTAGCCTTACGTCTAATAAGCCAACACACTACCTACTGGACTAAGACGACTTCCTCAGACATACAACAAAACTGCAATAGTCATTTCAGGAAATGCATGCGATTTAAGGACAGAAGACAATCAGTCCTCCTCATAGCTATCTTATCTGTCAACGAAGTTTAACCTGACGGTATATAATTTATAGGATTTTTTGACTTACACGTTATTTTTAGAGCCTACAAATTAAAATCCGAAAACTGTTTCACAATCCTTAAATAATTTACCTGCAAAGAGAAAATAAAAATAAATATTCCATTAAAACATTTGACAACAAGACAAAAAAGAAGAAGAATATTGTATGTAAATATTCTACAAATCATTAGTAAAAGTTCGAAAAACCAAACAAATGATTCCGTGAATCTAGTGTAACTGTAATACAATTTCCAATGTTCTGAAACTTATATAAATGATTAAAAATCCTCATATGAGAAATTGAGAAATTCTCGGCATTAATGGACGAGAATATACGTTGTATACGTATAATCTCGTGTAGGAAAAATTTTCTTTTCAGTAGTTTTTTTTTAATTGTTTATTATTTATTTAAATAATTAAGTTTAAATTATTATAAACACTAGTTAACTAGTTCAATCTTTTCAGTGCGTTTTTAATTTTACACTCAAATCCAATTGTAAATGCAAATTTCTTACAAGCATGTTTAGCACATTGTATAGAGTACTTCATTGCTACATATGTACATATTAGTGCAGTTCAAAACTCTTATCCAGCTGCCATGATTAACTATCTGAATGACTGTCTAGTTGGCTGGTTGGCAAAGTGTCTGACTACCAATAATCATACAAAATAAGTAAAATGTTTGTAAACAAAACAAAATGAATGAATGAATGGAAATGTCTTTTCAATTTACAAGAAACTGTCACTAGTTTGAATAATTACATTTCGTAATCATTTAGTTCTAAATTTGTTGTTGTTATTTTGTATAATATATTGTATTCTTATTGTTATTGGCATTGTTGTAAATCTATGTTTTGACGGGAACGTAGTCAACTGTCTGGCACTTTTAGTTTCTTTCACATTTTTCTACTTATTTTCTTTTTCTTTCATTCATTTAGTTGTAGGTTTTTCCTTAAAATTTATTTAGACAGTCATTCATACATATTCATTCATTCATTCATTCACTCATGGATTCAGTTATCCATTCATTTATTTACTTTGTTGTTATGTTAACTTTACTATAAACAAGCAATGTGACTTGTAAAGCTACTATAACCACGAGACAAGTGAGAATAAGAAAACAAAAACAGAAAATAAATTTCAAATTGCAAGTGCATGATTTACACCATGTGGTAGAGCATTTTAGTTACTTTGTTTAGGTTATGGAGCCAGCAAATTATACACCTTATTTAGTCATTCAATCATTCATTCATTTAAATTTAATTTAAAGTTTTAAAATGACTCATTGATCTTTCCATTAAAATACGAATATTGGCTATTGATCATTGCTTCTCGAAATAAAGAGAAAACAAACAAAAAATTAATCAAGAATTTACGGTGTTTTAACCATAATTATGTGGTGAAATAAACAAAATTAAAAAAAGTACAAAATTAGCAAGTATTTATTGCTTATAGAACGTATGATTTAATACTCCGTTCGTGATGCAAATGAAAGTTTCAATTCATATCCAATTTTTTTATCAAATAAAATAAAATTCATTGAAACCTGTTGACTAAACTAACATTACACGTAATAGGGTGCAAATTTTTAATTCTTCTGATTACCTACTGATCTCTAAACAAGAAAATTATAACGCAAGTTCGCTTTGGAGTCGCCGTAGTCTAATAGGTAGTGTGTTGGCATATTAGACGTGGAGCCACGGTACAAACCCCAGGTCAGACATCTCTGACAATACGAAATGTTAAAAAATATTTCTTCGGCGACTTCCTCTCAGCACATGTCTGGCAAAAACTCTGAGAGTAAATAAAATGGTAATGAAAAAGTTGAAAAAGTTTCACAAAAAAATCTGCCGTTCGGAGTCGACTTTAAACTGTAGGTTTTGTTTTGTTGGAGTTGTCAGATCTGGGGTTTGAACAGTGTCCTCACGTCTAACAAGCCAACACCCCACCTACTAGATTCCGGCGACTTAAACTAGCATATGCCCCATAATTGTCTAAAGTTTTAGGTAAATTAATTCATATAATATTCTCTTTTACTCATTCGGTCGTCCTCAATGAAGCCGAGTTTCGCATACAAGTTGAATTACTACGACTTGATGTCGCAGTAGTCGTGTTGTATATTGGCTTATTAATCAGGAACTCGCGGTACTACATCGAGATCAAACATCTCGAACAAAATGGAATATGAGAAAAATTCGTCGGACACTTCTTCTCTACAGTCTTCTGGCCAGGGTCTGTATTGCTTGCTTGAAATTAGCAAAAGCACCTAAATTTCTGCTATGCTTAAAGTTTTTCAGCAATTGTACCCAAAGCAAAAGCAAACATCAAAGCAGAAGAAACAAAAATAAATTCATTAGCTGTAGTGGTACAGTGAAAAGTTTTCTGCTAACGCAGTCAAGCACAGCGATTAATTTCGCAGCGATCCCTACTGCTTACAGCATTTCAGCATTTGTGATTTCTCTTGTGCTTTTTGCTGCGCTCTTTTACTTTGCAAGCACTGCTTAAGATATTTTTTATGTTTGAAATTAACTGTGTGTTTGCACCATTCTCTTTGAAATGTTGTAAAATGTACATACATATATATGTATATATTATACATACATACGTATATCAAAAAACTCTCTAAAACTGTTTTTTACCTAAAACTATTTCATAATAAAACACAAGACACTTAAAAAATTTGCCGACAGAATAAGAAGCCCAAACACAATATACTTATACACATACATACATATATATGTATGTACATTGTACAACATTTCAAAGAGAATGGTGTAAACACACAACATAAAAAATATCTTAAGCAGTGCTTGCAAAGCAAAAGAGCGCAGCAAAAAGCACAGCAAAAGCACAAGAGAAACCACAAATGCTGAAATGCTGTAAGCAGTAGGGATCGCTGCGAAATTAATCGCTGTGCTTGACTGCGTTAACAGAAAACTTTTCACTGTACCACTATAGCTAAACAGCATTTTTTTATTTTTTCACTTTGCTGTTTGCTATTGCTTGTTTATTTTCTCTTAGTTATAGTTAAGCAAAAAAGCAAAAGTGAAACACAGTGAAGCAAAAACAAACACTGCTTCTGGTAAAAAACTCTCAGAGTAAATAAAATGATCATGAAAGAGTTTCTCAAATCTGTCGTTCGGAGCTGATGTTAAACTGTAGGTCCCGCCATTCTTAGATGAAATTAACCTACACAACATAGGTGGTTTGAGAAACTAGGTTGTAATCCTAACTAAAGAGTTGTAATGCTCAATGAAGTAAGTCAGCAGCATCCAGATGACAGGAAAACTTCTACAGGAAAAAGTATTACTAATACGAAGCAACGAATTCTCAAATCTGTCGTTCGGAGCTGATGTTAAACTGTAGGTCCCGCCATTCTTAGATGAAATTAACCTACACAACATAGGTGGTTTGAGAAATTAGGCTGTTATCCTGACTAAAGAGTTGTAATGCTCAATGAAGTAAGTCAGCAACATTCAGATGAAAGGAAAACTTCTGCAGGTAAAACTATTTAAATATGAAGCAACGAATTCTCTGCATAAATCTGAAAGAATTAAAAGACATTTCACAACCCAGTTTCCATGTTGACAATATCAAAGGCTTTTTCCATATTAATGAAGAAGGACGACAGGATGTGAATAAGAATGTGAATCTACTTTGAATATGAATTGGATGTTAAAAACAGCTTCCTTGTATATTGCTTGTATTTCCCTATATATTACCGCTAAAAAATATATTTAATACATGGTTCATAGGCTATATTTTCATCATTAGAATTCCTAGCATGAATTTAAATTTTTTTTTATAATTTTTAAAATACTAGAAACTTTTTTTTTTTTTAATTTCAGTTTCAATTAGTTTTTGCCTTTAAATTACTTCACACAGAGCTTTCGACAAATTGCATAATGTCATGTCCATTAATATCTATTAGGGGAGTATTTTGATTTAATTTATCCAACTGTCCTTTGTGGACATGTCCATGTGCCAAACAACATTTATGTCAGCCTCAGCTCTGACAGTTACACAACATTTTACATGTTTTTTCTCCAATTTTTTCATTTTTTTTTTTACTTCTAAGCTTCTGAAGTATGGTATGTAACAAGACATTACACATGAGAAACAGAGAGCTCGTGGCATGCATCAAAAACGGGTGTTTAACATACATGTATATTTGTTGTATGTTGTACGAGTACGAGTACCTTCCCCTACAACATTTTATTGTTCAATTCATTTACAATTAATTGAACTCAATTATGGCCAGATGGTTGAAGAAACACAAACACACACACACAGCACAGAAATCAAATCAAAGACAAATAATTTCTTTGATTTTTATCTTGCATTTGAAAAATTATTAAAATGAACTGAATTCGTGTTCGTTGTGATGACTGGTTACTGGCTTACAGTTATCGAAGTAGGTGCGCCCTCTTCTAAACAGTGTGTTTGGGATTTTCAATATTTTTTTTTTTATTTCCGATTTTTTTTTTTTCGTTTTTAATAATAATTTTATCGGTTACTATGTCACAGTAGAATGCGTGGTTTTATGTTGTTTTTATCAGACCCCGCCATAAAACATTTATTTTAAATAAAATTCCTACATACGAATACAAAATGTTTTGTGCGAAACATATGTACATATGTACGTACATAGTACACGCATAACACTAAATTAAATACAGTATCAGATATCTTAATGCCCTACAAAAATAATTTAGAACATTTAACTCATATGTATGTATATGATATGTAGTCTGGTGTTTCTATTTTTTTTTTCTCTCTTCTTCTTCTAGTAAATTGTGTTATCAATTGTGGAGTTGGTAGCTGGCAAAAAAAATTATTTCGCTTCATATTTTTTTTCTGGGCGCTTCTAAATTTAATCGAGTGTTATTTATTACAATTTATCTGAAAAATATATGTGTCACACTGATAAGACACACAATTTACTTTATGATCGAATACGAGTATACAAAAAGTGGAAACAAATAAGAAAATGTGTCTGGCAAATGAATGCGTCGCTTAAACGTTTTATTTGTTTAGATTAATTGATGAAGATCTTATTAATCGATAGAAATCAAAATAAATAACTTAACAATTGAACTGCAATGCTAAGAACCTAGTTATTAGCCATGTTTTTATGTCAATTACAAAAGAAAACTTTAATAAATAATTCATATATGCCGCTAATACTTGACACATTTTGTAGTAAATTAACCAAGTTATGTGATACAGTGAGCGTCAAAGAAAACTGTACATTAAAAAAATATACATTAATAAATTGCCGTTATTATTATTTTAAAACTGTTTCATTGCCAGTTTTTAGAATTGAAATAAAATAAAATTACAAAAAAAAATTGGAAATATTGTCAAATTTTTTCGGGCACTCTCCTTATGTGGTAAAAGTTGAGTTTGGTGATGATGAATTTTATCCACAGTGTACAGTTTCTTTTAACCCTCACTAATATTGTTGGAATAATTTTTGTAGTGCAATTTATTAGATAAGTTCATTGTCATTATTTTTTAATTATAATTTCGTCTTATGTCTGCCGAGGCTATGAGTTACATGATCCATTCCATTCATTCAATTTCTGTTTACTTTTTTCGATAAATCTGCCCGTATGGCAAAAATGGTGTCCTAAATATTGCCTTTTCAATGCTTCAAAAGTTATAGACTTGTCGACATAAGCTCAACACACAAACTAGAGAATCAGTGAACGGTTTATCCAAAATGTTTTTTGGAAACCATTATAATTTTGGTTTTGCTGATTAATTATTGAAAATAAAAGTCTGGATTGCTTCATGGCATCGTAACAACAGCTCTTTTTTGTAAGCAAAAAATCTGTCAGATGACTTGATAGCAATTGTTGCCAGCGTAATGGCAGCTCCTTAGTCATTTCGAAAGTATGAAGGATTGATAATGCCGCCAGCACTATCGCCGTAGTCTCTTAGGTAGCTTATTATACACAAGGACTGGGTTCAACCTCTAGCTCAGGGATCTCGAACTGCACAAAATAAAAAACAAATATGTAGGTCTTCGGCAATATCCTCTCAACAGTCTTCTTGGCAAACAAAGCCGAGAGCATATAAAATGACTACGAAAAGTTTATCCACTCAAGGATAAAATTAACACACAATACACGGATTGTGTGAGAAGATAAGTCGTAAACCTGCCTAAGGGGTTGTAACGACCAATTAAGTAAGTAATGCCACCAGTTGGTAAAAGGACGGTATTCTAATTTTTAATTTAATTTATATATTTTCATTTTCATTTCCTATACAACAAGATTTAATCTTATATTTAGAGTACAGGAACGCATAACGCTATAAACATTTTATAATTAATAATAATACAAAGTTAAGAAGGAAAACAATAAATTATATAAAATACATTAATACAGTGTTTGTAATTAGGCACTGTATTAATGTATTTTATATAATTTATTGTTTTCCTTCTTAACTTCGGTCTCAAAAAATATAATTCCCTGCATAGCACCCGACATGAATCTAGTTGTTTCCTTTTTCGGTACTTTCATGCACCACAGGTTCCGAATACACGTTCTGATGATTCATTCTCAACATCATAGAATCAACATATTGAATTCGAAATAATCTCCATTCTGAGCAAGCGTTCTCTCAGCCTAAAGTGCTTTGCCAGAAAGTTAAGAACTTCTCGTTACTCCTGCATAGTCTGATGCAAGACTCAATTCTACTCGTATTGTAATTACAAAACAAAAGTTTGAGTCTCCTCTTCTCACAGTGTCACATGCTGATTTAGAAAAACAGAAACAAGGCAAAAACAGAAAAAAGCTGCGTTCCTTAAAGGAATATGGGAATAAAACATATGATTCCGAAATTCATATAGAAATTTTTAATTATTTACCGTGTCATAAGGCCATCCATAAAAACGTATTTAACAGGTTATAGGCAATTAAAATATTTCATAAATAAAATAAAATTTAATAAAAACATTTTAATTCAAATTAATATGTTAATATTAACCAATTAAGTTTTTATATTCCAAGTTCCACTTAAAAACTTATAAAATCGAAAAGCAACACACATTTTTAATTGAATTTTAATCGCAAATGCTAACAATCGATTTTAATCTAAAAAAATTAAAAAAAAACAAATTTTTAAACGAAACATTTCCAACAGACTTCCTCAGTGGGTGACTTCAATTGAAATTCAATTTTTCAGGGATTGGAAAATGCAATGTGATGCTGATGTTTACATCCCCCATGCATTTTATATACATACGTATTGTCTGAACGGTTTTATGTGGTTTTTCTTCTGACTTCTATTTATCACTTCTATTAAATCTGATTTATTTTATCGTATAAATCAAATCTACGTCTCTCCATACAAAACTGACGTTGACGTCTGTTTTGTCTGTTTCTTATGCTGATTTTGTCATAAAGTGCGGGTAACTTATGGGTGTTTTGCATGAAATGTACACTTTTTTGGTTTCTTAACAAGACAGAAAAAATACGTTGAAGAAAACAAAGGGGAAAAACAAATTGATTGTAAATTGTAAAAAGGAAATTAAAAATGTATTGCAACAAAGTAAATGGTTGAGGTCCCAGTCTAATAACGAATTTTTAAAACACGATGACAGAAAATCTGCGTTAGTCGGGGTTTGATTTCCGCTGGTTAGGATTTCATACATTTTTAGATTATAATTAAAGCTAATAATAAAGCAAGTATAACACTGGTCATCAAAATAAAAAATAAAATTTTTTTAGATCAAATTCCGAACACTTTAGTAGATTTTCTCCTGGGGACTACAAGTACGCAGGCATTTTATAGTGTGTTATTATGAATTCTGCTGCACAATGAGCATACCTGATGCATTAGGCCATAGTAGTGGACCTTAGGTTAGGTTAAGTTAGAGGACGTGTACTGGTCAACTGTGACAAGTACAGTACCCGGAGGTCGAATTGACCCATTGTACAATGTCCTAGCTTCTCACCCCACTCATGTTGTGTGCGTTAATTTTTTATACGTGAGTGGCGGGACCTACAGTTTAACGTCGATTCCGAACGACAGATTTTTAAGAAACTTTTTTATGGCAAATTTTATTTACTCTCAGAGTTTTTGCCAGAAATCTGCTGAGAGGAAATCGCCGAAGAAATATTTTTCTTTCATATTTCGTTTTGATGCCTGACCTGGGATACGAGCCCGGGCTTTACGTCTAATAAGCCAACACACTACCTACTAGATTACGGCGACTTCTTTCTAGCAGTGGACCTTGCTTATTTGAAAAAAGGTTGATCCTGACTTGCTTAAAAGCGTCATAAATAGTACAGTTCACAAATCAAAAATAGTACCACAGGAAGTGTCTACGATGGATAATAATATATGTACATATGTATATGGTATAGCCGTAAGGGAATTTGCAGGTTGATTCCTAGTCTTTCTCAAAACATCGACATTCGAAACGCTATAATTTTAAAACTCAAAAACTATGTTGAAAATATTACGTCTTCTTCAGAATTTGTAGCTGAATTGGTCGTTTTTATAGTCGCAGCCGCTTCAGATTTAGTTTTCCTGGCGAAGTTTTGATGCTCACAATACAATCCAATACATGTCACAAAATAACCAAAATGCAGCGGCACTAAACGCAAATTTTTTCATTTCTTTATCGTCTTCATCACTTGTTCAGGTCTAAAAGAGGCGTGAAAATGTTTATGTAGTCCCAAATAACACTAATTTTCCTCAACACTCTGTATCATAGACTATTTTGACATATAAAAGTTTATTATTATGCATTACTGTACGAATATATCAAAACTACATCTTATTGTAGATTCTTTATGTCTTTATAAGATTGTATTTAAAGTTCTTGCGTTTTAGTTTTTGAGTACTTCTTGCATACGATTTTTCTTTACTTTACTTATGCAGGCAGGCACATTGCAGAAAAAACCACATGAGCTCTTGTAACTTTTAGGATTTCCAAAGAATTATTTCAAAACTACTCATAACGCTATACATTGAACTTTCAACAGCATTCAGTTGTGTTGTTGTTTTGTCTATTCCTGTTGAAGTTTGCATCTTGGCATTGCACGACTACGGGTTTATAATTTATTTTCCATTTAAAGTGAATTTAAAATGTTTTCAATATAATAGGGGTAGTCACCTCACGTTTGAAATATAAGATTCAAAAAATCAAGAAAACCGTCTTATACTATGTTCAGGTATGCACTTTTAATGAGTCAATATTCGGTTAATTGAGTACAATATTTTAAGCGTTCAGGCATAATAATATATGCAATTCAGCTTACTCAATATTCATTAGACAGCTGGTAAACAACAACATTGTTTTTATTTTGGTCGCGAAAATTTGTGTAGTTTGTTAGTTTATTAGTGTTTGTTTGTCGTTGTTGACATTTGAATTGTCAAATATCAACAGAAAAGTGTTCGGTTAATTGTAATATGCACACACTTATGACAGTGCCGCATTTTAAGTTTTACTCAATATTATAACAATTTGCGCATTGCTCAATTATTAATTGAAACTTTATATGAAATATTGAACTCAATAATGGCGTTTATTGCGATTTACGCAATAAAGGTGCATATCTGAAGACCGTATTAAGAGTATGTAGGAAAGTCTCATTCATAGTATTATTAAGAGAATTTTACATTTACTGTTGTAAATGGTCACCCCTAATATACAAAAAGTTTACTTTGAATATTTTTGCATTTGGTAAAATGCTTTTTAATTTCAAAAGTCTCTCAATGGGTATCTTTGATTTTTCTAATGTAGTTGGAAACGAATCAAGAATTTCTCAAAAACAAATCACTTGTATTCTTATCATATTTTCTATTTCTTTGGTAAGAAAATCCAAGAACAAAAGTGAAGTATTTTAAAAAAGTTTAAAAATTAAAAATTTTGAAATTTAGCAACAGTTTACGAGGTTAAAGGCTTCGATATTACATGTATAATGTGTAGTAAAAAAGAATACAAAATTTCAGTAAAAATTGATTTTTACTTATTACTGAAAAAAATTACAGTTACAAAAATGAAATCTAAATTTCATTACCAGTAAACATTTACTGAATACTGAAAAGCTTAATGCATTAGAATTATAATGCAGTATGCCCATGTATGTTATTTACCATGAGTGGTAAGCTAACATTCTATTCAAATGTATAACACTTTGTTCAATAAAACTTCATTCGTACAATCGAACAACTGATACGGATTTCAGTCTTAGGTCTTGCTTTTTTGAAAATGAGGCCGAAATCCAGTGAGTGTGAACGGCATTCGTTAAAGGAACAGGATAACTGAGTAGTTAAGATTTTAACTGGAAGGCATTCATCTGAACAACAAGTGTCACATCTCAATTTATTTCAGCAACGATCTCCAGGACCAATTTTCTTCCGAACTTCTGATGTCAATGAATCACCAAGATCATGCAATTTAACGCCGGCAATTTGTTTCTTTTGGGGTTTGTAAAATCTCGGGATTATACGAATAAATCAGAAACAAAAACTCAAATCCGAGATCACAAGCGTGCCGTTGAAATACAGTCACGTCTCTGTGAAAAAGTTTTAAAAAATTTAATATAAAGACTAATGGCCAGTCATCAAGCCATGGCGGCTACTTAACTGATATTTTATTTCAACTTAATCGGGACATGACCTTCCTACAATTCAACAAAAGTTGTGATTAAAGTGTTTATTTTCTAACAACTTACTTACTTAATTGGTCATTACAAACCTTTAGTCAGGATTACAACCTAGCTTATCACACCACCCATGTTGTGTGCATTAATTTTATCCATGAGTGGAGGGACCTACAATTTAAAGTTTTATTTTTTATTTTATTTTACTCTCAGAGTAGTTAATGCCAGAACGCAGCTGAGAGGAAGTCACCGATGAAATATTTTTTTCATATTTCGTTTTGTTCAAGATGTCTGGCCTTGGGTTTGAACCACGGCCTGATGTCTAATAAGCCAACACGCTACCTACTAGACTATGGCGACTTAATTGACTGTCAGTTTCGCCAATTCTGTGCGTCGTATGACGTATTCATTGAATCAAAATTTAACTTTATCGCTCATTACTAATATAACACGAATTTCGATAACATAATTCAATAATTTGTAAGCATTGCTCGTTTGAAAGCCTATTCACAGTACAAATGTAAACTTACTAAGCATTTTTGTCATTAACACATGTCACGAATCTGCATTTTATACTGAAAAAAAATTGCACTGAAAAAATCATCCGTTATAAACTTGTGTAGTAGAGTTTTATTCAGATGCAGCAAATTTAAATTTATGTTGTCGTTTAAAGGATTAATACACTTTGGGATCCACTATAAATGAATGTTTATGCAAAATGTTAATTTAAAAATATGTTTCTGTCCTATATTTCTATTTAAAACCAAGGCCAGTAATTTTTAAGAAACTCTTAAATTTTATTTTTAAACAATTTCACACATTAAATTAAAAAAAAAATATATTTTTTTCAGTGAAAAATTTCTTTAAATAATAGAAATTGAATGGGATGTACTCGTATGACAGTTAAACATGTGTTTTCACTTCTTGTTAAACAATAAATTTTAATTTATGATGAGCTAAACGAAAAAAAAATTCTATTAATTAAAATCTTAAATAAAATAACTACAAAATACAACGCAAAAATGTTTAATTGTTTAACTAAAAAAAATAAAAACTACAATACGATATTATCATAGTAATAAAACAAATTATGAATCGTACAAAATAATTTGGATTTCTTTGAAAATGAATTTCTTTTAAATGAAACAGTTTTTTAACGTTTGAGTCGTAATTCATGAGTACAAATAATTTCTAACATTAACTTGGAGGACTTCCCTTTTCAATTATTATTCCGCTATAATTTCTAGGTAATGAAATCATAATTTTAAGTTTAAATACGCACTTTAAATAAATCGTTATTACAAGTAAATATTTTAACAGCAATCAGTTTCTTTATATTTTTGTTTCGTTTTTTTTTTCTTGTGTGTTATATTCGGGTCAGTCAACAAACGCTTCTATTCTTTTCAAATTTGGAAGTTGTTGGAATTTTTTGAGTGTATTTCCGTCTTGGAACGTGATTTTAATCATTTCTAATGATTTAAATTTTATTTTCTGTTACAAATAAAGTCATCCAATTTACGAGTTTTTTCTTTCTCTGTTTCTGTTTCTTTTTAAAATTATTCTTTTGCTTAATGGGAATTTTTTTATTCGTTTCGCACTTTAAGAAATTTCGTTTTGCATGCAAAAGATTATTTTAATTGAAATAAGTCGTCATTAATTTTAATTATAGAAATTCAAAAATGTTTGTTTAACACTTAAGCGCTGATTAGCCAAACGTCCACGGAACGTACTTTCGTTTTTAGCATATGGAGAGCAACGTAACTGCTTATCTAAATTACATTACGATTCAGTACTCGCTCTCATTGCTTTTCGTATTCTAAAAACGAACGTATGTACGGTGAACGTTTGGCTAACCGGGGATTTAAACGTAAATGAGATCTTTAAAATAGATAGGAATTAGGACCATGGATAAAACAGAAAGTTGGAAAAACCACATGTCGTCGTGGTTATTGAACATATAAAGCAGTTACAAATATAGATTCCTAGTGGCACTTGGTACCTAAAGAAGTTATTTAAATAGCATTAGTCATGACCCCGTAGGTTAGTACAGATTTAAATAGCTAACGCTTTGAACAGCATAGTTTACTTGGATCTTATAAGCTCCTGCTGTAACATTCATTTTTGTTGTGAATAAAGTATCGGAAGCGGGCTCAGATATTGTGACTCCTTTTCTTTAAAGGTAACCGTCAAACAGGACCACTATAGAATTGAGTTTGTTTGCTAGCCAGTACACATTGTTAGGGTTGAAACCACAATTACGGCGTATTGCTCTCTTAAACGATAGTAAAGAAGAACATTTTCCACCGTTGTGTATTCAAATTCCAGATTAGTTTGTGCTCCAATGTGATTTCAAATAATTTGATGTAATTGAGTAGAGTGAGAGAGTAACACCATTGATACTAAAGATAACAAATTAAGGAAGTTTACGTTACCTTGAATTGAATATGAAACATGAATTCTGCCTGTTAATAGTATGAATTTTATTACAAAAATTAATAATAATTCAAAATAAATAAAATAAATAAATATTAGCCATTATTGGAGTGAACCTAACATTGCACGAAAAATACATGGCTGTTATCAACGTAGTCACCGTAGTCTAGTAGGCAGTGTGTTCCGTTATTAGACGTGAAGCTCGGTTTAAACCCCAGATCAGACATATCGGACAAAACTAGCGACTTCTATTCCGAAGATTTCTGTGGCAAAAACTCTAAACGAAAATGCCATGAAAAGTTTCTCCCAAAGTCTGTCGTTCGGAGTCGTCTTTAAACTGTAGATCCCGGCACTAATGGATAAAAATTAACAGACACAACATAAATGGTGTAAGAAGCTAGGTCGTAATTCTGACTGAATGTATGTAATATTGTCTGTCTGGCAGTGCTGTGGAATATGAATTTGAGTAGGGAGAGAATATTTAAACAATTATACGAACATTTTTGAAATTTAGTCACTTAGTTGGGACATAAACCAGAATTATTGAAATAATGATCGTTACACCTCCTAGTCAGAGTGAGTGCGCTAAAAGCCTGTCACAATGTGAAATTGAATATTTGTCGTTTAATTCTTTGTGAGTTAATTTAAAAAATAAATTATAAAGAGCATAGCGAAGCACATTGGGTTTTGTCCAGTATATATATATATATGTATATACATACATATATACAATGAGAAAACCCGGTTAAATTAAACCTTTGTAAACAATACAAAAGCTGTAAAGCTTTCAAGAATTTTTATCATTCATGTTTTTTTTTATAAAATGTTCGAAACATAAATAAACAATTTCTTAAATTTTCTTTTAAATTCTTTTCTTTACAGATAAATAATTAAATTTCTTCCAAGTAAACAAATAAAGGTTTAAAACAAAAACTCCGAGAATTGTTTACAAACAGAAGAAAATATGGATTCGAAAGACTGTCTTTAAAGCCCGCTAAAAATGTTTTCAAATCAAAAATAAAAAATAACAACAACAAAAAATTATTATAATATTTAATTGATAAAAATATGAATTATATATTTAAAAAACAACAACAACAATAACAATAACAAACAACCACAAATAATTCATTGTATATTTTATTTTTATTATTTATTAATATTATTTATCTTTAAAATACAAACAACAAAAACAAACTGAAATTGGAAATGGGAATTGGAATTGGAATGAATTCAAATAAAAAAAAGCTTAAAAAAGATTGAGCATAAGAGCAATGAAAATATTTGTTTTGAAATTTTAAGCTCAGCGCTAGTTTTGAAAAGGAACTCGTGCGGATAAGACTGATTTTATAAAGAAAAAATAATTTTAAAGTGATTTTAATAAGAAAATAAAAAATAGAAGAAATATTTATTAAACAAAATAATTAAATTTCATTAACAAAGTTATTCTCTTTTTTTCTTTCTTTATTTTAGAAATTAAAAAAAAAATTCAAAAAAAAATGTGGTTTACGTAGTAACAACAGTTTGTAATAATTTGTTAAAAAGTGTTTAAATAGGAAGAACGAAAACTACTTGAACAGTGTATATAATTTTTAATAATTTTAAGTAACAGAATAATTATGGATTTACCTCAAACACACAAACTACAACGCCCCAAAAGGCGTGGCTGTTGTGCAAGAACAATGAAATTTCACATTTTATTGCTATTGGGATTATGGATATCGAATACAATTCTTAGCTGTGCAGCAAGTAAGTATTTATTAAACAATTAATATATATAATATATAGACACATATTTTAAAATTTATTTTTAAAATAAAACTCATAAAATTCAATTCATTCAATTCATAAATAGTAGTGATTCAATATAAATTGAAATTTATAATAAATTTTTAAAAATAAAAGCAAAATGTTTTAATTTTTAACTCTTAAGAAACGGCAAATTTGGTTTCTCCTTCTTATTCATTGAATTCAATTAATTCAATTCAATTTAAATAAGGTTTCAAATATTTACAGTGAATATCGTTTACTTCTTATTATTTTTGATTAGTATGAACAACGCAATTTTCGTGGAAAACTTAACTTAATTTTCAATACTTGAATCATTTTTAAGTGTAAAATCTTCGTCACTTTGTTTCCTCGAGAGTTGCTTTGAAATAATGCTCACTTTCTTTTGCGGTTAATCGTATATAATGTCAATAATCAGACAATCACAATCCACCAGGGTATCGGGTGGGAATCGAACCCACAGGCTCGGCACTTGAAGTTTAGTACACTACCATCCAGACCATATTTTCAGCCATTATGTACGAAATACACTGCCATTTAAATGATTGGTAGAAGTAGTCGATCCTATTGAACTCGTTTCTCCCGCTTTTTCTTACATTTCAACCGCTATCTGGGAGATAAATTGACAATTTGTTGATTGTTGCTACAATAAAAGGGGATAATTCGCGTTTTACTTAGCCCCACCAAACAAGTCTAACGGTGTTAAATTCCATGCTCTTGTTAGCTTGTTGACGTTGCAAAAATGTGAATAATATTCTTACGCGCAAAAATTGCCTTTCACGTGGCCCCACAAAACAATTCTAACGGCGTTAAATCCCCTGATCTATTTAGCTAATTAATGTTGCAAAAACATAAAGTTAAGGATTAATCTGGGCAAAAGCACAATAGTTCAATGGAGAAGCCATTAGATTCTATCTGACAGTCAAGCCGTTGGCTATTATGGAATTAACACGAAAATAGTATGGCACTATCTGGGGAAACTGAATCAGAAACTGAAACTGTGAACCTCTGCTGAGTTCCACGTCATATATAAGTCCTGGGGAAATGTGCAGACAGACAAGCCTACAAGGAAGAAAGCGTATCGACAAAGCTAACGTGTCTGGGAAGAGTTAGTTGATATACTCATTATTAGGGCAGAAACTTTTTGTAAACCAAAGAAATTTGAGACAATCTATGCTATTGTTAGGTAATTGCAATAAATTGCAATAAATATTTAATTTTATAAATTTGTGTCATGCATCAGACTATCCAGCAGTATAAAGACTTGAACTGCCTTTTGACACAGCACTGCAGACTAAAAGAACACTTGTACAGGATGGGGATCACCTTGAACCCTATAATGATGAAAAGAATGATACATCAAAGCACATGCTTGGATACTGTGCGGCAATAATCCATTTCAGAAAAACCCCTGAATGTATATAGATCCAGGACAGGGACTTATTTTTGTTGACACCGTGCATCGTACATACATACATACATAATTGGTCACTACAAACCTTCAGTCCGGGTTACAACGTAGTTTCTCATACCACTTATGTTGTGTGTGTCAATTTTATCCATAAGTGCCGGGACCTACATTTTAAAGTCGACTCCGAACGACAGTGTTTTGTGAGAAACCTTTCATGGCAATATTTATTTACTCTTAGAGTATTTTCCAGAAACCTGCTGAGACGAAAATCTATTTTCATTGTTGGTTTTGATCGAGATGTCTGACTTGTGGTTTGAAGCTTGGCCTCATGTCTAATAAGCCAATACAATACCTATACTAGATTAGGACAACTTCTGTATCATCCCGGGATTTATCAGGGCTGCGAATTTCTGGGTATAGATTCAGGGCTATACAATAGATCGTATAGTAGCAGTTCTTGTTTTGTTGGCAGGTTTATAAATTAATCAAAAGTTTTCTTTCACTTTGTTTTTTCTAATCGCTGTGTTTTTTGTCACTCCCTGTAGCTTAGTAAATACTAACTTCAACTCAGTACATTAAACTGTAATTAATGTTTAATAATTTGAATGTTTACAGAATAATCACGAATTTTTAAATGTTAATATATGAACTTTAAACAAATTATCAAAATAATTAAATAAAACAGCATTTCCTATATGGAATTATTACACCAGAAATCAATGTTTTTTTTCGTTAATTCTTCTTACAAGAGTAAATATGTATGTATGTATGTCCATATATCCGTAGATACAGCGTATTTACATTTAAAAAGTATTTAACACGCCTTTCTTGGAATTAACATTTCCTTTTTCATAATGGCACTGTTATACTCGTATTGTAAACAGCAGAAACATATTTAAATTAATTACAATTCACATTATTTTCTTTTTCTCACATACATACATACATACGACACACGATAAACGGTTGCAAAAGTGTACAATATAAAGCCCTTAAGTAATTACATCATTAAATTTAAAATTAAAAATTTTTATAAGATATGGCAAGGAAGAGTATTCCACATACGAGTATTCCGATTAGTAAACAGATTTTCTTTGGAATATTTTAAAAGATTTTTAACCCGTTACGAACAAATTGAATTCCTACTCCAAAGAATCAATAACATACGTTAAAAATATATAGAGTCCTCAGGAGCATATAGGCGAAGGCAAAAGACCAACCATAGCGGTTCAAGTCGCATGTTTATCGGAGCATACCTAAGCCATCAAGTTTTGTCGGCTTATGCTCTCACCATTAAGAGGGAACTCAGATGTACATGTAAGAGGGAATGCTCCCAAAGGACTTTCATTGGTGTACTTAAGTCTTCTTTAATTAGTCTTAATATATTAATGGCTTTCCTTCCATTAGAATTGTAATACCTTTGCAAATTTTTTCTCCTGTGTCAATCTGTGACGTTTCCACTCACTTTTATAGTCTGTCCAGGTATATGTTCTACAATTCCTTAACTCTCTTTAATGCCCACTGTTACGACAGATACTTATATAATGCGTACCGTGTCATATTGGATTAATTGTTCAAGAACTTCTTACGTATTCCAGGACAGTCTTTGAACCCTTGCCCAGTACACTACCAGTAAAGTTTTAAGTGTTAAATTTACGAAATTATTACTGGCACCGATCAAGCATTCTCTAATCGCAAGTACATCCGCTTAGAAGCCGTGTTGTGGTCCTGGTGAATAATAAGGAAGTAAGAAACAAATTTTCTAGGCTTTCTTCTGACAGAATTACCGATTCGATAAACTGATTCTTTCGACGACTTCCTCTCAGCAGTCTTCTGACAAGAGTTTTGAGAATAACAATTGCCATGAAAACCTTCTGAAATCTATCGTTCTGTGACGTTAAACGGTAGGTCTCCTCATTTATGGTTAAAAACAAACACACACAGCATAGGTAGTGTTAAAACTGAGCCGTAGTCTGACGCTGTAGTCTAGTAGGTTGTGTGTTGGTTTATTAGACGCAAACCCATGATTTAAGCTCCGGCTCAGCTATCTCAAACAAAACCAAACGTAAAAAATAATTCTTCGGCGACTTCCTCTCGGCAGTCTAGTAGCAAAAACTCTAAGAGTGAATCAAATTGTCATGAAAAGTTTCACAAAAATCTGTCGTTCGAAGTCGATAAGTCCCAGCACTTTGTATGCATAGTTCCAGAACTCCGTGACACTGATGGTGCTGTTTCAGAATATCCAGCAAATTCTGAAGGTCTCACTGGTGAATACCTGTAGTGTTTGTTACGTCCTATCCAGGTTTAACTTCCGTAGAATGGATTATAAATGCGTTGAATTCTGTCTGGACATTTATAAACATTTCCACACTGATTATTGGACTTTCCTTTCTTTAAAATTTATTATAAAACTTTCCATATTATCTGCTTGGAAAAGATATTTATTTCTGAAAAAATTGTGAACATGGTCACTTCTGCTTTACATTACCGATAATGAATTTTTTTGTAATGAAATAAGTGTGTATGTCACACATACATTACATATATAAATTACTTATGGTCATACACATGTACATACATACATATATTGTAGTATTCATAAATTAATCTGAATATTTTTCTTTATTTTTTCTTCATTTTCTCCGTTTTTTTTTTTATTGTATATCAATTGCATTGACTTGTGCCCACATTAAAGATGATTTTTTTCTTGAGTATTTTTTGCTGTTGTTGTTATTTTTCATTGTTATTTTTTTTCCTTTTCTTGTTCAGTGATTTGTTTTCTTATGTTTTTAATTAAATTTGTTGTTTTTTTTTTTTTGTTTAATAATCACTTTTAACTAAAAATAGAATTCATTTTCTATGATATTGTGGAATTATAAAAATATCATACGAAACATTGTATTGTATTGTATAAATATGTTCAATTTATTTATTAATATTTTTTTGTTTTTAGTAAAGAAAAGAAATTGTTTTAATAAATTTCGTAGTGGTTTCTTATTTAAAGAAAAAAAAACCAAAAAAAAAACAGATGTTTTTTATTGAAATGAAAAGAAATATGATTGTAAACACAAATTAATCAAGAGTAATTCCTGTTAAAATAACTTAAAAAAAACAAATTTAAATCTCTTTAAATGAAATCGCAACAACATTATTAATGCAACAACAATTCAAGTATATATTAATTTAACGCCTGATAGAATTTATTGACTTCATATTCAAATGATGAAAATATTTATGCGAAACGCTAATTCCAAATAATGTCACTCAACATTTACTTTCATTCACACATAAATGGATTTGTAGTTAAATAGTGAATGTTATTAAAAGTATTTGTCACTTTAAATATAATGACGCTTACACACATACTCACACACTAGACTTAATGAGAAAGTACAGTGCTTAACAAAAAAATTTCTACTGTTGAAAAAATATATGTCTTATGTACGATCAGCACACAGGAATCACGCTACTCATAAGCAAAATCTACAGTAGGCTTGAAAACACAGCTTAAATACATAGGTCGTATAAGGTTCCAATATTACATCTGGGTTGTCATCGCTCAGCTATACCTATAGTTTTATAAATGCAATCCATGATAAAACTCAATATAAAACTACAGAAATGTCTATTGACACTAAAACCTACAGCTTTCAAAACAACTTTACTCCATTACACTCACAATGGGCCCTATGTGTGGCGTAAGTGTGTCCGCTCATAACTGCTCTTCTACATACTCCATCACACACTTGTCGACAGCTTTAGAAATGTGATATGCTAGCAGCTCAGAGTATTGATCATATTTGCTAGAAAACAAACCTAAGCAATACAGATTTGATTGATTGAAGAAAGAGGTGAAGAATTGTCGTCATGTATTTCGAATTTTTAATCTCAAATCTATTCCAAATTAGCCTCTAACCTCTCTGTATAATATCAAAAACCAACATCATCTGAAGATCTGTTAATGCTACCTCTTGAGAAAGAGTAAAACTCAATACATTTACACAGAGAGTGTTGTTTCCAGGCAAAAGCAGACTGCAAACCCTTTCATTTTAGTGGACACCGAAAAAACAAAATTCACTTCCGTATAATAGAGTCACCTTTACAAAAGCTTTAAATATTTTAAGCTTGATTCGTCTCCATATTTGTGAGTTTCTCTTTACGAACTGAAGTCCTCAAAATATCGCTCTTGCATTATCGAACCTATTATTTGATTCTGTTGCTGCACCGCCATTTGGTGTCACTTCCTTACTGACATATTCAATTGATCATTACAACCATTTAGTCAGGATTACAACCTAGCTTTTCACACCACCCATGTTGTGTGTATTAATTTTATCCATGAGTGGCGGGACTTATAGTTTAAAATTGACTCTGAACAACAGATTTTTTAGAAGTTCTTCATGACAATTTTATTTACTTTCAGAGTTTTTACCCGAAGACTGCTGAAAGAATGTCTCCCAGAAAAATATTTTTTTTTTCATATTTCCTTTTGTTTAAGATAGCTGAGCCAGGGTTTAAACCACGGGTTCAACGCACTAACTACCAGACTACGGCGAGTTCATTAGGTGTCAATCTACTGCCTAAATTTCTACATACCTAACAGGTTACCTTTGCAGCACAATATTATTGATGCTAACGTTATAAATTCTTATAATGTGGGGTCGCAGACGTTCTCCTGTGGTTCCAATGGCAACTTTCAACATTTCTGCTGGTATTCCATTTTCGCTTGATGCCTTATGGCTTTTGTCTTCTAGATGACTGCCTTTAATTCATTTATATTGGAAGGGCTTCATGATATTTGTAAGACATTTTCGGGTGGACTGTTATTTTCAATTTCATAATGTTCAGTAATTGCACATGTGGCGAGGTTACTAATGTGTTCTTTAGTAGTACAACACTGCGGCCAACGACGACTGGGATCCTGTAGCGCTGGGTTAGACAACTTATCGTTTCGTATAAGTTGAAGGGTTCTGTTCATTCTCTAACGGGACTTGAACCACTATATCACATTGCACCAGGGTAATTACATACATAATTGGTCATTACAACCCTTAAGTCAGGATTACGACCTAGCTTCTCACTAGGTTAATTAGCATCACTGTTTTTAGACTTATTTATGTTAAGATGCGTAAGATCTCTTGTTCTTGTAGTCAAGAATTCGACCCACATATCGTTTCAAATTAATCGAATTGTATTGTAGCAGAAGAAATAATATTTTTCTTCATTTTCTACGCCATAAAATTGGCAAATTGTAGATTGCCAGCAGGTTAAAATATATTCCATGCACAAATTGTGAACGCATACATCACTGGTGACAGTTAAACGACAAATCATTCGGTCGATCAAGAAACAAACACTGTATAAGACAAGTAAATTAAATCAAGAACGAATATGTGTGTGGCATTCGATAGCATAAATCCTACAATTTTTCTTGGGAATTTTTTGTTGTTTTTCTTTCACTGCACTCAGCAAGGGAAAACTATTTAATCAAATAAATTTAATAATTGATCAAACGTATGTTCAAAATACAACTAACTACGCATACATAACAAAGGGAAACGTGTTACAATTTTTAAATAATGGATTCAAATTTTCAAAAAAAAAAAAATTTAATTCGAATTGAAAGAAAAGCACGCCTGCTAGTGCAACACGTTACTTTAACTAACAGTTGTTAGTATATCATTTCAAATGGTTGGCGGGCTGGTTGGTTTGGTTGGTTGGTGTTGTCATTATGAAAACTTGATGTCACTTCTGTGATAAATGGTTTCAATTCAAAGTTTTCTTTCTGTTGCGAAACTGAACTCTTGCGATGGATGGCACAGTTTAAACAATTTGCCATGACCAACAGCAACAATAACAACAACAACTAGCAGTGACAATAACAACAAAATGAAATTTACAATTTTCCAATTATAAAGCGTACAAGTGGACTTTAGACTGGCGGAAAATTTAAAATAAAAAAATAAAAGAAATTTATTACTATTCAAAATATTGCAAATTTATATACTTATGCATGTATGTGTCTATGTGTGATTGTTTTAATTTCAATTGATATTTTTTTTTTTTTATTATTTTAAACATATTTTTTTTTTTTTATTATTTTAAACATATTTTCTTTTCTTTATTGGCATCATTAACACCATCACATTTGAAATCATATTTGATTCAATTCAATTCATTGCATTTGAATTCAATACTTTTTTGCGTGCCTTAATTTTCAAATAGTTGTGTATAAAAGTGTATATAAAAATATTTATTCATATCGTTCATAATAACAACAACAACAAAAGCAATAACACTATCAATCTGAATGATGACTTCAGTAACACAACAAATAATTGTATTGTTTTGTTATAATTTTAAATCATTTAGAGGCGCAAAAAATAAAATAAAATTTTTATTGGAATTACAAAAACACAAGCAGCAATCAATAGAAAAAGAATGATTATAATTCCTTATAATGCACTCGTGGAAAAATGTTAGTAAATGTAAGTCAAACGCCACATTACAAATGATTACTTTAAATAGTTAGAAAAGTTAGGTTATACAGAGACCGTTAAACGTATTAAAGATCCTTTATTACTGATCAATCAGCATGGCTTGCCAATTACCGAAACGGCAGTTCTTTGGTCATTTCGAAAGAAAGAAGGACAGATGACGTCATCTGCGTACAAATCACAGCAAACAGTCCATTATAATGGATGTAATGGCTTGAAAGTTATTTTCACTATAAATATGGAAATTTTGCTTAATGACGTAGCCATTTACCTAGAAATTAGTTTCACCACAAAGATAATTCTCCGATAAAACTGTTTACCTTTGGTCAGTTTCAAATGAGTTCAATCAGCAAAAAACCGAAGCAAACAATGATCGTTTGGTTTCAGTTCTTGTACAAAATGTTTTCTAAAGGCACGCAAATTTTTCAACTTATTCAGCCAATAAGCTGAGATGGACGACGAATTGACATTTTAGTGTCTTCTTCAAGAATTATTGCTCCAACAGCAATATTCTCTTTAGTACGCACATTTCTCTGTCTTGTTAATGGTTTTGAATTGAGAAAATTAATTTCAAAACTCCTTGAAGACGTCGTAGTAGTAACAGCTAATAAGCCAACATATTATGGGTAATTAGACGAGCGCCCGTGGTTCAACCCCTGGCTAAGATTTTTCGAATATTTTGGCAACTTTCTCTCAACAGTCTTCTGGCAGAAACTCTCAGAGTAAGAAAAAATTGCATTGAAAAGTTTCTCAAAAATCTGTCGTTCGTAATCGACTTTAAACTATAGGGCCCGGCACTTATGGATACGATTAATACACATAACATGAGTGGTGTAAGAAGCTAGGTCGTTATCCTGACTAAAAGGTTTGTAACCACCAATTAAGCAAGTAAGTTAAGTAAGTAAAATCATAAAACAATTCACAATGACTTGTCAGACATTACTAAACAAAAATGTCAACATAAAATGTCAACATTCTTTGACATCTCTACAATTCCCATGCTGCTAAACGACAGACCAAAGATTACATGGCGAACGAAAATACTCAACGATACAGTTTGTATCGTTTTGTACAAGTACAAAGATCCCAAAGAAAATTTTCAACCGATAATTGAACACAAGTCTCATATATGGCGTGGTGCTTCAAAGTAAATTTTATAGCTTTCCGATCAAATGCACAAGACTGTAAAGACTGTTATTAATGCTTTTATCTCATGAGCTTTATTAATATGATAACCTTATAGATTGTCCTTGACATTCCCAGCTGATTTATTGCTGTAGTGGACTTGTTGAAAATCAGTATTTTTATAGCATTTTCGATCATTACGAAAATGCTAACAGAATTCTAGTATCGACATGTTTCGAATATAGGACTAAGCTCAATTCCATATTTATTCAGGAACTGGGATATCTTGTGGCTTTGATTTATTCGTCTATATTTATCTAGGATTAGTTTCTAAATTTAGAAATTATATTGACCAATTCGAATCTTTCGGGTTTTTCTCAAAAGTATGAATTTAAGAAGGACGTTTTCTTTGAAATAAAACTGAAAATCAATATTAAGAATACAAGGAAACACAGAATTGTGTTCATTTACGTCATTATATTTATTAAGTTATTTATTTATTAACATTATATAGTTTTCATTTTTAGGAAGAACGTAAATTTTTGCTGATTAAAAAACAATATCTATAAAGAAATAAAGTGTTAGTTTTTTTCCAACTGAAACTTTGTTTAATTCAAAAATTAATTCATCATAATGAAATAAAATATTTTCATTATTAAAGAAAGAACAAGAGGTTAAAAAAATAAATATGGAAAATGTAGACGATTTTATTTGACAAAATAATTGATTCACAGTTGAACTTCTATTTCAGAGCATATAGTATTCCCGATTTATTCGGCTTAGATAACTACAGCAAATCCATTCAAATCCATTGAAAATTAAGAAAAGACTGCGCTTTTCTATACATAATGAAACAATTGAAATATGCTGACTATTTTTCGTTTTTATTTTGTTAGCATTCCACCTCTACCAGTTTTTTTTATATTAGTGTTCGAAAACTAAGAATAAAATTCTAACAAGCAGGTAAAAATGGCCGTCAACCCCTTTTAATATCACAGTCATCTGTTTCCCCTAGTCCTGAAGCTAGTCACAGATTCTGATAAAGAAATTTAGACACCCAAAAGATCATTTAACCGTAGATCGAGCTTTGTATCAAAAATGATACATTTCAATTTTTGAGACTATATAACTTTAATTCAGAAAAAGTTAGACATGTGATATTTTTTGAATTCGTTAGTATTGTTATCGTCATTATTTTAAAGCAAATAAAAAAAGAAAATTTCAAACAGGGGTGAAAAAAATCAAAAACTTCATAATTCTGGCTTTGTATCATTTTTGATACATACGACTTTCCTAGCAATTCTTTGGTGTTGTGTATGTAATTTTTTAGGGTTTCAAAGATTTTGTGAAGTTTTATCGTAAATACTAAATTATTTATGGTATTTGAGAAGGAATTGAAAGATAAATGTTGGATGAAAGTGAAAAGGTTGAATTTTCTGTTTATGATATATCCTTGATATTGACGGCAGTAGTCGTAGTCTAGTATGTAGCGTGTTAGCTTATTAGATGTCAGACCAAGGTTCAAACCTCAGGTCAGTTATTTCCAATTTACAGCGAAAGGTTCTAATGACCGATTATATATACATATATGTATGTAATATTCCTGCTGCTGAAGACTCTAAAGAAGAAGAAAACAGAAGCTCGTCTTATGAACTGACGAAAGTATTGTCAGCAACAAATATTACAATTGGATGTTTATAGCCAAATATTGTACTACTTTAGTAGTTTGGGAAGAGAAAATACTCACAATTTTCACGCAGATTTCAAGAAATGTTGTAGAGTCTTTCTTACTGCACTTCTCATATTTATCTCACATGATCGACAAACATTATAAAAAAGTATTTCCTCCTATGTTTTATTTCATTGATATTACAGAAGGATAATATTTCGGTCAACTATGTACGTATGAGATAACGGAATCATTCGCTTTGATAATGTGCTATTTGGAAGTGATGAAAAATGTACACCTATTATGCCTTCTTGAAAAATGAGCTGAAAGTCTTTCAACTTTTAATAATCCCAATAATTTTGTCGCTCTAGATTAGTAACTAATTAAATTTTATGGTCGATATAAATTTTGCGGTCCACCGAAACCGAATTGGCAGTTTTACATTCAAGTACATGCTACGTGCGTAGCAACTACTTACAGCCGTATTTGTAGAATCCCGTATACGGGAAACCAGAGAGGAACCCAGGAGAGGGTATTGTTACTGAAGTAATTGATGTTCTATTGCTACGGGAAACTTTGTTACCTCACATGACGTTGAAAACAAATATTTCTAACGAAATATAAAATTGGTTTGTGCCATTAGGTTTCAGCCAGCCCTCAATTGAAAGTGTTACTGATGCGAGAGACAATAAGCTGCCCCATCTAAACAATTGAAAACTTATAAATTGCCGCAAGTACGTGTGCTAGATTCCAAATTATTGCCATTTAGATAAAAATAAAACCAATCTGACATGAAGTGTTTGATTTTTACGTAAAAAACCATACTGCAACGTACATCAAGTCAAAAATTTTGGCGTAAATTTCATAAAAGTGATAATAAAATATAATAATATAAATTAGTTTTATTAAAATGAATTAAAATAAATTAAAATATTAAAATTTTTTAACAAAATCTATCAATAATCGTGAAAATACTATGTGCTACAAGTATGTATCAAAAGTGATACATAAGCTAGAATTATGAAGTTTTTTTAAGGCTCGATCTACGGTTATATCGTATACATAATAGACCCCAAGGTGGCTTTTTCCCCTCCGACATAGTACTGGCTATGTACCCAATAAGTAAAAAAAATAGTTTTCTCCTCTTCGTCGTCTCTACAGTTCCTGCAGTAGTCGTTTACCATGAGTCCAAGACCAGTAATGATTCCAGCAAATACAGTTAGAGCATTCCTTTAGAGGTATACCAAACTTTCCTAGCGTTCTCTGTCCAGCATCGGCCAGATTTTCTATTTTATACTGCCCGTAGGCATAGAGGGAACGAAAAGGCGGACACAAATAGGCACGGAAGGTATCGGAGATGATAGAAGGGATATATGTATGTGCCCCTACAAGAATACTTTTCAAAATTGGAAAAAACAACATGAAATTCAACAAACCGTGTATGGTCCAACATACCTGATTGCCGAATTTCAAACTGCTGTGTGGATAGCGGGCGAACACGGGAACTGCTAAAGCTCGACAAGAGAAAGGTTCGCATTCTAATAGAAATTCTAACGGGGCGCTGCGCTATTGGCAGGTCCGCTGACAGGCTCGGTCTGCCAAACCAGGATTACTGCAGAAGCTACCATGATGTTGAGGAGACGAAATCGATACAACTCCTTTTATGAGAGTGCCCTGCACTTCAGAACAGACGTTATAGGTTTTTGGGTGACAGAACGTTTGCAGATGTGGGCATGGTGGCGAACGTGACACTGGAGGAACTAGGCGTTTTCTTCCGGTGCTCCAGTTGGTTCAAACCCACCACTAACGGATCATGACAAGGGACTTACTTCACACTGGGTAATACAATGGGCCACCTAGTTTACTTGCCTGTGAACGGCAAGCTGTCAGCAAACGTAACGTAACCTACTGCCCGTAAACGAAGTAGCCAACGTACATTGTCAACTATAAGCTCGAAGGTCGTCAAAAATATTCCCAATGTAGAGAACTCACCCAAGAGTTTGATGAGTGTTCCAATCCTATGCTGTCCATTCATCTTCTGTTACCTGGTACTGCACTATGTCCCGGAACCTATATGTTATCAATATCGTACCGTTCCCTTATCTCGTTGAAAGACGTGCGGCAGCCTTTAAATATCTTGTAGTTCGTAACGTTATAATGCTCTGACAGCCGCTTGGCTTTGTAAAAATGCTAATATCGTTTTCAGAGATATTTTCATACTTAATAATCCTTACAGAAACATGCATGGCCTTCACTTTCGTTTAAAAATGTTATAGCCTGCAGAAAAAAAATCCCCGAAAAATATTTTTTGAGATTTCGTTTTGTTTAAGATGTCTGGGCCGGGATTTGAACCACAGTCTCACATCTTATAAACCAATACACTATCCACTAGGCTTTCAAGCCAATATTCATTCCACCATAAATGCCATACACAGAGATTTATTGAAAAAACTTGTAAAAGAAAGTTGCACTGTTTGAATGGGAAATCAGAATTCAAAAATAAATGTCATGGAATTTTCTACCAGGCTTTTAGTAAAACACAACAATATTTTTGTATTAGTGTTAGTTTTTCAAAGAACACCTTAAACAATGTGGCCTAAATGTTTCACTCAATTGGTCTAAGAAATTCAAAATTCAAAATTTCGGCCACTAAGTTAATAATTAGTCCATGTGTGTGCAGAAAGTTGTAAAGTGTAAACAAACAGTGGCAGCCATTGTAGACAGTGGCAGCAGATAACTGCTACAGATACAAGTATTTACAGTCGCCCAACTGCACATATTGGAGCCACAATAAACTCTTAAGACGATCTTGTAATGAAGAAATGAAAGTTCAAATTCAATCACAAGAATTAAATAAAAAAAAAAGGAAAAAATACTCTTATAAATGATATGAAAATCACAACAACAAAAACAATAATAATAATAAAGAATTATAAAAACAATCAGAATTGTGTGTGTCTATATTGTAAGCGAAATAGCGCCGCCAGACAGTAACTGTCAAATGCCATTAACAATAACAATAATAAAAACAAACTTAAATATTTTTTGTTTGATTTACTCGTAAGCCTTGTTCTATCTATAAGTACTCTAACTTCATTTGCCACCCCTCTCTACTTACTTTCTTTCTTATAGTGCCGCAACCGAAGCCGCAAACAACAATTGAAAATAATATAAGTAAACAGAACAATGATGATGATTTTAATGAAAATGTTGCTGTGGAACTGGGAGCACCACTTATCATACCTCTAAAGGAGGAGATTATCTTAGAGGAGAACACCGACTATACCATAAGATGTGAGGATAGCGAAGAGGTGGTCTGGAAATATCCAAGAGATACAACAGCCGAAGAAAACACCTATAAACCCGAAGATGAAAAGAGACGTTATGGTTTAAGTTTAACCTTGAAAGAGGTCAGCTATTTAAATGTTGCCAATTATTATTGCGTCAAATCGAGCGCCCTAAAAAAAGATATTGATTTGATGGAAGATTCTGAACTTAACGATTTGGCAAACAATAATTTAGCCTCATCCATATATATTTTTGTGAATGGTAAGTTGTTGTTTTTTTCTTTCATTTAAAATTAAATATGGTTGTAATTTGTTGTTGCTTTTTAATTCTATTTTTAGATAAAAATCATTTGCTAGCTCCAATCGAATTTCCCGCAACTTATGTTGTACAATTTCAAGATGCGGTCATACCTTGCAGACCGACTATGCCACACTATGATGTCCTATTAACAACGCCCAAAGGTTCGGTAAGTTGAAAGCAATAGTTTTAAACTTATTTTTGGTACACTCTGTAAAAGCTTAGCTTTCGCTGCATCGCCGCATAGTAATACTTAAGCACAGTTACACTCGACAACATTTCTTTTCTTCCAATTTTTATACTTTCTTTTACAAATTTATTGTTTTGTTTTATAATTTTCGTTTCTTTTAAAGTGTCTTTATTTAAAATATGCTCTGTTTCTTTATTTTATATACATATAAGGTGTAGTAAAACGAAATCCATTATTTCATCCTTTTGTTCCAAAACGGGTTAACATTTAAAAATTGATGTTTTATGTCTTCCTAATATTATCGTCATGCCAAAACACTGCAACCAATCTATATAGCATATCGCTATAAAGTCTCCTGTGAATCTATTGCCCTGAGATAAGCTTCAAGATGCTTCGTTCTGTCAACACGCTATGTCAATGCTGTACCCAGCATCTGATATGCATCCATTTGTTTCCCTCTGGGATGCATTAATGCCACATAAATTCCACGTATGTTTTCTGGCCATTTACTCTCATTATCTCGGAATCTACATCCTCCTCTGAATATGTGTTCTTTTAAGTTGCATTGTCAACAAGCCGATTACTAATCTCAGGTTATTCTTGGTCTGATGCATTACTCAAATCCCCTTATATTGTAATTACACAATGAAAGTTTAGAATGCTTCAAACTCATTTAGTTTGAAAAGAGTTTCTGCCTCCCACTATCTTCCTTTTTGCTGAGCATATCCTTCCACATATGTCTTTTCAATTCTCAGAAAGATTCCGGTTCCATCATTGGCGAATTCCCTCACCTACCAACGGATTCAATTGCCACATGTCATAAGCTATTTTCGAGTAAAATTCATAAGATCGAGGGCTTAAATGGTGACTTTCTTGTTGCATGTGAATAGTTGTGCCATTCGAATAAAGGGACACTGCACTACTCATCTTCATGACAACACTACTATCTTTAATAACTCGACGGAAACTTAGAGAGATTGGCCGGTAAATTTTGATACAATCGATATATGAAAGGCCGTATCTTGCTCTCTCCGATTACCATTTGCGTCGATTTCTGTAAAACTCTTTTAAAAGGCCTACCAAACGCGCTTAGTTCAGTATTGCTTTCTGAGAAAGTTCTAAACTGATGAAATGTTGACTTTATCCTAAAAATGGCAAAGTATTATTGATCGGTTTCATAAAGCTACTTTCAAAATAGAAAAATGAAACGTTACCGGAACAGAATTGTGAAAAGCAAAATTGAACGTGATTATTGCCACAATATCCAAATTTGCTACTCTATTCACCATACCAGTGTTTGCCTTTTCGTTTGCGTTGAACAAACACCGTGTCCACTTTTGCTGTGCGCAATCTAGCAGTCACCAAAGCGACTAAGAACTTATTTAATACAGGATTTTATAATTCTTACGTCACTTGGCTTGATACAATCTTAGGTGTACAACATGAGATTTAAAATGCTTAAGCAATCTATTGGAGAAATAATGGATTTCTTTTTACTACTTCTTGTATTTTCTTAATAAACTTTAAGTAGCTAAAACCTTTCTGATTCTAAAGTTTTATTAACATCAATACTTAACACAATGTCTACCTTAAAAATTGATCTACATAACCTAAAAATCTGTGTATGTATAACCTAAAAAAACTTAAATTTATTTCCTAAACTTTTAAATTTTCTTTACTTTCTCTTAATTTTATTTCCTCAAACTAGCATGTGTATAGATATAAATAGCTTTACCTATCTCATCAAAAACCTTTCATATCTCGTTCATTATTTGTTTTACTTTACATTTTCATTTACATTTCCATACACAAATCTATTTAATAATTTTGTCTTTAAGGATGATGAGCACAGTAATACGACATTTACGATACGTTCATCAAATGTCACTTTGCCCATTAGTGCCGCCGGTTTTGTCTATGAGAGTCTTAGTTATAATCCGAAAATGGGTTTTCACATACGCGGTATAGACAAATGTCCGTCACTGTTAAGCTGTGTGATCGGATCCAATGATTCACTAGTAACGGTTAATATTTTGCGTATGTTTTTTCATTTTCTCCTTTACTTTTGTTTTATTTATTGCTAAAAAGTAGTATTAAAATGTAGATCAACTATAAATGTCAGTAATAACCTATTGACAGGCACTTGTTACTCAACAAAAATATAAAAACAAAAATATACAAGAAGACGCAAAAGTCATATCACAATGAAAATGATCGGCGTTTTTAATAGGAATTAAAACTTTAAGCTCTGGTTACGCAAAAAAAAATTATATATGTAAACATAAATTCGATGGCGTATTTACACGTTTTACATTTTGATATCTACTCATTTAACAGCAATTTGACACCAAATTAGTATGAAATTAATGAAGAGTTATAGATGGGTGACGTAAATATTAATGCTTCAAACGCTCTTAATGTTCCTGACATTAGCAATCAATCACCCGGCCACTCTTCTTAATCATACAAAAAGTCTACAAGTAGTATATTGGAATATTGCACAAACCTTCCTGTTGAAAGATGAGACAGCCTGTAAAACGAAAGGAGGGTACACAGTCTAACTTGGGCAATCGGAATACCTAAGACCCCTATAATAACTCGAATTTTGTGTTCCCCGTAAAGGCCTTCACCAGTTCATTGCAACTCATTTGCCGACTGTATTAATGTGTACTTCTGAATAGTCCAAAATTTCCCTGGGAAACTACCGATATTCATGGCAAACGGCGTACATAAAAGTGTCGTTCGATAGGGACTTAATCGCAGCCTCTTTGTCCGGCTAAATTTTTGGAGATAGTCAGGGAAAATGTCAGCACCCTACAAGTGCTTCGCTTGCAAAATGGCCATGATCTGTGCATGGATAATACTGCAATGTTAGGCCGCCTATAACAAAGTTTAATGATAGAACTCTTCATATACACAGTCTACTCTGTCCAGTACTTTGGAGCCATCGGTATAATGCTCAGGGATCCCAGTAGGAAATCCTTAATTCCAGTTAATAGTCATGCACAAAAAAAAAAACGGGTGGATTACTCGGTTCGATAAGTAGTAACTTAAATGCTAAATAGTTGTACTATCTGTAATAATGCTTCAGAGACAATACAAGATCTTGTTGATAACCACTATTTGGTCGAGACAGTATATTTGAGAAAATTTTGTGGATCTTTTGCATTTCTTGTTGGTTTCACAACCAGTTGGGTGGACTTCGTCCTTCATTCTCCTTTCACTTACAGAGCATGAGAATAGGTGAGATCTCAATAACTTCTGGCTGGCATTTCTCAACCATCCTGTTCGTTTTATGATGCTAACAGGCTAGGCACGTTTTATCTGGAATCCCTAGAATACTTCATCTCAACTAAAAAAGTGTCGCACAATGACGAAATCTGGGGCTAATCTCCCGTTAAGGCTTCTATGAGGTCCTTTGTTCTGCATATATTCAGATTTTCATGCTCCCCATGCAAGTGGATGCATTGTATCATTCAGTTATTAAGCGGCTCTCTGTCGAACATCTGGATGTCAGCGCACATAGTACCCCACGACGAAAATAGCGTTGCAGTAAAACAAACGCACATTATGATATGGCTTTTGCGTCACCCACAGTATATTGGAATAGAATTGTAAAAAGAAAATTTATATTTTTGTAAGAAAGAAAATTGTACATACACACCTATTGTCAGTAAATAAATATTGTATTCTTGGTTACCATAGAATCGTAGAATCGTAATGAAAAGTAATTTTTATAAAAATAAAGCTGACACCGAAATTTCTATTGAATACTGTAAACTGGAAGTAACTTAAGTATTAAGCTACACAATGGAAATGGAACACGGTAATATCACTTCTAGAATCTTCGTATATGGTCTAGAAACCTAATCTCCGATTTTAACAATATTTGATATAAGCGAAGTACTCGCAGAGAGCACCAAACGGTTAATTCCATTGAGTTTAATTCCGTATAGTTCGATAACGTTAGTTTAATTTATCGATAACATGATGAACTACAATTAGCACTAGAGACTTCTATTGCAACTGCGTTAAAACGACAGATGAAGAACTACCCAACGAAATTAGTAGGATAACGAATTACAGCTAGTATATGCTATTTACAATATGAAGAAGACCGATGGGGTTCTGTCAAAGAAATATTAGTTGACTGATTAGTATTCATCTGCCCTATGACTCTTATGTAGGGCTGCTTTATTGCACCTCAGACATCGTTAGACATGATTTTTTGAGTTTAAATATTCCAGGATTTTACGAATCGTCGATTTGGGCACACAGGGCAATCTGAGTCTGGATTTTACGGACTATATATGATTTCGATAAACCTCGGTACAATTTTCGGATAGCAAAATGTAAATGGATAAGTGCTGTGTTTTTTTGAATTTTGCAATCACTAAGACAATGGAGCTGATCTGTAAGTATCCCACGTACTTTCTTAGGCTGATTGATAGAGAAATTCGACATCAAGGAAATTGGCACTTAATGGCGGAAGAGAAGAGATTACAGAATCTTCATGCTTTTATGATCCAATTTTGATCTTACTAAGACGAAAAGTTTCTTAACTGGGCATTAAGTCCTAAGGGAAAGGAGCCTACTTTATACTTCTTCACCTCCTCTATTTTTTCATTTATTTCATTTACTACTGATGCATACCTGATACCTCCTTCTATTGTAATTACCAAACAAATGTTTAGATTGTTTCAAACTCATTTCGTTTGAGTGGAGTCTTTCTTTGTCTCTCTCTCTCTATTTTCCCTTTCGCTAAGTATTTTTTTCCTTCCAAACATCTCCCTAGCTTCTGCCTGCTATTTGCTGCAAATTCACACATGACTTTGGACCCAGCAGAGGTTGACCCTATTACTCCTGCCTATCTGATTCAGCTTTCCCAGTCCCCATACTATTTTCTCATACTATTTTCGAGTTAACTTTACATTGAGCATTAAAAAATCAATAACTTGGGAATTGGAAACAATTAATAGAAATCATCATTTGGTGGCGTTTTTTCAAGATTATTTTTTCTCTAAGAAACATTTAAAAAAACACACACACAAACATTTTCAATACACTCTCATACATTAGTTTTTTTTATACGCTAACTTGGCTTCTTTCTAACTTTTCTACACATTTGCTTGCATACAATCCAACAAAATTTTTTTAACAGAAAATATTTCATTAACGTTTAATTATTTTTATCATTATTATTATTATTGCAATCGATTTAGACCTATTCCAGTAATACCGGTATACGTTATAATCCACGTTTGGGCTTTGTTCTCCAAATGCGAGATTTCGATAAAGATAATGGCGAATACATCTGTCGACCGAAGATCCCGGCCCCGGGTAACGAGGAGGAACAAACGCAAATTGATATTATTTTGGGTAACAAAATCATTCATAGTGAGTTTGCACCCCTGTTTTGTGCTTGTTTCCGTCTCTCTTGTTATTATTTTCTTTTTTAAGTTTTCTAATGGTCTTTTGATTTAAATGTTTAAAAGAAAAACTATCCTACCAATCTGATAATATCAAATTAATATCGTATACGGAAGAAAGTATAGTATTTGTTGAAATGCACTATTTTTAGCAACAATATTTCTCTCGAGTGTTAAGTAGTTAAACAAAGTAAATAATAAACGGTGGAATAAACAAAAGGGGGAATAACTTACTAAAACAAAAAAAAAATAATTTAAATTTAAATTTAAACTAAAAACATGTGGTGAAGGATTTGTTTTTTTTATGGTTAACAAAACAAATTTAATTGAAATATTTTTTATTCTTTTATTTTTCTTTTCTTTTTTCCTCATTTTGGTGTGTGTTTTTCTCAAATTTTATGTTATTTAAATTTAAAAATAATATTTATTGTTAAACATATGAAAAAAAACATTAAAAAACAATAGCTTCATTAAATACCAAGCAATTGGATAAGGCATCAATGGGAGTTATGGAACCAACACTAAACATAAAATCAACTACTACTACTACTTTTACTACTGCTAGTGCTAGTACAACTACTAAACCAACTGCGTTATCCAAAAATCTAGTAACTAACCATTTAAATGTCACTAACAACAACAGCAACAACAACTATAGCATTTCTCTCAATTTAACCTCAAAAAAATGCCCGTATACTGTGTGTGATAAGCTTAGTACCGCTAAAATGGTTGTCGAGTCTTCAAAACCTAACAAAAATCTACAAAATTTCAACAATAATGATGTAGAGATGTTTAGTATAAATATACGTCTGCGCCTCATTGGTGATGGTTATAATGCTAGTGACGCTTACAATAGTATTGAGCATGATAGTGATGATAATGGTGGCGACAATGACAGTGACGAATATAATTCTAGCGTTTCAGCTGAGTTAGAAACAATAAATGAAAATCATTTATCCTTAAATAGACCACAACGTGAACGACGTGACTTGTCCTACAACAGCTACGATTTGAATACAAACAGAAAACCTTTTGACCCTTATTACTCGGACTATAGTCTTGAAAGTTTAGAAACGAAATTAGCTCCACACATTAGAGAAACTCGTCAAGCTACCACTAGACGTCCGTCTCATCATTATCGTTCGACTAGTAAGTTTGTTTTGCCTTGTGTGTTTTTTCGTTTATGTTTCATATTGTTTTGTTTTTAATTCAAAAATCGCTTTCTGGTGCTTGCGCCCTCTATTTAAGTCCATCATTTATTTTTTCATAATTTTTTTTCGTTCTTAACGTTCGGTGTCTATGGCTTACAGTAATTTTTTTTTTTTTGTTTTATGTTTTATGTTTTCAATTCTATTGACTTTTGGTTTTGTTTTTATCGCATACATTTAAGCATGTTTATGTGTTTTGTTTCATATTATTTTTTTGAATTATTATTATATTTTAAATATTTGTTTTAAAATTATGACTAACTTAGTTTTAAGCATGTACAAATATAACCAACTTTAAACTTTTTTTTAATATAGTTCCTAAGGCATGCTATTTATTATACGCACATATATCCTAGAACACTATTTATATTTGAAAACTTTTATTACTAAGCTATGCAGTAAAGCCAAGGTAAGGGTAACAGCGTAAAGAATTTTTTAAGCGGTCCGCCCTTCACATTTACGTATCCTCAATCGACCGAAAACAATTCGTTGGCGTAAACAATATTGGCAAACGTATGGTACAAAGTGCGTTCACTGGCGCAACATTGCTGTGACTGATAAGTATGTTCAGATAGGCTACGCTATACCCGTACCCGTATCCTTTAAATTAGATAGAAATCCACGCTAAAGTTTGGTTAACGAAAACTACCCTGTTGCGTTTGTAGCAAAAAAAATCGGACGGTTTAGTTTTCGTTAACTACTTAGAAAGTTCAGAGAATATGTTGTTAAGATATAAGTGGTGTGATGAGGACTTGCCCTGCAAGGGAATTTGAAACAATACTCTCTATTCAACCATTTGAAAAATTGATTTCGATATGAGGCCGAAATTGCAACATATCGTCGCCAGGCTGTTGTAAAATGGATCAACGAACGTATAAGAAGAGTCTTAGTAGAGATATAAATATTGTACACACTAATTCTAATAGGAGAATTGAGCATACCAAGTTATCCACACATGGGTTATGAGATATAATCAATAAAACATCATTCCTTTGATTATATTATAAACCCTTTTCAATTTTCACCATTGGAGAGATTAGATAACAAGAACCGCATCGCTCCTTAAATAGAAGATTTGCTTTTAACACTCCTCCTATTCGGAATTAGTAGCATGTTCGCCTACCGCTGCAAAAAACAGTTTGAGGAGACTGGAGATGTTAAAAGCCGCTACCGGTCGAGCCGTCGGTGCACAAATCGAAAGCCGCAAGTCATCAAAGCTGTGAAATCAAGAATTGCATCAAGAATTAGACGAAATCTTCTCCGTAAACAAAAAAACTTATGACCCGGGAGATGAATGTTTTCGCAATGAAAAAGTGTACGATCTGGGTCAGTGTAAATTTGTCAAACTATGGCAATAGCATTTAGGGTCTGGACTGTAAGAAGGCGATAAACAATTTTTCTAGACTTGGCACAATACGTATTATAAATGAGATTATAATCATCACGGAGGTATCAGAATCAGGAAGCGAATAGTCTCTAGAAATAGAGAACTACAGACCATAACATTGAATAACCCAATGCCTTATAGTTGATTGAAAACCACGCCACGAAAGTAAGCGGAGACTGTACTGATAAAAAGACACAGCAAAGATATTCTGGGACTACCGTGGTGAAAGCAAAACCCTGAGAAAGACTAAGTGTTTCCTTACTAGACGAGAGCTTGCGAGTTCAAGCCTCAGCTCTGACATCGCGAATAAAACGAAATGTAAAATAAAATATTTCTTTCGGCGACTTTCTCGCAGCAGTCTTCTGGCCAAAGCTCTGAGAATAAATAAAACTGCCGTGAAAGAATTGAGAAATCTGTCGGCCGGGCGTCAAACTGTAGGTCAAGCCACTCATGAATAAAATTAACACACACAACATTAATGGTATAAGAAGTTAAGTCGTAATGCTGATTAAATAGCCAATTAGGCGCGTAAATTAAGTAAAAGGGATAATGAATGCAGGACATGCTGAATAGACACCGAAACGATGGAACATTTCTATACGATGACTGAACAAAATTTTCATTCTTGCTGACTCTACCTTCTTGCCTAAAGTGTACTGCAAAGCTAAATAGTAATAAAAGCTTTCAAATAATTTAAATTTTTTGTTTTTTATTTTATTTATATTTTATGTTTTATTATGTTTTTATTCTTATTTTTATTGTATTTTATGTTGTAATTATTGTAAATTTTTGTTTTAATTCACATGAAGTTGTTAAGCAAAAAGAAAAGCTTTTCCCCAATACAATTTTCTCTCTAGAGAGGGATCATTGAATAGCTTTACTTCTAATTGCTTGACAACTTTATTTGAAAAAATACCATGCATGACAAAAGTATTCCCATGTAGTGTATTTTGATGTGTGTCTATACACAATAAACAAGTTTTTGATTAAAGCCAACTTCTAATGTTTACATTTTGAAACACATTACTGTATAGCCTATACTACCCATGTGGATAAACCGAATATAACATCGAATGCTAAGCATCATGCACCCGAAGGCGGTACTTTCGAATTGATATGTGATGTTAAAATTGCCCATGATGTTAAATATAAAATTGAATGGATCTTACCAGACGGTGTAGAAAAAGATGTGGTAAGACGCTTAAAAAAATATGTGTATTTGTAACGTGTATTAATTTTTGTGTCGTTCCAGTCTCGCTTTATAGAAAAAGGTTTTTCCAATGTCAATGTTACCGATACGCATGTCTACAGCCGTAGTATATTGACCGTAAAAAATGCCAAACCAAGTGATAGTGGCCTCTATACTTGCAATGTCTCCGATCATATTTCGAATAAGGCTAAAAGCTCTTACAATATGTTGATTGTGCGTAAAGACGAAAGCTATATTAAGATGAGAGAGCCTAATGATTATTACACGATCTATGAAAAAGCCAACAAGACCGTGCAAATGTCGGTACGCTATAGTGGTTATCCGTGGCCCAAGCTGAAGTGGTATAATCCCAACGGGACGGAAATTTTAAATAATCATAAATTCCAAATAGCCACCGATGATGTTTCTTCAACGCTGAAAATATCCAATGCCCGTTTGTGGGATACGGGCAATTATACGGTAGAGGCTACAAATACAGAAACATCATTGATTAGACAGTTTGCTGTGACAATTGAAGATGTGCCCATGGTGAGGTTGGATGATGTATATGTACATGCCGATGAGAAAGCTCATCTACAGTGTCACGTACAATCACATCAAACAGCATTGGTGACATGGGTATTCGAACCGTGTAGCATAGATCCAAGATGGCCTTCATGTTCCAAGGAAGTTATACAAAATTTCAATGTAAATATTCATGCTTTACAGACAACCTTTCTTTTTGTATTAAAACCCTATGAAATTACAGGAAACTTCAGGCCCTACGAATGGACCAACGCCTATAGATTTTGTTTACGATTTACATTTCATACCAAAATCTCCCGGTATTATGCGTTGTTTGGCCATTAATAAAGTAGGCCGTGGTGGAGCCAAAGGTCATGTTCTAATACGTGACATTAATGATAACATGACCATTTATGGTATAAAAGATCATGATGTCATTGCCTTAGACGATAAGGTCACGATAACATGTGCTGCTTTGGCGTATTACTTTTCAGGCGATATCAATTGGTATGATGGCAACGGTAATTTAATAGAGGAATCGGAAAGTAAGTTCGAGACACTTTGTTTTGATAGTTTACTGGCGCCTTATAAATAAAAACCTGTAACTTTACAGATATAATTTTAACGAAATCAGCTACCCAATATTCTTATCAAAAATCGTTAACATTTAAAAAGATTAAGGATACAGATCAGGGACAATATGAGTGCCAGGCCCGAACAATCGATTATCAATCGAAAGAATCTCGTTTAATTAATATAACAACTCATGGTTAGTTTTAACAAGAATAACTTTTTGATTTCTAACAATTTAATGCAACTTAATTTACTGTTTATATTTAGAACCCTATGCACCACGCCTCACAGACACAAATCTCGGTGAGGGCAATAAGATCGAACGTAAACTGGGTGAATCTATAGAGTTGATATGTGTGCCGGATGCTATACCAAAAGCCTCTGTTAAATGGTATAAAGAGGATGAGCTATTGGCAAATAATGAAACCGATAATCAGTCCATACTATCAATACCCTATCTCAGGCCAGATGATGTGGGCCACTACAAATGTGTAGTGTCCAATCGTTTGGGTTCTATTGAGAAAACTGTCAACGTTAAAATAACAAGTAAGTTTCATTAACCTTAACCTTAAGAATACAGCTTTAAATATGCTTTTAATTTTCAGATATACCAACCGCAATAACGGTGGGCTGGATAGCCGGCATACTGGCCCTGCTAACAGTTTTAATTGCTCTTGTAATTTATCTGTATATAAGAGGTAAACGTGAACGTAAACTTTTGCGTGAATTGAAGGCAGCCGGCTTGGCTAATTTCGAAGAGGGTGCAGTCGAACATATTAATCCGGCCTTAACATTAGATGAACAGGCTGACCTATTGCCATACGATAGAAACTTTGAATTCCCACGGGAAAAGCTTAAATTGGGCAAACAATTGGGTGCTGGCGCATTCGGTGTGGTACTTAAGGCCCATGCCGAAGGCATAAAACCAGATGAAAAAGAAAGTGTGGTGGCCGTGAAAATGGTTAAACGTCAAGCTAATAATGAAGTAATGCGCGCCTTAGTATCGGAACTTAAAATAATGGTCCATCTAGGACAACATTTGAATGTTGTCAATCTATTAGGGGCTGTAACGAAAAATATTGCAAAACGTATGTCGACAACAACAACAAAAAAGAAAACTTTTAAAGATAATTTCAAATAAATAACAACAACACAAAATTATTATTTTCTTTTATTCACAGGCGAATTAATGGTCATTGTGGAGTATTGCCGTTATGGCAATGTCCAGAACTTCTTAATGCGTAATCGTAAGAGATTTATTAATCAAATAAATCCCTCTACAGGTAAAATCGATCCAACAATAATGACACAGAGATTTTCCGATAATTTCGAATTGAATCGGTAAGTAAAGTAAAAAAAAAAATTCATTTGATTTATTTTAATTTTCTTATCATAACAGACATTAATTTTCATTTCTGTTAAATTAAAATGCAAAATAATATTTTAATTTATATTTTAATTATTTAAGTATTGTATTATTGCTGGCATGTCCAATTACTAACAATAACTCTTTGTAGAGTTGTAAAACAATGGAAACCTTTCTCCGGAGCTATAGTTAGAATTTAAAAAAATACGATTTCTTCTCCAAATCTTCAAGATACCAACCTCATCACAGAATTTTTTAAACACATTAAAATATTTCCGGCAGAAGAGGCTGTTAAGAAACCATTAAGTTTTCTTAAAATTTTCGTGTGCATGTAGCGTACCTTTCTTGATGGGGCAAAGTTTCACTTAGACCAGCGTTTAGGACCATTATAATACAATAATCAATATACCGTGGATCAAATATTTCCTATAGGTAATCAACCTGACTCCAAAACATCCCTGTTTTGCTGCTATTGGTAATCTTCATAAGGATGACAAAAAACGAATGGTTAGGAATCTCCATCTCTTTATAGCATGGCACTAGCACATGAGTTGAAAGATAGTCTCTACGTCCTCCTCCCTTCTGCAGCTACTGCAAAAGTTTTTTGTGGCATGGGAATCGCAATTGTGCGATTGATGGCCATGTGATTTAAAGCTAGAATCTTATCCATACAAGTCTAACAGTGTCTAGCAATATAGCACGTATCTTTCTGCTGTCAAGAAGCTTTAGACTCCCTGTAAAACGAGCAAAAAACACATAGTTTAACTGATGCCATCGGAATACTTATGGCTGTTCCATACGGTCATGATCTCTGCCTATTCTAGAAGCCATATAACAATCATATTTGAATGATCTGAAATTTCTATGAGAACGGACAACGACGTGGAGTTCGTTTGGGTCTTAATCTTAGCATGGATGCAGCGGAAAACTAAGAGTTTAAGGTTAAATCCCAACAATCATACATTTCACCACTTTCAAAATTACCCTGACAAGCTTCAACTGAAAAACATTACTGTAGTCAGGCAACCAATACGAAAGCCTTATATCAGAACTACAGCCTATTCTGTTTAATATTTTAGAGCCACCGGATCTCAGGATTTTTAAATTAGAAGTCCGTTGTTGGAGTTCTAAAATCAAATGTCAGAAAGGTTTAAGGTTAAGGAACCCTTTGATCGATTTGGAGTCTTCAAGCCAACCTGAGCACCTTAAGCAATGTTGGTTCCTTTATCTTGGCCCAATAGAGTCAGTATGTAACAACGAGTTAAGCCGACAAATCTTAACCACGTCTGCTTTTTAATTAATTCATATGCTATGCATTCCAAATAATATTGGTTTCAAATAACCTTTCAGACAATGAATGTAATATTTAAACGATATTTCCATCCACATCTATTCTCAGCGAGTTAATTCCTTTTTTATGAAGATTATTAAACTTCAGTTCTAACAAATTACTGAATTTCCTTTTATAAATTTTCTTTCTTTCCTTAAGAACAATGCCTTTTTAAGCTCGACATTAATGTCCTCTCCAGTCGACGTGTTATATAGTTTGAATAATTTCTGCATTTTTTTTATTGCATTTGTCTCTGGAAATATATTGTTGCCGCTCCGATTTTTTGTCCTTAGGATACAGACTAAGAAGGAAGCCATTTGCGAATTAATTTTTACTACTTTTATTAACACTGGCTGGCTAGAATTTATAGAATTCCATTTTGTCTAGAAGTATAACTAAAGTTTCCATTGTTTTATCATTACAGAATTCAATGTATTTTTATTTATTAATTTATTTCATTTTTTAATTAATTTATTTTCGTTAATTTTGTATGCCAAGCTTCTTGTTGCATTTGTTTAATAATTTTTATTTTTATTTAATTTTTTTTTTTTTCTTTTTCGTTTTTCTTTTCTGATTGCCTTTAACCATTCCTCACTTCCTCTTAACATTCCTTAACTAATATTTTGCTCGAATGTGAATAAAACTGAATACTAACTTTAAACATTATCCTTTGTTTTTTCCAACCTTCCCTCGTATTTAATGTTTTGTGTCTAAATAAAAATGCATCCTTTTCATATTAAATAACACTTACTGGGTATTCTAATGGCTTGGCTTGTTGGATATTGTTGTGGTGGTGTATTTAAAAAATAAAAAAAAATAAATTTAAAAAAAATGTATGCTGCTCAACTTGTTTATAACAATGGTGTATTGGGCACGTCTAAAATTCTAACCTCAATATGTAAAATTTAATAATAAAAAAACCATAAATCTGAGCAGTGATGGTCTTAAATATGTAAATCTATCATTTTCCAAACATCAATATATAAATCATATGAATAATATCAACAATATGAACAACTATTATTCCATAAACAATAGCAGTAATTCGGATAATGATCCACGTTCGGGCACGCGTGCTGGACGCCCCAATTCAACGGGTTATATATCACAATCGGAATTGTATGAGGGTCAAGTGAATACCTGTGCTACGGAGCAGACAGTAATGACAACAGTACCAGAAGGTAAGTTTTGGAAACGCAAAAATTTATAAAACTTTTTAAATGGTAATTATTTTTTTAATAATTCGTGTAGCTAGACTAAGCGTTTTAATTCTAAATTGTCATCCGTTTTTAATACCTAATTTAGAAACGATACTTCGTTCCAGAATATTTTCATGAACTTATGTTTCTGTAACTAGTAAATATTGCCTCAGACACTCTTATTATTGCGGTGTAGAAGTGTCATAGTACTGCGATCATACGATCTATTGTATCACCCTCACTCTATATATGGCATCCTTATGTCCCCTCCAAACCTATTGTCCTGAGCAATTTCAAAATGCTGCTCAGCGTCAACAAGGCAAATTTCCTGCTCTGCATATGATGTATCTTTCAGATTGCAAACATGTGTTCTGATGATTTGTTCTCATCATCAAAGAATCTACATATTGGGTTCGAAATGAACCCCATTCTGATCCAATGGTCTTGGAGTCTACAGTGCTCTGTCAATAGGTCGGTTACTCAGCTCAAGTTATGCGTGAATAATCTTATGAATTACTCAAACTACTCCTATTGTAATCAGCCAAAACAGGTTTCTATTGCCAAAATAGTTTCCTTTCATCTCTACTTCCAATGTGTCACATTTTTTTAACTCTTTTAATAATAAATATTGTTGAGGTCATAAAAATACAATAGACTAGGTTGAGAGATGATTTCGGAGGAGGTTGATGGGGATACATAATCAGCTAGTTAGGGAAAATAGAGTTATTCTCTCCGCGGTCTCAAGTTTGTAGAAATTCGTGCCAATGAACAGGCAGATGAGCTTGCAAGGAAGAGAGCTTCATTGCTACTGGTGGGATTCTCAGTGGTGTGTGATGAGAGATTTGAAAGGGTATACTCAGCGAAATTAATGATAAGAGAGAGGTAGAGACTCTTTTCAATTCAGATAGATTTAAGGTGTATGGTTTATAGCATTCAAAACAAATTTAGATAAGATACTTTATATAATCTTATAAGTAGTTAACCAAATTGTAATATCATATCATGTGTTTACTCTTTAACTGCCCCTTCTTAAGGATATATTAAGGAAACAGGTAACTTTGTTTAAAAAACAAAACATTTAAAACATTGCTAACTTTCTTCTATGCTAACTAACTTCTTGCATTCTTCTCTGTCACACTATTCTATACCTTACAGATGATGACAGCAACATCATGTCAAATAATTCCATTCAACCAGCATGGCGTTCGAATTATAAACCTGACTCTACGGAAGCTATGGCTGTTACTACAACTGATTTGATAAGTTGGGCCTTCCAAGTGGCTTGCGGCATGGAGTATTTATCATCGAAAAAAGTTTTACATGGTGATTTAGCCGCCAGAAATATTTTGCTATGCGAGGATAATATTGTAAAAATTTGCGATTTCGGTTTGGCACGTTCCATATACAAGAGTGATAACTATAAGAAACAAGGCGATGCACCTTTGCCTATTAAATGGTTAGCTTTGGAGTCCTTAAGTGATCATGTCTTTAGCACTTATACCGATGTCTGGTCGTATGGTATTGTTTTGTGGGAATTATTCTCATTGGCTAAGGTGCCATATCCGGAAATTGATGCCAATCAAAGTTTGTATCTAAAACTTAAGGACGGTTATCGTATGGAGAAACCACCCTATGCTAATGATGACTTATATGACATCATGTTGGAATGTTGGAGTACTAATCCGGAGAGAAGGCCTTTGTTCAATGTGCTGAAGGAAAGATTCGCTATGATGTTGGGCGAAGAAGTGACAAGTGTAAGTGAAAAACGGGATATGAAACGGCTTCAAGAATAACAATAAAAATTTAAATAACACAAGCTTTTAAAACAAATAAAACTTTTTAGAAACAAAATTTCTATGCACTTTTTTGTGCTCGCACTTTGCTAACTCTAGCTTTGAGTTTGTAATATTTTTTCTACAATTTTTATTATTTTCCCTTAGCACTATGTGGATTTAAATGAACCCTATTTGAGGGTGAATACCGAGTACATGAAACGTAGCCAAACGGATTACTTGTCGTTAATGGGCTCACCTGATGAGATGGCTCCACCACCACCCAGATATGTTAATGGCCATATTTTACCGGAAATACGTAAGTATTATAAACCGCTTAAAAACCTTACTAACTTTAAACAAAAACATTAACATTAACATATTAACCCCTTTTATTATTAACCGATTTATTCAATATCTGTTCTTATTTCTGATCTCTTTGAAAATAATCATTTCAAATGCGCACACATATATGCTTTACATACATACAAACACACTCTCTACACCACATATACAACTGTTCTGCACTCCTCATCCAAAAAAAAAAAAACCTAACCTCAGGCATAGATTTGACTACAGATGATTATCTAACAATGAGTCCCAATGGTGACGCAGTCATATTCTCACCAACTCGTCCTAAAGACTCACCTAAAACATTGGAAGATAATGATGAAGATCAACCACCCAATATTTCTGCTACTTCTTTTCAATTCCCAGATAACACAGCGTCCCAACATTCCCCCACAATTATTAATAATCTGGATAGTCCGGTTAATAAACCGCCTCGCAACAAAAAAGAGGGCATTGATCCATTGCCCGAGGAAATCCCTATGTTGCATAATGCACAACAAAACGATGAAAGTCCCGAACAATCGAGAAAATATAATCAAATACTACAGCAAACAAGAAATGTACCCACGCCATCACCGCGTCATTTTGTAGCCGAAACAAAGCTACAGTCGGAAAATGGAGAGAATTATGTGAATATAAAATCGCCGAAAAAGTTCATCAACAATAATGGTGCAAAAGCAACGGAAGCTTTCTCCAATCCAAGCTATCAGATACTCAAGGGTGGTGGCAATGAAACGAAGTAATAAAGTAGGGAAACTGTTGAAACATTTAGGACTGATTGTCTTGTAATCCAGCTTTAAGCCATTTAAATAGTAATATTAAATCTTTTTTTTTTTTTGTAGGGAAACCTATAATTTATTTAGAAATTAGTATACAAAAAGCATTACTAAGTGGTGCATAAATTTAGTTAAGCTTTTAACAAACGCTAACACAGAGTTTGCTGCATAGTTTCTCTGAAGCTCTTAAAAATATTTTTATTTCAGAAACCCATCATGCTATTAAAGTGCCACACATATAAAGCTTTATTAAATTATAAAGCCTTTTAAATGTGTTTTCAATTACCATCCAACTAAATTGACACAAAATCAAAAATTTTTAATTTCTTTAAAAAAATGTTTTTTTTTGCATCTAATTTAATTTAAAAATAATTGTTATTTATTATGCAAATAGTTTTAAAAATAATAGAAATTATTTTTAATAAATCTAATAACGATATTTAAAAGTTTAACTTAAAGTTTAATTTAAAACAAAATAAAATTATTGTGTTAAAACACCATAAACGCCTCAATTTTATAGAAAACATAATAAAATATTTTAAAAAAATATTTTAAAAATGATTATCTAGTTGTACTTTCGTGTATGTAATTTAGTTTATCTTTTTATTTAGCTTTAAAAATTAAAATATATTTACCGTTAAGTATTTGTTTTAACTAAAATACAAAAAAAAATATTTTAAAAAAAAACTCAATTACTAAATATTTAAAAAATATTTTTAGTGGAAACAAATTTATTAAATGTTATAGAATTTGAAAAATTAAAATAAAATTATATAATAAATGCAAATATATACAATAAATAAATATTGCTTATATAAATACATATATACACCTACATAGAGTGACCTAATATGGATTGATTGATTATATTATAAAATAAATTGTAAATATAAAAAATATATTTTTTTAAAGCTAACTTTTATCTCATAAGTTTTATTACAATGTCAATATTTTATTGTAAAATAAAATAAATTTTATTAAAACCCAAAAAAAGAATGATTTACTTTTTGATAGAAGCAATAAAGAGAGAACTATGGAATAGGTCTCCTACAAATTTGATAAATAACTTGCCATTACAACCATTTAGTCATGATTATGACCTAGCTTCTTACACAAAACCTGCTTTATCTACTAGCGACAGAACCCACCGTTTAACATCAACTCCGAACGATAGATATGAGAAGCTTTTCTATAGAAACTACTTACTAACCCAGAACATTTATCAGATGGCTACTGAGAGGAAGACACTAAAAGAAATATTTTTTGCATATTTAAACACTTTAGCTCTCGTTTAGGGTACTCTTTGTTTCACACACTATTCACTAAACTAGGGCGACCTCATACTCAAAACATACCCAAAAAATTTATTGTGAAAAATCCAATATTTTTTCATTCTTAATATAATCGATAAATTTTTTGTTGTTTTTTGCCTGAGCCTGAGCCTTTCCGTCTGGTCCATCGATCCGTTAGCAAGAAGAAGTTTCTCAAAGGACTAACAGGTTGGTCTGCCCACGCATTTCGTAGCGAGTCACAATTTCCCAAAAAACTTGCAAGAACGTTCTTGTAAACTGAAACCAACCTTGAGTTGACATAAGGCTCAGTTAATGCTTTCAAAACAGTCTTACTATCCATATAAATAAATACTCTATCACCATATTCCTTCCCGAGCTAGTTTTCTTGCAACCTACAACTCGCCATTGCTCCCTGCCTCTAAATACCAACGAAGTATTCCTGTCGAAATCATATATCCTAACCGCATAGTATTAAAACCAATCTCAGAGATTTTTGCTTACCTAGATCCTGCCATCTCTAGACACTTACTCTAGCAAGACCTACTTTAAATATACTAGAAAGCTTTTTGCCATCACTCCCTCCATGACTATCTTCAAGGGAAGCATCCTTAAGGTCACCTCCAAAGATGCCAACCAATAATAATGCTTCTAAGAGCAACTAATATGCTTAAACAGACATATCCTTGCACCCTACCTAGCATATTTCTCCTACTTGATGTCTTCAAGGTCGCCACTACACCACGAATTTACGAATCCACTTCATCACCACTAAGAAAAGACCCCAACTTCTACTGCATATAAGCATTCACCTGCCTAAACAATTTTACATCAAGAAAGATTCCGAGGTATCAAGCTCTAGCAGAAAACCTTATTGAATTTATACCGCCTTGAAAAAAACCAACTCCATCTTAGTACATAGAATGAATGTTAAAACCCCAGCAAGACGCTATTTTTACCGCAATTTTTTTTTCTTGAGTAGTTATAAAATAATTTTTACCTTAGCGTCTATTGATTCCACGTCTTTTTCACCGATTATTCACTGGTTTCGCGCACTGTAAATAATACTGAACGACACTATATATTAATATGTTTAAACTTCCATAACTTTTAAATTAATTTAAAAACTTTTCTATTTTCTAAACTTTTCACAATCACTGCAAACTATTAACTGCCGTTTAAAGTGTTTAACATAAAACTGTTAAACTTAACATGCTTATGAAACTGATAACAAATCAGCTGTTTCGGTTGCACACACAAACACACAACACACACATTTTGCCAAAGAAAAACGTCAAACGTGATTTTCGATTTCGGCAAAAAAAAATATCTCACAAGTGAGCGGAACAAAATTGTTTAAAAGTATTTATTTTTTAATTGAAATTCAAATTTGTTTTGTTTAAAAAAATTTCTGTGCTTTAAGGGGAAATCTGGACGGGTTATAAAATAAAAAAAAATCGCTAAATTCTCTTGAAAACTCCATTAAAAATTATGGCTCATGCCACCAAACAAGTGAGTTTTTTCTTTGCCTTCTGCAATAAGCCAGCCAACTAAAAACAACATTTTTCCTCTTGTATGTGACGCAATAAGCAAAGCAAATGGAAAATTTTTTTCCTGTCATTGAATTTCCTTTATGCTGAATATAATTTAACCGGTTTTGACGTATTTTTAGGGAACCCAACTATTAAATGGTTTTAAACGGTTAACGCGCTTCGACAAGGGGCTAGGCGCTCAACTGCCCGAAGCCTATAAGAAGTTCTGGCGCGAGTGGAAAGTCCAACAACCGGCTGCCGTTCATTATATTCCAAAAGATGGCGAATGGGAGCGCGATGAAGTGACTGGACAGATAAAGCCCATACAGAATATACCAATACCTTTGATCGATACACCCGAAAGTCACAAGGGTATTTGGGGTGGCGAGGCCGTCATTAAGGGTTTCCAAAAACGTGACAGACTTAAGCGTCGTGTACCACATTTCTGGGTTCCCGTTTTAAGACGTTCCGTAGTTCACAGTCAAGTTTTGAACGAGTATATGTCTGTGGTGGTGACTGATCGAACGATTGAAAAGATTCACGAGTGCCACGGTTTCGATCATTATCTGTTAAAGGTAAGTGAACTTTATTGTATTTCAAAAGCATTGAAATAATGCTGATTAACATAATTTTATTTATTAAAAAGAGATCAATATTCACTGTATAATAGAAATCAAATTGCGTTATTACTCTGGACTTTTAGGATCGCAATTTAACAGTATAATGGTGTAGTGAAAAGAAATCCATTATTTACATTTTGAATGAACACTGGCTTCTGTTGTAACTTGTTTCCATTATGATTTATATTCCCACAGAAATTTTCGTTTCTAATTTATATTTGCAAAACAAATTTTGAGCAATTAAATTATTTGCCATAGAAAGGAACTGATCAGCTGGCCAGATTGTATGGTAATTGCAGCAGAATGTTTTAACCAAGCCCACAAAACTTTAAACGATTCGCTGGATATGTGTGTTGCCGTTGTGATCTATAATACACCTTGTCTTTATGAAATCCTCTAGCAAGGACATTATCTCCCAAACTCTACACTCTAGACGGCCAGGACATTCACTCTTTGTTTTTTTAAGCATTTATTATGATTTGTTATAACTTACTGAATAGGACATTAGACCATGACTGTTTTGAAATTGACGCAATGTTTGGGATTTTCCCTAAACTGCGTTTAAGTTCCTAAAGAACGTCACATCGATATCTGTCCTAGTACATGAATTTTTTCAGGGCGATAGGGATATCGTTCGAAATTGCATTGCCCGTCTCCGAAATGTTACGGCCTTCTATCGCACAATTACAATTTTCACGGGCAACTGTCTTATTCTGAGGCTTGCCGGTAGACCATCGAGTGACTTCAGCAGCAGCTTTGGTGTCTCTGGAGAAGGGTTATTAACCTCTTACTTTCTGTCATCCTTGACTGAACTCAACAATATATACTATAGGTTGCTGCAAAGGCAAGATTTATTCCGAAGTCGGATTGATTTTCCTTAGGAAGTGTTTATTATCTGAGAGGGACTTTGTCCTTCAAGCAAGCGGTGTCCACTAGCCAAACTTTAGGCAATTATTGGAAACAAACTTGTGGTCGTCGAAGCAGTATATTATCTATTTGTTATTTTAATATGGTATTACCATCCTCAAACTATAAACTTAATTAGCTAATGGAATAGTGAAATCGGTAATAAGAATTGATATTAAAAACTCATGTCCCATAAATTATAAACATGAATTTTAAATACTTTTAGTAACGATTAAATGTAAAAATCTTTCAAAATGTTTCATTCTGCATTTTCTTTTCAGAATCCCGCTTGTGATCTACGTTCTACTCTTGCTTTAAATTTGAAGCGAAAAATCTTACAAGACTTATTACTGGGATGTCCAGCTTATGCAGATAGTCCTGCCGAAGGAGAACGCGTACTGAAAGAGTACAAATGTTACTTAGCAGGGGTAAGTTTAATAATTTCAAATATAAATCTAAATACTTGTAAAAATAAATACTCATTCCTTCTTCAGTATACTCCGGAAGAAATTGAGTGGTATGGCTACACGTACGAGCAAGCCCTTAAGAAATTGCAAAATCAGATACGTGCTGAAAATGCAGTTGTACCACATAAAGTTGAATTTCGTATGAAATTAATAGAACAACTAAAGCAGGCTGGCATACGAGAAGCTGGTGGTGCTGTTGAATCATCAGATAAACCTTCTGGTGGTCAAACAGCAACAACGGAAAAAGATGCCGATATTGAAGCACTAACCAAATTGGAAACTTCGTCAACAACTGAAACTTCTTCAAATTGGTTATCAAAAATAAATCCATTTGGCAAGAAGCAAGAAACTTAAAGTTTATCTTTATTATGCCGTTTAAAAAGACGTGTTCATTTAAACCAATCCAGAAAGTTAACGTTTGCTTTTAGTTTTCATATTATTTTTGTTTTGAGTTTCCTTATTTAAAAAAAAATTGAATAGTTTTTGAAGTAATATTTATAATTTCTCCATTAACTGTGAACACCAAATTATTTAAAACTGAATAAAATAAAACCGAGTCATGAGAATTAATTTTACCGAAAGCAAATAAATTACATTAAAATTATAAAATAAGTGAGACAGATGCAAAAGGCGATCTATTTGAAGTCATTTGATTTTTTAAAAGTAAATAATTGCCTTCAAATAAAACGTCTTTTGTTTTTCGGACAAAATAAACAAAAAAAATCCATGTAATACAATTTATTTGTGGTGTTTTATTACAATATTACCTCCAGAAGTGATCTAAATGTCTGTTTTCTGCCTAATATTGGGGAATTTTGGCCCCACTACGGATCATCTAATAAAAAGTCGGCCAAAAAAAACCGGACAAGAGAGTTGTTGACTTGGGCTCACAAACCCTGTATCCAGATTTTACGGACTTTAGCGGGGTAGTGCATTTTTACGGGCTACTCAAAGAAGAAGGCTGATACTCGGGCGGGGATCTACTTTATGAATGCTATTAAACTGATCTGTGGATACCCTTACATGTGCAGTGTATAGCAGGGTGAAGTGATTGGATTGCTTGGATGGCTTGAAGGCACCGATCAAATTTATTTGGAGTCATCTTTTGGGCCGGAACAGAGTGGTACTGTTTTGAAAAATTGTGATGTGAAGGTTAACGAGGCTGCAACTAAGCTGACCAGATGTTTGATCGTTTAGGCTTCCCTTAAACTCTTCTTCGCGGTATTCCATCAGGCGATAAGTCGGGGAGGGGACTTCTTTTTAGCGGAACTGGGGAAATTGTATAATCTTTAGGATTTTGTAATTCGTGTTGGAAAGGAATGGGTTCTGAGACTGAAGATGTAATCTATTTAGTTCTTAATAGGTTTTTTTCGAAGTTATGTTAAGCCGGAGAGTATTGAATATAGTCTGTTTCCCTGCCTTGGTATGCAGTGACATCGGCCCACATGCTTTAGCTTAGGGAGTTAGCTAGGATTTGTGATATTGAAATGCTTATCTGTGACTAGTTTCTCATCTTGTCTTACTGTTTCTTTATTTTTCTAACAGCTCTACGCTTCGTTTAGGAAACTTTTCATTGTTCCTGTGTCTTTCTTTCTGGGCTCTGTAAAGGCCTTAATGAGTTAGCTAGGATATGTGATTTTGAGAGTAATAGTAGTAGTCGTAGTCTAGTAGGTAGTGTGTCGGCTTATTAGACATAAGGCCACGGTTCAAAGCCCCGGCGGCTACCTCTCAGATTTCTGGCAAAAACTCTGAGTAAATAAAATTGCCATGAAGAGCTTCTCAAAAATCTGTCGTTCGGAGGCGACTTTAAACTGAAAATCACGCCACTCATGTATAAAATTAACGCACACAACATAAGTGGTGTGTGAAGCTAGGTCGTAATCCTGACTGAAGGGTTGTAATGACCAATTATGTATGTATTATGTATGTGATATTAAGAGATGTATATGTGGCTAGTTAGATGATTTCGTTTCTCATCTTGTCTTATTAACTGTTTCTTTCTTTTTCTGCTCTTTCTTTTTTTTATTAACTTTAAATATTTAGTTTTTATTCAATGTATATTATGTTTGGTGACCCACTCTCACGAAAGTAACAGCAATAGATCGCTTCTGGTCTCCGAGCAAATGTATCTCCCATACATTCCGAACCCAACAATATAAAACAGATTTGAATTTTCTAATAATGTGAACATTATTTATATTTTATTTGTTTGTGGTAATTTCAATAAAAATACATTTAAAATAAGATATCAAAATATTCAAAACCTAACTTCTTTTGTAAAATAGTATTTTTTTATTATTTCTTAATATAATTATCAATAATAATTGCAAAGAATACCAAGATTAAATTAATAATTATAAAATAATATTGCTGAAATATATTTAAAATACGCAGGAATGCTCTTTTTTACTTTTTCATTTAGATAAATGACATAATGAACATAATATTACGATAAAAAATAATAAAATTTTTAAACTTATTTGTGCTTTAAATTCATTATGAAAAACATCAAGTTAAATAATACAATACGCAAAAACAAATCACATATAAAACCTTTTAATTGTCAATGTATTTACTCTTCTCACACCTACACTTTATAATTAATGCATATTTTGATTGTGCCTAAACTTACGCAATTGGATTCTTCTTCATCAGCTCTATATCAGCTGCCATCATATCATTGACCAATTCCATAAAAGTTACCTTGGGAGCCCAATTCAATTCACGTTTTGCTTTCGATGCATCGCCCAACAAAAGATCAACTTCTGTCGGACGGAAATATTTCGGATTTATGCGTACACGAACTATACCCGTATCCTGTTCAATGCCGATTTCATCAACGCCCTCTCCTTGCCAAATGATCTGACGTCCAATATAACGGAAAGAGGCTTCAACGAATTCTCGCACGCTGTGAGTCTCGCCGGTGGCAATAACATAATCCGATGGTGTATCACGTTGCAACATCATCCACATGGCTTCTACGTAATCCATGGCATGTCCCCAGTCACGTTTTGAATCTAAATTTCCCAGCTCAAAGTACTCTAACTGATTGAGATAGATTTTGGCAACGGAACGTGTTATTTTACGCGTTACAAAATTTTCACCTCTCCGTGGCGATTCATGATTGAAAAGTATACCGTTGCAGGCAAACATATTATAAGCCTCTCTATAGTTGACAACAATCCAGAAACCATACATTTTGGCGCAGGCTAAAACGGAATAACGGTTACAACCAAATCATGTTAATGTTATTGGTTAAATAAAATGGTCCCTTTTAGTATTAAGGATAAGAGATGCAGCAGTCTTCTTGCAAAAACTCTGAGAGTAAATAAAATTGCCACGAAAGGGTTGTCAAAATAATACCTACGAATTATATAATCAATATACACTCTAATATAATGTTGAAACCGACTAGAATTAATTGAATTATAACATTTAGCGTTAATTTGCCGCAACAAACACTGTGTAATCTACTTTATAGGTTGTAATAAAAATTTGTACGCCATACTTACCATAAGGTGATCTCGGATAGAAGGGTGTTTGTTCATTTTGTGGTGTCTCTACAACTTTTCCATATAATTCTGATGTAGAGGCTTGATAAAATTTCACATACTTTTCCATGCCACATGTTCGTATAGCATCCAATATACGTAAAGTACCTACAGCATCAACTTCCGCCGTGTATTCGCTTAAATCGAATGAAACCTTTACATGAGATTGGGCAGCCAAATTATAGATTTCTTGTGGTTTAACCATGTTTATGATTTTCACCAGACTACTGCTATCGGTCATATCACCGTAATGCAGTTTCATAGAACCGCCTTTATGAGCCTTGGGGTCAGCATACAAATGTTCAATGCGAGATGTGTTGAACGTGCTGGCCCTTCTAATAATACCATGCACTTCATAACCTTTTTTCAATAGAAATTCAGCCAAATATGAACCATCCTTAAAAAAGAAATCATTGTTAATTATTTACAATTTTTAGAATAATTGTTGTGTGTTACACACACAACAAAAACACACGTCACTCTTAATATGGTCTGTACATATAGCTGTGTTATCTCAACAATAAATTATTACGAGTTTTATGTGCAAAAACACTAGCGCTTTAGCAAAACTAATTGAATAATTCATATTTTGTGGTTAAAAAAATTGAAAAATTTGCACATTTTCTTGAAATTTTCTCTACCTGTCCCGTTATGCCGGTAATCAATGCAATTCGTTTGTCAATTTCTGCAGTTTCACCATTTAATTCTGTAGCATTACTGCATGTGGCGTTTTCTAAATTATTTTCCTGATTTTCGGCCATTATATTTAAATATTTTTAAATAAATTCTTATACAAAAATAAATCTTATTTTAATATAAACAAACAAGCGAATGGCTAGCGCTGTATTACTATAGCAAACACACAAAATTAAAACAGCTGCTGCATTATCAATAATAAACGAAAAAACAACAAAAATCAAAACAAAATAAAAATGGAAGGGGTTGTAATGAGAGTTACCAGAGCATGTAGACAAAAGATTGAGAAATATACAGTACTAAACAGAGGAATTTTAAGGTAAAATTTTGAGACTACCTAGGCCGTAATCTAGTAGATAGTGAGAAGCCTCGGTTCAAACCCCAGGTCAGACATCAAAAAGAAAATAAGAAAAAATATTTCTTCGGCGACTTTCTCTCAGCAGATTTTTGTCACTTTTAATCTTTATAATCTCTTTTAAAATAATATTTTAAAATGTGGCAGCACTGTGGTTGTATACTGTAAGCATTGCCAATAGGAAATTTTTTAATTCAATGGATAGCAATTTCATATTTGATCGTAAAATTTTTTAATTTAAGAATTTGAACAAACATTTTCGAACGATTTTTTTTTAATAATTCACAAGTGTGATATGCATTCAGTAAATGTATCAAATATTTTTAATACATGTGGTCATATTACATACATATTACTAACGCAAGTTTACGCACATTTTGACGAAGAAATTTGTTGAGTCCGAAAATGTTACTGTCAGCTGCGACATTGCTTGTATTTGAACCATCGTTTACCATTTCATAGCACAATTGTGCTGAGAGAACTCACACGCATTCTTGTGTTTTTTGATTTAGTTGTCGATCAGACTGCGACAAGAACACATGTGCGGCGGATGCTTTACCATTTTTTTCAGAATGACACTCAAAAAATATTGTATGTTAAAAGATGCTTTTGATAATATTCAATGCCTTATATATTATGTCGCATAGTATAATTTTTTTAAATGCTTTAGAATGCTTGCTTTTTCTCTATTAATAAAAAATGGTTTATTATTTTTTTTATTTTTATTTATCTAAAAACATGGTCTAATTTTTAAGCCAAAGTTGGATACCTTTACGATCTTTTAATAAAAAATGGATTTTTTTATTTTATTTTTATTCATCTAAAATTATTAAGCCAAAGATAGATAGCTTTACATATGTAAGTTGATAAAATGAAAATCAAAATAACGTATATTACAAACACTTTTCTATGGCTGTAAATAAATCAATTCTCTCAATTTATTTTCTCTCTCTTACTCACTAATACATAACCAAAAAATTTTTGGTAAACCCTGATTTGAACCCATATTTGGATTTCCTAACAGGAGCCAAGTTTTTGTAACAATTTGACTTAATACAAGGCGAAGACAAAAAAGAATAAAAGGTAATTATTTGCTGATTCGATTGGTCTTATCCAGAGCTTTTAGATTAGTGCATCGCTATGGACAATTAAAAAGATGTGGCGTATCGTACGGTCCTATCTGGCGTAACGAACATCGGTCCGTAGAATCTGTTATAACTCTGAATCAATATACGTTTAGAATCCTGCAAAATCTCAATCGTAAAGAAACGAGTGTTACTCTAATGTCAATCTTTTAGCAATCGGGTTGAGCCTCGGTGGATTCGTAGGGTGCAATGTGGGTTCAATGGATTCGGGACTAAGATGACCGTCCTGACGTAGCCTGGAGAGTCGTTGGGTTTATATGTTCTTGTGCCAATTGGGGAACAAAACTCTCTGGATAATTGCAGTCTTGCATATAAAGGATGTCTACGCTATGCTAAGGTTGAGCGCCATAGATGTTGTAGGGTTTGTTGTGCAGCTGTTGATCATTGTAAATGTTAAAGGGTTCGTGTTTTTCGTATTGTTGTTCTTAGTATCTAAAGAAAACCAGGTAGTATTTTAAAGATGAGGCTGGAGTTTAATTAGAAAGAGTAAGGAAACTGAAGTCGTCCAAAGAACTCCACATGCACTATGCTTCCAAGACAGGCAATAGAAGCAAAACATGCAAAGAATTAAGGAAAATCAAAACTTTGAACATATGCGTAATATATTGATTAAATTAAAAAATATCTCTTAGGAACTTCGATTAAATAATATTGTGTATTGTGCATTATTTTTAAAGTTCAACGACTTTATGAGAAATCTTTAAACAAAATAAAACCAAAAACTAAGAGATTTTAAAAAGTATACAAAAATTATATTTGCCAGCCATGAAAGACATGCAATCTTAAATAATGAAACCCTGCCCCACCACATAAACTCGCCACAGAAGAAATGTGTGTCAGTGATCAATTAAAACTAAACCAACTAACTTCTACTGATTGCGGTCATTGTACAGTCGAAAAGAAGGCACGTAGCGAATATGAAAATCAAAACAAAATAGTATTTTGTCGACTTTGCTTTCAGCCTTAGGAAAATAAACGTACATTTAATGCATAAGCAGGGCTTATTGCATCGTAAAGATCATTAAATGGTGGGGCATTTTTAAACCGGTTTTTCGAATTGTGGTGAATTTCGAATTTTATTGTGTTTTTTCAAGTTTCTGAATAGTTTTTTTTACTACTTCAAGAGAACTTAAAAAAGCTTAAATGGCGAGCATGTACTTGTAAATTTTGTTTAGTTCAAGTTTTTTTAACTTAAAAAAAAATATGCCGTATCTGTGTAAATGTCGTCATTTTGTCTCAGCATATAAAAATTATACTAAAAAAATAAAAAGAGATTTTTGTGTGGGAAAGAGAATAATTTGAATGCACTTCGTTACTTCGGCAGTAGTAGTCAATCCAATGCTTTGCGTTTTTCGAGTCATTGTGATCGAAAATGCTTTTCTGGCCCAATTAGGTTAAGTTGAGGAAACGTTTTCAATAACGTTAGGCCGGGGTCTGGTCAATATCACCATGAGACAACTGGATATTGATCCTGCGGCCATTGCTTGTGTTGAAAAATTACGAAGATACAGGCCTATTAAATCTACTTTACCCGCCTCAAATATTTTCGAGGTGGCGCTTTGGGAGATAACTCAAGGAGCTGTCAAGAATCTCAACTTTAACACTCTATCAGAGGCTATGGATGATGTGATAGTAGCGAGTACAGGCAAAAATCCAAAGTAATTTACGAATTCTGGAATATGCCCCGAGATTATAATTGAAATCGTGCAACGAATATGAGCTAAGACAATGTTAGTACTATTCACAAGAGATATAAAGTTTCCTAGTAACAATTGAGCAGTTCTGACTCTGTCTAGTAGAGCCGAATATCTTTGGGAGCACTAAACTGAAGCACGAACACACTTACACGAATCCAGAATCATTGCTCTTCATTGTTGTAAGTGTGCAATGAGAAAAACAGGATTATTGAACCTTGAAACAGCCTATACGATGGCTACCGTACGTTCGTCAAATCGTTAGATGAAGAGAAATACCAATAGGTCGCTAGTAGAATAGGTTTTAAGGAAACAGTATTACATGTCGCTGATTTCTTTGTATTTTTGTATTTCAAAAGCTTAAGCCGAAGACGAAGCAAGCTGCTTGAATAAGGGTCATCTTTTCAGTTAAAAAAAACGAATTTGAAAGAATAAATCGGACATAATTATTTTTCTACAAGTATGAATTACTTGTAAGCCCTTACTGTACCCAATACCCGAGAACAGAAAGTGTTGTTTCTACTCAATAACAGCTGATCAACATATCATCCTATAATATTTCGTGTAGGGTGTATATAAAGTCTAAAACGTCGACTCTTTAATACGCTATACATATAACTCTCAATAACAAGTATATTGAGTTGTTTTTAAATAACTTGAAATATTTTTTTATTTTATTGTTGTTGTACTGATATTCGTTTATTATTTTCTTAAGGCAATAACGCCAACAAACACAAATAGCTTTCAGTTTCGAATACAAAAAAGTTATTCATTTTTAATTAAGGAAAAATCGTTTCAGTCGTTCGAAAACATTTTAGCGGAAAACACTTTCAGGTGCTTCAAACAGAGTGACAATTTAAATACGGTTGGAAATAAAATTAAACACTTGTGTTAAATATTTAATTTCATAGTCTAATTAAATAATAAAAAACATTTAAAGAAAAAATGCATAAAAATATTTTGGCTTTCATCGGCATTTTTGCCTTGTGCTTGGTTAATGGAGGTAAGCGGAAAGACCATTTAATAAGTGACAAGTGGTTTCAAAATTAAATATTTTTAAACAAGAATTTACTACGTTGTTTATAAAATAAAAGCTGTTTCTTTAAAGGTGTAACGTTTGTCACACGTTTGTTTTGTTCACAATTTTCCAAAACAATCCAATTGCTAATTATTTAAAGCGACGTAAATGTTTAACGACTTTACGAAAATTGTATTTAACCTTAACAGAGGGGTGATTGAGATCAAATATAATAGAGATTATTGTAACTAACAATTTGAATAATAATAATTTTTTCTATATTTTTTTTATGTTCTATTGACTTTGGAATATAATAGAGACACATCGCCTCAAGGTTTTCGAGTAAATATTTAAATTGACTTACAATAAGTGTATATTTTAAAGCTTGTTAAGTAAAATTCCACTAATTTATGGGTATCTAATATTCAAACAAAGTAGTGCGAACGTACCGGGTTACAAGTATTCTGATGATTCGTTCTCGTTATCACAACATCTACACATTTCGTTCGAGACGTCCTCCATTCTAAAAAATTTTCTTTAGGTCTACAATACCTTCTCAAAAGGCCTTTCGCAACAAAAGTTAAATTGCCTGTAACTCATGTTAATTAAGAAAAGTCTCTGCCTCTCTTTATCTTTTATTTCGTTATATATACTCCTCCTTTTGTACAATGGGTCAATTTCGACCTCCGGGTATTGTACTTGTCTTAACGGACAAGTACACGTCCTCTAACCTACTCCTCCAAACATATCTTTTCACTCCCCATCAACATGGAAACATCCCTCATTGCAAGTTCATCTGCCTACTCATTTTCGTGAATTCCCATATGACCTGGGACCCGATAGAGGGTCTAGCTGATTCAGCTTTCCCAGACTGTCAAATATTATTTTCGAACTTTCTCTCTTGGTTATTCCATTCACATTCGTTAGTAAGTCTTGTTGCGAAGCCTTCCCTAAAATTATAGAGTCTACTAGGGAAACTGTCAACCACACGTTTTATAAAGTAAAGAAAACCCCTAATGGATCTAACTCCTATTCTCCTAACCATAATCCCCGAAGCTGTGGCCCTCACTACCAAATGGAACAGTTCCGCTGTAATACAGGTTACCCTAGTTATAGTAATACACGGTTGTCTAGGAAAAAATTCCGAATGCCCGAGAATATTTCGTTTCGGGTGGTCTCCACTATTTCATAGTTCTTACAGCCTCCGCAGGAGAAGAGACCACGGAACATCTTGTTCGTCACTTGGAAGTCTGGGACGAAGGATTATTGAACACTCAGAATTTGTTGACAGAAAATGTCTAACTTGAGGTGATTTCAACAGAATAGACATCAAGATGGCTGAGAGAGAACTTATAATTGTCAAACCTAGCCTAACCCATTCTTAGGACTACAAATATAGGAATATCCCTTAAGATCCTTTTTACAAAATGCAAAACCAATTATCCCAATAAACCAATTTTAAAACTGTAAATTTGTTTCACTTATTTTTCAGCCAACGCTATTAAATGCTACCAGTGCAAATCGCTTACCGATCCCAACTGCGCTATGGAAACACTCAATGAGAATTCCCATATTAGAGTGGTCGATTGCGACACCGTACCAAAGCCGAATTCAATGGAACAATTTATGCCAGTGACTAAATGCAATAAAGTCATAACGAGTGGTAAGTGAAGCGTAACAAACAAATGCTTGAAAATATTTCATAATTATTTTGGAATTTTTTTTATTTTAACAATAACAATAACAAATCGACACGAAAATAGACAAATAAAATTAAAATTCAAAACAACAATTTAAACTAAATTTAAATTAAATACATTTGTGTAAGCAAATGACACCACCCCCAAACCCGATCATCTAAGATGTTTCGTAGTCAATTCGATCATAAACACCTTCCAATAACAGCACAGTGATGTCATGCAAATTTGTTATTTTGGCATTGGCTACAAAAGTTAAGGTACTTCAATACGCACGCAATAGGCAAAGAAAAAAAAATATAAAATATTATAACAAGCAAATGTTTCTTATTAATTCATAATAAATTCTTTGGATTTGTTTATTTGTTTGTTTAAATCATCTTTGATTCTTCCCCTTCCCCTAATTGTTTTTAAAATGCTTAAACATATGGTGAAAAAGTGTTTCCCCTTCTAAACCTGTATTCACCACACTTGTTAGCGAAGTTTTAAAAGCTCTTTTTTTAAATAATGATTTAAATACGATTTTATTTTAAATTTATGTGTTTTTTCCAGATAAAGCTGGTATTATTGTTTCACGTGACTGTCACTTCCAAGTTGTGGGCTCAAAATCGGATGCTTGTACAGTTTCCCATAGCCGCGAGGTGGAGAAGTGCCATGTTTGCACTGGTGATTTATGTAACGCCTCCTCAGCTGGACGTTTTATGGCCATTGGCTTGGCAGCTGTTTTAGCTTTAGTCTCTATGCACTACGTTTTATAAATTAAGTCTTACAATTTAAATGTTTATTAATGTTAAAAGAGAATTTGGTTTTGTGTAAATAAAAATTGTTAATAACATTGTATATCCTAATATATATTATAAATCTTTCTGTAAGTCTGTTTTTTTGTTTGTTTGTTTGTTTGTTTGTTGGTTTGTTTGTTAGCCAATCACGCCTGAACGCCTGGACCGATTTTCTTGAAATTTGGGATATAGATCGAGTCATTGCCGGTGCAGGTTATAGGCTATAAATCTTTTCAAAATTTTGACCAAAAGGGGGAAAAAAATGGGACAAAGGGAGAAAAAATGGGCAAAAATTAGTACTTTTATGCATAAAATCTGTATTTTATCTGTTTTATAGGTAATTTTTTACAATTTAGCTTGGTTAAGTCTCCCAAATAGCTATTGGAGGTGTTCCGTTTCAAAAGTTGAACCAAAAGGGGTCCAAAAAGGGGGAAAGGGGCCAAAAACGGGCAAATTGAGTGTATAGCCAATCACGCCTGAACGCTTGGACCGATTTTCTTGAAATTTGGGATATTGATCGAACTTTTGTCGGTGCAGGTTAAAGGTAATAAATCTTTTCAAAATTTTGACCCAAAGGGGGAAAAAATGGGTCAAAGGGGAGAAAAAATGGGCAAAAATTAGTACTTTATGCATAAATGCTGTATTTTATCTGTTTTAAAGGTATTTTTTTACGATTTAGCTTGGTTAAGTTTCCCAAATAGCTATTGGAGGTGTTCCGTTTCAAAAGTTGAACCAAAAGGGGTCCAAAAATGGGGAAAGGGGCGAAAAACGGGCAAATTGAGTGTATAGCCAATCACGCCTGAACGCCTGGACCGATTTTCTTGAAATTTGGGATATAGATCGAGCCATTGCCGGTGCAGGTTATAGGCTATAAATCTTTTCAAAATTTTGACCCAAAGGGGGAAAAAATGGGTCAAAGGGGAGAAAAAATGGGCAAAAATGAGTACTTTATGCATAAATGCTGTATTTTATCTGTTTTAAAGGTATTTTTTTACGATTTAACTTGGTTAGGTTTCCCAAATAGCTATTGGAGGTGTTCCGTTTCAAAAGTTGAACCAAAAGGGGTCCAAAAATGGGGAAAGGGGCGAAAAACGGGCAAATTGAGTGCATTTATATTTAGGACTTAGAGTATTCAAAAAACTGGGTTGTTTGTTAAACCGGTTTCCGAATAATTTGAAAAATTGCATTTTTTAAGAAACCGGTTTCAAAACCGCTTTCGAAACCGATAAACCGGTTTTTATTTATTGTTATTTTTAATGCAAAAATTACCCAATAATTTTTTTTAATTTTTTAAACTAATCCAAACTACATAACCCGCGCAACGCCGGGTACAATCTGCTAGTATTAATTATATTGTACGTACTACACAATGAGTAAACTTTGTAAAGAGTACCACAATAAGAGTGCACTTTTTAAATTCATCACATACGTATGTTTATTCCGATATTCGTTACAGGAGCATGTTGTTTTTGCGAGTTGGTGTTCGAAACGAAAAAGGTTTCACGTCGATACAACAAAGTGAATTTTACACAAACGTTACGTATCTTTCCGTCTAAAAATTTTTTGGATTTTCCATATTGATTGTAACGCCCGAATGCTGCTCTTTCTTTGTTGAGACTGTTTTCTTAACTACCACTTCTCTTTCAACGCTTTCCGTATGGCAGTTCGTCTAATGTAGAGGGGAGTACGCTATTCTACAGATTATTTTATTAAAATGCGTAGTGTTAGCCTAGCAAACATAGCCCCTGTGTTTGGCTTTAAACCTGCTATTTTTTTCCTTAAATTATGGATGTTAGCTCTTTGTCAAATTGGAGCTAGCTTTTCTTCCTACAGATTAAATATGATCTGTCCATTACGCCTCCCTCACATCATTATTGAAAAGCCTTAGATTTAAATGCAACAAAGCCGGAATTTTCAACATTTTGCTGAAATGAGAACGATAAAATTTACGGACTAGTCTGGAGATATTGTAACATTTAGCATCTTTGGGTGTTGCATTTGTCTAAATCCGAGGGATTTAAGTGGAGTGGCAAACCTGATTTTACAAACAATAAATTCCAGCGGCTATTGTGTTATCCTGAGAATCGGATGCCAGTTGAATTTGATGTCTTTTTAAATGGTCTCCACATGCAACTGAATTCGGTAAATAAAACAACTAACTGAGATTGCACTCTCAGGTTCTCATAAAATTAAATGGCCTATGTTGCAGATCGACTCTGGCTATATCAAGTGATCTTTACAGATACCTTAAAACTGCCACTGGTGCCGAAGTCTACTCCAGGAACGGTGTGAAGTTATATTACAGGCTCCCTGATGAGTATATATTGCGGTGTATTCAGACTAACCAGTTTTCAGTCACCAAAGCAGATCTGGGAACGGATTGTTCCGAGTGAGAGGGTAGTCATGTTGCATTATTGGACTGATTATATCAGCTATGTTCCGACTTATTGTGTTGCAAGAGGTAAAAATATTGCAGAGGACCTGCCAAGGGATGGCGCAGCGAATTGTATGGACCTGGTGAAACGATAAATTAGGCCTATCCTCTGATCGATTAGGTGGATAGTAAATACTTCATGATAGGGGAGACTACAGAATATCAATGTTATTATGGCACAGGCTTGTCAAATCTTAAACGGAATGGGTTTTGAAAAATTTATGGCTCTATTATTAACAGCAACTGAATTTCAGTTGCGTTGCCAGCTGTCAACTTAAAAACTACAGTTGCCGTAAAAAGCTTTTTTAATAAGAAAAATTTTTTAATTTGGTTGCCAGTTTCCGTCTGTAATACCATTTTTGGGAACTGTCAATGCAACTGAAGCTGTTGCCATCCATAATTGAGCCATTAATGTTTCAAATACTCCAAATACCAACAAACTCATTAAAAAAAGATGATTACGAAGGAGTAATTTTCTAAGTGTTACAAGGTCCAGCTTAAGAGACCTATGTACTCACTTTTCCTAAAGGGTTTGCGGTCATTTAAGGAAACCTGAAGCTTCTGTACCTTTATCGTGATGTGCAGAGGCGAAAGTTGCAGATTCTTAGCTGGGTTGTCCACAATGGCTTTGGGGAAATGGCCACGCTTAGGATTTTTGACGTAGAGTTTCATCTCTAGCATAATTTTTTCGGAAACATGACTCTATTTCTCATAATTCTCTAACACTTCAATTCTTTTCTTCTTTTCTCTCATTTCTCTTGCCCTAAACTGAATCTTTTCTGGTGTCCGTATAGAGAGCTGAAGACAAAATTAAAAGAGGCTGAAATTAAAATTTGGTTTAAAAAAATTATAAAATTTATTTAGTTTATATAAAAATGTGTAATTTTACATTGTATGATATATATGTTCATTGTCATAATACGCGTAAATTAAATGCATAGAAAATAATTTCTATGGGCAAATAGGTTACTTTAAATAAATATATAAAAAATGTATTGTACAACAATGGGGTAACTGAGATATGTATGTTTCAATCTCGAGATTCTAAAATTGTATATAATAAAAAATGTATGTAAAAGAAATACTTTATAATTTAAGTATACGGTATGGAATGTTTACTTATGGTCGAATATGGACGGCAAAGAATTAAGTTTCATTATTAAATATAAATCCTAAATTAAGAAATTTTAATATTCGAGAAAAGAACTAAAATTATGATTTTCTATTTTAATTTTTTTTTTCCTTTTTTAACACTGACATTCAGCAAAACTTTTCACTTCAGACGTTATTCATTGCCTTAAGAACCAAGCAACAGTTGTAAGGAGAAACGTTGTAACACCAATTGTTACTTGATTGCCTTTTAGGAGGCCAGCACTATTGCAGCCATCTTTGCTATTACAAGTGCAATATTCCATGAAAATGTTGTAACTGCCTGTGCGCATTAGACAAAAGCGTTCATCGCCTTCAATGCCAGGTTCTCCCATATACGCACAACTGCGGAAATAACGCCATTCGCCATGAGATTTTTGCCTGATTTTACGACACATGGTCGGGCGTAAACCAGGCAAGTGTGGCAAATCAGGTTCTTGACTACAGTCAGTAATGACCAGGGTACTGTTGTCGAAGGGATCACCACATTTAGGATCACTGTCGGAACGGCAATCCCAACATTTAATACATAATGCTAGCCATACACAGGAAACGAACAAACAAAAAATAAACAAAACCAAAACATAAACAAATAATGAGCAAAAGGGTTTCACTTATCAACGCACCTGTTTGTGCCAAACACAAGGCAATTAAGAGCGTAAAAACTAATCTTTCAATTGTTTTCATTTTTATTTACACTTTATTCCACGAAAACCAAAAATAATTAATAAAAACCAAATAAAACTTGAAATAAATTAAAAGGAAAACTGTTGGGCCAAAAATTAATGAGAAATAAAGTGACCCGCCCTAAAAAATGTTGACTATTGCTGATGTTTGTTGTTTTTTATGTTAAGTGTCATAACAAACTATGAAATGCAACATTATTACCCACATCAAGAGCGCTTTTACATTTTAACGCAGGTGGGAGGATGCCAGATGGCGCGTAATAGAAACGGTTAAATTTAAAGGCAATATATTATTAATTTTCTTTTGCTTTTTAAGGTTCAGGTCTTTTAATTAAAAAAATAAACAATAAATGCGTCAATTAGACTGATGGCTAATTTTGCCGAACTCTCTCTCTCTCTCTAAATATAAAATTACTTAGGAACTGAACCACAATTACTTTTTAACAAGAAAATGTACAGATTTTGGTAACCAACCAATAGTCTATATTACCGACAGTAATAATACCATGCTAAAACTTGCCATTATCAACGCAGTAACATTCTGGTGTATGCACGGCTTAAAGAAAATAAATTGGTTTTGTATTAAAGCCAAGTTTAGTTTGACAGCTGAAGTAATTAGTAAAAACAACAAGAGTACATACTTAAGGAATATAACAACAACATTTATAATAACAAGTGCCTTATTCATTTATTAAAATCTAATTTCACTTTGTTTACTGTTTCCATAAAATATTCGAATAAGAAAATGAACACGATAATAAAATATTTAACACTCTTCGTAGTTGTTGTAGTAATAACAAGTAAGTGGAATCGCAGATTGAGTGCATAAGAAATCCAAATAATTTTTGGGTGTGGTTTGGTTTTAATTACAAAATGTTTAAATAATTTTAGGGACAATGGCAATACGCTGCTATCAGTGTTCCTCGGATCAGGATCGTAAAGGTTTCGACAGTTGCGGCGCATATAAAAAATTTAATCGTACCGAACACATACCCATTGAATGCAATAGCGAGGAGTCCCATATGCCTGGTTCGTTTTGTATGAAAGTAGTGCAACAGGGCCCCAGAGGTTTTATATGTAAGTTGTTGCTGTTTAAATAGTATTATTGTTGAAATAAAAAACACTATTGTCTTCCAGGGGATGGTCGCTGGCGTCAGGTTATTAGACGTTGTGCTTCTGTTGCGGACACTGGTGTTACAGGCGTTTGTAATTGGGGTGTCTATGAAAATGGAGTGTATTGGGAGGAATGTTATTGCTCTAGTGATAGTTGTAATGGTGCCGGTTCCATAGAAACCAGCAAAATTATTTGGACTGCGGTTATGTTGTTCAGCGCCTTGGTGTTTTCAAGAATTTTACGAAACTGACTAAGGAATGTAAAGTAATTCAAAATATATATACATATATGTGTAGCTCTTATTAGTTGTAACACATTCCGTCCAATTTACATAAACTAGTAGTTTAGAATTTTATACACAATATTTTTTTTTATATTATAATAAAACAACGAGAGAAGAAAAACGAATCTCATTTGAAGTTATACACACATGCATACATATAAAAATAAATAATGTGTTCCATAGAAATGGGATATTTTTAACCAATTAAAGTGTTTTGAAATTGTAGCAGCGAGTGCACTGAGTACAAAGCGTTAATAAAATAAATTTTGGAAGGCTTCTATAATACATAATATGTACATATATGTATAAACAACCATTTGTGAACATTAGTTGTATTAAAAAGTAAAAAACTAAAAGGCTGCTTCTAGGCTTATTGTATTATCATATGATGGAAACGATACCAATCATTATCTAAGGCTGTAAAAGCTTGTGAACCCTTACTAAAAGAAAATAAATGCTGGGTTCTCTTTTGTGGCAAGCCATGTCCTCTTGTAAGCCATTTGTAGTACAGCTACTGGAGGGCTATTATTGAGAGGAGGTGAGATTTGGGTAGATTAGCTTTATGAGCTGGCTAGTTTTAGAACATTGAACGGTTTACAAAAGCTTCGAAATCGATTTCTTAATCAACTTTGGTCAATGTTTCGACCTTTTGTACTCAGAAATGTAAGTCAGTTACACCATCGCAAGTGACACCCCACCAAACTATGACTCAATTAAGTAATGACCTTACTTTGTTGGACGATTTCATATATATCCAATCATTTTTAATCCGAGCGGCCGAATTATTTTTAAAATATCGCATTTCGAATATGAAGAAAACAATTAACAAAGAAAATGTTAAATTTAATGAAAATATTGAATAATTTTTAATTCTTCGTTACAATTTTGATTGTTTTTTGCTAAGAAAAATTGGTTTAAAATACTGGCATAGATAAATTGAAACAAAAAAAATTGTAAGTTTGCCGAAATTTTGCCCCTTCCTCTTATTAAAGTTTGGCGCAAGCACCTCTCTTGGCCAATATACTCAAACCGCCATCCTGCCAACCAGCAGTGGGATCTTCAGCTATTGCTGCATAAATCAGATTTGTACCATCTTTAAGAACTTTTGTGGCCATATACGATTTGTTATCCTCTAGCCATGTGCGAGATTCTCCAGCGGGTTCAGAAGCTTCTGTGGTGCGGTACTAAAGAAAAAGAAAATTTTTTTTTATGTTTCCAAATTAGTTTTCATATCCCAAGACCTACCCAACATCGATACAACTGTTCAGGTTGATTGTCACTTGTCCATTTTATGACTTTAACGCAGTAACGACAGAATGCATTATTATGACGTTTCACCTCCAAATGTTTGCTGTCGTTTTGCCTTTGTGTTTTACGCAATAACTCCGAACAGATTTCAACGTCTTTGGGCCGTTTAAGTGTTTTCATATACGCCTGAGCAATACGTAAATAATTCTCAAATTGTTCTGCTAGAATTTCATGTTCGTTAAACGCACCAGCTGCTGGAGCTTCTTCAGGTGGGGGAGTTGGTTCAGGTGGGGGAGCTCCTCCTACAGCTCCTTCAGCCTCAGGTTCAGCTGCAGGTTCAGGAGCTGGTTCAGCAGCTCCTCCTTCCGGTTGTTCGTCACTCATAATTTTAATATTTTATTTAAAAATATTTTTTTTATTTAAAATTCAAAAAAGAAAAAAAATTTGAAATTTTTTTAAACAAACATTTGATGGATTGTCAAAAATAATATTTTACGAACTTAATCAAAATATATTTGTAGTTATGTAGGTATATAAGTATGTATGTATAAAGGTGTTATCGATAGATTTTATTTCGTTGAATTCGAAAGAAAATTTTAACACCAGAACACCTTGTGGAGTTTTCATAAGTTTGCAAGTGTTGGCGAATAAGCTACAATCTACAGGGGTTCCCAAAGCCAACATAATCAATGCCATCAATCTAATTCATATATTTATTTATACGTCAAAGAAGCTGTGGCGGAAATTTGTTATGTGCCACACATAATGGAGTCAATAGGTCTTTTATAGGAATAACAAATTTTAATGATATTGCCTTCAGACTTTGTTTTATTTTTAATTTAAAGATAGGAAGCTCTTAAAAAGACACTTTGTAAGCCTAACAGAACGAATCAGCTCCTCTCAGCACAATAAACCTTAGGAGACTCTGAATGTCGACTCCAGATAGAGACTTTAAATCCAAGAGAATTCCCCGTACAGGGTTTTCAATCTCATTCTACCAAGGACTGGGCAGTTTCAGCTCTTCTTCATCGCAATGTATCTCGCAATAGACCGGCTGGAATCCATTCTAGATCGTTAACAGCAACCTAACACTGTAATGCTTCGCAAGAAATCCAATTACTATTCTAACTCTATACTTATTTAGCCCGAGCAGACAGTCGGTACTACCATCGTCGGACAAAAGCTTCTGGACTCACAACATCCAGATCTATTCCCCAGCGCTTCCATGGAAGTAGGAGATTAGAGGATTATGAACAACCATCAAGTGACTTACAGAAAGCGATTTCAATTTAGCAAGAGTATTCACGCTATACAAACAGATCCAAACTGTTCCAAGTCCTCTTGTGTAGTCTTTACAATCACAAACCTATTGTGACCCTCACCAAACCTTCAGGGCAGTCTGAGTGTCAACGAAAATTTCTGGAGAATCCGCAATGAAGACGTAAGACACCAAGGATAAAAGACGCTGCAGTTATCATCGAATCAAAATTGAAACTACAGTTCAAGATCCTTATAGAATACATAAAAACTAGGGTCTCTTTCCATTTTCGACCCACCTATTAAGATGTGTATACTATTTCGCCTTGGGAGTTTCCTACCCACAGTTCCCTATACGGAATACGAATCTCTAATCCTTTTATTGTTACAATGTCAAGAATAATTTTGAAAGATTTCCGAGTATTTGTTGATTTTCGTATTTATTAGCTGCCCTGATTTGGATTAGCTTTAGGCCTGTAAATGTGTAGTGTTGCTTACACATACATACGCATATAATTGGTTATTACAACATTTCAGTCAGGATTACGATCTTGCTTCGCACACCACTGATGTTGTGTGTGTGTGTTAATTTTATAAATAAGTGGGCGAAACCTACAGTTTAATGTCGACTTCGAATGCCCAAAGTTATTACCAGAAATCTGCTGAGAGAAAGTCGCCGAAGATGTTTTTACAAATTTCGTTTTGTTGGAGATGTCTGACTTGGGGTTTGAACCGTGGCCTCACGTACTTACTAGACTATGAGGATTTGACTGATTGCCAAATAGTGTTCCTATATCTCATCCTGTATACTTTGCCCAAATTGAATTGAAGATATCTTTCGATTTAAGATAGGAGCTCCAGACACTCAATTTGTTATGTCATGAGGTTCGGCACCGTAAGTAACACATAGGTTAGGTTAGGTTAGGTTAGGTTAGAGGACGTGTACTCGTCGACTGAGACAAGTACAGTACCCGGAGGTCGAATTGACCCATTATACAACGTCCTTAAAAAGGAAGGATAATAGAAAGGATGGGAAAAAGGAGATGAAGTAGGAAAGGGAGAATGGGAAGCGGAGGAATTACACAGACCAGAGCAAAACAAAATGGGAGAACGCGACTACACTGATGAAGCCCTAGCACTTCTCAACCATCTCAAGCCACTAATGAATCTGTGGAGAGCCTTGATATCGGTTTTCGACACAGAATTCAAACCCTCAAAGAAGCCCCTGCCAAGGGTCCTCAACCTCCACTTGCTAAGGGCTGGGGAGTTACAGAGGAGGTGCTCGACAGTCTCCAACTCCTCCTTATCGCAACATACCCTGCAATAGTCCGGCTGGGATCTGTTCCAGATACCCGTCAGCAACCTAATCTCGCAGTGTCCCATGATAAAACCGATAACTAACCTTAAACTGGCCTTATCTAAGCCCAGCAGCCAACCTGTTCTCATAATGTCTACAGCAGGCCATAGACATCTAGGAACACAACAACCCGATTCGTTCCCTCAACTCTGCTCTTCCCCTCTGACCCATCCATTGATGAGGCCATAGAGGTGGCAGATTGGGGGGTCAGGACCAACAACTAAATCTCATTGCCCAGTATTCCGCTATGACCCGGAACCCAGCATAGACGAATATGGTCCGGTCGAAAGATCCTCAACGAATCCTTGCACTCGCGAACGAGCCCTGATTTGCACCAGACCGACGCAATGGCCTTTAGGGCAGCCTGACTGTCAACGTAACGCACACTGACTTGAATAAAAAGCCTCTTCTTCTTATTTTTTTTATCACATTTAATTCTAAATTATTTTATTTTTTATTATTTTTTTTTAATTCCAATTTTACATAAATTTGTTTAACATTTTTTTTTTTAATTTTATTTTAATTTGTTTTTGTTTTTTTTTTTATTTAGCAAACATGCATTTTTATATTGTAATTATTATAGGTTATGTTATTGTTTTATATTCAATTTAAATTAATGTAAATATATTTTATTGGCTAAAAATCATGTTAACATTTATTTTATTTATTTTAATTTATTTATTTTGTTTTCCCATTTTATAATTATTACAATTAATATTTTACTTTGCCTATATTATTTTACTTTTACTGTTTCCCTTATCTAAAAGAAAGTTAAAAAAAATAAAAAATTAAAAAAAAAAATAAAATATAAAAAAAATTAAAAAAAAATAAAAAAAAAAAATTTAAAAAAAAAAAATAAAAAAATTTAAAAAATAAATAAAAAATAAAGAAACAAATTTTTTCTTTTTCTAATAAAATTTTCATAATAAAATATTTCTGAAAAGCTTTGAACGAATTGCCATAATTATGCATTAATTTTTGTAATTATTATTAATTTTTAAAGTGTGCCATTTACTTAATGATATGAATTGTTTTTTCTTTTTTTTGGTGAATTAATTTCTTTTGATTTGATCTTAAATACTTTACTTAAAAATGTATGTATGTAGGTATGTATAATTTCAATAAACATTTAAAAAACCTGTCTGTTCATATAAAATTCCTACAGGTCCTTATAATTTCCCATTTGCTATGAAATGTACGTATTTATGAGAGTGTTTGTATGTATGCATGTATATGCACTTACTATATTATTAAGCTTAACGAAGTAAAAAAATTTTGCTCAAATAAGAATTTATTTTTTGTTTGTTGTTGTTGTTGTAGCAAATGATATCATAAAGTTGTATGTTTTCTGCATGTGTTAAGATTGAAATGATTATGTTTCGAATTTCGAAAATGTAGCATTTAACTTAAAAAACCAAAAATAATATTTCGAAATAACAAGTATTACAGGGGAATTCTCCTTTTTGTTTTTACGACCATTACTCAGCGGATGGCCTCTACTAATGATGCAGTGAGTTATATTGGAACGTGGGAAATAGCTTATTTAGAAAAGAAAGTAGAAGTGGTGTTTAAGCCTATTTACGTATACTATACATGATAGAAAACACTTTTGCAGGAAGAGAGTTACATATCGTCGTCGAAAATCCAAAAGTACGTATCATCAAAAAAATCAAAATCGAGTTTTTGATTGATTATGATTCGTAAGGTTATCTAACATATCTCTACCAATTTTTAGATTTTTGCAACCAAAAATAACGTTTTTATATCAATAATTCAAAATGACGTACCATATGAAGTATTTTTATTTTATAACGTTTTTTGCTTTTCCTGTAAAATTAGAAAAAGTGATGTTACGTAGTTTTGGATTTTCAACGACGATATATGGATAGTTTGACTAATGAAAACAATTCTGCATGGAATGCAGAGTCACTAAACAATTGCAAATTTCTGCGAGAAGGACGAGTGCTACGTAAGAATGTATGATTTGCGGGAACAAGTCCCCTTATTTCGCTAGAGTAAAATCTGTTATGCTTACAGTCGCACTGCTTTTAAAATACAGTGGGACCTCGATTTTCCGTGATAGTCGGGACCGGAAGCATTCTGTATAATCGATTTTCCCGGTTAATTGAGTACCAATTTTGGCTAGTTTTTTAATAGATATTTTTATTAATTAATAAATGAATATGTACATATTTATATAAAAACTAAATAATTCAAGGATTTTATATATATACATACATGTTTCAAAAATATCAAAAAAAAATTTTTTGTCTGAAAACAGTGAACAGTAGATAAGGATTTCATGTACTAAAGAAGGAATTCGCCTTTTTCGCTTTTTTGCTGATGAGAAAAATTTAAGTCGATCCAAAATAAAATTAAGTCGGTGCAAAAAATTTTCTTTTTCCATCCCGGATAATTAATGTTGCCGGATAATCGAATCACGGATAATCAAGGTCCTATTGTAATCACTTCCATTTGCACCTGCGTATTCTATTTTTGTGAGATTGCTGCGTGTGTGTTTATCTTGTTTAAGCATCATTGCGACAGTGCTCTAATGAATCAATAGAGTTGGATACCCCAGAGTCACTAATGAGCATCTTCACCCTCTCGTGTACGCGGTCGAGAATCTTCAAAAAAGATTTCTAGGCACCGAGGGTTCTATTTTATTCTCGGTCCTGGTCGCCAGAGTAAATCGTAAGGAGATCGGATGAAGTGAAGCATTTCTTGCACCGCCTTAAGAAACCGAGGAACTTTTTTGCCACTTGAAAAATGTACTGATTCCAGCCAACATCATTTTGAATTATTCTGTGCACACCATCAAGGGCTTCTGACTCTTTAATATTTACATCACCTATAGCTACAGGTTGGATGTGAATATGCCATTCACATTAATTTCCAAAAGGCTTGGTTTGCTATTAAAAGAATATTCTATTCTCTTACTCTGTTGTTTTGATGAACTTCACAATATTGTTCGTTTGTAGTAAGGATAACTACCTACCTAGTACTTTTTAATCACTGATTGCGAGTCCGAATCGGTAGAGTTGTTCTATCACAGATTTAAGAAGAAAATTATTTCCGGACCCAATATCCACTCGAATATAAACAAAAATTGTTTTTTTTTTGCACTTTTAGGTTAGGATATCTCGAAAACCTAGTGAGATAGAGCAATCCGGATTCGGATTCAGTGCACCAAAAAACCTTTAGAAAAGTATGGTGTGGTTTCTGTGTCAAAAATCGTGTGGCTCTACCTAATTCATGAAAGTTTAAAAAAATTTGCTGAATTTGTACTCGCTTTTGCTGGGCAGTGTATGAAAATTTTATTTTTTTCAGCATTCCTACGTAAAAGTAATAAAGGTAGAGACATTCAATAAAAATTAATTAGCTTGGTGGCAGCGTGGTCAAAGAGCATGTGTGTAAGCCGAGAAGCCCAGCTTCGAGTCCCGATGAAGAAAACAAAAAGCCTAGGTTTGAATCACACAGGAACAAGTCCAGGTTCAAATAACACAGGAGAAAAAAAAAAAGTACTTCATGGTTTTCGAATTTTAAATTAAGTGGTTTCACCCCCCTGCAATATGATGGATATAAAAAGCCTTCTCACCCCCTGGAAATGGAAAAGGGATAACATCGCCGGAAGGCCAGATAGAGGCGCTACCTAATGGGAAAAAAGGTAGGAATCAAGCACCACTACACCAAATACTGGGAAGGCTATTCTCCTAGGATCTCCTACAGCAGACCAATCATCTGCTTTGTTGGAACAACAGAAGATTAAAGAAACAGAAACAAGGCAGAAATGTTTTGTGGAAGGCATACGCTCCCAAGGGGGGTAATGGAAAAAATCCTTAAAAGGAAGTAATAAATTAATAGATAGAAATAAATTTTTATACTCGTGTAAACAATTTCGAAACACTGCTCGTGTTTTCGAATCCCATGTAATATTTGTTATATGTTATATTATATATACAAAAGTATATATGTATGTATTTATACTAAATAATTAATTCATAAACTTAATTCATAAAATACATTAACTTACAAAACAAAATCACACAAAATGGACAAATAGGACAAAATGGAGATGGAGAATGTTAATATCTTCATGGGAGCAATATTTTCATTCAAACGCAACTCAATTTAAAAATTTCTTTATAGTCACTGGAAATGCCACCTAAATTTTAAATTAACTTATAATTTAAAAACAATAATGAACTTACAAATATCCTTACATAACCTATAAATCTTAAATTATATACATAAGGACATAACCTACAAAAAAAAAAAAAATTAAAATTAAATGAATTTTATTTCAAAACACTTAAGTTTGTAAAACACATCAAAACCAACACACTGAATGATATTTATTATTGACTCTTTTGGGTATAAAAGTTCTTCCAATTTTACTTTAGACCACAATGGGTGTTCGTACATCTAAAGTCTTGCTATCGGTTAAATTAGATGATAACGAACACGATGTATTATTGTTATTCACTTGACTTTCAATGTCCAAATCTTCGTCCTCAGTGGTGGTAGTATTTTGGAAATTATTATTATCGTTTAATATTCGGGCCACTGAGGGTACGCGATGGATTTCAACAATTTCGGTAAGAGTTACACCTTCCTCCTCCGAATCGGATGGATGATATTGGGCCGGAGCCTTAAGATGTGTGGGATATTTGAAATAAGCCTGTAATGGCGGTGATGGTGAACGTATAGCATACATAGATGAGGAGGAAGTGGGCGAGGTTAATATGACCTCTTCGCATGCGGCCTGCTCAATATTATCACTACTAGCGCCCGATAACATGGTGGTGGTGGTGGTGGTTTTGGTGTTTGTTGAGTCTGAACTGTCTGTCATCTCATTCATTTCAGCCGTCATTTGTTCAATACGTATATGGGCCACATCTTCGCTGCTATCATCTTCAGAATTTAAAGCATAATAGAGATTCGTGCCAATCTCATTGCCGAATACATTGCGAAATTGTTGAAATAATTTTTCTGCCTCTGCATCGTTTTCATTATCATTATCCGGAACGCCAGGTTGTTTCGGTGGCCGAGCCGTTGTAGTCCAAATAAATGTATCATTTGAGCAATCTTTTTCACTCCGTTGGCCTCGTCAAACCTTTTCGGTTGATTTGGTTTTTGATTTTGTCGGTGTTAAATTGGTGGGGAATCTGGAAGAACGTAAAACCAAAAAAAAAAATAACATTTCTGTTTAATACTCATTTTGACGCCTTTAAAACTAACCCTTTATTAATGGAACTTGTATGAGAGTCATCGTGTCCCGTTTTGGAAGTTTGAGTTTGCGTTGAAGACATGTTACTTTTACTAAACGGCGCCTGAAACGAGGTTGAGGTTATGGTAAAATAACCACCCGGTTTCGGTTTCAAATGTCGATTATTTATCTGCATGTGAACAGTCTTCATGAATTCAATTTGATGGGCTAACTTTTGTATTTGCTCCTATAAACATTAAATTGGAAAACAAATTTTAAATTTAAGCCCCAGGAACTTAAGAATCTCTTTGTACCTTTAATTCTTCATTCTCTTGATATAAATCCGGTGATTCATCGGGTACTAAACCAACACCATTAAGTGAAAATGATGCTGTTATACTGCGTACTTTCGCCTTTTGATCCCATTTATCTCCTTGACCCTTAAAGATGCGCGAGATTTTCGGTCCAAATACCAAAGCTATGGTAGTTGTGGTTGACAATTGGGTTCGAAGAAAGCCTAAAGCGTATTTGATGTCGGGACCAGCTTGTGGGTAAATTAGAATGCTGAAAAAAAACGAATTGTTAACCAAATTAATTTTTTTAAGGCCTTTGGAAAAAGTCCTCAACCCTTCACTTTAGAGGTTATGACAGTCATGGAGAAGGTTCTCAAATCTTGTCGCTACTGTTATGAAGTCGTAGGTAGTCTAGTAGGTAGGTAGGTACAAGCAATTAACCTGAGTTTGAATAGTAAATATGGTTCCAAGCATGTATTCTGATGATTCATTCTGATCAAAATCTATATAACGAGTTCCACACATAATGGAATCAATAGGTCTTTCAAACGAATAAAAAATTTAGACGATATTTCACGTAGACTTTGTTTTATTTAAAATTAAAGATAGGAAGCGCTTAAAAAGACTCTATATAAAACTAACAGAAGGAATCGGAATGTGCTCCCCTCAGCTAACACAACAAACCTTAGGAGAAACTGAAATCGGCTCCAGATAGAGACTTTAAATGCAGGAAGAATTCCCCGTTCAGGTTATTCAATCTCATGTTACCAGCTGGGCAGTTACAGAGCAGGAGTGATCGCCTAAACTCATCGCAATATATCTTGCAATAGTCCGGCTGGAATCCATTCAAGATCGTTAAAAGCAACCTAACCCCGTAATGCCTCGTAAGAAATCCAATCACTATTTTAACTCCTCATTTATGTAGCCCCAGCTAGACAGTCGGTTCTACCATTATCGACAAAAGGCCAAAAGCTTCTGGACTCACAACATCCAGAACTATTCCCCAAGGCCTGACCAATCGCCCGATATGTCCATAGAAGTAGTAGATTAGAGGATTATGACCAACCACCAAGTCACTTACAGAAAGGAATTCAATTTAGCAAGAACAGTCGCCCTATATAGTTGGCGTAGTCTAGTAGGTAGTGTGTCGGCTTATTAAACGTAAGGCCACAGTTCAAACCCCAGATCAGACATCAAAACGAAATTATGAAAAAATATTTCTCCGGCGACTGCCTCTCAGCAGATTTCTGGCAAAAACTTTGAGAGTAAATAAAATTGCCACGAAGAGCTTCTCAAAAATCTGTCCATGAACCAGTTGTGATTCTCACTAGACCTTTATGACAGTCTGAGTGCCAAGGAAGATTTTGTGTTTTCCGTCTACATAACGAGTTTAATACGATCCCTATTCTGAATATTATAGCGCCCTGCCAAATGACCGTCTACTAACTATTTACTAACTATTATTTCTATTTGTTTATTAAGCGGAGATCTCTGAAGTGTTTTACTTTTCGAGTGCATTATATTTTATTGTAGATAACAGGCTCAACAATATGTCATAATCCTAATTAGAGATTTCCTTTATTTCTCTTCTCAAAAACCCTCACCATTAAATACCTTTTGTGCGTGCTCTCCCTCCTCCTAAGCAATAATTTACTGCATTTGACTTCATTGAAAAGCCTTTCTTATCCTGTTTGTTATTGTCATTACCACTCCCCCCCCCCCCCCCCTAACCATTACTTGAAATCATTTTGACGTATTTTTTGCGTCGAACAGAAAAAAGTACAATTGAAAAGCAGGAATGAAATAAAAAAGTTAAAGTTGATGGAGATCTGCCTACAATTAAACACTGCGCGCCCTAGTATGAATACAAAAATGAATAGAGTTTAAAGGGGTACTTACTGTAGTGCCACCATTGTTATATTAACCAGAGCAATATTATAAATGGCATATGAAATGAGACGCGCCTCATTGTATAAGGACTCTGCATTGCGGACATTGTAACAGACACGTATGCCCCAAGCCAAAAATAAAACTTCACCGATTGCTAGACTATGATCCCACCAGTTGTATGAGCATTGTTTAAATTTTAGACCAGCTTCATCGTTTATCTGGAACATAAAACGAACGAACAATAACAAAAACAATAACAATTAAAGTTAATTTAACTCACAAATACTGCATAGGGTGTATCGGATATTGTCCACGTGCCCAAATATATTAACATCACCAACAATATGGGCACCATCCATTGCAATAACTGTTGATCGGTTAGTTTAACTTTGTGAGCAGATTTAACGCGATACGTTAGGGAGACTCTAAAGGAAATAAAAAAAATTTTTTAATTTTTTTCGAATGTTTAAAGGAAAAACAGTGTTTTACCTCCAAGTTTTCATTAACAATGATGTGTAGGTTATACAAAAGCCCATGTGACGTGTCCATTTCGTTATAATGCACCAGGTTGTATCCAAATAGGGAAATATAGCGACCATCTGTAATTAAAATAGGAATCCAAAAACAAAAACAATTAAACGGTTGAACTATCATGGAACCTATGTTAGGATTGTGCTGAATTATTCCTCAAAAATTTATCGGAAAGTTTGTTACAAGTTACTTACGCTTTCCTTCTAAGCATCACTTCATTCTTAACAGAAGTTGGGTAATAAAGAATCACATGGAAACGTTCGTGTTCTTTTAAATAAAATTTGAAATGTTTTTGGGTTTATGACTCCATGGTCATACCCAATTCTCAAGTGTGGCTGCATAGGCGGTGGATGGCCTTGAAGTCGCCAAGCCAGTGGGAGAGGCAAAGTTGCGTCCCTTTAGTCATATCATGTGCCTCTTGCAGCAATTCTCAAACATCGATTGATATTACTGCGGAGTTACTTTCCATAGACGTTATAGTGACAGAGCGGGCAATACTGAAACTCTTTGAGATTACCCGAACAAAGTCTAGCTAGAATAAGCGTGTGTGGTCATGCTAGGATTTTGATATTTCTGCGCCCAGGTATATCATATTATATAGTCAAGGCATGTGAATGCGTCAAGCGGCCGATGGTATTTTCGGATAAAGAGTAACGGCTAGAGGTATATAGTTTGCTGGGTATTCATCCAAACTTTACAGATGGCTTGTGAATGAAAGCTGATACTGCAACAATAGAAGTTTATTTTGTGGAGAGTTCGAAGCTATCCAATTGGCTTCCAAATTGATTTATTCGTGGTCACCTATGTAGCGCAGCTGATCTAGGAAGTAGGTTATTTATATGGACAGGCAAGCTACTTTGAAAACACTTAATGGACATTATGTCAGTTCGAGGCTAATTTCAGTTAACAGGACATCCCTCACGTGGCTTTTAGAGAGGCATGTGATAAAACTGTGCTCTGGGCACTACGAGTTTGTGGCAGTGAGATTGCAGATGTACTGTAATGAAAGAGCTCGTCAAATTACATACGTTTATCTGATGGAGAGATCTGTTAGACCTTTCGGGTATCCCGTCCCGCGCTGATCGATTCGGAATTATACGGAGAGTGGATATTTTATTGTGGAATAGAGGAGATAACAGAGTGTTCAGGCTACTGTGCTAATACGGAATGGCTATTGAACTTGGGTAGGGAAAATTTTAGGACTTTGATTGGTTTTTTGATTGTACTTTGTGCTATGAAGAGGAGAAACAGTTTGAAAGATATAAGTGTATCGTATATCGTTGACTATGATGTCCTGGACAATATAGTTATCAATGAAATATGGATTGCTAGCCAAAAATCTACACTAAACAGTGACTTTATTGGGATGCATTGGATGCCATGAAAAGTTTCTCAAAATTCTGTCGTTCGGAGTCGACTTTAAACTGTAGGTTCGGTCACTCATGTATAAAATTAATACACACAGCATAAGTGGTGTGAGAAGCTAGGTTGTAATGACCAATTAGGAATGTATGTATGCATTGCGCGCATTTCATTCGTCCCAGCAAATTGATTAAGAAATTTATTGGATAGACACTAATGCTCTCACTTCGCCTCACCTTGACTTCCTACATATATGAGTAAATAGGTTTCTACCTCGGATACTTTGCAAGTTCCTCTTGTGATGCCGATCCATGATTTTCTTAAAATATGACATATTCATCTTCTTTAACGTTTCTTTGTTTACGTGATAATGGAATGAAATCCTGCTGTTAGAAATCATAATTGGCCGGAACATTTGCAAGACAATCGTCCACGAATACCTGGTCCTTTAGTATATTTCGAGAAACAGCATTTCATACTTCACAACCAGACCTTAAGCCTATGGCCAACTACGTCCGATGTCGAACACCCAACACATTTCGCGCAACTCTGAGTTTTATAAGCTTTGTGAAGTCGACACAGTCTAGTATAGTAGTGTGTTAGCTTATTAGACATGAGGCCTTGGATCAAACGCCAACCCAGACTCGCAAGCAAAACGAAATATGAAAAGAATATTACTTTTGGCAACTTCCTCTTATTATTCTTCTGGCAGAAATTCTGAGAGTAAAATAAAGATTCAAAAATCTGTTGTCCGGAGTTGACTTTAAACTGCAGGTCCCTGCACTCTTTAAATTAAATTTTTAAAAGAAAAATTTTGTATTTTCACAAAATGTTTTCAGGGTTTTTAGATCCCCTCTCCTTGTTTATATTTCTTTTTGTTGTAATTCTAACAAGATGTAAAGTCATTTTAGGGATAAAAGAAAACGGTATAGTTATCACCCCTGTCCAATATATGCGTTTATACACAAATCCCATTTGTTCATAAAAAGCTTGAATGGAATTAAACCAATTATTGTTGGCATATAAAATATCAAAAAAAATTTTTTTTAAATACAACATGGCTATGAGGGTATTTAGCATAGAAAAGAAAGTTGTTTTCATTTAAATGCTTTAAATATTGTATAGGAGATAAGCTATGTTCCTGTTAGGGCATATAATAAAGAGAAATCTACATTCAGAAGGTGATGTTGAAGGAATCTGAGGTTTAAGTATCTGGCACTAGTTATTAAGTAATCTAGTCACAAAAGTCGCGCAGTAGGGCACCTATTTAGACAGTGTTTCGTGAGGACAGCGTCCACATAGTAAATGTCAATTCGGAAGAGACGAATGGACTGTTTTCCTCTCTGTTAACTTCGTTAAGTTCAGATTCGTGTAATTCAACCAAGCGGTCTACAATTGAGTGCAGTTATCATATCGTTAGGAAAGTTACAACTCAAGATTTATATGGGAACGGTTGAAGGTATCTTCTCTGAAAAGCTGAGATTTTTGTAAAGTTCCTTAACGATAAGATTATATAGGTTTGTTCTTGTTGTTGTTATGTACATAAGTACGTACATAATTGGTCAATACAAACTTACAGTCACAATACAACCTAGCTTCTTATAGCACTTATGTTTTTGTGTGTTAATTTTATACATGAGTGGCGGGACCTGTAGTTGAAAGTAGTTGACTCCGAACGTCAGACTTATGAGAACCTTTCCATGACAATATTATTTACTCTCAGAGTTTTTGCCGGAAATCTGATGAGAGGAAGTCACCATTTTTTTATATTTTGTTTTGTTGGTGGTATGTTCTGGTATTTGAACCGTGGCCTCTATCTAATAAGCCAACACATTACCTACTACACTAGATTTTAAAGTACTCCGTCCTTAAGTCCTACTCTACCACCCTCAATCTCTGTAGCATTGCTCTATAATTACGGTGACCATCCGTCCACTATTATAGTGGACAGTCTGCTATTTTAACCTCCTGTCCACTATTTTTTTTGCGTCCACTATTTGTCCACTATTTTACCATACGTAACTTATAAAAAGTATTTATTTTCCAAAATGTCCGCTTTTGTCCACTTTTTTCACTAATTCGGTAAAAACGATAGAGTACTTTCTTAAACAAGCAAAATGCCCAACAATATTGTTTAATTCTTTTAATGATCCTTTTGCTATGTCTTGGTTATTACTTATACACAGTCAAGCTAGTGTCTCCCATAGATTCATACTGCGTTTAGAAAATCTACGTATTTTAATGCCTGAAGCGGATATAATATTAAAAGAATTTAAATCAAAGTTAATAGAACGTCACAATGAATTATTTTTACGATTTAACGTATTAGTTACCTGAACCAATGGGATGAATATTTTAAAGAAATTCAGTGACTTGCTTGGATATTGTTAGATGCAATTCCATCTTGGTCTTCAGTTCAAACGCCGTTAATAAAGGTAACAGCAATTAGAAATGATATAAATATAAATATTAACGAAATTTGTAAAAAATAATGCAAATGCTGAACAAATAGAAATATGGAAACAATCGGCATTAAATCCTGATAAAATGTGGGTTGAAATTTTCAAATTTTTCGAAACGAAAAATATTCTTTATAAAAACATCCTGAAATTAGTAGATTTTTCATTTATTTTGCCAGCGTCTAACGCACCAACAGAAAGAGTTTTTTCTATATGTAACAATATTTGGTCTTCCGAAAAATTCCAATTGGGACTACAAACTTTAGAATCTCTCATCCATAAACTGCAATTTTGAAATGGGCTGTTCGGAATATGAAAAATGTTTATCTAACAGGCTCAATACTTTAAAAAATACATTCTGTAGAGAAATACCAGAATTAAATTTATACACATAAGTATATCCAAATGTATGTATATGTATAAATTTAAGTTTGTGTATATTATTTGTACCTATTTATGTCTGTATTTTAAGTCTTTATATAAAATATTAATTATAATAAATTAAATTGTTGGTTTTTCAATTTTATATATTTGTCCGCTTTTTTCTCTTGGAAATAATGGCCACCGTATCTATAATGTCTCTTCCACCTTGTTGCCATGATGAACCTTTAATTATCTTATTTAACTAGTTAAGTAGGTGTCCTTAACATGCTCTACCCGGGTCATTTTTTCGATGTCTTTAGGTATCGCGTGTACGATATGATAAGTTGTTCATACAGCGTATATTACCACTTTGCCTCTTTTCAGTATGATTCGAAATCAAACTATAAACAGTTGTGAACCTCCAGGGGTCTGAGATTGCCAGTGGTCCACGACAACAGATAAGCGCAGTGCCGCTTCTATAAAAATGTATTGTTGTCTTAGGTTTAGCGGTAAGGAATGTTGTGAGACCTAATTTTCCACAGGAGCAGGCGTTTATGATTAGTCTATGGCCACTTGGACACTTGGAGGTGGAGATAAGGTATACTAACCTCTTCTTAGTCATCGTACCTAAATGATCATCTATCCAGTCTATATTTATTTCCTACAGATTTGAAAAATTTCTAGGCTTTCAAACATTTGCTTTAATTCCATACACTTTTTACCCCTACCCAATATTTACGAATATTTACATGAAAATAACTTTTTTTCAAAATGTTTCTTGTATTTTTTTTTTTTTTTTTGTAAATTTACAATGTAGACACCAGGTAAAAACGATATTCAAATGTGTGAAAGTGAAATTTTGTACCATAAAGTGTGCTTTTATGTTTACAAAAGCAACACACACACATATACACACGTAACAAATAGTATATATGTACTCTTATTTCACGCTCACACACACAACCATGTGTACTCCATTACAGAAGGATTTGAATAAATTTGTTTAAGAAAACATAGAACAACTACAACAACATAACGAACTTATCATAACAGGACAATAAAATGTAAAAAAATTTAAAAGGAAAAAAGGAAAAGAAAGTTTTGTTTTCATACACAATATTTTATTTGAAGGATTGTAGAAAAACAAATTTTGAAAAGATGCTCAATTAAGTTGATTTTAAAAATTCATAACATTCATGCATATTTTCATTAAATGTTGTTGTAGTAGGTATTGTGATATTTGTGATAAAATTTTGTTAAACACGTTAAATTCTTAGTTCAACACTCATTCTCAGCTGTTTTATATCATTAACATATGAATTTTGGTGGCAGTTACAACAACAACAAGAAGTCACCGTAGTCTAGTAGGTAGTGTGTCGGCTTATTAGACTTAAAGCCACAGTTCAAACCCCAGGTCAGGCATAAAAACGAAAATATGAATGTATGTATTTCTTCGGCGACTTGCTCTCAGCAGTTTTCTTGCAAAAACTCTGAGAGTAAATAAAATTGCCATGAAATGTTTCTAAAAAATCTGGCGTTCGGAGTCGACTTTAAACTGTAGGTCCCCCCACTCATGTATAAAATTAACGCACATAACATAAGTGGTGTGAGAAACTAGGTCGTAATCCCGACTAAAGGGTTGTAATGACCAATTATGTATGTATGTATGTACATCAACAACAAGGGCACATACTGTAGTTTAACTGGCAGTCTCGTTGATCTAGAATATGAGGGCGACATACGTTTTGCTATTGTACAGTTTTGACGATTTGCAGTCACAACGGAGCAATTTGGATTCTGAAGGGGTACGATATTGTCTTATGATCAACACAAAGCTAAAGCCATGAGATTTAACACGAGAAATACCAACAACTCCAGACTGCAAGTGCTCTAAGTTGAATATGAATATACGATAATTTTTCTATATGGGAAGCATTATTGCAATGCACGGCGGCTCTAGAGATGGCAGTGAACATCGCATTAACAGTTCCTGACAAGTCTATGGCCAACTACGTCCGATGTCGAACACCCAACGTTGCGCGAAAGCAACGCTGAATATTTTTATAAGCTTTGTGAAATCGACGTAGTCTAGTAGAATAGTGTGTTAGCTTGTTAGACGTGGGCCTTGGATCAAATCCCAACCTAGACATCGCAAACAAAACGAAATATGAAAAAATATTTCTTTTGGTAACTTCCTCTTAGCATTCTTCTGGCCAGGAACTCTGAGAGTAAAATAAAGTTTCTTACAAATCTGTTGTCCAGAGTTGACTTTAAACTACAGGTCTCGCCTCTGATGGATAAAATTAACACGCACAACATGGGTGGTGTGAAAAGTTAGGCCGTAATCCTTATTAAAGTGTTGTCCGGCCACACATGCATAATATTAACGAACACAACATGGGTGGTGTAAAAAGCTAGGCCGTAATCCTGACTAAAGGGTTGAAGTGAGCAATTAAGGTTGTAATCCTGAGGGTCGTAATCGTAAGTTTTGTATTGAGCAATTAAGTAAGTAAGAGAGAAAGTGTTCAGTTGCCTTGTACGGATGTCTGTCGTGAAACATAGTTCTTAATGACCTCAGAACAATCCAGATCTCTGCCAGCCGATGCCGGAGATACATTCGAAAGATTTTCTGACTAAACATTGTCCGCAATGCTTATCTTTGGGTAGAAATTGTAAAGATCGCAATTGAAACCAAAATTCGAATGACAAAAGAGGAAATGAGTTGGGCATGTTTTGCACAAATCACTGTCCGATAAAACTAGAAGCCGTTGGAGAGACTCCATACTTGAGAGTCAATCGGTGGTAAATGGATTCCTTTACAATAAAGTGATAGAGTCTGTGTGTCGAAAGCAGTTCCAGTAGAAATTGGATATCAACGTCATTGAATATCCCTAGGAAATGTGTAAAGAGCTGAAAGGATTTTAAGATGACAAATAAGACATTTTTTTTAAAATATGTTGTGTGCTCTTTTGAAGACCACCCTGGTATTTATATTTTATTGTAATTCACATAAAATATTCGTTCAAAATTTAGCGCTACACAGGAGTAACTCATGATCAAATATTTGTGTAGAGCACCTAGCATTCGTAGTAAATTATATTTTGTAATAGTATTTAATGCCTTAAGTTTGTAAACAAGTTAGAGCGTGTAAATGTAAAGGTGTTTTCAAATTATGTGTAAGATATCATAAAACAACCGTTAAGAGACACACACACACAAGTACCCTCTTTTAAACATACAAATATAATGAGTGTGAGCATGAGTACTTGTATGGGGTAAAAGACTAAGTAAAGGATGTTGTTGTCGTTATTATTATTATCGTATAATAAAGAATACATTATACAAATACATGCATTCATACAAATACTCATTCCACTTATAGACACACACACATTGCTACACATTTTTAATTTGACACACGCTGATGTGTCGTTGGTTTCTTTTTTGTCTATTTTTTCCTAATTATGTTCAGCTTGTAAAATGTTAGTAACAGTTCGTGATTTCTTTTTTTTTTCTGGTGGGATTTTTTTCAAATCAACAACAAATTTTTAATGGATTTTACTTGTTGACTACAAAATTAATTTTTAAATAAAATTTCAACAACAACAAAAGCGTTAGCAGTAGATAAGTAATGAAAAAGCAAATAAAAGGATTTAAATTGACTGTTTTATTGGTATCATGGCGTGTATAGTAATGGCTGTTTGCCAATATTTTTCGTTTGTTGAATGACATTTCATTAATTAACACAGTGTTAAGAGACTCTATTCTGCTCTGGTGTAGTTGATAAGCCTGGTATAATGACATTATGTTGAGCAGTATAAAAAATAGTTTAATTTGTAATCTTTGTAATTGAAACGTCGACTTCGATAAGCAACAGAATTTGGAAGCCAATATTTATTTTGTCATTATTCTGGTCTTTGCATTTATTTTGTATAGCAAAGTTAGGGTTAGTTAGGTTAGGTGGCAGACCCATTGGGATACTAAAATTAATAACCAATCTGACGATAAAACATTCTTCCTAGAAAACCAGGGGTCTCCAAAGTAAAACTTGCTACTGCAGCATTCCTAATATTAGAGAGTTCATACAGGGATGGTAGAAAATAAGAAGCTAAGCGGAACAGATACATGAAATACTCCTCAGGCATATTGCTCTTACAGAAGTCATTTAACGATTTGATTTGAGGCTATCGGTTTGTATAGCTTTGTTTATCGGGCTTGTTTTCCTGCTTAGGGTAGTCGTGCTTTTAATGTGCAGCCCTTGCTTTGACCAACTTCTCTCCTTCCCTGGTTTGGCTGCGTTCACTTGTAGCGTCACAACTGGTCGCTATGCGTGCTCAAGTGAGCTTTTGGTATCAAATCTACCACTCCAACCTACCTACATACCTAAATATTTCTGATCTGATCGAAAGAGAATGCTAAACTGCTTGCGTGTTTATAAAAGAATTTAAAAAAAAAGAGAAATACTCACCTCCAAATACATGATAGAACAACCAATTAGGGTGATCAATAAAAATATGGGACTGGCTACTTTGAAAACTTTAACACGGCGATGATGGAATAAATAGCCAGCCAATATGCAACACCCAATGGCACAGCCAACCGATATAGTAAGAAGCGATATTCTGTATATTAAGATAATATTAAAAAAATTAAAATTAACCCAAAAAAAAAAAAATATTTTCATATTTAATTTTTATTACTTACCTAAATGGCCAGTTATAGTCGGCTAAACATGGTTCCGGTCCCGTGCAACTATCACAACCAGGTGCACATTGTAGACATACAAAAACTTCCGAATAATAATTGTTAATGTTATCCTGATGCTCTTTCCAGGCTATTTCCATAATGGTGCCATTAAAACCATCCGGATGACGTATTGAATAGAAGCCACGCTTGCATAAACACTGATAAGCACCACGTGACCAAGTATTGGGCGTGGCTAGAATTTTATTGGTTTTTATTGTCGGTGTCTCCCATGTGGGCAGGCGGTAATCGCACTAAAAAGAAAATGGGTTTTAGGGTTCGATTGACAATACTTGTGATGTTGCAGTGAAATTGCTAATAAAACTCATAGTTTATAGAAATGATTTGATTTTATGAAAAAATTCTTCCTACGATAGGCTTCAAAAGATCCTTAGAATATTAAATTGATTGTAAAATGGCGTCTGTGAATAGAGCTCTTAGCTAAAATATATTCTATTCTTTTGCAACAGGCGGCTCGGCTTGACTTTCCTACGAGTTTCTTATTTTGGGGAGTTTCCCACTTGAAAATTTATTCTTCAAGTAGAGTTTACCTTCCCATGATATTCATTGATGTATTGAAGGCCTTTGTATGTATTATTTAGATTAGGACTAGAGCTATTTAACCCTTTTTTAATTGAAATTTGTTTGCCTCCTTTTGTATTTGATGCTATGATGCATGTATTTACAGTCAAGCACTTTAATCAATACATTACACCAAAACCGATAGTCTGCATTTCAATGTTTATGAGTAAATCGCAAAGATATACATAAGCGGGGAATAATTTTCCCAAAAGTTGTATCAGTTTTAAGTCAAGTAAGGCGTTAAATCTTGAAATTTTATAAATGTTACCGTAAAAGGCCAAAAGTCTTAAAGGTATATTGATTAAGTCTCATATGTAGTCTCAGTATTCCAGCTCGTAGTGTATTGGCTTACTAGGCGAAGACTCTCAGTTTAAATCTCAGCTTGGACAAAAATATGAAAAAAAATGATTTCCTTCGATGACCATTTCTTAGCAGTCTTCTGGCGAAAACTCTGTAAATACATAATTATGATGTTATGTGTAATAGCATCTCAAATTTTTCATTCGGAATCGATGTTGAACCGTAGATTCTTCCACTTAAGGATGAAGATAATACACATACAGTGAGAAGACTAAAGGGTTGTAATAGCCTCAATTGCAGTCAGAAACTTTAAAGCTTTTAAACGCAAATATGCGGGACCATTTAGAATTTGAAAGCTTTAAAACGCATATATTCGGTATCGTTTCACCTTCTTATATGGGCTATACACATACATACACACATAATTGGTGATTAAAATCCTTCAATAAGGATTGCGACCTAGCTTCACATATCACTTATGTTGTGTGCGCGTTAGTTTTACAAATAAGTGATGGGATCTACAGTTTAAAGTCAACTCCGAACAACAGATTTAGTTGAGAAACTTTTTCATAACAAATTTACTTCAGAGTTTTTTCCAGAAGTATGGTAAGGGGAAGTCGCCGAAGAAATATTTTTTCGTATTTCGTTTTATTGGAGATGTCCGACCAGTGTTTGAACTGTGGCTTCACGTCTAAGCCAATACACTACCTACTAGATTACTACAACTGTACACTGTCTAAAAATAATAAAAACTTTCTATACATGTTCTTACGTAATGTTTTTACCAAAAATACATTGATTAACACCATTGTTATTATAACTTTTCTTTGATTAGTAGCATACGTCAGTAAACAAAAACATTGGAAAACTCATTTCGTATTCAACTAGTGACCTCAATCATAACTTTGTCCTTTCCTTATGGAAGTGGTATTGGTTATCCATTACCTTCATAGCATAGCCTTCACAGCCCTCACACTATAACTATAATACTGGCATTATGAATAGAAAAATATTGTTTTTCTCTCTTACAATCAGAATGAAAATGTAATGTAAACAAGTACAGCAGAACTACAGGACAACTACAGCTACTACTTACCACCATTGTATTGCGATGACATTTGTGCGATTTATGAAACGCCTGTATATCATTAATGTATTCAGTTGTCTGTGTATCGACCAAATGTAAGCGACGCGTTTGTATTTGTTGATAATTGAATCGATACGCTACCGGTGCTTCGCATTGATTGACACGCAAACCAGTAACATCGATATCAATGCTTATAAAGCCGCGCAGCCCATGACGACCACTCGGTGGTATTGCAATACTGTACGATAGTATCCATTTGCTAAGTGTACATGAAAAATATGGGAATGTCCACCAGCCTTTATAGTAAATATTCGGTGGGCTGGGTGCGAATTTCGGTGAACGCAGTGTGGGCGATGAGCTTTCGTCAGCAAACCTGTAAAGAAACGTTAAAAACGAAAAAAAAAAATACTTTCAAATAAAGGAAATTATGAAAATGTTTAATTCAGTTACAATCGAAATGTTTTTTAATCGCATGGTAAAAGAGCTGTTGATTTTTGTAAAAATAAATACAAAACAAATAAAAGTCAATGGTGTGTATGATTAATATTTATTCACCCGCAATAAATTCAATATTAATTATACGCACCGATGTAATTCACTATCTGTGGCAGGAGTGTGAATGTGCATTAATATTCAACAACTTAATAAACTACACAAGTTTACACGAATGCTGTTAATTTGATAAAGTTTTTAAAACAAAAAAAAATTCGTTACGGAGTTATTATGATAACAGATAATGTCTATGCAAACATAGATTAATTAAGATTAATTTCTCAACTACTACTACGTCTAATAAAACATCACCTAGATTGCAATCTATACAATTTTCATAGCAATTTTATTATTTACTCTCAGAGATTTCGCTAGAATACTGCTGAGAGGTAGTCGACAAAGAAATATTTTCTATATTTCGTTTGCATAGAAACCCTAAAACGATTATTGGGAAAACGAGTAAGGTTTGAAACTCTTTACTGAGTACAATTTTTTTCGCTGAGAGTTTTCAAAAGTGTTGCCTAAAACACTAGCGTTTTAACACTTCTTACTAATACCAGCGGGTTCTGAAAGCTTTGTGACTGAAAACTTTTGTTAGGTTAGATTAGTTGGCGGATCCCCTTGAAAGATAAAGTCTCGCTTAGGCCAGTATTTAGGCCCACTGGGATATCACAATGAATTTTTTCCAGGGTCACCCGTTCCCTAGAGAAAAACATCTCGAGTCGAACATATATCTTGCTATTGTAGCAATCTTTATATTAGAGAGCTCGACCAATGATGTCAGAAAATTAGAGGTCAGAAACCTCCGTCTCTTCATGACAAGAGCAGGACACTGACACATGAGGTGAAATACTGTCTTCCTCCTCCTCATACCTACAGCTCCTGCAGAATTCATTAGTTGGTATGCCGCGTTTTTGGCTTGTCTACCAAAATGACTATGTAGGATCACCGTCGTGCAATGGATGGCAATACAATTTAAAAACAGAAGTGAGTAAGTACTCTTTTTGTTCATACGTACGTGCACGTACCCTCCCCTTGTCATGAATCGTTAGTGGTGAGTTTGAACTACACCGAGCTCCGGATGAAACCGGAAAGTCCCTCAGTGGCACTGCAGTAATCCTGGTAGGGCAGACCGAGCTTGTCAGCGAAATTGCCAATAGCTCAGTGTCCCGTTAGAATTTCTGTTACGATGCAAACCGTTCTCTTGTCGAACTCAAGTACTTAACGTTAAGACTAAACTGCAAATGTGTTATCAGACTTGCACGTGAAAATATGGCTATCGTTCGTTAATGGATTAAAATGGAGTTGCCGTAATCTAGCAGATAGTATATTGTCTTATTAGACGTGAGCAGTAATCCTAACTGAAGAGTTTATATTTTGGAAGTAAGCCATGTTAAAAACTTTTTAATGTTGATATGAAAATCTGAAAATATTGATTTCAATAAAATGGGTGTTAAGAACAATTTTTCGAATTTTTGAAAGAATTTAGACATTTGACTATTGTCTCTGGAGGATATACACACCAAAACCTGTAAGTCTTTAAGATAGTCAAAGGATAAAGATAAGAACTTGTCTCACAAAACGAAATTTTACTGGGTGGTTTAATTGAGAGAGAGTTAAGGAAGTTAAGCATTGCATGAAATTGCAATCAGAGTGGCTAATAAACATTCAATTAAAAAAAGTACGAAACCATTTTCTAGTTGTAAGCTGTAATACATTTGTTGCGATTAAGTTTTTATGTTCAGCTATTAAGAATACTTAGAATAGAAGCCATAAATCCTCTGTTATCATTAAATCTTAAATTTTTAAATCTACTGCAATATTATTACTAAGGTTTAGCAACTTCCACATCCCTTAACATCTCAAACTTGCTCTTTGTGGTGTTTATTTAACAAAGTTTTAAAGTTTTCCATTTAAAGCGAATACAGAACAGCATCGATAACAGTATCACAACGAAATTTATTATTAAATATTTAAAAGAGAATTACTTTTTTTCTGTTGCAAATAATTCCTGCACATAGTTTAGGAAACATAACATAATATAGGCAACAAATATCAAGAGAAGAAGAGAGTGCATTTATTAAAAGTTTCAAATACTTATTGTATGGCAAACTTTCAGCACTTCTTCGTTGGCCATTATTTTTACACAACAAAATTTGGCTAAAAAAGAGGAGGCAAGAAACTATGCAAAATATTTCAATTGTTTAACATAAACTTCAACATGCACAAAATTATGCAGCAAAAAACAATATTTCTAGGATAACAAAATATAAACACGGGAAAACTGGCAATAGTAGTGTAGACAAGGTTAAAAAAAAAAAATTTATTTTAAGTTTAGCCAAAACTAAAAGCTAAGGACAAACAACGTGTGTGTGTGTATGTAAGTATTATAAAAACGTGCCACTGTGTAAAGGAACTAAAAAAAAAAGAAAAGAAAAAAATATTTCATAAGCGGCAAAGAATTTTGCAACAGAATATCATTTCAAAAGGAAACAAACGTTTTAAGTTTTTCAATTAGAATAGTTTTGTTATTGTTGTGTTCCAGCAAGTTTATGTTTATTTCTTATGTTTCCGTTTCCTTTTAACATCTGCTTTAAAAACAACACAGACAAACTATCATACACGCGTACACACACTCAGCTGATGTTCAAAGTGTTTGGATTTGAAAGCCAAAAAAAAAAAAAAAAACACCAACGTCTTCATAAATTACGTGCTCGTATAACTACAGTTGAAGGTGACTTATTTGCGGTTGTAGTTTTGATATTTGCGCGTGTGGGGGTGTGTGTAAATATGTGTAAATGTGTTTGTATGGCATTAAATATTTAACGAAATCTGATACAGTGAGAAGATTTTTAATTACTTTACTTGTGTCTTTGCAACTTACCAGGGATACATTGGCGATGGTTTCTTTCCAATTTGCAGTCCCTCCTCTTCGAAACGTTGTAATTCGCCATTCTTGTCATGATTTTTCTTAATCCACCACACGTAAGACTGTATGGAGCCATTGGTTATATTGAGTGCCAAAATTCTAGCACCAGTTGTATAGTCATCACTCAATAAACCTTTGGCCAAAGCATCCGATAAACCTGTGTAAAGAGAGAGAGAGAGGGAGAGAAAAAAATTTTAAGTTTGGAATTATAAATCATTTGGAAGACAGAGACATTAAAAAAGAGCACAATTTTATAAAAGAAAGTAATTCTTACGTTACACACAATAGGTACACGTTTAATATTTAAGGAAACGGATTTCAAACAACGTTTGCCTTCATTTGTGGTTCAGTTGCAGAAATGATCGACAACTGACACTGAGCTGATGATTTTGCGTAGAAGTTTGCTTTCAAATATTTCCAAGGTAGCTGCATCGAAGGGTAACAGCGTCTATGTTTCTGCACCCTACAAGAGCACGGAAAGCTTGAGCAACTTGTAAAGTATAAGTTTCGTCTCTCAACAGAGGTCTCTTCTACTCATTGGCCCATAGAGACCTGTTGGTAAAGGTATTCCTTTGCTTGATATCCAGACTGGTATCTTTTTCGTATCTGACGGCAGTGACAAGTTGAAAATATTCATTAGCAAGGTGTAAACTGTAGTTGGCGACAACAATATGGGACTCGATACACCGCTCTCAACGTGGCAGGCGACACACGTTTATATACAGTATGTAAAGGGGTCGTTAGAGAATCTGTACACCATATCTAAAGTTGTCAAGGATGTTGGCAAGGTATCAAGACATTCGATAGTTAATAACATAACATACATAATTGGTCATTACATCCCATTCCATATAAGTTCCTAAATGCGGTAAAGGCTTAAAGGTAGCAATAAAACTGAAGCACTTGCAAAGACTGACGCAGCGTAAAATTTAATTGCAGTAAGGCAGACAAATGGACTCACACAAACTTTGAAGTTGCGTAGTAAGTATGCTATCCAAAAAATCTGTCGTCCGGAGTCGACTTTCAACTGTACATTCCGCCACTCATGTATAAAAATAACATACACAACATAAGTACTGCGAGTAGCTAGGTCGTAATCCTGACTGAGGGGTCGTAAGGACTAATTATGTATGTAGTATGAGATAAGGAACCCCCTTAGAGAGAGACTAGAGAGAAATGCCGTATGCGCATCGAGAAGGAGAAAACAACACAGCATATAGACAGAGAATGAGTTATACTGGTAAACGTTTAAAGAGGAAAGTTGATGAACTCTTGCTTAAGCCAATGTAAGTTAACCAACAGTTCATGAAAGGCATTAAGGCCATCAAACGAAAGGCAAATAAATAATGTTTGAGAACCAAGAGAAAAAATTCCTGTGCATAAACATGGAGTCTATAAAATATTGTGTGGGTATTTTCTGAGTGATTATCACTCACTCCCGCTTATGTGTCAGCAGCTCACATGTATTTAATCTCAAACTTTAAAGTTTTCGCCATAACAGGTCCTTTTGGTTCTTATGATTTGGCTGCTAAAGCCTTTCCTCGCACTAATAATGTTTCACTTAATTGAAATTTGTTATGATTACGGCTCTTATTACCGTCCACGCTTTGCTGTGGCAGATTTATTAAGCTGTAAACGAGTAAATCTTTTGGCCAGAATTTAATTCTATAATTTGTTAATAAATTTGCATATAAAAAGAAAATTTTTTTACAGCCTTTAACTTCTCGAGTACCTTTGTACAGAAAATTGTCTGTTTATGTCTGACGATCGGTGTTTCCCACCTCTGGCGACATAAACAGGATTGGCATCGACTTGTTCGCAATTTGCCAACAGAGGGAGCTGCCGTATGGGATAAAGCTTTTTTTTATATTTTTTGACATTTTTGTTTTTATTAATTGCTTTTTACTCGTTCTTATCATGGCGTAATCATTCAATAGGTGACCTTATGTCTACAACAAGTACAACAATGCAAAAACAACAGGCATTTTGTTTTTGTAAAAACTTCTTCGATTGTCAGAAACAGCTGACTGAAGAATGACAATGGGAAGAAAAATGAAAAAAAAAGTTGTTAAAGTACACGCGGAATGTCAAAAAAATTAACCCTCAAACCTCCATAGGAAATTAATAAAAGCAATTAAAAAAACTAATAGGCCATTTACACTACAGCGAAATCTAGTAGATTAGATTTCAAATCTTGCTCAAAATCTAGATCGTTTACACTGGATTTATTTGACAGTAGCAAGATTTCATTTTAATAACAAAAACAGCTGACTGAAAATTAAAAGAAAATAATATTTCCAAATTTAGTTTAATACCAAACAAAAATGAAAAATATAGGACATTTATTATTATAATCTAGGCGTATTCATTCAATAGGTGACCTTATGTCTACAACAAGTACAACAATGCAAAAACAACAGGCATTTTGTTTTTGTAAAAACTGCTTCGGTTGTCAGAAACAGCTGACTGAAGAATGACAATAGGAAGAAAAATGAAAAAAAAAGTTGTTAAAGTACACGCGGAATGTCAAAAAGATTAACCCTCAAACCTCCATAGGAAATTGATAAAAGCAATTAAAAAAATAAATAAATTTTATATTTATTTATTTATTTATTAAAATATATCTTATAAATAAATTTATAAAATATACAAAAGGCGCCGGGTTACTAGACCATATGCGCACATTTAAAGTAGTTACTCTCTTATATACATATATACATTTATATAAAAGGATTAAATTAAAAATAATATGTATTTACAAAAAAAATAATTCTGGAATATTAGACTTAACTAAACATCAGTGATACCATGTTTCCGAAGACTGACTCTGATTGATTGTAAGTTGACACACGTTGTACAATTCAAAATCTCCTCAAGGTGTTCGCCAATTTTAGAAATTGGACATTGAATCAAAATATGTGGAATAGATAAAAAAAAAACATTACAATGAGAACATTTTTTTGGGTCAGAGATAAATTTTATATATTGAAATTTCTTTTGATTTTTATGTCATGCTTAATTACGCCAAAGTGGGGCAACTATAAATTAAAAAAAAAATTATTCCATGCAGTCAATAACATTTCCACTTTATGTAAATAACATGTTTTTATATGGCCATCGAGAAAAATGGCAGATGCAAACGTTATTTATTATTGCTCATAGTTTAGGCACCTAGTTGGAGAGACCGAAATCTTTTTTTGGGCAATTCATCACTCTCGTCTAAATAAATATAAATATAGTAAATCTAGGTTGTAGTTTAAAAGATATATGTATTTAGTGTTAAAGACTTAAATATTATTAATCTTCTTGCAAAAATTTTAATAAAATTGGCTTTGATATAGCAATCCTGAAAAATTTCTAGAGTGCGTATCGTTAAGGACACATCCGGTACAAATGAGGGTTTATAAATGAGAAAATAATTATCGAAACAAAACACAAAAAAAAAAACAACAAAATTTTGACAATTGAAATGCTATCAGCTGTTTAGATAATCGCACCTAGTAAATGATTTTGCCATGATTATAATCTTTTTTTTTATAATTAATATTTTTTATTAAAAAAAAGCGCAACTACGTTTGCACAAACAACATTTTACATTTTTCGCACAAACTATCAATAAATTATTCATACACATATGCGTAGAAATTGTAAATAAGACATGAAATTAATTAATATAATTAATTGTAAGGAAAAAATCAAATTAAACAAATCTATGTTATAAGGAGTCAAGCATGGGTTTGCGTCCAGGCCAAGCTTCTTTGGAATACTTCTTCTTTTGAGGTCCAGAACTATTGGAGACATCCGTTTGTAGATGATGTTAGCATGCATTAATATTTGCCAAAGCCAATTTTTGAGCCACGCCAGAATTCATAGGCATTGAGTTAACTGGCTCGGCCATAACATTGTTGAAATAATTGATGAGGGTTTGTGTTATGAGCCGATGTAGGTGCTATAGTGGTAGGGGCTGAAATGCCCATATTTGAACGATCGTAACGAGAACATTTAGCAGGCACTATTGTGGTTTGTATTAAATTTCTAAAACGTCCCACATTAGGATCAACATCCTCAGGATTAATAATGATTTCTTCGTCGTTAAACGTTACATTAAGACGTTTACGGGAAACTTTATTCTTTCTTCCAAACGTAAAGTTTCTATTAAAAAGGTTGATCCCAGATCCAGTAAATATGCAATATTTAAATGCTTGTGATATACAAAGGCTACATGAACACGCGAACAGGAGGCGTGGTCTATACAAAAATCATTCATTTGAGCATTTCGCCCAAAAAGATAACACTTTTTCTCATCCACCATTGGCTTCTGCACCAACTTATCATTTTTAAGAACATCCAATGTAGGCCTGTCGGTGGTTTGCTGGCCCATGAAGGTATTATATAGTTATTAGCCATATTACCCTAGACAATTTTTAATTCATCAAACAACACCGGAAATTGTTTATGTATTGCAATAAATAGCAAAAAAAAATTTTTAGTTTTAGTTTTTAGTTTTGTTTTTAAATTGAAATGTCATTTTTTTCCTGCAGTGCGTTGTATTTTTAAGTACTATTTGTAAAAAAAAACCCAGTTGCATTTCTATTTTTACTAGATTTTGAGTAGATTTTGCCGAAATCTACTAAATAAGTAGATTTCGTTTTGTATGGGAAATCTAGTTAAAATCAACTAGATTTGGCTCGAAATCTCATAAGTACTAGATTTCGCTGTAGTGTAAATGGGCTATAAATAAATTTTATATATTGAAATTTCTTTTGATTTTTATGTCATGCTTAATTACGCCAAAGTGGGGCAACTATAAATTAAAAAAAAAATTATTCCATGCAGTCAATAACATTTCCACTTTATGTAAATAACATGTTTTTATATGGCCATCGAGAAAAATGGCAGATGCAAACGTTATTTATTATTGCTCATAGTTTAGGCACCTAGTTGGAGAGACCGAAATCTTTTTTTGGGCAATTCATCACTCTCGTCTAAATAAATATAAATATAGTAAATCTAGGTTGTAGTTTAAAAGATATATGTATTTAGTGTTAAAGACTTAAATATTATTAATCTTCTTGCAAAAATTTTAATAAAATTGGCTTTGATATAGCAATCCTGAAGAATTTCTAGAGTGCGTATCGTTAAGGATACATCCGGTACATATGAGGGTTTATAAATACGAAAATGATTATCGAAACAAAACACAAAAAAAAAAAACAACAAAATTTTGACATTCGAAAGATAGTCAGCTGTTTAGATACTCCCACCTGTTAAATGATTATGCCATGCGTTCTTATAACATCCACAAGGATGAAACTACTTTTTTTTTAAGATTTTAGAAAATTTGTGCAATAATTTTTTGTTAATAATTTTACTTGTAACTTATGTGTTAGATATAAAATATAAATTAAAGAACTTTGTGAAAAGAATAGAGACATATAAAATTTGTTATGAAATAAAAGGAAGTGTATATTTGATTTGCAACAAAGAAAATAAAATACATATTTTTTGTGGAAAACACCAAAATATACCAAAGAAGTTTTTTTGTGCTTGGAAAAGGTTTTCGCCGAAATTATGATTGAGAAGCGCATTTTATTCTCCTTTTGGTGAAAAGTCGAACATGCAATAAAGAAGGAAAGTGTTTTCTATAGTGCGATTTATTTGTGAAATCCTCTGATTTGGTTCTTTTTTATTAGTGTCCAACACCCCTTTTTTTTGTGTGTTTTCATCCCACTCCCCCCAATACAGTCCACGATTTATCATTGTCTCTTGACAGTAATAAAATAAAAAACTTGTCTTAAAATACATTGAAACTGGGTGGACATTCAGGCGATTTGTATTGAAAAATATTACAGCGTTAAAATATTCAACAACATTATCCCCTCCATTGCCTTAAAACATTGCATACATCTTTCATAATAAATCTTTTAAAACCTTTTCAAAATTATTTAAAAGAGAGAAAATTTATTACAAATGAATTCTAATTTACTTACCGCCATGTCTTATAATGCCAACCTCCTGTAGAATGGATGCAATCAAGTCAGCCTTTTGTCTTGAACTGTCGTAACGCTCTGAATTGATAGGCACTTGCAATGGGCGATACAATGTCGATATGCACAGAGTGCCCAAGTTTTCTGTGGCAATGTCATGTATGGTTACCAGCGACTGTTCAATGGCATCCTGTTGTTATGAAAAGCAAAAAAGGAAATGAAGGAATAGAAAAAAAACAAATTCAATAATAAATTAAAAGGAATTAAACGAAAAAAATATATCAAAACATTGTTATTTAATTTATAAAAAAGCCTCACAAACTAAATCCTCTAAGAATTTATTACGCATCCAATTTCATTTGGTGGTGTTAGTATTGCCCTTTTCTGGAATTGGGCCAACGTATTCAATTTCTTACACTGTCTGCTAATGCTATTACTGCCGTTCAAATGCTTTTACCAAACAATTAAACTAATTGCTGTTTATGATAAATTATACCACTCTGTGGAAATATTACAACGTATGTATATACATGTGTGTGTGAGTGTCTGTGTTTTATGTATATGTATTGTAATGGTTCAATAATAAATCTTTTCCATCTATGCCTTCATACCCTACAACACTATAGGTGGTTAGAGAGAGTCATGAAAAGTTAAAGAAAAGGTGATGAAACTCTTTTCAAAAGGGGAGGCTAGTCAGATGCAATTGTAGTCAGCTACACTTCGGCATAGACTTTATCATGTGCAATTTCGGAACGTGTTACTGATAATCCTACTGACAGTATTCACTATTCAGTTGATTAGAAAGGCCGAATATATCTGAATAAAGACAAGACAAGAAGAAACGGAATCTGTACAAGGCATTTGACGTGAGTGCCCAGCACTTCAGTTTTTGGAGGACAGAACGGTTGGATTTTTTTTTTTTGGTGAAACCAGCACTCAGGGGATGGCCCCTACTCATGCAGTGCATTGTGCAGGTTTTTAGGAAAATGGGTTATAGGAAGGTGGAAGAGAGGGAGTAGTGTTTGTGAACATATCAAGATGCGAACGGCAAGGAAACTAGTTGCTGCTAGGTGACTATAAAATGGCCAGTGCTATACCTTCACCATTAGACAGTCTACAGCAATCGTCCCCAAGAAGACCGCACCCTTCAGTCCTAGCTTCTCACACTACTCATGTTGTGTGTGTTAATTTTATACATGAGTGGCGGGACCTACAGTTTAAAGTCGACTCCGAACGACAAATTTTATTGAGAAGCTTTACATGGCAATTTTATTTACTCTCAGAGTTTTTGCCAGAAATCTGCTGAGAGGAAGTCGCCGAAGAAATATTTTCGTTTTGATGTCTGACCTGGGATTCGAACTCGGGCCTTCAGTCTAATAAGCCAACACACTACCTACTAGACCACGGCGACTTCAATTGGCTCAATCCCACCACTAACCGATCATGACAAGGGGCAACACAATGGGCCACCTTCTGAATTTGCCTGTGAACGGCAAGCTACCCGCTAACCTAACCTAATAAAGAATTAATGACTATAAGATTGCCGCAGTGCGAATTCGCTAACAAAATACATCAAATGCAAATAATTCCGTGTTGACCGACACTAAAGTGGCCATTAGAATAAAGAGTATGAACACCAAACTCGAGGGTACCCAAAAATTTCGGGTGCCTCTGGAAAGACATTCGACGATTACCCTCTTCTTATGGGTTCTGGACCACTAAAGCATCGAAGGAATTACAAAGATTGGTTCAAATAATTCATATGTGGGGTTGGTATTCTTCTGCAGAGGGGAAAACGACCAGAGTTTATCGTAGAAGCCTCAGAAAAATTCTTTTGCAAAGTGGAAAACGACTCGAGTTCATCTTAGTAATCTAACAGAAATTATAACAAATACCCGCCTGTGGCTGCACACGTCCGGAGTATGGGTGTATATCACAACGACTTCTAAAAGACGTTTAATATCGAAATAGAACACGGGACCACATACTGCCATGGACATTAAATTAGCACAAAAATTTGTCATAAAAACAATCTAATTTTTTATAGTATTTTAAGTCTATTTACCAAAAAATTTAAACATAAAAACATAAAAGGCATATTCTTCTTTAAAGCAACAACAAAATTTTTGACTAAATTGACGATCTTATGCTCATTAAGGCCTGCAACATATCAAATGCTAGATTTTAGCTGGACAGTAAAATAGCACAAAATTAAAATTTTTGAAATAAAAATAATATATTTTAATAAATAGTAAAAATATTATTATTTTTCGTTTACTTGGTCAGTATTTGGTAGAATAGCCTCTATTTTTAAGCACCGCGTGGCATCTACGGGACATGCTTTCAATCAAATTTTGGCAACTTTTTTTGGGAATCGAGTACCAAGCGTTCCGTATTGCAAGCCACAAATCGTCCATAATTTTTGTACTTTTGTTGAGCAATTACACATTTCATATCGTGCCAGAGGTTTTCAATCGGGTTTAAGTCAGGACTTTGCGCCAACCAGTCTAAAACGCCAATGTGCTCTTTGTAAAACCAATCCTTTACCAGCTTAGACGAGTGTTTGAGATCATTATCTTGCATAAATATGAATGAAAATGGCATGTTTTCAAATGAATATAGTTGCATTTTTTTCTTCATAATGTCCAAATACTTGTAACGGTCCATTTTTCCATTAATTTTGACGATTGGACCCACACCGTGCCATGAAAATGATCCCCACACCATGATGCTTTCTGCACCATGCTTTATGGTCTTTTGAGAGTAACGTGGATGAAATGCCTGACATTTTGGCCGATGAACAAAGACTCTACCATCCGCTCCCAAACGATTTATCTTTGTTTCATCACTCCAAAGTATTTTTTTTCCAGAATTAGAGGTCTTTATCCTTGTAGGAAAAAAATCATAATCAAACTATAAATGGATTTTGTGCTAATTTAATGTCCATAGCTGTATATAACCTAAGACGAATGATTCTGGGGTAACCAAAATGTATTGAAAGAAAGTGCCTAGCCAAGGGTGTTATAATTGTATGACGGACTGGTAGTAACAGATCGCGCGCTACCATCTAGCACTACAGCCAGTGTCATAATATGTACTGATCTGACTGTTTTATGATTACAGGAGATCATCAGATATATACCAGAAATCGTGGGTGCATTGAGGTAATCACTGTTCACTGCTTCATCGGCCCATAAGCGAGAAGACTAGTTTTACCACATTATGGCGATTAGATAGGGTAGGATTCCAACAGTGATTCTGAAGCAAGAATTTTTGACATTTGCTTGCCCATATGCCAAACTTCTCATCTTGCTCGAAGATAACTTATGTATCGCCAATACCGAAAAGATACATACATACATAATTGGTCATTACAACCCTTCAGTCAGGATTACGACCTAGCTTCTCACACCACTTATGTTGTGTGCGTTAATTTTATACATGAGTGGCGGGACCTACAGTTTAAAGTCGACTCCGAACGACAGTTTTTTTTGAGAAGCTTTTCATGGCAATTTTATTTACTCTCAGAGTTTTTGCCAGAAATCTGCTGAGAGGAAGTCGCCGAAGAAATATTTTCATAATTTCGTTTTGATGTCTGACCTGGGGTTCGAACTCGGGCCTTCAGTCTAATAAGCCAACACACTACCTACTAGACTACGGCGACTTCATACCGAAAAGATGGTAGGTCTAATAACTCTGTAAATTACCCCTAACTATTTGTTTTGGACATTCCAAGGTTATTAAAAATAAGATTAACAATCAATCAATATGAAGATCTGGAGGCAGCAATCTAATTAGCGAAATATCATTCACACACATATGTACATTTTCCTTAGGGCTTGTTCCACTGGTGACATGTAGGCCTTATGCTTCGAAAAATGAAGCTAATCCAACCTATTACTTTCTGAAAGCAGTGTTTGGTTTGGCAGAGAGTAGCGCGATGTGCTTTCGTCGAAAGTTATTTATTTTGGTGTCGTAGACACTTTTCGCTATTAATTTCTCAAAGATCGTACTTTAGATGGAAATTTCTGGGATGAAATTGAAAATGAACATTCAGAGTTACAACAAGATTCTGTTTTATCTCCAACTCTATTTGTGAGTTTTCTTAATGATCTTTCCTGCTTACTTTCCTTCTCTTTGACCGTGGGCCTTTGTCCTTTGGAGATAATCACTCACTAGGATAAGACCTACAGGAAATCTCCGAATGGGTCAAGCTAACGGGGTCGATTTTAATGCACTCAAGATAAAATCCACTGCTGTTAAATGACTGATTTTCTGTCAATATAAACAATGCAAATTCAATTTCCGTAAACACTACTCCCTCTTTTCTTTATTCCACAAATTTGTTGCTTGAGCATGGGTGCATGAGTATGAGGGGCGCCACAATTTCCCCGAGAAGGCATACATAATTGGTCATTACAACCCTTCAGTCAGGATTATTGACCTAGTTTCTTACACCACTTATGTTGTGTGTGTTAATTTTATACATAAGTGGCGGGACCTACAGTTTAAAGTCGACTACGAACGACAGATTTTTTGAGAAACTTTTCATGGCAATTTAATTTACTGTCAGAGTTTTTGCCAGAAATCTACTGAGAGGAAATCGCCGAAGAAATACTTTTTGTATTTTGTTTTGATGTCTGGCCTGAGGCTCGAACCCTGGCTTTACGTCTAAAAAGCCAACACACTACCTACTAGACTACGGCGAGAAGGCAAAAGAAATATTTTCATCCAATATAACTAAATTGCAATATGTATAGAGGATCATAATGTCTAATACGGCTGACCTTAATTATTTTTAATTGTATTCTTCCAGTATGTGCGTATGTGTTCGAGTGAACCAAGTTAAATTGTTTATAATACAACGTCTATTAAAAAACGAGAAGTTGATGTGTTGATGTTGTGTATTGTGCAAGCATATGTAACCATGTCTTGCTTAAATTCTCTCTCACTCCTTCTCGCCCTCTCTATGTATATAGCTTGTTTTGCTTGTCTGTTTGGCATGCTTTAATTGTGTCTTTTGACCTTTTAATAACTGCTCATATTAAATTCTTTTTTTTCTATTTACCTTTTTCATCACATGTTTTGTCGGATTGGCGGGATTAAGTTTAATGAACTATCGTTGGCACATATCCACTCACGAGTATTTACATATGTGTGTAAATGACTTTCTATTTAATTTTCTTTCTTTCGAATTTATTTATTAACCATTATAGTATAGATTAAACGTCAGTCAGTACGTAAACGAACAACATTGTGTAATTTTGAACGATACCAATCCAAATGAGATCCAAGAGCTTCCAATGTATTCTGAAAAAATCACTGTATGGTAAGAATTTTCAGCTGGTGGCGACACCGGTTCATATTTTTTTAAAAGAACACTGTTATCCAGGCCATCTTGGTCGATGATTGCTAAGTTCTTTTAGCCTGAAGTGGATGATCTGGATACAAAGGACATGTGGTTTCAACCAATCGTAGCTACGTGGCACCCTGCTGGTGAAATATTGAATATTCTGCACGAGCAATTTAAGTACGTGGTCGCCTAACGTAGAGGTGGTGTAAAGTGGCCTCCGGGATGATTCAGTTTTCTCCCTTTAAGTTATTTCTTGTAGGGTTTTCTTAAGTTGTACGTGTATAGCAATAAGTCACAAACCATAGTCAGCCTCAAAGCCAACATAATCCATGGTAATGATCAAACTCAATCTGATTAATGCGCCAGAGTCATTAAAAATTGGACTTTTTCCATGCGGTCCACCCATGGAAGACGCATGGAAAACACGAATGAAATATTTCGACGATGTCTCACACACACTTAGTTTTATTTGAATTTAATGATAGAAAGCGCATAATGAAAGACCCTAAAAATAAAATGAATATTGAAAGTCCAGAGATGCACCCCATTAAGATGCCTTGTATTGTGAAAATCTCTTGGCAGGCCATATAACCTCAATTTGATACGACATATACAAAGGGCTGCCTGGATGTACAGGAAGCTCTCATTAGTACAGAACTAGGCGTTATATCGGACACAGTATGGTGATCTGGATATAGAAGCCTATATCAACCTACGAATGAAGGAAATCTCTTGGCAGGATAACTAACTAACTCAATGCCTGCATCATTATGAGTGGTCCTTTGCGTACTTTCATCGAAGGGCTTACATGTAAGGGCGTAGCAGATAAATTAAATCAAATTTGAGAATCATAAGAGTATTAAGAACCTACAAAAGTATTGACCACGAGGCCTCTATTGCTGTTCTTAGAATGTTCGATATTGTATGTATATAAAAAATTGAAATGAGCATTTAAAGAGTCGGACATACTAGATTGACGGACGTAATTTATTTAATTTAAAAATTGATTCTGAAACAATTCATGTAAGGATAACATAATTCCTTCCCAATAAGTCGAAACTGTTTCCGAAGCGAATTTAAAAAGAATTGTTTTAAAATACTTACCCTCGTTATAATGTTGCCATCACCGATTCGTAAAATGTTATTCAATGGTGATGTTGATGTTGTACTCACGGTTGAGGCTAATGTTGCAACTGCTGCTGCAGATGATGATGATGGTGATGACGAGAGAGCAGCTGAAGTTGCTGTTGTCGCTAAAACAATAACAGCCGATGTATTGGCAACATAATGTGCTGTTGCAAATTCAACTTGCAACTGTATTATGGCTATAGGGATTATAAAAACTAAATGCCAACAAAACATTTTTAAAAGTTTCTCTTGTTAATGTAGCTGCAGATCTGAATGTTGTTTTTCCGTTGACTGATGTTTTCGATAATTCAGCCAAGCGCAGGGCTAAAGTGGGCTTGAAATAAGTTCGTTTATTATGCAACTTAAAATTGTGATAAAAACTTGTTGTTACCGTTTGCCACGTATATGTCGTGGCGATTGTGTTCGTGGTGGTGCTGGTGATGGCGGTTGAATTATTTGTACATGAACTGCTGTTGTTAAAACCAACTGTTGAACTACCTTTTGTTCTCACTGTTGTTATTCCTTTTGTTGTTGTTTTTTGTTTACTTTTATTCAAGTAGAAATTGTTTTTATTGTTGTTATCGTGTCTACTATTGTTGCTTGTATTGTTCTTATTAATGACATTGAAGATGTTTGCAGTTGTTGTAGTTGTATTGCTATTATACAGGCTTATGGTAGCCATATTGTAAGAAGGCATTTCATTGTTGTTGCTATTGTTCATATGGATGGCACAAGTAACAGCAGTTGTTGTTGTTATCGCTTCTATTATTGCAAGCCTTTGCTGAAATTAAAAGAAAATGAATGGCGGGAAATTTATTAAAACAAACATTGTTTTGCTTAAAAAGTTCGTTGAAAAAAAATGTAAAAAGAAGAAGAGAGCTGAAGTGTTAAAATAATTTATATGAGAAGACGATGTGATAATCGATTCGTTTTATTCAAAAGAAAAACTCTGGAATACCTTGCGTTAATTTCTTTAACAATTTGCTGATTAGTATGTAAACAGTTTTTAAGGAAGTGAGTCGAAAGTAATTGTTTTTTAAGTAAACAATTCGAGAGTTACCGATGTCTCTCTTACCTCTATGAGGACTGAAATAGATTGGGCGCCATGAATGTGGCGCATGCCAGATGGGTAAGGGTCGTAATTGTATCATAATGAAACAGATTTAGTCGGTCTTTTGCTTTGGTCAGAATTCCTAAATGGGGCCTTCGGTGGTGGATAGAACAATTACAATAGGGTCGCTGCCTGATAGGTGTTAAAGCAATGAGGCTAGTTATTCTATATCATAACATTTTTAGAGGCTGTAATGGTGTAGGATATAGTTTTTTGTATCAAGAGAGGGTGGACTGTTTGTTTGTCATTGCCGAGAGATATCTAGAGGGTGACTAAATATTGGCGATTACAAAGTTCATTACGATTATGCTGTGCTCCCCGGATATTTGTAGTTTTAATGGAAGATATTGATTGAAATTGTACCACTTTATTGATTACTATAGCACTGCTGTACAATTCCTCTTTGCGTATGAATGGTTTTTTCTATATCTTATGGGTGAAATACTCCATGAAAGCATTTTCCCTACACTATCGAAATGATGAATCGCTGTCTTTTCACTTGACTTTTTAGTAAATGGACAATTGAAATTACTAAAAACGTCATGAATATATCTCTTCTTTCTAGTCACCATGTGTAACAATCTCTGCAATTGTTTCCCGTCAATGTCTACAATGCTTACATAACTAAGCACCTATGCCTGAGTGTTTCACCAGGTCATTTATGAAATACCGGTCGTATTATCAAGACGTTTACATTCCTACACTTGGGCTCATGGAATATTTATTTTTTTTAATGTGCAATAAAATTGTCTTCACTTCACCTCCATATGAAATACCCAACCCCTCAAATCGCTCGTCATTTGGAAGCCATATATCGTTGGTGTCCAGATTATCCAATTCAGACTAAAAGAAGTTGGTGCCAGTGATGACCTAGTCAACATCATTCTCAAGGAAATATGGATTGATGATATTGTCAGTTTAAAATCCTTAGCAAGTTCTTAGAACTTGGTATCGTCCCAATCATCCATAAAAGCGCCTCATTGCTGAAGATGATTTTTCGATAAAAATTAGGATCAATTAGCGACTGCTCCACAGCCAATTCAGCGAATTGCGATTTGGCAGCAAAACAGACTCAATATGTGACAACTAATTTGACAGATGTAGCTTCAACAAGATGGCCGTTATTAACTGTCAAAGTTCGGATATAAGGTCTTTCAAGTTCGCAATTTCTTGAAAAACTCTGCCATATCAATGAACTTTTTTTAGAGGTTTTGTTTGTATTGTTTTAAAGCCTTGCCCTTCTAGTGAAAGCAAATTATGTAGATCAAATTTATCTCAGAAAGTCGCCATAGTCTAGTAGTAGCAGTTCTCCTATCAGCAGATTCCTGGCAAAACTCTGGAAGTAAATAAAAAATTGCCACGACAAGTTCCACAAAAATCTGTCGTTCGAAGTCGACTCTAAACTGTAGGTTCCGTCACTCATGTATAAAATTAACACACACAACATAAATGGTGTGAGAAGCTAGATCGTAATCCTGACTGAAGGGTTGTAATCACCACATATGTATGTATATGTGTAATATTCTAAAAATTTGCTTGTAATTTATAAAATATGTACGTGTTACTCCATTTATTATTTTTTTAATTGTCACATGACTTTATGGCCTCTTAATTTATCAGGTCAGAGTAATTTATCTAAACACAGATTTATTTTGTTTTTTTTCGCATTTGCATTCGCATTAATGTAGTGTGAATGGGAATGAATATTTATTTTATTTTGTAGAAGCTTAAATTAATTTAACAAGATGTGCGATATGTAATGCTCATAATATACAAATTTCGTGGATATATTCAAATTTATTTTCATTTTTTTTTCTGGCACTCAACTGAAATAAATTGCGATAAATGTGTAGCCTTCACCTTTTGAGAACCCTTTTTCCCTCTATTAAATTAAGTGTTGAAAATACAAATCGTTTTGGGAATATGAACGAGAAAAACTGGAAAAGAAAAACATTTGTAAGCAGGATATTAAAGCATAAACTAATGTTTTGCATAGAAATACGTTGAGAGTAAGAAACACAACAAAATTGTGCCAAGTCTAGTTATGTTGTGAGACCAGAATAGGTGCTTATAATATATGGATATGCCATAAACAGTCGGAATATTTTCGGTTTGTTATTATTACACATAATATTACATACAATTCATAATAATAATAACAATGTCTGTATGTAATTACATTATTGAAATACTATTTAGTTAATATAATTATTAAGAAATAACTTTGTTTTTATTGTATTATTTTATTATTATTTCATACGCCGGCATATATATAGCTAAGTGATGTTTTGTTAAGAGACAGGATGTGCCTTAAAACGCTAAGGAAACTTTCAAATAATTAACTTTGATATACAGAAACTATTACATTAATTTGAACATGTATTCGTAAGAGTGCAGACAGTGCTGCTGGTGTGGAAAAAAATTTAGGGCCATACATTTACTGGCCTTTCCAAAATACAGTTTCAGAAAGTTTCAGTTTTGTAGTGACTTGTTAGGATTGTTTAAATATTTGCTTACTTAACTTGTCATTACAACCCTTCAGTCAGGATTACAATTTAGCTTCTCATGATACCCATGTCATGTGTCGTAATTTTACCCTTGTGTAGCGGGACCTACTATCAAATCCGAACGACAGATTTGTGAGAAAATTTTCATTTACTCTCAAAGTTTTTGCCAGAAATCTGTAACCGAGGTAATATTTTTTCATATCGCATTTTGTTTCAAATGTCTGACCTGAGGTTTGACCCGTGATCTTATGTCTGATAAGCCAAAGCACGACCTAATAGACTACGGTGACCTTAATTTCTATATCTAAAGTATAATCTGAAGCCAACAATGAATTTCAACACTCATTTTCAGCGTGGTTGTACAATGAACGTAGGATATTTGGTGACAGTCACATAGACGGTAAGGGGTAGACCCTGGTGTTTAAATCGCAGTCTCGAAGACGTGGCATATGCTAACAACATATACTTGCTATTTCAAAATTTCAACAATTTCCAAGCGCAACTAAGCAAATTAGATGCTGACGTTATGGTCTTCAGATAAATATTCTCAAAGCTAGTGCCATGAGATTTAAAATGAGAAATACCAACAACTCCACACTCTAAGGTCAGCAGATTGAGTATACGATAATTCTTCTATACGGAAAGCTTTATTGCACCGAATGGAAGGTCTAGACTGGAGATGGCAGGAAATATTCGCATTTATGGCCAACTATGTTCGGTGTCTAACTACTAACACATTTTGCGGCAAAAAATCCGAATATTTTTATAAGCTTTGTGAAGTCAACGTAGTCTAGTAAGGTGGCTTATTAGACTTAAGGCCTTGGCTAAAATCCCAGCACAGACATCTCGAACGAAATGAAATATGAAAAACAAATTTTCTTTTGGTAACTTTCTATTAGCAGTCTTCTGCCAAAACCTCTGAAAGTAAATAAAATTGCCATGTAAGGTTATTCAAATCTGTCGTTTGGAGTAGGTCCTGCCACTCATGGATAAAATTAATACACACACAATGTGAGTGGTGTGAAAAGCTAGGTTGTAATCCTGACTAAATGGTAGTACAATTATTTACAGATAATTTTCGTGCGATTCGTCGTCAATTATCAATTGACAATAAACAAATATTGTTTAATGGTCCGAAGATGGGCATAATTTATTGGTTTTTTTAAAATGTTTTCATTGCACGCCGACCTAATTTCTTGATGTTCCTGTAATGGGGACCAAAAAAAAGTAGCATATCTTTGCGTTGGATTTATAAAACTATGCTAGAAATATTTCACCTATCTAAACGTCATGAACATATCGCTTCTTTCAAGTCATTATGTTAGCGAAACATTAACGTGCGATACAAATAATCACGTGTCTGCAATTGTTCCCCCGTCAGAGTCCACATTACTGTCAATGCCAGTCGTATGCTCAAGCTGTGTACATTCCTATAAGTGGCCTAAACTTGTGCTCCTGTAATACTACAAAGTTTATACTCTGTTACAAATAGATCTGACTGAAAGTGGAGTACACCATTCATGTATTGTAGATATATCGAGGCTAGACTAAAGAGTATTCAACTTTATTAATTTCTTAAAGCACCGTCGTATTATTAACCGCGTGCTATCGATACTCTAAAGTATATCATATTGAAAAAGATGTTATAGGGTTTGTTGAAGAAGAAAACGAAAAAAAAAAATTCGGGAAAAAAGTTTGCATACAACGTTGTATGTAGACTATTTTTTTGACTGTATGTGAAATAAAATGAAGGGAATCGTTCCAAAAATCCCCAAATTTTACATACTCACGAGTTTCGTTTCATAGAAGACAAATCTTTAAAAAAGAATTTGCTCAACATGCCCTGAAACAAGGCGCTTTCAAAGCTTGACTTTACTCTTCAGGACTGACAAGTATTATAAGAAAATGCCGTGTGCTTGTATACTCACATACATTATATATGCATGTACATAAAGATTACATTGCTGTATGATTGTATGTATTCGGCATACATGGGCATACTGCATTATAATTATAATGCATTAAGCTTTTCAGTATTCAGTAAATGTTTACTGGTAATGAAATTTAGATTTCATTTTTGTAACTGTAATTTTTTTCAGTAATCAGTAAAAATCAATTTTTACTGAAATTTTACTGGTACTGCAAAGTGCCCATCCATGGTATTCGCTTAACATGTGTTCATAATATCAAAGTTTTATTTTTATGAAGAAAGGGGGGAGGGATTGTAATATTTTTGTTACAAGAATGAATGAAAGTTTCTTTCCTGGATTGTAAAATGTGTTGATTTAATAAGATTTTCACAAGATTTATTTTTATTTTTGTTGATTTTAATAAATTTCGTTGTTATTAATAAAAATTTATTAATTTAAGACGGTCGCTAGTTAAAGTGATTTAAATCTGATGTTAGCGGGTTGAAACTTAGTTTTGAATTGTCTCTTGTGTTATAAGAGTCTTAATAAAACAAAAATGAATTTTTAATGAATTTAGCTGGGTAGCCGATATTTACATAAAATTATTTATTTATTAAAACAACTGATAACATTTAAGAAAAACAACGCGCAGTTTTATTTTGAAACGTTGATTACAAAGAACAAATGAATACTAACAACTAAAAACTAAGAACAGAGAAATTCAATTTAATGATTAAAAAATAAAAAATAATTGCATTACTTATCAATCAACAGTGTTGCCAGATTTTCAATAAAAGCAAATACAAATTACATATATATATATTTTTTAAGCTTGGTTGTAGATGAATGAATCTATCTGAGGCGGCCATTGAATGCCAAGAGTATGGAAATGATATATGTAGGTTTGATGGCTAAAGGAAAATTTAAAAAAAAGAAAAAACTGTTTATGACATCATTCAAAAAGGTCTTGAGATTGTAAGTCAAAGATGCATGATGGTGGAGTTAAGAATAAATCCGGGCATGACCGTAATAGTTCGGAGTCGACTTAAACGGTAGGTTCGGCCACACATGTTAATATTAACACATACAACATAAGTGTTGTGATAAACTAGATGGAAGGAAGGATGGAATATAAGATGGAGAGGGACAGAGACTCTTCGCAGTTCAAATGGATTTGAAGCAACCTAAACTGTTTTTGGGTAATTACAATTGAAACAAATTTTAGTCAGGTTTCTAATTATCTAAGAACATTCAAAAGAACAGCAACCGCCTGTTTGACAGGACTCTGTAGAGTAAAAGAACACTTGTTCAGAATGGAGATCGTCTTAAAACTAATATGATCATAAACTTATTAATACGGCACTAATACATCCCAGAAGGAAACATGTGATGGCATATCAATTGCTAAATCGTTATTGCCCACATAAACTAATAAATTTTTTGTGCCTGTTTGGGACCATAACGCACAATTGAGTTAATTATTAATGAAGCGGGTTTTCATAGAGAACTTCGCTTGGTGAATGGATTTGTCAAGCATAAATTGACATATGAAAAGTCATATGGGTTGATTAGAATTTCTGTATATTTTGTTCGAGCATTTCGTATCTCTTGCTATTGGTACACTGCCTTAGACGAGCAGTCGGCTTACTTATTACTTCTTGATGTCAACTACTGTGTATGTATACTTATTCACTTTTCTTTTCATTCATATTTTTCAACTAACTTTCCATCCTTATGAAGTCTTATTTGAAACTTTAAAACTTTGCCTGTTTTTTTTAAAGCTCATAACGTATGTAAAACTTGACGACATTATGAATATTAAAGATTTGGGTATTTTATGCAAAACGAATCAAGGTATAGTGCTGACATCGTCTTCTCTGTTTCTAAAACTTTAGTTTAGACTTGATGTAGCGAGTTTGGTTATCAAATTTCATGCAAAGTAAATTTTCCAAAACATTTTTTTTTATTTCTTTTCGCTGACATACCAAACAATAAATATTGAGCGTATGTATGTTTCAATGAAGGTTTGAATAACATTAAAACCTTTGTCGGAAATATTAATATGTTGCGTCAAAATCCTATACATTTGATTTAGCTCTTATGCCAGTTATGAAAGGATATGCTTCCAGTTTAACTGTTCGTATAATGAAGAATATTCTGTAGATAAAGGTGTTGGTTGGGCTGATATGACTGTGTTAGTAAACTTATAAATAAATTATATTATTTAATAAGTAAACAAAACACACTCGCACATAAGAATATACACAGATAATATTCAAAAATACATATTTAAGCAACTGTATATATGTGTATAGTTGCGTGTGTATTTTGTATCAATCATTTTATGAACAGTCCACTGGTTCTTAATTCAAAACATCTTGAGCGTCAATGGCGATAACTATGGTTCGACAGTTGAGAATGCCAAAGTGTGTTCACAGTTCTATTCAGTAAGGCTCTTCAAGTCAACATGATTTGTCGTTCTCAACTTATTGACTCTTGGTATTCGTCTACGAAGAATATTTTAGTTAAAGATCTTGGTTTATGTGTGTATAACATCCAGCTCGTAGAACAGTTGATGCTCTGAGTAAGTTTGATTATACTTCATCTGAATTCACACCAAAATTCCATTCAATCCTCTGAAGTGATAATCTCCGGGAATTGTGTGGAAGTACATATATGGTATACAGACCATTCTAAACTTGAGAATTAGGTAGGTTGTGGCATTTTCTAAAAAGTGCTTGATCAACCACTGTCTGGCTACTGTATTATGTTTTAGACTGAAGTAATAGCAGTTAATCGTGGTCTAGTAGGTAGTGTGTTAGTTTATTAGACGTGAGGCCTTGGTCAGACATCTCCAACAAAATGAAATACGAAATAATATTTCTACGGCGACTTCCTCTCAGCAGATTTCTGGCAAAAACTCTGAGAGTAAAATAAAATTGCAATAAAAAGTTTCTCAAAAAATCTGTCGTTCGGAATCGACTTTAAACTGTAGGTCCCGTCACTCATGTCTAAATTTTACACGCGCAGCACAAGTGCTGAAGTAATGATCAATTATATATGTATGTACGTATGTAGTAGCTGTTATTCATACCACGGATTTGATCTAGAGCAATAGACCTCTGCTTTTATGACAGCCATCGAACGCAACCTTCAGGTAAAAATTGGCTGGTATCTGCTGTAGCTTCCTTCAGCTACTGTCACGGGTAATTGCATAGTTGATGAGCTTGCTAGATCAGGCAAGCTCCTACCTAATACCATCCAATTAGGAATACCTCTTACCTCCGATAACAGATTGTTTTCAAATTCTTGATTAAGGAAGAATTTTGCTTCATTGTCAAAATCATATGACCTTTTTCTCGACAGTCTATTCTATAGTATCGAAAGCTGGGCATGAGCCCAGTTAAATTGGATATTCTCTGATTGCGTTATTAGAATGTATAATTTGGGTTGTAGCATGACAGGATGTGGAGTATTGCTAGGCTCTGCTGCACTTTTCTGGATAACAAAACTAATTGCGAATATCACAAGACAGTTAATCCGATTTCGTGTGCGCTCCACCCAGAGAAGCTGTGGTGGACATTTCAACAATGTTATATTACACACATAAATATGGCATAAATTGGTTTTTCAAATGAATAACAAATTTCTATAATATCACACACACACACTTTGTTTTATTTAAATTTAAAAATAGGAAGCTCTGGAAAAGAGACCCTATATTTATTCGCAGATATCAAATGGATATAATTTATAATGAATTATAATGTAAAAACAATTCATTAGATTGCCATTTATGACTTTTGTATTAATTGCTTTTTTTTTCTCAGTCTCAGTAGATTATTAAATCATAATTCATTTGTTTGTTTATCAGAAATGACAGTAATCGCTGTAATGAGTTAATAAAAAAATTCAATTCATTAAAAATGTATAATTTAATGTTTATATTTTAACAAATTACTCTCTAACGACGACACTAATCGATAAATAAAGCACCATTTAATAGTCATAGTTTGTAGCGAATTAATTTCAATTGATGAAAACGAGTGTGGGTAAATGGCTGTGAAAATAAAAATCATATTTATTATCATCCCTTCCCCACAATGAATGTGGGGGGTAGGAGATGTATGCCATAAAGTTTATTATATGGTTTGATAACATGAATTTTTGTTATGATTATGAATAAATTATGAAAATTTATTCAAGTTTTTTTCATCATCATATCACGGGTCATGGGAAAATTATTAATACCGCAGGAACCATCAGTATTCCACCAAAAATTTGTGATATGCAGATTCCCAACTGGAGAGGTATAAGTTCTTAGCAATGACCGGATTAGGTTTAAACCAAACTGCTCAAGAACAATATATGCATAGCTGCCAGATAAATGAAGCATCAAATCGTCAAATATTTGAGAAAAAATCGTCAAAGGCTTTCATTGAAATCGTAAAAAAATCGTAAAAAAAAATAAATATAATTTTATCGTAGTAAAATATATAAAGTCAATGTATGTACATTAGAGTGGGTAGCTCTCTATGGACAAAAAAAAAGTTGAGTCAGTCACCCCCTAGGATTAAAGATATATTAATAACATTTCCAGAAATATAAAAATTATTTTTTTGCCACGCCTAGATATACCGCCCTTTTTGTTTTTTTTATATACTACGTCACCATTTTAGGTCCGATCGTAACATATCATATATCAGTGTTTGTGGCTTGAAGGCAGCTACATTGCACTCTAAGACGATTTTTTAATTCGACGTCATATTCTATGCGCGACTTCTGATATCTCGGATCCTTCCCCAAAATCAGTAATTGTGGCTATGTAGGAATAAAGAGCATTTAATTATATAAAATATTCGCTTTTAAAATGCTCACTTTTATGCATTAACAGCTATTTTACAGATATTTTAAAATGTTCAAATATTCATTCACAACCTTTCCCGCAACAAACAAAAAATGCATTACAATGTATCGAAAACATCATTAAGTAAATTTCTAAAAAAAAATATATGTTATGCATTTATTTTCCTGTTACAAACTAAATTGGATCTTCGGATTCTTAAGTCCCATCATCAAAAACAATTTTATTTTGACGGGACCTATAGTTTAAAGTCGACTCCGAACGACAGATTTTTTTTGAGAAACTTTTCATGGCAATTTTATTTACTCTCAGAGTTTTTGCCAAAAATCTGCTGAGAGGAAATCGCCGAAGAAATACTTTTTGTATTTTGTTTTGATGTCTGGCCTGGGGCTCGAACCCTGGCTTTACGTCTAATAAGCCAACACACTACCTACTAGACTACGGCGACTTCAAGGTTATTTAGGAGTTCTAATTTTTTGGCTTTTAAGGGATGAAAAAGGCGTAAAATACAGAAAAATCATCACATTTATTCAAAAATAACTTAAAAATATAATACTATTTCCAATAGTAACAATTGCAAAGCAAATACAAAGCTTAAAGTAGCTTTTAATGTACTAAAGTAAAGAAAATGATGTAAATTTTTAATTTCTAGAAATCGTCAAAATAAGGGCATAAATCGTCAGATCGTCAATATGATATTTTTGAAGCACAAAATGACGATAAGTCGTCAAATCTGGCAGCTATGAATATATGTCAAGACGTTACGAATATTTCTAGTAAACATTTTTTAAGACCTTCATCATGATTAGCATTACAAAGTATTGGCATGTCGAAGCAAACCTCCTGATCAGCCACTCATGTATTAAATTAACACACATAATATAAGTGGTGTGAGAAACTATCGTAGTCATAGTCCTGACTAAAGCGACCAATTATGTGTGTTATGTATGTATGTAGTAATCTGAAGTCTCCGTACTCTAGTATTTAATGCGCTGGCTTATTAGACGAGAGACCATGGTTCAACTCCTGGCTCTGAAAAAAATATTTCTCTCAGAGACTTCCTCTCAACAATCGTCTGGTAAAAAAAACTGGGGGTAAATAAAAAAAATTTCTCAAGTGTTCTGTCGTTCGGAGTTGAATTTCAAATGTTAATTAGCACACATAACATCGATGTTGTTAGAAGATATGTAGGTCGTATTCCTGACTAAGGGATTGTAATGACCAACTTCCACTTACGCTAAGTGTGTTAATTTTATACACAAGTGGCAGGACCTACAGTTTAAAGTCAATTTCCAACGACAAATTTTTGAAGAAACTTTTCATCGCAATTTTATGTACTCTCAGAGTTTTTGCCAGAAATCTGCTGAGAAGAAGTCACCGAAGAAATGTTTTTCATATTTCAGTTCGTTGGAGACGTCCGACCTGGTGTTTGAAATGTGACGTCACATCTCATAAGCCAACACACTACTAGACTACCCAGAAGTCAACACTTCGGTTAATATGCGGCAGTGGATTAGGAATTGTTGACATCGTACATTATCTTGAATTTTGTTTGGGTCATATATTTAGAGGAAACATTATAAGGATACCGTAAAAGGATTGAGGGTAGTGTAATACATTGCTTTGTTGCAGTGCTATGGTACTCCTACACCATAATAATAAAATATTAAAAATAGAGTGGAGTAATAAAGTCAACAAAATTAAATATTTTCAAATACGATTGTACATAACCTCTATCAAAGTGTTAATTTTGGTTATAGTGTAGGGTGCAATGGGGGGGTTAAAATACTGCCTTATTTTAATTTCTTTTGTTTTCTGTTTCCACAACTCAGTATTTTCTGCGAAATCTCTCTTTACTAATACCCTGTGATATGTGGCATTAAAGCTTTTAATCATTGTAATTGTAAAATAATTAATTTTCTGATTTGAGTAAGAACAAAAAACAATCCGTTAATCCCCTTTCATTTCTAATGAGTGAGAGTATGTTAAACAGTTTCATTTGCTTTAAATTTAATTAAATGTCCTGCATTGATTTTGTTAGACGGGATACCTGTGTATACTTGGTTTCCTTTTTTTTTTTGCTTTCATTTTATAAATAATTTGGAAACTTTCTCAATTTAATGGCTGTTCTTTGTTATATTCGAGCATTCATTTGCATAAAGTAAGCATTTGTTTGAAACTTTGTTGATTTAATTTTTGGCTTTTGTCCTCCTTTTTCCCCCTTTTTATATTTGCTTAGGTGCAGAATTTTCGCTTATATTTCTTGTTTCTATTCCTGTTTGCTGGTATACTTTGAGAATAAGAATGAGTATGAGTATAAAAAAAGTTAATATTTGTAATAAATGATAATAATATGAGCTGCCATTTAAACTTTTTGTTTGTTTGCCTCTGCCTTTGTATAGTTTCCATAAAAACACTTTCCATTTATGTCATTAAAAAAGAGAAAAGAAAGAGAAACAAATTTGAAGCTTCTGTTAATGTTGTAATACTTTTCATAGGGTTTTTTAAACAAAGCTCAGTGTGATAGCCCAATTTTTATTTAAAATATGTTTTCTATAACGACAGTAGATGGTTTGACAAAGTTCTATGAATATTTGTTAAGCAATAAACAGCTTTAGAAACATTTTATTCGATTGTGCCATAAAATTTTAGCTTGCTTTACAAAAGCAGGTTTTAGTCCAGCTATGGACTGTAATGAATTTCTTAAGCGATTTATTCATTAAATACGAAAAAATATTGCGATTCGAAAAGATTTCACTATTCACTACATTTTTCCTCATGTCAACTCGTCTTTATGAAGTCTAGGCTCAGACAACCAAATATTCTTGCTCTACGCTGAATTTAAACAGAATGCAACCGTAATAGCTGTCATCGAGAAACAAAATCAGGGCATAAATGGAATTAAGATATATATCTAGAAAACATAATATAGTTCAAATGATCATATGTAGTCGCCGAAGTCTAGTAGGTAGTGTGTTGGCCTCGGTTCAAACCCCAGGTTAGACATCAAAACGAAAATATTTCTGCCGGACTTCTACTCAGCAGATTTCTGGCAAAAACTCTGAGGCTAAATAAAATTGCTACTAAAAGTTTCTCAAAATAAATCTGTCATTCTGAGTCGACTTTAATGTATAAAATGTATAAAAATTAACTCACACAACATAAGTGGTTTGAGAAAATAGGTTGTAGTCCTGACTAATGGCTTGTAAAAACCAATTATGTATGTATGTACTAGCTAATAGAGCGGGGGTTGAATAACATTCTGTTAGAATCAGTGCAAATAGAGCTCTGTAAGAATTCTTTTAGTTTTCCGTTGTTATTTTTTTCACTAGAAATTTACTTTTAAGTCTGGTTTATAAAGAATTACCACATAATAGTGAATCAAACTATCATTGTTACAATCCACTTCGAATGAGCTACCGACACCAACATAGAGAATCTGGTAGAGCAGTCGCCGTAGTCTAATAGTAGTATTTTGGCTTATTAGACGTAAGGCCAGGTTTCAAACCCCAGGTCAGACATCTCCAAGTAAATGATAAATAAAAATAATTCTTCGACGACCTCCTCTCAGCAGATCTCAGGCAAAAACTCTGAAACTAAATAAAATTGCCATGAAAGGTTTCTTAAAAAAAATCTGTCATTCGGAGTCAACTTTAAACTGTAGGCCCCGCCACTCATGTATAAAAATTAACTCACATAAGTGGTGTGTGAAACTAAGTTGTAATGCTGACTGAAAGGTTGTAATGACCAATTATGTATATTATGTATGGACACTGTTACGCACTGTTAAGATCTGTGGTCCATTGCGAGTTGGCGATGATTTTCGCATTCGATACAACAATGAGCTATATGAGCTCTTCAACGCCATGGACGTTGTGCAGTGTATTAACATCCAGAAGGGAAGAAAGTATTAAAACATCGTCGACATGAGTCAAGATGACATTGTTATTCAATATTAACCCTTTCATGCCCGAATTTTTTCAGCCCGAGCTAAACGAACTAACGAATCTGATGGTTGTGAGACTTCTGCTTCGATTTCAATTTCTCTATCCACCATTTTACTCTCAATACGTTCTATTCTTTATATATTCTCAAGATTCTCTTCAATAATATTTTCCTCCTCTTTTTCCCCGCTGTCACCATCATCATCATCCTCAGACTCATTCCAGTCAAATTCAACCATTCTTTGTATTTCTCTTTGAGACAAGCCTTTTGGACGCATACAAAATGCGGAAAAAGTTTAATGCAAATTTTATACATTTGAAAAAATACTGGAATAAAACTAAAAACATATTTTCCACTTTTTTGTTTATAATTTTTCTCTTAACTGCTTTTTAATTACTCACACACTTTTTATGAAAAAAATTCAAAAATTTACCGTCATTTTCTAAATTTGAAAAATTTATATTTTTCACTTTGTCGTTGGCTCCTACCTACGCAAATTCAAACACCGATTAACTGGACACCAGAAGTAATAACTCATTAATTTTTAGAATACGCGTTTTCAATCAAGCTTGTTTGCAAAAAAGAAATTTTTTACAAAAATTTAAAATAATGGAATTTATGAGCAAATATGTACAATGTTGCCTATAGGCAACAACGGGCATGAAAGGGTTAAATTCAGATTGAGTTCATATTAGTTGTGATTGGAGATTATTTGAATCGATTTCATTTAGTTTGGAAAAGTTTTCTACACACGAAAATTAAAAATACTGGTACGATAAGAGTTCCTTAACGTGTTGGCTACTAAAGCAAATGTTGAATAACCTTCTGTTAGAATCAGTGCTAATAGAGCTCTGTAAGAATTCTTTTAGTTTTCCGTTGTTAGTTGTTTCAACAGTATAAATTTACTTTTAAGTCTAGTGTATTAAGAATCACCACATAAGGGTATGAATCGAACTAGCATTGTTCCAATCCACTTCGAATGAGTTATCAACACCTCGTACTTCCCTAAAAAGAGAAAGAAATTTAACACAGAGTATCTGGTGGAGTAGTCGCCGTAGTCTAATATGTAGTGGTAGTGGCTTATTAGACGTGAGGCCAGGTTTAAAACCGCAGGCTTATCTAAGTAAACGAAAAATAATAAAAAAAAATAATTCTTCGACAACTTTATTTCAGCAGATCTCAGACAAAAACTCTGAGAGTAGATAAAATTGGCATGAAAAGTTTTTTAAAAATCTGTCGATCGGGAGTCGATATTTAACTGTAGGTCCCGCTATTCATGTATAAAGTTAACACACACAACATAAGTGATGTGAGAAACTAGGTTGTAGTCCTGACTAAAGGGTTGTAATGACCAATTATGTATGTATTTGCTAGAGCTTCTTGTTGACTTAGTACTATTGCTTTTGAAACCTGACAATATTTGTCAGAGAAATGGACTGAAATAGCATAAAATAGTCGAACATGGCCTACCAATTGAAGAAATAATCATCAAAAATCATTTTCAGCCAACATTATCTTAAAAATTTCATCTACATCTTTGTTAGAATTTGAATGGCATTTCAAAATTTAACCTGAAGTGTGTTTAATATGTGATACGATACATCAAGTCGTGTGCTACACATTACATTCTTCATGCCAACCAATTTAGTTCATCATCTGCAATTACTTTTCAATCAACCCACCACTCCAAAGGTAAACAAACAGAAAAAGGAAAAGTTCCATAGAAAACAAAAACAAAACAATACAAAACGAAACAAGAAAAAAGGATAAACATTTAAACAACGAGATATGGGTCGTATTACTTCCTTGTTGGTTAAGAAAAATAAACACAAGGCATGCAGGCAGGCAGGCGAGAAAAAAGACACACTTACTCACTCATACGTACATTTCAGACATCTATCCTGCTAGTCATCCATCCACACATACATACATACATATACATAGTATATTGCCATGCCAAGTGATTATGTTGATGATTCATACTTACGGATACAATTGAAGTTCATGTGTTTACATTAATTTTTTCTCTATTTTGTTTTGTTTTGTTTGTTGTTTTTGCTGGTGTTGCTGTTGTTTATCTTTTGTTTTATTTATTACATGTGAAATGAATATGTATAGAGGCGTTCAAGTTTAAGTTTTTAATTTTAGGCTGATAAATAATTTCTCTATAACTACGACTCTATCCCCTGCAATTTCAATCCTTTCATGGCTAAAATTGTCTTTAATTATTTATATTTCGATATAGTCAAGGAATTTGTTTATCTTGGCTCCGCCGTTACGACCAAAAATAATGTCAGTCTGAAGATCAAGCGCAGGATCACTTTTGCCAACAGATGCTGTTATGGTCTCAATAGGTAACTGAGTAGCAGAGACCTCTCTCGCACGACAAAACTAATACTCTACAAGACGCTCATCCTCTTCTTTATGGCGCAGAGGTAAGGACATCATTAAACAATGATGCAGCGGCAGAGTATTCGAGCGAAAGTTCTACGTAAGATTCTAGTACGAGTTGGCGATGATTTCCGCATCCAATCCAACAGTGAGCTGAAGGAGGATGTTCTGGCGGTACGGGGATTTGCGGAAGTCGGCGATGAGGACGACCTTGTTTGCATTGGAGGTTCCTGTCATCGATTGGTGTGACCAACTGGCAAAGGCGCATAAGTAGCTGAGGCGCCTGGAAGGATGTGTTAAGGCAGGCCGAAATCTCTTACTCGGTTATTAATGGCCAATTAACTAAGTAAGTAAGTTATCGTTGAAAAGGTCTAGTGAGAGAATACAGTTGAATGGTTGGCTAATATCATATCGAACTGATATGGCTTATATTATTCGGACGTCCGAAAGAATACCATTGCTGACAACTATACTAGTAGACGTGTCTTTTGGCGGCGATACATATCCCTTTGACGACACCTTCTAAAGTAATAGATGAATGCGCATTAAAATAGATGAAATCGTTGATATAAGAACGTTCACGTCCTAGAAACATTTCCTGACAGTAATGAAATACTATTAAAAGAAAAATTCAAATTTGAAATACCCTGTATATAGATAAGTAAAATACACTCTAGTTCTTATTTGTTGTTGTTACACTTGTTATAAGTGTATGTGTGTCTACGACATATAAAATGATTTTTTTTCTACCACTTTATGTCGGCAATATTATTTGTCTTCACAAATGACCAGCCAACATTTAAAAACTGCAAGTGTTTTTTCCAAAGTGTTCACTCAATAGAAACACTCATAGGCGAAACAGACAAATAGCCATACTTACGTACAGACAAACAGATATACACTCATAGAAACAGTGTTTGTCAACAGAGTTGGTAGAAGAAATAAAGTTATAGAGAAAGAAAATGTGAAGAATTCTTATGGGCAATAGAGTAAGCCACTTAAAAACAAAGCGAGTGTGTGCCTGTGTGTGTATTTACTTGTTTAGTGGTTCAAATGGAATATTTTCGAGTACAAATCCTTTTCTAACTTATGGACAATGGACTGGTTGTGAAAAGATCTAAAGTATCAGATTTTTTAGGGTTGGTAATCAGACACAAATAATGACCATTTTTAATATGTCATTTCATGAAAAATGTTTTGCACATGCAGTCAGTTAAACAGTAAATATTGGATGTCGTTCGAAAGCATTACGAGTATTCAGGTCTAACATGAATTCTTTTTTTATACTGTATTTCATGAGCCTATGTTCAGAAAAGTGTGAATGGCATATGAATCAGGATTACGAACCTAGCTTCTCACACCACTTAGGTTGTGTGCGTTAATTTTGTACATGAGTGGGGGGACCTATAATAAAGTCGGCTCCGAACGACAGATTTTTGAGAACCTCTTCATGGCAATTTTATTTACTGTCAGAGTTTTTGCCAGAAATCTACTGAGAGGCAGTCGCCGAAGAAATATTTTTTCATATTTTCGTTTTTGATGTCTGACCTGGGGTTTGAACCGTGGCCTTACGTCTAATAAGCCGACACACTACCTACTAGAATACGGTGAAAAGCAATGAATCTGTCATTCGTAAAAATTTTACCTACACAATTCTGCTGGAAACCTATATTATAATTTTTAAGAAACATTTCCTTTGGCTAGAGTCGGCCTATTAGTTCAGATAACTCCTACTTAAAGCAATACATAGAAAACAATTTAAGTTAATAAAAAAAAACTCCGATAATTAACATTCTTCTTATTTTCTTAGTTGACCATGAACAACCCGATCATCGGATTTCGGCTTGTTATAGCACATCCTTCCAGGAGCCTCTGCTTCTTGCGCGCCTTCGCCAGTACATCGCACCAATCCGTGACAGGGCTTCCTCATCTTGGTCCTTCTAAAGCAAACAAGGTCGTCCTCTTCGCCGACTTCAGCAAATCCCCTCAACAAATACCTGTCTCGCCGGAGCATTTTCATCCATTGGAACGACATGACCGAGCAAGCACAGTCGCTGGAAGTTAATACGCTGCACAACGTTCACGTCGTTGAAGAGCTCACACAGCTCATTGTAGGATCGTATGCGGGAATCATCGCAAACTCGTACTAGACCAAAGATCTTACATTGGACTTTTCTTTTGAATACTCTCAACACAACTGCATCAGTGATTAATAGTGTACATGCGAATGAGCATCTTGTAGAGTATTAGTTTTGTCGTACGAGACAGGTCATTCCTACTCAATTGTCTATTGAGGCCATAGTAGCACCTTTTGGCAAGAGTGATCCCAAGCTTGATCTCCAGACTGACATTATTTTTGGTGGTAACGGAGGAGTCAAGATAAGCAAAGTCACTGACTATATCGGCCGTAATCTGTCGCCTATTGTCGACAGCATATACTTCGTTTTGCCCTCATTTATGTGCCACAGCCATCTTAATAGACGTCCGTTAGATAGCGATAAAGGCAGCAGTAACATTTTACTTGGTGCGCCCTATGATGTTAATGTCATTAGCGTACGCAAGCAGCTGGAGACCATTTTGGAAAATAGTGGCATTGCGATGCACTCCCGCTTTCCGCAGAATACTCTCCATGATGATGTTGAAGAGGTTGCATGATAAGGCAGCGCCTTGTTGTCTGATAGTTAACATGCCAATGGAAAAGTAGTAATTTTTTTGATGGAATCGATAGAAGGCCACAACATCATATTTTTTGTGTTACGTTGCAAAATATATTGGAAATATATTTTTATTTTGCTGAAACGTGTTATGCAAAGAAATCATTATTTTATGGTTCTGCTTCAGAAAAAAAACAGAACATTTTCGTTAAAGAACTAAAGTTCCCTTAAATTTTCTTTTAACCTTAAGAATAATCTTTTCGATTACTTGCGTCTGTAGTTTAGTACACTCATATGTATGCAAGAGATGAAAATGTTTTCTCAATCGAAATAATATTATGACTGGTTAATTTACGAATTTTCTTTTCCTTTTTTTTTCGGTGCGAATTTTTTTTATCCATTTTCCTTTTTTCCATTTATATTTTCTTTCAATCCATTGTTTATTTTACTTTTAATGTTTCGTTTCGTTTTGTTTCATTTTATTTTTTATTCACTTGTCACCCTCTTCGCGTAGGGAAATAATAATAATAATAAAATAGTTTCTATTAAAAGAGTAAACCAGCCATGGGTTATCGATTATTTTAAGCCTTCACATAGATTTTTTGAGTATTTTTATGTTAGGATTTGTTTCTTTAGTAAATACTCCTCGGGATTTTTTTTATTTTCAAGCAACAGATAACCATAACTGGTTTACCCTTTAATTGTATATCTTTTGTTTGTTTTTGTTGTGCTGTGCGTTTACGTTAGGGTCGTAAAAACTACAATTTAACAAAGGCCAATAAAAATAACAATAATGACAGTGTTCCAGCGTTATTAGCAGCAACATCAATAAACCAATCCCCGCCCCTTTATCCCTTAAGCAGTTGCCCTGTCAAACAATTGTTGTGCTGATGTTTGCAATTATTTGCGAATTTCTTGTTTCATTTCAAACGTATTATTTCTTGCATTGCAAGTAAATAATAAAATACACACCAAAACGTAGGTGGCAAGGAAACCGTATTCATTCATTCATATTCATTCATAATAATTTCTTCAAATAATATTTTTGCTTTATGTTGCAGAAAAATTATCTCTGAAACTCATTTATTATGGATCATCTTTCTTATTAAGACAACCAACGAAACGAATATCGTATCATGTATCGAAATGACTTTCAGTCAAAATCTTTAAATGCAATATTCACTGCATGACTGAACACATTTATGAGGTTTACATAGCCACAAAAAAGGACATACACACCCATCCAAAATGGCATGAAACCGATACATGTTATAATCAAGGGTATTACAAGGATTTATTTTTCATTTTCCTTTAGTTTTTTTTTTCTTCCTCTTTTTTGTGTCAGCTTATGGTATCTGTAAGCTGTGGTCTTTTGATTTACATTTTGGCTTCTGTTAATAATTACTCATGTTAATTTACTTTCTTGGATGAGTCTTATTTTTAAAAGATACCACAATTTCAGACGGATTAATTAATTATTTATTCTTGTTCCTTTTTTAAATGTGAAAATAATGAAATCAATCAGAAATCAGAAATAAAACGAATAAAAAAAAAAACAAAAAACACGTGGCCACTTAAAAAATCCCCAGTATTTTAGAGTCTGGTATGTAAGTAAAGTTGGAGGTTAAAATCCATTTAAAATAAAGTGAAGTCTACAAACGATTGATACATTTCAGATTAATTACGGCTCTTTTATTTTAATTCTGGTAATACGAGATACATACAAACATATTTTTTAAGTGAATTTGGAGAAATTTCTCATCGGATTTATGTTAGCACCGAGATACCTGGTTGCCGAATTTCAAAACTGCTGTGTCCAGCCGTTGAAAGCGGTAGAACCAGGAAACTATTTGAGTTCTACAAGAAAACGATTCACATTCTAACGGGAATTCTAATGGGACACTCCACTATTGGCAGTTTCACTGACAAGCTCCTTCTGCCCCCACAAGAATGACTGTAGGAGCTGCCATGATGTGGAGGAAATGGAATCGGTGAAACATCTTTTATGCGAGTGCCTTGCACTTCAGAATAGACTTCATCGGTATTTGGGTGACAGAGCGTTTGAAGATCTGATCATGGTGGCGAACGTAGGAACTGGCCGATATTATCCATAGCACGAGGTGGATCAAATCCACCACTAACGGAGGGGCTTACCTTACACTGCGTAACACAATGGGCCATATAGCAATCGAGTGAACTTGCCTGTGATCGGCAAACTATCCGCTAACCTAACCTAACTTATAAAGGGTGATTTTTTAGCTATTATCTTTTTGGCAACACTGGTTTAAACAGCTCACCCACGTTTCGTGTTTTGTTTCACTGTCAAACATCTTCAGTTTGGTCTATAATTTAACCATGAATCGTCTTACAAACGAACAACGCTTGCAAATCATTGAATTTGGCATCATTAACAATGGACTTATTGAGAGGCGAGTTCGGTGAACATTTTATTTCACGTTTGGGACCGGTCAATTGGCCGCCTAGATCGTACCTTTAGACTGTTTTTTGTGGGGCTATGTTAAAGCTCATGTCTATACAGAGAAGCCCGCTTCAATTGACGCATTGGAAGACAGCATTGAAGCATTTATTCGTGATATACCGGTCGAAATGTTGGAAAGAGTATGCCAAAATTGGACTAAGCGTATGGACCATTTGAGGTGCAGTCGCGGTCAACATTTGCATGAAATAATCTTCAAACATTAAATTATATGGACCGTACTATCGATTCAAATAAAGATTTCATGCATTTTTCTGAATTTTATGTGTTTTTTTTTTAATTTTCCTATTGCTCTTAAAAAATCACCCTTTATAAGAACCATTGTTATTGAATAATTTTTTGCCATTTTGAAAGAGCTTTAGACAACTTGCTGTTGCTGTAAGTGGCCTGGTGTTGTCCTTACTTATTTACTTTAGTCAGGATTTTGACCTAGCTTCTCTGTGGCTGTGGTCTAGTAGGTAGTGTGTTGGCCTATTAGACGAAAGGCCCGAGTTCAAATCCCAGGTCAGACATCAAAACGAAAATATGAAAATATTTCTTCGGCGACTTCCTCTCAGCAGATTTCTGGCATAAACTCTGAGAGTAAAAAAAAAAAAAAAAAAAAAATTGCCATGAAAAGCTTCTCAAAAATCTGTCGTTCGGAGTCGACTTTAAACTGTAGGTCCCGCCACTCATGTATAAAATTAACGCACACAACACGAGTGGTGTGAGAAGCTAGGACGTTGTACAATGGGTCAATTCGACCTCCGGGTACTGTACTTGTCACAGTTGACAAGTACACGTCCTCTAACCTAACCTAACTTCTCACACCACTTATGTGGCGTGTGTTAATTTTATCCAAAAGTGGCTTTCTCTTTACTCTCAGGTTTTTTGACAGAAGATTATTAGGATCAAGGTGCCGAAGAACAAACTTTTGTTCGAGGAGCCAACATACTACCTACTTGACCACCACGAAGAACACAAAACTCTGCTACTTTATTCGGATGCCAACTTAGTCAGCTTCCCCAGGTATGTCCAGTGATGTAATGGTCTTTGCAGCAACAATTGAAATACTACGGACCTAAACTTTTTAAATAAGTAATAAATAATATAATAATAAAAAAAACTATTGGAAACAATTCCTTTTACATACTATACACGTTCGTATATATTTAAGTTTATCTCATTAACGTTATTAAGCTAATGGTCTACTCGTGTCATTAATGATGAAATTTTGTCCCCATGACATACTTTCCAAAGTGAAAATATTTCCGTTTTTAATTTATTCATACTTAATGCACATACCAACTGTCTGTCATACCTAAAATTTTGTTCAAATATATCCCAGCAAATATTTGATTGATCTCAAGTTAATTTAAGTGTTTAAGATTCTTCACAGATTTGTGTGGCAGTTCTAGAATTAATTATTACGAGCTGAGTAGCTCAAACCTTATGCTCCGTGTAGTGGAACAGATCAGAGTCGAATCCACGACCCTCACGCTAATAGGCTAGCACACGATTCATTACTGTACCAGGGCATCCTTATAGAAAGTAATATTATTTGTTATATTCTAAAAGGATAATTGTAAGTTTGTGTTTTAAATTCAAAAGTACCTGGGGTACTAAATTCTAAAGTCAATAGAGGTCTGTAAAATGTTATTTCTACACTACACACTTAACACAACACGATGTCATCTACAAAAGAAAGTTAACGCTGATCTATATATATAATGTTTGCTGGGACATTCCATATGTCCTTCACATGTACACATACTAATTGTATATTTATGCTTGTGTAAATATAGTGATATTTTTCAATTATCCTAATTTCACTCAATAATTATGTTTGTTTGACAATATGTTCGCACCCAAAGTCAATAATAATAAACATGGTAATTTCCTACACATGGTCGCCTTTCGTCCGCGTATATATTGCTTTAATTTTTAGTTCACTTTATTGATTGATGAACACAAAAAAAAAAAAACTAAATAATTACGCAGACAATAGGAAATGAGCGAATACACAACAATTTTTACTTTTCGGAGGCTTATTTTAGACTGTTTTTGATCATTCGGCATATCAGAGAGCACGGACTACGGTGGTACATAATAGTTATGTATATTACAGTGTTGGTTGGATAGGGTAGGAGGCCGTGGCAGCTTCACTGGACGTTAAGGGTTTCTAAGGTGCTAACCGTTTTGTCTTAGTAAGCCGATCTCGATAACCAGCATCAGGAATTAGCATTATAGCATAACCCCTTTACAATCAAGTCATCGTTCATATCAATGAATTAGTATACATGATATTATCTTCCAATCATTGTATAATGTGCTGTTTAAGGACCTTCCTATTTAGTTTCTATAGCTCAAACATCCACACAGAAAGCAGGCCTCGTTCACTTCTTATATTTCCCTGGCAAACAATTTTGAAGTAGGTATTCCGCTCGACTGGTAGGCAGTGTGCGGGCCTATTAGAGGCCACGGTTCAAACCCTAAAATTGTCATAAAAAGTTTCTTGGAGTCGGCTTTAAACTGTAGGGATTGAAGACAAAAAGCATCTCCGTCTTCTCACTTGGTTTTTGGTTTTTTTCGGCTTCATTCATTTTAATAAACTTCAGAATTTTGACAGTCATATTGTTTGGAGCTATATCTGTCATTTATTCAATCTGTTTTGCCAAATCACCGTAAACGCTGAATATGTTCTGGATCAGTGATAACTGACCCAAATTTTCATTAAACAAATCCACATCAGCGATAAGGCCCGCTTCTAGATAAATGGACATGTGAACGAATAAAATTGTTAAATTTTTAATCCGCTTGTGGCCTAAGAGCGTATAATGCATTACGAAAAAGTTTCTGTTTGATGTGGATTTGGGACTGACGGAGTAATCGATTCATATTTATTTGCGAACGTCGTGGCGTCGTCGCGAGGACTATAGCTCTATGATTACCAACTCCTTTTGGCAAGGATTAAATGATCTGGACACCAACGACATGTGGTATCAACAGAACGGTGCTACGTGCCATACAGCTCATACCGCATTGTATATTATGGTCGAGAGATTTGAGGGCAATGCCAACGAATGTGGAGGTAATGTAAACTGGCTGCCGAGCTTGCGCGATTTGACCAGGTTACACTTTTTCTTGTGGAGTTTTCTCAAGTCGCAGGTGCATGCAAATAAGCCATAAACTACAGTGATTCTGAAAGCCCAAATAACCCATGTTTTAAATTTAACCTGATTAATGATTTAGAGTCATGGAAAGTTGAACATTTTGATTGCATCCACCCAAAAAAGCTATGGAGAATATTTGAACGATGTAATATAATAGACAGAATAGGCCTTTTGGCCATAACTGGCTTTGGAACATAAAACAATTGAATTTTATAACGGATTTTTTAGGTTAAATTTAGTCGATGTTTTGATCCCTTAATTGCCGAAATTCAAGTTAGTGACGCTAGCGTAAGATACTCGCCATCAAATTATGTCGAAAGGTGGATGATAACACTTTTCAGTTCAAAAGCAGCCTTAGATGATCGTGTATACTCTCTGTCTGTTTGCTTGTTAAACATTTTTCTGTTTTGGAAAACAAAATTTTCAGTGGAAGTTATCAGTGTGCTTTACCAAAAGACGTTTGTATTTTTCTATTCTCAAACGGCGTCTGAAGGTACCAACTTTCAAATCTTTTTTAATAAAGCGGCTCATGTACTTTTGGGAGACATTGATTTGAGAAGCCATAGTTTTTTGTTGTCGTTGCAGATTTTGTTGAATTTTTGATTTTGTTCGAAATATACGTGCATGGTTGACCGATGACGATCCTGAACATCTCTATTCTCCTCAAACAATAGGCGAACTTGGCTCACCGGTAGGCGAACTTGAGACTAATCCCGAGCGGATGGTGTGTTTTGAAAAATATCACCTAATAATTCCTGGTACTGAATGTATTCCAGAATACATGTGTTTCTAACGCGGTATCTTCAATTCTTCTATTAGAATGAGTGTATTCAATATTTATGTACCTACTCAGTATCTGTTATATTTCATCATAGATTTCATATACATACAGTAATTAAAGAAATAAAATTAATTTTCCTATGAAAATAGTACATATTTTCCTTTCATATTTTTGTTGTGTTTAAACAGATTTATTTTGTTTATCAATTCAAAACACTCTGTATCAACTTTTTTTTAATTTATTGTGTTGACACAAGCTGGAAACATATTTCACTAATTATTTTCCTGTTAACATAGTATTACATAGAAATTCATTTATTTTAAATGAAAAACTGACAAATAAAAAAAACAATTCTTTTCATCAAATCATTTGTTTTATTTCAAAACATGGTTTTTTTTCCTTGGGGAAAAATTTAAATTGATTTCTCGTATATGACACTGACTGCCTGTAATATAGAAACGAATGAAATTTTTGGCAAGCACACGTACATCATTTTTAATTTATTTACACTCGCACACACACATGTAAATACATATATACTGACAATAGTTTCTACTACACTGGCAGCAATAGTTAAAACAACAACAACAACAACAACAGCATCAGCAACAATATGTGTAAAAAACAATCTCAACTAAATAAGTTTCTCATTTTATTACTTTAGCTATGAAAACAATATAAAATTTAATTTATTTTAAATAATATTATCACAAGTTAACAAATATTAATAAAAATGTTAAAACACACACATTCATATCTATATGCATACCTATCCTATCTAAACATATACATATGTACACAGTTAGAGATTGTTTTTTGTCATGTAAATACATACATACGTATTTTAAATGAAAACAATTTTTTTGCTTCAAGTTTCCTTTCCGCATGAATTAAAAACACTTGATGAATACATACAATATTAACACAATCTCGCAGTTGCACGAGTTTTGTGTTGTTTCTTTTTTTTTTTTTTTGTATTAGACTGTACGTGTTTTAAAGAAAATAGATAGGTAAAGTATAATAAAATCAGAGATTCTTAAACGTTTTCAATGTTGATTTAGTTTTTTCAATTAAGTCTTTACATGAAATTCGTTTATTTAGTTCTAAAGAGTGTTTCAATCTTCCACCTCATGCCACTCATGTTGTGTGTGTTAATTTTAACCACGCGTGGCTGGACCTACAGTTTAATGTCGACTCCAAACTACCGATTTTTGAGAAACTTTTTCTTGACGATTTTGATTACTCCCAAATTTTTTGCTAGAAATCTGCTGAGAGGAAGTCGCCGTAGAATTATTTTTATATTTCGATAAGTTCGAGATGTCTAAGCCAGGGGTTAAACCACAGATTCTCATCTAATAAGCCAATACCCAACTATGGAGGACTACAGTTACTAGTTTTATACCAAACTAAAGTGTTAAAATGACCAATTAAGTAAGTAATTCGAAATTTCGAAATGTCAAAATGTCAATGAATTTGGAACATAAATCAAGCTGAATTTGAAGTCACCGTAGTCTATTAGGTATTGTGTTGGCTTTTTACACGTAAGGTCACAGTTCAAACCCCAGGTGAGACAACTCAAACAAAATGAAATATGAAGACAAATATTTCTTCGGCGACTTTCTCTCAGCAGATTTTCAGCAAAAACTCTGAGTGCAAATAAAATTGCTATGAAAAGTTTCTCAATAATCTGTTGTTCGGAGTCGACTTTATATTGTAGGTCCCGCCACTCATGTACAAAATTAACACACGCAACATAAGCGGTGTCAGAAACTAGGTCGTAATCTTGACTGAAAGGTTGTAATGACCAATTATGTATGTATGTATGTGTTTGAATTTGATTCATGGCATGTGTTATATTGGCTTTGAGGACTACTATGGTTTGCAACTTATTCCCACACATCTGCGACTTAGAAAACTCCATATGAAATAGTTCAACGGGGTCAAATTGCATGATCTCGGTGGCCAGTTCACATCACCTTCTTGTGAGATGATCATGCCCTTAAATCGCTCGTGCAGATTATTCAATATGGCATGCACTGCATGGTTTTTAGCGCCATTCTGTTGAAAGCACATGTCGTTGGTGGTAATCGTTAATCTATAATGCTTGCAGTTGGCAGTAATGTCCTGGCCAATATCGTAAATAAAATAAAAGAAATATGGACCCACGACGCCGCTAACCCAAAATCCACATCAAATAGTAACGTTTTTGGGATGCATTGGACGCTTTTGAATCTCATAAGGATGGAGAGCGTTTTTTTGTACACATTCATCATTCCCATTCATCTGGAAAGGCCCTTTTCGCTGAAGATGACTTTTTGATGAAAATTATAGTCAATTGTCAACTGCTGACACACGTTGCTTTCTATGGTCTTCCACGGCGATTTGGCAAGACAGACAGGATAATACTTCCAGGCTTATTTCTTGATTGTGATTGATCAAAAATTTTGATGATACATATTAGATATCACGATGTTAAAATAACTATGCGTGTAAAGCTAGCTACGAAAGTTATATGCTTTTTTGACAGTGAATGTTATGTTAACAGACACTGTTAAGTTAACATAATTGAAAAATTTCGGAAAGGGAGGAAAGAAAATCGATTAAAATTCTTAAATTTAGTGATAAATTGGAGAAAAAATGAAATGAAGAGGAAGCTAAATCGTTGAGTTCTACGAAAAAGTAAAAATATATGAAAATAAAAATTTGCTTATTGAAAAATCAAGTATTTTTAATATACATATATACCCTCCATAAATTGGGCAAAATTCGATAAAATTTGAAATGGTGCGGTTTTCTAACCTAGTGGATCAGGAATTTTAAAACAGTTTTCGGTACGGTTGGGTGAATCTTGAGATCGGAGATATAGCCGACGAAGTTAACTTTTTTATACGAGCGCACAAAATGTGAAAAATTCGATAAAATTTAAAAACGTGCGGTTTTCAGACCTAATGGGCTGGATAGCTATTGGATCAAAGATTTCAAAAAAGATTTCATTATGGATCGGAGATACAGCTGACGAAGTTAACTTTTTTATACATGTAAACTTCTGCAACAACATGATCTCCTAATTGGTACTGAATAAGTTGATATCAAATTGTTGTTTACAAAGGCCACATCTAACTGTTCTCCAAAGTGGCTTATATCTCTTGCGCCTGATTTTCAATTATATTTCAGCTTAAATTGATTGAGAGCACTGCCCTCGCATAAGGCAACAAATGTGAAATTTTATTTAAAAAACATGTTTTAATCTCAGCTAATATCACTACAATAGCTAATCATAGTGGGTGACACCTTCAACTTACAGGTCATGAATATGTGAATTGGATTTTCAAATGAAAAAAAATTCGATTTTTTCCTTTACCTCTCCCATTGAGTATAAGAAAATTTTTCACATTTTAACCCCACTTTTACGGTATCCTATTTAGAGCGATACCCTTGTAATCATATTTATCAAGTTAATGTTTAACAAATTGAATTTGTTTCGTTTCTTCTTTTTCTTTTTACCTTCAACCATTCGCTCAAACCACTCCAAATGAATCCAATAACAAAAGAAAATTGTACAAAAGATTGAAAGGAACGTATGAAGGCGTATTTGAAAATCACAAGACGTTTGCAAAAGATTCTTACCATTACGTCGTACCTGTAGTTGGTTTCCAATAATTCTCTCAGTGAAACTCAGTTTGCGTTTTGCTTTAAATGAAAATCATGGAAAACACGCACCAACATGAAGCTGTGCCATGCCCCTCCCCTTTGTTTAAGCAAATAAAAGGAAAATTTGTTGAATTTAAGTGTGAGGGAGAGAAAAAAATCTATCGGGTTAAATTTATTTGTTGTACCAATGTCTCTTGTTTGTCACGAACAGAAAACAATACTTTCTCTCACACAGAGACTGGATGTTGTTGTTATAAATATTGTTGCTGATATTACATTGTTCTTAGTTTTGACAAGAGATTCATTCTTTCATAATTTAATTATCTTTTCGTTGTATTTATTTTTTGATAACAAAGGATTGTTTAGTTGTTAAGCTTTTTATGTATGTATAGTATGTCTGTAGCGCATAATTCTATGGGTTTCGTAAATAATTTTCTATTTCGTTTGATAATGATTTGAAATTCATTGGTATGAATTTGATAAAAGCTCTTCAATTCAAATGAGTTTCATTAAAACTTTGTTAAGTGAGGAGGATACTTACGGGTTAAACTAGAAACATTTTGTTTTAAATTGACTTCATGGTTGAGTGTTCCTGGAGACATATCAATAATCATAAGAAATTGCCAGTGCCCTTGTGGTGAATAATAAATGTTACATTGTACCGTATTGTCCGGGTATGGCCCTACTAGTGCATTAGTCCAGAGGATAACGTGATTATCGTTCTGATGGCAATTTCCGCGGTGCTCTAGGCACGGCTGAAAACAATGCGTCTACCAACGTCCCCATGCACTAGCATGCAGCCTCATGGTAAGATTACATCATCATACGTGAATACCATTTCGGAGCCATGCATTTGGACATGACTTCCCCCTTGGTTAGGGGTTGGAGACTATCTAAATTTGTTATTTCAATGCTTGAGGGTGTAACCTCACTCTGCCCGCGATTCGAATATAAACCACAACCACCACTTTGCTTCCACATGGAAGCTCCACCGTAGTCGTGCAAAGACGAGTCTCTGGGGCTCCCGACACCAGAATTAGTCGTCTGGTCAGGCTTCGCAGTCCAGTCTGCTACCAGTTGAACCCCAAACATATCGGGACTGGTGACCCAACAAGGAAGGGACGCACAAAGACACTAGACACCAACGATGAAAGCGAACAACACAGACCACTTACCTGTCTCGGCAACCTACTAGTGTAGGATGCGCCCACAAACGTTAAGCTACATGAACCGACAACTACAGAGAACCCACGATGAACGGCGCCGAAAGGGTAACCCATCATCGCCCTTACTAGTGCAATATATTGTGTTGGAGCTAGGAAAATGGATTATGAAAGGTTATGAATTGTCTCTGTAAGTCACTGGACAACGAAAGGGTATGCTTTGCATTACTTACTAATTGCTCATTAAAATCCTTTAGTCATGAGTGCAACCTAGCTTCTCACACCACCCATGTTGTGTTTTTTAATTTTATCCATGAGGTGGAATTTTCTGTTTCAAGTCCACTCCGAATGACAGATTTCTGATGACAATTTTGTTTTTTCCTGTTTCGATTTCCATAACTTTAATTTATAGTCTAACAGAGCGCTGTTAGTAACATAACATAGCTCTGTTAACACAATGCGTGAGTGTCTTGGGTATTTGCATTTCAAATCTATCTTTACACACATAATTAACTTTTCCTTGCAATATAAACAGCTGACATACATCTTAAAAGACATTTATACGCTTCCGGCTGCTATCCTCAAAACCTCCACTGCTATCTATTTAAGTCACCTTTTAATCTTTATGGAAAAATCAACAATCTTGCAATATTTTAAATAGGCTAAATGATGTTCCAAATAAAATATGTATGTAGAGAAAATAAGAAGGAAAAAAATAATAGAAACTATTGAAATGAAAACAGTTGACGGCATTTTTAATCAGCAAATTTAGTGCAACTTTTCTGAAAAAGCATTTAAGCACACATGTTCCAAATGACACTTTAAAAAAAAATATTTTATTTTTTTTTAGTTTTTCTTTTCTTCCATTCTTTAAAGAATAGATTACCGAACAGCTGTTGTACATCATTATGGGTTGGAATGTGGAGTAAAAGTGTAAGTCACTAGCAAATGTTTAAATTTTTATAAAAAAATTTAAATTTTTTTTACACTTTAAAACTTATTTTGTTCATCTTTGCGTTTCCTTATTAAATTCTTAATCTTATCTTTTCAAATTATTACTTGCCCCCCAGGCTAATTGTGAACGTGTTGTAGCGTATAATATGGTAGGAGTAACAAAAAAATTAACAAAAAAGAAATAAAAGAAGTACGTTCTTCAAAAAATTCTTAAATTCTTTTTATTCCATTCCCTTTTGTTGTTGTTTTTTTTTTGTTGTTGATTGGAGTGTGTTATCAGCATAATTTAATCAAAATAGACTTTCAGCATTTTGGCAGAAATTCGAGTTTATGGCCTTTTGTTCGCCATTTAAAATGACTGTCACATTTATTCAAAAAAATTATTTTGAAGAAAAATATATATAGTTTAGAATGACTACGTAGATATGAAATCTTTCAAACTCCATCACCTATAGAATTCGTGAAAAATCGACTGAGATACTCGCTGACAGCCATAAAGTTAAAACCCTTATTTGACAGGTAGATGTAGGTGGCGTATAGATTCTATGTAATGGGGAACACAAGCGACTCAATATTGGTACGGATGTGTGTGTGTGTGTTTTTTTTATTTACATAAATAAAGGATTCCATCAGCAAAGAGAACAAAACTTAAGCAAACCGTATGTACTCAATTTTGCACTCCTTACTTTATTACGTGTGGTAAAACTAATAATTGTTCTTCAAAGTTATGAACAAATTACCAGATTCAGTATTGCATTGGGATCATGTCATGCTATGCTCCTCCACCCGAATAATTGCTAAGCCACTTGAAGGAGTCATGTCGGCATACATAAATAGTGTGCCCCGATAGCCTAGTTGGTAGTTTGCTAGTTGCTGTGGTGTCGAGGCCGTGGGTTCGATTCCCACCAGAAACTCTTTGTTTGTCTGACATTACATGTGATTATTTGCAATAGAAAAATGAAAATGAGAATTATTACTAAAAAGCAAATCTTGAAAAAAGTGATGAACACTGGCCATTAAAAAAAATTGTCACACACTAACCACTCTTTCCTTTCTCCTATAAATTATCTTTCCTGTATTCCAACACCAAGGCACTGTATGATTAGGGCTCATCTCCTGAGTGCGAACCTAAATAAATGGGGCTTCTAAAGCAATATATTTATGTATGTAAAAGCCTATTAGCCAAGAAAGTCTAAAAGAAGCCCTTCATAACAGTGGCAAGATCTCAGATTTAAAAAACAAAAACATTTAGTGTGATTGAAAAATTTTACTTAACGATTGAAATTCATTAGAACGCATAAAATTGGACCATTTTGGACATAATTGGTCATTACAACCCTTCAGTCAGGATTTCGACCTAGCTTCTCACACCACTTATGTTGTGTGCGTTAATTTTATATATGAGTGGCGGGACTTACAGTTTAAAGTCGACTCCGTACGACAGATTTTTGAGAAGCTCTTCATGGTAATTTTATTTACTCTCAGAGTTTTTGCCAGAAATCTGCTGAGAGGCAGTCGCCGAAGAAATATTTTTTTTTCATATTTCGTTTTGATGCCTGTGCCTGAGATACGAACCCGGGCTTTACGTCTAATAAGCCAACACACTCCCTACTAGACTACGACTACTAGACTATTGGACCATTAATAACTGCAAATACATATGTAATCTGGCCAAACTCTGAAATACATATCGTCTTACAAATAATTCCAAACAAATCATATTTAAAATAGAGTAAAGTATGTTTGTATTCGCCGTAGTCTAGTAGGTAGTGCATGGGATTATTAGAAATGAAGCCTTGGGTCAAACCTTAGGTCAGACATATCCAACAAAACAAAACATGAAACTGCATAGCAGCATATTTATCACAAAAACTCGGAGAATAAATAAAATTGCTACGAAAAAGTTTCGCAAGAATCTGTCCTTCCGAGTCGACTTTAAACTATAGGTTCCGGCACTCACGTATAAAAATTAACACACACAACATAAAAGGTGTGAGAAGCTACATACATAGGTCGTAATACTAACTGAAGGGTTGTAATAACCAATTATTTATGCAGGAAAGTAAGGTACGTTGAATGCTTAGAAATATATGCCTACTTCAAATAGTGGGACTTTATACCTCTATTAAAATATCTGTGATACAATTGTCTACACACTTTGCTACATTGAGAAAATCCTGGAAAATATATGTCACAATTGGAGGTCACGGATGCATCATCAACGATCAGATGGGTAACATTTATGTGAAATATAATTAAAAATTAAATCGTTGACATCCATTGACGGCCATAGTCTAGCAGTTGGCTTAACTATAGACTAGTTGGCTTAACTATGGACTATATAGTTCGTGGTTCAACTCTTAGCTCAGACAATATGAACAAATATTTCTTTCGGCGACTTCCTTTCAGCAATCCTCTAGCAAAAACTCTTTTTCAGAACTCTGTCGTTTGGAGTCGATATTAAACTGTATGTCCCGATAAACATGAAAAAAATTAACGCACACAATGTGGGTGGTGGTAATCTGGACTAGAAGGTTGTAATGAGCAATGAGATGTAATTTTATTTACGAGTGGCGGGACTTGCTGCTTGTCCTTGTATTCTTCCAGTGCATCCTCCAATTGAACAACAGTACTTGGTCTAGTAAAACAATTCTTCAAAGAAAATGTAACAGAAGAAGGCTGGAACTTTATTTAAACCTTCGTACAATATTTGGATATTACCTTAGGTGTCTTTTATGTATCTTAGGTATCTTTTGCACTTTTGATCATAATGTAGAGTATACAGTACTCTACTTAACTGGTCACCCAACTAAGTATTTAATTGGTTTTTGTTTCATTTCATTTGCTTTTTTTTTGTATTTCTTGTAACATAATTATGACTCCACTTACGCCCTCGGTTACATATAACAGACCAGCCGAGTTAATTAAACTCTTGCTTGTATGGGCAGAGTGTAAGAATCTGTTTCATTTGAATTACTGAATGCGGGTGTGGGTAACAATTTCCATTATTTTGTAACTTTAAATGAAAGTTTGTATGTATATTTGTAATCAACCGAAAAAAGAAAGAATAAAATTCAATTCACACCTTTGGGCCATAATAAATGAGAAAGAAAAAGAAAGGAAAACGTGAAACCAAATTTGTAGATGCGGTTGATTATGACAACATTGTCAACGTTGCTGATACTCGTAATGACTATTACTTGCAACTTACAACCGAGGGTAATGGTGATTATAGACTCAACTGAACTGAATTTGGTTTCCATTTTTCATTATATTAAGACAACCAACCAACCAACCTATTGTAGATGCGGAGTGTAGTGGAGTAGAGTTTATAGATTTAGACAAAGAGAGAAATCATGTAAAACAAATGTTTTCTGAGGGACCATGTTTGTAACAGAAAATTTGCTTTTCCTGCTTCAAGCTTTTCCAGTAACCGACAAAATAAACTCTACTTAGTGGTTGCCGAGAGACATTTTTCAAATGGCCCTTAATGGTGTTGCGGCATGTTAGGCAAATAAAAGAAATATGCTGGGAAAATTACAGGAACAGGATAAGTAGCACAGCAAAAATAATGAGCAACGGAGAGAAATAAACTGTTTCCTGCACCACAATGCATTTAAATGGTCTTCCTTGTTGTGGGTTTTGTTTGGGCTTTGCGGCAAAAATGTTTTCGATGAAGACGAAGGGAATTAAGTTTTTACATAAATTCAGATTTAAATATTTATACAGGCAGTTGGGTTTTCTTTTCGAAGATGTTTTAGACATTTGCTTTAAATGGATATGAAACATGAGAGATGTTTAGCTTCCCGGCATGTCTACTTAAAGATTAAGCCACTCTAAAATCGTAAGGCTAAATAAAAAAAGATATATGAACGTCTAATACAGAAAAAATATGTATCAGGACAAATTCTGGTAAAGATACTGGAATTTTGAATTGTTTTTAGGATCGTTAACAAGGCAGTCAGTAGTGATGTATACATTGTAAAGATCTTAATAATAATAAGGCGCTGGATGTAACCAGTACATCCTTAGTTTAGCTTTCAGTTTATTTTAAGGCTTCTTGACCTCCTGCAAAATGGAAAAAAGTTATAATTAAAGCCAATGAAATAATAACATCACAATATGGCTTGTGTGTTGCTGGACTGACAACGTGCCAAGGACTAGATGAACAAATTGCAGTATGTTCACCTCTCATGTGGATCACCCCTATCCTTAGACTTCTGAGGACAATAATGAAGAAAAACTTGAACCAGCGTGCAACACGTACCTGAAAAAGGACAATGGACTCCTTATGACAGTACGCGCTTTTTCAACAAGGGATAAGGAGCTGAAACACTACAAGAATGCCTTACTGGTGTATAATTATATCAGTACTTACTTATGCTAAAGTGTTGTCATGGACATCCATGAGTAGGAAGTTCTACATTTGTAGAAGTCAAAAGGTTCCGTTGCTAACGGATAAGTGGCGCGTTAAGAATATCAGCTACAAGGGTATTGGAAACGTGGTTCAAACATCGGACATCTCCAAAATATGAAATATGGGAAAATATTTCTTCGGCGACTTCACCTCAGCAGATTTCTGACAAAAACTCTGAGTATAAATAAAATTGGCACGAAAAAGTTTCTTAAAAATGTGTCGTTCGGAGTCGACCTTAATCTGTAGATTCCATCACTCATGTGTAAAATTAACGCACACAACATAAGTAGTGTGAGAAGCTAAGTCGTAATGACCAATTATGTAATGACCAATTGTGTATGTATTTATGTAAAGGCAACTTGAGCAGACTGATGGGTGTCCTTATGGGACACTCGGCCGTACATTTGTGTCGGAGGATAATAATGATAGTATAGATGTATGCCGCAATATATAGGAATTTGAATCCTGTGGTTAGTTTCCTTTGCAAACCCCTGTGGAATTTAGCACCCAAATAGTGATCTTCTTTGTATATCCAATTTTTCCAAAGGGTTAACGATTGTCTCGTGATGACTGCATGTACATATGTAAAGGCAACTTAAGTACACTGATGGGTGTCCTTATGGGACACTCGGCCGTACATTTTTGTCGGAGGATAATAATGATAGTATAGATGTATACCGCAATATGTTGGATTTTGAACCCTGTGATTAGTCTCCTTTGCGGACCCCTGTGGAATTTAACACCCAAATATTGATCTCTCTTGACAACTGTCTCGTAATGACTGTATGGTTTTTTAGTACCCCGATGGCATAGCTGATAGTATGCTAAGCTTTCAATAAGTAAATTTTTATTTGCATTTCAATACTTATCGTTCAATATTAAATTAAAGATTTGATAAATAAACCGATTAGGAAGCTCTATTACAGAGTTTTATTTAATATTTTGGAATTGTGCTAACAAACTCTATTCATTCGCATACCTTCTCCTTTAATGGATACCAAAATCACTGTATACTACGCAAACGAAGAAAACAAAATAAAGAAAGCAAAAATCTCATATGACTTAAAACAAATAAACGCAATTAAGTGTATATGACCAGCATAAAACATTTTATTTACAACCATGGCTGTAAGCATCGCGAAAACATGCTCACCAACACACATACATGCATCCTCCGCCATAAATAAATTCATACATGCTAATGTTTTTTTTATGGAAGCAGGATGCAAATATTTTTTTGTGCCTTTATAACGTTAAGTTGTATGAAAAAAATTCCTTTTTGGCTTGTTTTTTTGTAGAATTTTATTAGAAAATATGAAACAGAAGAAAATTTTTACTAATTATTAATTAATTAATTACGAGTTATAGGAAAGCTTGCATTCTTCGTAGGCATTAAATTACAAGATAATTAAAAAATATGAGGAATATTGAAAACTAGACAAAAGCGCTAAAACAAAGTGTAAAGCATGATTAATTTTTTTGTATTTTCAGAAAAATTTTCATTAGGTATTCATTGATGTTAAAGTAGGATTTTTATAAAATTTAATTAAAATATTGGTTAAGAAAAGACAAAAGTGAACAGAATAATGCTTTGTGGTTTTCAGTTCTGAGAAGAAAAAAATAACAATTTATCAGAACAAATCTGATAAACATTTAATGAAAATTAAAAGAAAAAATTTTATAGAATATTGTTTTCCCATGACTATTTTAAATATTTAAATTTTCTTTAAGGAGTGAAAATAAATTTGAGTGTTATTTTAAAAGTTAATAACTAATGGCGCCTGCTGGCGTATGATTTATATTTTAGATGCACTTGAATAACATGTCGTATGATTTATATTGAATGATACTTTGAAGAAAAGAGACTCCAATGACAGACACATTTTACTGTTAAACTTAAATTTTTTTATAGCAACAAATTTTTGCACAGATTCATAAGTCCAAAAAAAAAGGACACTTTAGCCTCGGTTAACCGTAAATTCAGTTTTTTTTATATAGTAAACAAAATTAATTTACAAGTGCTTAGAAAGTCAGGTAATAAATAAAGTTTTTGTATACTAACCCGAGTAATCCAAGTTTCAAACCTAGTTTTATACATTAAAAATTAGAACCTCTGACCGTCTAGAGAAGATTACATTAAACACTAACATTATTTTTTTTAACGTAACGCTCAGGAGATGACTACTACTCAGGCTGTGCATTGTGTTGGAATACAGGACAGATGGTTGATAGGTCCAAGGAAAGATGGTTAGTTTGCGCCATTGATGACGTTGTTTCTAGGTAACAATAGATTGCATTCTTAGGTATGGTTAGAAAGGATAGAAGCGGTACGTATTCAAGGAAAAGGGCCAGAGTTAAGACTGTTTCTACTCATGCTTAAGATAAGTTTCGTACTTGTAGGAATTGGCCATACGGCTCTTGCGATCTACAGCTCTATGTACAAGTGTTGTAAATCGATTTTTTTTTATATAACCAGAGATGAAGCCTTTTGGTGGTTTTACCGACTTCTGTTGCAAAGGTTGATACGGATCTTGCCAGTTCATCTGAAATTTTACAAGTACTCAGCAGGTAAGTAGATATGTAGGTTGGAGTTATTGCTTTGATTACCAAAGCTCACTTGAGCACACACATTGTGACACCACAGGTATTCAGCATAATTTATTTCAATAATCTAACGCATGCACGCTTGGTAAAGGTATGTACAATAAGGGCCTTCAGCTCTGTTAAATTATTCACATAAATTGTTATTCTGAAGCTCTTCATCTTCTTCTTCTTCTTTCCATCTGAAACTATAACATTCCTTTGGAACACTATAGGATTCAGAGACAGTGGTTCCACTCACCGAGATGATTCACACTGATTCGCAGTCACGAAGATGTTTCCAATACCTCAATAAAGTACAAGTGTAGAGCACATTGCATTGAGAATTTTTTTTTCGTTGAATGAAACTTTGTTTTGATTTCTGCTCTGTAAAGCATGACGTCAAGAATTCTTTCATGCCAGAAAAATGCTTCGAAATAGTTTTTTTTTTGAAAAAAGAGAACGAAACAAAAAACGCTGGGCAGGCGATTTGTGCAACACAACAAGATAAACAAAGATATGTAACGATGGAAACATTTTAGCAAAGTCTTGAAGCACATACTGAAATTTCAATACGCAACTTGTTGGTTTTTATCCTTCGACTGAATGAAAAATTTTACTTAAGGATCTTAGCTGGCGTGCCTATAAAGTACACCTCGAACAAGAATCGAAATCAACAAATCGTTTGTGCCGCATTTTTGCTCTTTTGAAACTGACCGAAGATGATCAGTTGTATCAAACAATTCTGTTTACTCTCAAAGCTTATTTCTGGTTAAAAGAAATCTTCAAGCCATTAACGAAGCAACTTTACATTCATTAAATTTTACTGCTTGGTCAACGTGTAGGCGGTATCACCAGTTCTTAATTCTTTCCAAATGTGCAATAAACTGCCGTTACAGTGAATGGCGTACGCTGAAGTTTCTATCCAACAAATATTTAACTTAAAATCAATGTGATTTGCTTCCAACAAAATGGTGCAAATTATCATACTGCACACTTAATATTCGATTTATTTCAAAATTAATTTGATTACAACTTTTTTGCAGAAATAATCTTGATCACTGGCTCCCTAGTCAGTGCTATTTACAAAGGCTTATGTTAAGTCATTGGTTTTTGCCGCCAATCCAACTCTTTGAACATTGGAAGTCAATAATGAAGCTACCATTCACACCGTACAGTAACAGATATAATAGAGGGAGTAGTCCAAAAATTGGACTGATGGAATGGACCAATCCAACTCTTTGAAAATTGGACGTCAATAATCAAGCTACCATTTACATAATACGGTCAGATATATTAAGGGAGTAATCCAAAAATTGGACTGATGGAATGGACATGACAGCGATCAAACGAATGACGGAAGATCTGCTACGAACCCAATGTATTTTTGTTTAATAGTAAATTAAATCCTGGAAGGCCTTAACGAGAGTCTTTATGTATTATTTCTCTCCATCTTATGCAATACCATCAGTGGCTTACACAAGGTTTCCATACACAGAAAAATAAAGGCTATTCAGGCAACTTACGTGTCCTTATCCATAACCGTAAAGTGTTTATGGCTGCGTTAAGAGAGGTATGAATGTAAAGCGAGCTTTAGATTATATTACAAAACGTTCTTAAAGTCTTTTAATTTATATTTACAAAATCATAAAATTTTATTTTCTTATTAAACTCAATTAATAAAAGGAAACTTAAACAAAATGCAGCACACATACCAACATATTAAAAAAAGAAAACAACTGTAGAAAGAGGGAAACCTGTAAGAGAATTTAAAATTTAAATAAAATTAATGCTGATGCAGAAAAGACAATTTCTGGCCATAAAAATGGCAGGAAATTTAAGTCGAATAGAATTCATTGTTCATTCACTGTTCTGCCCTCCTCTACATTTTGTTTAATGGGCACAAATTTTAATTTTGTTTTCCATAAACATTAAAAAAAGAAAGGAAAAACAAACATTTTGTTTTATAGCAAATATTAACGCCCACTCAGCAAAGGGCACAAATAATTCCTAGAAAGACAGCGAGGGATCGCAAACACCTGTATCCATCCACTAGTACCAGTTTTATGAAATATATTTACAATGAAAGCGTGGCATTACACGCAAAGTTTAACAAACTGAAAAGTGAAAGCGGATGTTTTCTTCACTTGTACCTGTGAGGTACAAACAAAAAAACTGAACGAAATATGGAGTGGAAACAAATTTATAAAAGAAAAGTTTTTGTTTTTTTGGTTTTTGCATTTTTAGTTCAAGTGTGTGGGTGTATCGAAATGTTTGTTGGTAATGTTTGCTTTCCGTTATAAAGTCTCCTCCATTGCTGCGCTTAACCGGATGTTGTACGATTATGCTAATGTTTGTAGTATTTAAACGGAAATATTACCAGAGAGAATATAGTCAATTATACGAGTGTGGAGTCTGAAAAATTTTTATGTTCGTAAGAGAAATTTTGATATTCATTTTGCTATTTATCAGCAGCAATTTTAATTCTATTCATTCTATTCTATGAATGCAACGTTAATTATATTGAATAGATAATTAATTAATTTTTTATCGTAATAGTATTCGACTTTGTGTTGAACTGCTAGATTTCGTAGGTTTTCTGCACGAACTGTGTAAATAATAAGGTGTTTAAATCCTTGCCTATAAGAGATTTTTTGGCAAAAACTGTAAATAAAATTGCAAGGAAAAGTTTTTCAACAATCTGTCGTTCGTAGTCGACTTTAAAGCTGTAGTTTCCGCCACTCGTGTATAAAATTAATACAGGCAACATAAGTGGTGTGAGAAACTAGGTTCGTAATACTGACTTGAAGTGTTATAATGATCAATTACGTATGTATGTATGTTAGATCTAGAAGTCGCCGGATACTTTATTGACAATCACAAAGTGACAGTCGCTGTCATGAGTGTGTGGATACGTGGCATTTGTGGCGATTGGGGCACATGAAGAACAATTGCTTATAGCTCCTATATGTCATGGTGTTTGTGCTGGTGACATAATCGGGCCACTTGGTTATAATTATTCTTTTTGCTCTCGGAACATGGCATAAACACAATCCAAAAGCAAATTTAAAGTTAATTTCTTATTTAATTTTATTGACAAAATAAAAGAAAAATTCCGGTCACAGTACTTCGAACAATAAATTTTGAAACCATCTTGTAGAAGTGCCATGTCGAAGAAGTTTAATAGAAATATTGGTGCCCTTTTGTAGATTGATAATTCAATTAAAATAAAAATTTTGTTTAATTTAAACAAAACCTGCAATATCTGTATCATACGTATGAATTTCATTAAATCCAATTCACCTTACCATCCTCGTATTTTTCAAGTAAATTTCACCCCTGAGTATAAATTATCAATTTATATATATTTTAAGTAGCTGATAATCAACTGAAAGGAAAGAGAGAGAGAGAGAGAGAGAGAGAGAGAGAGAGAGAGAGAGAGAGAGGGAAAAACGAGGGGAGAACGGAAAATGCAATAAATACAATTACAATCTGTCAAATACAAATCATTTGAAAACAAAATTTAATGATGCTGCCTTTTTTTCAATCTCAAGAGCAATGATGTCCGCTCTAATGATTAGCATTCAATGCATCAGGAATATTTTATTCATTAAATATTAAAGCGTTCGTATTATTTTCATTATTCTTGAAGGGTATTTAAGTATTCAGCGTAAGCAGTATTTTGTGAAGGGGCATCATTTAATTTAAGAGAATATTCACTTAAAATGTTAATTATTGTGTGACATTTATTTAGGATAAAATGATTGAAGTCCGTCATTGTAAAATTTCCAATTTATTTTGCTTTTACACTTATATCAGCACATCAAAATTAGACCAACTGGCTTATTAGACTTGAGTTCACGGTTCATTTACGGTGACAGCCTCTATGGGGTGTACTCGACTTGAACAGTTTTTTCTACAGTATTTTTATATAAGTCGCCGTAGTCTAGTAGGTAGTGTGTTGGCTTATTAGACGTAAAGCCAGGGTTCGAGCCCCAGGCCAGACATCAAAACAAAATACAAAAAGTATTTCTTCGGCGATTTCCTCGCAGCAGATTTCTGGCAAAAACTCTGAGAGTAAATAAAATTGCCATGAAAAGTTTCTCAAAAAATCTGTCGTTCGGAGTCGACTTTAAACTGTAGGTCCCGCCACTTATGTATAAAAATTAACACACACAACATAAGTGGTGTGAGAAACTAGGTCAATAATCCTGACTGAAGGGTTGTAATGACCAATTATGTATGTATGTATGTATTTTTATATATGATGTGGGTTAGAAAATATCGAGGAAATGCATAAACGAAACAGATTTTTTAAGAATTTACGTAGTTTTCATATTCCATACGTACAACAATACGATGCGATATCTTTGGTGATGGTGGATGATGGTCACCCTTCGACATAACCTAACTATTTAATACTGTTGGTATAGGTGCTGGTGCCCTTATCGTTGAGTATCGAGGTTGTGGACTGGATTCTTATCGGATTTGCATAAAAAAACTGAAAAAAATTGATGATCTACGCAATTGAATCTCTTATACAATTAATGGGTATTGTATCTGTCACATAGGGTTGGCCATCTATTGGTTTAAATTTTAACCGTCGGTTGTTTCGAATCCAGCAATACTGATGGCATTCTATGCTGTCACAAAATTCAGTATATTATCTCCACTGAACGTAATGAATCGATTTACGCTCAAGCAACGTTGGAATTTATTTGGATAACGGGAAACTTCACGATGATGTCGATTTTTCCAAGAAAACCATCTTTTCGGATGAAGTTATTTTATTTGGAGCTCAGAAAACCCACACGTGGTCTTACAGAAGAAGCCAATGCCCCCCTTTAAAAGTGACTGTTTGGTGTGAATTTGGCATCATTGGCCCATATTTCTTTGAAAATGAGAACGGCGCAACCACTACAGCCAATGGAGACACCTATCGCATCATGATAATCGATTTTTTCGTAGCCGCTCTTCATGGTATTGATATGAATGATGTTTGGATGGTTTGTTAACAGGATGGTGCAACTTGCCACACATTTCATGCTACCAAGAAGCTATGATTAGACACCGTTGAAATATTTTCTGTGGGGTGCCGTTGAAGAAAAGTGTTATGCCAACAAACCAGAGACAATTGAGCATTTGAAGATCAACATTCGTGATGCCATTGCCGAGATATCGCCCCATACACTCGAAAAAGTGCACGAAAATTGGTCCGAACGAATGAGGTACTATGAGGCCAACCGCAGCAACATCACTCATCAATAAAATTAACATACACAACATGAGTGGTGTGTACTGCCTGATAGTATTGTAATGAGTAAGAATAGTAAGATTTTGCTTCGTTATTTTTGTAGAACATCCAACGAGATAGAGGGAATAAGTTTATTGCAAATACTTACGCTACTGCTCCATGTTATCCAGGAATAGAAAGAGATGTCTCTATGTCTTTTTTGCGTGTCTTTTTTGTATGATTGGCTCTGACTAAGCCACATTGCGAAATTATTTATATGACTTACTGCAGGAGCAGGTGCCATGGATCCATTATTAGGGACTTCTATCTTAGCTAACGTTTACATTACTCCTTTATCCTTAAACAGTTTATGTTCTTTTTCTAAAAACCTCATTAAAAATTGGGTTTTTAGAAATCCTTCTGACGTCATTTTATTTGCTGCATAATGCATTATAGCATTTTTTTTTACAACAAAAAAAGATTTTCAAAAATGCGGGATAAATGCTAAAAAGCCTCAATTTAAATTTAACACAACTTTTCAAAAAACCAACAACCACACATACATAATAACAAATAATTTTGAGTTGAATAGCTGCAGGTAATCCAACAGCAATCCTTTTATAATACAAACAACAGCAAGGCTTGTATTTCGCTTTTCATGTTTGGAAAATAACAGAAAGAAAAATATTTTTTTTGCTGCTGCTACACATACCAGACAGTTTATTGAAGCTGTTTGGGCTGTTGGATCGTCATCGTTGTGTTGAAATGTCTGATGACTGGTATAATTTCAAAGGAAAAAGTGGAAAAAAACAAAACTGTTGACTTTAAATAGCTGTACATAAAATATAAATTGAAATGAAATGTAAAACATAGTCTACAATGTCAGGGATGATAAAAGAATTTGAAAGAAAAGAAAACAAAAAACACACACTCACCTTCTTTTACGTAATATTGTTTAATTTCCTGAAAACAACATTCTGATATTGGTTGTACTTCAATGGTTTGCAGAAATATTTAATTTTTCTTATTTTTAAGAATTATTTTTATATTTTTTTTTAGAATTTAAAAAAAAATTAATAAATTTTATTTTCAAGGTCTTTAAATTTTATGAAAAAAAAACTAAATCTGGAGACTAAAGCTTAAAATCACATTCACTTTCGTTTCTTTATTAACACACACACACACACTCACTCACTCATAGATGTTGTTGGTTATAGACGTTTATTTGTATGTAAGAGTATAGATATTTGCCTATGTGAAAGCCATTGTTTTCTTGCAAACGTACATACATGCTTGTATGAGCTTGTCAGGTTCAGCCCATCATTATATGTAGTATGTATGTATATCACACTTTATTTAAAATTATTTTTTTCCTTTCTTAATTTCCTTTTTTAAATGTTTTTAATCAGAAAAAAAAACCAAATTTCATAAAAAAAAATTATTTTCCAAACACTTCACAATTGCACTCACTTAAGCTAATAACTTAATTTGATTGTTATCGTTTTAATAATTTATTAATTTATTCAATTACACTTTTGTTTTGCCTCTACTACGTTTGCATTTAACAAATACAATAGTATTGTGCAGACATTAGAACTGTATTAAATTAATAAAAAAAAAAAAACGTAGAAATCTTGTTCTCTCGTTTTTTCTTATTCCTTCACTTTCGAACTCTTCGTTAGAAACACGTACGTACGTACGTATGTATGCAGAAACAGTGTATTTCCATTCATTTAATAAAAGAAAAAAAATTAAAAAAACATTGAAAATTGCCAACACCAACGCACTTAATACTCTCCAGTATTAAAATTGTTATTATTGTAGTTGGCTTTGGTAGTAAATTCCTCAATTTTTACCGTTAGTTGTACCGCTTTACTTAAAACTCCACCACATACTGATGCGAATAGCAAAATTATATCACAAGTTGTTTGTTGTTATTGTTATTGGCAACTTTAGCTTTTCTCTATTCCAAAAGTTGTATTCTCTTTCTTTTATCTCGCTTTCATTTTATCCTGCTAAAATTCTCTCTACGTTTGTGTTTTTTTTTTCATTTTGATTTCCTTGCCTTTCCAACCATTTGTTTTGTTGTGCTTTCTTTGTGTTTGTTATTCAATCATGTGTTTTTCGCTTTTAATTCGACTCGTACAAGTTGTTTTCACTTGTTATGCTTTCTTTGTTTTGTTATTGTTTTTGTATATTTATGTAACCATGTTTTCTCTTAACCTTTACATTACAAAAACAAAAAAAAAAAGGATTTAAATTCACCACATAACAACTCTCTATGAGCTTAATGAGTGAGAGCGTAGTGGTGAGTTTATGAAAAACAGGAAAACACCTGTAGTTATTTGTGGAAAAAAGCTTTCATTTTATTTTGTTATGTATACTACATATAGAAAAGGATTGCCAGGGCGCGTATTTAAAGGAAATATTAATTATATTAATTAATTATATATAATTCCAATGCTTGCGAGTTTTATAAGAATGTGTGCTATACTTGCCGCTTGTAAGTAATTTTAGTTGTTTTAAGGAACATACATAATGCCACAAAATATTTCCTCAATCTTATTATTTTCTTTGCTTGGTTTCCGCTTTATTATACAATTTTTTTCTAGTTATGCAGATGATCATTGTACAGTGCAGTACAGTGATAATTACACTATGTGACATAATAAAAAAAATTAAATATATCCATCTGATAACATAGTGTAAGTTGTGAGTTTTGTTGAGTAGAACTCAAAAATATTTTTTTATATTTCTTGAACCCTCTAAACTTGTTTTATTTGACAAAAACTGTTTTTTTGGCCTTTACTCACAAATTTATTGATTACACAAAGATTTCTGAACCGATGTCCAAAATGTAAACCTTATTAGAAAGGAAAGCGATGGGCCCTTAAAACGATATACATACATATATATGTATATTATTTGACTTAGGCCCCTATTATGGTTCACAACACATAAATGTTGTGTTGTAACAGAGACAACACAACACATAAATGTTGTGTTGTAACAGAGACAACACAACATTTATTACTTTCTTGATTATGGTTTACAACATGTGATGTTGTGTGTGTCACAGGGTTGTTCTTCAATGTTAGTATACTTTTCCTCTAAAATACATCTCGGAGTGTATAACACTGACAGTTGAAAAAAAAAATTATTACGTTAAAAAAATTTAAGCGCATAACAAGAACAAAAAGCCTATTTAAAACACAAATTTTAACTTTTATTAAAACAGGACAATTAAAAATAAAGGCTAGTTTTATTAACGCTTATATTTTTAAATAAAATTTGTTTTTGCTTGATTATATTCTTTTATTGTATGTATTGCAATAAATTCATTTCAAAATTGCTTAAAATATATCAATATAAAAAAACTTCATATCATTAAAATTCATTCAGATCAGATAGTTACTTAAAGCTAAAATACATATACATATATATATATATATATAATATGATTTTATTTTTCTTCGGGAGCTAACACCAATCAAATAAACGAAATTGAGTTTCTTTGTAATCAAAGTTTATTTTGTACATTTTATTATTGTTAAAATTAAAAACTATTTACATTTTTTTAAATTATTTTAATAATTACCTGTAATCAAAGAAACGACATTTAAAGTTTATTATTTCGGTATTAATTCTTTTCCGATATAGAAACTTTTGTCTATTTCTTTTTAACAAAATGTTTTAACAAATGAAAATCTGTTTCTTCTATGCCTTATAAATCAAAATTCAAACTGTTATAATATTTTAACAAATGACAATCTGTTTCTTCTATGCTTTTTAAATCAAAATTCAAACTGTTATAAAACAGATATTTAAATAAATGAACTCATTTTCGTTATATCTCCCTCCCAAAGTAAGAAAAAAATTATATATATTTTTTTCCAACTGAACATTTTTCATTCAATGTGGGTAACCGGAAATAATTTTGTAATATGGAATAGATTTGATTGAGAATCTCTGTGTCCTACGTTTATTTTGTAGATTGAATTGGACAATTTCTCTATAATTTTGTACGGGCCAATTTTCAATTCATCCAACTTTTTCCGATTTAGCTTATTACCGTTTGCGACATAAACCATGTCTCCTACCTGGAATTCAAGATGTTTTCTATTTTGATTAAACAGTTGTTTGTTGTAGTTGTGGGATTTTATTGTATTCTGTAAAGCTCTTTCCCTGTTGTAAAACCAGTCTTCATATCTGCTTTTTTGTTTTAATTCATCGGGTAATATCGAGCTGTCTGTGCCTTCTAATAAATATTTTGGTGTAAATCCTGTAACTGTGTGTTCGGTTTCGTTGTATGACTGAACATACTCTTGCGCTATTGTCGTCCAAGCTCTTTTTTCCTCGTTTTCATTTATTCTGCATCTAATTTTGTTTACAAGTGTTTGGTTGAGTCTTTCATTTAAGCCATTCGAAAATGGTGCATCTACTGCAGTAAAAACTATTGAAATACCTTTATTTGATAAAAAGTTTTTAAATTCTTTCGAATTCAATCCGGGGTATTGATCTGATAGAACCATCCCAATTTTATGATTATCTTCCACTTTTTGAATAAGTTTTATAAAATCTTGTGCATTCTGTGTCTTCGACGTTAATATATGTATATGCATATCTGGTAAAGTGATCCACAAGAAGATGTAGATATTTTTTAGTAGATCGTGAACCTCCGAATCCTCCGATTGTATCTATTGAAACAATTTCAAACGGTTTTTTAGCTGGCCCTAAATGCGACAGTAGGCCTATTTTATCTCCACCTCTTGACTTATTCTTAATACATATTTCACAGTTTCTGCAAACTTTTTTAATATTATTAATTAAATTTTCAGCTGTATAGAAGGGAGAAATCTTTTTTTGTATTTGATTCACTCCTATATGGCAAAAATGTTTATGAATTTTTTTTATAAAGTCTAAAGAGAATTCTTCAGATAGGACAATTTTTTCTTTTTTCCGGGATATTCTATAATAGAGTTTCCGTTTTAATATACATTTGTCCTTATTAGCTTGTAATTTTTCATTTTCCTTCTGATCAGCTAAAATTTCTTCTAATTTAATAAAATTTATTACCTTTAAAAAATCATCATCAAACAATCCGCTTCTAAATTTTCTTTCCCGGGAGCATACTTTATAGTAAAATCATACTGTCAGAGGTAATATGTTAAATCCCCTAATTCTTCATCTGTCCTGGCCTTTATATTCATATTTTCTAGTGGTTTGTGATCACTGACTACTGTAAATTTAGTACCCATGAGTCGATATTGCCAGTATTTAACAGCCTCTTTTATTGCTAGACACTCTAAATAGACAGCCTTTTTTCTCATCTGATTTTGGTTTAATTTTTTTGAAAAATATGCTACTGGTTTTTCCACACCATTTTCTTGTCTTTGCTTAAAAACTGCCGCTACACCTTTTAAACTGGCATCTGTATAAATAGTTATTGGTAAGTCTTTATCAAAAATTGCCAAAATGGGCTGTGAACAGAGTAATTTTTTTATGCTCTCGAAAGAGTTATTGCATTCTTTTGTCCAAACAAATTTGCTGCCTTTCCTTAACAGATTGTGTAGTGGATCTAATATAATTGAACTTTTTGGGATATATTTGTTATAGAAATTAATTTTCCCCAAGAACTGTCTAACGTTTTTCTAAGTTTTAGGAATTGGAAACATTTTTATTGCAATTAAGTTATCTTTCAAGGGACTTATTGAGTTATTTTTTATAATATGCCCTAAATACTTTACGGAGTCTGCTGCAAAGTTACTCTTGGAGAGTTTTAGTCTGAATCCTTCTTCCATTATTGCTTTTAATAGTTTGTCTAGGTGTTTAATATGTTCTTCAAAGGTTTTTGAGAATATTAGGATGTCATCTATATAATTCACTGTAGAGTTTGAAAGATTATATTTTCTTATAATATTACTCAATATTCTCTGAAAAATTGCAGGTGACGTTTTTAACCCAAATGGGAGGCACGTCCATTGAAAATGGCCTTCTTGAGTTACAAAACCTGTTTTTTCTCTATCTTGAACTCTTAACGGAATGGCCCAAAAAGCTGAGTTTATGTCCAGTGTTGAGAAAAATTTACAATTTCTTGTTTTATCCATTAGATCTTCAATTAATGGGAATGGCTGTGCCTGTGGAATAACAATCTTATTTAACTCCCTAAAGTCTATGCAGAGTCTAGTCTTTTTGTTATCTTCCCTTTTGAAAGCTAATGTCACTGGAGCTGCAAAGGGACCATAGGACTCTTCGATCAAATCATGTCTTAGCAGTTCTGATATTTGTTTCTCAATTTCAATTCTGTCTTCTATAGAACATCTGTAAGGCCTTTTACTGCAATATTTATCTATCTTTAGATCAATATGAGCTTCGTAGTCTCTTACTGTACCTGTATCATATTTATCTTTTGCAAAAATCGATTTATATTTGTCGATGAGTGTATGTATATCCGATTTTTGTTCCATGGACAGATGATTTATAGAGATTTGAAAATTTTGTACATCTAAGTGTTCATTAAAGTTTATTGTATAGTTTTCGCGTATTTTACTATCACTTTCATCTATACTGCAATCATTTTTCGGAGGATCCGTTAAATTTTCGTTCATATTAGAATCAACTAATGTTTGGGTTATTTTCAGATTTTCATCTTGATTTAATTTAAACATTTTTATCATGTCTAAGCCAATTAAGACATCATATTGAAAATTTTTCTGATCTATTACAAATAAATCCACTTCTTTTTCTATCTCAAAAATTTTTATTTTTATTCGAGTCATGCCATCCGTTTTTTTCTCACCATTAATAGTTCGTAGGTTTGCACACTGTTTGTTATTTCTTTTGTGAGTTTCTTTTATTAGTTTTAAGTTTATCAAAGAAACATTGGAGCCAGAATCATATATACCACTTGTCTCTAGTGAGTTTTCTAGCAATACTTTAACTTTTATTAATGGTGAAATTACTAGTTTTTTTGGATGTGTATCATTTAATTCGGCCTCTATCTCGGAATTGTGAACATATTTTATATCATTCGGCAACTTTTTCATTTGCCTTGAACCAACATGATTGTTCAGAATGGTAGCGATGTTTTTTTCCTAGTTTTTCACATATCCCGTAGGGGCTTTTCTCTTGTGACTTTTCTTTAAAATTCTGATGCACAATTTTCCATTTTCCGGGTATGGTTCCTTTTATTAAATGCTCCAAACTTCTCAATTCATTAAATAAGTCTTGTGTTTGTTCTAAGTTTTCTCTATTTATTCTATCTATCACTTGATCTGGCAATCCCGTTGCAATTAAATCAATTAATGTCGTTTTATCCATTGATTTGTTCATTCCTAATAAAATTCTCTCCTTCTTTAGTACGTAATCTAGTAATGATCCATTTATATATTTAAAAGATATTGCATATTTTATTGGAGTCCAACCCTTATCTGCATATGTTTCACAAAAACTGTTTTTCCAATCGCTCCATTTTGAGTCTAAAGTAAGCTTTATAAGCATTGAGCTGTACCAGTCTAAACAGGAGGTTTCCAAAAAAATCGCATAACTTCAATTTTCTCTCCATCTTTTTTTATTTCCAGGCGATCTCATTCACTTTCAAAATCCTCTATCCATTGACTAACATTTGAACTCTTATTAGAGAATGTTCCCAATACAAACTTTGCTGACAAATTCCTCAGATCTTTGACACAAACAACGTCCTCTTTTCTTGCAGATTGGGAAGACTCAATTTCTTCCAAAAAATAATCGTTAAATTGCACATTTCCTCCTGCATCCAAGTAAGTTGCTGATAACTTCTCGTCTAGTTGTATCCAGACTCTTCGTGTTTGATGTCTCTGAATTGAATTTTTAACTTTTTTAAACACTGCAGTTCTTAGGATTTCTGTATGATGAATTACGTCTTGGTATTTTTCTGGCATATAAAACGTTTTATTTTCTGCCGTAGTTATTGAGGTTAGGGCTAAAAAATTTGATTTGCCATCGTTTGCTGATTTTTGTATAAACTCGAATTTTAATTTATTCATTTTATAATAAACCAAAAGAAAATGTCGTTTTATAATATGATTTTATTTTTCTTCGGGAGCTAACACCAATCAAATAAACGAAATTGAGTTTCTCTGTAATTTTATTTTGTACATTTTATTATTGTTAAAATTAAAAACTATTTACATTTTTTTAAAATATTTTAATAATTACCTGTAATCAAAGAAACGGCATTTAAAGTTTATTATTTCGGTATTAATTCTTTTCCGATATAGAAACTTTTGTCTATTTCTTTTTAACAAAATGTTTTAACAAATGAAAATCTGTTTCTTCTATGCCTTATAAATCAAAATTCAAACTGTTATAATATTTTAACAAATGACAATCTGTTTCTTCTATGCTTTTTAAATCAAAATTCAAACTGTTATAAAACAGATATTTAAATAAATGAACTCATTTTCGTTATATATATATAAATATTTTACATTTAAATTTTTTTTTGGGTTAAGAGGAGTTTGGCTTTTAATAATTCATTTTGTAATTCAGGCTTTTTCTTTTTATTTCTAGTATTTTTTTTATTTATTTGATACGTTTTATATAAGTTCTTCTCAAGGCGTTTTAACGTAAGCAATATATCCCCTGCCTTATTAATATTTTTTTTGTTTTTTTGTGCATATTTTGTGGCTTTTCGGCAACTGCTGTTTGCAACGGTTAGTGCTAGGTGAAGGCCCTTCAATATTGCTTGACAATTCCGCCTCATGAATCGTCTTGAATTTTCAATCCCATTGCAGATCCGTTTGCACTTACTTGCGATTGCATAGACACCAACTCTACGGTGTTCTGCTCCAATGGGGTCAAGCTAATTTCCGTGGACGGACCACCACCAGTAGCTTGAAAGTTTTTTTTATTGGCAGCCAATTTTCTTTTCAAATTTGTTTTATAATGAGTCCATACCTATAACAAAATCAAAATCATTTTTATGTTATATTTAAATTTTTTTTTTTACAATTTATCTACTAACCCTTTACCATTCTTTTGCAACTTTAATGGGTGGACCCAAGCCATTTAGCCTCAATGAAATTTCTCCTATGTCTCTTTGTGCTGTGTCTTATTTTCTCCAAATAGTAACTTGCCACGGTCAATATCGGGATATGCTGTCATTAACTCGACCAGCTTTTCCATCTGCTTCTTATTGGTTATTTTTCTATAACATATTTAAAGTTATTCATAATTTTTAAAATATCCACAAAAAATTATATGCACTGTTATACATACTTACAAAATTTTTCTCCATTTCCTTTGTTAAACTTACCGCGAGACAACAGCTAATGAGGTGTTGTCAGTTTTTGACAGTTCTGACAACACTAAAATCAACTGTTGTAAATCATAATCGCAATTTAAAAAATACAACATTAAATTTACAACTGTTGTAAACCATAATCGGGGCCTTAATATGCTATGGGCTCACATACATACATAATTGGTCATTGCAACCCTTCTGTCAGGATTATTGACCTAGTTTCTCACACCACTTATGTTGTGTGTGTTCATTTTATACATAAGTGGCGGGACCTACAGTTTAAAGTCGACTCCGAACGACAGATTTTTTGAGAAACTTTTCATGGCAATTTTATTTATTTACTCTCAGAGTTTTTGCCAGAAATCTGCTGAGAGGAAACCGCCGAAGAAATACTTTTTGCATTTTTTTGATGTCTGGCCTGGGATTCGAACTCGGGCTTTTCGTCTAATAAGCCAACACACTACCTACTAGACCACGGCGACTTCTATGCTATGGGCTCTGATGAGGTAAACTTGACAAATGCGAATTTTTTTTCATATTTTTTTAAAGTTTGTCCATTCATAATAGCAAACTTTAATTAAAAAATGTAAAATAAGTGATGACATTCAGAAAGTGCATATCTTGTGAAGAGATTGACACTTCGTTTGATCAAATCGAACAAAAGTTACAGTAGTTATCATTTAAAGAGTCTAACAGTCGAGTTATATTTTTTATATATAAATTTTTTCAAATGAAAAACTTTTAATAATTTTTGATGGATCTTGATTGTTTATTCGAAAATGTGTCAATTTCATGTTTGAGCGACCACCAGAAGTTGGACAATGTTTGCGGAATAGAGAAATAATTATATTTTCAAAAATCAGAAATATTAGCCGACTTCTGGTAGTGAAATTGACACATTTTGCAATAAACAATCAAGATCCATCAAAACTTTTGAAAATATTTGAACTGAAAGTTCATTTGATAAGATGACATACATATGGGCAATTTCGTGTCAAGTGACCCAATTTTTAAAATCGATGTCTTTCGATTTGAATGAAATTTGCACCAAGGTTAGTACTATTGGATGGTAGGCAAGACACAAATTTTCAGCTCTATCAGTCAAGAACTGCCGGAGTTAGAGGGGGTCATTGTTGGACATTTTGGTCATACAGGGTTTTTTTTAAAATGTGTGTAACTTTTCACCTATTGGTCCTAGCAAAAATTTTCCAAAGGATATTAGATCCAAATCGGAAGACATCGATTTTAATAATTGGGTCACTTGACACGAAATTGCCCATATATAAAAAATATAACACGATGTTATACTATTTAAATAATAACTACCGTAATTTTTGTCCGATTTGATCAAACGAAGTGTCAATCTCTTCGTAAGATAATTCACTTTCAGAATGTCATCACTTATTTTATATTTTTTAATTAAATTTTGCAATTAAGAATAGCAAACTAGAAAAAATGAGAAAAAAAAATCATATTTTCCAAGTTTACGTGATCAAAACTCATAAAATGTAAGTTTGAACCATATGTTTATGTATACCATTTTAAAGGCTCATCTGTCCACTTTTTAAAATACTTTAGATTTTGAAAATATGTAGATTAAAAAATATTTGGATAATCAATAATTTTGTGTGAAAAGATCAAAGATATCGTTTTTGTCAAATAAAACAAGTTTGGAGGGTTCTAGAAATATAAAAAAAATATTTTTGTGTTCTACTCAACAAAACTCACAACCTACACTATATCATTAGCTGGGTGTATTTTGACTGTCGCACCGTGTTATTAGTGTCCTATTGTTTAACCACATCAAAATTGTCCTCTTAAAGCCCTTTTAATAATTAAAACTAAGTTTTTCAGAAAATATCTCGGTTGCTCTAGTGGTTATTGAGACATCTTGAAAATTCTATTTTAATCATGTTCCACGTACACTTCCTGTAGACTCGTAAAGAACAAAAAATATTCCTGTGTACCACTATCGGATACAACATTTCCGAGGACTCACAATTCAGAAAACTAAATGTATTCAGTCATTGTGCCCATTACGAGCCTCCTCTCGTTCGCCTCTTTTCCGTTTCTAAAGATCGCAATATATGATGTAGTCTGAGCAGGGCACACGTCAGCATATCATTCTCTCGGACATCTGAAACAGCAACTAACTTTGGAACTGTGTTCTCTAGTTTTTAACATGTTCGGCATACCCAATTATGGCACGTATTGCAAATTTATTCCTATTTTTATTGTTTTTTTTTTAAAGGTCTTACTACCTTGGCTAGGGCGTTTTTTCTGGGCAACGAAAATTTGGACTAAACACATTTGGACCAAACAAATTTTTCGGTGGAAAAGACTACCACTCAGAAAATACTTACGACTCTTAAAATTTCTCTCTGGCAGTGGAAGCCAGCGCTCCTGTTGCAATAGGGCTTTCGTGTCCCGTTCTTTGTACTTTTTGCTCAAGCTGAATCGAACACATCTTGTAATGGAGAAACTTTTACTCGGAAAATACCTGCAAATATATCCAAGAACTTTGAATATATCACTCGGGGCCCGAACAACCGCGCACCTATTTTTCCTACAAACATGTATAATTGATCATTACAACCCTTCAGTCAGGATTACGACCTAGCTTCTCACACCAGAGTTTTTGCCAGAAATCTGCTAAGAGGCAATCGCCGAAGAAATATTTTTTAAAAATTGCGTTTTGATGCCTGACCTGTGGTTTGAACAGTGGCCCTTCGTCTAATAAGCCGACACACTACCTACTATACTACGGCGACTACAACCTACCTATTTGGCCTAACACAGAAAACTCCTTCTCTTAAAGGAGTATGTGGCATACAAATTTCCATTAATGTTTTTATATGCGAAGTATACATTTCCCAAATTTAAAGAGTTTTCTGGTGCCGTTAAGGAGAGAGATATCCGCAATTTGATTTGTAGATAACGTTGCTTCTTAATGAATCTTGAACTAGAATTCTTTTCTACTATCCTAATCATAGTCTTCTGGGCTATTGTATGGGATACTATATGTAGCGGGCTTGAATCTAAAAGGGACTCTAGTCACCAGGCATGTTATATTAATCCACGTAGTTTGTTTCGTCTTGCCTGGTCATAGGTAAGAAGTGGCTTGCCTTCCTGATGGATATTCAAAGCAAAATTCTTGGGTAAAACATCATCCTATAAGCGTTCTGCATATCATGCACGTCTTTCTGGAAATGTTCTCTTTTTGAGCCTTCCATGTCAATTTACTATCCTGTTTTATTACCACTTGATATTTCTGGAATCGATGACCTTCTATTTAGAAAATTCCCTTCTTCTTCTCTCTCTCAAACCCATTTCAATTTTGATTCTTCTGTTTATAGTTTGCATCCGTTAGTGTTTGTTAGGCAGTGCTTATTTACTAATTCTAATATCGCCCAAAACGTTTCAATGGCACGCTACTGCTGTAACGTTTTTAATAAACTAATTGACTTGTGCAAACAATAGCGTTGAAGAGATCTTATCAAATGATTTCGATGCCTGAAATGCGATTGTGGCGTTTAAAAGCACAAACAACAGGAGCATTCAGGCAACAACCCTTTTCTGGTCAATAGTTCAAACAAAACCGTTTAAACATAAACAACTCGTAGCTTAGTATTTGGTATTGCCAACCAAAATAGGAAGTAATGAATACATTCAAGTTATATTTGTCGCTGGTAATTAACAAACACATACAAAGACACAAACACATATGCTTACCTGTAAAGTATATATTTTTGAAATATTTTAAAATTTTCATAAAGTCTTAGAGGTTAAGGACAATAATTGTGTTGGTTTATGGCACTTTTCTTCTCCTCCTGTTTATTTACAGATTTATGGTGTCATACCATATGAGCGTTTAAATGCCAAAGCAAATATTTTCCAAAGTTATGGTCAAATGTACATTGTACCTGCCTTTTATTTGGTGTGCTTTGGTCTGGTTACCTTTGGCAGGTTTGGTGTTATCCAGCAGACCAGCTGCAACAGCATTTGCCGTTTAGCCAATTCGCTTTTTATAAATTTGGGCTTGTGTTTGTATCTGACCACACATTTTCTAACGTTGTGGCGACGCAAGAAATTTTTCATTGATTTCCAGAAATCATTGGCCGATATTGATGAACGTTTGCGTCAATGTGATGTGGTGGGTGTGAAGAAAGAGAAGAAAGAGGAAACGAAATATTTGTTTTATGCCACCTGGCTGCTAGTCGTACTGGCATTCGGTGCTGCTGTGGTTTACGATGTCAAAGAACTAATAAAGTAAGTGCGAGTAAAAAAAAATTGAATTTATTTTTATCACTTCTACAATGGATTCTATGTTTGCTTTCAGTTATTATCGGGAATTCTTTTTTATTGTCTTTATGGTCTCCAATTTTCCATACTCTGCGGCCAGTATTGTTTTGGGCCAATTTATTTATTTTGTTGATGAAATTTCTCAACGTTTTCGTAAGTTAAACGAGTTGTTCGAGCGTATTAATAGCGAAAGTGAACGTAAACATGCGCCTTTAATGGTATTCGATATTGAAACAGAAGTTAAAAAGGATTTACCTTCGAATCAGGAGCTGAGACATCGTCATGTTGTTGAAAGTATTTCGCCAAATGAAGAAAGTGATGAGTTTAACGATGATGTGGAGGATATAAATGATGCAGAAACTATACCATCAGATGGGTATGTCAAAATGAATTTTGAATTGTAAAAATCAAGTAGTTTATCGTCGTGGCTATAAGCCGTTTTGTTTCGTTGTCGCTGTACAACCTAAATAGCAGAAGCTATCTCCGTATTTGACCTTGCAGCATGATGCTATAGGCGTTCTCATGGCATTGGCTGTTTTGATATTCCCTTCAAGTCTCAAATTTCGAGCTAACCTCCTCAAGTTTTCTAGTTTTGATTGAAATTTTGGAGATCTTTCGCGAGAGTATTAAAATACACAAGTTGATGAAAAATATTTCACAACTGACAGCCTTGTCAGACCGGTATTATTGAAACAACCCATCCTACAATAACTGGTAAGTTTTGGAACAATCCAGGTTTTAACTGTTGCTGATTTTTTCGTGTGACTTGGATCCGTGAATATTTTGATAATGTTGTCGCCGTAATCTAGTAGGTAGAGTGTTGGCTTATTCGACATGAGGCCACGGTTTAAGCCGCAGTACAAACATCTCCAATAAAACGAAATATGAAATGAAAATATTTCTTGGGCAACTTCCTCTCAGCAGATTTTTGGCAAAAAATCTGAGAGTAAATAAAAATTGCCACGAAAAAAAATCTGTCGTACAGAGTCGACATTAAAAACTGTGGGTTCCGTCGCTCGTGTATAAAAAATTAACACACACAACGTAAGTGGTGTGAGCAGCTAGTTTCTAATCCTGACTGAAGGGTTGTAATGACCAATTATTTTCTCTCGTGATTTGGATCAGTGAACATTGTGGTGATGTTCTCTGAAAAGGGAAGGCTATGGTCCTAATAGTCCAGATTTCTAAGAAGATTTAGATGTCATGTAGTCAACAGGGAAATCAAAAAAAAAAAAAAAATTACATATTCGTACATGTCGTATTCGTATCTCAGCAAATAGTTGCAAGGATTGTTTCCATCTTTGGGAGTATAATCTGTACTTATCGTTGGACTCTGAATATTTTCAAGACTGTTGTAGATTATTCGTTCATACATACATAATTGGTCATTACAACCCATCAGTCAGGATTATTGACCTAGTTTCTCACACCAATTATGTTGTGTGCGTAAATTTCATACATAAGTGGCGGGACCTACAGTTTAAAGTCGACTCCGAATGACAGATTTTTTGAGAAACTTTTTGTGGCAATTTTACTTTACTCTCAAAGTTTTTGCCAGAAATCTGCTGAGAGGAAATCGCCGAAGAAATACTTTTTGTATTTTGTTTTGATGTCTGGCCTGGGGCTCGAACCCTGGCTTTACGTCTAATAAGTCAACACACTACCTACTAGACTACGGCGATTATTCGTTCAACGTTTCCAAAATATTCGGCAGAAAATTCTTGAAGAGAGCATACCAGCGGACATTTGGCAGTAGTTAGTTAAAGTATTGGAAAGCAAATCTAAACCAAGCAATTCTTGAAGTTTGAACAGTGGTTGAAGACTTTCGCCTAACAACTGTTTAGTCAGTATTACGACCTAGCTTCTTACATCAGACATGTTGTCTGTGGTAATTTTATCCCTGAGCAACGGGACCTACAGTTTAAAGTCGACTCTCAGCATTTTTAAGAAACTTTGATTTACTCTTAGAGTTTTTGCAAGAAGATTGCTAAGAGCAAAAGTCGCCGAAGAAATATTTATTCCAATATTTCGTTTTGTTCGAGGTGCCTGAGCGCGGAAAGTTATTAAATCGTTATCAGCAATAACTTAAGCTTTCGGACAATTATCCAAGATATCTGTAAGTATGGCCAGACTTTCAGAAAGTAGATGAATTAAGGCATGAAACGATAGGCATAGCCATAACCATAAATAAGCGCTTCTGAATGAATTATAATCAAGAATTCTTAAAATCCTAAAAACGTGTTTTATTTCAATATTTTGTAGAGCCACATCGGAAACAAATTTACCGGAACTCTTTAAATTGCACGATAAAATACTTTCACTCAGTGTGCTGACTAATGCCGAATATGGACCACAGTGTGTACCCTATATGGCTGTTTGTTTCGTCATCACTATTTTTGGTATTTTCCTGCAAACAAAAGTATATTTTGCGGTCGGTGGAAAAAATCGTCTACTGGATTATGTTGTATTCATTTATCTGTTGTGGAGTTTAACAACAATGCTGGTGGCATATTTAGTTTTACGCCTGTGCTGTAATGCCAACGGCTATTCAAAGCAATCAGCCATGATTGTACACGAGATAATGCAAAAGAAGCCGGCTTTTATGTTAGGAAATGATGTCTACTATAATAAAATGAAATCGTTTACTTTGCAATTTCTACACTGGGAGGGTTACTTTCAATTCAATGGCATCGGTTTGTTTACTTTGGATTATACGTTTATATTTTCGGTAAGTTTTTCTTTTTCCAATTTTTTGGTTTAAATTCTTTAAAAAGATTCTCTCAGAGAGATATGAAAATGGAGTTCCTTAAAAATGCTTTTTGTTTTCTCTTTTTTTTCTAAATTTTATTACAGACTGTTAGTGCAGCTACATCGTATTTGATTGTATTGCTCCAGTTCGATATGAGTTCAATACTGAAACAAGAGGGCCTTTTGTAAATTTCTTTTTCGCTTTTTTTGCTTTTTTCATGTTCTTGTAATTTTACAAATTTTTATTGCATTCAGTTTGTTTTTTCTTATCTTATAATTGTACTTCACCATTAAAGCTTTGGAAAATCTAATCATGGCTGTATTTTTTTTTTTTTTTTTTTTGTTATTTTTGAAAATAATTTAATTTTTCTGTTGACGGATTGGCAGCTTAATTGTGTGCAGCGAATAGAAAAGATGTTGATTATTAGGGATATTCAGGTGGAATAGTTGGTCTTTGGTCTTGTATTCAGTTTAATAGCTTTACAGGGAGGTAAGAAGAACGATTATATTTTCACACAAACTGTTAAAAGCCTACTATGTACTACACCTACTGCTCTAATTCTCCCTGTAACTTGCCTAACCCTATAGCTGAATACCAAAGTTAGTTGAATAAAATTGTGAATATCCATCATATCAACTCTGTGATAATATGAATGAACCATCTTTAAACTGGTAAGACCTTAATGGGTGCCTGGGTGTCTATCAGGTAGTCATGGAAAGAGAAATTATAGGGATACTCTGCACCGATTGAGAACATCACAATAGATCTCATTGTCGCAGTACTATGTATCTGTTCACGACAATAAGAATAAAAAGTTGTTCATACCAAACTTTGTTGATCCTTCCTGTGAGAATACTGACGTAGAGAGGTCATATAAAAATCATTGCAAGAACAGCGAAGAATGTAATAAGAAGATGCCTTGGATGGTCAATAACCTATCGTGCCACTGTCAGGGCAGGTAAAACAAATTTTAAAATACAATGTAGTTGAATTAAATACAGAGACTGACATCCGTTGGCACAACTTGACACTAAGTATCTATTTTACGGTGGCCCGAGAGACTCAGTGATGTCACAAGGAGTTCCTGGATTCCATAGTTAGATTAGTTTGAATTGGTTAAAGTGCTCTTGGTGGTTTGAAGTTGCCATAGTCTAGTAGGTAGTGTGTTGGCTTATTAGACACAAGGCCGTGGTTCAAACCCTGGCTTGGTCATCTGTAACAAAAAAAAAAACATGAAAAGAATATTTCTTTTGTCGACTTCCTCTCAGCAGTCTTTTGGCAAAAAGTTTGAAACATAAAAAGTTACTCAAAAATTGTGTCTGCCGAAGACAACTTTAAACTGTAGGTCCCGCCAAATTAAAATTAACACACACAACATGGATGGTGTGAGAAGCTAGGTCGTAATCCTAACTAAAGGGCAGGATCAATTAAGTTAAGTAAGTAAGTGGTCTCGAAGAACATGACTCACTTAAGATCCCGATAGTACCTATTCTGATATACAATTATAACTCTTGACTGGTACTCCTTAGCCTTCTCTAAAGATTTTTGAAGGAGGGTATTCTGTACGAGTCATCTTTGGCTAAACAAAAACAAACTCTGATTACTTCGTCCCATATTCCTAGGCATCGGACAATGACAAATAAGATGTTATAGAATACTCCCTTCTTCCTTGTTACAGTGTCTGCAGTGTGATTGTAAGGTATTCTAAATCTACAGACTTGTGTTCCCAGAGTTTAGTATCCCGTTGTAACTGTTGTAAAGTTTTTAAGTTTGACTTTGATGAGGTTTTACGCAAACTTTATTCTAAATACATCCTATCAGGTGAAATGTACCTGATCTCTCTACAAGATTTTGCAAATGAGTCCATAACCAGTCCTTGTTTGTGCCTTTGACCAAATTTCAGAAAGTAAAATATAAAAGACTGCCATTCGGTAAACAATTTTAATGATTCAATGATTTGATTAAATATTATATCCAATAGATATTACAATTACATTATAGATATACCAATTACAGCTCTTGAAGACCCCTACTTTTAGTTGCACGTACACTGCCATAACAATTTTCTTCTGCATCAGTTTTTTCTCTTTTTCTACCATAAATTATTAAAACATCCTGTTCGTTGCTGGTTTATAACAAGAAGAAAAAGTGTCTGTAAATTAAGCGTTAATAAATTTTCTTACTGACTGCTTTAACACCTTTCTTTGGATGCCATCCTGTCACACTGTTTTCAGTCATTTCCAATCCACAATTTCATTACGATTTATTATTTCCGCTTCTAACTTCGAACTAAAGAGAGAGATAGTAACGAAGCAAATGAAGCATTTGATTTTCATTACAGGCTAAAATTATGGTTTTCATCATCTTCAGGTGTAAAGGTTTTTAAACTCTTTTCATTATTAAAGGAAATTGTTTTTGAGAATAATGGCATGTGAAGAATTTTTGAAATTTTAAAAATTCAATTGGGTATGCGTTTGAGATACACAATATATCGTATTAAAGATTTATACTCTAGTTAAAGATGATATAATAATATAATTTATTAAAAACCATTGTCCGTTTATGGAACAGATTGTTTCAAGTTTGAATTTCCTTTTTGAAGATAAATTTAGAAAAAAAAATTTCAATTTCTTTTTAAAATTCCTTCATCGCATTCCTTTAAGAGACATTGAAACTATCGGCTGGGCAATCTATCAGTTTTAATTTGAAACATCGATTATTTCGAATCTGGCAATACTTATGTATTCTTATACTTATTCCGTCACAAAATTCGGTATATTATCTCCACTGAACGTAATGAATTGATTTAGGTTTGAGTAACGTTGGGATTTATTTGGCCAAAGATTAAAAAAAATCATCTTTCTGATGAAGCTCATTTTCATCTTGGTGGGTACATTAATAAGCAAAATTGCCGTATTTAGGGCTCAGAAAACGCACACGTGGTCTTACTGAAGCCAATACGCCCATTACGAGTGACTGTTTGATATGGCTTGTGGAGCGGAGGCATCATTGGCCCATATTTCTTTGAAAATGAGAACGGCGCAACCATTACGGTCAATGGAGACACCTATCGCACCATGATAACCGATTTTGTACCTGTTCTTCATGGATGTTTGGTTTCAACAGGATGGTGCAACTTGTCACACATCTCATGCCACAATCAATTTATTGCATCAAACGTTTGATGGCCTTTTAATTAGACGAAATGGTGATGTCAATTGGCCGCCAAGAAGGTGTTATTTGACACTGTTGGACTATTTTCTGTGGGACGCTGTTAAAGAAACGTGTTATGCCGACATTCGTGATGCCATTGCCGAAATACGATCCTATAGACTCGAACTGGTGCACAAAAATTGTTCCGATCGATTGAGGTATTGTGAGCCCAGCCGCGACGGCCATATGAATGAAATAATATTCCATTTCTAACCGGAACCTTAGTCTAGGGTTTTCCACGGTGATCTAAGCACGAGTGTAAACAAAGCGTCTACCACCGTCCCTATGCACATGCATCACCAATTCGAGTACCAATTCGAAGTCATGCATTTGGACATGACTTCCCTCTTGGTTAGGGTTTAACAATGTTTTGACAATGGTTAATAATGTAACGCTACACCGAGTTTGCCCCCTCCTCGCGGTTTGGGTATAAACCACAGCCACCACGCTGCTCCCACTAGGGGGCCGCACCATTGTCGGGCAGAGACAAGTCTAACATGAACAATAGTACTTCACGTCAAAAAAATAATGTTTTATTGCATTTTTTCTTTTAAACTTTCAAATGACCCACCCTATATAATCCAAAGAGTGGAAAACAAAACTGAAAAGACTCATGAATTTCAAATATCGGGTTTTAGTTACATGATGTTTATGGTTTTACGATCAGGTATGTCGACTTATAAATTCTATGGCGTGCCTCATATGGCCGCATGGGCTGGACCGATTTAAAATTTTTTTCTTTTGCAAATGAGTCAAAATTTTTTTTCTGTAGTTGATTCAAATTAAACTCTTTCTTCTTCGGAAAATAAACTCAAACTTAAAACCCTGTGTCAATATTTTAGAAAAATTTCTGCAAAAGTTATTTAATCTACCGTAACCCTCATAAGTTCTTTACTTTCTTATGGCATAAAAAAGTTTTTTTTAGAAATTTTTTCTTAAAAATTTAATTCCTTCAGATTTGGTTTTCCTTTTTTCTTAAATTTTCCTTGAATTTAATAATCTGAATGATTTTTCTATTGTTGTTGTTGTTGTTATTTGTGTTACGTTTAACAAGAAACATAATTTTCTCTTGTTTCTTCAAATTTTATTTTCCGTTTCCGTTTTGGCATATTTTTGTGTGGATATTTCTGTATTTGCAGTTGTTGTTGTGTTTGGTCTTACTTTTCCTGTCCTAAGGATTAAGATTAGAGGAGTTTTTATGAGTTGATTCCCACACACATACACTTACTTTAGGAATTATTTTGTTGAGTATCTAAGTGTGGTTTTTGTTTTTTATGGGTTTTTTGATGATGATGTAGGGGAAGAAATTGTTTTGTACGACAAGACACTCTACAGTTTTGTTATAACAGATGAGTTGTGGAAAATAATTTGCTTTTAAGCGCTAGAATTGATAAATGTGCGGCCTAAACTTATTATACCTGAGGATACAAAAGTTTCGCTATTTCGTACATTGCAGACATTTGTGTTTCGATCTGCCTTTCCCAGAGATGAGTTTGGCATCGTGTTCTATAGCTTTGCTGTGGATTTCTGCATTGTTTGACCATCGTAGAGTATGTCCAACCCATCGACTGTTACTATAGTCTACTGTTTGAGACGATATTTGTCCAGCAAATGCGCAAAATTCTTCAGAGATTGTTTTCTCAGTGTTTTACGCAATGGACACTATGTCTTCTATTCTTTTACGCTTGTCCCGTCCATAAATTTTACCGATTTGTCGAGTTAAAAACGCTTAAGGGCTCTCGTAGCTTGAATTCTTATCCAGTTTAGTTAAGGTTTTCCGGGCGGTGGTCTGGAGATACTCACATCGTTTTATGAATCGACTTATGTACACATATACAGCTAGGAAGAGTTGAGTTGGGCATTCTCAGTTTTATACTCATGAGTGTGAGTGCCCATTATTATCTTCAAGTTGTTGTTACCGGGTCCAATTTGAACATTAAACATACCCATATCCCCACGGTTACTCTCATTTGTTGGCCTATCCTGGGTATCATTGTATCAGCGAAACATTGAATACAACCCAGATTGTAGAAGCGAGCCCAAAAGTAAGCAGATATGACTCTGTCGTAGAAGGGCTTCCAGATGATAAGAACTTGGTTAATTCTCTTACTAAAAGGCCAACGCTCCTCGACTTAAGGGGGCTTACTGAGTACAAAAAGTTAACTCCATCAGACGTTGCTTGTTCAAATTCGGCTGGAAAACGAGTTTTGCAAACTCCCAAATTAATTTGAACTTAGGCATGAAGTCGTAGTAGCCTAGTAGGTAGTCTGAGTTCACGGTTCAAACCCCAGATCAGACACCACCAACAAAACGAAATGTATGAATAAATATTTCTTCGGCGGCTTCCTCTCAGAAGATTTCTAGCAAAAACTTTAAGAGTAAATAAAATTTCTCAACAATTTGTCTTACGGAGTCGACTTTAAACGGGACCTACAGCCACTCATGTATAAAATTTACACACATAACATAAGTGATTTGAGAAACTGGTCGTAATCATGACTGAAGGGTTGTAATGGCCAATTATGTATGTATGTACGTATGTACATATGTATATACTTATATATCCCCAAGGTTGATCTCAGTTATTGCCTTAACCTGGTATGATTTTAAAAATCATTTTTGAGGCCTCAACTCAGATTGTGACGGCTGGTACAATATCTAGCAGATGTCACTCTACCGTGGAGGGGCTTCCAAGTAATTAAAGCCCGGTTAGCTGTCTTTCATAGTAAGAAGCCAACACTCCTCGACTTCGGGAGATTTATTAGATTTACTGCGTATACAAAGTTGACTCTTTTAGACTTTGCTTTTACAAATTCGCTTGGAAAACAAGTTTCAAAAACTCTCAAATTAGTTGGAAGTTTTGAATTTTTTTTTAAGCAAAGCTATGCTAGGCATGAAAGTTCCTTTAATGTTCTTCCTACTGGGCATCGCGTAATTATTTAAGGCAGATTAAGGCAGATTCGAATCGTTTCGAATCACATTCGGATATTTAAATGATTGGTCTCCTCCACACTAGTCTAATGATGAAGTTGCCGTCCAAGTCTTCAGATAAGCTTTGTAAATGCACACTCGTATAGCGAGCTGCTTAACGTGAGAGAAGATGCCCACTTACAGTTCCAACAACCAACAACTAGGTGAACAAACGTTTCAAATGGTAAGGCTTCGAATGATACAAGCTGATGTTGATTCTCCATATCCATAACCATGCTTATTTGTGATGCCATTTATTCACAGCATACCTTATCTTAAGAACGTTAGCTACAGCTCGCCACATTGTAACTCGCAAAACAAGGAATTCCGTATTATATTTAGGAGATAAAAGAAGGAAATAATTTTACCGAAAGAAAAAGTAGATCCATTTAAGCTCATAATAGCCGTTCAAAAGTCTTTGATAGAAGTTTTCTTAAGCAAATTATAGTTAAACCTTATAGTTCGAACGGTTATTGGGACTCCAACGAATGTATTTTAGTAGATTACACTTTTATGTTTAGAATATAAAATTAAGAATACATAAATTATTTTACCTGGTAGGAGGGTGTTTAAAGATCAACTCTTTTTTTATCTTTTTTACGTAAAGATCCACTGACTGGAATTTTTGTTTTTCGAATGCATTTACACTGTAACGCCAGTATATCAGAAAATGATTATGAATGAAATTTCAACTGAAGTTTCTTACTACTTCTCATAAACTTTATCTCGAAAATTCAATCCTACTTCAAGCACATAAAGATAAAATAAAAGTACTGCCCCATTCTAGGAATTATGGGTGAAACATAAAATATTGATTTTCTAAAATAAATTCATAAGAAAGAAAAAAAAGAAATTTCAAGAACTTCGGCAGCTTAAAGCAAACTTTCGAAATTTTCCTACAATGAGGCTGATTTCGGTCTCTAATCAAGGGTGGTTTTTATTGCTTGTGGTATTGAATAGCAGCAGTAACTATCAAAAGTAGTTGTAGTTTTGTTAAGACAATACAAAAAGATTTTAATATTATCGCATGCACATAAAAACAAACATTCACATTGAAAAGTATCTTCCAGTTACGAATTGTGTCTTTATTATTATGGTTACTGGCTTACTCGTACTGTAATCAACACTACGAATAAAGATTTGCCTGCCATGCCACTGTGATATACAATAAAAGTCTGTCTATGTACGTCAGTATGTTGCAAATCTCATAAAAAATTTCGGTTATTGTATCTGATTTGTGTTACTACATTAAATGCTGTTAGTTAAAGTGAATAAGGTCTTAAGTGTAAATTATTCAATAATTCAATAATAATATTCAATAATGCAATAATAATAATTGCATATTTATCCACTTTAAGGACATTAGGTTTTGTAAATTGTTGAGCAGTATTTTGGTATTGAGTCAGATAAAGTCGGTCAACTTGAAGGCTGCCAAACTCATTAAGTCAACTTAGCCTAACCTAGTGGATTATATTTTGTGTGTTACACATAAAGTGTATTCTATGGGTGGGATTAGTAATACATTGCACGATTCACTGATCAATTGGCCTAGAACGGATGTGCTGTACTTGATTGAAAGATTTTTGAAAACAAGTTCTTTTACTTTCCTAATGCAATTTCCATTGAATTATGGATTAAAAGAAAACCAAAGGCAGCAAATGCCATTAATGGGCACTCCACCTAGTCTGTATGCGGCATAAAAGCCTATTAATGGACCTTAACCCATACATGACATTTGTATTCAATTTGTGTTCGGATACAAACGGCGTAAATAGTAAGAAGATCAAATAGAATGACGAATGGAACGAACTAAGGACTTTGAAAGCTTTTTTCCTTTCCTTTCTGAAGTCGCCGTACTCTAGTAGGTAGCGTGTTAGCTTATTAGACATGAGGCCACGGTTCAAACCACAGACATCTCGGCCAAATCGAAATATGAAGAATATTTCTTCGGCGAATTTCTCTCAGCAGATTTCTGGCAAAAACTCTGAAAGTAAATAAAAATTGCCACGAAAAGTTTCTCAAAAATCTGTTGTTCAGAGTTGAATTTAAAAACTGTAGGTCCCGAAACGCATGTATAAAATTAAAACACACGAAATAAGTGGTGTGAGAAACTAGATCGTAATCCTGACTGAAGGGTTGTAATGATCAATTATGTACATATGTATGTATGTATGAAAGCTCTTTCCACAATTGAAAAATATGCTAATTCCAGCTAAGATTGAATTCTCATGCTCTGAATTTCAGTGGCATCGAACACTGCAAAATTTTTAATCATTCACGCTAATGAGCGACAATTCAATTTTAGTATCTTATTTAGATCGGAGATCCACTGTCCTTTCCTCAATAATTCCAAAGAAGAATTCTATTAGCCGATCACTCTCTTGTTGTTACTTCCCAAGCTGTCCCTAATCTTGCTAGTACATATGCAACTTTTTTGCTAGTAACATCGCCAGGATAGTGTAGGTTTAGCGGCCTTTTTCACTGTCAGATAAGATGTGACCCAAAAGCCTTGATTATCCACATTAATTGATATTCTTGAGCCCTTCCGTATAAGTTTCCAGAGTAGTTTCGTGTCCTAAACATCCACTAAAAACTTCGTCTTAAAAACACTTCACACCGCTGAAAGATTATATTATTACCTGACATTCGTTACGTAAAACAAGAGAACTACTCCTGTGCCCATTTTCATTTTGAAACCATCCGTGAAGAGAGCTTAGCCATCGAAGAGTTTATCTGAAAGTATCCAGATTTCCCTCTCACACTCAGTGCAATCACAGAAATAAGCCAGGATTCCAGCAGTTGAAATGACTTGACCGCCAGATTAGTTCCTTCAGCATTAGTACCCTAATAATGCAAATCTTTGCTGAGTCCAAATAAAATCATCATTTTTAATGCAGATGGTGGCTGGTGATGAAGACAAAAAGCGATAATTTTGAAATCACAAGGAGCTGGCGCAAACAGTATCACATCATCCGCCTTGAACTACTCCTTCGCTGCCTTTGGCTTCATTCCGATCAGCACCTCTAACAATTGAAAAGCCTAAAGCCTTATTCAGTTGGAGAAAAATTATGTTCCTACTCTACACTACTCTCTTCGGCTGTTACTTTTGTGAATCTGCAGTTGTTTAGGATCGAGTCTTTTACATTCTTTTCTGATACCAAGCGATTACCAACTACTCTTCTCTACGATCAATAATTTTGCCTCAATAAAGACAAGTGCAATGCAAACAGTTCCTGTCTAAGAATTAAACTTTCAAGAGTGACACTCAATGGAATAAAGTTCAGCACGTGAATAAGCATTAGAACACTATGGTGCATTATTGACCAGAACTATGCCAAAAAGCCTTAAATTTCATATAAAATTCATGAACTTCATTTCACTTTACCTTTTATGCCTGGTAGAGGAATGTCATTAAATGTCATTTTTGTACAAAGAAATCTCTGCATTACCACTAACCTAACCCTTTGTTAGGCTTGCTAGGCTCAATTTCTTTGAATACTAAAAAGAAAATAATTTAAAAATTGCTTTTATATTCCCTTCTTCCCTTCAACAGCTCATTGAAGTCACCACAGGCAATATTATCTGTGTGGGATTTCTTATCTTAGCTCAATAAGGGCCATTATTACAACTTGCCGTTAAACTTGGGTTTAGTTAACGGTACCTTTAGCTAAACGAAACTGTAAAGTTACCTTTAACTTATTTTCGTTATTACAACTTACAGATAAGATAAAATTAACTTTTTCAAAAATGAAAATGTCGATAACACTGTTCAAGTACACAACGGGCTTCGTTTTGTTTATATTTGAAGTTGCCATATTGAAAATATGGCAAGTTCATACATAAACGTAACTTTAAAAGTTACCGGTAGGATGATCCTCCCTTTAGCTTAACGCTCACTTCTACCATATTGTCTACTTATAATCATGAAAAGCAATTTATCTGCCCGTTAAAATCCTCCAGTTAGTTAACGACAAGATGTTATAATGACCCTAAGTCTTTAAGAGTTTATAGAACACAGCTGCTTTACTTGTGTTAAATTATTTCCAAAAATTCTTATACCTACATAACCACACCCAATAAATTGTTTTAATTATGAGAAGAAAGAGAGAGAGATAGAGTTTATTTGTCGTAGAGAGGTTAATTGTAATTAAAATTTTATTGACAACATCACTTTGTTAATAATTAACATGTTTTTCTAAACGTTTAAAGGTTAGTGTCTTAAACATTTTGCACGACTACAACTACAACCCACCACAAAAAGGAAAAAGAGAAAATGATAACAAGAAAAAGATTTCAAACTCTAGGGAAATTAGTTTTGATAACATCTTCTTCATATTGCATGCAATAAAAATTAAATAATCATGAGAGATATTTGGCATATTAAAGTGTAAAATATTTTAATTATTTTGGGTGACACAGATAACATGTAATATAAGCTAAGTAGACAGTAACTTTAATTGTGTGTATATATGTAGCCAGAAATATAACTTATTAACACATTATCATTGTTATCACGTATGTATAACAACTAAAAAGTTACAGTAGGTCATAATATTTATTATCAAGAGCATATTTGAATCACAAGAATGAATTCTTTAATCATATTGTTGAGGGATTGTCTATTAACACAGTTAATAATTTATTAACTAAAACATACACCGTTAAAACTATCTAAAAAGGATCGTATTTTATGGTGAATGAATGACACAGAAACCCATGTTGACTTCAAAGGATAATACAAATGAGAAAACTAAAACACTCCTATTCTTATTGCATATCGCTGCGAAGAACCTGTAGGAGGAGTGAAGCCTAAATCATGGTTTTAATCCGCACACCAATTATTTAAGATGCAGCCAGGTCTTCAAACTTATAACAGCTTGCTATGTGGTTTAGCCATCAATCCTTGCAAAACAGAATTGATGTATTTTATCTGACGATACTACACGCCTAACATTGCTCCAAATTCGTCTTTAGTTATCTTTATCCAAGAGATTAAAGTATCTCTCATGGAGCTGTCTCTCATCAAGGACGTATACTCGTTGTCACATTTTGCTTCATCGTTCCGGTGTTCAAATACTCATGTCAGTGCAGACTGATAGACAGAGTACTCAGACTGTCATTTTTCTTATCACAATTGCACACTCTTCCACTTTGTAATTAGAGAATAATCTGGTACATTTAATTGACCTTTGACCTCCTATTGAAGTATTGGACTGAACTGGTGGCAATGCCGGCCATATTAAAATTCTAAGAAGTCTCATCTCGACTTATCACTAAACTTAGTTACTTACTAAATTAGAAATTTTATTTTAAAAGAACGATTACGAACTTCTGCTCTAAAGATCCGGAGGTTTCCAATGAAACTTCGGATAGCCGGGCTGTCATTAATACCCTAACGAAAGTCACTTATGCTTTCGCCCTCATCCAAAAATGTCGTGGTGAAACTTCGGATCATTCAGTGGTAAGTCTTATATTAAGTCCAGGCTATGGGAATATCGTCGGAAATTGTATTATTAATAAATTAGTCAGGGGCGTTTCTAATATCCGGCGTAGGTGTTCTAAGTATCGCCGTCAAACTAAATAGTCTCCGATTGTTTTACAGAAAGGTTTTGTTGGTTGCAGAAAGGTACGTACGTCCAATAGAGCTTAACTTGTATGAATAAAAACAGCGGTAGTCTTCGCAGTGGCCGTAGTCCAGTAGGTCGTGTGTTGACTTATTAGTCGTGAGCGATGGTTCAAACCCCAGCAAGGCATCTCGAAAAATGGCGACTTCTTCTTATTAGATTCTGGCAAAAACTCTGAGAGTAAATAAAAAATAAACTAAAATTAAATTACCATGAACATTTTCTCCAATTTGCTGTAGGTTCCGCCACTCTTATATAAAATTAACGCATACAACATGGGTGGTGTGAGAAGCTAGATCGTTATCCTGACTGAAGGGTAGTAATGACCAATTAAGTAAGTAAGTAAGTTGCCTCCTTTCTTTAAACGGCATGGATATTCATCGAACAATTACGATTTTCATTGGCATCTGTCCCATAGGTAGGCCTACACAAAATATTTCTGCTTCGAAGAGGAATTTTTTCTATTTTTTGTTTGCGACAAACACAAAGCAATGCTCCCTACTAATAAAGTGCATAGTGTTAGAACTGAAAAAATAGGTTATGTTAGGGAGAAAAGAGGGAGCATTATTTATGGATATTAGATTTGAATCTGTTTATATTTATGTGATTGTAAAAACTTCACAGGAATGAATTTTCCATGTAATGCACTGTGCTATCTGTTGTCCAATTGAGCACTAATGGATCTTGTCTCCGTGACAAACGTTTGCTACATGAAACTATGCGAAACAAGAAAAGGCAACAACGCGCGGATAATTTAGTCGTTTTCCAAACTGATGCTCGTTCTGGCCAACTCGTTCGCAACAGAGTTTCGGGTATGCGTTGTACATATGCTCGGGAATAGAAGCAGTGGTTTGTGGCTTTGCTTTTGGCATCGCTTTTCCTCAACCTGCCATTTGAGTGATCACAACCTCTGAACGATGTTGTCATTCTTTGATGAGCTTTGTAAACATAAAAATGCATTCTCATGGCAAATCAAAAAAAAAAAAAAAAAAAAAAAAATATCAAATATGCAGTTGTTGCTGCTGGCGCGCTAATTTCTACAAAATGATGGCAGTGTCTGAACACCTGACGACATGGGTCACATTTTATTGGACTGCATTTTCTCTCGCAGTTACGATCGTTCGTATTCTGTTTTTATTTTTTAATAAATCAGACGTTGTGATTTAGTGGAGACTTAAACCACAGATCGTTCACATAAGCAACTAAAATTATGCTTCAAATTTTAACCCATAACAGATCTTCATTCTTTATCTTCTGAACACCATATTTACTGTTAATTTTGTGATCATTTCATGATTCATACAATCATCCAAAATTGTAACAACAATAACAACAACAGACGATAAAACAAAAGCCCCCCTCACACACAACCGAAATAATGATTGTAGCCGTTACGCTTTTGTTTTTGCGATTGGAAAAATCTTTAATCGATCGATCGATAAAAAACAACAACAACAACCAACAAGATTTTATTTTGCGAATCCATAAATTTTGTTTAAATAAACTGACAGTCGTCGATGATCATCGATGGTGGCTAAAACGCCTCAAGACACAAGTTACTGATTAAAAATTTAACAACAACAAACAACAACAATACAAAAATTGTATTTGTTTAAATAAATATTAATAACAATACGTATACAAAAACAACAAATTTGTTGTTATTGTTGTTGTTTATTAATCGGAACTGAAGTGCAATTTATTTATAACAATTGAAGTGCAAATACGAAATCAAATCAAAGCGTTAAATAAACGCTTAACAAATGATAATCAGTGTTATTGTTATTCTTAACGTTGTTGTTGTTGTTGCAAGTGATAAGAAGTGTTAAAAAAAGCATTCCCTTGTATTGTATTTCCTAAAGATAAGATTGATTAAATTTTAATAAAAAAATTGAATTCTTCCAGCATTTAAGTGTAGAAATTCCATCATCATGATCAATGACAATAAAAATGCCGCGGATTTTTGTGATAACAATGAAACGGATTTGAATAAAAATTTATTAAATTATGATAGTAAACCATCTGATATTAAAATATTCTGTGATAAGTGTGAACTGCCAAAGGAAACAAAATTAAATATTTTCAAAGATTATCTAGAAGAGCGGCAAGTTGAATTTATTAATGATCTCAAGGAAAGGAAATTCATTTGGAAGGTGCCCTGGTTTATGTTATCAATAGGGCTCTTACAGGTAAATGTTGTAAACAAACAGTTCAATCATCATTTAAAGAATTTAAAGAGAGGCCGTCAGACCGTAGGCATTAATTGAATTAAGAATATTCAAAGAAAACAGACAAAGCAAACAGAAATTTATAGAACTCAAAGATATTTATTTGAGGTGTTAAGTGAATGCTTGCCACTTATTTTTTAAAGCATGCTTCATGTAAACATGGCCTGCAGCAATGCCGTAATTGGTATGTACATGAATTCTATTTTTTTTTTGAAGAATTGCATCTGGCTGCTCTCCATACCAAATTCATTGAAGACAATTTTCGATTGAAAATTGCTCTTTTTTTAAGAGCATACCACTTATGTAGTGTGTGAATTTTATATCTGAATGGTGAGACCTTCAATTTAACGCCTCCGAACGACAGATTTTTGAAATAAAACAAAGACTTATTGATGTCATTTTGCAGATTGAATTTGACCAATGTGATAATGTGGTTTGTGGCTTAATCGCTTACATTTGCGACTTGAGAAAACACCGCAAGAACAAGTTTAACGTTGACAAATTACATCATTTCACATCACCTCCACGTGAGATGATCATGCCATCAAATCACACCTGAAGCATGTCCAATGTTTCATGATCTGTGTGGCATGTAGTCTTTGGTGACAAAATTATCCAATCCAGGCCAAAAGAAGTTGGTAATCATCGATTTATAGTGGTCACCGTTGACAGAAATTGCTTGACCAACGCCTTTCTCAAAGAAATATCGACCGCTGACGTCTACATTCTGAAATTCACATCCAACTGGCTTCAACAATTTGCTTCATCTCTCCTCATAATTAGCCAATTGTTCTTATTTCCCCTTTAATATGTCTTTTCTAAGTATCTGTAAACGTTCGAATTTTTTTGCCTGGCTTAGAGATTCTATGATATTTCTTGTAATGTCATCTTGTGCTCTTCTAATACTGTGTTCAGATATGCACCTTTACTGCGTAAATCGCAATTAACGCCATTATTGAGCACAATATTTCATATAAAGTTTCAATTAATAATTGCGCAATAAATACGCAAATTGTTATAATATTGAGTAAAACTTAAAATGCAGCACTATCACTATAGAATATTACAATTTACCGTACACTTTCTGTTGATATTTGACATCTCAAATGTCAACAACGACAAACAAACACTAATAAACTAACAAACAACACTAATTTTCGCGACAAAAATAAAAACAATGTTCTCGTTTACCAGCTTTCAAATGAATATTGAGTAAGCTGAATTGCGTATATTATTATGACTGAACACTTAAAATATTGTATTCAATTAATCGAATGTTGACTCAATAAAAGTGCTTATCTGAACATAATATAAGAATGTGTTCATTCAGTCACAATATTAGTCGTTTAATATGTTTGGATCGAATTGACGACTTCGATGAACTAGTAGACCCATATAACACACAGAATTATTTTTACGTATAAAAGAAGGAAGATGGTGTTGTGCAGACATTAGAGAATATTGAAGATGTTAACAAGGTTTCTATCATAATGTTTTTAATTTTAACAATTAATAGGTTTTCATTCGAATATCCCATCGAGGAAGAACATTATAGAACGTAGAAAAGCCACTCACCATAACTTCTTGACAAAGACTAGGAGGCAAACTTTTTCAATATCAATTAAACTAAGCAACTTATCATCGCGGAACTACCTACAGCAGAGATTTTTAGCTGTAGAAACTTAATAATTGAAGCTAATCAAAGCACTACAAAAATGTGATCTTGAATCAGAGATCAGCAATGAATCGTTTTTTCACTACTCATAAGTACTCATGAAATTTTGAGTATGAGAGTGTCAACAGTATTGAAATTCAACTACTCTGATTCATTCGTACTTGCTACAGCATTGATTTATAAGTACAAGTTGCAATGAGTATGAGTACAACGTTGACATCAAACTCATAACATTCGAAATATGTTTGATTCATACGCCTACTCATTCAGATTCATAAATTTAGAAAAATACTCATAAATGATTCGAGTGATTCGAATCATTCACCAAAATTTTTAGTCTAATGTGATGTTTTTGTAACACAGGCTATTTCACTTGCCTGCCTGTTTGCATGGAAAACACAAACAAAAACACTAAATTTTGTTTGTGTTTCCCTTATAAACAGGCAGGCAAGTGAAATAGGCTGTGTTACAAAAACATCACATTAGTTGTTTTTGCATTTAAAAAAAAGAAGAAAGTAAAAGACAAAGACAGCAAGCAAAGCAAACACACAACCTTATAGTGAGTATTGCAGTGTTCGTACGCGAATCATACTTATTTTGTGATTCTTGTAAATGTTGAATAAAGGAGAGTCGAAATCATGCGTATTGTTAAGTATGAGTACGATGAGTACTTCAAACTTTGAAAATGAATAGTATGAGTTTAATATTAAAATAAGTATGAATGCGTATAAGTATCAGAAATTATGAGTATGATTCGAATCTACTCATCTTTTTGAATACTCATTGCTGATCTCTGTTCGTTATGCTTTGTGATATCAGGCAAAAAAAATTTGCAAAAAAATCTGTCATTCGTAGTCGACTTTAAACTGTAGGTCTCGCCACCCATAGATAAAATTAGCACACACAAAACAAGAAATGTGAGAAGCTAGGTCGTAATTCCGACTTAAGGGTTGTAAAGCCTAATTATGTGTGTAGGTATCCATGCGGTAGTGAAACATTTTTTGTTATGTTATTGCTATTTACGCAGGTGAGCGGCATTGCCATATAAAAAAGGACACACATAAACTATTCATGTTGAAATTAAAGTTATAAACCATGTTTATTACACAGACTGCATGTAATTGCATTAATGGAGCAACAAATTATCACTTTGTCTCGTCCAATATCACCAAATGAAATCAGATTAAGTAGAATACAAAATAATAAAATACTACGTTTTCTTTTACCTTTTTTTATAACCACAATTACCTGTGGTTTAACACAAAAAGAAAATAAAATTAAAAAGGGAATAACAACTACACTAACAACAGCAACAAGTGTAAAACAAATGAGAGCAGCGGTGGTTAAACACAAATAAACTCGCATCACTTAATTAAAATCCCAGCAAATCATTTGTTAATGTTCCCTCGTATTAAGGCAATGATTAAGGGAGTAGGGATGAGAATTGTGATCGCTGGCTGTGTATGTTTTTATACATTTTATAACAATATAGTAATATTAAATGTCATTTATTAATGATAATTATTTTTGTTGTTGTTAATGTAAGATTATAATTTTTAAGTATTTTTTTCAAAGCGAATTCCGATTACTGATACCAAAAAAAATAAGGAAATAAAAATACAGATTAATAAATTTAAATAAGAACATATCATCGTGTAAAGAATAAGTTTGAAAGAAATACAGTGGTGGAAGGTATAATAGGGACACCTGAAAAAATCAACATTTTCTTAAAATTTTATTAACTGTCACGAAAATAAGTCACCGTTGTCTTCTAGGTAGTGTGTTGGCTTATTAGACTAAAGACCGTGGTTCAACTCCCGGTTTAGACATCCGCGATCAAAACAAAATTTGAAAAAAAATATATCTTTCGCCGATTACTTTTCAGCGGTCTTTGGCAAAAACTCTAAGAGTAAATAAAAAATTGCCATGAAGAGTTTCACAAAAATCTATCGTTCGGAGACGAATTTAAACTGTAGGTGCTGCCACTTATTGATAAACTTAAGGCACACACAACATGAGTGTTGTGAGAAACTAGGTTGTAGTCTTGACTAAAAAGTTGTAATGACCAATTATGTTAAGTAAGTAAGCAATTTAATAGGGAATGCTTGATTTTCTTGAAACCATGATCTTACAATTCTAGCGGAATGATTAAAATTCTTTTCATTTCCATCGAATTTCGATTTTGGTAAAGACAAGAATTTTTCTCTTTCAGATAATTTTTCTTAAAGATCAGCTAATTGGGCAAAACAACAGATAAACAGAGGATGTATCTTAAAATCACCAACGAACCGTCATTGTACTTTTAGTGTATTTTGTCTCATAAGTTTTTTTTTTGGGGAGGCACATCTCATTTGATTTTCAACAAATTAATCTTCGTTTTGCCCGGCTTTAGCACGTTGCTCCAGAAGTTACGACGCAGTCCTTTGTAAACTCGAGTCTCTTTCGTACAATCCGTTTGCAAAGAACAGACTCTTCGAGATAGTTAAAATCTATCCAGCAGATCCAAGTGCGACCAAGGAATAGCAAAAAGTCACTGTTTGGTGTGGATTTTAGGCTGGCAGAGTTATCGGTCCATATTTCCCTTAGTGCTACGTAGGACACGCCATTACTCTCCACGGCGAGCACCTGAATTGGAATCTCTGCCACATTGGACTTTGGCGATTTAAAGGCATGGGAATCCCACGTGAAGGCGATGTTAATTGGCCACCGAAACCATACGATTTGACTCCGTTAAACTTTTCCTTGTGGGGTCGTAGTTGTAAGCGAATAAGTTACAAACCATAAAACCTGCCATCCGTCAAGATCATCTTTAACTTAACTTTAGAATATCAATACCAATATATACATTCTCTGATGAGGAAAACGAATCATCAGAACATATATTTGGAATCTTTGCGGCGTTAAAGATTTTTGAAAGAAAACATTAGGCGGATTATTAAGTGTTAATTGTGGAATTATCTTTAGACGTTATAGGGAAACTCTTTACATCATAATACAATACAGTGGGTTACGTTAATATAGTAAAAGCCCTGAAAACAAAATTTCATAATGTGTTATTAGAGATGGCGTAGCGTTAAGTATCGTTTTTAAATCTAGAAAACTATAAGAGCTTGTAATTTCCTGCCTAATATATACACAACTTAAGGCCTGGCAGTGACTAGAAACCATAAAATTGTTCACTGAATGTTCTATTTAAACAGATTAAACAGAAATTGCTATCATCAAATTTCTTGCAAAATTCTGTCGAATCAGAGTTGACTTTAACCTGTAGGTTCCTCCACTTATGAATAAAATTAACACACACAACATGGGTGGTGTGCGAAGGTAGGTTGTAATCCTAGCTGAAGGGCTGTAATGACCAATTATGTATGTGGGTATGTATGAATGCATAATTCCCACAGAAACGCGCAGTTGAAATGAATGTATTTACTGTCATAATCACATTTTATCATGCCAAACCAATCAATTATGCAATCATTTATTATTGCGCAGTAAAGCCATAACTTTTTTTTCAAATGTGATTAAAACATTGTCTACTTGTCATCAAAAAAGGTTTTCAAACAAATAATGAGCTGCATGGCCAAATCTGGCACTCATTTGCCATGATTTGTCATAAACTATGTTTTTATTTCTTCGTTTTTTCTTTTTTCTCTTTTTTAATTTTAATTTCAAACAACGTTGACATCAATAGTTTATCAGCGATAAAACCGCAATGATTTGCTAAAATTAAAAAGAAAACCATTTTATATGTATATTTTGTACGATAAAAACGACGCGATGTATTATGTTTTCGACATTTGTGTGTGCATCAAGTGAATTTTATGTTAATGCAACCACAACCGCTGCCTGCAACAGTATTACTGAGAAAAAAAAAACATCGTTTTTACCGCCACCACTGCCACGCCGCACTCAAAACGTCAATACCAAATTGAAAACAAAATTCAATGAATGATTAAATGATATGAAGCCAACCCCAACCAAATTTCCAACCAAACAACCAGTCATCCCAGTCATCCCAGCCATTCAGTCCATCACACAATTGGAAGATTTTTCTTTGTGTCGATTTATCACTGACATTAGCTTATGCTTTACATTGCATTTTGCTTTTGACTTCTTAAGTTTCAGTTGCTTTTTTTATTTGATTTCTAGACCATTTTGTTCAAGCCATACAAATTTGTTGGGTTTGACAATAAGAAGCGTGTGGTTGCCGATTTTTTTGTTTTCGCCTATTGTCTGCAGTTGATCGATTGTTCAAAAAATATTGTTCGCTGTAAGCCTAAAAAAGTTTTCGTTTTTGAAAATAATTCACAACTGTGGCAAGTTTTGTTAATGTTGAATGCAACAGAGACGGAAATGATTATGAAAGACCCAATAGGGACAGTTCCACTTCCATTAACATCCAATTCGCGGTATTAATTGTATCTCCGGATCAATATTACAACCCACATTAAAAGACCCTTAATAACCTTTCTCAGAGTTTTGGAACATTTTGTCCTCGAATTAGTATTTTGCTTTCACTGAAAGATTTCAGAGTTGTTTACAGATTTTTGCCTCTTTCCCAAGACGAAAGTATATGCGGAAGAAGCGAGGTACAATCGATGACGTAAACTCTTGTGTTTTTTTGTAATCTGCAGACGAAACTGCGTGAACAATAGCACCAAATTTGGAGATGATTCGGAGAGCTGATCACCACGTGCTTTAAGTCCAAACCTAATGGTCATGTTAGCGAAAATGTTTGAAGGGAAGTAAAACTTGAAGGTGGGTTGGCATCAGAGTCTGGGGTTGTCGATTTATTAATCAAAGATCTGGCGCCAGTCGAAGAGAATATATTTTTCCTTAAGCTATAAGGCTAGCGCCCATTATTAGTAAAAGTCCTGGAAAGGATTTAAAACCCGTAGGTTGATTGGGATCAGAAAGTGGCGTTGCTAACTTGTTAATCAATGTCTTGTCACCATTCGAAGAGCGTAAAATTGTAATGCTGTGGAGCACAGTGGAACCCGTTGGTCGATTGGCATTAGAGGGTGGCGTTGCTAACTTGTTAATCAATATCTTGGCGTCATCCGAAAAGCATGAAATCGTAATGCTTTAAATAACTGCAGATGTAAGTGGAGCGCAAAGTTACGCTTTGGGAAAGACAAAACCCACTTTTGGATTATGCCTTTGTGAGTTGAGAATGCCTAAGAATAGAGGTTATGGAGACAGGTGATTGCCTGATGAGAACTTTGTGTTGTGAGATTTGTTTTTTTTTTTTTTTTGCTATAAAAAGAAGGGACTCGAAACCACTATTCTTCCTCGCATGTGTATTTATCTTGATGGTCCCATGGTTAGCTTTAAAAAAAAGGGGCTATGTGAGGATTGGCAGCAGCCTGCATAGGGAGAGGTGTTTAGCACCATACTAGCGTAACGGAACCTACCCAATTAAAAGGCGCAGTACAAGGAACGCACTTCGAGGCTGCCCAGAATTTTTACGGGAAAGAGTTAGTTGTAGCCCAACATTAATTTATTCACACGTTTGTCTAAAGCCCGGAGTTATTAGTTTCAGAAGACTATAACTATCAGTCCAATACGAAGGATTTATACATACATACACAATTGGCCATTACAACCTTTTAATTAGGATTACGACCTAGCTTCTTACACCACTGATGTTGTGTATTTTAATTACATACATGAGTGGCGGTACCTTCCGTTTAAAGTCGATTCCGAATGACAGATTTTTGAGAAACTTTTTCATGACAATTTTTATTAACTCTCAGAATTTTTGCCAGAAATCTGCTGAGAGGAAGTCCCCGAAGACATATTTTATCATATTTTCGTTTTGATGTCTGACTTGGGATTTGAGCCGTGGCCTCACGTCTAATAAGCCAACACACTACCTACTAGATTGCGGCGACTGCAATATATTCATAGTGTATATAAAACAGAGATGACAATGGACAGAGGAGAAATTGTTTTGACCATTGAGTGTGTTTTTTACAGAAAACCTATTCAAATTTATATTTGTAAACTTCCAGGCAAATTTCCTATTGGCCTTTCATTTTCATTTGCAGAGAATTGATTGAATGGTTCATTGCTTATTTGGATATTCTTGTTTTAATGTCATTAATCACTTATTCTGTTGATGTCAATTTGTCTGTCCATCTGAAACGCTCTTGTGGTTGGAACTGCATTATCAGCAGTAGCATTGTATTGCATATGGACGTATTGATCCATGTTAAATTTATGTCATGGCAAGACATTATTGACTAAAACATGATTTCATTGTTCTTTTCCACATGTTTAATGGATTCTTTTAACGACGGTTAGAACAGAAAACAGATAATCAATACGCAATAAGCCTGTCATTTTAATTATGAAATAATCATTGGATTGATTGGAAACCTTTGAAGAATTGTTGAATATTCCTTAAATTATTCCAAGAAATTTTTAAGAGTCTTTTTAATATTTTTTGTTTGTTTTTTGTATCAAATTTTCCAGATCGCTTTATTTTGGATTATGAATACCTGCATACGTCAACAATTAATGTTTATGCCGGAAACAACAAATGAATATTGGCGTTATTTTACTTACATGCTGTTGCATTCAGATGTGTTGCACCTATCGATGAATGTATGTTTACAGGTGAGTGGTGTTTGTTTATTTAATAAATAATTTAAAATGAATAAAAAAATAAAAAATAAATATAGAAATAAAAAGTACAAATCGATTAACCGTATAGTTGTAGTATTGATTTGTATTTCCACATAGTAGGTATCATGTTTAAGCGAGCATGGATTACAAGTGAAATTGTATCATATTTTACGTTTCTTGAATAAAAAAAATTATTTTAGGGAAATATGTTGGTTTAAGAAGAACTTGCAGTACCCTTAAAAATATTATTTTAAAATGGTGCCATAAATTTAAGTCGTGATCTTAAGCATTCAAAAAGTTTAGAAGACAAATTCTGGCAGAGTTTATTGATAAGACTGTATTAATCATGATAACAAACTTGTTATTTACGTCAAGTAAAAGTAGAGCAAAAATCGTTTTAATTGCATTTTTCTGGCCTCTTTAACTTAATAATACTAAGCAAAATTTGCCGTATTTGATGCTCAGAAAAACCACACGTGGTCTTACAGAAGTCAATGCACATATTACTAGTAACTATTTGCTGCGGTTTGTGGAGCGGAGGCATCATTGGCCCATATTTCTTTGAAAGTAAGGACGACGCAACCATTACGGCCAATGGAGTCACCTATCACACCATAACAACCGATTTTTTTGTATCCGCTCTTCAGAGAATTGATGTAAACGACGTTTGGTTTCAACAGGATGGTGCAACTTGCCACACATCTTATGCCACAATCGACTTATTGCGTCTAACATTTGATGACCGTTTAATTAACCGAAATGGTAATGTCGATTGGCCGTCAAAAAGTTGCGACTTGACACTGTTGGACTATTTTCTGTGGGGCTCGGTTGAAGAAAAGCGTTATGCCGACAAACTAGAGACAATTGAGCATTTAAAGCTCAACATTCGTGATGCCTTTGCCGAGATACGACCCCATACACTCGAAAAAGTCCTCGAAATTGGTCCGATCGAATAAATTACTGTGAGGCCAGCTGCGGCTGCCATATGAATTAAATAATATTCCATTTCTAACCGGAACAAAACAAAAGAATAAATTTGGCAAAATTTCAAACCGTTTTTGTTTTCATTGCCTTTTTAAATTTAAACTTTTAAATACAAAAGTCTACACTGCTTTTGTGCCGGTCTTTCTTAATTTTTTATCCAGGATTTCATAAATTTTTTTTAAATGATTGATTGATGTCATCTGCCTTTATAATTAACTACATAGTGAGCAAAGATATTACATTTTAGAGTCATCTACCGATAATTTGTAACCCCCACGAGTAGTGAGTCTCGTTCAACACAAAAAATGTGCAACCTTCAACAAAAATTGTTGGCCGAATAAAATAATTGGTGCTCTCAGTTTGCCTCACTAAAATAATATTTAGCAAAGTATTACATTTTTGAATTAGTGACGATATTTTAAAGGAACTGGTAAGTCCATTAACGTAGTAGGCTTGTTGTAAGACTTTCAACAGAATTTTTATATGTTACATGACAGTGTGTGTTGAATTATTGATTTTGAATTTCCAAAAACTCATAGCATAACTCCATCCATCCATTTAAAGCTGTTGTAGGGTATTTAAATATAAAATTTATTTTTAATTTAAAATTTTTTTTTATTTTACATATTTTCCTCTCTCTTTCTCTTTGTCTATCTCTTTTATGTGTTTGATTGTGGACAGTTTGTTATCGGTTTCTGTTTGGAAAGTGAACAAGGTCATCTAAGAGTATCATGTATTTACGTTATTGGCGGAATTGCTGGTTCATTGGCCACTCTTTATTTGCAACCACAACTGTCACTAATGGGTGCTTCGGCCGGTGTCTATGCCATGCTGATGAGCCACATACCACATTTACTAAAGGTTAGCGAAGCGTGCCACAAAAGAACACACACACACATACGTGCATATAAAAACTTATTTGTTTATTTATATGACAACATACATACCCCTTTACAGGCCTTACCTTTTAAAGTGGAGGACTCATTATTAAAAACTGATAATGCGAATAAAATTAAATAGAAAGATATCAAGCATGTGTTAAATTTATAATACATACACACAAAACATTATATTCCATTCAATTTTATTTAATAATTTGTATTATATTTCTATTTTAGAATTTTCAGAATTTGCCTCATCGTTATTTGCGTATTTCAGTTGTAACGATACTATGTGCCAGCGATATTTGTTTTACCACATACCACGTACTCATCAATCACAATACAAATCCACGTATTTGTTTGGAAGCTCATGCTGCCGGTGCCATTAGTGGTTTAGTTTTTGGATTTCTAGTTTATAATAGAACATCAAACAAGACTAACAACAACATACTGATTAGACATGTATTGGAGAAAAATTGTATTCCCTATGTATGAATGAATTTTTTTTTGTTTACATATAAATTTGATGTAAAATCGTGTGCCAATCAACTCATTTATAAATTTTTTTTAAATTCAATTTAATTTTAATTTCAGTTTAAAGCAGGAAATTCTTAAATATTTGCATGAAATTGTTTACAAACTGTTTTTAACAAATCATTATTAAAAATATTTGTTAAATGTTTACATAATTTCTTCATAATCTGTCAGTCATTATTTGTCACTTGTCGCATGAATTTTATTTTTCACGCAATTAAAAGTTTTTGTCACGTAATTTTTTTAACCACTTGTTTGTGCATGTAATTCCCTTTCATATGTATGTGTTTAGACACTTTAATGCTAATCGTTGATAATAAAATGTATAATTTTCCAAATTAAATTAAAAAAACATTTAGGCTATTCACTTATTATAATTTCTAAATATATAGGGACTTATTCTAAGCGCTTTCCATGTTTTAATTTAAATAAAACAAAGTGTGTATGAGATAACATTGATAATTTTTTATTTATTTGAAAGACCTATTGATGTCATATATTCTTCTATGCTTATTTAATTGGTCATTACAATATTTTAGTCAGTATTACAACCTAGATTCTCACACCACTCATGTAGAGTGTGTTACTTTGATGCGTGAGTAAAGGTTAGGTTAGGTTAATGTGGTAGCTTTATACCAAAAGCTCACTTGAGCACGCATAGCGGCCCGTTCCTCCGAGCCAATGAGGGGGAAATCGGTCAGCGCAAGGGCTGCACATTTAAAGCACGACTACCCCACGCTGGAAAACCAGCCAGAAAGTTTTATAAACGAGGCTATGCCCTTGACGTCAATGGACGATAGCTCAGTCAAGCTAACAAGGGTTGGAGAGCCAAATAACCTATATCTGCATCTCTCAAGAGATGGGCATTGACATAGAAAGTGGATAACAGTCTCCTCTTCTTCAGCGGATCTACATCCACGGCAGAAATCGTTAAATGGGAGTCGCATTCTTTCTGCGTGTCTACCCATAACACAGTGACCTGTAAGCATGGCCACTGTGATCGAGATGATGTTACGACTAAGTCCAAAAAGTAAGGGAAATACAGTTTACTGCAGGCTCTGAGAAACTTTTAATGGCATTTTATTTACTCTCAAATTTTTTGCAAGAAGAAGTATGTGGTCTGAGAAATTGTTACTTTGAGAGCTTTTGCTAGAAGACTGCTGAGAGAAAGTCGCTGAAAGAAATAAATTTTCATATTTCGTTTTATTCAAGATGCCTGAGCCAGCCGCTGGCTTTCATTTAAAAACTCAGCATACTATCTACAAGAGTAAAGTTAATAATAACATCGTTCAAATGTCGCCACGGTTTCTCTGAGTGAAGCACATCCAAAATGTCCAATTTTATATGACTCTGGCACATAAATCAGACTGAATTTGATCGATTGCATGTGTTATGTTGGCTTTTAGGACCACTGTTGCTTATTCGCATGCACCTACGACAATATCCCCACAAGAAAAAGTCTAACGAAGTCAAGTCGCACGATCTGGTTGCCAGTTAATATCACCTCCACGTCAGATGGCAATGCACTTTAATCGCTCGTGGAGAATATCCAATGTGGCACGTAGCTCCATTTTATTGAAGCTCAATGCCGTTGATGTCATACATAATTGGCCCTTAAATCAGGATTACGACCTACATCTCACACCACTTATGCAATGTGTTTTAGTTTTGTACATGCGTGTCTGACCTGGGGTTTGAACCGAGGCCTCACGTTTTATAAGCCAACAAACTTCCAACTAGATTTCATACACACATACATAATTGGTCATTATAACCCTTTAGTCAGGATTACAATTTAGCTTCTCACAGCACTTGTATTATGTGCGTTAATTTTATACATGAGTGGCGGGACCTACAGTTTAAAGTCGACTCCGAACGACAGATTTTTGAGAAACTTTTCATGGCAATTGTATTTACTCTCAGTGTTTTTGCCAGAAATCTGCTGAGAGGAAGTCGCCGAAGAAATATTTTTTCATATTTCATATTTCAGTTTGATGTCTGACTTGGCCAACAAACTACCTACTAGACTACTGCGACTTCAGATTTCAGCGTCAGTATTTCAGATCATCTATTTCAGGCCAAAGGAGTTGGTAATCATAGATCTATTGGGCTCACCGTTGCCTCAAAGATGTACCGCCGTCGGCCATGTATTCCACACAAACTAGATACTTATTTTGGATGCACTAAACGCACTTGGATCGCATGCTAATGGATATCGCATCAAATTCAACAAATACGTTTGTTGACGAATAAATTCGTCCAGAAATGAGTCGTATCGCTGGAGATGATTTTTCGATGAAAATTGGGGGAATAGACAACAGCTCCAGAGATTGTTCAGTAAACACATGTCGTTGTCTATGGTCGCCTATAGTGATTTGGCAATAAAAGACTGCCTAAATGAGTACTATTTTGACAGATAATTATTATCATATGTCAAAGTTTGGCATTCCCTTGTTGAAATACCCAACCTAATGCTAAACAGATGCTCTATTATGGCTATAACGTCTATAGAAAAATATAAACATTTTAGGTACTTACTTCTACAAAAACGTGATTGAAATATTGAATTTTTATAAATAAAATTAAATTGTTTTCATTCAAATACTCGTATTAAAACATTTGTAGACACACTTTAATCGTGTTTAAAAAGGTAACCATGTTCCAGATATGGAGGTGATATGTTTCATACATACATTGAGCTTATAATTATAATTAAAAACATTAAGCTTAATTTTAGAAGTTGCCGTAGTCTAGTAGGTAGTGTGTTGGCTTATTAGACGTACGGCCATGGTTCAAACCAAAGGTCAGACACCTCCAACAAAACGACATATGAAAAAAATACTTCTTCGGTGACTTCCTCTCAGCAGTCTTTTGGCAAAAACTCTGAGAGTAAATACAATTGCCATGAAAAAGTTTCTCAAAAATCTGTCGTTCGGAGCCGACTTTAAACTGTAGGTCCCGGCACTCATGTATAAAAATTAACGCACATCACATAAGTGGTGTGAGAAACTAGGTCCATAATCCTGACTGAAGGGTTGTAATGACCAATTATGTATGTGTGTAAGCTTAATTTTAACATCATTTAATATTTGTTTCTCTCTCCTTCCCACTTTGATATGTCTTCTGTAGAACGTAGGCAAATTTTAGTTAAAAACCATTCAAGATGGAATATGCACAACCACACTATATACGATGCTAGTTTGATGACTTCAAAAGAGTTTCTAAAACATCTGTCGTTCGGAGTCAAATTTAAACTGTATGTCCCGTCACTCATGTATAAAAATTAAAGCACACAACATACAGTGGACAGTAAAAGTCTAAGTACTCCAATACTCGTATATCTTGACAATTTCATGAATTTTAACCAACAGTTTGTATAAAAAATTTAAGTTTTTATATTTATTTTAATAATTTATTTCTGTTTTCTAATAAAACAAACAATTTTTTAATGTTTTTCATAAAACAAGAGAAAAATAAGGAAAAGTTTCAGATGACTCCATAGGTACGACCAAGGAGAACCCTGAGTAAATTTAAATTCTAAGGCCTAATATATGAAAATGTTATCCCTTGTATTTAGTAGAATATCCCTTAAGGTCAAGCACTTCATTTAACCCATTTGGAATTGAATGTACAAGTTTTGTTTGGTGTTTTTTTTTGGTGGCACCATGAGCAAGTTTTTCGGTTGAATTTTGTTTGAGATTTAGCGATTACGTAACCGTTATTTCAAATGATTTCCTATATACTCTCTTGAAGTCATATCGGGACTTTGTGCAAGTGTATTAAGCCTGTGGGGACTTTTTGTTTTGTCAAAATATATTGGAGTACTAAGACTTTTGCTGTCCACTGTAAGTGGACTGACAACATAAGAAAACTGTAGGGTTGTAATGGCCAATTATGTATGTATGTAAATGCTTTAATAATTCCGATAATAGAGATTTCGGCTGGATAGTTTCAAATTAAAAAAAAAAAACAAAAATAAATAATAATATTTGTAGAATTTATTTGTTATTTATTTGTTAATAATAGAGATGCTTTCCTAAACTACACTTAAAATTAATTATGTTGTAGAATATATAAAAATATTTTTCATAAATAAATAAAATATTCAATAAAAAGAAGGAAAAACTAAATTTAAAGCAACGATTCTCTGTTACACAAATGATTTGAGGGTTAGTTAGTTTTGCACTAAAACGTCAAATAATATTTAAAATAAAAATAAAATGTTGATCTCATTAAAAATATTGGATTTGATCTACCAAGAAGATGATAATGAAGTTTCTTTAATTGAATTAGGGCCATTATTACAACTTGCCATTAACAAAAGGGAGGATTTTAACGGGCAGATAAATAGTTTTCATTATTACAATTGGACAATATGGTAGAAGTGAGCGTTAAGCTAAAGGGAGGTCCATCCTACCGGTAACATTTAAAGTTAAGTTTATGTCTGAACTTGCCATATTATATATTATTTTGAATATGGCAACTTCAAATATAAACAAAATGAGCAAACACAACAAACAAACGAAGCCCGTCGTTGCAACTGCGTTTCAAAAAAAACTTGTTTAATTGAGCAGTGTTATCGACATTGTTCCGGCACTGCCATATTTTTGAAAAATAAGTTAAAGTTAACTTTATAGTTCCCTTTAGCTAAAGGTATCATTAACTTAACCCAAGTTTAACGGTAAGTTGTAATAATGGCCCTTAATCTTTTAATGCATAACTGCCATGTATTAAGATTATGATAAGGGCTCCGCATATATGCATTGTTTATAAATAAATACACATTGTTAAGCTAATGATAATAATAATAATGATAATGCGTTTACATTCTAAAATACATTGTAAGTATACGATATTTAAACTTGGCTTAAACTTAAACTTAAACTAAAAAGAGAGAACATATTATTATTGTCTGATTATAAATTTAATATAAATATTATATTAACCCCTTAAAGCGTTTTACTTTTAAATTTGCATTTTTTACAAGCGTTCTGCTTGTCAGAACTCTTTCTTAAAATCTATAGCTTGAATACCATACGTATGAATGATTGTCTCAAAGTGTTTTTTATTTCTTTTCTTTTTTTTTGTAATGATAAGTCGTTGATGAGAATTATGATTAAAATTGGCCTACAAACTAAACCTTAAAAACTATAATTTTAGATGAGTGAGTATAAAAAATATGAAAATGAATGCAAGCGAGCGAGTGAAAGATTCAAAAAAGGTAACAGCAACGGCAATTCTTTAACACTCTAATGGCCCGCATTTAACACCAATTTCTGTACATTTACACTCCAAACAGGGTGAGCTGAGTTCAAGTATAATGCGGCCAACACGATACATTCTACCATAAATATTACAGCCTGCCAATTTTAAAATACCTGTGGGATCAATTAAACTATTCAAAGCCGATGACGTAGATGTTGCAGCAGAAACAGGCGCTGTGTTAGCCGCTAATACTGATGTTGATGCTGATTGTGATGATGATGATGATGACGAGGGTGATGACACCTGAGAGAATTGTGCAGCCGATAAGGGAGAATATTGTGGCTCAAGGCCCTCCAATTGATTGAGTGTATGTTTGTAGTGTACCAAACCCATTAATTTGTGTCTAGAAGAAGACGATGATGCGGCCAAAGGCTGGCTGGCATCATTATCAACATCTTGGCCATAGTTTTCATCGGTAATAGTTGCTTGCACTGCAAAATGTTGTTGCAAGGAGGTGTTAGCATTGCTGGCTGTTGTAGTAGAGGGTGTTGCCGTGTTACGTTTCACCTCAAAGCTGGCATCCATGAAAGGCAATTTGTCAAAAGGTGACATTAAAAATGGATTCATAGTTGTTTGAACCTTAACTGGTTGTACCACTGGAGCTGGTGTTGGCATTCTTATCGTTGTAGATGTAGATGTAGTTGTTGTCGTTGTTGTTTGTGTTGCTGCTCCTGTTGCAATTTTCGTTTTAGTTACAGTTGTTGCATTTGCCTTGGCTGTTGTTGGCTTTACTGTCCTTCTGCTGTTGTTTACAGAGGTTCTTTCAATATTTATTACACCACCAGGCTTACCACTACTTTTCACTGTAGTTGTTGTTGTTTTTGTTAGATTACTCGCAGTATTGTTGGTGGTCGTTTTATTATTATGTTTTGTTGGCTTAGCGCTTGAAACACGTCGTGTTGCATTGGACTTAGTTTTCATTGTTGACACAGAGCCGCCAGATGTTGTTGCTGTGGCAGAAGACAAACTAATGCCAGAAGATGATTTGCTTGTAGTCGATGTCGATGCTGATGCCGATGACGCCAATATTTTCGTTTCACTGCCATTTAAAGTTGGATTTTTTATTTTTAAAGGTTTTTGTTGTTGTTGTTGTTGCTGTTGCGTATGTTTAATACGTTGTGCTGTTGTGTTGTTCACAATTGTTTTGTTACGATTTACCTTAATAGTGGCCGATGTCGTCATTATTGTTGGTGTTTTTGTTGTCGTGCTCGTGGCCATTGTTTGTTTTCGATTTTGTTTTACGTGTTCCATTGCTGTTGACGATTCTAGACTCACACTTAGTGGCTTCGTAATATTGCCTTCAATAAATTGTTGCTGTTGTTGTTGTTGTTTTTCTTGTTGTACAGTCGGTGTAGGCAATGTTTTAAATGGTGGTATTGTAGTCACATCATCATCATTTACATCAACATTAGCTTCATCAACCATGTCATCGCCATTACTTTGCCTATATGGCTGCTGGCCTACAGATTTTTTGCTCGTGTGTCCTGTTTGGATGGCGGTACTATTATTGTTGTCGCTATTCTTGTTCATATTCATTGTAGCTGTCATTTTGATTTTGATTTGGGTTTCAGTTTTTATATTCATTGGATTAGTATCTGTTGGCTTAGAATGCGTTTCAATTTCTGGCACATTTTGTGGTTTTCCATTGACTTGACCATTTGTTGCCATTGTTGTGCTTGACTTGGTAATCAGATTCTTTAATTTGTCTTCTATTAAGGATGTCAAATCTGGTGGCGGTTCGGTGCGAATGACGTCTTTAAAGGGATCGGGTGTTGTAATTTCTATAAATTATGAAGAACAAAAAAAAAAAAGTATTTTAAAGCTTAGAATCACATTCAAGTGAGGGTTTTATTAGGTTTTTAATTTTATAGAAGAAGAAATTTAAATTCAAGTAAATATGCTTTATATTCGAAGTCAAGTATTTCTAAATTTGTAGAGTTAAGCACAATATTTAGATATCAAAATTTTAAACTTTTAATTCAAGTTCCTTTCTAATTCGAAATATTCAAAGAAATATATGATGGGTTATGAAAACTACTGCAATAACTTTTAAACTGTCTACCTTTTGACCTGATGGTAGGTGGCTGTCAACCCAAGAAGTTGGTATAGACATACTAACGCCTTATGGAGCCCACTGTGATTCCACAGTTATTCTTTCCTCTTCTCATGGAATCATTTAGAAAATCCGATTAAGCAACTTAAGTCGCCGTAGTCTGGTGGGTAGGGTGTTAGCTTATTAGACGTGTGACCATGTGAGACCAACAAATCCAAATTTAAAAAAATATTTCGCCGACGACTTCCTCTCAGCAGATTTCTGGCAAAATCTCTGGGTATAAATAAAACTTGCCATTAAAAGTTGCTCAAAAATCTATCGTTCAGAGTCGACTTTAAAACTATAGGTTCCGCCGCTCATGTATAAATAAATTAACACACACAACATAAGTGTTCTGAGAAGCTGAGTTTGTAATCCTATCGGAACGTATGTAATGACAAAAATAGAATAAAGAAATGGAAACAAGGCAGAAATGCGTTGTGGAAGCCATATGCTTCTAAGAAGGGTACTGGACAAAAAATCCTTATCGTAGCCTTTATGGTCGGTGCGTAGCTTTGTACAGTGCTGACTCCTAAAAATTTCCTCCGCTTATAGTTCCATTCAATTGAACTGGTAGACAAAATGATAGTACTACCTCAGCTTTCAGGCAGAATATATGGATCAGTAGATTATTGATTCTCACTCAATTCAACGCGACGTCGTCACACGACTAACTTAACTCGAACTTCGAGAATCACGTGTCTTCATACACGACTGACTGAATTCTAACTGAATCCTCGTTGGTCGCTTTATCTTGCCTTTTATATCACTGGATCAACAGTGTGATGAATGCCCTTGAAGGATGATGACGGCCTTCGGGAACAATCCAAAAATGTAAACATCTCGTCATCATTGTTGTTCGTGTATCTTGTTTACTTTCGTCCAGGCAGAATTGTTGTTGTTTTGTTTATTTATCTTTCCGCTATATTTTTTTATACACGTTGTTTTTGTTGCTATATGTTTACTTATTCGTTGATCACGTGATCAAGTCCATTGTTTTGTTTTTGGAGCTTTTGTTTATCATTTTATACATTATCAAGTCCATTGTGTTATTTTTGGAGCTTTTGTTTATTATTTTAATAACACCATTTCCGTTTTCGTAACAATATATACGATTAGAAATAGAGGAAAGACGATCGTCAATAAAGGTAAGTAATATTGTTGGAGGGAAGCATCTGGTAACCCTGAATATAAAATGAACTTATTCGATTGAATTCCATCTATAAGTTTCGATAACACTGCACCTTGCCACGCTCTGTTAAATGCTTTGAAAATATTAGGATTCACAGACATGTCCAAATCGTTTGATTAACTAGTTGCGCTTTTCTAAGAGACATATTGCTACTGTCCAATCGTTTACAGGGTCACTAGGTTTACTATTTTTGAGGATTGCAACCTTCGAACAAGATGATAAAATACATATGTACGTATATAATTAGTCATTACAACCCTTTAGTCAGGATACCGACCTAGGTTCTCAAACCACTTATGTTATGTGCGTTACTTTTATACATGAGCGGGGGTACCTACAGTTTAAAGACGACTCCTTACAACAGATGTTGGAAAAACTTTTCATGGCAATTTTATATTATTCTCAGAGTTTTTGCTTGAAATCTGCTTTAGTTGGAGAGGTTTGAACCAAGGTCTCACGTCTAATAAGCCAACACACTATCTACTACACTACGACGACTTCAAATTATCGAATGATAAAATACTATCCCTATATAAGACGCCGTAGTCTAGTAGGTAGTGTGTTGGCTTATTAGACTGAAGGTCCGAGTTCGAATCCCAGGTCAGACATCAAAACGAAAATATGAAAATATTTCTTCTGCGACTTCCTCTCAGCAGATTTCTGGCAAAAACAGATTTCTGGCAAAAAGTAAATAAAATTGCCATGAAAAGCTTCTCAAAATACTGTCGTTCGGAGTCGACTTTAAACTGTAGGTCCCGCCATTCATGTATAAAATTAACGCACACAACATAAGTGGTGTGAGAAGCTAGGTTGTAATCCTGACTGAAAAGGTTACCTAATGGACCAGCAAGCTTTAACCATCACAACAACAAACAAATTCCTGTTCAAACTCAACACGAATAACTCAATTCATTCCACTCAACTCTACTAATAATGACTCTCAATTACTTACCAATCACCTTCGTTGCATTCAATACATCCGGCGATGACGTGGTTATATCGATAATATGTTGAGTAACATGATAACTATCGCCCACTTTGACACTAACATCACCGTGCTCATCGTCATCTAAAATTAAAGGCTCCTTCGGCACGAAACCACCTTCTGTTTTGGTGGGTGGAGAAAAGCCTTTCGTTGAAGCCGATGCAGCAGAGCCAGCAAAATCATATTTAAGGAAAGCTGGCGAACCCAAAGTACCATCAAATTTGCCCGCATTAGAGGAAACTAAAGAATCTGGTCCTTCAACATTGAATTTGTAAATATACTCAGCCTTACTGCCATCTTCCAGATCTGGATATAGGGGATATTTTTCGGTTATGGAAGGATACAAATTGGCATCATCGTAGAGATCGTAATCTATGCGAGATATGGGCGGCGCAGAAGGATGGTAGAAATCATAAGAAGAGCCACTATTATGATCAGCCTTGACTGCGTCGGTAGGCAAGAAGGGTATGATTTTTAGATTCGGTAAACTGGGTGGTAATGTAGGTGCCAGGTCTTCATCTAGAGGTTCGGCTTCTAATATTGAAGGATTGGTTTTTATTAACACAGGTTTTGTTGTTGTTGTTGATGTTGTTGTTGTTTTAGTGATAGATTTCTCTGTAGTTGTGGTAATTGGAACCGCAGGCGTTGTGTTGCTAGTGGTGGTGGTGGTAGTGGTTGTTGTTAGCTTCGGCTTATTACTTGTGATAGGCTTTGAAGTGCTGGTCTCAGGTTTTTTTGTGGTATTAAGCAACGATTTTGTTGAATTATTTTTCGGGTGTGGTGGCAATGGTATGAAAGTAGTTTTCATTGTATCTTTGGTGCTAATGATGGGCGGTTTTATGGTTAAATTGGCAATTTTCGAATTAATGCGCGTATACGTCTTATCCATCGGCAAAGGCTTGAACATGGGCATGGGCTTGGGTGTGGGTAATTTAACTGTGTTGGTAGTGGTGGTGGTGTTTAAATTCAAAGGCTTCTGGTTATTGAGACTTGTTTTATTCTCGCCTCCTAAAATATCACTTAAGCCGTCTAGTAATTGCGCCAAAAAACCAGATTTTTGATGGGTAGAGTTCTTAACAGGTTCCAAAATTGGTTTCTGAGTTTGTGTCTTAAATTTGTTTTGCAAAGTTGTGGTCTTTACAGATTTTCTAGTTGTAGTGCTGGAGGGTCGGGCAGTTGTTGTTGTTTTACTGGTGGTAGTCGAGCTGATAGTAGGCCTAGCAGTAGCAGGAGACTTTCTGGTTGTATTCTCCGTAATAATTTTGGATGAATGTGTAGATTTTATTTCCTCTGTGGTATCAGCCAATGTAGTGGCAAATGTGGGTGTTGTTTCCCCCATTGTTATTGTTTCCTCGGTGGTGTTTGGCTCCTCTGTGGTAGTCTTTAATAAATTATCTTCCGTTGTGATTTCCTGTCCGTTGTCAGAATTATTCAAATCATCCTCCACATCTGGCCCTAGCAATAGATCTACCCAATTCACTACAGTACTTGTAGGTGTTGTTTCTTCATCCCCAGATGATTCAGTGTTTTCCACAGACACTTTTGTATTGTGGTCATTAGGTTGTGAGGGTCCTAATAACAAATCAAAGAAATTTACTTCGGTTGTACTGGGCATGCTAAGCATACTTAGAGGTATAGGTGTAGGTGAGGGTCGTACATGCTTGACTTCTGTTAACAAATCCTCATTGTCTTTCAGCATTTGATTGTTATTACTGTCAATAAATTCTAATCCCTCTCTTATGGTATCAAAAATACTTCTTTCTGTGGTTGCAGTTTTCTGCTTTCCAGGCCTTGCTATGGCGGGATCCCTATCATGGGGATATTGTATGGCTATATCTGTGGTAGCACTACCATCCAGTTCGTCATCTTTGCCAAATAATAAGGAGAATAGATTAAATTGTCGTGAGTTTTGAGCTCTTCGATAGTCTCTCTGGCTGCCGCAATCATAGCTGGAGGGACAACATTGGCCTTTGGGTACCACCGGTATGCAATTGCGTAATGCAGGTGCACATTTCTTGGGTGCACATTTGCGTTGACCCCGTATACAGAAACAAATATCACACGGTTTATCTTTGTCGCTTTTCATCTTTTGACCTTCCACATAGAACTGTTGGCCCACTGTGCAGCCACGATTACGCTGCAGACGTTGTGACATACGCATATAATGTTTGTTTGACGTTTTCCTATAACGAACTTCCTGTGATGATTTGCCCGTTTGTTTGGTACTACAATCGTAACGTACAGGGCAACAAGTAGAATCCACGAATATCGGTTTGCAGCCCTCCACTGGCAGCATGCATTTGGGCTTAACACATTTCTCAGTGCCACCTTAAAGGCGAAAGGGAAAGAGAAAAGTAAGTTGAAATAAAAAATAAAAAATCGAGAAGTATTTCATCACCGTACTTACCAATACAATAGCAATAGCTGCAGAGATTAGAGGATGACATGGCCGAACCAGACTTATAGACGGTGCCATTTTTGACGCAAACTGTAAATGATAATAAAATAATTACGTTTAGAATGCCTTCCACAATATACTTGTTAAAGAATTTCAATCATTTTTGAGTCTCTATTAAATTAATCTTAAGCCCTGCAACTAAATTTAACTTTTCCTTTAATGATCTTAGAAAATTACAAGAGTTTGTTGTTGTTTTTTCCTTCTTCTTCCTTAGAATGTGAAAAAGATTTTATGTGGCTATGATATCCATTAGTGATTAATTACAAACTCGTGCAATAACACGTTTCTTAGCCAGTTGAGTTGAGTTGATTGAGGCTAAATTGCAGAAAAAGGGTTCCTTTTAAATTCAATGGAATTAAAATAATCACCAACAATTTAAAGTTGCTCGTACGGACATTAACGTACATTAACATTGTAAAGGGTGTGCCTTAACGGGCACATATTTTTATTATAAAGAAAGCGATTATAAGCGATTGTTAAGCCACAATATCCAAGACAAGCCGTCTGCGCATAATTCTAAGTTCTGCACATAAGTCTCTCGAATGCATCCAACGACCTGACGGCAGCTAGACTGAGGCTAGTTCAGAGACGTTTGAACTTCTCCTCGACACTCATTTTCCGGGGAGTGCCACCCTTGGAGGTCAAGTTCTCTATCAGATTACGCCACCGCCGTCTGGTGATGACTCTTCCCTGACTCTTAACCCAGGCCAAGTGCAGTCGGCTTCTAGATCCTTTAAACCATTCAAGTCCCGAGGACCGGATGGTATTATTCCAGGTGTCATCCAACATGGGGAAGAAATTTTTCTCCCTTAGTTGCTTGTCACATATGACGATAGCCTTAGGCTCCTTTATATCCCATGGAGCTGGAAATTATCTAGGGTTATCTTCATTCCCAAGGCTGGGAAACCGTCCCACCATCTGAATCACAGTGGCCATGCTTACAGGGCACTGTGTTATAGGTAGACACGCGGAAAGAATGCGGCTCCCATTTAACGACTTCTGACATGGATGCAGATCCGCTGAAGAAGAGGAGACTGTTATCCATTTTTTGTATCATGTTATCCATTTTTGGTATCAAAGCTACCACACTAACCTAACCTAACCTGAGCCACAACATGGTTATTTGTCTGTTTCCCTACGTAAAGGAAATGTTAAACTTGCTCACTCAATTGGTCATTACAACCCTTTAGTTAGGATTACGACCTAGCTTCTTCCACCAAACATGTTGCATGTGCTGCGATGGCGGCAATAAGACCAGGAGCCGAAAATCTTGGACGTATGGCAGCTATGATTACGCAAAAATCTTGGATATGGTAGGTAGGTTGGTAAATAAGTTGGTAAGTAGAGGTGGGTGTACATGCAAAGGAAATGAATTGACACATTTAGGTCGCATAGGCCCTATTATGACACCATAGTTTCCCGCTAAATTCTAGTATTGGACGTATGGCAGCAACAAAATTTTAGATATGGTAGGCAGGTAGGTAGAGGTGACTGTACATCCAAAGAAGATTAATAGACACACTTAGCCCACATAGAGTCCATGATACAACCATAGTTTTCCGTTATCTCCTAGTATTGGAACCACTTGGAGTATCTGGTGAGGCAACTCAGATTATAAATGTGTAAGCGTGACACGTTGTTCCTATTAACTATACGATACCAGAATCCACTTCGCGATCGTAGTTTTTCAACGAAAGTACCACGTAGATCCTATTATGATATCTGTTAACACCTTCCATAGAATGTAATCCAAGCATTTACTGTCAGATCTAAGTATGCGCCGAGGTCAGATGTGGAATCTTTTTAGAACAGTTGAATACTTCCATTATTCGATTATATACTGTATTGGTATCCAGGCTGAAATAATGGATATAAAGACAGATGTTGTGTAAATTCGGTATTAGGGTCTACGGAATGTAAGTATACGCCTGTGATTACTGACAGTAAAGTAGCCATTAGATCCCTAAAGTGTGTGTACACCTCATCTAAGATTTTTCAAGATTACCGGGTGTCTATAGAGAAAATAGTGGTACGTTGTACGATTACCATTACATGGGTGTTGGACAAGGGAATATTAAGCTAACCATAGAACTAACGCACTTGTTAGCTTCCTGAGCACAAGGGGAAACAAATGGCCTCTAAAAATATTACTCATTTGCAAAAGAGAGATGGAATAATAAAGCCACTTGCAGAGGGACCAAAACGATTTTGACCGATGTGGATATATGTACGTAGAATTCGCCAAACCAAAGTCCATCTTAGAAACCTAATAGTAGTTATATAGAGACTCTGGCTTTTAGGAGCACACGACCAGAGTTTGAGAGAGCTTACATCAACTTCTGTAGACGATGTAATGAAAAGGAAAGAAGAGACCACAGGACATCATGCATGTCATTCTTCTAATGCACCCAGAGTCTGTCCAGCCACCTTCATTTATCTATGGCGATGACTGAGAGATGGCGGGGAGTAGCTGTAATTATTTGACGGAATTGGTAACGTTAGTGTTGCAATGGGCAATTTATGCTCTGGCAGGCGGATGCCAATTTAGCCTGAATTTTTTCATTTGTGGGATTTTAATGGAGTGATTTCTAAGTTATCAATACTGCACACATGTCATGACTTAGCTTTTGGGAGCATTATATGAGATACTACAGAGAATTTTTTTAAATAAACTTGACTACGAAACTGTACGATAATAAGCTAACACAACTTAGTTCAGAATCGCTGCATTGAGTGTAGGTTTAACGAGTTTATTTTTAATTCCGTTTACACCATTTCAATCTTTAGGGCAATAGTAGTTTCTAAACAAAATAAATACCGAATTTAACATTACTTTTCAGCATAACCTTGTAAATTATGAACTAAAAAAATCGAAATATCTGCCAGTTTAGTTGAATGTGAGAGAGAGTGAGTAACTTACCAAATAAATCGACATCAGTATCATCGGATCTGCGCTGCAACATATTCTCATTGACTACACGATCAATTGATTCACGCTCGTAATGATCTAAATATGCGATAATGCGACGCGTGGCTGGTATCTTATAGAAGGCATCTAAACGTGCACACGATAAATACGGGCAACATGTGTTTTTCTTTTGGACAACAACACAGCCACGAGGTGGTGGCATCGGCATCTCAGGACATACTTTTAAGCGACAGACTAAAGTCTTCTTGCTACACTGACAGTTCAAACATTTCTCGGTGGTGGGAACAAGTGATTTGTCTGCATACCAAGTACCATTGTGATGGCAACCTACAATGTTGTTTAAGTTTATATAAACAACACCAACAACAACAACAATACCAATGGCAATGTTAAATAAAAACCAAAATGAAAAGAAGAGACAAAGTATCAGACAACAGAACATGTTGCATATTCAAGTGTACAAGCAAGCAGCATTAACAAGATGACAACATTAAAGATGAGTAACATGATGATGATAATGATGATGTTGGTGAAGACGACGATATATGTTGTTGGTAGTGATGGTGATGATGATGATGGTGATGGTACCGGTTGGCAATGTTGATATGAAAAATAAGAAAAAACAAAAACAAAAACATAGAAAATTAGTATGGAATTACAAGAAGAAAAATAAGAAAAATTTACAGAAAAGTGTTCACTTTCGTTGCTGCTGTTATTGTGGTTGTTATTGCTGTTGTTGTTGCCTTAAAAAGTCTATTTTCTGTTGTAACTGATAAAGATATTACGATAATTTTTATTTCTTTTAAGCAGTGGTTCACTTTTTAAGTCATGCACGGGTACTACTTGTATCTTTAGAGAGAAAAAACAACAAAAAAAGAAACAAAATATGTTTACAAATTAAATTTGTTGTAAGTGAGAAAGAAGTCTCTGATCTCTCTGTTGTTGTTGGCCATAAAAATCATGGCTTCTGAAAAAAAAAAAACGAAATGACAAACGGCAACAAACAAGTGACTCAATAATGTTCAAGTTCAAGCGAATTACATGTGTTCCCTAATGATTTTGTGTTCCTCCACTAGAACAGTTTAATGAATGGAATGAATGGTCTATTTAAAACTAAATTAAAATTATTAGGTGGCTGATTTAGTTATTAAGACTGCAATAAAGAGGAATTCATTCATTGATTCATTCTTTATTATTTTCCAGATTTTTTAGGAATCTAATTTAAAATTGAATTGAACAAAACTTCATAAGATATCATAAAGGTGATAGTAGTTTGGCATAACATAGCACAAAATGGCTATTCTATTGATATGTAGAAATTAAAATTTCTAGTTCAACTTTTTCACTTCGGTAGCAGGGGCTGGCTTTCCCTTGAAGACCCAGTCGGTTCATACTAAAAAAAAACTCTTCAGAAAAGAAACTACAAAGGACAGGACAAAATTATATAGAATTAATAGTTGGATTCCTATCCATCATGCCCAAGGTGAGATTATGTTCTGTAAACAATTAACTTCTAATAGACATTTCCCAAGCCAATTTCTCCCGTTCACCAAGCTTATTAGATCCTCAACCTTACAGCAATTCGGATCTATCAATTCCTCGTTTTTGTCTACGTACTCTGCAAAAGTTGCTATAGTCTAGTCAGTATGTTGGGTTATTAGAAAAGAGCCCGTGGTTTAACCTCTTGCACAGACGTCTAACAACACGAAACATTGGAACATTTTTTTTTTGCGACAGCTTCCTCTTAGCAGCCTTCTAGCAGAAAAATTAAAAGGAAAAATTAAAAGGTTTATCAAATGTGGTGTTCGGAAGCGCCATTAAACAGTAGACCTCAACACTCATGGATAAAATTAACGCACAGAACATGAATGATGTAAGAAGCTAGGTTGTAATCCTGACTAAAGGGTTGAAATAAACAATTAAGTGAGTACTCTGCAGTCAGGGGTAGTAATATACTATATAATTCGCAGTTTCTTTTGCTTTACACATAATCAAGCAAGAAAGCAGAAATATTCCTGTTCCATCTGTTGGTCGTGTGTCTAAAGCGCTCTTGTCCCGTTAAGACTTTTATAGTTGGTATACATTTCGATAAAAATCTCCTTGCACGATTATAAAAGTGAGTGAATCGAAGCTCTCTTCCATAATTCCAAAGAAAAAACCTATTAAGCGATCTCTCACTTATCGCAACTTTCAAACCTGATTTTAAGCTTACCATTTCATCTCTAACTTCGCTGTAAGTGCTGTCTAAATGATCTGATACCCATCATAATCTATAGTACACTGCCGTATTAGATATGAACTACAAGTATGTACCTTGACGTTCGGAGTGGACGTCGAACTGTTGGTCCCGTCTCTGATGGATAAAATAAATATTCACACAACAAGGGTGATGTGATAAGCTTGACCATCGTAAATCTGTCTAAATTGCCAATGAAATAAATAGGTAAAGTACCCACAGCTTTGCAGCGCTCCAATCTCATATAATACAGAGCCCAACTTTTAAAGAATGTTTCTTGGCACAAAAGATTTCATTTATAACGTCAATCAGCGTATCATAATTCTATTTATTATAGGAATATGAATATTATAAATATTGAGTATTTCATTAAGCGCTTCCTGTCTATCAATTTTAATAATAAAACAAAGAGTGTGTGATATCATCGAAATTTATCTTCGTTTAAAAGATCAATTGACGCCATTATGTAGGGAATATAATAGTCTTTAAATGTTTTACACGGCTTCTTTGGGTGGAGCTCGTCCGAAATGACCGACTTTCCACAATATGATCGGTGGCATGGGCTATGTTTGACTTTTAGGACTGCTGTGGTTTGTAGCTTATTCTAATTCATACATACATAATTGGTCAATACAACCTTTCAGTCAGGATTACGACCTTTTTGAGAAACTTTTCATGGCAATTTTATTTACTTTCAGTGTTTTTGCCAGAAATCTGCTGAGAGGAAGTCACCGTAGAAATATTTGTTCGTATTTCGTTTTGTTGGAGATGTTTAACCTAGGGTTTGAACCGAGGCCTCACTTCTAATAAGCCAACACACTACTTGGTAGTCTACGGCTAGTCTACGCATACACATTCTACTAAAGAAAACCATGCCCTCAAATCATCGATGCAGAATATCTGATGCGGCATGAGCTGTGTGGCACGTAATGCCGTGCTGTTGAAATGACATGTCTATCGTTGGTAATCATGAATATATGATGTTTGTTGTAGACAGTGATTAACTGGCCAACGTCGATTTCAAAGAAATATGAACCTAGGACGCCAACCAAAAATTTTGCAATTATTTGGATGCTCTTGAATTTTATGTGAATTGGTATCGTCCCAAATTTTGTTTGTTCCCGTACACATTTATCCAGATTAGGCATCATCCCCGAACATGATTTCAAAATAAATGCCCTTGAGTTCATGAAAGTGTTGTAAACAATGTGATTAACATCATAAGCTGCCACTCTGTTGTAGCGCAGCGAAAACGAAAAAACAAATTCTTCTGATTTATCACTTTTACCACAATTAATTTCCGTTGTTATTTATAAAGTCCAACTACAAAAAAGCAAAAATAAAATAAAAAAATTCCAAATGAATTGATTTTATCGTTGTCTACCGTTGGTAGTTTTGTTGTCTTGTATACTTGACTGACTCGATGTCTGTTTAAGATGACACTTTATGTTGTTTAAATACTTTCAGTCCATATTAATATTATTATGGTAGCTGCGGTTCTTTGACTTCTGCTTGGCATTTATTGCCTGATACTTTAAGCCGATATTTAAGCTGCTTTTCGCTTTAATATGTGCGTATGTGCAAGTGAGAGTGTAAGTATGTGTTCATCTGAATTTGGTACGAAATAAATTAGTAATTGAGTGTTGAATTGGTCAACAATACTACTTAAATTTTTCAGTCTTTTTTATTTATTTTTCCTTTTCTTTATCTTTCTATAACAATTACAGTGTTTGTTTTATGTTCTTCTTTTCTTCTCTCTTTTCTTTTTTTGTATTTTTTGATTTTTTAGTTCATTTGTTTGTTTTTTTTTTGCTTTTGTATCATATTCACTTGAACGAGAAACCCATGGAATTTCACTTTTACATCAGATTACTTCATTGTATGCTGCTTAGAAGATTTTATGAATTTGATAAGACTTTTTTAATTTAATATTCATTTAAATATGGTTGTGATAATTGCCAGTGATAACAAATATAATGCAGATAATTAGTTTATTTTAAGACCGGAAATAATTTGTTTTTAATTAAAAACAAAAATTTGTGCATTTTTTAATTGAAATCAGGCTTTGGTTTGGAATGTAGATCGTGCAAATCGCAATTATACGTTTTATTAAGTTTCTTACACAACATTTCAAATGTATACTGATCTTAACCTGATTGTATAGGCATTCGAAAATAAAGGGACTCTATTGATATGAATTCAACTAAGTGTAGGAAAGAGTAGTATCATCTTCTATTCACAAAGTCATATATAATATCTCACTGACATTTCCTTCATGGGCAATTGCAGCGCTTTAGTCAGGATCAAAGCCTAGATTTTCATACCACCCATATTGTATGTATTAATTCTACCCATGAATAGAAGGGCCTAAAGTTTAACGGCGAATTTGTATAATTTTAAATGGCAAGCGATTCGATTCATATGACTTCAACTAGTTCCAGGAAAGATTATGATCTTTTCTTGTCTCCTATGCAGAGATTCATATACAATATCCCATTAATTTTTTCATTGCTAGCCATTACAGTGTATTAGTCAGGATTAAAGCCTAGGTTTTCATACCACTCTTGTTGTGTGTATTAATTCTATCCATAGGAAGAAGGAGCTACAGATTCAAAGATAAATTCGTATAGATTTTAATAGCCATTCGTTACTCTCATTGCTTTTGCTAGAAGACACCTTAAAAGGATAAAAGAACGTTAGCTGAAGGAGATATTTAAACATTATAACGAAAGGTTAAAAGTGAGTAAACTAATCCAATTTCTTTATCATTTGTTTTTCTAAACTTTTTCTTAATAAAATAAAAACATAAAATGTTGGATTAACTATCAAATAAGAACCACGGGCCCACGTTTAACAAGCCAACACACTACCTACCAGACTACGGTGATATCAACTCGGTTTTACAGAAGTGAAATGTGATTATTTCGAACACTAACATGTAAGCATTGCAGGTGTTCATTAACAAGTGCAACAGAATCCCATGAATACATACATGAATACATACACTGATAGTTGGTCATTACAACCCTTCACTCCGAATTACACCCTAGGTTCTCACACCACTTATCAATAAGTGGCGAGACCTTTAGTTAAAAGTCGACTCCGAATAATAGATTTTTTTTGTTTTGCGAAATTTTTCATGGCAATTTTTATTTAGTTTTTCAGTTTTTGCCAGAAATCTGCTGAGAGGAAGTGACCGAAGAAATTTTATTTCTTAATTGATCCGTAAGAGTATAGGAACAATGTAGATCATATTAAATTTTTTTATCGATGTTATACGTTAACAATAGCATGGATTAATTTGTTGCTCAATCACACTACTCTTATGCTGAAGGAAACTCATCCATGTCTCTTGCCTCATGAACAGATCTGATGGCTTCTAACTTTTCGTCAAATCTGTGCTTCAACTTTCAACAGGAGTAGGGTGTCTGGCATATAAAAATACACACAACAGTAATATTATTTAAGGTTAAATTGGTTATTAATAATAAGGACGGTCAACATCATATATGAGTACGTTGAAATATGCCGACACCACGCCTTATATTGTCATATTCATATGTCAGTCATTATAATGTTTTCCTCTTTTTTATTTTTCGTTGTAGGAATTAATGATGAAAGACTGTCAGTAGAATATTATTAATGGGAGTTTTAAAATTACACTAATAAACATAAGGCACATTAAAAAAATAATTAATTGTTTAATAAGACTTTATTTATTCATTTTGTTACTTCACAGCAAATGGTGATGTTGGGTAAAATCAAATTAACAGGAAAAAAATTTTGAAAAATATACTGAAATTGTTGAAAGAAAACTTAAAAATAAAAAAAATATTTTCTTAAATTACAGGTTGAAACACAAATGTTTTAATAGACATCGTGTTATTGTTCTCTAGCTTATCTAATATATTGCATATCTTCGGTATCACAAGCTTAATTCACGAAGTCTGTCTCTTGTCAGCTTATTAGCAATTCGATTGGCACAAGTCCGCAAGCACAAGTCATTATTTCCCCGAGAATTATAATTCATAAACCGAAATTATTCACCTACACCAGTAAAATATCTTTACCATATCGGGTTACTTTTTTTAAATCTGTAATTGCCGTAGTCTATGGTTCAAACCCCAGGTCAGACTCCTCGTACAAAACGAAATATGAAAAAATATTCCTTTGGCAACTTTTTCTCCGTAGATTTCTGGCAAAAATTCTGAGGGTAAATAAAGTCGTCTTTCGGAATTGACTTTAAACTGTGGGTCCCACCACTCATGTATAAAAATGAACACACACAACATAAGTCGTGTGAGAAATGAGGTTGTAATCCAGATTGAAGGGTCGTAGATACCCTATGAAATTATGTTCCAAACAAGTTATGAAAAATAATTAAATTTTTCTATACTTTCGAAAAAGTCTAATGGGATCAAACTGCATATCTCCACTACATGAGATGTTCATGCATTAAAATCGCTTGCACACAATATCATGTGTGCCATGAGTTGTGTGGCACGTCTCATCGTCCTGCTAAAGTCGCATATTGTTAGTGTCAAGCCAAAAAAAGTTGGTAATCATCGATTTGAAGTGCTTGTCGTTGACAATGTTGACCTAGCTAACATCATTAGCAAAGAAATTTGGACAGATGACGCCGTCAGCTCAGAATCTACAACAAATAGTGATTATTTCCGAATGCATTGGACGTATTGGCTCCCAATTCAATTAGAAACGTCCCGCATTTGTCGTTGAAGACGTTTTTAGATGAAAACTAGGGTCAGTTATCAAATGCTCCAGAGCCCATTCAGGGAAAACACGTGGGAGCTTATGTTATGGCTACCCATGGTGATTTGGCCAGACAAACTATGTAAATAATAAACAATTTAACAGATGTAGATTCAACAAGATGACCGTTGTCAAACGTCAAAATTTGGTTGTCCATGTTGGAGGACACTATATTAGTTTGTTGCTTTCTTCAACCGACTGCGGAACAATACGGTGTTTATCTAGGCAGTTCGCGTAAATACGTTTAGACTCTGCCACCCAATATTTCATTTTAGTAGTCAACGAAGTTAAATACTGGGTTCGCCCCTATGGAATCTAGATTGCCTTGAATAGTGGTTGAACTGAGATCTTTCAAATGAAAGTGTTGAATTATATAACAGCAATGGATGACTGACAACAATGTGAACTTTAGACTTAAATATAATATCGCGAAGAAGTAAAATAAAAAAACAGTAAATAAATACGAAAATTAGAAGAACAAAAGCCGACTTTTTAAATTCAAAGAATTATAAGAAAAATATAAAAACGATAAGATTAACAATAACCAATCATCAGTAAGAGTCTCGAAGTTGTCAGACTGAAAATAACTGAAATACAAATAGAGCACAATGTAAAGCTTGTGTTGTGGTGGATAGAACGACGTATGTTGTATGGGAGTGGAATATAATAAAATACAGTCTTTGTAATTAAAGAAACTTAAACTTAAATTATTAACACGCTGTTATCAAAAGTTAACGTAACAATATGTTAAAAAGTTTGCAACTTATCTTCATGGCCCAGATATAGGATTTGCAATTATAATTTCGATTAATGATTGACTATACTTTAATGGTTTGTTTTAAACTGTTTGACATAAATACAGAAAATACATAAATACAGAAACTTGTGGCCTAAAGAGGCCACAAGTTTCTCCATATTAGAAGATAATCTTGCACAACTAATTGGGAATAGAGATGTTATGGAAAAAAAAACTGCTGGGCGAATAAATGAAAAATCATTTATATTTGCTTGTAGAAGAAAAGAAAAAAAAAAACACTTCACTGGTGAAAGTTCAGCTATAAAAACACAGAATCAATTGCACAGAATACTCACCTATTAAGCCTTTGCGAAATACAAAAATCAACCGATACCCTCCACACAAAGCATCGTTAAGAATACATTTAGTTAAATAGTCATTAAATACAATGATACAAATATAATCATCATGAAAATAAAATTAAGAAGAAAAAAAGAACCCAACAACAACAACAATAAAACCTTTCACAAAATAAGAAGTAAAAAATACATTTTTTTCTAAACAACTTAAATTGCGCATTGTTTCCTTTGGAATTGAAAGGGTACTACAAACCAAATGGACCAGATCAGTTTTCTGGGCTTTAACTGCTACTGCTGTGGGTTCTTTTTTATTTTCTCTTCTCAAGGTTTTTTTTTTTTTTGTTACTCTTTTCAAATGACAATGACAACAGTGAGAAGCCTAAGAACTTGTGCCAAATTGCAAAATAAATACAAATATTGTGGAAAATAATTCACTGTAAGTACTCAAAGACATCTCAAAGGCAAAAGAAAAAAAAATTAAAAATCATGGCTTTTATTAAATAAGATTTGATATGAAATTAATGGATAATAAAGAGAGAGATAGAGAGAGAGAGATTGAGAAGGTTCTTTGCAACATTAACCACAATAGAAATTTGCTTCCCTTGTTTTCTTTCTGTATTTCTTGGTCTCCATTTCTAATACTTCCATTGTACAATTGCGCTTATAAGTTTGTCTGTTGCTTCAATAGAAATTGTTTGAAGTGATTTATGTAATTAAGATGACTATTTTAAATGGAATGGAATACAATTGTTTTTATTGCTTTTATAATCAATAAAGATTTAAAGACATTAAATGGATAGAAATGTTTTAACGATTAAACTTGAACTTGGTATTTTTGTACGCTTCTCTAGAAGTTAGAACCTGAAAAGTTTAATCTGCAGAGGGAAGACAAAAAACGTCGAAAACTAACAAATTTTATTGTTATCGTCGACTTGTACAGGTGCCATGATACACCAATAAAATCTCCTCTCAACCTATTACCCTGATGAAAATCAGAATGCTGCAAAGTGTCAATAAGGCCACTTTCGCGTCCATTATCTGATTGGTGCATACCAGGCTTACATATGCAGCATAGGTACAAGTTTTGACGACTTGTTCTCATTACTACAGAATTCACAGTTTTCTTTTAGTCTTCAGTGTCATGTCAATTAGTCGCTTATTAAGATCGGATTTTTCTTGAATAGTCTAATGTAAGTCTCCAATTTCTTAATGTAATTAAATTACAGACATTACACCCCTTCAGTCAGGATTACGACCTAGTTTCTCACACCACTTATGTTGTGTTTGTTAATTTTATACATGAGTGGAGGGACCAACAGTTTAAAGTCGATTCCGAACGACAGATTTTTTGAGACACTTTTCATGGCAATTATTATTATTAACTCTCAGAGATTTACCAGAAATCTGCTGAGCGGAAGTTGCCAAATACGTTCCTATGTACTAGGCTACAGCGACTTCTTCTTCCTAATTTAATTACACAACAACAAGATTGCCTCATACCTACTTAGATTTCGAAGACTCTATGCCTCGCTCTATTGTTCCTTTCCAAATATCTCTTCCCACACCATGGAAAGATTATGGTCAAATGATTTATAATTGAGTATACCTAATACTGCAACTGAATACGATGCTATGATACAAGGCGATTCATATCCCAGAACAATATATTTTTACATATCCGTAGTTCCCTAGAAGCAACTATTTCTGTGAATATGATGTATTCACTCTATTTTGCCAAATCAGCATGGACAGATATAACATTTAACAACACGTGCATATAATGAAATCGTTTGATCGAAAACTCATCTTCAGCGATAATTGTGCAGAAACAAAATTTTCAAATTTTGACGATACCAATACTCACATGAGATTCAAATGTGTTAAATGCATTCTGAAAAAGTTACTTTTTAGCACCTGTTGGTAAGAGTGATCGTACATTTGAGCTCCAGACTGACATTCATTTTTGTGGTAACGGTGGATCTAAAATAAACAAATTCACTGGCTATATCGAACATATAGGTTACGGCCGTAATATAGAATCCAATACACCTCATGTCCCTACTTGTCGACAACATATACTTCGTTTTGATCACATTTACTGCTTAATAGGCTTCCGTTCAATAGCACTAAAGCAAGCAGTAACATCTCGCTTGCTACGCATTGCGATATCAATGTCGTCAGCGTACGCAAGCAACTTGACACTTTTTTGGAAAATAGTGCCATTGCGATGCACTCCTCTCTTCCGCAGAATACTCTCCATGACCATGTTAAAGAGGTCGCACGACAAGGAATCGCCTTTTCTGAAATCTCATACGGTATCAACCTATCTTGACGAATCTGGAGGAGTCGCTCAACGTCGTTTTGCATAGCCTTATCAGCCTCGCAGGTATACCGAGCTCAGTCTTTGCAGCAAAAACACGATTCCTTCTGTGGCTATCGAAAGATGTCTTATTATCGACAAAAATGTAGTGTGTGTCGACTAGGTTTTTATGGGATGCGATGCATGATGGGATGGAATGAGTTGCATGCAAACATCTGATTGTGGTTCACATGGCAATCGCCATGTTTTCTTTGCAACTATCATAAATTAAAGCTTAAATTGCAGATAATAATTCATGACTTATTTTTACTACACCTGTTATAATATAATAAAAATGCCTAAATCATGATAAAATCATCAATTTTTCGTGAATAAATCTTTTCGCCAAGAAACTTATTTCACTACAAAAATATTTAAACAATTTGGATTTCAGAAATAAACTCTTGACCGATTGCACGTTACACATACATTTGTATGTAAAGGTTTAAAAATGTAATAAAAGAAAAATGGATTGAAATTTTGCCAAATTTATGTTTTTATTGTGAAGCAAAATTATTCCGGTTAGAAATGGAATATTATTTCATTCATACGGCTGCAGCGGCTGAACTCGCAATACCTCATTCGATCGGACCAAAATTTGGGCACTTTTTCAAGTGTATGGGGGTCGTATCTCAGCAATGCCATCACGAATGTTTGCCTTTAAACGCTTAATTGTATTTGGTTTGTCGACATAACATTTTTCTTTACGGCGCCCCACAGAAAATTGTCCAACGGTGTCAAATGGGAGCTTCTTAGGGGCCAATTGTTATCACCATTTTGGCTAATTAAACAGCCATCAAACGTTTGACGCAATAAATCGATTGTGGCATGAGATGTGTGGTAAGTTGCACTATCCTGTTGAAACCAAACATCGTTCACATCAACGCCAGGAAGAGCAAGTACAAAAAAATCTGTTATCATGGTGCAATAGGTGTCTCTATTGACCGTAATGGTTGCGCCGTCCCCGTTTACAAAGAAACATGGGCCGCATCAAACAGTCACTCGTAATGGGTGCATTGGCTTCTGTTAGACCACGTGTGGGTTTTCTGAGACCCTAATATGGCAATTTGGCTTGTTAACGTACCCACCAAGATGAAAATGAGCTTCATTTCAAAAAATGATTTTTTCTTTGGCAAAATCCAACAACATTGGGCAGTTTCTCGTTGGCCCACGTAGGTCAAGCGTAAATCGATTTATTGCATTCAGTGGAGATAACATAATGAATTTTGTGTAACAGAAGAGAATGAGATAAGCATTGCAAGATTCTAAATAACCGATGTTTCAAATTAAAAGCGATAGTTGGCCCACCCGATATAAGCTGAGATAGGCAGATAAATAATATGACAAATTAATATGCATAACCTGATATACGTACATAAGTATGTCGATAGATAAATTATATGACAAATGAAATTAATATTTTGAAAGCTTTGTGCTTGAGAAATTGAAAGTTCTATGGTGTATAGACAGAATGAATCATGAATATCATGGTACAATAAAGCATTCAGCACAATGGCAAACTAATATGATAAATATGTGGACAATATACTAAGAATGTTCGAAAGAAAGTTTGTCTTTAACAGCAGTCAACAGCAGCAACTGTATGACCATTAACATACATTTTTCCAAGCTGTTAATGACAATAACGCCAGCAAGAAATTACAATATTTGGCAAACTGTCAGAATTTTTTCTGTTTTGTTATTTCATTACCGAATAGATGATAGATGTGTAGAAAAGAAGAAGAGAATATAAATTCGAAACTTACCTGTATTCGGTGTATAATACGCTTCCAATTGTGATGGTAGAAACGCTATTAAAACCAAAACGCTTGTTAGAATATTAACACAACTAATAACAGCCATATTGCCTGGGATAATGGACTAATGTTTAGCGTTAAAAGAAATTATTCTTTTGTTGTTCTAACACTGTTGCGTGCCTGTAAGCAGCGTGCAGCGTGCGAGCATGCGCCGCCTGTGCTTTAACAAGCTGGTGATTAATGTTAAACGTACGTACGTATACGAATAGGAGAGTTAATAGTGATTCAGTGAACACGTTCAAATGCTTAGAATGGTTTCAAATCCAAATCTAAAACCAAAATCATAAAAATCATTGTACGGCCACAGTTTGCTGGATTGTTTCTATTTCTTCCCGATTTTATTGTTTCAAATACCCACGGAGAAACATAGATAGAACAGCTAGAAACAAAAGTGTGTCACAGGGTTACGCATGCGCTAAAAGGCATGCGTTGATTAGTTTTTCAACGTCTCCGTTTCCGTCACTCTTCTGCAATTCAATATTGTAGTGGTAATTATTGTTTTAAGATGCTCTCAGCATATGTAATTATAATTAAAATGTGTTGAAAAGATAAATTTTCTTTTTTATTTCTGTTTTCTGTTTTTATTTTGTTTTGATTTCTCTTCTTCATAGATGGTTGATATGTGTATACATGTATGGAATTTTATTTCATAAACGTTTGTAATTATGACGTGATCACTATGTGGTCGACATGTGTTGAGGCAACATCTTGATTTTTTCTAAAAATAAAAACAAAAATGAGAAAATAATGGCAATAAATCATTAATTGTAATGACAGTTGAAAGATTTTAATGACTGGAAGTATGGTTATACGTAATAAATTGTGAGTATTTTATAATTGGCCTGTGAAGTATCTACAATAGTCTCCAGCTGGCTGCTGTCTTAACGTTGTGTAGCATTAAATATCAATAAATACTGAACAATTAATTTGAAAAAGTCACAGTCGTTCAAAGAACGCGTATGTGCTGTAGTTCTTACTAGAGGAATGTTTTGAACCCTTTTGTTACAATATTTTCTCTCCAAGAATTTGTGTGAAATGGAAAATGTTTATGTTTCAAATTCTGATCAAGTGAAGTGGTTACAAAGTCGCCATAGTATAGCAGGCAGTGCCTATTTAGCCTTTTCCGGGATTTGAACATGCATTTTTTTAGGTTTAGCAGAAGATTTTATCTACTACACCGTTTTACATCTTGTCCACTTGGTCTGTTGTCTTTTTACACTCTGTTTAACAAGAGCCAATACTTTTATGGAATGCAATATGAACAAGCCTTTCGGACAGGATAAGATGCCAAAACTGCTCATGAAACAGTGATCTTCCAAGCCATTCAAACGTCTCACACCGTGTTAATAGTATCGGGTGGGCCTTCAATGGGATTAAATATGAACCATCGGTTATTTTGAATCTTATGTCATTCTCTTCTATCACAAAATTCAATATATTATCTCCACTAAACGTAATGAATCGATTTACACTTGAACAATGTTGGGATTTATTGGGCCAACGAGAAACTGCACGTTGATGTCATCATCATCTTTTCGGACGAAGTTCTTTTTAATCTTGGTGGGTACGTTAATAAGTAAAATTTCTGTAGTTGGGGCTCAGAAAACTCACACGTGATCTTACAGAAGTCAATGCCCCCATAACGAGTGACTGTTTGGTGCGGCCCATGTTTCTTTGAAAACGGGGACATCGACCATGATAACAGATTTTTTTGTAACCGTTCTTCATGGTATTGATGTGAACGATGTTTGGTTTCAAAAGGATGGCGCCACACATCTCATGCCACAATCGATTTATTGGCTCAAGCGTTTGATGGCCGTTTGGCCGAAATGGTTGCGATTTGACGCCGTTGGACTATTTTCTGTGGGGCTCCGTTAAAGAAAAGTGTTATGTCGACAAACCAGAGACAATTGAGCATTTGAAGGTCCACATTCATGATGCCATTGCCGATAAACGACCCCATACACTGGAAAAAGGACACGAAAATTGATTCAATCGAATCAGGTACTGTGATGCCAGCCGCGGCAGCCATATGAATGTAATAAGGAGTGCGCGCGAAAAAAACTGGACTTACACTTTTCGTTATAGAAATAAAACTAAGTGGTGGATTTTTTTCATTTTACATTTCAATTAAAGTAAATAATATTTGAATTCTTTTGTGTATAAAATTTTTTTCTGACAAAGGTCTCAGAGCATCCAACTTTTTGAGCCACTTTTCTTCCAGACATGTTAGGGTGCTTTTTGAAAAATAGGTATTATTTTACTTGCTTTGTTTTCCTTTTTTTCTTCCACTTCCACGCTTTCTCTCAATACTTAAAGACTCCTTATATTGTTTTATTCTTACCTTAGAAACTGTTTTTTTGGTTAACACCTGCGAGCCTAGCAATCGTTTTTTGTAAGCGGCGCGGTTTTTCATTGAAAATTTCAATTATTATTTTGCGACATTCTTGTTGGGTGCCCATTTTCAAAAAACTAATTTTGCTATTGCAATGAAATTTAGCACGTGGATTTTGAAACAGATGACTAACCAAAACAATGTAACGGTATTCATTTTTTTCAATTATGATAAAAGTTATAAGCGTAAAAGTAGGCCAATTTTTTTGTGCGCACTCCTTAATTCTCCTTTTCTAAACAAGAAAAAAAATAAATTTGACAAAATTTCAGATCCTTTTTGGTTTTATTGCATTTTTAAATTTAAACTTTTAAATTTCCCACCCTATATATAATAATATAATCACAAGTAGTATTGTTTCCAAATACCGCATTATATTGATGATCTGTAAGAATTATTATCTAACGGGTTTAAGCAACGATTTGGTGAGATTTATGTAAGTTTATGAGTTTGAGTTTATAAGACGTGAAATTATGATAACAGGTGCCCCTAAGACTACACCATCCAACTGGCTACCACCAAACATGTTGGCGAAGCAAATTGCTGCGAACGCTACAATGAGACGAAGCGCTATAAAAGTATGAAAGTATAGAAGTCATGGTTATGTTTAAATTTTTGGTATGGTTGGTCTGACTTCCACCTATCTTGTACACGACACCTGAACCTGTTTTCGATTCTAGTTTGGAACGAAAATACCGGATAAATCCTTTTATGATAATGGTTACCAGCTACCAAGAAACATCATTTAAATTTTCAGTAATGGATGCCGATCATGCAACAAAGTCGGATGAGAAATCTTCTCATGTATACTCTACATGTAATGACATCCTTAGGTCTTGCAAACGAATAAAAATTTCAATGATATGTAACACACAGTTTGTTCTCTTTAAATTTATACCACATGGCACTATATACGGTATATATGAATGCATAGTTGAAATGATTATTAGTTTCTTGGTTTTAAAAAAAAGTCCCCTCAACTTATTGGCAACTTCTGTATTTGTTATCACTGTATTATGAGCTCAATTAATTAAACCATTAAATTAAATTAAAAAATACATTTTTCTCTTAAGCGTTATAATCATTTTAAGAAATTATAAACATTTTTTAATTTCCCTAATTCGCATGCATATTAATGAAAATTAAATAAAATTTTCTAAAATTTTTTTGTTTTTCATTCGATAGTATTGCCCAACATCTTACACACCACAACACGCTTCCTTCTCCCAGCCAAGTAAACGAATTGAGTCAGCGTCACATGGTGTTTATTGAAACTCGACATTATAAAACGTCAATGTAGTGTGTCATTTGCTGTTGGAAATCTCAGTCAGTATTTCAAATTTAAGAAAACCAGCAATTCTAACGGGTTTCGACGCCATGCTGTGATAATAGTGTCCATAACTTTGTTATTGTTGTTGTTGTGCTGCATGCGGTGTTTAGTGTTGGTGATCTACGAAAACATGCTGAGAAGTCATAATGATGTTGCACTTTAATATTTCGATGCATCACACATTAATACGAGACACAGGCACAGTGAAAAGCACAATGTCGGCAGATGTAGCAACAGTTAAAATTATTCTGATTGCTAAGATATACTCTCGTATCAAGCATATGAATTCGTTTATCTTTTATAAAACTTGATTTTGTGGTCTTTTAGAAGATGTTTTATTTTTTTTCCACGATTAAGTGTTGTTTCTTTTTAAGCAATAAATTCTTAAAAAAAAAACAAACTAACGGCCATATGTGTTAAATATCATTTGCATTTTCAGTGTCATTAAATGGGGAACAAGTACAAGTTTTGCAAGTAATTAGGGAAACTTTTATAATTTTTCTCTTTCTTTTCTTTTGTGTAGCTAAACATACACTCCGTACCACTAATTGTAATTTCAGGCTGATGCTTTTGTAAAAGCTCAATTACATCTTTCATGAGAAAAGATTTCGTATGATGGTAATTAATACAGAAACAGAAATAAAATTTTAAATGCCTCATCGCAAAGAAACTTAAAAATTTATGACAATGACAGTTTTCCTATAAGAATCTTAATTAGAAACTGACACATCTTAACTTAACTTATCTTAAGGTCAACCGTTATTAATGTAGAGTCAGTTAAGATCCTAATTCAAGGTATCCGTTGATAGCAAGTTCGAAAGAATTGTATAAAAACTGTGTCTATTTGGCATTCCATTAATTTGCTATGCTTCATAAAATCTATTCGCATAAGATAAGTGTGCAGATTTGAAGGTCTCGTAATGACACTTGTCGACTAAACAGCCCTTCGCCCATGCTGGCAGGCCTTTTTGTTTAAACCCAATTCATCTAATTTTCATCACTTAATTTGATTTAACTGGCAGCCGCCTCACAGCTTACTTGGGTTTTATATTGTCTTGATATTACCTAAACATACTACATAATTGGTCATTGCAACTCTTCAGTCAGGATTATCACCTAGCTTCTCACAACACTTATGTTATGTGTGTTAATTTTGTACATGAGTGGCAGGACCCACAGTTTAAAGTTGATTCCAAACGACAGATTTTTGAAAGACCTTCCATGGCTACCAACCAGTTACTTGGAGTTGGTCGTGGCATCATCTTAATCACAGTGGCCATGCTTACAGATCATTGTGTTATGGGTAGACACCCGGAAAAGATGCGGCTCTCATTTAACGACTTCTGCCGAGGATGCAGATCCGCTGAGGAAGAGGAGACTGTTATCCACTTTCTTTGTCAGTGTCCATCTCTTGCGAGGTGCAGATATAGATTATTTGGCTCTCCATTTCTTGTCAGCTTGACGGAGCTATCATCTATTGATGTCAAGGATATAGCTTCGTTTATCAAACTTTCTAGCTGGTTTTCCAGTGTAGGGTAGTCGTGCTTTTGATGTGCAGCCCTGACCAACTTCTTCCTCTTCCCTGATATTGGGTGGAACTTGGTCAGTACAGAGACTGCGTTCACCCGTGGCATCACAACGGGCCGCTATGCGTGCTCAAGTGAGCTTTTTGATATCAGAGCTACCACTCCGACCTGACCTGACCTTCATGGCTATTTTATTTACTTTCAGAGTTTTTGCCAGAAATCCGCTGATAGGAAGTCGCCGAAGAAATATTTCGTTTTGTTTGCGGCGGCCGGCCTGGGGTTTGATCCGTGGCCTCATGTCTAATAAGCCAACACACTACTGCGACTTCAATGACCCACAGATGCTTTACCTTTATAAACAAATCTATAACATACCGAAGAGTAGGGAGACTGGGATGCTGCTAGTGGTGGATTTAAGAGAACTCCCTTATATTGGCATGCAACTGACAGTTAAGGGTCTTGACATTCAAAAAGTAACTGGCATTTCTTTCCTATTTTATATTTTAATGAAATTAAAGTTAAATCCAAAAACCAAATTCGATAATAAAAATGAAAAACATAAGCTACTCAGTAGGGTACTAAAAAGCTAAGTCTAAATGGTAATAACTTTTTTATTTAATTTCTTCAACAGTACCATGTATGTTTGAGAAAAACAATGCTTAAGTTTGGAATTTTTCTCTCTAGAGCTTTGAAAGAATTTGAAATGTTACTTAAAGCATCTTCTTTACATAATACATAGAAATAATTCGTTTATTTTCATTTAACTGGCTCTAGTGAATATTCTAAGTTAAGTTTAAATGCCTTTTGTTTGTTTAAAATGTAATTTCATATGCATACGTACACTCTAACCGTTAGAAGTATTATAGAAAAATTAAATATCGTTGTGTGTTAGAAAAATAAAATGGTGAAGTTGCAGCATAAACAAAAAAATATTCAACATTTCTGAACGGAAAGATTACACTGAAGATTACAACTCCTTGAAGTTTAAAGCAAACAAAACAATCTAATTACCTAACGGAATACAAAATAAATATAATTTATACACTTGAACGTAAATAATTATAAATTAACAAGTACTTTTAGCTGAAAAAAATAACATTAAAAACTCTGTTGTTTTACAGCCAGTGAAGATAATAAAAACCAGAAACAAAAAAATTTTTCTGTTTGTTCCTAAGAAAACAAAAGAAAACACGCGTATGTGTCTTAAGTCTTTTGTTTTAATTTATGCAAAAACCATGATGTGTACAATGATGATGATTCTACAGAAAACTGAAAAATTTATGAATGAAAGAATAATAAATAAATTAAAAGTCTTTTTGTTATTGCTTTTTTTTTTTCTTTTCATAAAAGAAATTTACAATTTACAGTTGCTGAAAATGTAAAAGAACATCTCAATTAAAAATATTTTCCCGAACCGCATCTCTCGTAGCATATGGTTTGTAATTAGAAAATTTTATTGCAAATAAGAACGGAAGCAATAATAACTGAAAAACCCTTGTAATGAAACCGCTTTGCAGTTAATTTCGTTATGAAATGTTTGCAAATTTTAGTTCATTTAGTTCATTCATGTGGTAAGGTTTGATGCTATCATTGTAATTTATTTTTTATGGTTATGTTCCTTTTTTTTTGAATTTTTAATTTCAAAACTAATTGTACAAAACTATACGGGCTGATAAAGAGAACTTTTGCTTTTGAAGAAACAGTTTTCTTTACAACTGAACGTACATATTTGTTGAATTAAAATTGTTTTGAAAAAATTTCTTTTGTTGTAATTGTTTTTTGTTAAATATCAAAATAATAAGCGAACTTAGTAAGACAATTAGCATTTCATGCTCTATTATTTTAATAACTTGGCTTATCAATTTTATTTTATTATTAGCATATAAAAGGTTGTAACTGTAATGAAAAGTTGTAGCTATAGTAGCGGAGACTTATGCTGGTAGTTCAAGAAATATCAAGCAAGCATGCAGGCTTCATAAATGAACCAGGGAATTTCTGTGTATTCTGTATAACGACCTTTGTACACTTATTTAGCAACGTACGGTCATGAAATCATAAAATATTCAAAACATACAAGCAATTAGACAAGAATCTCAACAATGTGTTAAACAACTTTAGATGGTATATAAAGGGTAACACAGTAAGAATTGAATTTTTCGCTTTAATAAAAAAAACACACATTTTTGGTGATAGTTGTGACGTTTTAGATTATAAAGAGGACCTGTTCCACTAAAGTATGGAATGATATAACCACCAAAGACCCACCACGGTTCTGAAACAGAAAACGAACTCTGTTCTTGAAAATTTCCATGACTTTCTCACAGAGATATGACTTTGAGATCAGTAATTGGTTCTGCTTTATTCGCAGATTCCTGGCTAAAACTCTGAGAGTAAATAAAATAGCCATGAAAAATTTCTCAAAAATCTGTCGTTCGGAGTCGACTTTAAACTGTAGGTCCGCCACTCATGTATGAAATTAACACACACAACACAAGTGGTGTGATAAACTAGGGCGTAATACTGAAGGGTTGTGATAACCAATTACGTATGTATGGGAAAAAAAGAAAACTACAAACACTGCACTGTGTGGCAGATGGCGCCGTGTTGCTGACACTACATTTTGTTCACATCCATGACATTCAGTCGAGGCCACAAGAATTTCGTTATCAGGTTCCGTTCACTGTATTTTCGGCCTTATCTTCAAGAAAGCAAGGTCCAAACACGCCCCCTAATTCAAGTCCACAGCAGACAATTGCTTATTGTGAGTGCATTTGCTTTTCATGGATTGCATGATGATATGCTGAGCCTTAAATTCGAAAATTTTGTTTATCAATAAAATGGAAGGGAAAATCTATTGTTTCTTAAAAATTATCCTTTATTACCCTTTATTAATATACAGTCGCATGTCAGAGAACGGACGTATTGTACGATTCTTTAAGAAACCCTTTGGGCAGGAAGGACAAATTCTCTAGGACCAAAATTTCCATTCGAATAGAAGGTATATCTTACATGGATAACAAAGCCAAGTTTGTAGTAGCGAATCTATGTTTTACTTTACTTACTTGGTCATTACAACCCTTTAGTATGGATTCCAATCTAGCTTCTTACACCGCTTATACTGTGTGTGTTAATTTTATCAATGTGTGGTGGGACTTTAAGTTTAAATTCGATTCCGAACTACAGATTTGAGAAATTTTTCATGGAAATTTTATTTACTCTAAGAGTTTTTTCAACAAGATTGGAGAGAGGAAGTCGCTGAACGAAATATTTTTTTCGATTTTCTTTTCCTTCGAGATGTCTGAGCCAGGCGCCTTCGTCTAATAAGCCAACACATTGCCTGGTAGACACCGGCGACTATGTACTGCCATCATCATTTTTGTAATATATCAACGCTATTCCTACCGGATTTCTCGTTCTTCAGAGATGATATAGCATTGATATTAGCAATAGCAGTAAGGACACCTCATCATCGATTGCTTCTAGAGGACGAGTGTACTAACTTCAGATCTGTATTAAGGCTTCATTATTAAAATGTCAGAAATAGATAACCTTTCTTATTACCTTAATTATAAAGGAATACATCTTATGAGTACGGTAAATAAGGAATCCGAGCTCTCATCCAAATTCAGAACTGGGTATGATGGATTTTGGATTTGAACCACTCATGCGTGGATCATGTGAGCACACGCCTTTATATGTTATAAACATAGATTTCTGAAAGACTTTTAATACTCTTTATGCTTTATAATGGTCATCTTGTGGCATTTTATATAATGGTCTGACCAGCCTTAAGATCAAATAAAACTAAACAAACAAACTTTTTCGAAGAACTTCCGTAATTAGATTCTCCTTTCATTATTTTGGATATTGGGCAATTTTTCTGTTTGGCAATTGGATTAATTTCTTTGTATCTATTCATATGACTCCCATTATCCCCAGCTTTATATTCAGGGCATTTATTGTTGGGTATTCAATTAAAAGACCAGCAATCAACTAATTGTTAAAGAAGTTTGATAGTCGTAGTCTAGTAGGTAGTATGTTCGCTTATTAGACGTGTGGCCACAGTTCAAACCCCAAGCCAAACATCTCAAACAAAACGGCAACTTCCTTTCAGCAGATTTCTAGCAAAAACTCTGAGAGTAAATAAAATTGCACAGGAAAGGTTTCTTCTGAAGGGTTGTAATGATCAATTATGTACGCTTACATTTTCCCTGAGACAAAACGTTACTAACTTCGAATGGAGGCTGACATACTGCAAAATAAAGAAACCATCAAACCATCAGTCTTGGGTACTCTTATGGTTTATTAAATGTACCAGAGTGAATTGCACATTGGAAATTCATTTTCATTTAATTACATAAGAGTTGTTTTATTTTTAAATGCCGTAACTAACGTCATTTTAGAAAATTATTAAAACTGTTTGTCTTTTAAACAATAATAATGAAACAATAATTGCGAGTTATACAAAAAATCAACTTCTATTGCTTTTAATCTTAAACTGTTTTTCGTATTAAATTGGAGCACAACTAATTCAATTAAACTAATGATCTGTAAAATAAAAAACAAGTAGCAGGCAGAAAACGTGAAATTTACTCTCATTCTAGTGGTATCTGCCATAAAATATATCATATTTCACTTGCAGAATGACCAAAACAAAAAAACCAACTCTATTCCTGATCGCATCATTGGAGTTAACGAAAGACTTAAGACAGAAACTTGATTGTTAAAAAAAACAAACAAACTTGTCCCATCTATCACACTAAAACACACGCACACATCCTTATATACCACAATAAATCTTAAAAGTTAGAAAAAAATTGTTAATAATTGCTGCTGACCGTAACCCAGTACACTACAAATAAAACAACAATAATGTTGTTGTTTAAAGGCTCGTGTTTTTTATTATTTTGTTTGTCAGAACCAAAAAATATATTCTGTGCCACAATACAATAAATATGACTGTCAGGTATAAAGAGTGAAAGAAGAAAACAAACAATATTTGACTATGAGACATAAAGTTGCACAACAAAAGTGTTTTATTTTCACGTTTGAGTACGATGAGGGATGGAATTGAAAAGAAGTCTGGAGGTACTATATTTCAGGTAGAGAAAATAATTTTGAAAATTTATGTCTTTAAACGTTTTCTTTAAGAATGTGTATTAAACAGTCTACAGAATTTAAAGGTAAAAAAGAATAAATCTTTTTATTATTGTTGTTCTTATTAATATTATGAAGGGGTACTAATGCACTCTACAGTCTATCATCAAACCTTATTGTTTTCTGTAACCTTAGGATGATGTTTGTTTAGTTCTTGATAAGATGGTGATTCATTATTCTCATCACATAATCTACAGATTGCTCTTTGAATTTACCCAATAAAAGGTTACTCTTGTGCAGTATAATGTAAAACTCTAATCTCCAATGATATAGCAAAAGTTTAGATTCCTCTCAGCAGATTTCTGTTAACAACTCCAAAAGTAAATAAAATTACCATGAAAAAGTTTCTCAAAAACCTGTCGGTCGGAATCGACTTTAAACTGTAGGTCCCGCCACTTATTTATACAATTAACATACAGAACACATAGTGTAGTATATTGAAAATAGATGGTGGAACAGACACACAGGTATTCGATTTCAGAATTAATTGGCCGCAATATATGGGTAAACGCATTCCTATCTACGACAGGTCTCCATAGTCTAGTAGACTTATTAGACGAGAACTAGTCGTTCAAACGCCTGTTCAGGCATCTGGAATAAAAAGAAATATGAATGAATATTTCTTCGGCGACACTGTCTCAACAAACTTTTGGCTAAAACTTCGAGAGTAAATAAAACTGCCGTAACAAACTGAACATACAAAAACCTGTTGTTTGAACTCGACTGTAGGTTGCGCTACTTAATGGTAAAATTAACACACACAACGCATGTGATGTGAGAATCTAGGTCATGATTCTGACTAAAGGGTTATAGTGACCAATTAAATATGAGAGTAAGTATAGTATTCTGCTGTTGCATTGAAAAAATGCGGTCTCCAGGTCAGACATCTGCAACGAAACGAAAAAATATTTCTTCGGTGACTTTCTCTCAGTAGATTTCTGGGAGTTAAAAAAATTGCTATGAAAAGTAAAAAATCTGTCCTTCGGAGTTGACTTTAAACTGTAGGTCCCTCCTGCTACTTATGGATAAAATAATCATGTGAGATGCTAGGTCGTAATCCTGACTGAAGTGCTGTAAGGACCAATTATGTATGTATGTATGTATGTATTGTGGTGAGAAACTTTACCCTGCTTGAGGCCTATCCTTCTTTTTGTGCTAATAATTGCAACGTTTAAACGGCTGACTGCGAAATCTAGTTGTAGTGTTAACATACGATTTTTAAATTCCCACAATTAAGTGTGTTACGTTTGATTAAATTTGTCCTACTCAACTCCCTGTTTATCTCCTTCTAAAACTGTATTTCCGTATTCAAACACAAACATTGCATTAATAGTGGCCAGCTCTGAGTGCTAGTCTTATAAAATTTGTATGAAATTGATAGTCTAGGTTATTTAGATTTTGACACAAACAGTTCTACATAATTACAGAAAACCCATACAATAAGCTTTTTAACGTTAATTCCTGGTCAGTTTACACTAGCTGGTATTAATTGAAATGAGATAATTATCACTTAATGTGTTTTCATCCACAGTTAAAGTCTCTTTTAAAAAATTCAAATTCAGATGTGTTCCTTGAGCTCTTGTCCTCTTGTGAAACTAGCACATTGGAGAACTTTTTGTATTTAAGAATATGAATTCAATAATTAATGAATACGACACAAAATGAACAGAATTAAAATTTGCCTTCAACAATAATAGAACCACAAAACAATTTCCACATATTCTTTAACCTGGGTTAATCCATATGCTTTCCCCTTTATTGATATTCATTTTTAATAATTTTTTCTTTTCTCGCTACGCCTTAAAAACTTTCGTTCAACTACTTATGCGTCACTGCGATATTGGTGTGTAGGGTATTTTATAAAGAACATAAAACATAAAAGTGTCAGATAAAATTTACTTTGACATGCAAATTCATGTTATAGGCCACAGCCAACAGACATGTTCAAGAAAATCATACATTCGCGCCAGGAAAGGAAACGTCATACAATACTCATACTTTCATACACTCATTTCGTTGTTGGCCATTTATATGTATACCACAGGATATTTATTTAGTCTCGTATGTCTTAAGCTAAATCTCAGGTAATTTTCTTTAACACGATTTCAATCCAATTCTTGTATTGTGATCCGTCCCTGGTACCATCATCATATAGTAAATGTGTTTGAATGAAATGAATCATGCAACATTGCATTGGTCAGTCTGTTTGCTGTTTCGGTGTCTGTTTTTTATTTTTACGTATTGTCTGTAGGCAGTCTTTAAAATTACGAGCAACAGGCAAAAAAAAGAAGAAAAAAAATGGAAGAATGTAAAGACCTCACAGATTTTTGTCCAGACGGTGGAAAAAATGAAGAGAGAAAAAAAAAAATTAGAAGAAACTAAACCAAGTGTTGTATGTAGTTTTTCTTAAATGTCTTTGCCATTAAAAAAAAGCAAAACACAGAACGAAACTAAAATGCAGCAATAGTGCCACCACTATGAGATAATATTGGTTGAGAATGAGAATGATGATGATGATGATGGCATCGATGATGCAGCATGAGTATGCGAGTTGCAAACAACTGCAGAAGCTTGTAATTAATATCAGTGCAAGCTCATCTTTAGAATACACAGACAAACAGGCATACGAACCAAAAAAATGGAAAAAAAAGAAAACAATTTTTAAAATGAATTGTATTGACTTTGAAACTCAGCTAAACAACAACGACAACAACATCTAGTGCCACCATACCATAAAAATTTCGTATTCCAGACACATTTAATGCACAACCATTTACAGCTGAGATAAACACTGTTGTTGATACCATAGTGTTGTGGTTCATTTTGCTGACTGCTACCAGGCAATTTTAATTCACTTAACAATGAATTGATAATAATATTTTCGGTTTTTTTTTTTGTTAAATAATCACCTTGTTGCTGCTGTTGTAATATGTGGTAATTAATGTTTTATAATCTTCAGTTTACCAAACAATACACAACGGTTTACGATTAATATTTCCATTCATTTGTTGTTTCAATTTATTTTTATTATTATTACATTGACTTTAATTCTTTAATAATTTATTAAGTTTTTATTCGATTTTTTTTATACTTGTTTTCAGAATTTTATTAACTGCAGCCGTTTAACACAATTCATGTTTTTTTCTTCTCTTCTATCACTTGTAAAGCTTCAATTTGTTTTATTTCCAACAATTTTTTTTAAATTCAATTAAAATTTGTATCTTTTTTTATTTAAATTTCTTTATTTTCTTTCATGAATTTTTAAAAATTCTTTCAGAAAAAATAAAAATTATTTTAACCATCAACCGCATACCATCCGCTTAAAGATCTTAACCCGTCTTATTCTTGTCTACAACTGACTGTAAATCAAACCGTTTGCAGCAAAAGTCTTATGCTTTAAATGAAACACACACACACACTCACAAAAAAAAAGATGATTTTCTGCTGGTAGAAAGTTTTTTTTCTTTTATTTCTTTTTTCTGCCGTTGATGTCGTTTGTATTGCTTGCCTGTGCAGCGTTTGAGGTTCTTATGGTTTTTTTCCTTCCTTAGAAGATGTTTATGCTCTTAAGAATTTTTAAGAGAGATTTGTTGTATAGATTACCAAATTGACTCTTTCGATTTTTAACTTAATTTAGTCTCTGTAGGTGTGAGTGTATGCCTGTGTGTCTATGTTTAAGATTTTGTACTTCCGAAACTCATTAACTTTTTATTATCAAAATAAAATCTTTACATTGATAAGACAAATTAAGAAAATGCTCCTTCAAAAATTGATGAATCTTTTGTGAAGAAAAATAAAAATTGCAAAAACGATAAATCTCAAAGTCTCCGTTCTAATAAGCAAACACACTGCCTCGGAGTCTTTAATAATGGGTCTATTTACAGCTGTGCTGAGAGAGAGAGCACTGCCTCTCAGCAGTAGCAGACTGAACTTGTCTATAGTTACATACATAATTGGTCATCACAACCCTTTCAGTCAGGATTACGTCCTAGTTTCTCACACCACTTATGTTGGGTGTGTTAATTTTATACATGAGTGGCTGGACCTACAGTTTAAAGTTGACTCTGAACGACAAGAATTTTGAGAAAGATTCCATGGCGATTTTATTTACTTTCAGAGTTTTTGTCAGAAATCTTCTGAGAGGAAGTCACCGAAGAATTTTTTTTTTTTGTATTTCCTTTTGTTTGATATGTCTTTTTGCTTGATATGTCTTTGCTTGATATGTCTGGCGTCGCGTCTAATAAGCCAAGACACTGCATACTAGACTAGGGCAATGACATTACTACAGTTAGTAACTTATGTAATCTGTAAGATCTTCCAACACAAGACTTAAGAACTTAAACAGATGATATCGGCCACGTCCGTCAAATTGATTGTCAATTATTCAGTCTGTATTTCCAAATAAATATGGAGCAGTTGGCAATTGACTCTAATTTTCATTGTAAATCATCTTCAGCGGTGATTCCCAATTTCTCGATGAAATGTACTTGAAATAAAAAAAATTATCAAATTGGCGTAATACGAAACCGTATGAATTCAAGAGCGTCCAATGCATTCCGAAAACAGTTACTATTTGGTGTGGATTTTCAACTAACATCAGCATCGTTGCATTTTCCTTTGAAAACGACATTGGCCTGGTTATTACAGTTAATAGCGAGCACTATAAGTCACACTAATTTCCTTTGGCCAGAATTAGAATTGGATGTCCAGAGCATCGAAGGAAATGTGTTTTCAATATGATAGCACTGTAAGCCACACAGTTCATGCCACATTTCATATTCTGCACGAGCATTTTGAGGCATCTACAGCGTCATATACAGGTCATCTACAGTGGAAGTAATGTTTACTGGCCACCGAGATCATGCGATTTAATCCCGTTAGACGTTTTCTTGTGCGATTTTCTTAAGTTGCAGGTGTATGCGAATAAACCAAAAAAGTCAACATACATACATAATTGGCCATTACAACCCTTTAGTCAAACTCCGAACGACAGATTTTTGAAAAACTTTTCATGGCAATTTTATTTACACTCAGAGTTTTTGCCAGAAATCTGTTGAGAGGAAGTCGCCGAAGAAATATATTTTCATATTTCGTTTTGATATCTGACCTGGGGTTTGAACCGTGGCCTTTCGTCTAACCTACTGGCCGACACACTACCTACTAGACTGATTTGATTTTTCTTCTCCAGAATAATATTGGGCATGTACCTAGACGCTGAAAATCCTCATTCCTCATCCTCATGTTTACAGCATCTACAGAAATCGTTTGCATTAAAGGTATCTATATTTGAATAAGCAATTATAAACTCGAAGATCTTCAAAACGAATAAAAAGTGAGGAATAAAGCGTTTGTGCCACACCTGACCAGTATAGCGTCACTTTGTCCGAGTAAAGTATTGCATTACATTGGAATTCAGTGTTTCAATAGCCGCCTGGCTATCATAAGCAATGAGAACATTTCCTTAATAATCCTCTGAGCAGTCTATGTTATTGACACTTCCACGTGAAGGAAGCTGCAGCGATTCAGCAGTCTCACGATCAGGGCTATTCTAACCGCTTCTGAAAAAAAATTCCACCCATAGTTTCATTCAATTTGAAATCATCAGTGAAGATTTGGCTTTACGAGGTATGCTGAAGCACACTTTGAGATCTCTTGCGTCAGAATGGATGTATTTAATTTCATTCTGAAGTCTTATCGCGGCATAATGTTATCACAAAGTAAACGATAATAAAATAAGAATAAATTACAACAAAAAGAAAAACATAGAGAATAATGAAATTACCATAACAAATCAACAGTAAGTTCTAGAAGTTGCACACATCGAAAATAAAATTTAATCGCATGCAAAAGGAAAGTTCACTGATCGTGCTTAAAATAGTATAAAAACAGCGTTGATTCAGATAAGTGTTCAGCGAAGAGGTATCGATTCAGATCCATAAAAAGATACTTGAGAGAACAAGTATTCGTTTGTAAGATTAACACGCAATATGAGTGGTGTGAAAAGCTCTGACGTAATGTATGTATTCTCACATACATTTGTTTGACGTTTAATTTTTATTCCTTTTCTTCATTATTTTATTCCTTAGGTTGGTTGGGATTATAGTGTCACCTTCATACATACATACATACATAATTGCTTATTAGAATGCTTAGTCAGGATTGCGACCTAGCTTCTGCTTGTGTATGTTATACAGGAGTGGCGGAGTGATTGGATTGTTAGTGGAAATCCTAGCATAATAAGCTTACTACCTACCAATCGCATTCAATAGCCAAATGAATTGTTGTGGTGTGAAAGTTTGCTCAATGAGTTCTACTTTTATTTCAGGGTCTAATTTCCCTCAACCTCAACTTTGATCATTTTAAAAGTTTTAATTAAATTTAAATTAAAAACCCTCTTAATTTTTTTAAAATCTCTACTGCTTGAATTGTTAATTTCTTTAATCATTTCACTACGCTACCTAGCTACCTCTGTTTACTTCAAAGTAATTATGATTTTTTTTTAAATATCATTCACTTTAAGCAGTGAAATTACTTTTAACGGTAAATGTAAGGTATTTTCTCTTTATTAATTAAAAATTCATTTATTTTGCATTTAACCAAAGGCCATCTTGAACGTTTTGTTCGCATCATAGTAGACAAGCATGATGATCTTTAATTTTGTTTTTAATTTTCTTTTATTTTGATTTACTAATTACCCCAAATAGGGACATTTGTTTCAAGAAATTAATAAAAAAATCTTTATTAGACTTTAGAATAGTTTTAAGTAAAGATTGTAGTTTAAGTCGAATGTTTTTGATCATAGTACATTAGATGATAACAAAAACTGGCATATTAGTGCAGAGAAATAATCATTTCTATGTTTAGTAAATACAAAATATGGTGGCAGAAATATGCGTATCCGGCATTGAGATTAAAAATGTTTAATGTATACATATGTATATACATATGTACATAATTACAATCCTTCAGTCAGGATTACGACCTATCTTCTCACACCATTTATGTTGTGTGTGTTAATTTTATACCTTAGGAATGGGACCTATAGTTTAAAGTCGCCTCCGAACCACAGATTTTGTGTGAAACTTTTCATGGCAAAACATGAAAGAAAATATGAAAATATAGAACTTAAAAATGCCACCAAAGCTAATAGGAATTTTTGTCAAAACACCCGTACATCGGTGAAAGAAAATAGCGCTAGCAAAGAAATTCCCTTTTTTTAAGTAAGAATCTCTTTAAGTTGTTTTCAGAATACTAAGCGGTTAAAATCCTACTGCGTAAACATTTTAACTTTTCTTATCCATGTTTGTGCAGCAGAGTCTAGCAGTACTGCACATACCTTCATGCTGTCAACTCAGTTGAGCCCCCCTATAAAACAAGCGGATAACAGTTGGTTTAACATGTAACATGTTGGAGATTGTGAGTTTTGTACCGGTTCTGCCAAGCTTATCAACAATGCAATTTCCGACGGTAACTCTATGTTCTAGAACCCATGTGTGTGTTACCTTTCCATGATCCGAAAATTGCTTTAGAAATCTCTGGATGAGGAGGTCGCGGTCGAGGTAATGTTCATTAGGGTTTTAATCGCAACCTGTCTTTTGGAGAAAATTAAAAGATTTTCAGAAACATTGCGCCACTCTTAAAAGTGGCCGCGACATCCAGCGGGAGAACGCTGCAGTGATCAGGCAGCCTATAAAAATTATTTATTGCAACTCTTTTGTCAGGATTACGATCAAGCCTCTCACACCGCCCGTGTTGTGTGTGTTAATTTTATCCATGAGCGACGACACCTCCTAAGCAATGTTGGATCCGAACGATTGAAATTATTTTTCACTCTTTGTTTTGTTTAGGATGCCTGAACCACGACCTTATTCGAGTCTACTCTATCAAGCATTTTGAAGATGTCGGTATAGACCTCTAGGGTCTCACAGGAAAACTCAAGATATTTAGATCAGAAGCCTTCATATGGATTTATAAAATCAAAATTTCTATTCAGGAAGTTATAAGGAACTAAATAATCGACATGGATGTCTTATAAGAATTGCAGCATGTCCATAAGCTCTTAATATTATTGATGTGAACGATGTTGATTTCAACGGGATGGTGAAACTTAAAATACATCTAATGCCACAATCGATTTATTGCGTCAAACGTTTGATGTCCGTTTAATTAGCAGAAATGCTGATGTCAATTGGCCGCCAAGAAGCTGCGATCTGACACCGTTGAATAATTTTCTGTGGGGTTATGTGTTATGTCAACAAACCAGACAGAATTGAGCATTTGAAGGCCAATATTCGTGATGCCATTGCTGAGATACTACCCCATACACTCGAATAAGTGTACGAATATTGCTCTGATCGAATGATGTACTGTGGGGCCAGTCGCTGCAGCCATATTAATGAAATGATATTGCATTTTTAACCGGAAGTATGTGTACTCCATCACAAAAAAAATTAATTTGGCAAAATTTCAAACCATTTTTATTTTATTGCATTTTTAAATTTAAACTTTTAAACGGCTCACCCTATATAAAGATCTAAAGCAATTGGTTTACAAAATAACCGTCAGATATTTTTACCCTTGTGGGCAGGAATAAGTTAGGTTAACGGGTTCACATGCAAGTTCGCTTGGTGGCCCATATGGCCCATTGTGTCAGACAGTGTGAGCTGGCCAGGGTTAGTAGAATCCTATAGAGATCGGCAAGTTAGATGTAGATATACATACAATCCTTCAGTCAGGATCACGATCTAGCTTTTCACACCACTTTTGTTGGGTGTGTTAATTTTATACATGAGTGGGAGGAACTACAGTTCGAAATTGACTCTGAACGACAGGTTTTTGAGAAACTTTTTCATGGCAATTTTATTTACTGCCAAAGTTTTTGCTAGAACTCTGCTGAGAAGAAGTCGCCGAAGAAATATTTTTTCGTATTTCGTTTTGTTGGAGATGTTTGACATCGGGTTAGAATCGTGGTCTCACACCTAAAAAGCCAATGCACTACCTACTAGACTACGGTGACTATATGGTATTTAATACATATATGATTGGCTATCTAGGAAAAAACTAATTAAAGAAACTATCATTCAATAGGATGATGTATATATAAACGGATTATCTTAACTCTTCACCAATACTCGCTGTCTAGTATCATAATTATGAGCTTAATTTTTTTCTTCATCTTAGCCAGCTGAAATTTCTTTTTACCAAATAATGGCCCTTTTGAGTACAACAATTTTTTTCCCTTTATTTTTAAACTGCCCCAGAATAGCAAATTACAGATGGTATGTCTCGTAGAGCATCATAAACTTTAAATTGTAAAATTGTATCATTAGCCATAATTACAAAAGGCTGGTCAAGTAGACAGCTGGTTAAACATTAAAACGATTCTTGGCCAAAGCAAAACTAAACACTCGAAACTGACAAACCAAAACAAAATTCAAGTTGAGATCAAAAACCAAGATTTTACGAATTGTGCTCTGTTTTTGAGGTTGGCGTTTATTTTTTCAGCAATTTTTTTTTCTGTTTTTCTGTGACTTTTTCAATGTGAGTTTGGGTTTCTTCGGAATTATTTGAACTCAATTCCATTTCATTCTAATAAAAAATATTATTTTTGTTTTAAAATTTTTGTTTTTGCTTGTGAGTATAATTTTTGCTGATTTTAATGTTTTTGAATTTTTGTGCTCGTTTCACAGTCATTATTTAGCCTGTTTGTCGCTGAACAATAGAAGAAAACAATTATTCTATCTGAAGACACAATAGAAGAAAACAAATTGTTTTTTTTTTGTTGTTAACAAGACATGACGACTTTCACCCACTAAATGATGATTTGAAATTATTTTTCTAGCAAAAAAAAAAAAAAAATAAAGTTTTAGAATAATTCTAAAGACATTAAGAGTTTCCTTTTCAATTCGAAAAAACAACTTTCGTTATTTACGTTCATGTTTTTTAGGTGGTTTTCTTGGTTGCTTTTTAGAACAACTTCACAATCACCTGAAACGATCAAAATTTGGCAACTTAATTGATTTGTAATTGTTTTAATTGAAATTAAATGAGCAACCATAAATAATTTAAAAACGTTAAATTTCTGGGCACTTTGGTCATATAGGTCAAGTACCTTATGAATTAAGTTGAACAGAGGAGAAGTAAAATAAATGTGGGTTTAAGTTTCATAAATTTAAGGAATATTTTCGAATATTCTTTACGTATGTATATCAACTCATTTAAATTGCAAAGAAACCTAATTTGTGATTCAATTTTCTTCGAACTATGGACTTACATAACGTACATACGTAATTTACATAATTGGTCATTACAAGTCTTTAGTCAGGATTACGAACAAGCTTCTCATACCACTTATGTTGTGTGTGTTACTTTTATACATGAGTGGCGGGACCTGGAGTTTAAAGTCGACTCTGAACGACAGATTTTTGAGAAATTTTTCATTGCAATTTTATTTACTTTTAGAGTTTTTGCCAGAAATCTGCTGATAGGAAGTCGCTGAAGAAATATCTTCTTACATTTTGTTTTGTTTGTGACGACCTGGGGTTTGAACAGTTGCCTCACGTTTAATAAGCCAACACACTATCTACGGCGACTTCAATGACGATATAAGAGACGGAGGAAAAAGAATGGACCACAAATACACAAGAGAGCGCGAGTACAACCTTGATGCCCAAGCATTTCTTCACCATTTCAATTTATTTATGAATCTATGGAGAGCCCTAATATCGGCGATCGACAAAGAGTCTAAATCTTCGAAGAATTTCCTGATCAGGGTCCTCAACTTTAACCTACCTTGGAATTTTTTCAATTATTTTTTAATAGCGAATGTGTCTTAAGTCTTATATTTGCTTGATCTGATTTATTACAGACTTCTTACATTACATTATGACTATCTACGCCGGCGTAACGTAATTTTTTTGAAGTTTTACCATGTGCATGTGTCTTAAGTCTTTTGTTGTTCATTGTCAAAATTGTAGGCTAGATTGGGCGCAATTGGTAGCTGCCTCAAAGAGCTTAGAGTACTTGGGTTTCGTTATAATAACGATGTTTCCTATACAGTAGTATAAAAATAACTCATGACTAGGGCTGGACAGTTGCAGAGGAGGTGTGCGATAGTTTTCAACTCCTCCTCATCGCAATATACCCTGCAATAGTCCGGCTAGAATCTGTTTCAGATCCTTATCAGCGATATAATCTCGCAGTGCCCTGTAATGAAATCAATAACTAACCTCAGACTGGTCTTATCTAAGCGCAGCAGCAAACCTATTCTATCACTGTCTAGAACAGGCCATAGACAGTTAGGTATATAACATTCCGATCCATTCCCGCAACGCCTCTGTTCTTTCCACCTGATCCACCCAGTGGTGAGGTCGTAGAAGTTGCAGATTGGTGGGATTAGGACTAACAATTTTATTCACTCTCACAGACATTTTGCCAGAAATTTGTTGAGAGGCAGTCGCCGAAGTAATATTTTTTTTTTATTTCGTTTTGTTTGAATTGTCTGACATGGGGTTTGAACCGAGGCCTGATGTCTAATAAGACAACAAGCTACCTACTAAACTACGGCGCGTTTAAGCTTGGTTTGAATATTCATTTTTCTGAATATTTGACAGTTCCTCCATACTGACTGTAGTCGTGTGAATGTCTGTCTCATTGAGTTTTAGCTGCACTGCAATTCATTGTGTTGAACTACTTTTTTATTCCATAACATATCTAAGTACACGACTGGTTGGCCTTGAAGTATGATTTTATAGATGTTAACGCTTTTAGTTGTCATGGTTTCGGTTTTCTTGATATTTATCTCATTATCTCATTTAATGCTCGCTAAGCTTGCGAAATCTTTTTGTTTAAGTTGCATTTTGGAGATCGTAAAAGTAGATGTCCCCATAAACTAAACGCTCGATTTGGAGTGAGACATACATAATAATTGCATAATTGGTCACGACAACCTTTCAGTCAGGATTACGACCTAGGTTCTCAAACAACTGATGTTGTGTGTGTTATTTTTATACAGTTTAAAGTCGACTGCGAACAACAGACTTTTTAAGAAACTTTTCATGGCGATTTTATTTACTTTCAGAGTTTTTGTCAGAAATCTGCTGAGAGGTAATCAGCGACGAAATATTTTTCATATATTGTTTTGTTCGAGATCTCTGACCTGGAGTTTGAATCATAGCCTCACGTCTAATAAACGAAAACACTGCCTGCTAGACTACGCTGACTACATTGGGTGAGAGGCTGTACGTAATTCCACTTTTCTTTGGAGAGACTTGGCTCATAATATTATCTGGTAAGATGGTGAATAGCTAAGGAGATAGATAGATAGATGACTTCCAATGCTGAGTTAATATTCAGAAAATTCTTGTCAAAATATACATCACTGTTGAGAAGGATTACAAATTTATTTCTTGCTTTATGACAAGCTGTGCTCTTTTCCATATTGACAACTATTTTTCCACTTGAAAACAAAGTTTCACATGTTATTATCTCGGGTGTTATCTAAAAAGAAAACTCCTATAAATCTTCAAGTCTACAAGTTTTAATTTTTCTTTAATAAGTTTTCTATTTTCACGTAAAAAAAACGAAGAAAAGCTGTGTAAATGTAGAAAAAGAAGTATTCAAAATCTTTTCAAATCGTTGTGAATAATAAAATAATAATGTGTTGTATGTGTAATTGTTGTAAATAACAAAAAGCTGAGGTAAAAAATAAAATAAACTTTAGACAACATCATGTTGTACCTTCTCCACGGGAGGAACGGGTATACATAGAGTTAATGCAAGTTATGTTTTTATCTTTTTATTTAATTTCCTTTCTAAGCTTGCTTCACACGATTTGCTTCATACACTTTGCAACACTTTGTTTTTCTTTTCTTTGTTTTTTATTTCTAATTTTGTGGCATAGAGATGTCGTTTTATTCTTTGATTCTATTACAATATCTCACCTCCCCACCTTTAAAAGTAAAGTTAGAAAATTAAAAAAAAAACAATAAACCTGCTGCAGTGTCACGTAAGAAAAAGTGCATTTAAATTGCTGTCACAAAATCAAAAGACGAGCAAGAAAAACAAAAAGAAAAACAACAACAACAACGGCAATAAGAAAATGTACCGCTAAAATGTATTTTTACATTCATTTATACCACAAACCCAATGAAATATAGGGGGAAATTGTAAAATGAAAAAAGAAATTTACACACACACAAGTACAGAGAATGTTGAGATAAAAAATCTGTTTTTTGTGTGAAAGAACGTTCAGACTACGACAACAATTTCGTGCTTCACTTGGAAAACAATAAAAAAAAAAATGAAAAAAAATGAAAAAAAAATGAAAAATAAAAGAAATGAGAAAAAAGAATTGAAAGAAATTTTCTTACAAAATGGATTTGTTATAGTTTTGCTATGGAAACAAAGTTATTCTTAGAATCTTATTAGATATTCGTAAAGAAAGAAAATATTTCTGTATATGACAACACGCAACAAGCGACACCCAACTGAATATTCATTAACATTTGGAAAATCAAAAACAAAAAAATAAATTAGAAAAAAATTTAATTTCGCAAAATGATTTTTTTTTTGTTATTAAAAGACTTCTAAAATTCTTAGTTTCAAAATATTGGCTTCAACTTTTTGACACTTTTTCCTATTTTTTTCCACAAATTCCTCCACAACATGCCGGCTCAGGGGAGATATTATTTCTTTTTTTTAACAAATAGCTCGTTTGTTAAGCTGCCCAACATTACTGTAACTTTAGTTTTTCAATGATTGAAGTGGAAATGCTTTAAATATTTTCAATTATTTCTTAATAGCGCATGTGTCTTAAGTCTTTCGTTTTGCTTAATCTGATTTATTACAGAATTCTTATGAGTCGCTTTATAACTATCTACGTCAGCTTAACTCTCCAATTGGTAACATAATTTTTTTAAAGTTTAAACATGTGCATGTGTCTTAAGTCTTTAGTTGTTCATTGTCAAAATTGTAGGCTAGATTAGGAGCAATTGGTAGCTGCCACAAAGAGCTTGGAGTACTTAGGTTTCGTTACAGTAGTAATACGATACAGTAGTATAAAAATAACTCATGACTGTCACCATGAAGGTGTTGATTCCACGTAAATCACCTTTGGCTAGATAATTAATTAATTATTAATATTATTATTTAATTAATTATTTTTTTTTTGTACGACCCCTACTCCTGCAGTGCATTGTGTTGGAACTAGAAAAATATGTTATGAGAAGGAAGAAAGAGGAAGTAGTGTTTGTAGATATTAGATTTGAAAGGAAAGGAGTTCCACACACGAATAGTCTGAACGAATTTTGTCTGTAATGCACTGAGCGCTCCACTGGGCAATCGACTACAAATGTATGTGCTCGTCAAGAATGGCGAGTGTTACGTAGGAATACATGGCTCTCGTGAACAAGTCCCCTTATTTCGCTTAAGCAAAATCTGTTGTAGTAACTATGGAACAGTAAAAGGTAAGCCACATTGCGCCTATACTCCAATGCATCGTTAGAGTTTGATACCCTACCGTCATTAATAAGCACCTTCGTCCACTCCTGTACGTGGTCGTACGCCGTGGTCACACATGAGAGTTGTGTTCCGTGTTAGAGAGTTGTATTTCATGCACCGTCTTAAAAAACCGAGACACTTGAATGCTTCTTTCGACACTTGAAAATGTGCTGGTTCCAGTGAACACCATACTGAATTTTCATGCCCAGAACATTAAGAACTTCTGACTCCCTCATACTTACACCACCCATACATACAGATGATATAATATTTTTGCTGCGCTTATGTATCAATAACCAGCACTGGGTCTTCCGCGCACTGAAATCGACCCTATTCATCCGACCCCATTCGGAGATTGACCGTATGTCAGATGAGAGTGAGTCATTCATATTATGCCAATAAATTCTGGTTGCTTAGAAATCCTTCACCTCTGGTTTCAAGTGTTGATAGGAGGGTCTTCTCCACTGCCTACAATTTAAAGTCGACTCCGAATGACATATATTCGAGAACTTTTTCATGGCAACTTTACTTACTTTCAGCTGTTTATGCAAAAATCTGTTTTTTTCGTATTATTTGAGATGTCTGACCTGAGGTTTGAACCATGGCCTCACGTCTAATAAGCCAACACTCTACCTCTTAGACTTTGGCGCTTTCATAACTACCAAGTGGCGAAAAAAGACATCAAAAATATTCAAAGCTGGGCTTGGCTGTTTCATTAAATATCTTTGCAGTTATGGCCACTATTATCCAAAACTTGTTCCTTTTGTTATAACAGGCTTGAGAACGTGAAATAGAAATTTAATTTGAGTGAGAAAATTAATTAACAGAGTACACTTGTTCAAATTGGGTAACGAAACAAACTTAATTTATTGATCCTCTGATGATGTGAAAGAATTATCAGAAGAAATAGTATGGTCCTGCGGGATGTTAATGTACCAGAAGAAAACATTCTGTTGCATAGAAGGTGCTGGACTGGACTGCAGCACCATCCTGGAGGTTGTCAGGGTGATAGCATTGAAAACAACATTATAGGGAAGCTCTATATGGACTGAGGGCAGAACTACAACACCTTTATATGACAATTAAAGTAATAACTCCAGAGGACTTAATTTCTCATACTTATATTACAATCTATGGACGTTTACTATTTTATAAAAAAAGAGAAGAAGAGTAGCCGTAGTCTAGTAGGTAGTGTGTTAGCTTGTTAGATATGAGAATATATGAAAATCAATTTTTTCGGCGACTTCCTCTCAGCAGATTTCTGGCAAAAAACTCTGAGAGTAAATAAAATGACCATGAAAAAGTTTCTCAAAAATATGTCGTTCGAAACGACGTTCGACTTTAAACTGTACGTACCGCCACTCATGTATAAAATTAACATACACAACATAAGTGGTGTGAGAAGGTAGGTCGTAATCCTGACTGAAGGGTTGTAATGACCAAATCTGTGTACTCGTATGTATGTGATGAAGCGAGGCACTTTTACTAATTTTTCTTTTTTCAAAAATTACGAGGAATTTGGAGAATTTGAAGCAAGGAAAGAAAGGTATTCAATCGACAATGGACTCATCCTGTGAGTCACAGGTCAAATGAATGGAAATCTAGAATTTCCTTTTTAGTGCATTAAACTTCCATACTACTGAGACCAGCAAAACTGTCTTTTCACTATAAACAAAATAAAAAAATACGTTTACAACTCAACAAATTTGCTGACTTGTATGCATATAGTGTATACAACTGAGAATTTATTAACCACAGCATACTCATCAATAGCTGTAAGACAATATAATATTTTTTTAAGCTTTGATTGTTGTTGTTGTTGCTGCTGCTGTCATTGGCAGTAAAAATATAAACCAGCACAAATGTAAATACAAGTCAATTGACGCTGCCTGCCAGCTATTATTATTGAAAAGTTGTGAAAACGCAGCAATAACAACAAATAATACAAGAAATACTACAACTTCTTTAGCAATATAACACAGATATTTACAGGCAACAACATGAAATCAGAGTTTTATTTCTCACTCACTGAATCAAAGTTTATATATGAAAATTTCTTAAATTCTTGTTTTAGTTTTATCATTAAGAATTTCTAGGCACTTACTCGTTCACTCATTCAGTCAGTCAGTTAGTCAGTCAAGCAGTCAATTATTCATTCATGCTTCTTAAGTAAACTGTATTGCAGTTATTCACTCATAGTCTGAGACTATTGAGTTTTATTTCTTCTTGCCAATACCACTTTCATTAAGAACGTGTTTAGAATATCGAAATCAATGTTAAATAGTTCTTAACCATTATCTTCATTATGGCCAACTACCAAATAATGATCATCATGTTGTATTTTGCATCAGATTAAATACGTATGTGAGAACAAAAACTGTCTAAGCAATGCACATATGAAATTCGAAAGTCGTCTTGTCAGAGATTTTGTACATGTGATGCACCACAACAAGTTAAATGAAACAATTTTTGGCACTATTAATGCCTGCAATTAAGTTTTATAAGCAAATGACGTTGCTGGCTTCCAAACGAACGTATTGACAGAATTAAAATAATAATTTGCTTTGAACATGAAATTTCCAGAAAAACAAAAAAAAAAACAAAAAAAAAAATAAAATAAAAAAAATATGTTCAAGACTCAATACAAAAGACTTAAGAAACATACTTGTTTTGGAAAATTTCACTTTATTTTTGACCGCTTTTTATTACCAATTTCATGGTGAATTCTTAATTTTCAAAAACAATTAGAATTTTTATTGGCAATTACTTTTTCATATTTAAAAGAAGAAAAAAAAAAGTTCTTTAAACAGCATAATTTCCTCGTAATTCTTTTTTGCAGAAGTCATGCTATTAATTTTTATGTCGTAGGTAAATATTTTGAACTTTGCATCCAAAACACACAATTTGTTTACAAAATTCGACACTAGAATATCTGGTAGAGTATACAAGTAATAGAAATGTTTTCATAAAACTTTAAATAAGATATTTAAACATTAAAATTTAAAAAGTTATTCAACATAAAAGGTACCAAATAACCTTTGCAAATTTAGTTCTTCCACTTCAATGGTTACTTGAATCTAACACGATTGAAAAATTGAAGCTTCTTCACCAAAGTTAATATCCAGAACACAACTTGCAAAGTAATAAGACCGCCTGTATTGCTATTTTTTATCCTGGTGTATGCCTATGGAGTGAGTATTAAGTTACAAATGTCTCCATTGGGAAGATTCTCCGTAAACCTGAGCCTTAATTCTTTTTTTGTATTGCCAAGGACATCATCAAACATATTCGGCACACAAACAACATAAAATTTTTTCATCGAGTTAGTATGGCGTATTTTGTATCAAAATATGATGATTTGCGGAAATCATATATTTTTGTTTTCATTTGCAGAAGAATCGCAAGGAATATTTGACGAGGCATATGGTGGTTTCTACGCAGACGGTTTAGAGATAACGATTTTGATGCGAGAAATGAGAAACGTAAACAATCATCAAAAAAGTTTGAAGACGGCGAATTGCAAACAATATTGTATGAAGATAAGGACGCCATAGTCTAGTAGGTTTTCTGATAGTTCTTTCACATCATCACAGGATCTATAAATTGAGTTCGTTTCGTTGCTCATTTTTAACAAGTGCATCTGGAGTCACTCTGTTAATTAACCTTTTCACTCAAATTAAATTTCTATTTCGCGTTCTCAAGTCTGTTATAACAAAAGGAACAAGTTTTGGATCATAGTAGCCATATCTGCAAAGATATTTCCGAGACAGCCATGTCCAATTTTGAATACTTTTGATGTCTTTTTTCGTTACTTGGTAGTTAAAAGTGTGCTAATACCCTTTATGAAGGCGCCATAGTCTAGTAGGTAAAGTGTTGGCTTATTAGACCGGAGGCCTTGGTTCAAACCCCAAGTCAGACATCTCCAACAAAACGAAGATGTTACTTTGGCGACTTCCTCTCAGCAGATTTCTAGCAAAACTCTGAGAGTAAAGAAAATTGCCATGAAAAGTTTCACCGTTTGGAGTCGACGTTAAACAATAGGTCGCAACACTCATGGGTAAAATTAACACACACAACATGAAAGGTGTATGAAGCAAGGTTGCAAGTTTGGCTAAAGGGTTGCAATGACCAATAAAATAATTAGGTAGGTCTAGAGACACTTAAAGAAATTAAAGTCAGGAACATGAACAACAGGGCTTATTTTTGATACTGTTGCAGTGAATGCCTTTGAAATGTGATTGAGAAAAAACATTAAATTTTTGCTGCAATACGTTGCTTATCACACGGCGTAATAGTAAAAGAGCAAACTATCACACTGATTCAATGAAAAGACATTCTCAGGGTGGCAATATGATCTGGAAGCGTTGTATATGAGCGTATGTCTGCTGTGACAAGAGAAATAAATAAATATCGCTATTTTGTACTGCAATACAGGCAACAAAATCAAATTAATTTGGGAAAGCTTTCATTTTTCGTGTTTTAAAAAGTTTCAAAAATAGCTGTTAATGTATTAAAGCGATGTATATATACTTATATATACATATGTATACACTCCAATTGTAGTATATCACCCTGCTCTTAATTTGTATTTTCAGCTTTATTATAGGCTTTGAGGTTAAACCATTTAATATACGTTCGACCCATATTCCGATTTATTTATTTCTAACATGCTTCACATGCATTTGCTTTAGTTTCTTTCTTTGTTTCTACACCCCACATCAGTTTACTTTAATATGTTAATGTTACTGAAACTGAAACTGATAATTTAACGTCTCTTTTGTTTTGAAAAAAAAAACGAGAAAGTCTCATTTATGGTGAACCAATTCTAATACAATACAAGACAGTTACAATACAATCATTATCACTAATCGATTAATCTACACTATCCAGAGCTATGGTGTTATTAAATAAAGTGTTGTAAAGTTGACTTAAAGATCAATCAATGGAAAGTAGAAAAAATTTTGCTTTTTTATGAAGATAAACTTGAACAAGTGAAAAGAAAAGCAAAATTTTAAAACTTTGTTACTTTATAGTCAGGATTACAACCTAGTTTCTCACACCATAATTTTATCCATAAGTGGTGGGACCTATTATTTTAAAGTCGACTCTGAACGAAAAATTTTTTTTGAGAAACTTTTCATGACAATTTTATTTACTTTTGCCAGAAATCTGCTGAGAAGAAGTCGGTGAAGAAATATTTCTTCATATTTTGTTTTGTTTGACATATGTGATCGTGTCTAATAACCCAACATACTGCCTACTAGACTACGACAACTTTATACTCTAGTTTTGTTGTTTCAGTTAATATAGACCCCAATATTAATTAACAAAATTTTCGAAAAACATTCGACAGTAAATTAAGTACACCGATGCAAGTTTTGTGAATTTCTTTTGTACACACATGGTTGTCATAACACATTTACAACGTTTGCTTCTTAGTTCTTTGCTTTGTTTCAGCTCCATGAAATCGTTATGAAATTTTGTGATGTACCAGCTGCTAGTGATGTCGGCACAGATCGGATGTATGGTAATTACCTATGCGGATAACGTGGTTTCAAAAATATCATTTAGATTTATAGATCCTTTTAGGGGCAAGCTGTAGATTGCTCTTTGGGAGGTAAATTTTCATCCATTGAGGCTGCAACTTGAATGCAACAAGTTTCACTGTCTTGTGGAAAAAAATGTCGTTGAGACTTAACTATTGTGAAAGCAATAATTCAGTGAGCATAACTCGATAGCATTTGTCATTCAACGTAACAAAAACTCCTTGCTCAAGAAATCAGAATCTATGATGACTTTAGCGCGAAAACACCACCATACATACAGACCTACATACATAATTAGTCATTCCAACCTGTCAGTCAGGAGTACACAACCTAGCTTATCACACAACATAAGTGGTGTGTGTTAATTTTATACATGAGTGGCAGGACATACAGTTTCAAGTCGATCCCGAACGACAGATTTTATATGTATTTATAATATTTTATATATATAATATAATATTAAATATTTTCTACATATTTCAGTTTGTTCGAGATGTCTGACATGGGTTTTGAACGGTAGTCTCAAATCTAACAAGCCACCAAATACGTACAATTTTAATGAATGTATTGGTGATTCGTAAATGGCTGGAGGTTTGTTCCTCGCTCCACATAAGTCAAGTTTTCTTATTATCAGAAGCATATAATCAGAACTGACCCTCATTGTTCAGCAAAATTCTGTGACAAAAATCCTTCTTCGGCTAGTTACAAATGAGACACAATCAGCAAAAATGCGTCTCAAACGATGGCTGTTTGCCTTTAATTGTAGTATGAGAAGTCTTTTATAGGTACGTAAGCACAGATAAACGTAAACACACAGATAAAGACTACCAAGTTAGGGACGATGAGAAATCAACATTTCTTCGCCTTCAATATTCTCTTCGACATGCACATTTTTTTGTGTTGTTTCTGATTTTGAATTGGAAAGAGTAATATAAGTGGGAAAACAAGCAATAACTGCACGAATTACTAACTGAGACGATTATTTTGAACGTAAAACAAAGTAATCCATGAACTTCAACGACTTCATTAATAGATTTAAGTTTTCAAAGTAAACTTATATGATTTGGACCTGGTGCTCTGGCTTTTATGATGACTTACCAAACCTTGTTAAACAGAATTGCAAAAACAATTTAATATTCTTAGCTGTCAAACCATAGTTATCGATAACGATAGTTCTCATGCGGTTAAAAAACACCCATATATGTACAGTGGACAGCAAAAGTCTTAGTACGGCAATATATTTTAGCAATTTCATGAATTTTAGCCAAATATTTGTATAAAAAATTAAGGTTTTTATTATTTATTTTATTAATTTATTTCTGTTTTATTATAAAACAAACAATTTTTTAATGTTTTTCATAAAACACGAGCAAAATAAGGCAAAGTTTCAGATGACTCCATAGGTACTCCCAAGGAGAACCCTGAGTAAATTTGAAATTCAAAGGCCTAATATATGAAAATGTTATCCCTTGTATTTAGTAAAATATTTCTTAAGGTCAAGCACTCAATTTAACCCATTTGGAATTGAATGTACAAGTTTTGTTTAGTGTTTTATGGGTGGCACCATGAGTAAGTTTTTCGGTTGACTTTTGTTTGAGGTTTAGCGATTACGTAACCGTTCTTTCAAATGATCTCCTAAATACTCTCTTACTTTGTGCAAGAATATTAAGCCTGTGGGGACTTCCTTTTGTCAAAATATATTGCCATACTAAGACTTTTGCTGTCCACTGTATATACGCTGATTTAGGATGAAAAAGATGACACGAAATTTTACTTTCTTATTAAAACTTTCGGACAAACTACGAAACTTTTACAATGGTTGGCCACACCGGCCATAAATTCTTTCTTTTCTTTCTCCATTCATTGATGATTAATACGACTTGTTAGAACAAGCATGAATGGACAGACAGACAGTGACTGAACTCTAGAGAACATTTTTTTCATTCTTTTCGATCTGTGAAGTGCAACTGGTCTGTTTGTTTATCTTTAACGAATGCAGAGTGAGTGTTGACTTTAAAATCATGCTTTGGTGCCATGGGATGTATTCGAAAAGAACTAAAAACACAAGAAACTACAACCAGAAACAAGTGGAAATTAGTTGTGTCAATAGATCATGGCTACAATGATGACGACTATGATAAGAAAGAATGGCGTTGCTGGTTAAGGCCAAAACCTTAAAAAAGTTGAACACAAAACATTACAAATTGCAATTTGTGTACAAGCAAACCCATACAATTCAAACAAACAAACTATTTACAGAAAACGAAGCCCCAGGGTAAATGTTAACTGGTAAGAATGTTTTGTTTTCAATACTGAGACACACACAAATAAACATTTTTCTGTTTTAATTAATTCTACTTCTACTTCTATTGTAAAGTTAAGCTTCTTATATTCGTTCGTTCATTTGTACCATTTGGTTTGTTGGTTTGCTTGCTTGTTTTATAAATAAAAGGGCATCCGTTAAGCTAACAAGTGAAAGTTTATCAGAGTCTAGAAAATCTTGTAATAGAATTAAAAAAAAAGACAAATTATGAATTTTTGTGTTTGTTTTTGTTCGTAGAACAAGTAAACAAATTTACATATGAGTAGCAATTGACCGAGACAAACAAATAAACTTATTAAAAGCGTTCATATATTATAATTTCAGTTCATTCCAACCATGTTAATACCCAAAAAAATTTCCATTATTATGGTAAACGTTTTAGGCCACCATTTATAATTTATGATCGTCTAAAAGCATAATTTGTTAAACTCTTTGCCTCCTCTTCTTTTAACATTTGTTAACTAACCTGCCTTAGTATTCGTATTATTGTGTTTAAAATATGAGAAGTAGCGCAATAACTTGAAAATATTACAAACAAATATATCACGTTCTACAATATATAGGCGATTTGAGTTTGAATTTCATTTTATGAAAACTGAATATAAAATTACAAACAATTTTTCTTTCACAAGAAATAGGAAAATAATCACCATTGAGGTCTTTTCATTGACAAAAAACAGTCGCCACAGGCTTAATACTCTTGCACAAAATAACGATATGACTTCAAGACAGTATTTAGGAGATCATTTGAAAGAACGGTTACGTAGTCGCTAAACCTTAAAAAAAAAGTCAACCGAAAAACTTGCCCATGGTGCCACCAGAAAACACTAAACAAAATTTGTACACTCAATTCCAAATGGGTTATATGGAGTGCTTGACCTTAAGGGATATTCTACTAAATACAAGGGATAACATTTTCATATATTAGGCCTTTGAATTTCAAATTTACTCATGGTTCTCTTTGGGGGTACCTATGGAGTCATCTAAAACTTTTCCTTATTTTGCTCGTGTTTTATGAAAAACATTAAAAAATTGTTTGTTTTATAATAAAACAGAAATAAATTAATAAAATAAATATAAAAACTATAAATTCTCATACAAATATTTGGCTACAATTCATGAAATTGCTAAGATATATTGCCTTACTAAGACTTTTGCTGTCCACTGTATATATTTTGCACTATACAGCACATTTAAGTATAGGAGCAAGCTCTTATTTGTGCGAATAGAATTTTATTCTAAACATTTCCTATTACAGGTTCATCAAGTTTTCTGAATAATACTGTAAATATCTGTCAGATTTGAAAGGCTAAAACAATGACTTCAGCTATTTACAAGTGTATTCTTTAGTATTATTTACACCAAATTGAAATGCAATATGTTAACAGTTTGCATATACAGCATTTACAATGAATATTGCTGAAATATCTGGGCTTCCAACAGGGTCTTCCGAACATTCTCGACAACGGCCATATGCTTTTGAAGGTACAAAATAAAAAAATTATTTTATCAAATTAAGTGGTAGCGACTGTCTCTAATTTTCAACGCAAAGTAATCTAGAAGTCCACTTCTGGATGAATGGGTTTGTGAACAAACAAACTTGTCAAACCACAGATCAGACATTTCCAACAATACGAGACATGAAAAAATATTTTTTTGGCGACTTCCTATCAGCAGTTTAGGATAGTAAATAAAATTGTCATGAAAAAGTTTCTCAAAAATCTGGCGTTCGACGTCGGCGTTAAATAGTAGGCTCCGCCACTCATGTATAAAAGTAACACACGCAGTATAAATGGTGTGAAGATCTAGATAGTAATCTAGACTGACCAATTACTTATATATGTATTTATCCAGCGCCCTAGTTTCCTCACAGGTAGCTGTATTTAATAGGCAATGGTCGACTGAAGGCAGAGCACAATGGATACAAAGTAATGAGCACTGTCTTTACCTGTTATAATTCATCGCTTAAGGATCTTTGGCAAGTTGTTCGTACACTACATCTCCCCAATACCAAGCATTGATCCTTAATGTCCTTAGATAATTCAATCCGATGATATGGATTCAAGATGGACACAGCATTTAACGGCTCCAGGTATGTGCTGAATACTCAATTACTGTCTCATGATACTACATGCTTGATATTCATGTCGATCAACTGCGTAAATAGATCAACTAAGCAATCCTTATTAAATATTTTTAATTTAAAATTACAGAAGTTTAGGCTAACCTCCTTTAAATGTTGGATTTCACCTTGAAGTTCAATAGATTTAAAATCTTCATGGCTTAGGTAGATTTAATATGTATTTCAACCTTTTGCTTACTTTTTTGTTTTTAAAATTAATCAATATAAAGAGGACTGCTGTTTAAACACAATTTCTTTTTTTCCAATTGTAATTATGCACATAAAAACAAAAGACTTAAGACACAAACTTCAGCCAACTTAACAATTATTGAGGAAACAAAAACGGCCGATAATATAGGTGCCATTGCTAGAAAAGCAATGAACCGTTTCTTTCTTAACTGAATGTATCAATCAAATTGTAAGATATTTATGACACAAGTAAGTATTACATTAGCGACATGGTGTCGTTGTATAAAAATATTCAGGAAAAAAGAAAAACATGACAACAATAACAACTGCCATTATAAAAAAAAAGATAAAAATAGAATGACAACTTTTAGCCAACAAACAGTACTTTTACCATAAAAGCTGTCTTAACACATTTTCTGAAAGCCGTTGATTCTCTCTTTTTAATGCCACTATTTTATGCAGTTTTTTTTCTGTGTGTGCAAAATTGCGTTCGGTTGTAGTGCACTGGGTTGAGTTAGGTTTGGCTGTTTATTTAGTCGTTCTTGTTGTATAACTTGGGCCATTTCCTTTCTTTATTTTTTCTTCTCTTAATAACACAAGTATTGAACTAAAGAAAGGCAAAAAACTAAAATAAAATAACGCCTGTTATAGCATAAGAAATTTACCAAAAACGTGCCAGAGTTTAAAATGTTCTTCACAGAGGTTTTGGTTGTTAGGAAAGGCACAGGGAAAACAAAAAGAGCAGAAAACTATTTTTGGAAGGAAAAAAGCGTTGTCGACATTATAACGGATCACCAGCGGTTAGAAGGCTTGTTTATGTAGACTCTGTTTTTTTTTGTTCTTCTTGCTTGGTTTGTGGTAGCAAAGCAAAAAAAGGCCAATGGATACTTGAGCTATGCTGCTAACTTTACTTGATGCATTTCTTATTTCTTTGTTTTTTTCTTTTTTGCTTTTGTGTTAAAGGCCTTAGGCAGAATTCTTTCTCTTTGATTAGTTCCAAGTTATTGGTAACAACAGCAAGAAGTACTTCTTATTTATTAACTGCTGTAAATGGTATCCATTTTTCTTAAACATAAACTAGAAAGTAATTTAATAAAACAATATTTAAATGAATAACAACCAACCAAATAATCAACCTACTTAATAGAATTAAATATTTTAATACTTAAAATATCTTTACAATATCGTATTTATACATTCTTTAATGATTGTTAAAAGTGCAAAAGCATTTACATGTTAGGTACGATAAATCTATTTTCCTAGGAGCATTACTATTGTTTTGAAAACTATTATTATTAGAGATATTTTGCGTGTGTTTATATTTGTAAAAGTTCGTAAACAATTGCTATATTCGCTAGTAGTGATAAGTTGAATACAAGACAAGCGTATTTGACCCTATTTTAGATGCCGCCATAGTCTAGTAAGCAGTATGATTGAAACTCCAGATCAGGCATCTCAAAGGAAATACGAAAAAATTTTTTTCAGTTGTTTCCTCTCAACATAAGTCTGTCAAAAATTCTGAGAGAAAATAAGATTGCCATGAAAAAGTTTCTCAAAAAAATCTGTCATTCAGAGTCGAGTTTAAAGTGTAGGTCCCCCTATTATGTATAAAATTAATACACACAACTTAAATGGTGTGAGAAGCTAGGTCGTAATCCTGGCTAAAGTGTTGTAATGACCAATTATGTCTGTATGTGTGTAGAGTTCAATAGGAAGGTTATCTCTTGACTAGGTAGATAAGTAGGCTTTCGTCCCCTATTGTTAGTGCCTCGTCATCGCAATATTTGTTCTTCTGAGGAACTGGGAATGTTCCCGTTTTTATTGTTCATGTTTAAATTGGACATCTTTTTTCTGTTTAAGAGACGTCTTATAACATCAAAATCGGTTTTCATGTCCGCATTTCTACAGACGACTTCAACCTCTAGTTGTCGTATGTCGATTTACAACAATTAGATGAGGATGATGCTAAAACAATTAATTCGATATCCCTGATATTTTTAAATATAAATAGCCTACACGCTTTGAAGGCGATGAAGTTCCTTTGGGACATGATCAAACAGTTTTGAATTAGAAATTGCAGATTACATGAAAAGTTAAAAGTTATCTAAGTTTTGCTTATAATTTCGAACTGATCCCAAACAACATTTCCATTGATTGTTGTAGAACCCTGAATACACTTCACTTTAGAATAGGAAAAAGTGTATTCCTCTTGGCGCGTTATCAATATATGGCCAGAAAAATGGAAAAATGCTATAATCACTGACCATTGTGCGGTATTCAAAAAAATTTTGAATGTCTCCAGGTATTGCTATAAAATATTCAGACTTGTCCAAAAACCCATCCATTTGATTTATACGCCGATAATAAAAATTCGTTTATCTTGTGAGTGAAGTTGATGAGGCAAAAAAAGAAAATAGGTTAATACAGACCATATCTATTGTATATTGATAAAAACCATTATTCCAGGGTGAATAAAAGGAAATAAAGTCCAAATGAACATTTATTAGAGATTCAATCGATTTTCCACAACCACTCCTGTGTTCTCTGACCTCCATAGAATATTTTTATCGAAAAATTAATATTGTGAGCCTGTTACTACAACCTTCGCGGGCTATTTAGTCCACTTTTGTGATGTGTAAATTGGATTTTATGCAAAATAGGTCATAATGGGTCCTAAGATAAGCTTAATTGCTAAGAATGATGTGGAAAACTCCTCTCTTTGACTATCTGAAGCGATATTTTCAGCAGTACGTACATTACGAATTTGCACAGGCCTGAATATAGTTGTAAAGCTCTTCTATACCTTAGTATTTTTATAATCGTAACAATTCCTTGCACTGTATGCCAATTATGGAACCACATCATCCTGTTATCTTCGAACAGCGGCCATGCTTGAGTTATCATTTTTGTAAAGAATAAAATCTTAGATGACAGAGTTTAAACGGAGTCTACAAACTACGCTAGATGATAACATGGAAGGATTTTAAAATGGCTTTTTATAATGTCCACATCATATTGTGCTCAATTTTTCACAAGAGAAAACTGATCGAGATCGTTGACTAAAAGTATTACAAAAACTACGTTGTAGATATTTCAATTGAGTAATGTTGCAAAGTTTTGATAGTAAAAACTGTGCGATTTATGCATCAACTCATAGCTATAAAGAGGTACTGAGTATAATTAAAAAGGAAAAGCAATCAGTGGTGGTTAGTATACTAACTTACTGTATGAAACCGGAAAAAAGGCGGGCGTAGGTTAAAAACAAGGGGTTCTTTCATCAACATGTATTACAATTTAGTTCTCGTTGATATTTCCTATTTCCAATTGGGAGAAATATGTAACTCGGTGATATGATATTTCTTTCCAGGCAATGATAGATACCAGCCCCATTATCCTAGAACATGCTACCGCAGAACAATCATCTGCTTAGCGGGGACAACAAACAGTTTAAAGAAACGGAAAAGAGGCAGAATTGCTATGTGAAAGCCATATGCTCCCAAGAGGGATAATGGGATGAAAAATATTTGCCAATTAAAAGGAGACTAAATATGAGGTTGAATGCGTTTTTAAAAACCGAACAGTTTTTACAACAAACTAGAAACCGAAGGTATTCAAGTGGCGTAATTTAAGACAGACCTCTATCATACTGTGAGTGATATTCATAGTTTAGTTAGGTAAGTAGGTTCGTAGAGGTGGCTGTCCCTCAAGTGATTCAAGGACACCCCAGTTTTCATCAAATATCCCCTAATCCTGGAACCATTTAAAGCTTAGAGCCGACGTCAAAGTTCAACAGATCACCGAGGTCATCAATATAGTAGGCACCAAGATGTCTCGTTTATTTATCTGCCTGGAAAAAAATTAATCTCCAAGTATTCAGGCAAACCATTGCTGCCTCAAATCAAAAGATCTTTTTAAAGATCTGCAATTGCTGTTGTTGTTGTTTTTTGTTTTTGCCAAACACAATATTACACTCGAATACATTATAATGCCTAACATTTGCCTTCTTATAGTCTTAGAGTCTTCAAAAACAAAACAAAAAAAGTATTCAAACGGAAACCTTGGCCATAACATTTGTTAGTTACAATAGCAAACATATGTACATGCACTGCAATGCTTTTGCAACATTTCCAAAGTAAAATGCACAACACAACATACATTCGTACATATTCGCATACTTATTTATTTATAGCGATAAAGAGATGTTGAGAGGGGCAAACAATAAGACATTTAACCAGAAGTACTTACTAATACCATAAACAAAAAGAAAAACAAAAGCAAAAAAAGAATAATTTTAGTTGCATATTTTTTTTTTTTGTATTTTTGTTCATATTTCGTTGACTTTACTTAAGAAATGCTCGCTGATGTGCATCAAAACGGTTGGATGCAGTATAGAATTGCAAAAAAAAAAAAATGAAAGAAAGAAAAAATTGTATATTCTTACCCATACGTTTATTATTATATAAACGTTTACGTTTTCTTATGTGTAATAACACTCGAAAAAATGTTTTGTGTACAGCCGGCAAAAACTAGAAATACGTGGTACTATCGGGTTATCTATTTGTTGGTCTGGAAACTGAACGCCTGGCAAGGTTCGTTGTTGAATGTCTTTCATCTGAAGCGTCATTAGTTTAATGAATTCTTTGCCATTTACGAATATCGATCGTTTATCAATCGAGGAACGTTTAAAAATAATAAAAAACGAATACAAAAGTGGTAATTCAAATGAGAAAAGAATGGGCAGTCCTATGTGCAAGTATTGCTTCTGTTACGTAATTGGTCATTACAATGCTTCAGATAGGATTACGACCCAACTTCTCATACCACTTAGGTTGTGTGTTAATTTTATACATCACTGACTTACAGGGATCTACAGTTTAAAGTCGAATCCGAACGACAGATTTCTGAGAAGCTTTTTCATGGCAATTTTATTTATTGCTTCTGTCATATAATCCGAATTTGTCGATTCCACGGCGTTCGTAGCAATTGAGCCAATCTTGCGCCACTGAAGATATTTTTATGCCGTTTTCTGTTTGATCTTTATTGTAAGGTTTAGACGGCTAAGAGTAGTAAGCGTATCTGGACGAAAAGCCAGTGTCACGAATCAAATATCGTTTTTGATGCAGCGTACATTGTAGAAGACTTTAATGATGGCTTCAATTCAAGAGAATTGTGAGTATCGTAATTTCATCAGAATCGATTGAATTTCACCAGTCCAGAAGACTGCCGAATCTCTGAGTCGTCTTTTATACGGAAGTATCAGCAAAACAGATACAAACGAGAAAAGAGTGGGAAGTCATGTGCGTTACCGCAGTGATCGTAGTTGCGCAAATATTGCTTCTATTACGTAATCCGAATTTGTCGGTTCCACGGCGTTCTTAGCAATTCAGCCACTGAAGCTCTTACTGCGTGATCTTTATTGTAAAGATTAGACGACTAAGATTAGTAACCGTAACTAGGCGATTGGTATTGAAAAATACTGCAGCTCGCCATGTAGAAAACTTCAGTGCTGTTTCCATGGAACTGTGGGTATCGTAGTTTCATTAGAATCGATTGAAGTAGCCCAGTCCAAAATACTGCTGTGTCTCTGAAACGTCTGTCAAACGAAAGTATCTGCAAAGCAGACTTCCTTAAGGATGCAAATAGCTCCAGACGAGATATTATCATACATTCTGGCAGCCTGCCCCTTATTCAAACGCAATGAACTCTAAGACCTTGTATAGTTGACGCAGATATCTCAACGAAGTAGCGAAACGATGTGATGTCCACATCATACCAGAGCACAGCAACACTCCAGGTAACTGTAGAAAAAAAGAACTGGCCAGGTGTGACACAAACAATCAACTCTCCGATGAATTCTCAACTTTGCGAATCCCTAATAAAACGAGATTATAATTATAAATACAGTAATGAATTCACTCAACGCCATATGGGTGGCTTCTAATATAGGCAGAATGGAGCAGTAAATTTGGCTTAAACTTGATTTTGCTCCCTCAATCAAAAAGTCTGCTTAAACTCCAAAGAAACGCGTCCACTATTGTTGTCGGTGTCATTATGGGACGCATGCGAAGAGCACTGGTCTTGTACAGCTAGCAAACGATTTCTGAACACGCTGTATAGCTGAGGAATAAGAGTCGGCTGTTCGTTACCTATTGGGTACTTGCCCAGCACTGTGTCGGAATGGAAAAAAAAGCTTTATGCCTGTCATGTAGAAGATTTGGAAAAATTATTACGCGTTGATATTGGTTGTCTGAGGCGCTTCTACAGAAGGAAAGCTATGAGATAACAATGGACCCTATGTAGCCGAATTGTTGCCGTTCAACTTCTTTGGGTTGGAAGGACCTACCTTACGGCTAATTATGGCGTCATTTGGATTTGTAGCTTCACCTATATAAAGTCCATATGCAGATGTTTCAAACAAAGTTTCTGTCGGTGGCTGCATTAACAAACAAAATTGTTCATATGGAACTAGGAATACCCCGAAGTGATTGCCAGAAAGTCACTGTATCCGCCAAAAGCGACGCATTGTTTGTTTTAATGGATTGAAAGAACCGGTAGCACTAATAACCGACTGTCTTAGAGCTGTAAATAAATGATTATGAACTGTACGGAATATGGTTTAAACATGAGGGTACTACAAGATATACAATACGATCGCTACTGGCTTTATTGCAATTGGCCATCAAGTTCAAGAATTGACCAAGCTAGATGCGAGCTTTTATTCTCTTCAATCAATCCTTTTAAATTTAAATTAAATCGTAAAGAGAGATTAAATTAAGCTGCTACGATTTTACACCGTAGTCTAGTAGGTAGTGTGTGCACTAACAAGACGTGAGGCCACGGTTCAAACCCCAAGTCAGACATCTTCAACAATCATCTTCTCAGCAGATTTCTGATAAAAAATCTGAAAGTAAATAAAAAAAAATGCAATGGAAAGTTCTTCAAAAATCTGTCGTTTAGAGTCGGCTCTAAACTGTAGGCCCCACCATTCATGTATAAAATTAACACACACAGCATAAGTCGTGTGAGAAGCTAGGTCGTAGGGTTGGAATGACCAATTATGTTATGTGTATTATGTTTTTCCTTGAGTGTAGAGTTTGTGTTTACAAAAACAAAAAGAATAAGAAAACTTTTATAACCCAAGAACTGCTAAAACATTGTGTATAAAGTTGTTAGAAACGTAATTGTATTATGGTGCGGTTTTCGGAATCATATCATCTCCACTTAGTGAGTGCATTCTATTCTATTGTCTTAAACTCCAATTGAAGTTCACATACCAGACGAAATATATGAAAAATGTGTGCCTATGTGTGTGTGTTATTTTTAAAAGTATGTATCGTAACTATTTCCTGTATGTTCTTGTACTGTTTTGGGAAATTTCTCATAATTTCATTATAATCAACATGAAGACACGCATGCGGCTTTTATTTTTATGGTGAAAAACGTAGATAAGCAGAATCAATTCAATTCTATTCTATTCTGTTCTATGCTTGTATTCATTCTCCACAGTTTCTAGTTTAAATTGTGGTTAAAAAGTGCCAAGTACTTATGAAATTGTGTATGGGTGGATGGGTGTGAGTTATTGTGACTATGGGTTGTGAATGATGTCTTGATCGCATCGCACTTGGGCGGCAATGGAGGCATAGAGGCACAGTTATAAGAAATTATGATAATGATGGCGGTGGTAGTGATGTTTTTCTATGGAAATCATAACCATCATCAGTGCAAATGGAAATGAACATTGTTCTCGTCTAATGTTAAATGTTAGAAAGAATTTTTTCTTTAACAAATTCATGAATAACACAAGAAAAAGGGGGAAAAATTTTGGCCAGACATACAGGATGTGGGGTTGAGGTTATAAATTTTCGAACTATTATTTAACAATAATTTCCGTTTGCTATTTTTGAGAAACAAAGTTGAATTATACAATTTTTGGTTTGTGGTACTTTGATTAAAGTTTTGGGTTTCTAATGGCTTTTCTTTGATTTGCTAAAACTAAAGAAATGACGCAATATAAGCGTAAGGAAAGCAATTGCATTTTGATGTCTTCATTTTGCCATTGTAGACTAATTCTTGATAGGATTTTATTTATTGATGAAGAACTGTTTAATAAAGCTACTCATATGGAAATTTGCGTTTATACATAACAGTAGGGCGAAAAATTTCGTTGACTAACACACAGATGACTCTTGTAGTATCTATGAAATTAGTTTCAAGAAAATATATGAAAAAAATAGACGAAGCGAAGACTTGGCTTGATAAACATTACATGGACTCTTCACCTGCAAAGTCAGCAATAAAAAAGTGGATTCTTACGTTTCAAAGAGGCGAAATGATCATCATGGACAATGCACGCAGTGGGCTCACCAAAGTGGCTGTTTTGCCACTGACAAAAGGATCAAAAAAGTTAAAAAAATTATTTTGAATCACCATAAAGTGAAATTGCACCAGATTACTGAATTTCCGAAAAAATCAAAGAAAAGTGTTGGCTCTAACGTATCTCAATATTTAGGTATGCGGAATGCGATTCAAAGTGAGTACAATCGATCAAAACCAACAACGATATGATTTATTGTCTGTATCATAAAAAAACCCGAATTTATGCTTTGGTATTGGATGAAACAAGCTTCCAACTTTTTGCATCAGAATCCTCAGCAAGTGGTGAACTATCTTCAGAACGTGCAATGGCGTAATAATCCGCTTGAAAGTTAATGCATCAGTATTTTGGGTTGTACATGGTATAATATTGTTACGATTATTAACACCAAACTAAACAAAATTAAGTATACAAGACAAACAGTTAACAACAAAATGCACACATCGTACGGTACACACAGTTACGCAAATAAAAACGTAGGAATTTATGAGAAGAGAATAAACACAGAACAAAAATTAATATATCAACAATTCTAAAGATAGTGAAGTAGCCGGGCATAAAAGAAAGTACGGTAAAAGGAGCGAATAATGATACTGCCAGTAAGTCGAAAGTTGTGGGCCATTGGTAGCCAAGAGTTGTAATAAAATGCTGGACACTGAAAATTTGATTTTTGTAATAAGAATCGTCAATAAAATTGTGTTATAAGTATTATCAGTAATTAAAAAACGTGACAATATTAAACGACTATCTGGAAAAGGAAAAAACCATCAATAGCGATTAATATAAAGTTTTATTACAGCGTTGAAGTACGAGTATATGCATCCGCTGAAGTGATATACACGTTAATATGTATGTTGGACAGTTCTGACTATAAACATAGTATTGAAACTATTGTCCTGTGGGAAAAAACTATATTGAGCTTGAAGAAGAGATAAAGAAAATATTTTCAAATTTATTGTGTTTTTTTAGTTCGTTTTAATAGTTTTGGGACAACAAACATTCGCAGATTTTATATGCTTACAATCTGCACAATGTACTATCATAGCTTTAAAGCCTTCCAGAGCGTTTTCTGAAATTTTAAAACGACTCTGTCTTCAACACATAATTTATTGGGTTTTGATGTCAAAACTGTACTGGTTCTGGTGTCTGTAATATTTACAATAGTTGTGCCTACAAACGTCGATAATTATACATATTCTTGTAGCCTGTCAGAAAAAACTTTACGTAGCTTTGTCTGAGCTGTATAACATTCCAACGGTTGGTTGACGTGCGTAACAACCATAATCCTAAAATGGAAGTCGCTGTAGTCTAGTAGGTAGTGCTTTAGCTTATTAGCGGTAAGGCCATGATTCAAACTCCAAGTCAGACATCTTCAATAAACTAAAGTATGAAAAATATTTCTACTCAGCAGATTTCTGGCAAAAACCCTCAGAGTAAATAAAAATTGCCATGAGAATTTTCTCAAAGATCTGTCGTTCGAAGTCGATTTAAAACCTCCACTCATGTATAAAATTAACACAAACAACATTAGTGGTGTGAGAAGCTTGTTCGTCATTTTGGGTTTTAATGACCAATTGTATGTATGTCTCAAGGAAAGGAAAGATAAAGAGTATAAGCCGAGGGTGTTAAACTGTTTTTTAACAGAGCACTTTGAGTTGTTTCCAGCCCACCATATAGTATGTCTGTATGTAAAAAAAATCCTAAAAGTTCCCTGATAGTTTCGTAGAAAGTGTAAAAATTTGGTGATGTGACTGTTTTAGTTTCAATTCTTTTCAAAGTTGAATTGAACACAACAATTTGTAAATTCGTATACTTTCGCTTGAATATTTATTTCTGGAATCAAACACTTCCCCACTCCCGCTACTGTCTGTCTTGGTCCAATCAGTATACCACGCAATGGTGTCTCTCTCAAAAGAGCTTTTCAATTGCTTTATCCGCTTTTATTACACAGTTTTGTTGGAAAGTATTTTTAAACATTATAAGTTTGCTTGTTTTCTCCGAAGTATAGTTACATACATACACAACTGGTCATTACAAACCTGCAGTCAGGATTGCGACTTAGCTTCTCATACCACCTATGTTGTGTGTGTTAATTTTCTACATGAGTGGCGGGACCTACTATTTAAAACCGACTCCGAACGACAGATTTTTGAGAAACATTTCATAGCAATTTTGCTTTTTGCCAGAGAACTGCTGAGAGGAAGTCACCTAGGAAATATTTTTTCAGATTTAGATTTGTTCGAGATGTCTGAGATGTTGGAACCGTGGCCTCAAGTCTAATAAGCCAACACACTACCTACTAGACTACGGCGACTACACTAGATAGATAATTGGCCAACGTAAAAAGAAAAATAAAAAAAAAAATCGAAAAATCAAAATCGATAACTTGCCTGTCTCTCCTTTACTCCTACTTTAAGTTCCTTTCCGAATTCAAAGAAAATAGAAAATAATGTGTTAAATATTCTAAACACCCGCTCATTTAATATAATTCACATCCATATAGTAACACCGTGTAACAGAATTTGATTTTAGATTTTCAGAATATTCAAAAGATCACAACGGAATAAACCAGAGTCTTTTTACATTTCTCAGAGTTAAAGGAGTAGATCATGAATATTTCAGTCGTATAAATCTTAATCCAAAAATTTTATTCAATTAAACCATTGAACCAATATTGTAACATTATTATGCATGTATGAAATGATATTCTGAAGAAGAATTTTAATATCATGGTAAAGTTTCTTTGAGTATTTCAGTTAATTTTTAAAATATTCAGTTGAACTCACATTTATTGCTTTTAACTTGAACTAAGCACTTACCAAAGTTAAAAAAACAAAAACAACAACAACAATAACAAATTTAAATAGTATTCATATTCATGCCAATAGAAATTTTTACTCAGCGAGCAGCAGATGTAGCAGTAAATGTGGTAAATGTGTTGCATTTGAATTTTACATTGACTCGTATAGCAATGGCTATGGCGGCAAGCTGGCTTTTGTTGTCTCTTATGACCCACAGATCTTTAGAATTTCTATTGCTTTGGCAGATTTCACACATTAATTTCCCAAACACAAATGGAAATGGAATTTTATTTTTTGTATTTCAATTCAATTTGCTTTGCATTGACATATTTCCACTTGACAATTTTTTTTTTTTTGTAATAATTTTGAGCTGCTATTGAATGATAATTCACTTCACACTATTTAGCAGCATAAAAAGAAAGAAAACTTTAAATACAGTTTCTTATCGTTTTTAAGTAGAACTAAAGTTTGATTATCCGTAAATAAGTTCTTTGCACGGCACGTTCTCAGTTGCAACTAAAAAGTGAAGAAGAAAACAAAACAAAAAAATACTTTGAAAACTTGTTGGGCCCCAAGTGGTGGTATGAGTGTAGCAAAAGCAAAAGATACGTATCGTATCGTTTCATTTGCTTGCCTCATATGCGTTGACGACTTTTTCTCTGTTGCATTTAACAATTTTTTTCTTCTGTGTTCTTGGGAGTATGCACATTTCTTGCAACATCATTATCATCTTAACGTTTATAAAGGTAAGGCTTTGTTTGTTGTTCACAGGCTTCAGTTCTATATGCACCAGTTCAGTGAAAAGAGAACTTTAGTTTTGCCACTCTGTGGCCAATAAGTTGTTCTTGCCCCATGTGTGCAGTTAGAATAGAATACAAAAACAAAATATGAAATGAAACGAAAGACAATAAAAGTTGGGCTCTAAACTCTTCCGTATTAATACGTTAGCAGAACGTGTAAAGATGTTGGTTTGCCTAATCAAATGATCATCAACGTTTAACTGTTTAAATTCTATGACATATGAAGCAGAACGTTTTTATATTCTGTTTTGCTTTGCTTTTATGTTAAGGTTGCTTGCATGCAATAACAGGTTCTATAGAGGGTTGGTCATACCTTGACCCAACTATAAATTTACCTTCACCTTTAAGTTCTGATGTTATAAAGTTAACATAATCGTCTAGTAATTTCAATTTAAATAAAACTCGTTTGATCTTTTCGCTGTACTTTCTTCTTATTTTTGCCCTTTTTAAATTCCAGTAAATTATATTCTATTAACAGGGATCAGTGTGTCAATTTCGATGGAGCATAAACGTGAACATAAATTATGATGAATTGAAATGAGTCTCTAGAAAGTTTAAATGAAAAAAATTCGAATTTTGTAAACAATTTCGAGAATTATGAATTTTTTTAAAGCCTTTAATTAAAAAATACATGTCTTTAGATCTGTGCGTCCTAAACAAAAAAGAAAACTAAAATAAAATCCCAACTTATTTTTTTAGAAGAATACAAAAGCTGTGTATCCAACTGATAAATTCTTTTTTAGAAAACTAACAAAAATTTTTAACTCGAAAATGAAAGTCGCAAATGAAAATGATGCTATCGATTGATATTTATTGAAACGAAATATAAAAAAGAAAACAAATAAACTGGCACCACCGACCTTAAGGTGTCAGTACTCTCTCTCTCTCTCTGAACTCTTTTTAATTCTTGAGTGAGTGTTTTAGTGTATATCAAATGTTTCTTTTTTGGCTGGATTTCGTTTTTATTTAAACCTTTCTCTTGAACTTTTTCCACTAAATTCTAACGTTAGAACTGTTCGTTCATTAAACGTATTCATAGGTAGATAAGTAGAGGTGGCTTTCCCCTCAAGCAATTCGGATGTACCCACATACACAACTTCGAGCCCATTGTGATACCACCAGTTTGCATCAATTAAACCATAGTCGTGAAACTACTTAGAGTATCCAATGAATCGACTCAAGCTGCCAATGTCAACGTTCGATATATATCACGAAGATCATTAATGTAGTAGGCCCCAAGATGTATCTTTCTCCTTTGAAATAGTGCTGGTCATGTTCCACACCAATGCGCATCGCGTACAAAACCATAAAGCTATGTCCAGTTACGACCCCGGCAACTACATTGAGAATGCTTCTTTGGAGTTTAAGCAGCCTTGCAAAGCGCCCTTCGTCAAGCCTTGGCCAGGTTTTCTACACGCTGAAGTTAATATTTTTATCATCGAACAGCAAGTCATAGACATGCAAGTCATCTACAAAAAAAAAAATGCAAGTTATCGACCAAAAAGTGCAGGTTATAGGTCAAAAAATACAAGTCATCGACCAGAAAAATGCAAGTAATGTACTAAAAATATGCATGCCATTAACCAAAAAATGTAAGTCATCCCCCAAAAAAAATCGAAGCTATCGATAAAAAGTGCAAGTCATCGACAAAACGTACGTGCAGAATATCGAAAATTTTACCCAACTTAGCTTCGATGCCTATATCTTCGCTCTCAAGTAACGCCCGACCGCAAGAAAACCTGTCTACGGGATCCATTTCCCCACTAGGTCCATTTTTTTATCCAATTTTGCCCGTTTTATATAGTTCACTTTTATTTGCTAATTTCTTTAGCTTCGTCGCCTATATCTCCAGTCTAAAGTAACATCCGACCGCAAGGAAACCATTTTGGAATCGTCGATATAATAGCTATCAAACACAAGCTATAGCAATAGATCGAAAGTGTTGCTCTAAATAAACTCTAGTAGAAAATCTGTAAAGAAAACATACATATATGTATATAAAGCTGATATAAATATTGTTATTAAATTATACAACAGCACTTGACTTTGTACAGAATTGAAATTAATATTTTTACACATTTACTGAAGTTGCGTAAATGCCTCAAGCGCTAAATTGGTTCGCATATTTATACTGCCATTATTTTTTTCTGAAATGATATGTGAGATAATATTGATGAGATTTTATTTAATTATTGACTGTTGTGACTAGACAAAAAAACAAAATATTTTATTTAACCCTTATACCTAATAATGTGCGCTGGGTTATCTAAGTACCTGGGTTATCTAAGTACCTGGGTAGGGAAGTTACTTCCCTGGGAGTATTAAGAGTAAGTAAGCAAATAAAAGAAAAATTATTCTTGGAAAAGTCTAAGGTGCTCGGGAACCTACGTGCGTACATAAGGGTTAAAAATAACTTAAAGTGTCAACACACTTATAATTCTCAAATCAAAAATTTAAAACAAAAATTATTTCCTTGTTTTTATTTGTTTATTTTTTCTTTTTTTTATGTTAAACTGTTTTCAGTAATGTTATAAACAAGCTTTCAAAAGTTTAACTCTGTTATACTTTTTCAATCCTAACAGTATGGTTGTTGTCTGCGCTAAGCTAAAAAATGTTTTGAGTACAGTTTGTTTAACTACCAAGCACTGTGTGTTTTGTGAGACAATGCGATGTTTAGTCAATAAATAATGAATTTAATAGTACACCAAGGCCTCGCTCTAATTGAGTCGTTTCGCTTTTTATTATTGATTGACTGTCTTGAGAAGAATAAAGAAGAAATTTTCCGGATAACACTTTTCTTAGGCAACCCAATGCTTATAAACACTATTTTTTATAACCATTGCCATGAATCCACTTCTCCGTGTAAATATTTAATCTCTAAGCCTTCTCTAAGATATCAATTCACTTTATATTTCCAAGGTTGTCAACCGAGAAAAGTATATGGACTGATATCGGCTCTTCCAACAGATACTTTCGTACTTTAATAGTAGATAAGGGTCATCTTGTTGAAGTTGTGTTTGTCAAAAAACATACATAATTGGCCATTACAACTGTAGTATCTAAAATTAATTACAGTGTAGTTGATTAAATCCAATCTGGGATCACTGTTATTACAGCTGTCAAATGTGGATGATCACGTTTTTTCGATCACTCTAGATTCTTCCTTTTTTAAAGCTGGTTGTTGATTCTACATTTTTAAGAGAATAAAATTTTATACTTACTGAACTATTCAATGACTTTTATTTTGGCTAATACATACAACGGTTACAACAACAACCCTTCAGTCGAGATTACGAACTAGGTTCTCACACCATTTATGCTGTGTGCGTTAATTTCATACATGAGTGGCGGGACCTACAGTTTAAAGTCGATACCGAAACACAAATTTTTGAGAAAGTTTTCATGGTAATTTTATTTACTCTCAGAGTTTTTGTCAGAAATCTGCTAAGAGGAAGTCGCCGAAGGAATATTTTTTCAAATTTCGTTTTGATGTCTGACCTGGGGTTTGAACCCTGGCCTTACGTCTAATAAGCCAACACACTACCTACTAGACTACGTCTGTCAAAATAGCTTTCATTGATTCAATCTCTTTTTTGAAATTGCAATGGACGACCGTAGAGAACCACATGTGCTCGCTGAATGGACTCTGGAGCAGTTGCTAACTAACCGTAATTTTTTTCGTAAAATCATTTTGAGCACTAAGGTCTATTTCTGGATCAAAGGGTATGTGAGCACACAAAAATTTCGAATTTGTGACGAATCAATCCACATGAGTTCAACAGCGTCTGATGCATCCCGGAAAAATAACTTTTGATGTGGATTTTAGGCTGGTTGCGTTATTGGTGCATATTTCGTTGAGAATAATGATGGTCAAGCCATCACTTTCAACGGCGAGCACTATAAGTCGATAATTGAAAAGTTATTTTGATCTAAATTGGGTGATCTAGAGATTAACGGCTGGTGGTTTCAACAGTACGACACTGCATGCAACACAGTTCATGTCACATTGAATACATGATGGCATGGTTATCTCACATGGAGGTAATATTAACTGGCCACCAAAACGTACGATTTGAATCCGTTAGACGCTTTCTTGTGGGACATTCTTAATTCGCGTAGGTATACGCATAAGCCAAAAACCACAGTAGACCTTAAAGCCAGTCAAGTCAGAGTAGCCGCAACGAGCAGTTGAATGATGTTATTATCCATACATAATGGCATATTCGCAGTAGTCTAACAGGTAATGTGTTGGCTTATTAGACGTCAGGCTACAATTCAAAATCCAGGTCAGACATCAAAACGAAAAAAAAAAAAACTTCGTCTCAGCATGTTTCTGGCAAAAACTCTGAGTGTAATTCAAATTGTCAAGAAAAGTTTCTAAAAAAATTTGTTGTTCGGAGTCGACTTTAAACATGTATACAATTAACACACACAACATAAGTGGTGTCAGAGGCTAGGATGTAATCCTGACTGATGTTTTACAATGTCCAATTATGTATGTATGCATGTTGTTTGATGTTATCCTAATTTTCTATTCAAATGATTTAATGTTTTCAACTCATATTTAATTTTTAATTGTATTTTCTAATCTAATCTTGTTATTGTACAAGCACTGATCTATGCAGATGTGACTTACAAAAAAAGAAAAAAAAATTAAATTAAAAAATTTACAAATCTCCATAGCATAACAATTAAAAAAAGAATTTGAACACAACAGAAATATGTATGTCTGGCGTTAATCTATTTGAGTCTTTGCACTTGTGTAGCCATTTATATGTGTGCCTTTAAAACAATGGTATATCCAATGTCCAATACAATAAAAGGCAAAAAATTAATTTTGATTTAAAACACTTTGTATCTGGCATTTGTGAAAATGCAATAAGTTTACTGAAACTACTTGCAAGTACTGAGGCAGAACGAATTACCATTGAGCATGTAGTTCTTAAGTATTCTTATAGAATGTAGTTTGAAAGACATTGATTGAGTCCACTCAATATCTATACTGCTACTGAAAGATATCTGGTATCACTAGATGAGAGGAAGGGACATTAAAAAATCAGAAACTATATTACCAAATGAATTAATTCGAATATTACATGTCAGTAACGAAGCTCAGATTATTAACCACTTCTATGCATCGTATCTAACATCCTACATTTGACGTAGCCATGTTCGATAAAGTTTCAATACAGTCTGATGGTATTTTTCTCCACTCTCAGGGAAGAGCATTTTTTTTAATGCAGTTACTATTGATACTTTAGTCCGTTAAATGGACCAAATGGAAATGACCTCTTGATTAGACTTTCATTTATCCGAAATTTTCTGATATTTGTTGAAGTTTCTTTGCTAATATTGCGATATGGAATTATTTCTCTTTTGTTGTATGTAGTTTTTGGTCGTTGTGTTATCTTTTTCCTATGCGGTTTTCGATATATGCATTATATGTTCAAGTACATTTTCGTCAAGTAATGTTGGTGGTTAGTACACAGCATCTGTTTTGTTCTAAATCTGTTCATTGGCTATTTTGTGTGGCTAAAATATTTTCAGAATTCATCGGACACATCGATTAATGTAAGCAAATAATAATGACGTGAAGTCACCGTAGTCTAGTAGGTAGACATGAGGCCTCAGTTCAAATCCTAGGTCAGATATCTCCATCAAAACGAAATACGAAAAAATATTTCTTCGGCGACTTCTCTCAGCAGATTTTTGGCAAAAACTTTGAGAGTAAAAAAAAAATGCCATGAAAAAGTTTCCCAAAAAAATCTATGGTACGGAGTCCGTTTTAACTGTAGGTCCCACCATTCATGTATAAAATTAACACACTCAACATACATAAGTGGTGTGAGAGGCTAGGTCGTAATCCTGCCTGAAAGGTTGTAATGACCAATTATGTATGTATGTATGTATGTATGTATGTATTGGATAATAATGACATGCACTCGTTATTTTTCAGCTTAGCAGTAAACGGTTACACTAAGTGACTGCTATCGGACTCTGTTGGAAGCTGTTTTTATTCTCTAGATCCTTGAATATCCTGCAACTGCCAGTTCATGCGATGTTGAATTACGCCAAAATGTTATTATGCGCCTGCGAGCCTAGAAGGTTGACTGCAGTGCTGTGTGTGAGTGTGTTTTATTCATGCTAACCGCTAGATTATCCATCAATACCCGCAAGCTGTCTGAGATGTATAATCCGATGATTCTACCCACACTCCATAAATAATACTGGCCTGCTTTCTAAGACTAATTTTGTCAGTAACACGTTTTAGTTTCTGTTGGATATCTCTAAGCCAGTAAGATAAATTGCACTTTTGATTATTAGCCTTGCAGTTCTAAAAGCCGCACTTCACTTAAATTTACTTATAATATTATCGTAATACGTGGAAAAATAGGACACAAACAATATAATATTACAAGTGAATTCTAATAATTTAAAAGACAAAAATTCACTTAACGACAGTATTCAAACCTATGTATCGTGTTCCTGTAAAAAATTTTCACACAATAACTCTTGCAAAGAAATTACGAGAAACCAAACATGTCACTGTAACAATAGCCTTACATTCATAACCATTTGTTAGTTTATTACAAGCATCTCCATTCATTAAGTACCCATAGGGAGCCATTTTGTAAATTGTACCGGGTTATCCATTTCGTGGTTTCAAAAGTAAACGTAAATAAAACACATATAAAATATTTTTTTCATGATATTTCTTTTTTATTGTAAAGTTTGAATGTTGACATTATGTGTGAAACACTACATTATTTAAATGACCTCCACGCGAAGTGTTGCAAGCATTGATTCTTTTGAGGTAATTTTCGACCACTTTTTGACACATATTGTTTTTAAGTGCTCAAGAGTTGAAGGTTTATCTGCATAAACACGGTCTTTCGCGTAGCCCCACAAAAAAATGTCTAATTGTGTCAAATCGCATGATCTTGGTGGCCAGTTGATATCGCCACGACGAGAAATTACGCGGCCAGGAAATGTCTCTTGCAAGAAAGCCATATTCGCTCGAGTTGTGTGGCATGTGGCACCGTCTTGTTGAAACCACATATTCTCCAAGTCGTATTCTTCAATAGCAGGCAAAAAAAAGTCGTTTATCATATGACCATAACGCTCCGAATTGACGGTGACAGTCGTTCCATCGTCGTTTTCGAAGAAGTAAGGTCCAATCACACCTTCGGACCAAAGAGCGCACCAAACAGTGACTTTTTCTGGATGTAATGGCCTCTCTTCAATTACTTGAGGATTCTCAGAACCCCAAACACGACAATTTTGTTTACTAACATACCCACCGAGTGTGAAATGTGCTTCATCGCTGAAGAAAATTTTGTTCGAAAAATTGCCGATACGCACGATACGTGGCTGTGGCAGAATCACCATTTTCGTAGTAGGTTTTGATAATTTTTATGCGTTGCGTGATAGTTAAGCGATCCATTTTCGTCAATGTCAGACTTTCAACTGAAAAGAAAAAAATTGGTTTCACAACTTAGTTTGACAGATGTTGAATTTCAGTCCCATACTTTTGAAACCACGAAATGGATAGCCCTTTATTTTACTTTTACAATGAGTCACAAATTGTTAAATGGTCTTGCTGTAATGAAGAAAACTATGAGTGCAATTGTAATATTGTTCTCTGCGTTACGTACTCGTATTGTGGGAATGATACCGAACGAATAGCTGTACACAATAGTTGCCACAAAACAGTATGAGTTCTTGAGATTAAACTGCTAAGCAAAGTATTTTAATACGATATTAATTTTGTTGTTGGAAATAACAACAGCTTTATTAACCAAGTTATTAGCCACTTCACAAGTACAAAATAGTTAATCATACAAACATACATACATAATTGTTCATTACAACCATTCAGTCACGATTACGACATGGGTTGTAATGATCAATTATGTATATATATAAATATGTAGAAAAAATTAGTAACGAATACAAGTTTGTGAAGTGGCTACACTCTGTAAATGAGGAAGTGTTTGTGTTTGTTTAAATCCAACAATGCGGTATCCATCGTTCGAATTTCGGGGCCATGATGGCATTTGTGTGCATGATGTGCGCTAAAGCGTATTAGCAAATGCATATAATTGTTGTTTTACATGCGTCCAATCGTCTGTAAGCAATTAAACGGCAAAGAATGTCAATTCATCAAAACCATTTAAATGCTTACACTCAGTTTTCTTCTTGCCTCTTGCCGCATTATTAGAAATTTAAAACAATTTGAAATTAATTTCATGCATTTCAAGCAATTATCGATTAAAGTTATAATAAAATGGAATTAAAACGTACGAATATTTTATTCATCACAAATATTTTTATTTTTAAATCTTAAAATTATGCATCGATTGTAGTCCAGGTGAAACAAAAAAAAAAAATTGAAATATTAAAATTTCTTAAACACCAAGTTATCCTATCACAATTTAATAAAAAGAATTTCGAGTGAGATGTGATGAAGAAGAAATATCTCTGAAAAGAATTTCCATTAATTAATCGAATATCAACAATAGTTTAAAATTTTCTTTTGTCAAAATTTATGTATACAACATTGATGGCAGTGCACAAAGTGTTGAATGGAAATAGTCTACATACATACATAATTGGCCATTACAATCTTCAGTCAGGAGTACGGCCTAGCTTCTCACACCCCTCATGTTGTGTGCGTTAATTTTATACATGAGTGGCGGGACCTACAGTTTAACGTCGACTCCGAACGAAAGATTTTTGAGTAACTTTTTCATGGCAGGTTTATTTACTCTCAGAGTTTTTGCCAGAAATCTGCTGAGAGGAAATCGCTGAAGAAATATTTTTTTTTTATATTTCGTTTTGATGCCTGACCTGGGATATGAACCCGGGCTTTACGTCTAATAAGCCAATACACTACCTACAAGACTACGGAGACTTCCGTAGTCTGTTCCATATTAATTCGGTAATAAAATTATAGGTTTATGAAAAGTCCATAGACGGCAAGTGTTCTTAAACATATGCATGCATAACTTACGTACTTACTTAATTGGTTCTTACAATCCTTCAGTCAGGATTATAACCTAGCTTCTCACCCACTTATGTTGTGTGTGTTAATTTTATCCATGAGTGGCGGGACCTACAGTCGACTCTGAACCACAGATTTTTGAGAAACTTTTCATGCCAATTTTATTTACTCTCAGAGTGTTTTGCTAGAAATCTGCCGAAAGGCAATCGTCAAAGACATATTTTTTCATATTTCGTTCAATATGCCTGACCATGGATTATGGCGACTATTAGAACATAACTACGAAATGCTCCTGATAACGTAGTTAATACTGCCCTAGACTGTAACAATCAAGGTACAAAACAAACAGAACGTCCTAAAAACACAAGGCACGCGATTATTTGCCTAAAGACAAGACACTTAATCAAATGCTCTTTGTCTTGATTAGTAACGAAAGAATAAAATGGAATTCTCGCATTGACGCCATTGATGTACGGCGATAGAGAATTAAAATTTTTTAAATTTTATAAAACCTTTAAATCTGAACATTGTATCTGAAACCAACTGTGAGATCCTTATTCCTAAATATAAACTATCACGCACGAATTTAGATGCCTAAAAATGTAACAATAAAACAGAACAAAAAAAAAATTCGTTAAATCAAATGAAAGTTTCATTAGAGCAACATCTGTGCTGACATGGATATTTTTGTCACAGAAATTTTCATAGCAATTCACTCATCTCATTCAATCTGTTATTCATTGCATGACAATATTATTGACCATAGATGGACAACTGCAGCTCTATATTTAGAATGTATTTTTAAGTACGAAACCCTTAAATCACATGTAAGTGTTTGTTCAAGCCACACGGTATATTTCACATTAAAAAATTTTCACAAAAAAATTCTCTATGGCGGCATAGAGACAGACATAATATTTTACGACAATGAGGAGTTTATTTCACGTCTTAAAATTTGATTAATGAAATAAAATTTATATTTTACGTTACAAAAAGCATCTGACAATTAAAATAATTTCATAATTTAGTTATGTTATCAAAAGCTATGATATCAAAAAAATTACATGAGGGATCTTTTTATAAGCGCTTTCTCTATTTAAATATAAATAAAACATACTGTGTGTGAGATATTATTAAAATTTGTTATTCGTTTGAAAGACCTATTGATGCTATTATATGTGAAATATATATACCTAGATATGTATACATACATACACTTGTAATTGCCACCCTTCAGTCGGGATTACGACCTTGCTTCTCACACCACTTATGTTGCGTGTGTCGATTTTATACATTTGTCGATTCCGAACAAAGATTTTGGAGAAACTTTTTCATGACAATTTTTATTTACTCTCAGAGTTTTTGCCAAAAATCTGCTGCGAGGAAGTCGTCTAAGAAAAATTTTTTCATATTGAACTGTAGGCTCATGAGACATAACCTAGTACTAGAATACGGCGACTGTTGAATATAACTTTATTCAAATGTTGTCCTTTGTTGCATTTTGACCAATGGCATCGATTATATTAGCTTTGAGGACCAGTGTGGTTAGTGATTTATTGGCATACTCGTGCGAATTAAGAACACTCCATAAAAAAAAATTTTACGGGGTTATATCGGTGATATCGGTGACCTGTACGCAATCACTTCCACATGAGATGACCATGCTCGCGAATCGATTGTGTATACTCGTGCGACTTAAAAAAACTGCACAAGAAAAAGTTTAACGGGGTTATTCGGTGATATCGGTGACCTGTACGCAATCACTTCCACATGAGATGACTATGCTCGCGAATCGATTGTGTATTGGTATCATCACAATTTTCTCAATTTTTTTTTGTTCACGTACCTATTAATCCAGGAATGAGCCTCATCGTTAAAGAGGATTTTTCAATGAAAATTGGTGGCAGTTATCGACTGCTTAATAACTTTCTCTTCTGTCATCACATTGTTTAAAAGTAAATAGAAAACCTATTTAAGCTTTTCTTGAAGTCATTTAAAATGACTTTCCCATATTAGCATTGACAGAATATCTTATTTAATCTAATGGAGTATCATGAACTATTAAAAACCATCTTAAGCCACTTAACTAGCATACGAAATCTTAAACTACAATGTGTGCATTTGTTTAAGATTTTTGTTTTTTGTTAGAAAATTAATTCAGAAAGTGTCAAATACCACAATAAAGGCTTTTAAGAGCATTAAAATGATGTGCAAAGTGCAGAATATTAATGTTGCAGGTGAGTTTGTCAACTTAACTTTAATGCCTCTTCAATATGCATACATGGACGTACATACACGTACACATTTCTTATAACTGTGTGTATGTATGTGTATGAAAGTTGATGAAAACTTATTTCAACAAATTCTTTCAGCAATTTGGAAAGTTTAAAACTGTTGCCGCAAACTATAAACTGTGACACATTTAAACTTAGGCACGAAGAAGAAGAGAAATTAAACTAAAAAAATAAAAAAAAAAAATTAATAGGTAATTGGAAGTATTGGGTTTTCCAATAGGTACTTTCGAATTTTGACAGTTGTAAAAGGCAATCATGTTGAAGCTGTATTATTCAAAATAATGATCACTTATTGAGTCTGTGTTGTAAGTCGCCGTAATCTAGTGCGTGTTGCTCAAATCGCGAAAACATCTTTCTCAACATCTTTAAATTTTACGAAGCGCTTAGCAGTGAACTTTCATATAAGACCTCCAACTACATGCGTACAAAATTCAGCTTCCTCAGAAGTTCAAATCAACAGACAATGTAAAGCGCTGTGGCAATGCCATATTCAATCTGTAATGAAGTAAAGTGAAGTCAAAAATATATTTTCGAAAAAAAGCACCTTCCGAATGACTTGGTGAGTACACAAAATTCTCAAATTTTAGTTTCAGAAAATCGTCATGAGAATAAAATTCAATCAGAAGAGAGCAGCTGTTTGGTGCTAATTTTGTTCAGATTTTACACTTTTGAAGGTCAGACTGAAATTGTAGGTATTCGTTACAGGATTATGATAACAAAGATTTTTTATTTTAGCTCAACAGGACGGTATAGATCATATAGATGATATTTAATTTTAGTGAGACGGCGTCATCTACAACTATGCGCGTGTAACAATCGATTATTTGCACATCGATTATCGACAGATTATTTTAAAGAATTTCGATATACAGTGGCCACGAAGATCATGCGATTTAACGCCGAGCAATTTTTTCTTTAGGTTTTCGTGACATCTCAAGTCAATGCGAATAAAACGAAAATAAGTCGTGAGTTCAAATCCGAGATACAATGCATCATCGGTGAGATGCAGCCAACATCCCTGTGAAAAATTACATGACAGGAGTTATGCTCTGTCATGAGAGCTTGGTTATTAAACGTGGGACTACGGTCCAGCCGCAGATCAGATACACCCAATAAAACGAAGAATGAAAAAATATTTCACCGGCGAGCTACATATTATTTTAATAGAGGCCACGGTTCAAATTCCAGGTCAAAAATCTCGAACCAAAAAAAAAAAAATGAAATATATATCTCCGGCGACTGCCTCTCTGCAGATTTCTGGCAAGAACTCTGAGGGTAAATAAAAAATAGCCATGAAAAGTTTCTCAAAAAAAAAAAATCTGTCGTTCGGAATCGACTTTAAATTAACCCACACAACATAAGTGCTGTGAGAATCTCAGTTGTAATCCTGACCGAAGGGTTATATTGATCAACTATGTATGTCGAGTATGTGTATGTATGCTGCGAAAATAATCGTTTTAAATTGAAACAATAAAAATAAATCTCTTTAGAAGTAGCAGCAATTGTTTATTAAATAATTACAGATGTTTTCTACTTTAAATAAAACAGAGGAGAATAATAATTTTTAATCATCGAACAGTAAATAATTTTTTTTCGTTTCATTCATACACAGCTTCTGATGTGAAATCCCACAAAGGTATTGTGCATGAAGGATGTTGCAGAATCTTACATGTGGTGTGGCAGTATGTAAAATAAATATGTGTGAAGATATTCACATGAGTAAACATTAAAATATCATAAAAATAATTTTTAAAAAAATAAATAACTGCGAGGGGTGGATGTGTAATAACCTTGTAATGGTACAATAAGATATCAACGAATAATTGAATAATAAAGATCAAACATTACAAATTAAGAGCTTGTATTGCGTGCTACAGTAGTATTAAAACAATTCTTCCTTTACCATCCTCCTAAATATTTATTCTTATATTCACACATTTGTATTTGTATGTTCGAATGAATACATATTTCACATACATATGTATGTCATTGAAATTATATGTTTTGTGTTGTACTTTATTTAAATAAGTTCTCTTCAAATATAACGATTGAATGCATCAGAATACATTGAAAGCATCATGTCGCGACACATGACATATGATTGTAAAAAAATGAAATCATATTCATTCCGATTTGCATTCATCACAATGTGAAATTCATTAACATTTTTTAATTCCTTTTTTTATCTCTTTTTCTATTTTTCAATATCAACTAAGAATCAGTGACAAACGAAATTGAAATGAATGAAACAGTAGAGTGCTTTTGTATAAATTTTTTTTTAAATATTTTAAATAAATATGTACATAAATTAATGTACAGAAGAATTTAGTCCTAAAAAATCAAACAAATTTATTCAATAATCTGGAATTTTACTTACTGACGTACACACTTAATCGTGTATTACAACCGTTAACTTCACAAACTACTGAGAGAAAGTCTGGAAAGCTGGAACAAATATTTTTTCATATTTCGTTTTGTTCGAGCTGGGATTTGAACCGCGGGCTCTCGTCTAATAAGCCAACAAACTAACTACTAGACTACGGCCACTAAAATACCTCCACCTACATTACTGCCATACATACAGTAGTAGTTGTTTGGAAGTTGGCCAGTGCTCTCGCAGTTCTATATTTCTCAACCTTACTCACATGAGTTGTATTGCCTTTAAACTCCTACGTCTTACTTTTGTCATTTGTCCCTACAGTTTAAAGTCGACTCTGAACGACACAATTTTTGATAAACTTTTCATGGCAATTTTTATTTACTCTCAGAGTTTTTGCCAAAAATTTGTTGAGAGGAAATCGCCAAATAAATATATTTTCATATTTCGTTTTGTTGGAGATGTCTGACCTGGTATTTGAGCCGTAGTCTTACTACTAATAAGCCAACACACTGCCTACTAAACTTCGGCGACTTCCCATATTTAAGGCGTTTTAGGACCTCCGAGTTTTTCTTTCTTCTTACCAAAAATATTAGTATAGTGGGATCAAATAGCATATTCTTTGCATTTAATGCACTGCTAAAAAACCTGTAATTAATTGCTAAAGCACCTCTCAATAGGCACAGGATATTGCCTCGTTTTCTGAAACCAAATATCCGTTTTTGTCGAAAAAAATCAATTAAAACTTGAACTCAGGTGTAGCCATCTTTCAACTACTTCCATATCTTGGGTGAAACTCAGAATGGCATTCTTCTTCACATTCCACTATAGATATTTTGACTTATTTGACCAATTTATACACTCTGAATTTACCAGGAACGCTACTTTATTCCGGTACCCATACGATGTGAAAGTTACACCATTTTTAAAAGGCTCATCGTAGCCGTAAGCACTCTTAGAGCACAGCCACATGGCTACCAAAAGGTATGCTAATATCTCTCACAGAGCTATTATCCTCCTTTATAATTATCAAACTAAATTGATACTTTTGCCTTGACGGAGATAAAAGCATCCACATTCTATATTCCAAGCTCCCTGGCGTCGGTATTCCTAGGGAGTATTTAGGCAAGTGAATCTCGTCTTCGGTATAAATATCAATTCGTTTCTAATCTATTCAGCTGAAATATGGTTCAACCGGAGATGACGACGAAGGTCTCCCTATGGAGCTCGATATATTTTATTCTCAGATGTTAAATTTCATTCGGTTTCAGCAGCTTTAATTGTTTGAAAGCCTGCAAATGATTTTACATACTCTCAATTGCTTCTACAGATTGTGAATTACTCTTGGTGGTCCCCTATTTTGACTGAGTATTTGCGTTCTCCAGACCACAGAAAGTTTTCGATAAAAAGTGAGTCACCATAAGACGCTCAACACTATTTAACATCGAGTTCCTCCCTGTTGGCAGCAGCTTAGATGCAAAGAATGATGCCATCAGAATCCTCATTAGACTAGAGCTTTCACTGACAGTTTCGGTTGTTCCAGAACTTTCTACACGTATCGCTTTTATGTATAGGAAAATTCGTGTTATAACGGAACGAAGATTCTGCTCATTCTGCTGGAATTTTGTCGACCTATGGTATGTATATTAGAAAGTAAAAACTCGCAACTCGTACAAAACTTAAAACCCTTCAATAGAATTGAAACTATACCAGTTCTGGTATAGGGTTTTGAAAAACAGAATTATTTGTCCGTTTTTATTCTAGGTACCCTACACCCTTATACTAATATTCTTAAGTCAGGTTTCAACAAATTTTTTTTAAATATCTACTCATATGTACATATTGCACTATTACAACTGATTGACATTGATTTGAATCAAATACAATACAAAATAGATAAGCTATGGAAAATAATCTCTGACAGCAAAACTAATTGAAATTGAATTCGAAAAAATAAACACAAAGTGAAATCTTATCACCAGATCAAGAACAAAAATCAATAGAGATTTAAATCTGATGGAAAATATTTTTCTAACAATCTCAGTTTATAGAAATCCAGTCCAGTATAAACAAAATGAAATTCATTTCTAGAACAAAACATAAATAAACAATGAATAAAAACATATTTTTGCACAGTAGGTGGCACTGAAAATCGTACAGGGACATATAATTTTTATTATTATAAGAATAATTAAGGTGTTTGACATTTTATTACAAATAGGTCAAGAACTGTTTAGAAAATGATCGCAAAGTTGAAGACATATACATACGAGTATACAAGAGAGTATAAAATATAGCGAAAGTCAATGTTGGCATTCGGTCTTGCCTTCGACGTTGCCAGACATTAAGTAACCAAGAGTTGTATTAAAAAGAGCTGCGTTAAGCTCAGTAGCATTGAATACCTAAAGCTGATCTTTGTTAATAAGGATCCTGAATAAAACAAAATTTATTTATAAATTTATTTAATCAATACAAAGATTTCTTTCATGTTTTTCAATACCAAAGTAATAGGGTGGATCATTTAAAAGTTTATATTTAAAAACGCAAAGCATCGTGTCTCGACAATGGCATCACGAATGTTCGCCTTCAAATGCTCAATTGCCTCTGGTTTGTCGGCATAAAACTTTTCTTTAACGCTGCCCCACAGAAAATAGTTCAACGATTTCAAATTGTAGCTTCTTGGCTGCCAATTGACATCACCATTTCGGTTAATTAAACGGCCATCAGACGTTTGACGTAATAAATCGATTGTGACATGAGATATGTGTCAAGTTGCACCATCATGTTGAAACCAAACATCGTTCACATCAAGAGTGGGTACAGAAAAAAAGCGGTTATCACAGTGCGATAGGTATCTCCAATGACCGTAATGGTTGCGCCGTCCTCATTTTTAATAGAAATATGGGCCAATGATGCCTCCAAACAGTCACTCGTAAAGGGAGCATTGGTCTCTGTAAAACCGCGTGTGGGTTTTCTGAGACCCAAATACTTCAATTTTGTTTATGAACGTACCCACAAAGATGAAAATGAGCTTCATTCGAAAAGATGATTTTTTTTTTGGCAAAATTGACATAATCATGCAGTTTTTCGGTGGCCCAATAAATCTCAACGTTGCCCAAGCATAAAACGATTCATAACGTTCAATGGAGATAATATACAGAATTTTGTGACAGAATAGAGTAACATAACTATTGCCAGATTCCAAATAACCGATGGTTCAAATTTAAACCGATAAATGGCCCACCCGATGTAAAAAAATATTTTGATACGTTTGCTTAAAGTTCTGAAATCTGCTACTTTTGTTCGTGTAAATGTATAACTGTACTGCACTATAATAGGAAAAATTTCTACAATTTTAGTGTTACATTTATAAATATTTGTACATATGTAAAGAAATATGTATAAATGTAACACTTGCTAGATAAATAGAAAAAGATACAGAAACAGATATAGGTAAAAAAAATACAACGTAAAACGTTTAATGTCAAATGTTTAAGATTTAAGATTAGATGACAGTTGTTTGTATGTTTTATTTTATACATTTGATTTGATTTATTCGTGAATTTGTTTGAATAAATGGGTTAAAAAGATTACCAATATTTTAACATTTGAAGTATAAACATTTAAGCGATAAGCATTACAAACAGACAAGAAGAAAATTGAAATTCTATACTTTATATGTCAAATAATCCAAAGAGGATTTGTGCATATTCGCTAAAATAAATTTTTGGATACATAAAATACTAAGCAAAGAGAGTAAGATTCTGGTATTATGATATCCTACAGCCATGTCAGACATGCTACGAAGAAATGTTGTAGAGTTTCACAAGCAGAATTGATTTTATGAAACAGAACAAACTGATATTTCCCCTAAAAATATGTGTTATGATTTACATACATACGTAGATAATTGGTCCTTACAACCATTCAGTCAGGCTTACGATCTAGCTTCTCACACCACACACTGTTGTGTGTGTTAATTTTATACATGAGTGGTGGGACCTACCGTTTAAAGTCGACTCCGTACGATACATTTTTAGAGAAACTGTTTCATGGCAGTTTTTATTTATTCTCAGAGTTTTTGTCAGAAATCTGGGGTTTGGAACGTGGCCTCAGGTCTAATGAGCCAACTAGAGTACAGTGAGTTCAGTAGCATTCTGGTACAATGTGATTATTCCCTGGTTGTGATGAATGATTATTTTCCTTCTAAAAGGTTCACAGAAATAGTGGAACTGGCGGCAAGTTCTCCATATAAAGACAAGTTCGAAGGGAATATTAGGTAGAGTAAGGTTAAGTAATGTGCATAGCACACTTCAGTTCTATCAAAGATTCTGCCTATATTAGAGCGTATATCCAGAGTTTTTTTCTGGTATTTAGTAACAATTTTTTTCTGGTTAGACATGCATACATATTTGGTCATTACAACCCTTTAGTCAGGATTACGACCTAGCTTCTCACACCACTGATATTGTGTGTGTTAATTTTATACATGAGTGGCGGGACTTACAGTTTTCGAGTTGATTCCGAACGACAGATTTTTGAGAAACTTTTCATGGCAATTTTATTTACTTTAGAGTTTTTGCCATAAATCTGCTGAGAGGAAGTCGCCGAAGAAATATTTTTTCATATTTTCATTTTGATGTCTGACCTGCGGTTAGAACCGAGGCCTCACGTCTATTAAGCCAACACACTGCCTACTAGACCACGGCGACATGGTTAGACAAGTTCTCTCTATAATTTCCGAATATTTCAGAATAATTTACCCCAGGTTACGAAATGAATAATACTGCATCTTCTGTGCAATACTCTAAGACGTAAGGTAGATACAAAAATTCGGCAGGTCACTTTCACTTCTACCTTGAATAGTCTAATAACTTCTCTCTGAAGGACTGACTGATACATCAATATTACGTATATCATGTAGAGATGAATAATAATCTCAGTCCTGCAACAAATGCTAGATCTTAGTAGACATAAACGTGATGAGGTGTTATCTCTCTGATGAATGAAAGTGTATGTATGTTTTTGTTTCCAATGTTGTTGTTGTTCTTTTTCATTGATTTCATTTCCATTAAAATCAATGAATTTAATTTATATTTTTATGTAAAGTTGAGAAATTAATGTGTTTTTGATGTTGTTTAAGCTTCTTTATCCGCAGCATTCAATCAAATTAATTTTTATACTCATGAAAAAAATTTAAAATATTTTTTATTTATTTAACGCAGTGATTATTTCTCCTTTTTGTAATTCTATTAATTTTGTAAATCTGTTTTGTTTTGAATGTATTTTGTTTTTATTTTATGTATTATAAGCCGATTTAATTATACGCCGTTAAAATGAAATTCTATGGAATTTATTTATGCTCTTGATATTTGTTTTTGTATCGGGCATATAAAGAAAAAATTAATTAAAATACTCATCATAAATACTTATATTTGCTAACGTTATTCACTAATGCATACATAATAAAGGTTATTAAAATATTTTTTTACGAAATCAAATAAATATGGATTCCTTTAAGTATTCTTGAAATTAATGTTTTAATTTGAAGTAATAATAATTGAGCAGCCATCAAACTATAATGAAATATAAAATGCTACACTAAAATTTCATAATCTGTATAATTTTTTCTACATTGTGTTGGTGTATAATTAAATTGCTCTGCAACGCATTATAATTAAAAGGCTTATTACAGAAATTTAAAAAGTTGCATAGTTCGAAGTACATCTAGTGTATTAACCATTGAAACTGTGGTCAAAAAGTTTGAACAAACTGGGTGGGTCTCTTGAAAACATTGTTACTGTAAATGAGAATGTCTACGAAAACTAAAAAAACAATAATTTGACATCGTTCTAAACAGCTTTAAACTACACGAAACACTACGCAGTGGATTCGAAAAAAAAATACCTCCACTTCGAAACCTAGCTTACTCAGAAGCTTAAAGCAGTAGACTAATGAAAGCGTAAGATTAAGAACAAAATTTTTGAATTTGGATCTTAGAATTAATATGCGTCCTAAACAAGCAAATATCTGATACGGATATTAATCAAGCGTGATTGGCCTTATTTGTGGAATATCTTTGAAGGTGAGTTGAAACATAACAACAAATTTCTTGTGACCTTAACTTAATGGCATGAATCAGGACAATATGTGGTTTCAGCAAAACGACTCCGCCGGCTACACTGCAACCGTAGCGACGGATTTCTTGTAGCACAAATTTCGAGAACAGATTATGCCAAGAAATTCTGGCCACTGAAATCATCAGCTTTTTCATCGTGCAATTTTTTCCCTTGGGATTCTTTAAACGTTGTGCCACATCTCTGTGCAAAAAGTCATGGAAAATTTCATAAAAAGGTCATGGGTTATAATCAGAGCTGTGGGGGGGTCATTTGACGGTTATATTAGTCAAGATCTCAAAGCAGTAGCCTTTGGGATTTCGTCCTTATTACGGATTTTGATCAAGCGTGATTGGCCTTATTTGTGGAAGATTATTGAAGATGAGTTGAAACACAATAACAGTGTTCTTGTGACTTTATCTTATCGGAAGGAATCTGGACGATCATCTCAAGAAATTCTGAAATCATTCTCTTTTGCATCATGCAATTTTTTCCATTGGGGTTTTGTTATTTCTCGAGTTTACACGAGATACTGTCAATCCTCTGTGCAAATGTCATGGGAAATTTTATGAAAAGTGTATTGGTCTGTCATCAGAGCTGTCACGGTCATTTGACGGTTATTGTATTAAATACTTAAAAGGAAGGTATCTACGATAAAAGAAAATAACATTGTCACATACATATTGATCATTACAACTCTTAAGTTAGAATTACGCCTTAGCTTCTCCCCTCTCTTATGATATGCAGTTTTACAGTTTTATTTACTCTCAGAGTTTTTTCCAGAAATCTGATGAGGGAAAGTCACCGAAGAAATGTTTTCATATTTCGGTTCGTTCGAGATGTTAGTCTCACGCCTAGTAAGCCAACACATTACCTACTAGACTCCAGCAACTTTAACAACTATCTCAAAATATACGAGTTTTTGTTTTACAATAAATAATGTATTGTTACTGAGTCACCTTTTACATGAATACACCACATACAGACTCTAAATATTATGAAAGAAATATTTTCTTAAATTTTTTTAAAATTTTATTGCTTCTTCGGCAATAAATACAACAAAATATATATATACAAGTTAAGTGACATTTGAAGCTCAAATAGGTTTTCCGAATGCAATACATAAGCTCTTAAGTACATATGTGTGGTATACATTATATTTTTATTTCGTACAAAGATAAATCGAAACATGCTAATGCCCTTAACAGTGTACCCTGTCTCTTTTCATACATTCTGTCCTTCTGTTGGTTCTTAAATTTTTATAATTCTGTTTTATGTCTTTTGCCTTTAGCATTTATTGCTGGAATTTTACTGCAAATACGAGACTGTAAATCGAAATACAATATAAATTTGGAACAAATCAATGCAATATTTGTAGTAAAAGTGAACAATAAATGTCAAAGAAATATTACCATTTCTAGTTGAAAGGAATTTGATAATAACAGGGAGTCAATACAAAGATTATGTTGCATAAATACATGCAAAAGAAATATGCTACCGTGGCAGAGCAAACAATTTTATTAAGAAAATTATGAATATTTTAAAAACGTTTGAAATATACGAGATTGCAATAAAAATAAATTTGTGTTCACTTTTTAATTAATTTCTTTATTGTTTACAAGATTCTGTATGCCACTGTTCACAACTTGATGTAAACAACAACAATTGTTTTGTTTCTTATTATCGATCGATCAATCTTTATAACGCAGATCTTCAACCACAATTATTCTCTTCACACGCAACGCGTCTTCGCACAAGACTGACTGAATTTTTTCTGACTCCGTTCCTGCTTTGTCGTACCTTTTATATCGCAGGGTAAACAGTCTAATGAATGCTCTTGAAGGAAAATGACTTCGCCTTCGCGAAATCTCTATAAATGTAAACATGTTGTTTACGTTATTGCTGTTATTGTATTTTATTTACGTTTGTCCGTACAGGCTTTTATACTGATGTTGATGCTATATTTTTGTGTACTTGTTGATCATGTAAACAAGTCTATTGTTTTTGTTTTTGTAGCTTTTGTTTAATCGTTTTAATGTTAAACGATGTAACACCATTTCCATTTTCGTAACAATATTTTTAGTGAAAAAAAGTTTTCTTTGATGACTATTACGGTTATTACGTTTGTTAAAGATATGTGGGCAAGATAAGCAAAAAGTTTGCTTTTTCAAGTTCCTAACGTTCATTTGGAAATTGCCGACATAGTGATACAAAGGAGTGTTTATTTGTCTCTCGTTTGTCGGCATAACACCTTTCTTTAACAGCGTCCAACAGAACCTTCTTGGCGACCAATTGACATTAGCATTTCGGCTAATAAAACGGCCATCAAATGTTTGACTCAATAAATTAATTGTGGCATGAGATGTGAGGCAAGTTGCACAATCCTGTTGAAACCAAGCATCGTTAAGCTCAGTACCATGAAGAGCGGTTACAAAAAAATCAGTTATCATGGTACGATAGGTGTCTGCATAGACCGTAATGGTTGTGTCGTCTTTATTTTCAAAGGAATATGGGCCAATGATGCCTCCGATGGCTCTTCCGATACAATAAAGAGTTCTTTCATGCGTGCAGAAAACCAAGGAAAATATTCTTTTATACTGGACAGAAATATTAAAATCCTGTCATTTCTTTATTTGTCATAGTAATACGATCATATGAACATTTGAGAGTTCACGTTATAAGCTTAAACAAAACTTCATATCTTTCTCCATTTGACGTGTTTAGTTGTTGTAAAACACAGCTGTTTTTCAATCAATTATTACAAAAATATTTTATACGAGCCATTATTTATAATTGAACAAACAATATAACAAACCATAAACAAATTTGCCAATACTGTGGATGATAGATGAAATAGAATATTAAGCAGAATTTTAGTAATTTTTGGGACAACTCATGAACAATTTCCAAAGTGTGAAAGTTTTTGTTACTTTGAGCATGTGACTATTAAAATTCAAAGTTATTATGTGCGCATTACCGATGATTTAGCTAATATTCTATGGTATCTATTGTATGTGTATGAAATATTTGATTCGTTTCAATACAATAAGCTTAGAAGGTTTTAAAACTCTCCCTTGTTAATTTTTTTTATTTCAATACGCCCACATCTGGTGTCGATACATATACCCACAGCATTGTACTGCCACCACCATGCTGCAAACGTTCTGACACCCCTAAAAACCAATGACGTATGTTTTGAAGTGCAGGGTACTCACATACAGTGGACAGCAAAAGTCTTAGTACTTCAATATATTTTGACGAAAAGAAGCCCCCACAGGTTTAATACTCTTGCACAAAGTCCCGATATGACTTCAAGAGAGCATTTAGGAGATTATTTGAAAGAACAGTTACGCTAAACCTCAAACAAAAGTCAACCGAAAAACTTGCTCATGGTGCCATCAGAAAACACAACTTGTACATTCAATTCCAAATGGTTTAAATGGAGTGCTTGACAACATTTTCATATATTAGGCCTTTGAATTTTAAATTTACTCAGGGTTCTCCTTGCGGGTACCTATGGAGTCATCTGAAACTTTTCCTTATTTTCCTCTTGTTTTACGAAAAACATTAACAAATTGTTTGTTTTGTAATAAAACAGAAATAAATTAATAAAATAAATAATATAAACTATAAATTTTTATAAAAACTTTTGGCTAAAATTCATGAAATTGCTAAAATATATTGTCGTACTAAGACTTTTGCTGTCCACTGTACAAGGTGTTGTACGGATTCCGTAATCCTGGTGGGGCAGACCGAGCTTGTCAGTGAAACTGCCAATAGCTCAGTGTCGTGGTTTTCCTACTGTCCACGGCTGCAGACAGCAGTTTTGAAATTCGGCAACAAGGTGTATTGTTCGTTGAATTACATGCTGATTTTTCCAATTCGAAAAATTATTCTTGTTTGTCGCTGTAGTCTAGTAGGTAATGTGCTAGACGTGAGACCCCCAAAATCGGATATCTCCAACATAAAGAAATATGAAAAGAAAGGATATATTTCTGCCTCTCAGCAGTTTTCCGGCAAATATTCTGAGAGTAAATAAATAAAATAGGTCCCGCCACTCATGTATAAAATTAACACATACACCATAAGTTGTGTAAGAAGCTAGGTCAAAACGCTGACTGAAGGGTTGTAATAACCATTTTGTTATGTATGTATATATGTATGTAGTCTTGTAGCGGCGCATATATCTCCTCTATCGTCTTTTCTTTTTCTTTTCGTATGCATTTTCTTATGCATTTTCGCCTCTTTCTATGCCACAGTTGGGTGGAACCCAGTAGAGGCGGGTGTTGTGTCGACGTATATCGTGTATAAAGTCTATGCATCTCCTGATGCCCTTTGATTTAATGAGATGGGATCCCAGCGCTTTAATTGCTGCTTGGCTGTCCACACATATGATTAAGTTCAAATGAGGTATGTTCCTGGTTTCAATCATATGTCCAGCTAGTGCAAAAATCTTTGCCTTAAATACACTGGCCTGGTTAGTTTATCGTTTAATGCGAACTTCCACATTTCATTCTTGAAGACCGTTATATTACTGTCATCAATGACAACTATAGCAACCCATTCTTCCCGTGTATCAGTGCGAGTTAGTCAATATACATTAGTTTCAATAGTTTTGTGAAAATCTTTGTAGTCGTCGTAGTCTAGTAGTTAGTATGTTGGCTGATTGGACGAGGGACCACGGTTCAAACTCAGTTCAGACAACAAAACGAAATATGAAAAAAATATTTCTTTGGCGACTTCCTCTCAACAGAGTAAATAAAATCGCCCTGAAAAGTTTCTAAAAAAAAAAAAAACCGTTATTCCGAGTCGACTTTGAACTGTAGGTTCTGCTACTCAAGTATAAAATAACACACACAACGTAATTGGTGTGATAAGCTAGATCGTAATTGTGCTAAAGGATTGTAATGATCAATTGTGTATGTACAGTATGTAAGAAAGGTAAAAAGTAAAAAGTTATTAACTTTCCAAGTAGCCTTCGTATGTAATAAAGTTTAATAGAAAATAAAAATCTCCCAAACTATGTTTCTCAGTATACACATTGTTGATGTAATGCTTGTCACTAAAAGTAGCAAAAATTCTAACGAAATTCATCTTCAATTTATTGAAAATGTATTAGAAATGAAATTTCTTCAAGTAAAAATTTTTGTGTGGATTTGTATTTCTTTTTGATAAATCCATATGCACTTAATATTTCTAAACATGCGAATAATGAATCCATGCTTGAGAAAATGCAATATTGGCAAAAAATAAATGAAAGTGTATATTTTAAGATATTTTCATATGATTTATGTGGCAATGGTAATATCACAAAAAGGAAAATTTAGTACGAACATGATTATTTAAATATTCAATTCAATTTGCCTTTATATGGTCGTATCATAAGCCCATACTTAGATACTTGCCTGTACAAATTCCTGCCTCACAATATATGCTTGAAAGCATAGTTGAAAAAAATGCAGAAGAAATGTTTTAAGATTCGATAACTTCAAGTAGATACAAATGCATTGCAACATAAATACACTCAAACTGAAGTAAAATTTTGTAAGTTATCTTAACTTTTCAAATGCAAGGAATTCTTTGAATTTGAATATGTTCAAAACTGAATGGAACATTAAAAATTATAATCCAGGAAATTTGCAATAATAAAAATTGTTGATGCATACAATTGAATTTTAACGAAACATTTGCTTAAGGAAAAATTAACATAAAAATTTTGTTAAATCCTCTCGGTTATTTTTTGCATTCCATAATTGCAGAAAAACAATAAGAATGACTTGATGTCTTAACCGTGAAAGTTCTTTGTGGTTCTTTGATCAGTCCTTGTACGAACTCTTAATTTGAAGGTATTTCTTATAAAACAGTTCGTTTACAGCTATTTAAATATGTCAATTACATTACATACATACATAATTGGCCATTACAAGACTTCAGTCAGGACTACGACCTAGCTTCTCACACCACTTATGTTATGTGTGATAATTTTATACATGAAGTCAGGACCTGCTGTTTAAAGTCGACTCCGAACAATAGATTTTTGCGAAACTTTTTCATGGCAATTTTAATTTACTCTCAGAGTATTTGCCAAAAATCTGCTGAAAGAGAGAAAGAGAGAAAGACGCCGGTGAAATATTTTTTCGTATTTCGTTTTATTGGAGATGTCTGACCTGAGGTTTGAAACGTGGCTTTACGTTTTATAAGTCAACACACTTCCTACTAGACTACGGCGACTTTACTCGCTCTATAATTTGAGCTGTTGGTTCCCAATTGCTTCGATCCATGGACTTTGAATATGGAAGACTGCGTCACCTATAGGGTTCATTAAATAAAATATTTTCGACTACAGATTGAGATGTCGTCGTAGTCTAGTAGGTAGTGTCCTGACTTATTAGACGTGAGGCCTCGTTTCAAACCACAGGTCAGACATCAAAACGAAATTATGAAAAAATATTTCTTCAGCGACTTCCTCTCGGCAGATTTCTGGCAAAATCTCTAAGAGTAAATAAAATTGCCATGGAAAGTTTCTCAAACAAAATCTGTCGTTCGGAATCAACTTTAGGTCCCGCCACTCATGTATAAAAATATTCCTGTTTTGATCATAGGTTGATCAGTTTTAGACTGATCTTTAATGGACCAAAGACAGTGCCGAATACGAACTCCAGAGAGTAGTGTGGAAGGGTCTTTTCAGACGATGTATAAACGTATGAGAGAGGTAACGTTCGAAAGTCTAACCTGTCAAGAGATCACAACCTTAGTGATGGACTTAGAATTGGAAATCTTTAGGTCGAATGTCCGAAGATTTTTTAACAAGACCAAGTCTATGCATTACAATTATGATTGCCTGCTTCAGTATATAAATAAAGAGACCATAAAGCTATATGAATGCGTCGATTCTGCCAATGAACTATAGGGGCAATGTACACAAAACGGAAGGGATTTCAGCTTTTAATGCAAGGGTAATGTCCACAGAACAGAAGAGGCTTGGATGGAATTCAGCTTTGATTATGTAGAGGTTCTCTTCGAAGCTCACTTCTTTGGTTGTTAGAATATAATTTTATTTGTGAACTTATGTTTTCAGTTATAGTGATTTTAGGTCCAAGGTCATAGATTTTAGTCTGGTGTTTCGTCAAATTGAATTTATCAGTTATCTTAGCAATAGGCATGGAAGTGAAAGAGAGTGAAAAAATACTTAATATTTCAAATCGTTTACAAAATTGTAAATATCAAGACCGTACTATAGACCGCTTAATGTCAATGTGTGTACCTGGTAGCGTATGCTTTATATTTTTCCATTCATATTCATGGCATAATCAATAATATCACGTATACACCAGAGTGTTTTTTTTTCTAACAATAAAGTTGAACGTTAGGTCACGTAATTAAATTAATAAAATTGTATATGAATGGCGAAAACAATGAATTAATAATGCAGACTTGACACAAGAAATGGTCAATTAATTTTATTATTTAAAATTATTTTATCTGCATTAAAAATAGTTTTTATATGAATTTTTTAACGATTTTATAATTAAATTTTAATAAATAAGTGCTCATATAATAATTAAAAAAAAGAACATGGTAATACAAGGCTAATTAATAATATGTGCTGTGAGTAAATTACAATTTTATTAACTAACAGAAGTTATTTCATTATTATGTGATTACAATGTACAACATACATTACCATAGACTATGAGTGCAGTTGTATCATTCATTATTTGATGTTTTTTTGCATGAAAATTTAAGTTATCTCTGCAACCAGACTTTAAACAACGCATTTGGAAATTTAATATCACGGTGTTGTGCACATCAAACATTTTCCATTGACCATTGTACATCTGTTCATTAAATTACAATTAACAACGTTCTGTATTTTTTTATTTTTATTCATGTATTAATCAATAGACTACATTATTACGTAGCCTATAGATTAGTTTACCGAGTAGCTTAGCGTTCACAGGCAATTTCACTCGGTGGCCCATATGGACCAGTATGTTATCCAGTGTGTGTCATGATCTGCTTGTGTTTGGGTTTAAACCACCCCGAGCTCCGGAGGAAACCGACCAGTTCCCTTAATATCACCACCATGCCCAGATCTTCAAACATCTGTGCAGGGCACCCGCATAAAGGGATGATGATGGAGCAAGTCGTGTCTGTTAGCGAAACTGCCAACAGAGCAGTGTCCCATTAGAATACCGATTAGAGAGCGAACCGTTCTCTTGTCGAAATCTAGTAGTTCCCTGCTTTTCCCGCTGTCCACTGTTGGACACAGCAGATTTGAAATTCGGCAACCAGGGCCCAAATCGAGGCACTCGTGATCGAATGAGCATTCGTATCGAGTAAAATTTCGTTTCGTATCGAATAACCAAATTACGGCATTCGTTAGCTATCGAATCGAAATTTACAAAACGAATGTAAAAGATTTTTGGTTCTGTGAAAATAAATTGGGTTCTTGTATTAGGTAAGTGGTAAGAGATTTTGCTTGATTTGAACAAAGATAAATAATTTTGAAATAAAACACAAGTAAGTAAAATCAGAGAAAAATATTAAATATATTAATTATAATATTATTTTAATATTTAGAAAATGGATCCATCATTTTTATTTTTCTCAAACTCAATCGTTTTAATTTGTAATTCTACATTTTTAATAGCCATGTTTGCAGCATGTTCTTCTCTTGGTTTAAAAGATTTTCCGAATTTAAAATTTTGTGATATTCTTCACTTTCATTTATGTTGAGCGTTAAGAGATCTAATTTTCTTTCAGCTATAGAAATGGTTCTTTTTTTTTTTAAGATTTGGAGTTTGTGTTCCTATACTTTTAGGTTCAAATTATCATATTCGCTGTTTTACCTAAAATACTTTGTAAACCTTTTTCCATATTTCCTCATAGGAACCACCCCGGTGTTTTCTTTGATTCATTGTTAAATGAAAGCTTTTTTTGCGTTATGTTTTTGGTCAGCAAAAACCTTAAAAATTATTGAACAATTTTTTTATATTATTGTCACATCTTTAATAGGTGGACCATTCTTCCCACAATCTTTTAGTTGTTTCTTTTCCCTGTCCACAATTGGGTAGCAAGTTTTTAGCTAAATTGGGATGATCAAACATATGTATGTTGTGCCATAACGTCCTTTTGCTTAGTTTATTTTGTTAATATTTGTCCCGAAAGGGGAAATTATATTTATATTTACTTTTAGTTAAAAAAAATATTTGCTACTTTCATTTTTGGCAATATTATTATAAATAAAAAAATTTTCCGTTTATTTCATATTAAAAAAAAAAAACAAAGCGTGTGCAATTTCGATTGCTCATGTAGTATCGAATGAGATTTCGAGAGATATTACTCGAACGGTACTCGTTATCGAATGACAAAATCTCAAATTTCGATACACCTGACTCGCTAACGACTGCGGCGATTTCAAATACTAAAATTTCGATCGACTTTATTCGATAACGACTGCGGCGATTTGGCCCCAGGTATGTCGGACCACCCACAGTTTGTTGAATTCCATGCTGCTTCTTCCAATTTGGAAAAGTATTCTAGAAGGGGCACATATATCGCCTCTATCGTCTCCTCCTCAGATATTTCCAATCCCTTTCGTGTCAGTTCGTACGCCTCTTCGTTTCCTTCTCCACCACAGTGGCCCGAAACCCAGAACGGGCAACCAATTCTTCCCGTGTGGAAGTGTGAGCATCGTACGTTCGTTCGGTTCGAAAACAGTCTCTGCTACCATGTAGTCAAATTTGAAACCCGGTTGAATCGGTTCAACTTCATACAGTATTGAAGCGTGTATAAAAGCCAAAGTGCTTAGTGGACGTCGTTTTAAAGTAATTAACTTTTCAAGGTGGAAAAATTATACGGAGGATATTATAGGGAAGATATGTTAAAAACTTACATTATGAGCACAATCATCACCCGCAAGAAAAACTCGCTACATCATTGGGTGAAATATGAATACATATGAATGTATATGCACGGATAGAATAACAATAAAAAAGAATGCCAAAAATAATATTAAAATAATACTGCGCATTAATTGAAAGTGACAGAAAAATAAAATACATACAGATAGTAAAACAAGGTGAAAATTGTGGTTTTTATTGATAGCTGTCCTTGAATTTTATTTTTATTTTGTTTAATTTTTTGCTCAATAACAACGTGAGCAATTTATAGAATTTTATGGCAACTTGTCTACAGGCATTTGAAAAGCCGTGACCTGAATATATTTTTTTATTTAAAACTACACTGAGCGCCATAAGTGAGTGAACATCCATTATAATTTAAAATTTTTTATTATAAAAAATATACTTGTAGCACAACAATAATTGAATTGTTGTTTTTGTTTTAACATTTTATAAGTAATAAATAAACGTTTTTATTTTTGAAAATTTATTCGACTATTCTCATTTACTTTTCTCGTTATCCTAAGGAAATTAATTATTTCAGTGGTGTTTACTCACTTTTGGCTCATAGTGTATTTTTTAAACAACACACATACATACACGTGTTTGTTTAATGATACTAAAAATTTGTTAAAAATTTTAGTACGCACGCCTATGTATGCACAGGTTCATTACGACCCTTTAGTCAGGATTACGACCTAACTTCCCACACCACTTAATGTTGGTTGTATTAATTTTATACAAGAGTGGTAGAACATACAGCTTAAAGTCGACTCTCAACGACAGATTTTTGAGAAACTTTTCATGGCAATTTTTTATTTACTCTCAGAGTTCCTGCTAGAAATCTGCTGAGAGTAAGCCGCCAGAAAATTTTTTTTCATGTGTCATTTTGTTGGAGGATGAACCGTGGCCTCACGTCTAATAAGACACTATCTACTAGACCACGGCGACTTCAACTACATGATGACTGTTGCTGCCGTGTAGAGGTATCTCAGCACTGTGACCATACGATCTATTGCACTTCCCTCCAACTTTATAGAGTATCCCTATAATGCTAATGCTTGCCAATTGTTCTGATAGATTTCAAGAAATTGCTCAGTATCAACAATAACAATTCTCTGTCTAGTACCCATTATACGAACAGGTGTTTTCGTCTGAGATGTATTAATGCACTACAGGTTCCAAGAATATGTTCTGAAAATTCTCATCGTCACTGAAACTACATGGTGGGCTTGGAACAACTCCCAGTGCTTTGCAAAAAACCGTTTACCAATCATGGGTTATTCCCTTTACCCTTCCTTTCATTCCAACTCTTTAGCCAGGATTGCGATGTAGCTTCTCACACCACTTATGTTGGGTGTGTTAATTTTAAACATGAGTGGCGGATCGAAACACAGATATTTTAAGAAACATTTCGTGTCAATTTTATTTACTCCCAGAGTTTTTGCCAGAAATCTGCTTAGACTAAGTCACCGAACAAATATTTTCCTCCATATTTCGTTTCATTGGACATATTTAACCTGGAGTATGAATCGTGGCCCCACGTCTAATAAGCCAACATACTACCTACTAGACTACGGCGACTTCCTGAAGCATATATCCGCCTCTACATCACAGAAGTGTTCTGAACCAATCAATGGTGCGGAAGTAAAGACATTATCGAGAATTCCTACATGACGTGGGGCCTAGCCTCAACCTTATTATTGATTCAGCCTCCACATACTATCTTCGCCTTAATGAATTGAGCACATCTTTTGAAAGCGTAGATTAAAGCCCGGAAGATAAGTATTAAAATCCTATCATATCTTTTACTGTGAATATATCCCAGACATCTCCATAATTACATTTGTAGTTTTCAGTAGTTCGTTTAAAGGCAGATACTTCAACCTTTGGATGACGAAAATTTGCATTTCATTTACAGTTGACGAAGAAAAGTCTTAACATTTTTCTTTTGATTTTGAATGTTGGTCAATGCAAACATTAAACAATTAATTTTGGATTCTAAAGAATTGCAAACAAAGGTAAAAAAACAAATAAAAGAAACTGTTGTTGGCCAATAAAAAATTCAAATTAAACGTCAGTAGAAAAGAAAAAGGAACAGAATTATCGTCATTCCTATTGCTTGCAGTAGCTTCGGGTTTTATTTTAACACCTGGCATGCATTAAAGCTACTAATTTAAGATTCTGTAAGCAATTATAGAAGGTTTTCTTTCCTTTTTTCTTTTGTGTTTACCACTTGTACAAATACGCTCTATTGATTCAAACTCACAGTTAAAGCCGTACAATTTCATGCCTTATTCATTCACATAAAGCCACACGGAAATGGCTTGTAAGTGAATGGGGGGAAGGGGGACAAATTCAGACAAAAATTGTGGAAATGTTGCATCACAACCATTTTAGGGTGTAAAGTAAGGAATTTGACAAATTGCGAGAGTGGTTTGTTACGAGCAAAAGGGTGGCAAGAGTGAGAAACTATCAGCCATGGGAGAGGACTACATTCTTAAAGCCTTTAAATTTAGTTGCGAAGAATGAGCCGCTGATAGACTATTCTATATACATAATGTCTGTTTAAAAATGTTTTAAAATTTTGATTTTTTCTTATTAAAATTTATTTGAGACTTGGGGAACAAGGACTGTTTGAAGGAAGATTTTTATTAAATTATACCAAATATTTTGAGTTATAAACAACTTTGACAGTTCATAACGATCATTTTGATGGATCTGTCAAATTACGTACATATATACATAATTACTCATTACAACCCTTCAATGAAGCTTACGATCTTGTTTCTCGCCCAACTTATGTTGTGTAGGTTAATTTCATACATTAGTGGCGGGATTTACAGTTTAAAGTCGATCCCGAAGGACAGATTTTTTAAAAAACTTTTCATAACAATCAATTCAAATTATATATATTATTTTGACCTGTTCCCTTTATGATCCAATCAATAAAATATTCTAGCTCGAGGTCAATTTCTCAATTATCAATTTTCTTTATTATATATCGATATTTCGATATCCATCGGATATCATCTTCAGGATTCACTATAAATAAAAATAACAATATAAACAGATAAAATATCTTGTCATACAATTTCTTTTATAAAAGGAATAACATTTCTCCCCTCACCAATATTACAAAAACAACTATTCAAAATAATAATAATCACATGTTACAACAAAAATTGTAATGTAAATATATGAAAATGTAGTCAAATAAAAATGTACACCAAAATTAACATAAACACAAATTTAAGCAACAACAAAATCTGGCTTACAAAAAGAGAGTAGCAATATCTAGAATATAAACATTATCACTGCTCGCTATCACATCTCATATTGCACTGATTCTTATTTATTAATTTTCTTATTTATTATATGTCTATAGCTTCGCGCGCAGTTTTCCGTGTCTGATATTGCTACTCTCTTTTTGTAAGCCAGATTTTGTTGTTGCTTAAATTTGTGTTTATGTTAATTTTGGTGTACATTTTTATTTGACTACATTTTCATATATTTACATTACAATTTTTTTTGTAACATGTGATTATTATTATTTTGAATAGTTGTTTTTGTAATATTGGTGAGGGGAGAAATGTTATTCCTTTTATAAAAGAAATTGTATGACAAGATATTTTATCTGTTTATATTGTTATTTTTATTTATAGTGAATCCTGAAGATGATATCCGATGGATATCGAAATATCGATATATAATAAAGAAAATTGATAATTGAGAAATTGACCTCGAGCTAGAATATTTTATTGATTGGTTCATAACAATTTTATTTACTCTCAGAGTTGCCGAAGGAATTTTTTTTCATATCTCGTTTTGCTAAAGATGTCTGACCTGAGATTTGAACAGAGGCCTCATGTCCAATAAGCCAACACACTTATGCATGTCTGGAGGGACGTACAGTTTAAACGCGACTCAAAATGACAGTTTTTTGAGAAACTTTTCATGGCAATTTTATTTATTCTCCAAATTTTTACCAGAAGACTGTGGTGAGGAAGTCACCGAATACCGTATTTAATTTTGTTGGAGATGTCTGAGCCATTGGTTAAACCAGGGCTTCACATCTACTAAGCGAACATACTACCTACTACACTACGGCGACCTCAAACCTAATGCCAGTAATAAATGCGAACATATGTATTCCAGGTCATCACGTTGGATTCAGAAGGAAATGCACACAATGGAGCAAGTTATCAGGAGAGCATTTGATGAAAAAAATAGAGCTCCTCGCTTTTATCGAATTTTCTCAAGCATGGAAAGTATGGAACAATGCTTAATGTTGCTGTGCTATTGGAAAACTATATTATCAGCCGAAAGTTTGCCTTCAATGAGGTCTATTTTGTATGGACTTCTCAAGCGATTGTTGCTGGAGAAATGATTAGCGCTCTGGAGAATTGAAAAGAATGATGAAAAATTAATTACGAATGGAAACATGTCCTCCCGTTTGGATAAACAATGAAGAAGTACCGCACGTGTAAAATATCTTAGCATTCGCACTGGTAGACTTACTTACTGCAAACAGAACATTGAAGCAAAATTAGCTCAAACCAAACTAAAATTTTGTGAACTTTATTGGATAATATGCAGAAAGTAGATTGTAAAGTTCTACTATTTAATTCACTCTAAAAACCGATATGATGTTATGCTATTCAATTATGAGGAACAACCTTTGCTACTCATATTGAAAAAATTCAAGGGTACCAAAATATGGTGTTATGATTACAGTACACTCGTGGTACGTCAAAAATTCCTTTAACGTGAAAGATGTCAAAGCTGAGATTTCTCATATTGGGAAAAATACTTATCTTAGCTTCTATTCCACCCGAATCTTGGCTCGTAATCTATTGAACGATAATGGGTGAACTTTTTACTTACATTCATACATAATTGGTCATTACCCTTTAATCAGGGTTACGACCTACATTCTCGCACCACTTATGTTGAATGGGTTAATTTTATACATGAGCTTGGCAGGAGCTACAGTTTAAAGTCGATTTCGAACGACAGATGTTTTGAGAAACTTTTCATGGCAAATTTTATTTACTCTCAGATTTTTTGAGCTAAGAGGAAGACACCGAAGAAATATTTTTCCCTGTTTCAGTTTGTTGGAGATGTCTGCGCTGGGGCACACTCCTTAACATTACAAAAAGCAACTGTTTTTACAAAGGACACCTTCTTCTGTATAAAACAATACAATTTAAGATTTCTTTTTTTCAAATTTATACCATGAATATCTCTTTTCACCAACATGTCCATTGAGCCCAGTCTGTAGACCATTTGAAACAACAGACAAAAGAGAATGAAAAAATGCCATGTGGTAATGAATTTTAATTAACGTATGAATGAATGAACGTCAGAACAAAGAAGGGCAAGAAACAGTGTGTAAAATATGTTTGCTGATGTGTTCGTGACTTGGCAAGTAGGTAACCAGTTGACTTAAAGTATGAATATGTTAAGTGCAAGTACTATAGATTCTATAGAATCCGTTTATGTATACAAAAAAAAAAAAGAAGTCGTAGGGTAAGTTAAGGGTAAAAGGTGTTTTTAATTACTTTTGAATGCAAACGAAAGAAAACAAAAGCAACTCTTCTATGTTGGTCTATTGACTTTGTTGAGGGTCACCAAGTGTGAGAGGACAAAGTTGATAAATACAGTGCTGGACAAATATGTATAATAATAAAAGAAATTATATCCTAAGCTGGTTGCATGGTTAGGGTGATTTAAAAGTTTCAAAAACAATTTGAAATTTTGCCAAATTTATAGTTTTTGTTGTGAAGTACAATTGTTCCGGTTAAAAATGGAATATGATTTCATCCATATGGCTGTCGTGGCTGGCCTCAAAGTACCTTGTCCGATTGAAGCAATTTTCATGCACTTTTTCAAGTGTATGGGCTCATATCTCGGCACTGGCATCACCGATGTTCGACTTCAAATGCTCAATTGTCTCTGGTTTGTCGGCATAACAATTTTCTTTAACGGCACCTTACAGAAAATAGTCTAACGGTGTCAAATTCTAGCATCTTGGAGGCCAATTAACGTCACCATTTCGAGTAATAAAATGGCCATCATACGTTTGACGGAATAAATCGATTGTAGCATGAGATGTGTGCCAAGTTGCACCATCCTATTGAGACCAAAGATCGTTTACATCAATACCATGAAGACCGGGTACAAAAAAATTGCTTATTATGGTGCGATAAGTGTCTCCAATGACCGATGCGGTCTTGCGGCTTCAACTCTTGAACCAATTGACCTTTGTAATAAACTTGCGTGTACCGGGCACTGTTGGTCCTTCTCTGCTACCAAATTTTGTATGACATTTTCGTGCACTTTACGATCAATTCGCTCTGATTTGAAAATAAGTGTCCAATAAATTCCAACGTTACTCAAGAATAACTGGATTCATTAAATTCAATGGAGATAATACACTGAATTTTGTGACAGAATAGAATGACATACACAAGTATTGCCAAATTCGAAATAACCGATGATTCAAATTTAAACCGATAGATGGCCCACCCAATATGCAACATATTCAAATACATAAGCATTGACTTTTCTTCTCTTCCACCGCATATATTCATAATTCTAATAACAGTTGGGTGTGGACTTTGTTCTAACGGTTAAAGTATTTGAAATCCTAGCCATTGGAATTATGAGCGTGCACGGTGACACAAAAATTTCGCAAAGTATTAGAGAATATACTACTACTAGTGCTCACTCCGAAAGCCATCCTTATGTCATCTTTGATGACTGTGCTAGCATTATCTTGTAACTTGGTCGCTCTTAGAGTACTACATAATTAGTCATTATAGCCCTTCAGTCAGGATTACAACCTAGCTTCTCACACCACTTATGTTATGTGTGTTACTTTTATACATGAGTGGCGGGGCCTACAGTTTAAAGTCGACTCCGAACGACAGATTTTTGAGAAATTTTTTCATGACAGTTTTTATTTATTAACAGAGTTTTTGCCAGAAATCTGGTTAAAGCAAGTTAGAAATACGTTTTCTTTTCTTGTTTCGTTGAAGATGTCTGACCTGGGGTTTCAATCGTGGCCTCATGTCTAATATGACAAAACACCACCGACTAGACTACGCCTACTACTGAGAGGACATGCCAACACATTTTCAGGTTTATAAAAAGCTTTAAAAGGTTCAAAGTTTTTATTTCATATTTTGGTATAGCATTCTGAGTTCTTTGGCAAAATTCTTCGTTTGATTGCTATTACATCCCACAGGAAGTCTAACAGTTTCGAGGTAAAATAAGAAAAACGAATGTAAATCAAGTCAATGTATATAAGAGAGTAACTGAAATGAAAAACAAACTTTCATTTCCGATGAAGAATGTGAAGAGAACTGAATATTTCATTTTCATTTTTTGTAATTTTATTTTTAGTTTTGTTACTCTTTAACAAGATACCATCAGCTATTACCACTTAAAGAAAGCAAAAGAATAAAAATTCTGAACATTTTTTTTATGAACTTGCAGTTGGAGGAAAAACTTTGATTTATTTTTATTTATTTACGCATCGAACAATAATACTCTCTAGAGGACTGAAAGTTAGTGCCAGTTGTGGATGTATGTAAATTGTTCATCTGAAAGAATCTTTATTTGACATTCGATATACAAATGTTTGTTCAGAGAAAAGAAGAAACAGGAAAACAAATCGAAAAGAGAAAATTTAAGAAATAATAAAATCCAACAAGAAAAGAAACTGACAACAACAAATCAGTGTAACATGTTTTCTTTTTCCTTATCAAATTACTCTTTTTGCAAAATTTTTTTGTTTTAAGAAAGTTGCTCAACAATCAACTAACATTGGTCTAAAGTCCTTTAGCTAAAGATGTAATTGCAATCAAAATTATTATCAAAACAATTGAGAGAAAAATCAAAATAAAAACAAATAAATGGAAGAAGATATAAAACAAATAAATTGAGTACTTCCGTCTTTATTGCATGTTTATGCGGTAATAAGACTCATACAGTTTAAACTCGGATGTCGTTCGGATGACAGATTCTTAAAGAAACTTGGCAATTTTATTTACACTCGGATATTTTGATAGAAATTTGTTGAGAGGCAGTCAACGACGAAATATTTTTGTATGTTTCGTTTTGTTGGAGATGTCTGACCTGGGGTTTGAATCATGGCCTCACGTCTAATAAACCAACACATTACCTACTAGACTACGGCAACTATAAATGCTTTCTTTAGTGTACCAATTATTCTGTGGCCACTGTCAGACTCTTTTGACTACTTCAATACTTTATCAAAAAAAAAAAAACAAACAAAAAAATATTAATTGCTGACTTAAATGATGTATTTCAACAAATTCTTGTACTTAATTAATGCCTGTCTTTATACTATAAAACAAAAAGAACATAAGAACAGAGAAAATACCGATACGTATTGAAAAGTTAATCTGATTATGGAGTAGTGGTTAAAAAAATTTCTTTATCAAACCATAAGATTTGTTTCACGCACTAAAATAAAAAGTTATTCATAATTATTGCATGAAATTAAAATCATTATTTTGGACATTCAAACATGCCACCTTCAGGTTATTTTTGTATCGTTTTGTTCTATAACTTGTAGGCTTTTTAAGGTAATACCAAAAACGGTTTTCAATTAAATTTCAGCTTGGCATTAGTTTTTGAGAGTTTTCGTACTTTTCGGTTTCTCAGCGATAACATGGCACACGCTGTTTTTTGAATGCTCCAATAATAGAAAAATATCCACCTAGACGTAGTTTAACGACGTTAAATCGCATTGGTGGTCAATCAACGTTACCAACGTTACGAACGTTTTGCGAACGGAAATTAATATTCCTGGAGATTTCTGATGCAATAAATTAAAAATTACGTAGCTCCGTCCAGTTTATGCTCTTCAATTGCAGGCGAAGGAAATCACTTATTATACGACCATATCGTTGGGAACTAATGTTACCGGTTTTTCTATAGTAATATTCAAATCGATACAATATATGTATATCTCCAGACCATAATATGCACCAAACGGTCTCTTTTTCTGGATACAATGCATACATACATACAGAATTGCTCATTACAACCCTTCAGTCAATATTATGGACCTAGTTCCTCATACCACTTATGTTGTGTGTGTTAATTTTATACCTAAGTGGCGGGACCTACAGTTTAAAGTCGACTTCGAACGACAGATTTCTGGGAATCATTTTTAGGACAATTTTATTTACTTTCATAGTTTTTGCAAGAAATCTGCTGAGAGGAAGTTACCGAAGAAATAATTTTTTTATATTTTCGTTTTGATGTCTGACCTGGGATTTGAACCGTGGCCTTACGTCTAATAAACCAACACACTAGATATAATGGCTTTCTGGATACAATGGCTTTTGCTATAACTATACATACGTACATTCATAATTGCTCATTACAATCCTTCAGTCAGGACTACGACCTAGCTTCTCACACCACTTATGTTGCGTGTGGTAATTCTATACATGATCCATAGTTTATAGTTAACTTCAAACAACAGATTTTCTGGGAAACTTTTTCAGGGCAATTTTATTTACTTTTATAGTTTTTGCTAGAAATCTGCTGAAAAGAAGTCGCCGTAGAAATATTTTTTTATATTTCGTTTTGTTGGAGACGTCTGACTTGGGGTTTTAACCGAGGCCTCACGTTTAATAATCCAACACACTACATATTAGACAACGGTAACGAATACTTTTCAATATACATATGTTTAGACCACCATAAACAGCAATCTGTCTCCTTTTCTGAATAGAATGGTTTTTCCATAATCACTAGCAGTAACATCGAAGTGAAAAATCAATCAATCATCAATCACCCGGTAATGACCACGTTAAAATCCGAGTTTTCCGGTTGTTAATGAATTCATATTCGAAAAGGGCATATTTCTTTAGAGTATTAATGGCAGTTCGTGTGAAAGATTTTAAAACCGCTAAATGGTTCACCCAATACTTGCAATGAAATTTAAATCCACAATTCAGAACCATATGGTAGAGTATGTTTTTCGTTTCAGAAAAAAAAAAAACGCTTCTTAGCTGAAAATCGTCGCAGTCTAGGAGAGGATGTGTTGGCATCTTAAACAACAGTCCGTGGTCTAAACCCCAACTCTGACAGCTCAAACAAAACGAAATATGAAAAATATTTCATTCAGCGACTTTCTTCTTCAACCTTCTGGCAAAAACTCAAAACCATTGTGTGTAGTCATCGTTAAACTGTAGTTCGCGCCACTCTTGGATAAAATTAACAAAGACCACATGTATGAAGTGAGAAGTTAGGTTGTTTATCTTGACTAAATAATTTTAACGACCATTTAAGTAAGTATCTCCTGTGATTTTTCTAATTATTTAAATACGTCCACTGTGGTTTATTGTGATATTACGCTTCCCAAGCAGCAAAAACATTTTTAAGTTGCTTTGATTTGACGCTATTAATAACTGTACTGTTTGACTTTGAACGCTATTCTAATGTGTTGATACAGTTTCACAGTTTTATAATGAAAATAAAAAGAAATATATTTCTCTTTACTACACCTTATATTTTAAGGCACAAGAACTTTCCTCACATAAGAGGACGACAATATACGCTGAAATTGTTGGAAGAAATCAATAAAGAATGGAAAGTATTGTTCAATGTCAATATTATGTAAGAATATGTGCATAAATATTGAGATGAACGATTGAGTGAATTATTTAATGAATGATTGTGAATGTGTCGTAAAAGTCTTTCCAATCCTATTATATGATGCCGTTGATGCATGACGATGCTGTCTTCTTTGCATTCAAATTCATTGAAAGAAATGAAAATACTATTGAAATAACACACAGACACCCACTTACAGATACAGCCGCAGCTATGGAAAAATGCAAAGAATATTAAACTGTAAATGGGAAAATAAATTTTTAAAATCCAATAATTTTCAAAAATAATGATCTGAATTTACTACATACTCGTCACACACAGTCATTCATTCATTCATTCACACATGTTGGAGATGCATGATAAAGTTCATGGATCTTATTAAAGGAAGTCAGAAGAGGGAAATTATGGTAATACTTGAGGCAAAGTGCATGTGGAATTTTTCAGCTCTACGGGCGATTGTTAAACCGTTAATGGGAATTATTACTTGAATTATTTGGTGTGGTTTTTAAGGTAATTTTAATTGTTTTTTTTAATGATCGTGGCCCATCTTGTCTTGCATTTAACACATTCATTATGTTCCTATGAGATATATAAAATATTTTATTTACAAATGTTTAAGAACGTTTAAAGCCAGAAAAAATTTTAAGCATTAAGATTCAAAAATTAATTCAAGAGTTAACACTTAAAATTTTTTCTTTTCTAAGCCTAAGCCTTCATTCCATCGATAATAAAAAATATGCTCATTTAAAAGTTTATGAAAAAGAAGAGGTTTAAGCTGTCTCTTCATTTCACAATGAGCTGCCTTCATCCTTTTGTTGTCTTTTTGTTTTTAGACACCTTTCTTGGAGTTCTGCGTTCTTTTCTTTTCTTTTGCCTTTTCCTCCTAATGCGAAATAAAAAGGTCTTTACTTTGTTTAGATGATGAATAGGCGTTTTGTAAAGATTACAGTGGCGTTTAAAAAAGAAAAAAAAAAGTTAAAAGTGGTCAAGTCCAGTAAGCATGAAGGGTATGAGTATACTTCTTAAATTAGTGAAAATTTTTTTGTAGAAGTGGCAACTCTGAAACTTGGCAGCTATCAAATATATTTAGGGCCATTATTACAACTTGCCGTTAACTAAAGGGAGGATTTTAACGGACAGATGAATAGTATTTCATTATTATAAGTGGACAATATGGTAGAAGTGCGCGTTAAGCTAAAGGGAGGATCATTATACTGGTAACTTTTAAAGTTAAGTTTATGTTTGAATTTGCCATATTACATATTATTTTCAATATGGCAACTCCAAATATAAACAAAATAAGCATATACAACAAAAAAACGAAGCACGTCGTTGTCACTGCATTTAAAAAAAACTTGTTTAATTGAGCAGTGTAATCGACATTGCTTCGACACTGCCATATTTTTTGAAAAAGTTAACTTTATTTTGTCTGTAAGTTGTAATAACGAAAATAAGTTAAAGTTAACCTTACAGTTCCCTTTAGCTAAAGATACCTTTAACTAAACTCAAATTTAACGGCAAGTTGTAATAATGGCCCTTAATCTCATTAATAAAAATAGAGCGCTTTACGAAAGAACAACGCGTTAGAATTGTGAAACCTTTCCAAATTTCGAAGAATTTGGAGTCGAGATGTGACAACCATTCGCAAAGTGGTAAGAAAATTTAGAGAACCTAGTTCGTTTATGGACAGTAAAACTACTGTGTGTCACTATGCCTGCCGGTGAAAAGCGTTGCTGTAAACGTGAACGCCAAAAAAATCTGAAAATATCAATTCAGCACCGTCCTTATCAACTTTAAATTTTGACGAAGCATACGTTCAAAATTTTTCAGTCAAAACTGTTAAACTGTTCGATAGTGAATCGTAACACTCCTGTATGCTAACGGGTAAGAACATAGCTACTCTAAACAAGAGTGTCATGAAAATTCGAATCATTAATTCGAAATCGCTCTCCAAAACTTCAAATAGCATGTAGCAAACGTACAAATTTATATTACTCAGGACTTTAAACTAGCACACCATGGATAGCGCTGTCAACTCATTCAATAAATAATGAAGCTAACTGAACATAAATAGTTTGAGGAAAACACAAAATTTGGTACTCAGAAAATCCTCATGCAATCCATGAGAAACAAATTCACCCACAATAGAGAACTGTCTAGTGTGTAGTGTCGGTTCGGTATTGTGATTGGATCGCAAACGATTTTCGTTACTTGCTTACTTAACTGGTCATTACAACCCTTTAGTGAGGATTGCAACTTAGCTTCTCACCCCCACTGTTGTGCGTGTTAATTTTGTCCATGAGTGGCGGTATCTACAGTTTAAAATCTACATCGAAGAACAGTTTAGGGAAACATTTCAAGACAATTTTATTAACTCTTTGAGATTTAACCAGAAGACTGCTGGTTTGAACCTGGGGCTTGAACTGAGGCCTTACGTCTAATAAGCCAACACACTACCTACTAGACTACGGCGACTACATTGGAATATTTCACTTAAGTGAGAGATTTTTAACCATGTTTAATAAAACTTTATATTTTACAAAAGAAATTAAATGTCATGCTTCTGATAAGATATGTAGTACATGTAGAAAATTAGTCTCTTTCTTATTCTGTTCTTACTTCACTTTTGGTACAATTCGTATTCCACCAAGCATGTCTATTATGGAGTGTTTTACGTTTCTTTAAATTGGTCCTTAATATATAAATTTTCAATATTATATAACCATTTGTTAGGGCATCAGTAGCTTATTTTAAGCAATATCCATTAGGTGGTTGGATGTGGTAATATTACCGGATTAATTTAATGCCTATGTAGTTAACAGTCTATAACTATAAAAGGCTGAAATCCTTTCTTTTAGAATTTCTCATAATCCTTGTATTATTTATGAGCAACATTAAATCCTTTGTTTTATTTTTTTATATTCTTCTACACCACCTTTACAAGGAATTTTATGTAACCCAACCGTAATTATATGCTTTCAAAGCATTGATTCAGAGAAAATGTACAAATAAATGTAGAAATAAAAGAACATTTACAAGTGAAATAATTAAATGGTGCGTCTTTTATTCTAACAAAATAAGATTTAACAATCGATTCAGAGAGACAAATGGAGACAACATATATCCTTCTGTCTAAAAGGGACAACACATTCACATTCTTTGTTATCGTTTGACAAATTTTGGTGAATTCATATTTATTACCAGAAACTTATTTGGCTAGAAGGTGTTTTGGTCCTTTTTAAATTTTAGGTTAAATGACAATCGATTTTTATTTTGATTTGTAATGTTTTAGTTTTAAAGGAATGATAATGAATAATTTGTTACTTTGGCGATGGTGGTTTTACTTTTGGAAATTATTTTTGATAACAACACAGGGCATCTATTTAACAAATGCTGTTGCTTTAAAAATTGATTTCAGTAATTAGTTAATACAGAGTGTATGAATATATTAGTTAAACAAATCTCTAGTATTGTTTTATAATTTCAAAATGCTTATCAAAATAAAAGATTTAAATTGGATGAAACTATTTTGAATTCCTACATGCATACATACATACATGCATACATACGTACTCGTACATACATACATATATACAACATTTCCGTCAGGATTATGACCTAGCTTCTCACATCACTTATGTGGTATGTGTTGAATTTATACATGAGTGGCGGGACCTACAGTTTAAAGTTGACTCCAAACAACAGATTTTTTTTGGGTAACTTTTCTTCGCAATTTTATTTGTTCTCAGAGTTTTTGCCATAAATCTGGTGTGAGGAAGTAGCCAAAGAAATATTTTTATTTTCATATTTCCTTTTGCTGGAGATAACTGATCTGGGGTTTGTACCATGGTCTCACGTCTAATAAACCACTACCTACTAGACTACGGCGGCTACATTTTGGATGTATGATAAAAGATGTTTTGGAATCATTCTTAATAGAACATTCAACACGTTTCTTATGCTTTTCTTTTCTTTAAATTTAAATAAAAAAAGGTATGTGGATTATAATATCCTTCAAATTCCGCCATGGTTTCTCAGCGGGAAGGCATTAGTAATATCCAATTTCCATAAGTCTGTTGCATAAATTGGGTTGAATTTGACCGATGGCTTAAGCTATGTTGGCATTGAGGAGCGCTGTGTTCTGTGGTTTATTTGCATATACTTGTGACTTAAGAGAACTCCACAAGAAAAAGTCCAACGGGGTTAAAGCGCACGTTCCTGGTAGCCAGTTCACATTACCTCTACGTGAGATGACCATTTCCTCTAATCACTCGTGCAGAATATTAAATGAGGCATGAGCTGTGTGACACATTGTGTCGATATGTTAAAACCACTTGTCTTTGGTGTTCAAATCATTCAATTTAGGTCAAAACAGTTTTTAATATCGACCAATAGTGCTCGACGTTGATATTGGCGGGTTGATCAATATCGAACGCAAAGTAATATGCACCGATGTCGCCGCCAGTTCAAAATGGGAATGCATTCGACGCTGTTGTATTTCATGTGGATTGTTATCGTTCCAAATTAGCCCATTTTGTGTGTTCTAGTATTCGTTCATACATTAATGAGCCTAATGACTGAAGATGATTTTACTATGAAAATGTCAGTTGCCAAAAAAGCGACCACATATCGCTGGTTAAAGTACTCCATGCTGATTTGGCAAAACAGCCTGAAAAAATGGTGATCTATTTGCTTCAAAGTCAAGGAGTAGACCAAGTCTCATTATGCCGTTAAAAATATCCAGCGCTGAATTTTAAAAAGCATATGCTGCTGTAGTTGTCGTGTGCTAGCTGTGTTGACTTATTAAACGTGAGACCACGGTTCAAACCACAGGTCACACATCTAAAACAAAACGAAATATAAAAAAATATATTTTCGGTGACTTTCTCTCTGTAGATTCCTTGCAAAAAATCTAAGTGTAGACAAAAAGTGTCATGAAAAAATGTCTCAAAAATCTGTAGTGCGGAGTCGACTTTAAACTGTAGGTCCAGCCACTCATGTATAAAATTCACACACAATATAAGTTGTGTGAGAACCCACGTCATAATCCTGACTGAAGGGTTGTAATAACCAAAAATTGGCTTTTTGTGTTTATGGCATCACTTTTGCAAATTCTCTGAATTAAATTTTTCCATTTTTCAAAACCTCTTCAAAATGTTACCAAATTTCATCCCAATTGTTTACCTCATTAATTGATAAGTAAACTGTATTATTTTAGAAATTATACTCTTCAAATACAACATCAAACATCTATTAGAGGCAACTAAAGTTACCAGTTCGTTTGTATTACAAAAAAATTCCATTTTGTCTCGTTATTAGTAACGCTGTTGTTGTGACTCTACAAGACTGTTTTGGTAAGTAATACTTGGAAATTTCTTTTTGAATTGATGGATTTTAATCCTCTTATATTTTATTTAGAAAAAACATAAACAACAACAACAACTAAATAACAAAATTTAAATCCTTTGAAATTCTAATTGCGTCATTATTCCTCTGTTATGGTAGTTGGTTTCCTCTTTTAGATGTTCGGAGTCAATTTCTTCTACAGCAAAATGGTATAATAGAAGTTTTCTTGTTTCTTTCTGTTGTTGACACTATAGATAAATAACTGGGATTATATTTTTCTGCTTTTCTTTTTTTTTTGTTTTGTTTTACGTTTTTGTTTAAGGCAAAAACAAAAAATATACCAAGAATATTTTGTTTTTTCTGTCAGTTCGTAGTCAGCAAGGCGCAAAGGTGTTTCGATTGTTTTCTTTACAAAAGAAAAGTTTAACAATTTGTGAAGAGTCATTTGTGAAAGTCAAATATTCCCACCAGGTTATAAAGGAGATTTAGGTTTGATAAACTATACGACTAAAGAATTATTTTTCTTTTGGAGAAGAAAGAATAAGAAAATATTGTCGCCTTTTCTTAACCCACAATCAAGCCGTAATTGTAACCAAAAAACTGAAAAGGATGTGTTGCGTTTGCTTTATCAATAAGTTGGAAAAAAAAATTGAAAAAAAAAAAAAAAATTAAACAATGGAAACAGAGTAAAAACAGTCTTTGAGGAAAGAAGGGCTTCTGTTGTGGTTCAATAGTAGTAGTAGTAGTTCAAGTTTTTTTTATTGAGGAGTTTTTTTTGGAGGATGTTTTAAAAGAGAAATTAAACATCAGAAATATTTCTCAAATGAATACATAACACACATACACACATGATTGTTCATCACAACCCTCCTGTCAGGATTACGAACTACCTTCTCACACCACTAACGATGTGTTTGTTAATTTTATACATGAGCGGCGGGACCTACAGTTGAAGTTGAATCCAAGCAGAAGATTTTCAAGAGACTTTTCATGGTAATTTTATTTACTCTCAGAGTTTCTTTGCCAGGAATCTGCAAAAATGAAGTCGCCGTAGAAATATTTTTTTCATATTTGCTTTTGTTGGAGATGTCCGACCTGAGGTTTGAACCGAGGCCACATGTCTAATTTATTTTTAATCTTTCGGACAATTTAATTTTTTTTTTAATAAATTTACATGCTCTATTCGATCAGTCCAATTTTTGATTACTTTTCCAATAAATAAGGCCGTATAACACCAATGGTGTTCTTGAATATTGGCTTAAAACGCTTTAAGAGTTGCTGGTTTGTGAGCATAAACCAATAATTTAACATATCCCAATAAAAACTAACCCAGTGAAGTTAAATGGCACGATTGAAGGGACCACTGTGGATAAGATTGCTAAGAGCGCTGCGTAGCAAGTTATGTCATCTTATGGAAACAAAATATTTTGCTGAGAGGCGCCACGTCTAATAAGCCGGCACACCTACCTACTAGACTACGGCGGCTACAACATACAGTAGAATACAGCAACTTAATTAAGTTTTCTCAGAATGTTAAGCAATGGAAGAAATGTTCATGTCATTTGAATAACGCCTTAGTTTTGTTTATAGAATTGAAAATTTTCAAAATTGCTTTGAATGAAAATTTATAAAAAAGAAATGTCACTGTCATTATCTTTAATAAAACATAACTTCCTTGGCCCATATGGCATCCAGTATCAATGACAGAGCATTGGTTTGGGAAAAAAACAGAGAGTTCCTCAATTTATTTTATATGCAAATGTACGTAGCAAAGAATTTATCTTAAATTATAAAAAGTAAGAGTATGTTAGTATCAAGAAAAAAGTTTATCCACATGTGATTGACGTCTTTCCAGGAACATTAAGTATAAAGTTATACTGGCAGCTATTGAAACTCAATGTCGTATACCATTAAAACTTTGTAACATAGAGATCATATGGCAGTTAGTCAGCCATCCCGTCTATGGGTATAGACAGTCATAAACTTTTCTATTCATCTTGCATTGTAGGCAAAGACATGACAAAAACTAACATCAACGGTTGCATAAATCATATAAAACAGACACAGAAAAACAAAAAGAAATTTAACATAAGTTAAGACAAAATAAAAAATAAAACACAGAAAACAACTGCAGTGACTTACGCTAAACTCTTCCCAAAATACAAAAAATGTAGCATGGAAAAAACTGAAGTATGGTGAAGCACATACATATATATATACATGAAATACGAATGCCAGTGTGGTGGTATTCAGCAAAACAACCCTGCAATGTCATTTCGCAAGAGACAAAGCTCATATTTTATTTAAATTTTATTTTCGTTTTATGTTCAGAGAATTTAAACACAGAGATTGCAAATAATTTTGCTTATATTCTGTTGAATAATCCGTTATGGAAAAACAGCCAAAGAAATTCGGCCTTAAGAATTTGCCTGTAATGTCGATTTATCATCGCAGGCCATTGCTCTTTAACTACGTGGAACATTTTTCGTAAGGATTTTGTCTTACGTAGTAGAATACACCTCGTTGGAAGCCAGACGATTATCGTTTATGTAGCAGTTTTGCTGCTTAGCTTTATTTCAAACTGATCACAGAGAGAGAGTATTCTTCTTAAAAAAGTTGTGTTCAATATTGAAACTTATTTGTGGTTAAATTGATACTTCAATAAGCAAAATTAGCATATCTACAGCGAAGACAGAACTCAATTCATTAACAAATTAGTATTTAATCCATTAAAATTGACTGTTTGGTACTATTTACACGCTGGCGTTATCATCGGTTCTTATTTCGTGCGAAATATATCAGAGCTGCCATAATAATATAATTTTATGTGTTAAGTATTATTACAACACACAAATAGACATTAAAACATAGCGGACAAATGAAAGTGGTGGAAAATGTTAAACTAACCACACGCCAAAGAAGGACCCAAAGGAAAGAACGCACTTACATCCATTGGCTTTGAGAAAAATGCTCCCATTGTCCCTTGATATAATCAGTCACCACGACTTATGATTAATATCTACTGAATGTGTATTAATATTCATCATACGCCCGTCACAACAAGTAAAAAAGCTAATTTTTACACCCATTCTAAGAAATTACACGTGTTAAAAGATAGACTAACCGCACATTCATAACAAATACCGACTATAAACATATTTTCACTTGCATACAAAAATTTGCATGTTCTAAATTCATGCTAAATGTAATTATTTGCGGAATTCACTTTCAATAAGTGACTTGAAAGCAAGTGCTAATGCCAATACTTACTTTCCAAATGGTATGTGCTTTGCAAACACTACTGCATCAGTACAGTTTGTAATCATGCATCCATACTACAGTAATGTAACGAGTAATGTATGCAAACATATACATTGCCTTGTACGCACAGTACATGTATGTATGTACACGGAATGATATACAGCTGATGCTAACCCTCAAGTGTTGCGTATAATTTCGAAAGTGCCGTCACATGGTCTAACACGAAATGAAATTTCCAAATTATCTGCACTTCAAATGTTTATTTTCATGTCGTATTTGTCCAATTTGAAAATGATGTCTTTGGGTACATATAACACTGATGGGAACATATTGGCTGCTTGTACGGTAAGATTTATAATCAGAAACCTATCCAAACTGCCTCACAAATTAGTTAATGTTATCGATGATAGGACATGATTTATGAGTGTGTTCTTCTGTGATGATCACCAGAAAAGCATTAAACATGACTGTCCAATAATGTAAGAACAATCAGCTACGGCACCATCATCAAAATTCTATTCGTCCATATTTGTCGTTTCGTATTGTACATACATACATCACACCACTTATGTTGTGTGCTAATTTTATACATAAATGGCGGGACCTACAGTTTAAAGTCGACATCGAATGACAGATTTTTCAGAAGCTTTACATGCCAATTTTATTAACTCTCAGAGCATTTGCCAGAAATGTGCTAAAAGGAAGTCGCTGAAGAAATTTTTTTCAAATTTCGTTTCGAGATATCTAACCTGAGGCTTAAACCGTAGCCTTACTATCTACTAGACTACTGCGACTTCAGCAAATATATATACGGTACACAAACTACTGATGCTATAAGCTATGGCACCTGTGTATGCTTTGGAGTCGATTCACTACGTGTAGTCCACTTTGGACTCAATTCACTACGTGTAATCCACTTTGGAATCGATTCACTACGTGTAATCCACTGCAATGACGGTTGTTTTTACTCCGGTGTGAAATGATGCAGCCATATTTCATGTATTCTCACATGAAATCGCATAATTTCGGCATTTATATATAGCGGAACAGCATCAAGAACATTTCAGAAGCAGAATAATATAAATATTCATGAAGGATGTGTCCAATACATACATACATATTTGGTCTTTGCAACCCATCAGCCAGAATTACGACATAGGTTCTCACAACACTTATTTTGCGTGTGTTAATTTTATACATGAGTGGCGGGACCTAAAGTTTAAAGTCGATTCCGAACGACAGATTTTTGAGAAACTTTTTCATGGCAATTTTAGATTTTTTACTCGCACGTTTAATAAGCCAACACACACAGGCTACGGCGACTTCGACTTTACTAAGTGCAATCCTCTCAACTGACAATCGTTTTAATTCCGGTGTGATATGATGCACCCATGTTTTATATATTGTCACATGAAGACGCATAAGTTCGGGTATTTTTAAAGCGTAACAGCTTTGAACATATTTCAGAAGCTGAATTAAATCCTTCTTGTTCTTGGTCGAATAAAAGCTTGCTTGGCACCCACTTTTACTAGAGCTCTCAATATAAGTATTCGTGATAGGTATGTCCTACACATTCCCTTGAAATCTTTGGGGCTTTAGTTATCACGATTAGCTTCTCTTTGTAGTCACCATAATTTTTTGGAGATTTTTTATATTTGTGACGTTTTTGTCTGCACCAGCCTCTTTGCGATATCTATTGCTTGCATCGTTCTCGACATTCATTTCGCTTGGTTTGATTTGATCTAATAACAAACGAAATTCCTTCAAACTAATAGAAGTTACTTCTCTCGTAATTATCTCTCCCACATACTAGTAATCCGACAGCTAGAAAATTTCTACATGTGTTTTTGAAGGTTTTTAACTAAATATCATATGACAAGTAGCGCCATCTGTGTGTTAGCCTACAAGCTTATCAGCCTATTTCTTATGTGGAATATAAAATAAAACTCGTCACGTTAATTTTTAAGACTTAACTGACACTAATTCGCAGCAATATTGAACGAACCTTATTGTGTAATATTAGAGTTATTGTGTTATGCTTCCAATATTTATTTATTTACAAGCTAGATAGAGAAAAATAACATAGAAAGACGTTAAAAGCCACTTACTTGGGTTGCCGGATATTGAGTGTTTCATTGTTACTGAAGAAGGCATCACTAGCCTCCTGATAACGTACATCTCCAAGGCACTATCACGTATATAACCGTTAGTAAAATATGTTCCTTTACTAATGCTTTTAGCTGCACCAGCCAGCACCCACACTATTTGGTGAAGCTGATAAACCACTTATCGTCCAATGTTTCTTCACGAGCTGACAACCCTTATAAAACCATAATACCAACACGTTGTTTAAGTCCTACAGGCTCAATACTGCCTTTAACGATGCTTGTATTGAATTCACTGCAAAGTGATGTTTATGCTGTTATGACTCTGTTTGTTGCTGTTTGAGTTGCCTGAAGGCTGCTGGCGGTGAGGGCAAAAACACACCACACTGATAATAATGCATTGCCTCGCATAACCTTAATGCATGATTTTCCACCTGGAATGCAGAAAGAAAGAAAAAGAAAAACAAGGAAAAAATAATGTAAGCCAGTGTGACTATCTAATGCAAGGATTCAAAGGACCTTCCCATATGCACGTTCATTGTTCAATGAAGCATATGTTTATGGATAATTATGTAAAACGTGTAGCATTAACAAACAATGTCAGCAACATAAAGAGATGGTTGACAGAACTCTTTGGTAAAAAAAATAACGAGAGAATCTGGAATAAACTTGAAACACAGTATGTTTGTGATAGAAAAATTTTATATTTTTAAAAAATAATGAAAATATGGGGAAAACGAAAAGAATTTTAAAAAAATTGTGAAATTTTGCATCGCCAAATACAATACGATGGCTTTGAGAAAAAATGTTCCCATAGTCTCTCGAAATAATCACTCAACACATCGTATGATTAATGTCTACTGAAAGTGAATTAATATTCATCATACGCCCGGTACAAGAATTAAAAATATTGTTTCAAAATTAATTAAAAACGTCAGATCATACATATGTATTCACAACCAATAATATATCAGCCAACAACAAAATAATTTTTTTTCTGAATCCATAATGAAATCCACCCACCTGTTATATTAACTTTTACTATTGCCACAAAAATATCAATCTGTGGTGGCATACGAGTAATTTATAATAATAAGTTTTGTAACCAAATTTGCAGAGAAAGGAAAAAATATTTATTTTGTTGTATACACTTATGTGAAGTCGCCGTAGTCTAGTAGGTAGTGTGTTGGTTTATTAGACTGAAGGCCCGAGTTCGAATCCCAGGTCAGACATCAAAACGAAAATATGAGAATATTTGTTCGGCGACTTCCTCTCAGCAGATTTCTGGCAAAAACTCTGAGAGTAAATAAAATTGCCATGAGAAGCTTCTCAAAAAACTGTCGTTCGGAGTCGACTTTAAACTGTAGGTCCCGCCACTCATGTATAAAATTAACGCACACAACATAAGTGGTGTGAGAAGCTACATCGTAATCCTGACTGAAAGGTTGTAATGACCAATTATTATGTATACACTTATGTATGGGAAAAATAATAGGAACACCTGTATGTCATGTTAATGTGGCACCCTATGTTTAGCGTTGCCAACATCGTTATCTGTCACCCGTCGTGTAAACACGCACTTAGGAGCTGTCAATGTCAGCGAGATAAAAAGACATGCCGCCATTGTTTCCGGTCTCTTTGACAAAAATCCTGATCGGGTGCAGACGTTCCTGACCAACATGGGATCCATAAAATCCTAAGCCATCCTAAATTAAATTAGCTTTTTTAAACTTTAAATTTAAATAAATTAAATAATATTTGACCCTAGTATTACATTAAATAAAATCGTTTTTTTTAATTGGTAATTAACCGTAAATTACCAAATTGGTGACCCCGACGTGATCTTGGCAAAAATATTTTTTTGCTAATCATAAACGAAATTGCGTTTGCACGTATACGAGTGCATTGACTAACGGTCACAACGGTACGCACCACATTTTGGAAAAATGACTGATGAGAGCGACAACGAGAAGCCAACATTTTCCGACACAGCAACGGCAAATTAAATGCCTCATCAACGACCCGATTCCCCGTCGCCGCCAACGTATCAGCAGTGTACGCGCGTCTTCCATTGCCACAAATGGTCAGTTCGAACATCGAATCATGGTTTGCGACCATGGATTTTTGGTTCATGGCGTCTGGAATCTCGAGTGACCAAATTAGCTGCAGCACGAGCTGAATTTAACGTTTCAAAGAGATTATCGACCGCACAACAAAAATACAGCACACTCTAAGCTTGATTTGGTTTGCGATACTTCGACAAACAACGTCCGACCCTACGACTGGCAACCATCTGCCTTCGACGACATTTTCTCATCTGAGCGCCGCTGAAATTAAAACATTTAACCCATTTTATGATATATTGCGTGATTTTGCCGATATTTTAAAAATTAAACTATACGGTACGACTACGAAGTCAACAATTTTCCATCGAATTGAAACAACTGGCCAACCAGTGCACTCTCGACCCCGACGCTAATCACCCGAAAAATTAGCTGCAGCACGAGCTGAATTTAACGTTTCAAAGAGATTATCGACCGCACAACAAAAATACAGCACACTCTAAGCTTAATTTGGTTTGCGATACTTCGACAAAAAACGTCCGACCCTACGACTGGCAACCATCTGCCTTCGACGACATTTTCTCATCTGAGCGCCGCTGAAATTAAAACATTTAACCCATTTTATGATATATTGCGTGATTTTGCCGATATTTTAAAAATTAAACCATACGGTACGACTACGAAGTCAACAATTTTCCATCGAATTGAAACAACTGGCCAACCAGTGCACTCTCGAACCCGACGCTAATCACCCGAAAAATTAGCTGCAGCACGAGCTGAATTTAACGTTTTGTTTGGCCAGATATACGAAGAGATAGTGCAAAATTTGTACGAACCTGCATCTCATGCCAGCGTTCAAAAATTCAGCGCCATACCAGGTCGAAAACATCGAAATACGAACCACCAAAAGAACGTTTCAGTCACATTAATATCGACATCGTGGGCCCTTTTCCTGTGTGCGATGGTCATAGATATTGCTTGACCATTATAGACCGTTTTACACGATGGCCTGAGGCTATACCTATGCCAGATATGACCGCTGAAACAGTTGCGAAAGCAATCCTGCATAACTGGATAGCAAGGTTTGGTGTACCTGCGAAAATTACATCCGACAGAGGAAGGCAGTTTGAATCATCAATTTTTAACGAACTTACATCGCTGATTGGCGCCTGCCATCTTCGTACAACGCCTTATCACCCCGAATGCAATGGTTTAATAGAGAGATGGCATCGTGTGTTCAAAGCTGCCATCCTTTGCAACGATCCTGCAAAATGGGTTCACAGTCTCCCATCTATTTTGCTTGGACTACGTGTCGTTTTTAAACCGGATATCAACGCAACCTCCGCAGAGCTTGTGTATGGTACAAATTTAAGAATTTCCTGAGAATTTTTCACCAATACCAAAGCAACAGTACCAAGCAGTGAGGTTGTTTCACAATTTCGATTGGCAATTCAGAAGCTCAGACCAATAAACACATCGCATCATACAACACCAAAAGCCTTCGTCAGTCCTTCTTTAAATTCATCATCTCACGTTTTTGTAAGAAATGATACAATACGGCCATCACTTACCCATATGATGGCCCATTTAGAATTATTCGAAAGAGTACGAAATATTTTACGATACAAAGTGGCAACCGATACGTAAATATAAACATCGACAGACTCAAGCCAGCCTTTATCGAGTACCCAGACGAAAACATCTTCCTACAAGAAAATCAATGCCATGAAAAATCACAAGTTATACAACCTGATCATAACGACGTCGACACCGATGCCCAAGTACCTCAACCCAACCATGACCCAATATCAACTCAAGCTATTCCTTTGCAAAAAGATAAGCATACTACAACGCGGCATAATTCTTCAAGGGTATCGCCGAAATCTACCAGATGCGGCAGACGTGTTAATCCTCCAGTAAGATTCCGGTAGCTTTCATCTAGCCGGGGAGTAATGTGGCACCCTATGTTTAGCGTTGCCAACATCGTTATCTGTCACCCGTCGTGTAAACACGCACTTAGGAGCTGTCAATGTCAGCGAGATAAAAAGACATGCCGCCATTGTTTCCGGTCTCTTTGACAAAAATCCTGATCGGGTGCAGACGTTCCTGACCAACATGGGATCCATAAAATCCTAAGCCATCCTAAATTAAATTAGCTTTTTTAAACTTTAAATTTAAATAAATTAAATAATATTTTACCCTAGTATTACATTAAATAAAATCGTTTTTTTTAATTGGTAATTAACCGTAAATTACCAAATTAATATTTAATGAGGAAATAAAGACTAAATATTCTTTGGCTTGATGAGATACAAATTAATTTATATAATTTAAGATTAAGGTCTTCAAACTGTATGCAGACCGAACAATGCAGGGTAAAATGCTAAGTTTACTCTTAAAGCATTGTTGCGGAGCTACTGTTATTTATGGGTCATTTTCTCACACTCACGTGAAGCCACGCATTTGAACAATGTAATCTGTGTCGATACTAATCAACATTTGAAGTCGCCGTAGTCTAGTAGGTAGTGTTCAGACATTTCGAACAAATCAAAGTTTAGTAGTTCTCATAAGACGACATAACTTGCCACGCAGCACTCTTAGCATTCTTATCCGCAGCGGTCCCTTCAATCGTGCCATTTAACTCCTCAGGATTAGTTTTTATGGGGATATGATGAATCATTGATTTATGCTCACAAACCAGCAACTCTTAAAGCGTTTGAAGCCAATAGTCAAGAACACCATTGATGTCATACGGCCTTATTTATTGGAAAAGTAGTCAAAAATTGGACTGACCGATATAAATTTATTTAAAAAATAAATACCATTAAATTATCTGAAAGATTAAAAAAATTCATTTTAGTTGGTCGTCGTAGTCTAGCAGTTAGTGCATGGGCTGAGAGGCCACGGTTCAAACCAAGAGTCAGACATCTCCAACAAAACGAAATATGAAGAAAAATATTTCTTCTGCGACTTCCTCTCAGCAGATGTCTGGCAAAGACACCGGGAGTATATAAAAAATTTTTATGAAAAGTTTCTCCAAAATCTGTCGATTGAAGTCGACTTTAAACTGTAGGTCTCGCCGCTCATGTATAAAATTAACACACACAACATAAGTGGTATGAGAAGCAAGGTTGTAATTCTGACTGAAGGTTTGTTCAATAGAGTTTTTTATTTCCCCTTGAAGTAAAGTGGAAAAACGAGAAAATGTGAACAAATCAAAGAAATTATGTCATCTCATTTCCATCACAGTTTCTCTTTTATCTTCTTAAACCTCTGCAATCACGTGCGAAACTTTTGAATCGCTAACGTTTTTATTTCTATCGTTTGTCATTGAGAAAGGAAATTTTTTCTTGTTTTTTTTTTTATTTGTTTTCGTGGATAGTTTTTTTATTTGTTTAAAATAAAGTTTTTAAGATTTTCATTTTCTTGTTATTTACCGGTGAATTGGGTTTGAAATACGAGCCTATTTTATGTAGTTTAAAAGGGAAATGATATCTTTCGTGTCCTTTAGTTTTAAATTGTAAATAATATGGATACTGTTACAGACATTGAATTCTATTTTAAGGTTGGAGAAAAACTATTTTTACGTTTAAGAAATAGAAATATACAAAAAAGGATGGCAATGACAGACCAATTTCAAGAACTGGGCTTTTTGCAGACCATAACTAGGCGAATTTTGCTTGGTGAATTGGGTCTGTACCCATAAAAAAATCAACTGATCCAGGAACTAAAGCTAAATGGCAGTAGACAACGACATATGTATGTTCGCTGAATGGGATCTACAGAATATGGAAACTGACCCTTTTTTTTCGGCAAAACATGTTCTTCAGGGATGAGGTCTACTTCTAGATAACTGGGTAAGTGAACAAACAAAATTGTCGAATATGGGATTGATACCAATTTACATTATATCCAAGAGTGCCCAATACATTCTGAAAAACTCACCGTTTGGTGTACACTTTTAAGTGGCGACATCATCTGTTAAAATATTTTTGATAAGGACATAGGACTATAAGCCAATAGCTACAAACTTCTTTTGGCCTAAACTGTATGATCTGGGCATAAACGATATGTGGTTTCAACAGGACTATGCTACGTGCCATATGTACATTGTACATACATATGTACATAATTGGTCATTACAACCCTTCAGTCAGGATTATTGACCTAGTTTCTCACACCACTTATGTTGTGTGTGTTAATTTTATACATAAATGGCGGGACCTACAGTTTGAAGTAGACTCTGAACGACAAATTTTTTTTTTTTTTTGAGAAACTTTTCATGGCAATTTTATTTACTCTCAGAGTTTTTGCCAGAAATCTGCTGAGAGGAAATCGCCGAAGAAATACTTTTTGTATTTTGTTTTGATGTCTGGCCTGGGGGTCGAACCCTAGCTTTACGACTAATAAGCCAACGCACTACCTACTAGACTACGGCGACTACTTGTCATACAGCTTATGCCAAATTTGATAGTCTGCTCGACAGATTTGAGTGATACCAACTGACCACCGAGATAGTACATTTCACTCCTTTAGATTTTGCGACGGTGTACGCGAATATGAAAAACACGCCGTTGCCTAGTAGGTAGTGCCTTTGCTTATTAGACATGAGGCCAAGGTTCAAACCAGTATCTCCAGTAAAGCGAAATATGAAAAAATATTACTTTGGCGACTTCCTCTCTGCAGATTTTCAGCAGAACACTCTGAGAGTAAATAAAATTACCATGAAAGAGTTTCTTACAAATCCATCGTTTGAAATCGACTTTAAACTGCAGTTTCCACCACTTATGTGTAAAAATAACAATACAGGACTGTAGTGACCAATTAGGTATGTATGCGAATATGGAACCACAAATCACAGCGCTTCTCAAACACGACCTAACCCACGACATCAGTCAAATTCAAACTGATATATACGTCAGAGTCAAGGAAAAACGCGGACTTTTAAACGATGTTTCATTCCACAGATAATAGCTTATTCAAGGACCCAATTGTATCAGGAAATAGAAACAATGGGAATAATTCCCATTTAAAAATTTGACAGACATTTACATCTTATTTTGATTGTGGAATTCTTCCTTTGCTATTAAATAAAGAAAACGAAAAAAATTTTGTATAAGTGGCGAATCTTACACAGACGTGACAAGAACTATAATGGCGACAATAATTTTTTAACTGAAATTGAAATAAAAACTGAAATGAAGAAGGAAAAATTTAATTTCCTTATTGAGTACACTTACAATTTATCATTAAAAATTTTTCAGCTTCCCTATTATTGTTGTTCATTCTATTTGATTATGTGCCTGAAGAGTATTCAAGACAAAAATCTTATTTTCTTACAATAAAAGAAGAAAAAAACTTACACAATGAAAGCATAGAATGGGGTTTAATAAAGAAAACAAAGAGGAGCACTAAAATTTTTATTCTATGAGTTATTCTATGAATTAAGTTAAGTACGGAGATAATGGTTACAAGAGTCAAATTCTTTTTCTTCTTAATTAAATCAAAAAAGTTTTAAAAATTTCATCTATCGACTGCATTTTAAAAACAAAAACAAACACGTAACTAAAAGAAGTGGCAAGTGGTTAGCAGACTATGCAACAGTGTCAGGTTATCACACAAATTATATTCAAAGAAAGAAAAACATTTCAACACATTTTAATGACGACTTTGGTTATGAAATAAATATTTGTGTTAAGAATTATAAAGTGCTTCAGTCTAACTTTCAAACTAAATTCAAATGCACGAGTTTCTAATTAAAGTTGGCAAAGAGAGTAGACGCATTAAAATGAACAACTGGCAGTTAAAAGTTAAATCGTTTTAATTTTATTTATTTAAATGATATTTAAAAGCACATTTAAATAGTATTTTAATTCAAATAAATATAAGCTCTTGCAACTTCCAGGTTATCATTGATAATGTTTTTCATTTTTCGTCTCATGTATACATACACAATGTGCACAGTGTACTAAAATTTATTAAAAATTTTATTTTAAATTAATTCAAATCCACTATACCTAATAGTTTTGTGAAAATAATGAAATTGTAAATCATTTTATCCATGAGCATACAAATAAGGCTTAAATAAACGTATTAGTCTTTTGGCTGGTTTTAAAGCAAAGCATTCACTGCACTATTAGCAAGCCCTTTTGCACAAGCCATTCCTGTTACATACAATCTAGAATATTAAATCAATTGATAGCAATTACTACTCGCGCAACATCGCGTTTTCTTATCGTTGTTTGTGGATTTTGTTTACATTTATTCTTGTAGTGTTTGTTGTTGCATTTTTGTTTACTTGTTTTTCATTTTATTATGCTGGTCTTTTATTGGTATATTTTTGCTTACTTGTTTTCTTTATAATTTTAATGTTAAACGATGTAAAAGCAAAACACCAGCATCGAGGTTTTCCATTTTCGTAACAATATGATCCTAGTTTTAAAACAATGCAATTTAAGAATCGGTGAATACTAGCCATAAAAGACACACTTTCTGCTATACATATAGGAAAACCACCATCATTATGTAAGAAAATCTTTACACTTCGCTTTAAGTAATGAGTGTTTTTTTTTTTTTTTTTTTGTTGTTGACAACATTGATTTATTTGACAATAGATTTCATATTTGATATTTGGACCACAGCAATGTTTGCAAATTGTTGAAAACTTTTTATCAAAATAATATTTGTCATCATTAAACTCATCGTCATTTTATCCTGTACATAATTGTATTCTAGAAAGGCTAATTTTTTTAATGAATGGGTACTTGAAGTCGCCGTAATCTAAAAGGTAGTGTGTTGGCTTATTAGACGTAAGGCCACGGTTCTAACACCAGGTCAGACATTTCGAACAAAACGAAATATGAAAAAATATTTCTTCGGCGATTTCCTCTCAGCAGATTTCCGATAAAAACTCTGAGTGTAAATAAAAATTGTCATGAAAAGTTTCTCCAAAAAAATCTGTCGTTCGAACTCGACTTTAAACTGTATGTCCCGCCACTCATGTATAAAATTAATTAAGTAATTGTAATTCTCATGAAAAGTTTATCGCAAATCTGTCATTCGGGTTGACTTTAAATTGTAGGTCTTGCTCCTCATGTATAAAAATAACACACACAGCATAAGTGGTGTGAGAAGCTTGGTCGTAATCCTGACTGAAGGGATGTAATGACCAATTATGTATGTATGCATGTGAAGCGGTCATTAGATCCCATATCTAAAATTGTCCAAGAACGCATGGGTTCGGGGAACTGAGTAATTGAAGGTAACACCAAATTTCAGTCGCCTGCACAACATAAATTCCAATGAATTGCCATTCCTCTATAGAGGAGCAAACAAATGGTTTTTCACTTGTAAAAGGAAGATGGGAAATTGAAGTCTCTTGCAGAAAGCACAGATGGATCTCACCCGCTATAGATTCCTACACTACTTTCAAGAAAACTGTCATTAAAACTCTTTAGGGACATATTTTTAAACGAAATCAATAAAAACTCCTTCTCTTAAGTGACGGAAATGAAAATTATAAAAGAAAACAAAACTATAAAAGAATACAAAGAGATACGTTGAATTCGTTGAAAAGCGATTATTTTTAGATTTTTTTTTTATCACATCATTAAAAATATGTGGCTCTGGTCACCCCAAACTTCCTTTACCTTTTAGGACATTAAAAATGTTCTTTAAATCCAATAACTATGTGTGCCATCATCGCATTTTTTCATTTCCTTTTAACAATACAGTTAACAATAAATATTGTAAGTCCTTCTTGAAACAATAATAGTATAACGGAGTTGATAATGATGACATTGCTGCCAACAAAAAAATTTTTTTTTCTCTAACATTTTCAATGTAATAATAAAACGAAATAAATTACAAAGAGAATACGAAAAAGGAACTGGCGCATGCATATAGAGGACTTCAATTAAATTACTTTTTAGTATAAAAGCGAAAGACGAAAAAAACTACAAGAAATGTTGGAGAACATCTAACCACAGGCGAATCGAAGGAAAAAGGAAAAACGAAAGGCAAAGAATTTAACAAAAAAAAAAAAAAAAAAAAAAAAATAAGCGGTTCAGTTACTTTGAGTAGACATTTGATTGGAATACTTTAATTAAATTAAAATAATAGACTTATGCAAGGATATTCAAGTATAACTTAGGGAGAAATGGAAACGAATGCATGAAGAGAGGTAAAGAATAATAGAAATAAAGTTATTTCTACTAGTAGAAACGGAGTTTTTTTTCGTAGTTTATAAAACAACTGAAACAAATGATTGTTGAAATTGATTATACCCTATATATACATATATATATATATATATACCATGTTGCAAGAGATCAAAACCCTAAAAAATATTTTAATACAATTACAGCATTTGTAACTCATAATTGAAGCCTTTCAGAAGTTGCTGTATTCTAGCAGATAGTGTGTTGGCTTATTAGGCGTGAGGTCATGGTTCAAACTCTAGGCCACATATCTCCAATAAAACGAAACTTGAAAAAATATTTGTGACTTCCTCGCGGCAGCTTTCAGGCAAAAATCTCTGAGAGAGCCATGAAAAGTTTTTCTAAAATCTATCGTTCGGAGTCGACTTTAAATTATAGCTCCCACCACTCATCCGATCAAAAACGTTTAATGAGATCAAACAGCACAATTTTGGTGACCATTTTAAATCATTTCCATGTGAGATGATCATAACCTCAAATTGCTCGTGAATAATACTGAAAGTAGTATGCACTATGGCTCACGTAGCATCGTTCTGTTGAAACCATATGTCTTTACTGTCCAGTTCATTCAATTCACGCTAAAATAAGTTGCTAATCACGGACTTGAGTGCGCGTTGAGGGCTGAAGCTTAAAATCTACACCTAACAGTAACTTTTTCGGAATGCATTCGATGCTCTTTGACCTCATGTGTATTGGTATTGTCTCGAATATGAAAAAATTTTTTTCTTCATATACCCACCCATTCGTTTAGGCATGGGCTTCAACGCTCAAAATGATTTTTCGAAGAATAATAGATTCAGTTGCTAATTTATTTTTAGTTTTATTGGAGATATAAAACGAAACATAAAAAAATATGTCGTCGGTGACTTCCTCACGGCAGGTTTCAGGCAAAATGCTCTGAGAGAGCCATGAAAAGTTTTTCTAAAATTTGTCGTTCGGAGTCGAATTTAAACTGTAGGTAACTCCTGTATAAAATTACTCATGTATAAAATTAACACACTCAACATAAGTGGTGTGTGAAGTTAGGCTGTAATCCTGATTGAAGGGTTGTAATGATAAATTATGTACGTATGTGTATGTAATCTTCAATGAAAATGAATACATAATCGAAAAAGTTTGGGCATAAGAAAGTGCAAAAAAAATTTCTAGAAACTTAAGAAAATTTGAAACTAAAAATTTGCCAATTCCATTATACAATTGAATTTTCAATGCTTTTAAAAATTTATTTTATTTTTAGCTTTTAAAATGTGCAAAAGTTTGTATAAAAATACTTCGAAATCTTGCAAAAAGGAAGAAAAATTTATTACAAGGAACGGTTCGAAATTAACATTTCATTGAAATTTTATTTAAAACTCTGAAAGAAAATTCAACAAGATTTGATTTAAAACTTGATTTTTATTTAAAAATTGCATGTGTTTTGGAAACTAACAAAATTTTATTAGACTTTGTATACACATATGCATATGTACGCCTGTATACGATATACAGCAAAAACTTATGCATGTTGTTCTGTTTGCACAGAACATACCAGTTGCTTTCTCCATGACGTTGTGTTAACGTGTATGAAAGTGTTGTTGAATTTCTTGTTGTTTTAAAACTTTTTTTGTTCCTTAAGTATGCACATATTTGAATACAAACACAGATACAATACTGATATGAACTCGCATACATACTCTTATAATTAAAAGAATTTGCAGCAGAAAAGTTCTTACTCTCATGCAAAACTGATACTCGAAACTTGTTTACAGTTTAAGTTCTCTCTCTACTTAAGACAGCTAATTGAAATGTTGATAAACACTATGTACTCACACATATTTACATTTTGTTGTTTTAATGGAATTAAAATTCCTTTTGAAACAATGGATCTTATGAAGTTATTTTTGTTTTTTGTAACGGAAGTAGTTATTATTCACACATACATACATAATTGGTCATTACAACCCTTCAGTCAGGATTACGCCATAGTTTCTCACACCACTTCTGTTGTGTGTGTTAATTTAATACATGAGTGGCGGGACCTAAAATTTAAAGTCGACTCGGAACGACAGTTTTTTTTGAGAAACTTTTTCATAGCAATTTTATTTTACTTTCAGTGTGTTTGCCAGATTTTTCATATTTCGTTTTGTTGGAAATGTCTGACCTGGGGTTAGAAACGTGGCCTCACGTCTACTAGACTACGCGACTACAACATCATTATCACCATCAATCACCATCACTCAAATTCAGCCTAATTTATATACAAGAGAACTTGAACATTTCGGATGCGTTCCACCCAGAGGAGACATGACGCATATTTGAAAGATTATATATTCCGCACACAGTGGCATGAATAGGTCCTTCAAATATGTAAATAAAAATTTTCGATAATATCTCACATTCACTTTGTTTTATTTCAAATTAAAATAGGAAGCATAGCAAGACCCATAACAAGGCTAAATTAATAATTTTTTGTGTTCAAAATAGATCATAAGTGTTGAAAATGTATTTGGAAATTCCCTTGCCGATATAAAAACAGATCTACAACAAAATCCTTAAACTCTAGCATTTCTTTAAAGATAAAAAATCGAACATAAACACATCGCTTGTTTTTATCTTGAACCAAAAAAGTGTACGTAAAAGCTCTTCTAAAGCCCAACAGTGGAGGTGGCGTAAACAAAATTTCAAATGCCATTTAATTAAATACGGTTTCTGGTGTTTGTGTCCCCCTGTCGCAAAACTTAACACTTGTCTGAGTATCCAAAATGTATTAACTAAGCAAGACATATCAAGGACGTGTGCCTGAATAAACAAAAAAAAACGAAAATTTAAAAACAACAACTGCTGCTCACACAACAACATGCACAACTTGTTTTGAGATTCACTCTCTCTTTCTTTCAATCTCTTTTTGCCTCTAAGTTTCCAGCTTCAACGTGTTAATTTTTTGTGCAAGTGTTTGCGTAAATTGTTCGTGTATTTGTTTTTCAAATCTTATCGTTTCCATTTTGTTTTTTGTTGTTCATTTTCTATGTTCTTGTTTCCTTTTCAAGTCCTTTAACAATTGTCGCTGATGTTGAAACAAAAAATTTGTTTTTCCTCTATTCAGTGTTCCAGTTGAGTGCCGTAAATTGTGTGTGTGTGTGTGTCTGTCCGTTTATCTGTGTGACTGTTTAACCGTAGTTTTGCTTTGCCATACAAACAGTCAAGTGTTTAAAGCTGAATTTTTTAGAAAAACAACAATTCTCTCAATTTTTTTTTTTCATTTTTTTCAAGGAGCAACGCTCTTTAACATTGTCTTCTTTTTCTGTATACCTTAGAGATTTTCTTTTCGTCCCATTTTTTTTGTTGTTGCTTAAAAGCAATCTATGGATTACATTTAAGCCTGATGCCGGGTTTTATTTGTTATTAGATTGTCTTTTTTGCCTGTGTGAGTTAAAGTTTTACAGCAAATTGTAGCAGAAGATAAAATCCCAACTATGGGTCCATAAAATGGCTTTTAGATTTCGTTTTTTTATTTTCTTCATTACAAGAGAATAAATAAAAGAATAATTTTATATTTTATTACCCGGTTAAAGATGAAAATCTATGGAAGGTTTACTATTAAGGGTATCCACCAAATATTGTGGTATCTTCATAGTAAATTGCGTTATTATTTATGAAATAAAAGGTTTCCTCTGTGTTAGCTTGGGGGTCTAGCTCTTCTCTAAAAATCTTAATAATATTCAGCGGAATTCTTTAATATACAGGGTATATTAAAAAGATCTCCTAACGCATTATAAACACTAATATGAAATGTAATAACGACGCCAATGAGACTCATAGAGATTTAAGTCCACTGACTCAATAAACGGTCGACCAACAGCCGTACATTGATGAAACGCAAGATCTGTAGTGCAAGATCTCGCCACTGCAGGAGAATTAAACGTAATCGTCGCTTTCAAGAACTTTGACTTTCGCAGACAACAATTTGTTGAATTTTTCGTCGTGACTGAAGGTAAACACAATAAACAAGGATATGAGTTCGCTGCCGTAAATATTACCGCTGCAAGAGAATCAAAAGCAGTCGTTTTCGCGTCGCATTCGAAAACTTGGTCTTTCGCAGACAACAACTTGCAGAATTTTTCGTCCTGACTTGTGCGTATTCAACTCACCTAAGAACTAAAAATAAATTGGCAAATTAACCTAATTTTCTTTGAAAAATCATTTTGAGCGATGAGTCCCATGCCTAAATGAATGGATACGTGAACAAACCAAATTTTGAAATTCACGTTTCAAGTTTTTTTTTTTTTTTTCGACATACACCCGCGGCTTAAGAAATCCTCACAAAAAAAAGTCGAACGGGTTGAAATCGCCCGATCTCAGTGGTCAGTTCACGTCAACTGCACGTGAGATGGCCATGCTCTTAAGTCACTCGTGCTGCATATCAAACATTGCAAGGGTCGTGTGTCAATTAGAGTCGACCTGTAGAAAAACATGCCGTTGGTATGCAGATGATTCAATTCAGGACTAAAGAATTTAGAAATCATCGACCTATAGTGCTCGCTGTTGACGGTGATGACCTGGCCAACTTCGTCCTTAAAATAATATTGACCGATGACGATGCCAGCAAAAAACCATCACAGACTAATGACTATTTCGGGTAGCATTAGAGGCTCTTGTATCTCATACGTATTGGATTCGTTCCCAATTTAACAATTTTTTTTGTTCTCGTACTTCGTCATTCAGAAAAGTGGATCGATGATGATTCAAACCCAAAATTAACTTCAAATAGTTACTTTTTCCGAATGCATTAGAAGCTTTCATGGATCTCGTGTGCATTGGCATCGTCTCGAACTTGACTATTTTGTTTGTTCACGTACCCATTCATCTAGAAATACTTCTTATCACTGAATATGGTCTTCGAAATAAAAAAAATAGATTAGTTGCCAACCGTTATCGAGCTTATTCAGATCTTGAGTTTCATTGACGTACGAGTGTAAGACGAGCGTTTACTGAACGTGTGCATTCGAATTTATCCACCACATTGCAAATGGTCCTCTAGGTAGGATGATTATGGCGATCGTAAAATAGGTGAAGCGATCGTTATGTTGTTTAAATTGAACATTTTGACAAATTGTTGAATGCTATGTATATCCATCGGGATATGCATGAATAAATGACAAATAATTCCACAGCTCTGTAGTAGTAGTCTAGTAGGTAGTGTGTTCGCTTATTAGATGTGAGACCAGAAGTCTATCCCCAGGTCAGGCATCTCCAACAAAATGAAATATGAAAAATCTGGCAAACACTCTAAAAATAAAATAAAATTGTTATGAAAAGTTTCTCAAAAATCTGTCGTTCGGGGTTGACTTTAAACTGTAGGTTCCGCCACTCAAGTGTAAAAATTAACACACACCACTTAAGTAGTGTGAGAAGCTTGGCCGCAATCCTGACTAAAGGTTGTAATGACCAGTTATGTATGTACATACATAACATATCTGGCTTTAACAAGATGGCCGTTATCGATTATCAAAGTGCGAAAGTCGCTGTTGGAAGACCCAATGGAAGTTATGCTGTTTAACAACAAACTGTTTTACTGAGTAATGCGATGACCTCAAATTAAAATATAGTTTTATTTTATGAAATGCTATAAATGACGTATGTACATAAACTCAAATAAATCAAATGAATTTCTATGTATATAAATAATTAAAGAAATGAGAAACGAAATAAAAAGTTTTATAGAAACGACTTTGTAAACAATATATTCCCAACAGTAGTTTAAATGGCATTCATTCTTTATTTAAGTTCATTTAAATGCTGAATTGTATACGTTATACTCTAGATACAAATCAGTGTTTTAACATTAATTATAAACATTTTATTTGAATCTTTTTATATGACACAATGTTTTGCAATTTTGCTTTTCAAAAGCACAGCCATTGAAAGTGAAAGTGAGAAAAATTCATTCCGACTCTTAAAAATAATTTGGAAATGAAAGGGAAATTTATGGAAATTTTTTTTGTAAATTTTATACAGAAGGAATAAATGAACATTGCAACAATTTATAATCATTTAGAAAAAATGTGTGAAATATCTGTTGGATTTTCTTTCATAACAACCGTGCGAACAATTGGTTGCAAAACTGTATTATCTACGCCGTATATTTAGTAATATAATTTTAATTAAAGTTTTAAAAATAATATACATGAAATGCAATAAAACATCATTATGATTTGATATTTAAATATCAAAACACGAACAAATAACAACAACAAGTAGAAGGATAAGTTTCAACAATCGGAAATATGACAGCAAGGCTCAGTGATCAAAAACTACTGCATTGCAGCAGCGGTAACGGTGGTAGTGGTAGTAGGAACAATGAAAGCCTGGTTGAAAAGCAAAAGCTCAAATAAAACAGACATATTTCACATTTCCCATGCAACGTCATTAATAATATAAATATGCAGCAGAAACACATATATAACACAATAAAGTAAAATGAAAATATGATTTAAAGTACATATGGCCAGTAAGGACATACATACATACACAATTGGTCTTACAGCCCTACAGCCAGGATTACGTCCTACCTTCGCATATGGCTTATATTGTATGTATTAATTTTTATACATGAGTGGGGGGACCTAGCGTTTAAAGTCGACTCCTAACGACAGATTTTTGAGAAGCTTTTTCATGGCAGTTTTTTGTGTTCTATCAAAGTTTTTGCCAGAGGACAATGTCCTGTCCTATAGGGTAGGTCACTTAAAAGTTTAAATTTAAAAATGCAATAAAACAAAAACGGTTTGTAAATTTATCAAATTCATCTTTTTTTGTAGTGAAGCACAATTGTTCCGGCGATATACCGCGGCTAGCCTCACAGTACCTCACTTGATCGGACCAATTTATGCGCAATTTTGCGAGTGTATGGTCTTTAAATACTCAATTGGCTTCGGTTTGTTGGCAAAACACTTTTCTTTAACGGCGTCCCACAGAAAATAGTTCAACGGTGTCGAATCGCCGCTTCTTGGCGATCAGTTGACATCACCATTTCAGCTAATTAAGCGGCCATCAAACGTTTAGTTTAGTTTATTTAACCACGACTTTAGGAACGTATAGCCTCAAATATTCCTTTATCGTGTAGGTGTATACTTAGGTATTTAACCGTAGATCGAGCTTTGTATCAAAAATGATACATTTCAATTTTTGAGAGTATATAACTTTAATTCAGAAAAAGTTAGCCACCTGATATTTTTTGAATTCGTTAGTATTGTTATTGTCTTTATTTTAAAACAAATAAAAAAAGAAAATTTTGAACAGTGTGAAAAAAATCGAAAACTTCATAATTCTGTCTTTGTATCATTTTTGATACATACGACTTTCCTAGCGATTCTTTGGTGTTGTGTAAGTAATTTTTTTAGGTTTTCAAAGATTTTGTGAAGTTTTATCGTAAATAATACATTAGTTATGGTATTTAAGAAAGAATTGAAAGATAAGTGTTGGAGGAAAGTGAAAAGATTGAATTTTCTTTTCATGATATATCCTTGATATTGACGGTCGTAGTCTAGTATTTAGCGTGTTAGCTTATTAGATGTCAGACCAAGGTTCAAACCTCTGGTCAGTTATGTCCCATTTACAAAGTAATGTTGTAATGACCGATTATATACATATGTATATATGTAATATTCCTGCTGCTGGAGACTCTAAAGAAGAAGAAAACAGAAGCTGGTCTTATGAACTGACGAAAGTATTGGGAGCAACAAACGTTACAATCAGATGTTTATCGCCAAATATAGTACTACTTTAGTAGTTTGGGAAGAGAAAATACTCACAATTTTCACGCAGATTGCTAGCAGCTGTTTCTTGAAATGTTGTAGAGTCTTACTGCTCTTTTCATATTTATCTCACCTGATAGACAAACATTATAAAAAAGTGTTTCGTTCTATGTTTTATTTCATTGATATTACGGAAGGATAATATTTCGGTCAACTATGAACGTATGCGATAACAGAATCATTCGGTTTGATAATGTGCTACTCGGAAATAATGATAAATTTACACCTATTACGTCTTTTCGAAAAATGAGCTGAAAGTATTTCAGCTTTTAATAATCCCAATAATTTTGTCGCTCTAGATTAGTAACTAATTGAAATTTATGGTCGTTATAAATTTCGTGGTCCACCGAAACAGAATTGGCAGTTTTACATTCAAGTACATTCAAGTACGTGCGTAGCAACTACTTACAGCCGTATTTGTAGAAACCCGCATCCGGGAAAATAGAGAGGAACCCAAGACAGAGTCTTGTTATTGATATAATCGACGTTCTATTGCTGCGGGAAACTATTTTACCGCACATGACGTTGAAAACAAATTTTTCTAACGAAATATAACAATGGTTTGTACCATTAGGTTTCAGCCAGCCCTCAATTGAGAGTGTTACTGATGCGAGTGACAAAAAACTGTCCCATCTAAACAATTGGAAACTTATAAATCGCCGCAAAGCAAGGATGCTAGATGCCAAATTATTGCCATTTAGATAAAAAAATTTAGATTAAAAAGTTGTTTGTTTTATAATAAAACAGAAATAAATTAATAAACTTAATATCTAAACTATAAATTCTTATACAAATATTTGGCTAAAATTCATGAAATTCCTAAAATATATTGCCGTACTAAGACTTTTGTTGTCCATTGTATATTTTTTAACATCACAAAATTTCAAATACTACGCCAAAGAGACGCTTGACACTTCTTTTAACAAAAACGATAATTTTTTCCTAGAAAACTCAAATTTAAATTCCTTATTTCAGGAGATCAAAGAAACTTAAAAATGAAAGCATTTGACTTTTATTTAAAATGGTCTAGACAATAAGATAATTGTATGTAAAAACGTTACCAAAAAGAGAATGAAAACAATTAATTTCAGTTTCCATAGTACAACTACTTTTTTCCTTTTATTATTGAATCGATTTATAGCTAAATGACTTTTAATAGACAGAAAGAGGAATCAAATATCATTTCAATTCAATTAAAATTTTTTAGGTTTTAATACAAAAAAGCAACAAAAAAATTTAATTTGAAATGAGGACAAAGAAAGAAAAAATAAAGAAGTTTGAAAAGAGAAGCTGGTAACTGCAGCTTAACTAAATATTGTATGTCTAGAACTAAAATCTTTTAAAAGGCTATTAGAGTGGCAATTGATGCAAGAATAGCTTTAAAAAATACATAATTTTTTTTTTTATTTTAAAATATTATGACACATTGACAATGCCATGGAAATATTCAATAAACAATTCAAAATGCTTTAGCATGCCTACACATATATTGCAAATTATTATAACAGGGCTGAAAATGTATAATAAAATTAAAGACGCTCTAAGGACGCGCTTCTATCACTTTTACTTCTATTTTTTGGTGTTGGTCGTTACATCTCTCGATTTATATCAAGCATTCTCAGGTACCGCACTATACAGACTTTTGTAGATGTGATCCCATTAGATGAGTTAGGGGTCCAACTCAGAGGTACCGCAAGCTTCTGTTATATCTCCAACTCTATTTCCTCTTTTCATTAACGATCTTCTTCCATTAACTTCTAATCCTACATATACTTTTGCAGATGATAGCAATAATTGCCATCCATATTCTTCTAATATTAGGCCGAACCCTTTGGAGATTGAGGCGATATGGTTTAATATGAAAGACACTTTTGACATACAGTTTATCATCGAATGAAATGGTATGAATACTTACATACATAATTGGTCATCACAACCCTTCATACAGGGTTATGACCTAGCTTCTCACACCACTTATGTTGTTTGTGTTAACTTTATACATGAGTACCGGTGCCTACAATTTAAAGTCGTTTCCGAAAGACAGATTTTTGAGGAATAATTGGTCATTACAACTCTTCAGTCAGGATTAGAACCTAGTTTCCCGCATCACTTATGTTGTGTGTGTTTTTTGAGAAGCTTTTCATAACAATTTTATTTTACTCTCAGATTTTTTGGCCAGAAATTAGAGTAAGTCGCCTAGAATATATTTTTAACATATTTCGTTTTGTTTGAGATGTCTGACCTGGTGCTTGAACCTTGGCCTTACATCTAATAAGCCAACACACTACCCAGACTTCACAGATACTCTTCCTGTATGTAAATCTTCAACTTTCACACGTTTATGCTGTCAGTTTGTAAATCAGTCAATCAGTAACTCAGCCTTTCTATACTTGTACGTAGAAAACTAAAGAAACGACTGAAAATAGTTCATATACTTCAGATGGTCACCCCACTTTTAAATATTTAATCATTGTTTTTTTTTTTTGTATTTTATACCACATTTAGCAGTTCATTGGATTGGATTCATCTTAATGTTTGAAATGCTAAGTCTTAAGTTACTCACTTTTACTTTAAAAAATTTTTAAAACTCTCTACCATGTCATTAAAATGGTACAATGTAACCTTATTTCAGTGCAGGCAACATAAATGTTACAAACACTTGTTGTCGTTACAACATACTCGTTGTGTCACTCTCAAGTACAGGTACTTGGTTTAAGAACGTACGGGTTCTTTAATGTGACAATAAATAATGAAGATACACAGATATTAAGTAAGCAATCAAATGTATTTTGTACACGCATACATATGTATACAACATAATACATAAATTACATGTAACTTAAATGTGTTGACGTAATGTACATATGCAATTACACAAACATTCACAAGCAAAATGAACAAATTTATGATAGGAAGGTAAAATGCATATGCATTTCAAATTAATGTTTGAACGAATGGATGCATTAAAATACATGTTGTAAGACAGAGTAGTTGTTTTAATTTGTATGGAGACGTGTAGCATATAGAGACTGTCAAGGTTTAAATAATAAACAAGTGCACGTAAGCTATACACCAATGGTATACATATGTGTACACGCTGAAAAGCTCGGTTTGCCCCGCCAGGATTACAGCAGAAGCTGCCAGGAGGTGGGCGAAAGGGACCGGTATGTCACCTTTATGTGAATGTCGTGCATTTCAAAACAAACGTCAACGGTTTTTAACAGAATGTTTGAAGATCTGGGCATGGTGGCACTTCACTAGCTCGGGATGGTTCAAGCCCACCACGCATGAAAGTAGTTGTGTTCCACTAATACACAATTTGCGTTTTCTTAATTATGCTCCAGTAATTTTAAAGTCAAATTTTTGATGTCGCACAAGCTTAAATATAAAAAGTGTGAAAGTTGGACTATCATAATAGCATTGTTTCGATTGCTATGACAGCTAAACATTACACAACATGCCTTTAGTTGAATATATGTATGTATACATCTCCTATGCGATCAAAAACATCTTGGACAGAATTTTCTTTTACTAACCACTGTTTAAATGCTGAATGACTTACAGCAATGTAAAGCAAAAACTGTCACAGTTAAAACGGGATAAACTTGCTTAAATCAGGGTCGAATTATGAAGGTTTCTCTGTGCATTTGTAGGGTTAGAAAGAGAGTGTGAACAAACCGAATGTTTGAAACTAAATAATAGGACATAGGTCGGCGTAGTTTAGTAGGTTGTGCGTTGGCTTATCAGATGTGAGGCCACGTTTCAAACCCCAGGACATCTCCAACAAAACGATATATGAAACAATATCTCTTCGGCGACTTCCTCTCACCAGATTTCTGGCACAAACTGTAAGTAAAATTAAAACGGTCATTAAAAATTTTCTCAAAAATCTGTCATTCGGTGTCGACTTTAAACTGTAGGTCCTGCCACTCATGTATAAAATTAACACACACAACCATAGCTGCCAGATTTGACGTTTTATCCTCATTTTGACGATTTTGTGCTCCAAAAATATCATATTGACGATTTATGCCCTTATTTTGACGATTTTTAGAAATTAAAAATTTACGTAATTTTCTTTACTTTTGTACAATAAACTTTAATGATTAAAGCCACTTTGAGCTTTGTATTTGCTTTGAAATTTTTACGTTTGCAAATTTAGTTTAGTAATAACAAGAAGTAAAGTACATATTGTATTTTTAAATTATTTACAAACAGAAAAATGCTAAATAACATCGAATTAAGAGCAAAATAAACGGTATCGAAATCCTGGAAAGTGAACATGATTTTGAGAAAGTCATGGGGTTTTTAAATGAAATTAACTTATATAACTTGATTTAAATCTTTGTGACAAAATATAATTAAGGTAGAACAAAAGTTTTTGGATTCTGTAAAAGCCTATATAACCTTTTAGTGTTGGGGCTTAATTAATAAATAAATAAATAAATAAAAAACATAAATAAAAACGCCATTAAGTATAGAAATTTAAAAGTAAAATGATCAGATATTTAAAGAACAATGGTAAGTTCTGCAAATATCTTCAAATACCCTAACATTACCCAGCATATAATAGGCAATACTAAGAATTTTGAAATAAGATTGACACTCGTAGTTGTACCATTTGATTCGAATATAAATTCTAATATTACTGTAGGAAAACCAAAGGCAATTTTTATTTTTGTGCGACCATCAGCGTATAGCCCGATGACGATACTCATGCAGTGCATTGTGTTGGAACTAGGATAATATGTTATGGGAAGGAGGAAAGAGGGAGGAGTGTTTGTGGACACTAGATTTGAAACCTTTTATGACACAAATAATAGGAAAGACCCTTGCAAGAAGGGAGAACGAATTTTGTCTGAAACGCATTGTGCAATGCACTAGTCAATCGACCATAAACGGAGATGCTCGCCGAGAAACACAAGTGTTATATGATTCTCGGGAACAAGTCCTTTATTTCGCTCGAGCAAAATCTATTGTAGTGCCAATAGAACAGTGAAACACAAGCCACATTACAACGATGCTCTAATAAATCAATGAATATGGATACCCTACCCTCTCCAGTAAGCGATCGAGATGTCTCAAAATAGGCATTGAGGCACCGGTCTATACATGAGAGTTGTATTTTATTCTTGGTCGGATATAAGTGGTGTAAATAGGAAGATCAAATGAAATATTTCTTGCACCATCTTAAGAACCCAATGCACTAAAAAATGTGTCGGTTCCAGCGAACATCACACAGAATTTTTTTAAAAACCTTTTAATTTATTTACTTATTTTTTCTGACGATTTCAATGAATGTCTTTGACGATTTTGACTATTTTTTTCTAACATACGACGATTTGATGCTCCATCTATCTGGCAGCTATGCACACAACATAAGTGGTGTGAGAAGCTAATGGACGTACATATATGTATGTACATGTATATGTAATACCCAAAAATAGCAATAGAAGAATAGTAATAGCAAAAGAAGAATTGGGTCTTGGGTCTGTTATAGTGATTAATTTCGTTGATAGAAATTTCCGTTCAATAACTTCAGTGTTTTTTTTTTTTGTTTCTTTTCTGGACCGTAGAGATAGTTTTTTCTGTCGACATCATATCATTCTAACTGTACTGAACAAAATTATACATTGTTTACCATGACTTTCATGAATGTGTCTAATTTGTTTTCATGTTTTTGTACGTTTTATTTTATAACTAATTTCGTTTATTTTATTTTATTATTTTTTGTTTGTTTGACGTACGTATTACTCTTATGCGATTTAATTAAATTGTCACATAACCTTGAACGTATTGCACTTTTCATTGCGCATGTTATAATTGTATTTTCCTTTTATTCTGATAATCAAAATCACAAAGTCTTTTTTTTTTTTAATTTAATAGTTTCTAAAAGTTTTAGATTTTTAATTTTTTTAATTTTATCGTAGTCATATGGAGTGGCATATAAAAATATATACTCTGGTAATTTGTATAACAAAACAAAAACTAGTGCATAAATGGTATTGGCTTTATTCAACTGACCATACATTAGAATTAGGCAGCAAAAATTAAAAAAGGAAATTTAAAACCACAAAAGCGAATTTGTATGTAAATAAATTGAAAGTCAACAAAAAGGACAGAAAATATTTTAAAGTTATCATTTACAGTAACAAAGTTTACGTTTGACTAAACAGATAAACCCAAACACTTGCATTCATTTAAAAAATGCTTTTTTCGTTATTTTTGTATCTGTCTTGGTTTGAACAAGGTGCAGGTAAGAGCCACCCAACTCAAGCCACATTGGATACTTTGCATTCCTAATGTCGGTGATATAAAGTGGGCACAGAGATTGTGTGGTTTAGCCCCGTTAGAAATTTTCGTGTTGGGTTTCTTAAGTCACAGCCATTGGTCTAATTTTTCCACCCGGAGGAGATACCACGGCGAGCATTAGAATGATATTATGTTCCTTGCATAATGCCATCAATAGATATTTGGAAGATATAAGAAATTTAGATGATATTTCAAGCAAAGTTTGTTTTATTTGAATCAAAATATAGGAAGCAAAGTCCATTGTTTACATAATCTGTTCTCATATCAGTAGCATGCTAGTTAATGTAGTCGCCGTAGTCTGGTAGGTGGTGTGTTAGCTTATTAGTTATGGTTCAAACTATAGTTCACAAATCTCTAACAAAACAAAGATATGTAAAAATACTTCTTCGTCGACTACGTCTCAGCAGATATCTGGCAAAAACCCCTAAATAAAATAGCCATGAAAAAGTTTCTCTAAACATCTGTCCTTCAGAGTCGACTTTAAACTGTAGGTCCCGGCACTCATGTATAAAATTAACACACACAACATGAGTGGTGTAAGAATCTAGGTCGTAATCCTGACTGAATGAGTTATAATGACCAATTACGTATGTATGTGTGTAAGATATTGGATTGACTGGGTATGAATCGTTTGAATGTTGGTTAAGGATGTGTTTATAAACAAACCGCAGCTTTGAAAAAATTATTCCTTCATAGAATCACATCAATAAAATTCAAGTAGGACAGCCTTGCATAGTTAGCTCATAAAGGTAATACTATAAAATGTCAACATATTAATTGTATTGTTATAAGTTTCTAAAATATTTTCTTTTATGATACTATATTCACCGCAACATGTTACCTTAATGTCATAAATTGATTATAAAATAATGTAATTAAAAGAATTTTTAGTTGCTTATATTGAATACCAAATAAACTTTATTTTAAACAAAAATATTTATTTTATTTTCTTCCTTTTTAATAAATATTAACAAAATACTGGTAAATATTAAAAAAATTGGTCATTTAAGACCTAGCTCCACACACCACCCATGTTGTGTTGTCGACTCCTAACGAAAGATTTTTTTGAGAACTTTTCATGACAATTTTATTTTACTTTCAGAGTTTTTGCCACATTTTCGATTTTTCATGTTTCGATTTGTTGGAGATGTCTGACCTGGGATTTGAACTGAGTCCTTACGTCTAATAAGCCAAAACTCTACCTACTAGACTATGACGAGTTCAATAAATAAGGAAATTTATAAATGCCTCATCAAATCCAGAAATCAATAAGGCTTTTGTCGTTATTTATATTTCGAAGTATGTACATAAGTATCTTATGCGGTATCACTGTTTTTAGATATCCACGATAATCTAGTATATTGCGAACCAAAGGATTTGTATGGAATGGAAAGTTTTTTGAGAAATTTTTAAATTATGGCAGCTTTCTTGTTGATGCATGAACAAAGTTTTAACGCAGCAAGGCGTCGGTGAAACTATACGTAAGATTTTTTCAATTTATTTTCGACTTAACCATTTATAACCATTTATAATATCCTTTACTTTTCCCTTTTAAAAAAGTTTTCTTTTCCGTTTTGTTATACCAATAAACAACAATTACTCTTGGCCAATAAAAACCATCTGATGCTGTCGTATTTGTTTTGTTGCTGGAAAACCTATGTTATTTAATTAGAGAGCGTGCGTCGAAAAAAAAAATAAAAATTTATAATGTGTGAAGACGTTTCCGAAAATCGTAAATTAAACCATTCACCGTAAGCACTTAAGTAAAAATGCCAAATATTTAAAATTTTCATCTGTTTTATCTGCCCTTAGATATTAAATTGTATCTGTATGTCACATATATAAGACAACAATTACTGGAGTTAATAAACAAACGTATCACATGTGCGGGTATCCATTATTATATTTGTTAAATGAAATATTTGTTGGTCTACTGTGCCGGTATAAGAGATTTGAAATTTTTATTCATTCTTTGTACATCTTGGAACACGTTGTGTTATGTTTGAAAGACCATACCATACTTATTATTTAAAGGCTGCTACATATAATAATTATTATTTTATTATTCCTTTGGATAGCTAGTAATAGTTTGTTGTTGTTACAGTTGCCTCAAGTATGGTCAACAATTGTAGTTTTTAGATAGATTAACTAAAATTTTTGTGACAGAATTGTATGACATAAGTATTGTCAGATCCGATGGTTCAAACTTAAACCGATAGATGGCCTACCCGATATAAACACAATTACAAACATTCATCACAGATGTTTTGCAAAACCATCTAAACCTCTTTGCATAGATCCATTAGTCCAGTAATTTCCACACATCATTAACTTGCCTTTGATATTCAAAAAAATTGTGGGTGCGTTCCTTATGTGAATTGAATTCATGTCAAATAAAATAAATTAAGAAGTGCGAAAAACAATAATTAAAGGCATACGGAATAAAGTAAATACACTTATTAATAGGCTTCTGTTTGCAGATAATGGACTAGCGGCTGTTGCAGGGCATTATCTAAATTACAATGTCAACAGCCCCGAATCTAATGTAGGTAAACGATAGCTCTCTTTTTTCCCATCCACAAACTAACCTTCTATCTACAATATGCTACGCTACATGAATATGAGTTATCCTTGCAGTGGCACAAATGAAAAACTCGGTAACAATAATTTTTTTTTCGTTGCTTTAAGTTCTTTAGTCGCCGTAGTGTGTTGGCTTATTAGACGTGAGGCCACGGTTCAAACCCCAGGTCAGACTTCTCCAACAAAAGGCAATATGAAAAAATATTTCTTCGGGAACTTTATTTTAGAAGATTTCAGGCAAAAACTTTAAGAGTAAAATAAAATTGCCATGAAAAAATTTCTCTAAAAATCTGTCGTTGTCATGTAAACTGTTGGTCCCACCACTCATGTATAAAATTAACACACACAACATATGTGGTGAGAGGTGCTAGGTCGTAATCCTTACTGAAGAGTTGTAATGACCAATTATGTAGGTAAGATATTAATTTGCTACACAGCTTTTCTCAATGACGAGCATGAGTGACTAAGACTGTGCATACATGTGGTTCCTTCCTTCCAATTTCGAAACTCACTATTGGCTGGCTCATCATTCCATATGATATTGTTTTAGTGAGCGTTTGATGTAGCCTATTACTCTGAATTGAGAATATCCTTACTTGATTGTTTTCTGCTATGAACTATTGAATTAAATAATTAATTTTAAATCCTTATTTAATAAAATTTATTTAAAATTTAATTCAATATAATATAATCTCACTACACTGTACATTTGGTTTAATTAAAAAAAAAAAACAAGAAATAAATTTAAAGTAAAACTCAAATATTTATAAATCTCTAGAGGATAACAAACTGAAAATAGAAATTCAACACAACAATAATATATCTGGCGTTGCATTGTTTTTATGCCTGCAGTTATTTAAGCAGTTATTTTAATATCAATGTATGTGTGTGATATTAAAACAATAAAATATCCCAGTACTCGTATTTCTATTGCAATTTAAGCTAAAGACTTGACACTAAATTGTTTAAACACACGAATAAAGTATGTACGTACATATGTATTTACAATTAAAAATGTAAATAGTGTGGACACAATGTAACTTCAATGCTGTATAGAAATCGTTTTCGACAGCATTTATTTACAATAAATTAAGCGGACTGTGTTGAATTTTTCATTAATACTGGTATTGTGTGTAACAGTATTATGTTAGCGATTTATAGGGTATATAATGTGAAAACGAAGGAATACACACAGTCACTTATGCAATGCAATTTATTTTTATTGATACCATTAGACCAGCTGCTTAAAATGATGCATTCTATTGTAAAGTAGAAATGATAACTTCTGAAGCTCCGGTTAGCCAAACGTCCACTGAACTTAAGTTCGTTTTTAGCATAAGAAAAGCAATGTAAATGCTAACCGAAATTACATTACGGTTCGGTAATCGCTCTCATTGCTTGTCGTAGTCTAAAAATGAACGTACGTGGACGTTTGGCTAACCGGGGCTTAACTCTGTCGTTCTGTAGCGGTTTCTCTTCATGTCTATAAAAGATTTCTAAGTGAAGGAATTGAAATCGAATTCAGAAGTGGCTTCTTCGTTATAGGTATCGATAAAATAATACACTTCATTGCTCCATATAGCCACCAGCCTTGATGGAATGGTGCGATATTCTAATTGACCCATAAGCATGCAACGAAGTCATCTGATTATGCATTTCGGCAATAAATTAGAAAATTGCCATCTCACTGTTCTTATTTAAAGTTGCAGAGAGTGCGATTAAGAGCGATTGCTCAGATAAGGAGCTCTAGAGACTTGGCTTGTGATTTATTATGGTAGATAAACTAACATTGTGAACGTATGTACTGACCCGTACGTACAGATAACATCCATGATTATGAAGAATTAGCTTTCCATATATTAACTTCCGTTGAAAATTCGATGTGGAACGAACTGATTCATAATTGGTCATTACAACCCTTCAGTCAGGATTTCGACCTAGCTTCTCACAACACATATGTTGTGTGTGTTAATTTTTATACATGAGTGGCGGGACCTACAGTTTAAAGTCGACTCCGAACGACATATTTTTGAGAAGCTTTTTATGACAATTTTATTTACTCTCAGAGTTTTTGCCAGAAATCTGCTGAGAGGAAGTCGCCGAAGAAATATTTTCATATTTTCACTTTGATGTCTGACGTGGATTTGAACTCGGGCCTTCAGTCTAATAAGCCAACACACTACATACTAGACTACGGCGACTTCGGAACAAGCTGATAGAAATTCGAAAAAACGAAATGATTGAATAATATTTGTATTGGAACTTCCAACAGTGAATTCCGCTCTCTTCTTGAAGCTACAGCTGTCAAATTAGTTGACATTTATTCAGTCTACTTCGCACAAATCACCATGGACGGATATAGTATTCAACAAAATGTTTAAATAATAAAATTGTTTTTATCAAACTGGATAATTAACTTCTCCATTTTCGATGGCCGTTATATCCCTACCAAGAGCGTTATTCGCAAATCAGTATAAAATTCGATTTCTATGATTCAGTAAACGATTGACCAACGATGAAACGCAAGATCTACCGAAAACATCACCTCTGTCTTTGAAACCGCGTAATAGAATCCAAGACTGTCGATTGCTGATAAGAGTGTGGACCACAACTTGGAATATTTGGAGTAAATATGAGATCGAGGAGCGTATAATACATCCCAAAAAAATCATTGTTTGTTGTGGATTTTAGACTGGCGGCGTCACGGTCCATATTTCATATCAGATCATCACATTACATTTGAATGACGTTATATTCCACACATAATGGCATCGATAGGCCTTTCAAATAAATAAAAAATTTCGGTGATATTTTACACACACTTTGTTTTATTCATACCTTGTTTTATTAAAGGAAAGAATGCTTAATGGAAAACCCAATAGTTTTATCAGAAATTGTACATGGTATGAACATGATTTGAGACATGACATGCAATCAACAGAGTTGCAATGAAGATCTCTAGGGAGAAACTCTCTTCTTGATTTGCTCAATTAAATATCGTTTGACGTAAATGAACTTCTTTTGGCTTCGTTAGAATATTTTCATATTTAGGACTTAATTCAGGTTGTAATGCTCACTTATGTTAGTAGCTAATGGTGCGATTACTCAATAATTAAAAATTAAAAATTCGAGTTTCTTTGGGCTTCTTAAACAGGATTGATAAGCTGCATTAGTGATCAATTTTTAAAGCGTTGACTGTCTTCCATTTTTTGTTTTGATATTTTGACTTCTATAAACAGTCTATTGGAAATAAATTAGATGTTGCTTAACATGGCTTAACGCGGTGTTTCAAAGCCACAACAAAAATCATTTGGTACCTACAGCACGGCACCCCTATTCCTATGTAATGCGGCTCAAATTCCTACAACCATTCATTGGATATTTAAGGGTTCGATTTCTATGTAATAAAACTGATAATTAAAAGAAAATTACACAGGAATTCAGAAAATTGATACAAAAATTTAACTTCCGTAGTTGCCTTGGAACAATTTTAAATATTTTAATTTTTGTAAATATATTCGTAATCAACTGTTCTTAGACATTACAGTGTAACGTGTGACGTTGCATTCAAAAGTCTGTGAGTTTATTACAATCCATCTCCATTCATTGGGGAGCCATAACAGTCATTTTGTAAATTACATTTGCTTTTACAATGAGCGACAAATTGTAAACTGGTTTGGGGGTATAATGAATTAAACGACTGTGCATGAAACTGCTACTATTTGCCCTGTAGTTTGTGGGAAAGAATACCCACTGACAGATTTATTACAGCAGTGAAATACCAGTGATTGTGAAATACCCGCGAGATCCCCAATTGGTTTGAAATATATTATTGCGGGATCAAAAACTCCTACTATCTGTTCTTGTCAAACATGATAAATTTTTTGAAGGGTATGTGGCTTATAGACAAGGATACGTACAAAATCGTAAATTTTTTGAAGTGTATGTAGCTTATAGATAAGGATAATACACAGAACTATTTAACTATTTTACTGCTAAGGACTGGTGAAGTGTCTATCAATTGATACAACACAATAATATTTGTTAAATTACATGAATTATTTTCTTGTTCGGTATCCATCCCACATACTACTTCGCTATTGTAACAGTGATATGTATGCTATGCGTGTAAGCGCTGTAGATAATATATTAGCAAACGCATACAATTGTTGTTGTTTTACTTGCATCCAATCGTCTGCAAGCAATTAAATGGCAACGAGTGCCTATTCATCACATTCATTTCAATGGCTTAACCTCGTTTTCCCCTTCTTATTGAAGTATTGCTAAGAATTTATTGCATTTTAAAACTAAACTCAAATTTCGATTGTCATAAAATATAATAAATAAACGTTTTCAGTTAGAAAATGTTACTGTTGTAAAATTAAAAACTAAAAGGATTTAAATTCATCAGTTATTCACGAAGTTTGAGTGGCAATATCATAATGACTTTCGTAACTCGAATGGTTCCAGCCAATATGGGATATTGGCCTAGTGGATGATGATCATATATAACATAATATAACTGGTCATTACAATTCTTCAGTCAGGATTACTACCTAGTTTCCACACCACTCCTGTTGTAATTGTGAATTTAATCCATAAGTGGCTGGACTTACAGTTTAAACTCTACTCCGAACGACAGCTTTCTTTGAGAAGCTTTTCGTTGCAATTTTTATTTACTCTCCGGGTTTTTGCCAGAAATCTGCTGTGAGGAAGTTGGCTGAGAAATATTGTTATATAATTCGTTTTGTTGGAGATGTCTGACGTGGTATTTGAACTGTGGCCTCACGTCGCTCAAGTCTACTAAGTCTACACCACCTACTAGACTAAGGCGACCACCGCAGCCGTATAATAGCTTAAGTAATCTCATTAGAGGTCATGGTCTGTTTAATTGTTCTAAGTGCAAACTCGATAAAGGTCAAACCTTAAACGTGTCTCTAGACCTCTATCCCTCTCCTTAAAAGACGTTAACATCGCATCGCACTTCTATTACTTGGACAGCATGCTCAGAATCATCCAGAATACTTTTGATGAAAGCAGATTATCATGCCATCTTTATAAGAACCTACAATTAACAGACTTTTGAAAACAGAAAAAAACTTAAATAAGGAATGTAGGAATGTAGGAGTATTATTCCACCAACGTATCGAAGACCTATACCGAGTATCTATTATTATGACATTAGATTATGCTTATGTTGAGTGTGTGTAATCTAACTTAGCATATGACCTCTTCGAGCAGCTGCAGACGGAAATTCACTTGATATAAAGTCAGTTTAAGTTGGTTTTACACCATTGCAAACTTTTGCTGCTTTTATTTTTTTGACCCACTAATTTAGTTCGTAAGCAAAGTGTCATGTGTTAAGTTCGTTTTATTTGCAAATTTTAAGAATAAAAATTAAAAAAAATGTATAAATATTTCAAACAACCAAATGAAAACATTCTCAGTGCAACATGTGTGCTGACAGGGATATCTTTGACACAATTTTCACTTTCATTCAAACTACTTTACATGCCTGGCATTATTGTTAACCAGTATAACCAGAGATAGACAACTGCAGCCGTGTGATTGAAAAGTATTTTTGTGGTGACAACATACAATCACATGACAGCGTTTGTGCAATTTTTTGCAAATTCCAGAAAAAATATTTTTCTTAGCATAAAAACACAAAATGGAAAAATTTATACCGATAGAGATAAGGATGACGTTTAAGAGGCTATGAATTTGTCAATATATGGAAACGATGGCAAATTTGTTGCATGATGACGAATTTTATAAATGAAATGAAGAAGTGTTAAAATCTTTAATAAATTTTAAATTTTTATAAAAGTTATGCATTTCAGGAACTGCATAAAAGTAGGCACATTTAAAAGCAAACCTTCATGTTTCCAAATATGGCCTCTTCGGAATTTCTTGGTAATTTATGAATTGTTTAATCGAAAACTCAAAATTATTTTCTAAACCCAGATGCAGTTTGTCTATCTGCAAAGATCAGTTTGGTTTATGTGAACAACATTTAGTTATGGCTCATACAAATGAAGTCCTTTGTGTTCGAACGGAACGGGACGGGAAGAGAGAATACTATATGATGCGATTTAATTTGAGTCAGTTGTTTTAGTGCTTCAGTAAATCAAAACACACGATATAACCCTTCAGTCAGGGTTACGACCTAGCTTCTCACATCACTTATGTTGTGTGTGTTAATTTTATCTATAAGCGTCTAGACCTGTAGTTTAAAGTCGACTTCGAACGACAGATTTTTGAGAAACTTTTCATGCAATTTTATTTGCACTCACAGAGTTTTTTTCCAGAAAACTGCTGAGAGGCAGTCGCCGTAGAAATATTTATTCATATAAGATGGAGTAAAAATACTTGGTGCGGTGTTTTACAATTTTTAACCTATAATATCAACAGTTTCGGAAACTTTAATATTATTCAAACCAGTCACGGCTCACGCAGGCCGATTGGCCACGATTGTGTATACATTCAATGGGAAACTCTAGGTTAAATGTGAGTGAGTCATTCACATTCAATCTTTTCGCCTCAATCTTTAAAGAGCTTATAAAATAGCCAAAGAGAGTAGATGAGGTTAAAGGTGAACACAAGATGTCCTTAAGAAAATTGGAATTACAAAGAAAACATATGCTAGAATTATATAAATTTGAGTTAATCTAGTAAAATCCTTAAAATTAACTCAATCTAGTAAAATCCACTAGAACTTGAAAACCCGAATTTTTAAGAGAATTCCATATAACGCTATTGCTGTCAATGAAATGCATCTAATTACATAAGTCGATTGGAAAACAAAACATTAATGCCTTAAGACTAAATATCACAAGGATGTAGACTAGTACGAACAGTCCTCTACACCAGATGGCTAAACCCAAGTAACGTAAATTATTATCTTTGAGTACTTTTGATCGATAATGGTTTTTGGGTGGATGTGGATTGCCGATGGATAATCCTCAAAACAGATGAAGACATCTCTAAGATTGATCTAAATTTAGGGTTGGAGCAGAGGATTACTCGCATATTAGACAAATTAATAAGAGAATATAGGAATAATATTCTGATGCTTACAGATGGTGAAGTTGCCATAGTCTGGTACGTAGTGTGTTGGCTTATTAGACATGAGGCCACGATTCAAACCCAAGGCAAAAACGAAATATGAAAAAATATTTCGAACAAGGATACAAATATTTCTCTCGGCTACTTAAAAGTAAATAAAAATTGTAATGAAAAGTTTCTCAATATACTTAGGCCTTCGGAGTGTAGGTCCTACCACTCATATATAAAATTAACGCAGACAACATAAGTGGTGTGGGAAACTAGGTCATAATCCTTACAGATAGTTGGACAGCTGTGAAAAGCCTGAATGAAGTTTAAATTACATTCACTCTTAATAGCAAGTAAAAATTTCTATCAATGGATTGATAAATCGTTAACGTTAGAGAATTTGAATTTATTGCAACTTCTTTACAACTTGTTCTTGCTTAACACTGTATTGTTCAACCAGAGTGATTTTCATTAATATTATTACGCCATTGCAAATACATCTATTCGTGCTCTTGGAAATCTATAGCTGCATTAGATAAGGTTGTGATTACTTAGCAGCTCTGCAGTACGAGACTTTTGGCTTAGGTTTGTGAATGTTTTTTGAGTGCGTTACGTTCAACTTTCAATTCAAAAAGTGGAAATAAAAATTTGACGAAAAAACTTGATTTTGATAATACCTCACGTTTTTATTTTGGCTACAAACAAAGGATTTGTTTTATATCCCCACAAAGAAAGTTCTCTGAATAAAAAAAAATACAAAAAAAAGATAACAAACCACACAAAAATATGTATCGGTATTGTTTGTGGTAGAGAATAAACGGAAATGAAAATCTTTAATTTTTGGCGAAGATAACTTTCATATACAAAATCAAACAATAGAATTTATCCAGCCATTTATGCCACAGAATTTTAGAATTTCACATAAAAAACGCTTTCTATTGTTTGCCTGTGTATATTGATAGAATATAAAAATATACACAGCAAAATGTGAAATAAAAACAACAATACAGGAAAAAAATATTTGAAAACTTCTGATACCACCCTCTCCTGTGGACGTAGCATTGAATGGAAATAATTTTAATAGAGTTTCGAAAATACGTGAAATAATAGGTCTAAAATCCACTGCAATAATGAAAAAAAAAAATTTTAATATAGCGAAACAACAGAGCTTTATCAACTTACAGTTTTTTCAAAAGTATTCTGCTTTAAAGTTTTAGGGCCATTATTACAACTTGCCGTTAACTAAAGGGAGGATTTTAACGGGCAGATAAATTGTTTTTCATTATTATGAGTACCCAATAAGATAGAAGTGATCGTTAAGCTAAAGGGAAGATCATCCTACCTTTAACATTTAAAGGTCACTTTATGTTTGAACTTGCCATATCATATACTATTTTCGATATGGCAACTTCAAATTTAAACAAAATGAGCATATACAACAAAAAACAAAGTCCGCTGTTGCCACTGCGTTAAAAAAACTTGTTTAATTGAGCAGTTTTATCGACTTTGCTCCGGCACTGCCATATTTTAATTTTATTTTATCTGTAAGTTGTAATAACGAAAATCAGTTAAAGTTACAGTTCCCTTTAGCTAAAGGTACCTTTAACTAAACCCAAGTTTAACGGCAAGTTGTAATAATGGCCCTTATTCTCTTTTTGTTTTTTTTTTTAATTATCAATACAACAATGTTGTTATTTTGCTTTCCTCAATACTGTAGTGAAATAATGATGAAATAATACTCCAAATAAAATTGTTTTAATAAAAAATAGTTCCCATAAGTTAAGTTAGATTTTATTGGTAGCAGCTTTGAATCGGCCTTGGTCTAGATGTATTACCAATATAATTACAACTCCTGGTTGGAATATCTTTGCCATAACTAGAGTTTTATTAAGGAGTGCAATTTAGTAGTCTAGTAGTTAGTGTGTTGGCTTATTAACATGAATCCACGGTTCAAACCCCAGGTCAGACATCTCTAACAAAACGAAATACGAAAAAATATTTCTTCGGCGACTACCTCTCAGCTTCCTATAAAATTTCCATGAAAAATTTCGCAAAAAATCTGTCGTTCGGAATCGACTTTAAACTGTAGGTCCCGCAACTTATGTATAAACTTAACGTATATGACATAAGTGGTGTGATAAGCTAGGTTGTAATCCTGACTAAAGGGTTGTAGTGACCAATTATGTATGTATGTTATATACGTGGAGATTAGTAGAGTGTTCAAATAATTTCATTTTAATTATTTATTCCATGAATTAAATTTTTTTTTTTAAACAAAAGCAAAAAATAATCACTTTGGCAACAACGTCCCTTATTTCTTCCTGTTTTTGAATTAAAATAAAAGGAGAGAATAATGATTTTCAATCATTGTATGATAATCAGGCAAGTTCTAGAAATCGCACGATTTCAAATCGCAAGTGATTTTAAAAACGCCAAATTTATTTCAGGGTGTTCTGAAACTCACGCGTTTTACTTGCGATTTTCGAATTTTCGAAGTCGTTTATGAAAAAAATAAAGCATATTTTTTAGGATTACAAATAAAAATCAAAACATCAAAAATAAAAATAAAAAATGCTTTCAGGTTTTTTATTAAGCATAATTTGTTTAAAAAAGCTGCAATCCAGAAAATAAAAATTAAAAAGACCTGAATAAAACTACATTTAGGATGGTTTCTGAACAAACTGCTGCACATACATATATGTATATACAATTACTATTTCAGACACGAGACGTTTGCTGAGCGCTTTAAGATTTCTGGCGGTCGGTTACTTCCAAAGCTTGATTGCCAATTACATAAATATCAGTATGGGACGTTCTACATTGTGCAAAATGTCATGGGATGTACTTAATGTTTTTGGAGAAAGACTATGACTTCTTTGGATCAATTTGAACATTACAGATGAAGAAACGAGAGCATAGAAAATGCATCTCTATCAAAAGTTTAAAATTCCAGGGGTAATTGGATCAATAGACGGCAACGTAACATAAAACTTAAAAAATTCAATATTGTTTCATATACATAACTAACAAAATTTAACAAATACAGAATACAAAACAAAAGCGACAAAATATGGTCAAAATTTTCATATGAAGAAAAAAATCTTAAAAGATCAATGCTCATCGTCTCGAATGTTCATTCTGCCCAGATTTAAAAATTCTAATTTTAAAGTTCTGCTTAGACATATTTCATCAGTTCACTGCAATATACTCTTGTGATTTGAAATCGCAAATTTTTAGCGTTAAGCTTTTATTTGGCGATTTCGAATCGTATAAAATTTTTTTAGCGTTTTGCGTTCGTCAGAACATCCACTTGGCGTTTTCAAAACGAAAACGCAAAATTTAGGGGATTTGCGTTTTTCAGAACATGCCCGAATGAAAATTCTGATACTTACTCATACATTTATATGTGAAATCCTAGCAGTAGTTACAATATAAAGCAAAACATGTGGTATCGAAACTGACCACATATCAGTACGTACGTATACATATATGTATTTGACAATCCTTATAAAACGTTTAAGTTTATGCCAATGTATAGATGAATACATGCTCATGTTTATTTACATACCTTAGGTATGTATGTCATTTAAATTATTCTGTTGGATTTTATTTAAGTCTGCTGTTTTAAAATATGATGTTTGAATGCATCAGAAAACATCAAAAGCAACATGTTGTGTCACATGACATATTTTGTTAAAAAAAAAAACCTGTTTTTGCCGCTTTGCATTCAACAGTATTTGAAATGTATTCCTGTTTATTTTAAAAAAATTCTTCCTTTCAATATCATCAGCATCAAGGGTAAACGAGATGAGAATGTTCGTCCATAATATAGAATGTTTTATAAACCCCAACATTTTTTTTTAATATTAAATAAATACACACGTACTCATAAATGAAATTCTAAGGATTAAGGCAGTTCAGATTCTAATATTTAAGCTTAAAAATATTAACCAGAAAGAAATTGCGAATTTCAACTTTTTGAAATTATATTCCGTTTCTTTATTACATACTTAATTGGTCATTAGCACTCTTAAGTCAGGATTACGACCTAGTTTCTCAATTAATTTTATACATGTTAATTTTATACATGAGTGGCGGGACCTACAGTTTAAAGTCGACTCCAAACGATGGATTTTTCAGAAACTTTTCATGGCAATTTTATTTACTCTTAGCGTTTTTGGCAGAAATCTGCTGAGAGAAAGTTACCGAAGAAATATTTTTTCATATTTCGTTTTATTGGAGTTGTCTGACCTGGGGTTTGAACCGCGGCCTCATGTCTAATAAGCCAACACACTGCCTACTGGCACTGTAGTATGCGGCAATAGGTCTGTTCGATTTTAATCAAGCAAGCAAAGCTCGTAAAACTATATTGAGCCTAGCAATCAAAGTATACTTGTGCATTACAAAATTTTATTTTTTTTTTTAATATCTCTTAGCGTAATTAAATATAACGATACTGATAAGGAAAGATTTTACAATTTTTTTAATGGTAGGACTTGAGTTATAATAAATTCTAATCATAAAATCAACCATAGTTGATTGGTTTTTAACCAATATTTTTCCCCTTATGGCTGTAGACTATGTATTTAAATATCAAACTCTGTTGATTTGTTGTTTCAGTGTTTACATATATTTTGAGAAGTAACAGAATTCGAAAAAGAATAATTCAATACTATTGTATGACTAACGAATACATGCATGTGTTTTACATATGCATACCAAATATGTAAGAATAAAATAAAATTTGCGAATATACTGGTCACCCCCTTTGTATATGTATTCGGAATTTATCTGTCTCTGTTTGTATTCTCTACAAATATTCACCTAGACGCATAAATCAAATCAAATGTCAAATACCTTGTATTATATCTTTAATCTTACATACATTATATTAAACAGTGTTTTTTTTTCATCAGTGCCTTTCAGTATTTATTACAATCGGGTCTTCCAACCGAGACTTGTGAACTTTAACAATTGATAACAGCCATCATGTTGGAGATATATGTGTCAAATATGTTGTTTTTTAGTTCGCTAGTTTTGTCAAATCACTATTGGCGTATATATGTATGTAGTATTCAAGAACACGTGCAAACAATAAAATTGTTGTATCAAAATAAGTGTTTTCTTTAGACGAAGTTGCCACGACTTTGCCCATTTAACAATAACCGTAAACGTGCTGCTGAGATGACTATTCGCAATTCCAGAAATTCGAGTCCACTATTTGAGTAAACGATCGATCAACACGCGTACGTTGACGAAACGCAACTTTTGCGGAAAACATCACTGATGTCCATGATAGTAAGAGATTTCACGAGGCTGACAAGAACCCGTCCTTTTGCAGAATGCTACATGCCACACAGCTTGGATACTCTGCGATTAGAGCACATGGTCATCTCACGTTGAGGTGTTTGAACTGGCCACTGAAATCGTGTAATTATATCTCGTTACACTTTTTATTTTAGTGTTTGCTTAAGTCTCAGGTGTATGTGAATCCATAGCGAATATAATCCAGTCTGATGTATACGCTAGAGTCATGGAAAGTTGAACATTTTGGATGCACTCCACCCAGAGAATTGGTGACGGACATTTGAATGATGATATAATCCCTACATAATGGTCATAAAAAATTTTGATGACATCTCACACACTTTTATTTATTAATTTCAAAGAGAAAAAGCTCTTAACGAAAGACCTGATATTTATCTGTAAAGAATACGTTTCCACTAACATGTGCACTGCGTAAATGGTATAAATTATTCCATTACATATTTGACATTATCGATTTCTATTTACATTAACAAAAATAACTCATTGAATGCAAAGACATACAAATACGATTGATACGATATATATTGTATACGTAGTATAAAAAAAATTTATTTTCTTTTTAGAGGACTTGAATACAGAACTAGAAAAGCAGTTGTGATTGTATTGGTTTCGATAAGATTTAAAGATTTATTGGTTTTTTGTTTGTGTTGGAAATAAATTCCTAACTGCGTTTATTTTTCTTCTATTTATGTAGTAGCCGTAATCTAGTAGGTAATGTGTTGGCTTATTAGATATGAGGCCACGATTCAAACCCCAGGTCAGACATCCCCAACAAAACGTAATATGGAATAATATTTCTTTCGATGACTGCCTCTCAGCAGATTTCTGACAAAAACTCTCTAAGAGTAAATAAAATTGCAATGAAAAGTTTCTCAAAAATCTGAAGTTCGCAGTCCACTTTAAACTCCAGGTCTTTTCGCCACTCATGTATAAAATAAATACACACAGAATAAGTGGTGTGAGAAGCTTGGTAGTCATCCTGACATTGGTTATAATGACCAATTATGTATGTATATATGTTCTTACTACACTATCGAAGCACTCAATAATTGTGATAAGTCGCGGTTTCATAAGAGAAGACAGAATCTTTAAATTTATTTATTTAGATAGAGCGATAATAGATAGAGTTGCTATGACTATTTAGGACTTCTGGGAAATTCTTAGGAGCTGGCGAAGCTATACATTGCTTCCTGTTTTTCATTTCTGTCCTGAATGGAGTTATGAGTAAAGACTTTTTGCTGTCTCCCCTACAATCGTGATATCTTTCAGTTTAGTTCTGAGGTTAAACTGGCATATATGCGGAACTTGAACTGGTTCTATGCTGGACATATCTTAAGGATTTCCATGGCAGATTTCTAGGGTTTTACAATAGAATTATGAACGCTGGCGGTAAATTATAACCAACTCTAACTAATGTTAAGGGAAAACTATCCTGTTTTATTAGTCTTTTATTTTTGTAACACCGTCAGAGACTATAAATCGTTTTAAGTCAGCATTAATAAGTAAGCAGCAGATGGTTTACTGCTTTAACAGTTTATTATACATCTTGCGTTACAAGTCAGTGAAAGTGAAACGCATGAGTAACACGACGTTAACGCAAATTAAAAAATGTCACTCATGCGTATGTATGTACGTAATTGCCATCGTTAAGAAAATGCATATTTTTATTAGTTTTCATTGTTTTAATCCAATTACGAATAAAACTTAAAACGAAATCTTAAAAGTTCATAAAAAGACTTCTACAAAGTCATTATTGCCAAGAGGCAAATGGATAAGAATGCTGCTATGGCAGCGAATTATACAGCTGTTGCCAGTCTTTTTAATGGTCTTAAACATGGAGACATTGTCTCTGCAATAAAAGGGAATGAAAAAGGACTTTCGCCTTTATTTATGCAATATTTTATAAAACTTTAACGCAACAATATTTCTCGTTGATGCATTTCATAGTGTTGCGTTTGTTGTTCTCGCTGTTGTTGTTTATCACATCGGATTTATTGTCATTTACAAAGTTTCAACAAGTATTTCGCTTGACTGCTAAACAATGTAACGATAGATGGTAACAGCAATAACGACAAGAGGTATTAAAGCCGACAACGGCATCAGCTGCAGCATCGACAAGAAAGAAAATGTTGAGCATGACAACACAACAAGTGTTTAAAACAATGTTTAAAATAAAGAGAAGGTAATAGGCCGTAGTCTAGTAGGTAGTGTGTTGGCTTATTAGACTGAAGGCCCGAGTTCGAATCCCAGGTCAAACATCAAAACGAAAATATGAAAATATTTTTTCGGCGACTTCCTCTCAGCAGATTTCGGTCAAAAACTCTTTAGTAAATAAAATTGCCATGAAAAGCTTCTCAAAAAACTGTTGTTCGGAGTCGACTTTAAATTGTAGGTCCCGCTACTCATGTATAAAATTAACGCACACAAAATAAGTGGTGTGAGAAGCTAGGTCATAATTCTGACTGAAGGGTTGTAATGACCAATTATGTATGTATGTAATAGGAGACAATAATAAGTTTTAAATTTGGAAAGGCTCAACAATTTTATATCAAAATAACTTATATCATTATACCATTTAAGGACTGTGTATAGGTTACTTGGGCCAAATTTCATTCAAGTTCGCCTCAGGATAATTCTGTTAAAATAATTTGGAATTACAAACACAAATGCTTTGTATTATTTTCTTAAGTAATTGGACATACAGTAGTCGCCATAGCTTAGTAGGTAGTGTGTTAGCTTATTAGACGGTTCAAACTCCAAGTCAGACATCTCCAATATAAAGAAACATGAAAAAAAATTTCTTGTAATTGAGGTTGTCATGACAAGTTTCACAAAAATCTGTTGTTCGGAGTCGACTTTAAACAGTATGTCCCACCACTCATGCATAAAATTAACACACACAACTGTGTGTGCTGTGAGAAGCTAGGTCGTAATCTTGAATGAAGGATTGTAATTACCAATTACGTATATTCTCTACGTTCAAATCCCAGAAGAAAACATGTCTACAGCATTGATTCAGAATTTTCAAAAGAAAGGAAATGCGTAACGTATCTCTTAGTGAGCACAAAATTCATCAACTACAAACATCAGAGTAGGGCCAGGCTGCGCCTCTTCTAAAAAAGAGAATATTTCAAATTCTCAACAATACTATTTTCCATATATTTTCCGAGAGAGTGTTGTCTTTAGACAGGACTTGCTGCAGTAGACCAACTGCTTTCTTAACTTGAAAAACTTGATAAATGAATTGAAACAAAATAAAGAAATCATAAGAACTAGTCAATGATTCCTAACGTTTGGAAGGATTCATTCATTATTCCGTTGTTCAAATCAGGAAATAAATCCGATGTTACAAATTATCGTGGTATTGCAAAACTGAGCATAATTCCAAAACTATTTGAAAAAATGATTACTGATGATTTATGTTATCAAGTTTCTTCCTTGCTATCTCCTTATCAGCACGGTTTCAGAAAGAAGTGTTCTACAACAACAAACCTGCTTCATCTTTCAACAGTTGTTTATCGAGGATTTTTTCATCAACAACAAACAGACGTTATCTACACGGATTTCAGCAAGGCTTTTGATAATGTCAATCATGTACTTTTGAGGAGGAAACTTTATTTAATGGGTTTTACTGATCTTAGTTTAAAATGGATTTACTCATATTTAACCAACAGAAAACAAACCGTACTTTTCAAAAACTGCAGCTCCAGAAGTATTGAAGTCCTTTCTGGTGTACCACAGGGTAGTCATCTTGGACCGCTTCTGTTTTCATTGTTTATTAACGACTTACCTGATATTATTTACTATTCCAACATCCTAATGTACGCTGATGACGTAAAAATTTTCCTAAGTTATCGCCTAATTTCCGATCAAAAACTTCTTCAAAAAGATCTAAATTCGTTTCATTTATGGTGTAATTTAAATTTAATGCAGCTTAATCTCAAAAAATGTAAATACCTGAGACTTGTAAGAAAGAATCCGATTCCTGCAAACTATGCATTTGATGGATATGAGCTTGAGCTTGTAGATAACTTCCTGGATCTAGGAGTTCTACTTGATCCCAAACTAAATTTTATTCCGCACATAGCTATGACAGTAAATAAAGCTAGGAGTGTACTTGGTTTTATAAAACGGTGGGCAAAAGAATTTAACGATCGTTATGTTACTAAGTCGCTCTACACATCTCTTGTAAGGCCTATACTCGAGTATGGATCCATAATATGGGATCCTCCTCCGAATCTGTACAAAAGCAATTTCTGTTGTTTTGTCTCCGAGGACTGAATTTTAATCCCACAAGTTTACCATCTTATTCTGCCAGACTTGCATTAATCAAACTTCCGACAGTTAAAAGCCGCAGAACTATGCTAAATATCTCTTTCATATTCAATATAATTACTGGTGATATTGGCTCCAGTTTTTTAATTCATAACATCTCATTTAATGTTCCTCAACGTCCGTCACGTCATTTTTCCCCATTATCAATTCAATTTTTTAGATCCAACTATGCTGGTGCTGATCCAATAAGGAGAATGTGTTATGAATTTAATAAATTGTATATGATAATTGATTTTTCATTATCTAATAATGTTATAAAAAATAATGTAATTAAATATTTAAATTCTTAGTTTTTTAGTATTTTAATATTGTAATGTTACTTAATTGTCTGCAAGGTGCATTTCCATAGGCAAAATAAATAAATAAAAAAAAAAGTTAATTGGAAAAAGTCCCTATTACATACATAATTGGTCATTACAAGCCTTCAGTTCGGATTACGATTTATCTTCTCACACCACATATGTTGTATGTGTTAATTTAATACCTGAGTGGCGGGACCTACAGCTTAAAGTATACTCCGAACGACAGATTTTTGAGAATCTTTTCATGGCAATTTTTTTATTTACTCTCAGAGTTTCTGCCAGTAATCTGTTGAGAGGCAGTCCTTGAAGAAATATTTTTTCGTACTTCTTTTTGTTGGAGTTGTCTGATCTGGAGTTTGAACCGTAATCTCACGTTTAATAAGCCAGCACACTATCTACTAGACTAAGACGACCACCTAGAATTTTGTTTTTCATTATTTCTGTTCAATAGTAGTGAATTATGTTTACCTATCAATTGACTTACGTACTAAATTTTCAAGATTATGCTCTATAACAGCTAAATTAGCAGTTTTTAAATCGTGGATACACAGGGTTGTTGAATTAAACATGTAAATACGCATATCATTGTAACATAAAAGACAAATGGATATTGTAAGTTTAAAGGTCATTGTTCCACCAACGCAAAACGCATTATCCCTTGTAGGATACAAAAGAAAATCTATACTTAGCGACGTCTATGACAGTTTCAAATAACTTCTTAAGTTACAGACATTTATTACAAAAAAAAAGCTGAAACACTGTAAGAAATTTCCTTGGAATTATCGAAATAAATACTTGCGTAGCAAACGGAATGTTATTTTATTTCATTTTTTGTTTTCAATTGTATATGAGTCTTGTATGTCTGCAGCATAGTCTTCTACTAGAATTTGTTTATTGCTATCAAGTTTCTGTCTGCTATGTCTGGCAATATTTTATTTATTGTTCACTTTTACTGCAATTATTATATTGACTTCCTATGCAATTTCTCCTCTCAAATTTCTCTTCTTCAAATATCATAAATTTTCTCTTTGATTTACAATCGGTTTTTATGGTAAAATCAGGACAATAAATGCAGAAAAATGCAAAAATTATTGTAAAAAAATGAAGATCGAATAGGAAGTCGGAAGGATGTATGGAAGGGAATAGGATACGTATTAGAATGTATCGATTTATCTTTGTATATGTACATTTATTATATGGTAGATACCATATATTTGTTTGAGTATGTAAGAAATAAAAATGTTTTTTAGTTTCAAATGTAACTTAACTTGTTGTTGCAGTTGTGTTGATTCTTTTCTTTGATTCTTATAGATATTATTAAAATATTCAATAGAAAAATATTTTAATATCCTTGCAGTTTTACATATTTGTTGACCAGAAATGTAAAGTATTTACAATACAACATACTTGCAGTTTTTTTTTTTACTACTTTTTAATAAATAATTCAGAAATTATTAATTTCATTTTTTTCCATTTCAACTCTGATCGCTTTTATTTTTTTATTACAGATAGGACGGTTAAAAGTAATTCAGATAAATTGTTTGAAAAAATATACTCCAAAGTCACCTAATAAATATTTTATTTCATATTTCGTTTTCTTGGAGATGTCTGACCTGGAGTTTGAGCCATGGCCTTACGTCTAATAAACCAACACGCGACTTCGAACCTAGATCGTGTAATTTAACTGCCGCTAGATTTTTCTTGTGGGGTTTTCTTAAATCATAATACATAACCCATGTCAACGGTCAAATTCTGCTTGACCAGAGTCATGGAAAATTGGATATTTTGGGTGCCATTTGATAAATGTTTTTTCCCCACATGTATATGATACTTGATATACGCCATACAGTCATTACTTCCATCTCTCTTTAAGAGAAGTAAGTGAATTCCAAATCATTGTCTCTGCAAGAATAACCAAAAAGTTGTCATTTTTATTCGAAGTAAGTATCGAGCATATACTAAAAATTTGTCAAAAGTCACAATCGATGAAAAATTATTCAGAAGCATAATACTATTATTATCTTATTTATAACATTACAATTCTTCAGTCCATTCAGGATTACGACCTAACTTCTCATACCTCTTATGTTGTGTGTGTTAATTTTATACATAAGTGGCGGAACCTACCTCATCTCCAAACCATAGATTTTGGAGAAACTTTTCATGGCAACTTCATTAACTCTCTGAATTTTTGGCCAGAAATCTACTGAGAGGAAGTCGCCAAAGAAATATTTTTTTTATATTTCGTTTTGATGGAGATGTCTGATCTGGGGTATGAACCGTGGCCTCACGTCTAATAAGTCAACATACTCTCTATTAGACTACTGCGAGCACATAATCTTATTTACACTTTTTGAAATTATTTTTTTTTAATTCAATCCTAATATCTAAATATCTTTGACCAACCTGTACTCTTTCTTATTTATTTCCATAAATATTTATTTCCAATAAGTGCACTTCTAACATGTTTACAAACAATATTTCTTTACTTCTGCTAACTTTTGTTTTAGTTGATTAAAACAATATAAGTTTCAGTACCTGACAAAAGTCAGTAATATAGTCACTGTAACATCCCACAGGTAGTCTAATAATTTTAACGTCTAATAAGAGAAAATAAAGTAGAGCAATGCAAAGTGTAACAGAAAGAAATTGAAATGAAAAACAAACTTTCATTTATTGTAGATAAATCAATATTTCGTTTTCCTTAAAAGTACTACAGTGTGTATTTTTCATTAGTTTTCCTTCTTTTCCTTGAAAAAAAAAAAAAACAAAAAATTGCATTTAAAAAAATTGGAAAAAGAAAATTATTTTCATAGCTTTGTAGTTGCAGAAAAACTTTGATTTCTTTCAGTGTTTTTGCCTCTAGAGGACCGTAATTCTCTGTTACCTTACGGTGACTTCCACGTTTAGAAAAAAAAACTTGACTTCATTTGTAAACAAGCAACACGCTGCGAAAAGAAAACAAATTTCAGGAATAAAAAATAAACCAACAATCGAAACTGAAAACAAGTTACAACTGTGGAAAGTGTTCAAGTGCCAATATGACTATAAATTGTTCATGTTTTTCATTTTCTTGTTATAAAATGCCTGTAAAATTAGTGTCAAGTGTTATTTATTTCCTTTGTTAAACAAAAGAGTTGAAGAACGCGCAAATAGAAGCAAAAGAGAAAGTGGGCAAAATAAAAGAACAGGAGAATATTAAATTTTTCACAGGCCGGATATACACAATCTTAACAAAGAGACCCTGATATCTATAAATACATACTAAAAGGAAATATTAAACGCTTATCTACATTCTCAAAGGTTAACTAAAGCAAGACATACGTACTTGTGTTTGCACAGAAGATGCTGAACATACTAAACAAACACATACTGAAAGTAATTGTTTGTCAAATCCCAATATATTTCATACACTCTGTATGTATATATGTATGTGTTAGAGTCTAAGTAAAATTGAGTATTAGCGACCAAGTGCTAATGTCAATACATACTTGCCAAATAGTTTATTGTTTGTGCAACGGCACTGCAGCATAATAATACTGTTTGAAATTGACCACCCGTATAATCTCTAAACTGCAGCCACATTGCCGAACACAAAATGAAATCTCCAAATTCTCACCTTCTCGTCTCTACCTCTTATTTGCTTAATTTGCTTCAGGATAATGAAGAGACCACTAGCTATCATGGGTGTACGTATGGCAGTGAAGGGATAATGTTGGCGGACAGGAAACCGCCGTTCAAATTTATTGATGCCTCAATATATTGGAAATTGTCCGTGATAATCACATCAATGATACTCACACACTTCAACAAAGGCTCCAATCAATCAGCATTCCAATCGACATGGCTGCTAGCTGCGCTTTCGAGATTTATAGTCGCCCACACGATTCGAATCCCAGATCAGACATCTCCAACAAAACGAGATATGAAAAAATATTTCTTCGGCGACTTCCTCTCAGTAGATTTCTGGCAAAAAACTCTGAGAGTAAATAAACATTGCTATTGAAAGTTTCTCAAACAAATCTGTTGTTCGAAGTCGACTTTAAAATATTTATAGATCCCGCTACTTATGAGTCAAATTAACATTCATAACACAAGTGGTGTGAGAAGCTAGGTTCTAATCCTGACTAAGGGGTTGTAATGATCTATTATGAATGTATGTATGTATCATCAACAAATTTAATACAAGATCAGGAAATTAAATAAATGACGTATTAGTTAAGGACCACCCACATTATTTTACAATATTTTCCTTCTTTATTTTCCTTTTGTTGTTCTTATTTTGCCATCATAATTTCTTTGTAACAATTCTTTAAGAGCCCTGACTTATTACGAACAATATTTTTCCTTTCTGTTTATGTCACATCTGTCAGTTAAAAAATTGTTGTCTACACAAACAGCATCCAAAAGAATTAAATCAATTAATAGAGCCAGCACTTCCTAGCAGACTTTTTTCACAACATAACCAACTAAAGATGCCGAAGGATACAGAGTGTAATAAAAAGAATCTGTCGCATAGTGCACAAACTAATGAATTATTCATTGAACTCATTATACCGAAAAACAAATAGGGCAGCATAATGCAAAACCAGGATTTATTTTATAACTCTCATCCGCCCATTGCAAAAACAAAAGTGAATGAATGACTTAATGAGAGTCAATATTTACTAGCACTTGGAAATTTTTTCCAACTAACGAATCTATAGACAAATTAAAAGCAATAATTTATGCAAAATCAAACTTACCCACCATAACATCTGCAAAATTTCCCATGGCATTCAGAGAAAAGTCATCTTGACGGAATTGGCCAGATTTTAATGACAATTTGCCGCTACCGCACTCGACTGAAGCGTATAATTTCTAAACTGCAGCCGCAGTTTCTCCAAGTACTCATTTGCACAAGGATAATGAAGAGATAATGTTATTGGACTGTGCGCTCAACAGGACAGGAAGCCGATTTAACCGAAATCTATTGACGTTTGAAGATCTTGAAAATTTTCCATACTAATCACATAGATGATGGGATGCATTACACGTGTGAAATCTTTGCTCACACGCTTCTACAAAGTCTCCAGCCAATCACCATTGTAATCGACATGACTCAAGGAATATACGAGCACTAGCTGCGGCAATATCAGCTAATATTTGACAATTTCTTCAAGTTCTCTAACCGTCGTAGTTTAGTAAGTAGTGTGTTGGTTTATTAGACGTGAGGCCACGGTTCGAACCACAGGTCAGAGATCTCCAACAAAACGAAACAAGAAAAAATAGTTTTTTGGCGACTTTCTCTCAGCAGATTTCTGACAAAAACTCTGAGGGTAAATAAAATTGCCATGAAAAGTTTCTTCAAAATCTTTCGTTTAGAGTCGACTTTAAACTGTAGGTCCCAATATGAATGCGATGTAATATTTCATCTTGAGGCAACAAAACATTAGAACCCAAACTGCCAACATGTGATTGAAGTCCTTCGGGATGAACACTGCCTTTAGTAAGGTTACGGACCTATTGCAATCTATTGGAATTTTGTAAATTTACAAAGGCATGCTGTTGCTGTTGTATTTCCGGTTGTTATTGTTGTATATTTTAATTGCTAGCTGCTAAGTTTTTCGTTTATATTTCATTTTAAAACAAATTCATCACTCTAACGCTTTGAAACTCTCTTCACGCTATTAAGACAAATTACATATTCTACTTTGTGGCATAATATTCAATCCATTTTACTGCCACTTCCTTCAGTTACAACTTTTTTTGTCGACAATGCATTATTCAACTAATAAAATTAAATTTTCGGCCTCATTACACAGCCTAATGTGTTCATAATGAGAAAAGTGCTTCTCTTTAGATTGAACAAAAAAATTGCACGCATTCCTCCAATGCTTATAAACGTTACTTCCCTTCTGAGCTTAACATTTTCAATAGAATGTTTGGCTTTCTTAGTAAAGGAAAAATGAAGTAATTTTTTCTTTTATTTAAATTTGTCCGAATATGCAGTTCTGATTCAAAACCACTACTTTTTCCTACTTTTTTTTCGAAAGTATAGGATTGAAGTGAACATAATTTGTAATAAAGTGATGGAACAATAGGAAATAAGAAATTGTTAAAACAATCTTGTTTTACTGTTTAAATCTTATTGTTAAATTTATAATTCCAGTCACGTCCGTTCAACGTTCACCACTTGTATTGGTTTTCTTCTCTTTGTTTGATAAAAACTGAAACATCTACATAGCTGTAAATTCTTGTACTCATAATACAATATTTACGTGGGAAGTAGTTCTTAGGGTGTTATTACACGTATATGTTGATATGTTGGTATGTTGATTAGTAATTTATTTGCTTATGATTAAAAGCATTGAAATAAATCTCAGAGATTTGTTTAATAGGAGCACAATCGAGTGAGCAATTTAATGCTGATAACATTTCACTCTTAAGTCGTAATTGTATGCGAATAAGCCACAATGGTCCTTTAAGTCATAATAACCCATGCCACTGGTCAAATATGGAGAAATTTATCCTGTTGTAATATAAACAAATTTAATGAGCTTAAACACTGCTCTCTCTTTCCTTTCGCTCTCAACCTACTTTCCTAGAGGCAACACAATGTATTGCATGAGTATGTTAAAAAAAACTAGGCAGTCAACAAACCTTGATGTCTGATGTTATCAATCAGCTTTAACGCCTTACTGGGATTGAACAAATTTAGTTTTACTCAATAGTCTCGCGCCTAAATACGTACATACATACATAATTGGTCAATATAAGTCTTTAGTCAGGACTACGACTTAACTTCTCTAACCACCTTTGTTGTGTTTGTCAATTTTATGCATGAGTGGTGGGACCTACAGTTTAAAGCCGACTCCGGATGACAGATTTTTGAGAATCTCTTCATGGCAATTTTATTTACTCTCAGAGTTTTTAACACAAATTTAACACAAATATCTCGTCTTATACGAGATATCACAGCAGAATTATTATTTGCATCCTAGTGAGGAAGCTATCTCTGAAAGAGTTGCTTTCTTAGTTACATAGAGAAATGGGTTATCTCGTTCCACCCGATTTGGAATATCGTTATACATACATACGTAATTCGTCATTGCAACTCTTTAGTCAGGGTTACAACCGAGCTTCTCACACCAATGATGTTGTTTGTGCACCTACAGTTTAAAGTCGTTTCCAAACGACAGGTTTTTGAGGCACTTTTCATGGCAATTTTAATAACTCTCAGAGCTTTTTGCCAGATATCTGCTGAAAGGAAGTTGCCGAAGATACTCCTTTTTTATGTTTTAATATCCACTTTGTGGTTTTTAAAACATATTGTCTGCGTCACCTTCGCTTTTTCTTTTTCTCTCTCTGTGGTATGACCCACAATGGCGTAAATATATGAAAACATTTGCTCTGACTAGGGTATAAATAATGATTTTAGTACGATATATTTTTTATTATCATTCACGACTATACTTTTTGCTACTGTTGAACAGTTTCAGTTAATATGTTAGCATTTTTTAAGTTCACTAATTGTTATTTATAGTTTAAAACCCCACACAAAAAACAAAATTATACGAATGCTTTACTCTTGCCATTACTGTTGTTTTTCTTCTCTTTTTTTAAGGCCCACATATTTAAAATGTTTATTAAAGTGTATAAAAATATCATAATGTTTAAAACAAAACTGGAAAAAAAAAATAAGGAAAAAGAGTTGTTGAAAGTAAAAAATAATAATATGTAGTTTTAATATTTAGTATTCATACTTTAAAATTGTATTTAAATTCATTTAAAATTTATGAAATATTCATAATTCGTTGTAAAAAGTGAAAAGTTATTTAAATTAAATATTGTAAATTTTTTTAAATAAATAAATAAATATTGGTAGTATAACCTAAAATTCGTTGATTTTTTATAGGAAATACCTGCTATATTAAGATTGTTTCTTAAAAGAACATATCACTCAAAGTATTGGGCTTCGAAAGTTGTAACTTTTTATCCAAATTTTTCTCTCGGCCACTTCCTACTCTCAGCGGATTTCTGAAAAAAAAAAAAAAAAATGAAATTACCTTGAGAAGCTTCTCAAAAATCTGTTGTTCGGAGTCGACATTAAACTCTAAGTACCGCCACTCATGTATAAAATTAAGACACACCACATAATTGATGTGAGAAGCTAGGTCGTAATCCTGACTGAAGCGTACACTAGATGTATCAGCACAATTTATTTTTTAACATCCTATATTTATACACTTAAAACGTTTGCTCTACGTCAACGCACTCACTTTCTATCTTTCTTCTTTGTCGTCTTTAAGTGACCCACATTTACTGCAAACAGTGTATATGGATTGGTACAATTCCAAATTTGTCAATCAATTTGATTCTAGTCTTTTCTGCTGTTGAATCTACAAAACGCAATGCTACTTTGTTTGTTCATTATTGATTTGATGACTGATATGATGTGATTGGGGTTATAAAGGTATTACGCAATTTGAAAATATTAAAAAATATTCCAGTGAGACGGATATTGAATTTAAGAAAATCAAAAATTTCCTCTTTTTTTCTTTGGAAGTAATACAACGGTCTTTATTTTCCAGTTTTAATTTAACAACAAAGCCAAGATTTGTACGAAATTAAGCCTCAAACAATTTCAACATTTTTGCGTACTGTTGTTCAATTTTTCATACTATTATTAGCGTGTTATACTACTAAATAGGTGCGAACAAAAAATATTGAAACTCAAATCTACTCACATATGAGCCACATACAAAGTTTATAAGTCTCCCCCTTTGCACAACAAAAACTGCAAAATGTTATACCTCTGCATGCTGCTGCTTAAGTCTACTGGCACTGTCAGCGTCTTCACTTACATACAACAAATTACGTTGTTGAAAAAAATATTGAAGAAAATAAAAATATGCTGGTAATACAGTGCACTTTTGTAAATTAAATTTGAAATGACCAGACAATGGGGAAATGCCTGTTGTTAAAAACGTTGTTGAATAATTTTTTTTTTGTTTTAAGCGTTTGAAAGGTTTGCCAGTGTAAAAGCATTAATGGAAAATTGCTTGGAAAATTCCTTTCAATTATGTCCACTGATTTAAAAAAAATAAATTAATTACTGACAGCGCAGATTCAAAATTAAATTATTGGCTCAATAGCAACATTTTTTTAATGTAATTAAATAGAAAAATATTTTGTTGTTAAATTGTTGGAAAAGTTTTATCAGTTTAACAAACATTGTTTTTATATTGATTCATTGAAACCATTCATCAATGTAAATCATTGAAAACAATGGAAAGGAAAAAACTATTTCAAAACATTTAACAAACACTTTAGTTTGAACAGCAATAATATAAATCGCATTTATTAACTTTCCTTTTCATTCTTTACGGGTATGTATAATGCTCTGCATTTAAATCATTTTAACATAAATTATAAAAATGTTATTTAAATTTTCTTATGTTTTCTATGTTGCTTTATATTTGTCTACAAATTCCCCTTTTCGTACTCAAAAGCATTAAAAATAAAAGTTAGAAAAATGTACTTGAAACACTGGAAAAAGTACATGAAAAATATAAGAAAACTTTTTGGTGAATTTTCTAATGAATGCATGAATGAACGTGACAGGTACAAGTATTTTGCAAAAACCGGAAAATATCTGTTGAATATGTTTTTTACAATAAGTGTACGAACAGCTATTTGCAGGACTGTATTACCAAACCAGGAATATTTAGTGAATATTATGTTTATAAAATAATTTATAAAAAAATACAAAACATATACACAAAACATTTTTTTTTTATATTTAAATAAGGAAGGACAACTAAAAATAGGGAGAATGGTAAGCGTTAACAACCGGAAATAAGACAGCCAAGCACCGTAAGCTATAACCTCACTGCACTGTAAGCTGCGACATCGGTAGTGGTAACAGCAACAATTAAAATCTGACTAAAGAGCAAAACGGAAATAAAATAGCAACAAGTCTTTATTAACAAAATAAATACGTAAAAATAACTTAAACAAAAAAGAAAAATCAGGTATTAAAGAACCAAGAGCCAAATTAGAAATTAAATTTAGAAAAAATTCATAATAATTCGGTATCTCCGGCAACAATTGCCTCATAATTCCATCTGCAGCATATTCCAGATGGATCCTGTAAGGCACACATACATATATACATATTTATGTTAGGCAACATAAAATGAACTGCAGAAACGTTTACGTTTAGATTGCCATTAGATTGCCCTATGATACTTGCATATGGCAATAAAAGTTACTATCCCTTACATATGTACGTACATGACTTCCAATCCAACAATTGATTGCTTATCAGTCATGAATGAATAAATGAATGAGTAAATAAAAAATTGCCATTGAAAGTTTCTCAAAAATCTGTTGTTGGGAGTTGACTTTAAACTGTAGGTTCCCCCACTCATTTATAAAATTAACACACACAACATAAGTGATGTGAGAAGCTAGGTTGTAATCCTGACTAAAGGGTTGTTATGTATTGTTACGAAAGTGGAAATGGTGTTGTTAAAATAATAAACAAAAGCTTCAAAAACAACACAATGGACTTGATCACGCATAAAATGATAAACAAAAGCTCCAAAAACAAACAATGCAGTAGTTCACGTGATCAAAGAATAAACAAAGATATTGCAACAACAGCAGCATAAAAAAAACAACAAAGTATAGCGATCAAAGAAGTAAACAAGCAAAAACAAAATGCATATAAGACATACAAACAACAAAAATAGTAACAAGTTGTTTACATTTTTGGATTGTTCCCGAAGGCCGTCATCACCCTTCAAGGGCATTTATCACACTGTTGATCCAGTGATATAAAAAGCGAGCAACGAGGATTCAATTAGAATTCAGTCAGTCGTGTATGAAGACACGTGATTCTCGGAGTTCGAGTTAAGTTAGTCGTGTGACGACGTCGCATTGAATTGAGTGAGAATTCAACCAGTGGTGTGTGAAGATACGAGATCGAGTTATAATTCAGTCAGACTTGTGTGCAGACAAGTTGCGTGAAGAAAAGGTGTGCTTACAAAAAGGTTGTGAGCAAAGAAGAATAACTAACAAGTGTTGTTGCTTACAAAAAGGTTGTAAGCAGAGAAATATCACGAACAAGCACATATTGTGAAAGTTACCATTGTATACGTGGAATAAGTTCGAACAGTGGCACAAAAGTTGTGCAGATAATAAAGAATTGACTTAAAATTAAACACATATTTATTTTTATTTTATTTGCAATCTATGAACTCATATTTTCAACGTTTTTAAAAAGGTAAAAACGTAACAGTATGCATGTTATTGTAGACGTTCTATATTTAAGGCTGCTTAATATTAAAGAGTGTGGTAGATTGCTTAAAAAAGGAAAATTAAATTTAATGTTATTCACTTCATTTTTTTTAATTTTAACTTTATCAGTAAGCGACCTAGTGAAAGTTGACTTATTTTTTAAGTTTGTTTTCGAACTGTTTCTTGATATCCTAAAGTCAAGATTTTTGCTGAAAAAACTTAAAGTTATGGTTAAAGTAAAACAATTTTTTTAAATTATTTGTTGTACTCTTAAAAACTGGTAGCTAGTATGATTGGTCGGTAGTTGTACTGCCTCGTTAATTGCTTTTTTCATTTATTTCTCTGCGTTCTATTTCTGTTTGATTTCAAATTACTTGGAGCGGTGAAACGTTAGAAAAAACTTGTTAAAGATTGAATAAAATTATGGGCAATTTCGTGTCAAGTGACGCAATTTTTAAAATCGATGTCTTCCGATTTGGAAGTACTATTGGATAGTAGGCCAGACACAAATTTTCAGCTCTATCAGCCAAGAACTGCCGGAGTTAGAGGGGGTCAAAGTTGGACATTTTGGTCATACAGGGTTTTTTAGGTGAAACTTTTCACCTATTGGTCCTAGCAATATTTTTTCAAAATTTTTTTTATTTTTTTTTTTAAATTATTTTTTGCTTTTAATTTTTTTTCAATTTGGGCTTTTTTTTTGCTCAAAAGAAAGCTTATACAATTTCTTTAAGGCCTTTATAATCGCTTAATGGGATGCGAGTGGGATATCTGTCAAAAAAATTATTTTTTAACTCAAGAATAAGATTTTTCAATATTTGGCACATGTACCATTTTCATTTTCCCCCATTTTTTTCGAACTAGAGTTTTTTTTTATTTTTCCTCAGAAGAAAACTTAGACCATTTCCTTTAAGATCTTTGTGGGCACTTAGTAGCAAGAGGCATATCTTAAAAATAAAAAAATGTTAATTCAAAATCCAAAGTTTTTAAATTTTACCATATATACTATATTTTTTTAATGGATGTTTTTTTTTTTTTTTGCTCAAAGAAAGCTTAGTTCTTTTCCTTTAAGAGCTTTGTGGTCACTTAATGGGATGCGAGTGGAAAAACTTTAGCGTGCGAAACTGAAGCTCTAGTAACTCAATTTTATCAGCGAGGTGATATGAGTCGAATGATACCAGGAATGAAAGTCTGGGTGTCTGTTCGAATCGATGGCCAGAAAGTCCAAGTGCAGAAGAGGATGGTTCTCTGTAACCTGAATGAGTTATATGCAACATTTCAATCTGAACACAAGGACGTCAAAATTGGATTTACAAAATTTACCGAACTGAGTCCAAAGCATTGCGTTTTGGCAGGAAACAGCGGAACTCACACAGTATGCGTTTGCGTTTAGTATTATAAGTAATAAATAAAAAAATATATATTTTGCAATTTTCTTCATCCAACTCGGAAGACATCGATTTTAAAAATTGGGTCACTTGACACGAAATTGCCCTTATATTTAATTATTTGTTGTTTATAGTTTCCTTACTTTTTGAATTTTTTTTTACTCATAATTGACTATATTTATTACAGCAGCACTAGTTTTTTACTTTAGATTAATAATGTTTGAATATCATTTTAAACATTTTTAGTCTTTGTTTCTGCTGCACTTCCTTTTTTAAATTTTGTCTTTATTATTCCATAGGAAAAGAATATTCGTAACGCTTTCACTTGTTAAAAGAATGAAAATTTCTTTCAGGGCATTTTC